>OZ025303.1:120870998-122162498 GCA_964019185.1 Maratus speculifer | reverse complement strand
ATATATAGTTATATTTTAGATGTTTCAATTTCTAAGCAGAGTGAACAGAAGGATTTTTGTTCCCAAGAATTCCCATAAATCACCTTCTTTCAAACACTTTAAATCTTACTTGCATGTGAGTCTTAGTTCAAGTAATCTAATAATTAATTTAAAATTAAAAATAATATCACAACCACATATATTCCATAAAACTTGTCTAATGGATGCTGCTTTAACCCTCTGGATCCCAAACCGCCCGAGATATTTTAATTCGTATATTTCAGTTCCCACCAGAAAATTAAAACAACAATATTTGCTTTAATCAATAACAGAACATTCCGTATTTAAATAAAACAAAATTAGCCATTGAATTTTTCTGGTGTGAAATGAACTACATAATTTCTAGAACGTCTTCTAGCATGGGAATTAAAGGATTAATGCACAACCAGTTAACCGGAAAAACCAGCTATCTGACCCCAATCATTCCAGATAAATGGTTCTGTACTGTATTTATCTACTATTAACTTGTTTTGATGTAATTACAAGATTATTTGATTAAAGCTTCCTTTTGTTGTTTTATTCTCTAGCTTTTATGCAATAGGCTTAAAGTTAATTTAAATGTAATTTAAATTCTGTATGATTTGTCATTGTAATTTGTACTTGGCTGAAAATTTAAATTAGAAATTATTTTAATCCAGAGCTTAATACAGTAAACATCCTCTAATCCGGCATCCTATGGTCCAGCTTGCTGGATAATTCAGCAGGACTTTCCATAAAAAATAGTATTTCTTATTGAATCACACCTAGTGTTTATAATAATCTGGCGGAGCTTCAGAATGAGGAATTAGTATGCAAAACTCATTACAACAGTTGATAATTTTCAAAATCAAACGTTGAAAGCAAAATTAATCTTTTATTATCAGAACTAAATACTTTTTTCCATTTAAGAAATTGATATCAGTTATCAAATAATAAATAATGAATGTAAATCATTAGATTGAAATGTTTGTTTTATTTCAGTGAAAGGTAAACAAAATAATTTAGATGAATTTTTAGAGTAAATACAGATTTATAATGATCACAAAACATCAGAATGCATGATTGATAGACAGATGTTGTGTATTAGCATTTGTGCAAGGTCACCGTATCATAAAATTTGACTTCCTTTAAAAAAAAAAAAAAAAGGGGCGACAAGACTTCTTCAAAACAACCTGATACTCGAGATTTGTTTGAGATGACTTCGACAAATAGATAGACTTACAGTAGGTAGACCACTGTGTAGACCTACAGTCCACGTTTTCACTTTATGGTCATGGCATATGTTTATGCTACATTATTGAGTATTTTTTTTTTTTTAGTCTATTGAAACTATTTAAAGAATAGAAAACATGTTTTACTTTCATGTTTTGTTTTCTAACTTTTACATATTTTTCCTGATGTACATCCTATAATCTGGAAAATTTCGTAATCCAGCATGCTGCAAGTCCTAAACATGCTGGATTATAAGATGTTTACTATTCTTGATATTCCTTACAAATAAAAAAATATATGTGTACTAAAATCACAGTAGATTTCTTAATATCTGGTTGATTGTGGCAAAAGAGCAGATCAAATAGGTTGAACTTTTATAAATATGCATATCATGTCACTCCCATGCCATTTAAAAAGCACATGTTTTATACAAAATCCTACTCTTACTTGTATTTAGTACAGCTGGTAATTATATATATAAAACCCCTCCGTGTACGACGATTCCGGGGACAACCCATCCACGAGAAAAGGAAACTTATTGCAATTGCGTCCACGTTAGGCTTAACTATTCTGAGCCGTTCACAAATATTCTAATTGTTCAACTTTTGAAAATATACATGTGAAAGATTTATTCATTATTCATTTTCTTTAAAACCTACAAAAGCCATTTAATTATAATGTTTAAGTCCTAAATAAAACAACCAGCAATTACGGAAAAAACAAACCAAACAAACAATGTAAGCAAATCAATACTGTTGCCATTCAAGAATGACAAAATCCGTGATTGAATCTTTAGAATGACTCCTTTGTAACATCACGATTCAGGAATGATCGGACGCGTTCGGGATCTATGCGCGCGCGCTCAAGAGACAGGTACATGGAGTGTATCTTACAGCGGAAGAGTACTCGGTAAAAACTCCTGAGCTTGCGCGCGCAGAGTGTGTGTCTCCCGAACACGTTCATTGTTTACTCTTTATTGTTGACATTTTGTTTTCGATCTTATAGAGTGTTTTCTTTTAAGTATAAGCTAAACACGTTGGAAATTGCACGTGAACGTGGCAAATGAGGTGCGTTCGTATGATAACGAAGTTTTAAAACTATTCAGATCTTTCTGATATAGTAGAGAGTACTCCGGATACAGTATAGTAGTCGAAATCTTTACGTTTCTGTAAATATGCAGGAAGTAATTTTTATTACACCTCAGCAACGTATAACTTATTCATAAAATGTGAAATAGTTGAATATAATTAAAACACATCCCAAACAAGGTTTCCCCGTATAGCATTATGTAGTGGAATACTTTTGTGTGGCCCTGTAATTTAATAATAAATATTCTTTGCATCACAGATTGTACAGAATGCATATTTTAGTATATATTTCATAGATTCATGCCAATTCTATTATGTTAGAATGAGTGTAACATCATTAAAATGCATTTGAAACTTTTTCCCCATTGACCGTAATGTAACGGACTCCTTTTGTTTGTCCCTGTAATTGATCTATGCATCCGATTTTCATAACATTTGAAATGACTCGACAAAATTACGCAATAATTATATGTTTTAAATTTCAAACGATTAAAATGCATTTAAAACTTTTTTCCCTATTGACCATAATGTAACGGAATCCTTTTGAATGTCCCTGTAATTGATCTATCCATCCGATTTTCATAAAATTTGAAATGACTCGACGAAATTATATTATAATTATGTATTTTAAATTTCAAACGATTCGGTTGGGTAGTTTTTGCGTTGTTATATGCGGACAGATGGACAGACAGACAGACGGACGGACTGAGCGACAACAATAGTATTTACATAATTACGAACGCACCTAAAAATGGGTCAAAATAGGAAATTTTTTTATACATTTTAGATATTTTTATTATTTTCTCTCAGTATTTTTAGTTATTTTTTGGCTGTAGTTTCACAATATAATCTTTTATAATTGATTTTATTGCCTTACTTTATTCTTTTAATGTTAAATTTTTCTCTTTTTTTTCCCATGTTTAATCGCTGTATTTTTAAAAATTGTTTCAGCCTAAAGTGGCTGATTGACCATAGTTGTAATTTTTTATCATCCTTTTAAAAATGCAAACACGTCATTTTGACAGGCTGTCTTCTAGTTTATAAATATTTGTTACACATTGAACTCTTTAAAAAGTAGAACAGAAAAAGGAAATCCAATAATGAAAATGCTGTGCACATTTTAAATAATTTTTCTAATTCTAACAAAACTGCATGCAAGAAGATCCTATATGCTGTACAGCAGGCATGTCAAACTCGTCTACCACCGTGGGAAGATTTAGCATTGTACACAAAGACGCAGGCCACATAATCGAAAATAAAGAAACAGATTAATTTGATGACTAACGCACAAAATGAAAACTTTACATTAAAAATTCAGTATTGTTTTAAAAAACAAACAAGCAAACAAAAATGCAAAAAAAAAAAAAAATTAAAACAATTTATTGGAAAAATTAAAAACATGCACTAGAAAATGTTTAAAACTATTTCTTAAGTAAAAACAAATTACCACTATAATCTTACAAGATGCACTATCAAATTTAATAAAAAATAAATTAAAATAAAAATACAAACATGCTTAAACACATCAAACATTTTAAAATTTAAATCACAATCGAAATTATATAAAAATGTATTATTAATTTTGCAATCCTAATAACTTATTACACTTTTATGTTGTAATTGCTACTATTTATAAAACGAATCATTGATAGAACACAGTTATTTACAATATAATATTAAGAAAGAAAATAAAAAAGTTCCATAATTGATTAAAATATACAGTGAAACCTCCGAATAAGGGACACCTATGGGACTGGAATTTTTGTCCCTTAAATAGAGGTGTCCCTTATTTGGAGTTTTTACTTTTTTTAAATTAATTGTTTAGAAAAGACAAAAAATAACCAAATATTAAATTTGAAGTTTAACTGTACCTAAAGACTATTAATTATGTTAATCAGACACAAAAGAAAAAGGGAATTAATTAGTTTAAAATTTTAATCAATTACAACATTAAATGATTTTTACAGTTATTGATTTATATTTTTTATATAAGTATTTATGTACATGCAAAAATTACAATAACATTTAAAAGAATCTTACTTGAAGTACTAATTGACCAAAAACCATTGTTTTTCAGATTTCAATTTTTCACTACAAACCTCTCAAGTTTTTATTTTCCATACTTACAAATTTTAGTCTTTCATTATGAGCAGTATTTACGAAAAAAAGCATTCAACTATTTTAGGTATCTTAAAGCATCTATTAAGTTTTTTATCTCACAAATTTCAGCAACAATTATAAACACACTGATATCTTTATTTGAATTATGTGTGAATAAATGCTCCTCAATTGTGTTGTATGCCTCTGTATCAACATGACTCTCTGTCTCAATGATAATTTCACAAAAATCTGTACCGTATTTTCCGGGATTAACGCCGCGGCGTTAAACTAGATTTTTTTGTTTTGTAAACAAAAGTGCGGCCAATAACTAGGTGCGGCTTGTAAATAGGACTAATTAATTTAAAATTTTTAAAAACAGATCGGCAAATCTAAACTTTTGTTGCTTTCGCTGTAATTATACACATGCACGTGGAATTATATTCTTAAGGCTAAAGAATCTGATGCTTAAAATTGATTTTAATTTACTGATATACCTTAAAATCCCGTTAATCCGTTAATAAAAAATTTGAAATTTTCAAAAAATCCCGAGAAAGCACCTCTCTTCCAAAAAAATCGGCGATTTCGCCAAACAATCATAAAAAATAACTGCAAATTTCTTTAAAGGATCGCTCAAAAATCATGAATTTCGCCGAAGTATCGCCAAACCACATTTCGACGAAAAATTGCAGTAATAACGCGAATTACGTCAAAAAATCTCTAAAAAAGTACAAATTATGTCAAAAGAATGTTTGAGAAAGGAATGAATCATGATGAAATGAATAAATCATGAATCTATAGAAATGTGCGTTTTTTTCGAGATTTTTTAATTGATTTCATGCTTTTTTGGGGGGTTTTTGACAAATTTCTTCTTTTTCTGCGTTTTTTCGACAGAATTTAAGTTTAAAAAAAAACGCAAATTTTTTCAAGTATTGCTTCAAGTATCAAAATTCATGATTCATCCAAAGATTCACGATTCATTCAATTTATCATGATTCATTCCTAAAAATTTTGTGAAATGATCGCGGAAAAATCCCGTGTAAGCGCCTCCCTCTAATTATTTTATGATTTTTCGTCACGTTTGGGGGGGGGGGGGGGGGGCGGATTAGCGGTATTTTACGGTAAGTTTTATCTTAAATATGTCTTCAGATGTGAGTTGTAAGCGCCGCAGTTACCCTTCAAAATTTAAGCTGAATGTTATCAATTTAGCAAAAGTTAACGGGAATCGTGGCGCAGCTAATGGATGAGGTTCCGGTTTCATTGATATAACTGTACAACAAAAAAAGATAAGTTATTTATTTAAGATCAAAATGTTTTACTTTATATCAGTTAATAATTTTATTTCATTGCTCTAATAATGAATGTCAGCCTTACTCATATCCTTAACACTCATATCCATAAGCACATATACATATTGTAAGGGAATAATATGGCATGACTTACTGGTTTTTATTTTATTTCAATACTATTCGATCTTTGTCTTATCTCCAATTCTTTTATTCTGTTTTCCTGGTTCCATAGCATATTCCACCGTTTAAATTGGTTACTTATTTGTTTACTTTCGATTTGATCATCTTACGTGTGCGTTCATGGTCGTTTTCTTCCGTTTGATCGCGATTTGCGATCTTCGCAAATCGCAACTTACGAGTAGCCGTATCTCCCTTTCGCAAAGCAGGAACGCTTTCGCTCAACTTCTGCAGACGCAAAGGGGCGTTGTCGTCTGGAGATATCTGGAATTGCGAGGGGTATTTAAATCAGTCAGTTTGTTTTGACGGTGGATGGTCTGACGATGTTTTGGCCTAGTAAAAGGCCGTTTGTTGTCATAAATATTAATTATGGAAGTTCAATTGTAGTTTATCTTAAGTGGTGAAAGATGGTGTAGTTTTATGAAATAATTTCTATTAGTTAATAACGGAAGTGTGATGATAAATATGTTGCTGTCATGAACTGTGTTTAACATCCAAGGGTCTTTTACTTTCTTTGAACTATTCCTGGACTTTGCTTGTTCGTCATCGTCCGTTTTGAGAGTTGCTTTTTCCAGTGATGCCATGGTGAGTTGTTTGTTTTTCAAACCTGTACTGGTCTTTTAAACTTTACCTTACGTCATGCCGTTTAAATTAATTAAGTGCTTTTATCATGTTAAAGTATTACTCTAATTCTATGGATAATATAATTTCAGAAATTATTGTTTTTGATTGATTTTACCAGATATAATTTCTCTTTGTTTATTATTTCATATATACATATATTTTTATTTGAATATGTTTTTTTTGAAAAATAAACGTTAGCTTGACTTTTAAATAAATGCTTCTTTACTGACTTTATTACACTACCACAGATTGCCAATATTTATTTCAGGTCACCATTTTTTATTTTTTTTCAACCTCTGCTTAAATTTTATTTAATTTTAGAACGGTTCTGGCCTCAGAACCGATCACGGGTTATGGGCCAAAGCGACTACGCTTTTTAACCTGTTATGGTGGCCATAACCTTCGTTGGCAATATCTTAAATTAGTGGTAGCATGCGGCCATTAGACCTCCAAGCGATTTCTAGTGGGGGGGCCGCAATAGCATTTGTATTTTAATTTATAATCATAACTAATTATTCTAGTATAAAATAGAAAGGTTTTTTTGGTAAAATTTTTTTTTGTCGTACTATTTGACTGTTTTAGAGTACGTTTTTTTTGAAAAAAAATTTCTTTTCCTTTCTGTTTAAATTTAATTAAGAGCATGGCAATGACCAACGTACAGGTTAGCATAAACAAACTTAACTCTCACAACTATGCAACTTGGGCAGCGGACGTTAAATACCTGCTACTCGACAAAAATGCTTGGGGCATCGTAAATGGTACTGAAGAAGCTCCGAATACCAGTGATGCAGTAGCAACAAAAGACTATCAGGCACGGCTCAGGTCAGCACTATCCATAGTATACCTAAACGTCGAAAATGAGTTCCGGAGGATAATTGAAAACATCGATGACCCTCATGAAGCGTGGACAAAGCTGAAGACCCACTTTCAACCTGACAACCGTGCACGTCACATGCAGTTGTTTGGCGAGATCCTGTCCTGCAGAATACAGCCTGACGAGCCAGTCGATATGTTTGCTGCACGCCTACAGAGACTTGCTGATCAGCTGGCTGCCATGAATGAGCCGATAAAGGAAATTTATCTGACATTCCAGTTGTTGAGATGGCTCCCTAAAAAGTTTGACAATCTCGTCCAGGGAATCTTGCGATGGCCCGAACAGCAGTTCAAATTTAAAGATGTCCTGACCGAGCTGGTGGCCGAGGAATCCCGCATCAAATTACGTGAAGAAGACAGAGGTGACCTGGTCCAATCCCATTTTTCTCGAGCTCGCACACCCAAGAGGTCCGTATATAAGCCTAAGTTCAAGGGAAGGTGCCACAGGTGTGGCCAAGCCGGCCATGTGCTTCGACAGTGTAAATTGCCTCAACAATCTTCCAATTCCGAATCCTGCCTCCATACCACTTCCAGAGACTCCTCAAACTCCTCGTTCCAGAACTCCTCGGTGTCCAGAGGTTCATCAGTGTCCAGTCCAGTTAGAGTCCAACCCAGTTCGAGTAATTCCAGACCTAGCAGTGATGTGCCTCGCAATAGAGCTAGAAACCAACGTCAACGTAAGCCAACAAGCCAGGTAAACTACCTCATTCAATCTAATCTTAGTAATATTAAATGTGGTGGAGACGCCTGGGTCTTTGACACAGGTGCCTCCCACCACTTTTGCAAAGATAAAAACCTGTATGTAAAATTTAAACCTTTGCAAAATGAGGAGTTGGCTGTTGCCGTTGACGGAGCAACTTTTCCTATTGAAGGAACTGGTCTAGTGGACTTAAAAATAAATGGGGAAATGGTTCGCTTCGGCGATGTTATGTATTGCCCAAGTTTAAGACACAATTTGATATCTGGCCCTAGGCTTGATAAAACTGGTGCCAAGTTCAGAGGAGGTGAGGGCAGGGTTAGAGCATATCGTGACAGTGGTACCCTATTTCGTGCTTTTCTTAAAGATGGCATTTACTGCCTGTACCCAGATCCTAGCCCTAAAAATAAAACTAAAACTCAAAATAGTCAAAGTCCTAAAAAGGTGCGTTTTCAAGCCTCTACTGTCCAGAAGGACGACTTTAAGGTATGGCATAGACGTTTCGGACACATTAGCTCCACTTTAATCGAACATACTGTTAAATGTAATGGTGTAAGGGGCTTACCACCTATTAAAAATAAAGACTTTGAATGTGAGACATGTAAAATTAACAAACACAGGCGAACTTCCTTCCGTCCTATAAATCAAATAAGATCAAAACGACCCCTTGAATTACTTCATACTGACTTGTGGGGACCGACACAAATAACAGGTAGAAACGGCGAGAAGTACTTCTTAACCATAACTGACGACTTCTCACGAAAAGTATCAGTCTACCCCTTATGTAATAAATCACAAGTATTCAAGGTATTCACTAATCATGTAAAAAGAGCTGAAAGATTTTTAGGTACTAAGGTAAAAGAGGTCCGTAGTGACAATGGGCGGGAGTTTGACAATGAAGCCTTTACAAGGTATTTTGAGGAAAACGGGATACACCATGAGTTTACCAACGTGTATTCTCCGGAACAAAATGGGGTCTCGGAACGTTTAAATCAAACTATAATGGACGGGGCACGCTCAATTCTTAATGAAAGCAAACTCAGTTTAAAATTCTGGCCGGAAGCAGTTCTATACATCGCGTACACACTAAACAGGGTATGTCACAAAACGCAGAAAAAGACACCCTTTGAGTATTACTGTGGCAACAAACCCTCAATAAGACATTTACGCCCTTTTGGTACCGTGGCATACGTAGGAGTACCTAGGCAGTTAAGAAATTCAAAATTTGATCCTAAGGCCAAAAAGGGGGTTTTAGTGGGTTACGCAATGTCAACTAAAGGCTACAGAGTATGGATTCCCGACACAAACAAAATAATAGAAACTATAAATGTTAGATTTGGGGATGAATCCGTACCAAGAAATGTTCACAGGCATAGCGAGCAAGGCCCAAGTTATTCAATAGGCACAAACCCTTTTACAACTTCAGAGCAGCACAACGGAAGCGACCTGGGACCTACATATATTTTAAGTTCAGAACAACCAGAAATTGACCCTTTGACTGACCTTCAACCTGACAGATTTCCTTTAGAAAGATCACCATCTCCAACACCTAAGCCAGGCACCTCAAAAGCTGTTGAACCCGCCTCCGTTCACTCATCTGACGATGAAAGTGACGAGGAGGGCGAGGAATTCCAGAGAACATTGAGGGATGCTGTATGGTTCCGTAAGGCCGTAACTAGGCCTGATAAGTCGAGAACCGACATCTATTATTATGAGATGGGTGAAACTCAACGTTTAAGATCACTCAGAGAAGTGCGGGAATACTGTCAGTCTAATGGTATAAAATTTGATCCAACCATGTTCAGTTTCAAAGGGGAAAATAAATACCAGGGGATTGTAAAATCTACTTCCAGTGCTAGTTCAAGTCCTAGTTACACACCTCCACACACATCCTTATCAGAAACATGTAAAAATAACATATGACTAGAAGACTCCATACCAAACACATATAAGCAAGCCTTAAAATCCCCTCAGTGGGAACTCTGGAGACAGGCAATGCAGGTGGAAATAGACGTAATAAATAAAAGACATGTATGGGAATTAACATCATTACCACCCAATACTGAACCTCTAGGCTGCAGATGGGTCTTCACCATCAAACGAGACGATAAAGGGCAGGTGGCAAGATACAAAGCAAGACTAGTAGCCCAAGGCTACAAACAGGTCAGGGGTGAAACCTATGACGAGACGTTTTCACCAGTCGTAAATTTTAGTTTAATCCGCTTTTTCTTTGCCGCCCTTGTCTCATGTCTCGGATGGATTCACACGCAATGCGATGTGAAAGGAGCCTATCTGTACGCCCCTCTCTCAGAGAACATCTACATGAAACAGCCTCCTGGATTCGAAATAAAAGGGAAAGAGCACTTGGTCTGTAAACTCCAGAGGGCACTTTATGGCCTCCATCAGAGTGGCCGGGTGTGGTTTTATGAATTACATAAAGTTTTAATTTCTCTTGGTTTTAACAAACTGGATTGGTGTAATTGCATCTACACATTTTCTAATTACGCTGTTTTATTGTTATATGTTGATGACTTTGTTGTTTTAAGTAAGCATCAGAAACACATAAATGAGATTTTAAAATTACTAGCTGAACATTTTGACATCAAAATCCTGGGGAAAACACGTAAACTCCTTGGGGTTGAGTTTGAGGAGGATGGGGAAGGTGTAGTGTCAATCCATCAAATGCAATATATTGATGATATCTGCACACGTTTTAAGGAATATAACTTTCCCATCACATCACTTCCCATAAGTAAAGGAGTAGTGTACTCCAAAGCACAGTGCCCTCAAACAGATACTGAAACCCAGGAGATGTCAAAATATCCGTACCGAAGTGTTTTGGGTTGCTTATCTTTTCTTACAAGCAGGACTCGCCCCGACATATCCTATGCAGTAAATATCTTCAGTCAATTCCAGAGTAATCCGGGCATAATCCACTGGAATGGTCTTTTAAAATTACTGGGATATGTACAAAGCACCAAACACTACAAATTGAAGCTACATTGTCATAACATAAATCTAATTACATATACTGATGCCGATTTCGCTGCCAATCGTGATGACAGGACGTCAATGGGGGGACAACTTTTAATGTTAGACAAATCTCCTATCATGTGGAGAGCTTTTAAACAAAAATCTGTCTGCTTGTCTACCATGGAATCAGAGTTTGTGGCTTTAACAGAAGCAACTAAAGAGCTTCTTTGGTTCAGTAGAATCATAACTGAATGTTATGAGAAACACATTTTTACAGGTCCACAAACTAAGCCAACCTTGTTAGTAGACAATATGGCCTCCATTGATTTCCTTAAGTCTCCCATAGAAAACTACAGAACAAAACACATTGACGTTAAATTATTTTTTGTCAGAGACCTTTTAAACCAAGAGATATTTAATGTAAAACACGTAACTAGTAAAGCTAATCTCTCAGACATCTTTACAAAACCCCTAACGAAGTTTGATCTTAAAAGATTCATTGAAGTGATCTTTAGTTATAAGTAATTTATATTGTTTTAAATATGTTTTATTTAAATGTAAAAAAAAAAAGTAAAATGTATAAAGATGTTAGAGGTATAAGGTGGAAAAAAAAAAAAAAAAACTCCCCCTCCTCTGGGCTTGGGTCAAGTATTAAGATGCTTGTTTAGTTTTTTTTAAGTTAAACCTTGAAGTTTAACACATTTCATTTTTTTCAATCTGAAATTTTTGTATATTTCAGTATTTTCTCTTTATAATGTTTGAATATGTGATTATACACTTGTTTTTCTTGATATCTCATAGTTTTGTCTCATATGCATATGTTCTATTTTTCATACATAAGCTTTTCAATACCCTCATTTCCAACATCGCGGACAATTTAACTCCCGCTGGAATGTGATCAGACCTCAGGATGGTTCATCCTCCGGGACCCGAGCAGCCCCAGGAAGCGTCTCGCAGGGGTGCCATTGTAAATAGCCAGAGTGGTCTGCAGGGGGTAGTGGCCTTCTTGAGTGTTCTGATCACAGGAAGGCCTGTCGCGGGCATCGTTTTTTTAATTTGTAAGTCCCTATTTTTGATAAATGGAAATGTCACATAGGTCCCGTTCGTGGTGTTGAAAATTGA
Source organism: Maratus speculifer (assembly GCA_964019185.1). Classification (NCBI taxonomy): domain Eukaryota; kingdom Metazoa; phylum Arthropoda; class Arachnida; order Araneae; family Salticidae; genus Maratus; species Maratus speculifer. The sequence continues at coordinate 122,150,328 of OZ025303.1, read as the reverse complement.
GCTGTATTTTTTTTTTTGCGTATATAAATATGAAAAGGGTTGTTTTACTTTTAAGAAATTGCATAACAAGTGTTCTTCACATTTTAAATTTTTCTTAAAACATTTGCAAATGTGTATTATTTCAAAAGTTTAAGCATGCATGTTGTTGTTGTTATTTTTGTTTTTATGTGAGCGCTCACCGTCCTTATCATTATCATATTTTTCAGTCATTATCATGATCATGATCATTAGTGTTATTATCATTAAATGTGTCTATTTTGCATATCATGAATTTCCCATACATTATCAAAGTGTTTTTGCATAGTAATTCATGTTTTGCTATTCTTTATATTTGTAATGTTTATGAATCTGTCGTATGATAATCATTTACTCTAGTGTAATTATGCAAATGTTTGTAAATGTAATCGTGTATTGTCAAGGCAAGGATCAAGAATCGACATACTAAAGAATGTTATGGTATGTAACGGTAATCGTAGTCACTTGTATGTGACGAGGTAACACGGTAACAAATTTTTCATGAACTTTTCCTTGAAATGTGTGTGTACCTAAATAGACTTTCAAATTTTTAAGTTACTATGGTAACTAGAGACTTTTGTGCTACGAAAAAAAAATTGTTAATCTTGTTGTGGTATAGCTATCAAATTGTTATTCATAGTGTGTGGTTATTAACATTGTTAAAAAATTGTTCATTTTTTTTCAAATTAACCTTGTTATGTGATGTTGTGAATTTGTTGCATTTATGCACGTTAATGTTGAGTTGTTTTTCACTAGTAACTGTCAAAGTATGATAGTAGATATACTGATATATTATGTTGTTCAATATGAACTTTGATGTTATTTATATTATTTGATAATACTTGGTAATTACTTAGTTTTTTTAGTATGAGTGTTAAGGGGGGGGGCGATTGTCAGCCTTACTCATATCCTTAACACTCATATCCATAAGCACATATACATATTGTAAGGGAATAATATGGCATGACTTACTGGTTTTTATTTTATTTCAATACTATTCGATCTTTGTCTTATCTCCAATTCTTTTATTCTGTTTTCCTGGTTCCATAGCATATTCCACCGTTTAAATTGGTTACTTATTTGTTTACTTTCGATTTGATCATCTTACGTATGCGTTCATGGTCGTTTTCTTCCGTTTGATCGCGATTTGCGATCTTCGCAAATCGCAACTTACGAGTAGCCGTATCTCCCTTTCGCAAAGCAGGAACGCTTTCGCTCAACTTCTGCAGACGCAAAGGGGCGTTGTCGTCTGGAGATATCTGGAATTGCGAGGGGTATTTAAATCAGTCAGTTTGTTTTGACGGTGGATGGTCTGACGATGTTTTGGCCTAGTAAAAGGCCGTTTGTTGTCATAAATATTAATTATGGAAGTTCAATTGTAGTTTATCTTAAGTGGTGAAAGATGGTGTAGTTTTATGAAATAATTTCTATTAGTTAATAACGGAAGTGTGATGATAAATATGTTGCTGTCATGAACTGTGTTTAACATCCAAGGGTCTTTTACTTTCTTTGAACTATTCCTGGACTTTGCTTGTTCGTCATCGTCCGTTTTGAGAGTTGCTTTTTCCAGTGATGCCATGGTGAGTTGTTTGTTTTTCAAACCTGTACTGGTCTTTTAAACTTTACCTTACGTCATGCCGTTTAAATTAATTAAGTGCTTTTATCATGTTAAAGTATTACTCTAATTCTATGGATAATATAATTTCAGAAATTATTGTTTTTGATTGATTTTACCAGATATAATTTCTCTTTGTTTATTATTTCATATATACATATATTTTTATTTGAATATGTTTTTTTTGAAAAATAAACGTTAGCTTAACTTTTAAATAAATGCTTCTTTACTGACTTTATTACACTACCACAGATTGCCAATATTTATTTCAGGTCACCATTTTTTATTTTTTTTCAACCTCTGCTTAAATTTTATTTAATTTTAGAACGGTTCTGGCCTCAGAACCGATCAATGAATGTGGGAATATACCCGGCGCGGCGTTATACCCGGTGCGGCCTTATACCCGGCACGGCGTTAAACTAGTTTTTTTTAACCAAGTGCGGCGTTATTCCTGGAAAATACGGTATTTTAATTTTTACCGTAGACTACTTCATTATCTGAAATGCAAAAACCAGCTTCTTTATTTTCATTTTCAAGCATCCCTTAAATCGAGTGTCCTTATTCAGAGGTAAATACATTACAAGTCCTATACTAAGGGACTAAGACTAGAACATTTGTCCCTTAAATAGAGGTGTTCCTTATTCAGAGTGTCCCTTATTTGGAGGTTTCACTGTATTAAGAATCATTATTGATCCGGCATAGGAATAATTTCCTAATTCTCCTCATTTTTTTTAAAAATACATATCATGTCTGCGAAAAAAAACTGCCCACAGAGCAAAATTTCTTGCACCTATATTTTCAAGAATCATCAAGTTAAAGAGCCGGATTAACGCTAGCCACCGCCCACGGTGCCACTAAATCAGAAAAAGTTGCTATTAAAAAGTATTTGTGGATGCTTACTGATGACAACTGTTTACTAATGAAAATTTGTTAATAAAAATTTTCAGTTATAGCAATAGATATTGAAATAATGGATTTCATGTGATTATTGAAATTTCTGGTTATATCATGAATATTTATAGAAATGCCCTTGCATATTTTTAAATTGATTTAACTATTCTAGACATCCTTTATTCTAACTTGAATGATTTCGTGTTGTGTGAATTGCATACAATCGTTGTTTTTAAAAGCAGATGATTACTTTTAATAAGTTTCACGAACACACTTTTTCTAACAAAGTTTCAATTTATAATTTATTTTTCCAAGTCATTTGTAGATATTTGTGGGGTTTTCGAAATATTTGTGAGCAAATTCTTAACTAGCATCATCAAAGTTTCTACATATCAAACACAACTTTTCAGTCTATAAAAAATAGTTCAAATTGACTTTTATGAATCTGATTTTATATCTTCATCATCAAGTAACATAAAGATCACACGGGGATAATTTATAATGATATGTTTACTAACCTTTAAGAATGAAATCAATTAATGAGCTTATTTCCAAAATGCTCGCTTTCAACTATGCATGCAGACAAATAATGAAAACAGGTAACAGTATTTTGTTATTATTGTTATTATTAATATTATATTATTATTTTACAAGACGAGAAATCGTGTCATTTTCCTTTTAAAACTATTTATTTCTTTTGATTTTTTTAGAAACTTTAAATTAGAAATAGGCATCGTATTTTAATTGATTTTCGATACATTTTTAATACCTAACCACACATTACTTTGTAATGTCATAGTGAATCAAAGAGAGCAGTAAAATAATGTATTCGTTTCAACACAAAACACATAATAAACTATTAGAAAAAAAAAACCCATAAAACTTTTATAAATTTTTAAATTTTCAGATTAAGATGTGCTCTTTTTAACTTTCTTATTGATAACTTTTACATACCTTATTGACTGGAAAGGAAATTTTAAAATGAATTAGATTTGATCATATTCAGGACAGTATGTTTGCATTTTTTATACCACTGGTGTTGATAAGGGCGTGCGAAGAAAAAATTGCGCCCAGAGCAAAGCTAAAATTTGGCACCCTCACCCAACTTTTTCTTGTAACTGGCAATATAATAACGTTGGTAGTATAAATTTGGCACCTCATAAATTCACCCCCCCCCTTCGCCTCCCCTTTCACACGGCACTGGGTGTTGAATCAGTATTGCTTGCATCTCCTATGCCAAACAGTAAAAAATTTTCATCCAAAATAACAACCATTAATTTAAAAATTTAAACTTTTAAAAACTTTTAAACTTTTTTATTGCAGATCATTAAATTTAATGTTTGTCAATATCTGCTACTAAATTTAATGAAGATTAATATTCTGAAATAATGGTAGATATTTTGAATAAAATCATTCTCCAGTTTTGCAACACTGCAATATTTGCAATGCAAAGTATATTTTCTGCATTAACTAAGAACTGAATGAAACATATGAAAATGTAAAAGGCTTGGCGGGCCACAGATAAGATCCAGGCGGGCCAATTGTGGCCCACGGGCCACATGTTTGACATGCCTGCTGTACAATATCAGTCTTGTACATACATTCTAAAAAAAAAAATCTTTACAAAAAAAATGTAATCTAATATTAAAAGGCTGGTATAAATTAATTTTATTTTTCATTGATAAAGGATTACACTACATTTAAAAGTTAGGCTCAACTAAGCCAGATATTTGGGAGTCTACTTAATATAAATTTTCAGTTATTCTATAATATGAATAAGAATGTTGATAAAATGGAAAAAGAAAATTTTTTACTACTCTTGCAATTTGACAATTTCAATCAAATCAATCAATCAATTTCAAATATTTTTCCCAAATGAAGTATTTTTATTGCAGTTTGATGCAGTAGCATTTGGCAGTGTGAACGCTGCTACAATTACAGCTCAGATTGTAGCTAAGATACAATAATAAGGAATGGTATTACTTCCAGTACAACCCAAAAAGTGTTTAATGTAACTTTCAAAAGCTGTAAATATATTAAAATTTTTATCATAATTATTGAAAGGGGATCTAATCTAGTGTTTTCATTATATATTAATATGCTTAATAAATTAATTTCTTTATCAATATAATATGTTTTTTGTTAATTAAACAATGTTCTTAATTAATAATTAATTTAATTTTAAAGGTTCTTAAAAAAGCTGGATCTGATGGAAAATCAACTGTATTTCTGTTTAATGATAACCAGATTAAAGATGAATCTTTTGTGGAAGACATCAATATGATTTTAAACACTGGGGATGTCCCAAATCTGTATGCTGCTGATGAAAAAGCTGAAATTCTGGAGAAAATGCAGGCAGCTGCTCGGGAATTGGTAATTGCAATTTAAAAAATATATGAATATGTGTTTTATAAGGATGTTAACCTATTGTATCTTGATAAAAAAAATCTGTTTTAAATTCTGTTATTTTTCCTTTATTCAATTTTATCAATGTAGCTGGAATATGAATTTTATCTGTCTCTCTTTTTTCCCCTATGCTTCTTCTTCTTCTTCTTCTTTTTTTTTTTTTTTTTTTTTTTTTTATTATTATTAACTTTTTAAAAGTATAATTAATGATTGTAATCATCTTTCAAAGACGGTTCTTAGGAAATGAAGTTTCATTTTAAGAAAAAATCCATCATCTTTATAAGTGGTAATTACTACAGTTACTAACATAAGATTTTAACAAATCTTAATATTTCTTGTTTTATCCTGTATTAGAATTGTAAATGTTTATCACAACAGCATCTTTGGTTAGAAACATACAGATGTAAATCTTGTTTCCAACTCTTAAAAAACATGATTTGAAATTTTCATTTCAAATAAAACATTATTAAATATTTTAGCTTAAGTTTGTCACTTTGTTTATGATTAGATTTGTTAATCAATAAAACTTATTAGTGAAAAAAGTTAGTAATTAGTTGTAATATTTGTATTTTGTTAACTTCAAGATATCTGTTTACTCCTTATAAGGACAGCTTTTATTTTAAGCTTATGGGTTGCTTTTGAAATTTGGAATTTATGATTTGCATTTTATATCTTTCAGATGATTTTATTTATCTATCTTTTGAACTTGTTTTTCAGGGTAAAAAAATTGATACCACACCTTTATCACTTTATAACTTCTTCATCGAAAGAGTTCGTCAAAATTTACATTTGGTCCTTGCAATGAGTCCTATTGGAGGATCTCTTCGAAATAGACTTCGAATGTTTCCTTCATTGATTAATTGCTGTACTATAGATTGGTTTCAGGTACAACTTTATTGTTTTTACTTCTTATTATAAATATACTAGCAGCCTTCGCCCGCTACGCTGGTCAGTTTTTTTTTTTTTTTTTTTTTTTTTTTTTTAAGAAACTTTGAATCAAACGAAATTTTTATATCATAGTAATTTTTAGTTTTATATCGTACTTTAGACTGTCTGTCATCGGTGAAAAATCAGTCATCTAAACGGAAAGTTCAATGTTAGTCACCAATGAATGACGTAGCGCTCAACATGTTAACAATTTTAATCACATAAATATTTATTCAGCGGAACTTTTAAAATAAAGCCAAACTTTTGTAATTGGGTTCATCTGATAAAAAACATTCCCTAAACATTCAATTAAACAACGTAGAATGCTATATTCCATTTGTTACAAAATTTCTGAAAAATTATCCAACTAACAATGTAAAATCCATAAAATCTATCTTGTAGAACTTAAGTTATAAGCGGCCCCGATGAAATTTCACTTTGCGTTTTACATATATTGAGATAATTTAATATAGCTTTCATATAATAATCATGTTAACCTGATTATAGAACTCTCTTTCAAAATTATAGGTTCAATAGATATTTTTGTGCTGTGATTAATACGAAATCCAGACTTTCTTTTATATATAGTGTTCTCTGATGTGTTTCTATATATAGAAAAGAAATCCAGAATTTATTTTATATATATAGATAAGGTGAAAATTTTCAGGTTTTTGCGCCGAAGACACCGCCAAATCAGGAAAATGTGAAGTATCTCGCGAACTACTGAACTTAAAAGAATTTGCTTGGTACCATTCGATTCAGCATGAAAAAATAAACTAAAATATGTTATCAGTTGGAAAATAACTAAAAAAGTCGATTTTTAAGGAATTTTTTAAAAGTTCGTACCTTTTTTTAACCCCCTTAGGGGTGGAATTTTCGAAAATCCCTTCTTAGCGGCACTCGATGTTATCAGAAGTATTTTTACCCCAATTTTAAAGATTTTAGGTCCGGCAGATTTTTTTGTTCTGTAATTAATACGAAATCCAGACTTTCTTTTATATATATAGATAAGGATTGAAAATTTCAGGTTTTTGCACCGAAGACACCGCCAAATCAGGAAAATGTGAAGTATCTCGCGAACTACTGAGCTTAAAAGAATTTGCTTGGTACCATTCGATTCAGCATGAAAAAATACACTAAATTATGTTATGAGTTGAAAAATTACTACAAAAGCCGATTTTTAAGGAATTTTTTAAAAGTTCGTTCCTATTTTTAACCCTCTTAGGGGTGGAATTTTCGAAAATCCCTTCTTAGCAGCACTCGATGTTATCAGAAATATTTTTACCCCAATTTTCAAGATTATAGGTTCGGCAGATATTTTTGTGCTGTGATTAATACGAAATCCAGACTTTCTTTTATATATATAGATAAGGATTGAAAATGTCAGGTTTTTGCGCCGAAGACACCGCCAAATCAGGAAAATGTGAAGTATCTCGCGAACTACTGAACTTAAAACAATTTGCTTGGTACCATTCAATTCAGCATGAAAAAATACACTAAAATATATTATGAGTTGAAAAATTACTACAAAAGTCGATTTTTAAGGAATTTTTTAAAAGTTCGTCCCTTTTTTTAACCCCCTTAGGGATGGAATTTTCGAAAATTCCTTCTTAGCGTTACTCGATGTTATCAGAAATATTCTTACCTCAATTTTCAAGATTATAGGATCGGCAGATTTTTTTAGTGCTGTGATTAATACGAAATCCAGACTTTCTTTTATATATATAGATAAGGATTGAAAATTTCAGGTTTTTGCGACGAAGTCACCGCCAAATCAGGAAAATGTGAAGTATCTCGCGAACTACTGAGCTTAAAAGAATTTGCTTGGTACCATTCGATTCAGCATGAAAAAATACACTAAAATATGTTATGAGTTGAAAAATTACTACAAAAGCCGATTTTTAAGGAATTTTTTTAAAGTTCGTTCCTTTTTTTAACCCTCTTAGGGGTGGAATTTTCGAAAATCCCTTCTTAGCAGCACTCGATGTTATCAGAAATATTTTTACCCCAATTTTCAACATTTTAGGTTCGGCAGATTTTTTTGTGCTGTGATTAATACGAAATCCAGACTTTCTTTTATATATATAGATTTAATTCAGTAATATAATAAACAAACATGACTTTCAAGATGCTTATACAGGGTGGGCATAAATTAGTTGCACAAAAAGTATGATTGATTATTTGTAGTTATACAGACAAATATAAGAGTGTGTATGATTATAATGTAGCTAAACACAAAATTTTTATCTTTATTTTTATTTATTTATTTATTTATTTTTACAAATGTTTAATTTATCATGGCTACTCTTCATTACTCTGCAAATGTTCCATTGATTAATTAGTTTTTATCTTCTGTTTATGAGCATATTAAAGTCGATTAAACAAATTAGAATGCTGATTCATGATTTTAATTCAAGAATGCATTTCAGAAGTAAAAGATCAGGGGTAATTCTCATCCGAAAATTTAAGGCATCCTCTCCAGGGGCCTTGCTAAGGGGGGGGGGGGGACCTCACCCTCCAAACGTTTGCATATGCTGTTACAGTTGGCAAATTTACAATCTGAATTGGCAAATTAGTTCAAAACTTTTAATTAAAAAATATACTACCATTTCTATTTCAGATAGATTTGACGAAAGTTACCAATATAATTAGAAATATTATTAAGCTATTTACAAATAAAAACTACATGGCATTTTCTAATTGGGATAGCTTGGTAAAATTATAAAATTAGTTGGCAAACACTGAAAATTTTTTATGTTTGCTTTTCACTGAGTTGGCAAATACTGAATTTTGACTTGACAATTTAAGGCCCTCTCCCCCACCAATAAAACGTCTTTGCGAGGGCCCTGATACTCTTCTGAAAATTTTTAATTTGGTTACCAGTTCCGCATATTTGCCAACTTGTACGGTTTTGCACGCTGAAAAAACAATCGCAGAGAAATACAAATTTCGTGAAAGGTTTGCCGAAAAAGCACACATTTGGTCAATATTTTGTGGAAAAACGATGATTTCATCAATGTTTTTGTCAACGAGCTTTGTCAAAAGATTGCTGAAAAACTTGAATTTCCTGTTTGGATCGTGGAAAAAAGCGGCAATTTCACCAACTATTGCAGAAAAAATGTTGATTTCATCTGAAGACTACGGGAAAATGTCAATTTCGTCTAAAGATTGTGAATATAACGCCGATTTAATCAAAAAATGACGGAAAAAACTCCAATTTCGTCAAAAAATCGCGGGGATAAAACATTGTTTTGGAGAAAAAGTCGCATAAAAATGCAAATTTTTTCTAAAGATCGTCAAAAGAAAGAAAGAAAAAAAAAACATTCATGGGAAAACACAGATTTCGTCAAAAGCGCACGAAAAAACTGCCAGTTCCGCATATTTGCCAACTTGTACGGTTTTGCACGCTGAAAAAACAATCGCAGAGAAATACAAATTTCGTGAAAGGTTTGCCGAAGAAGCACACATTTGGTCAATATTTTGTGGAAAAACGATGATTTCATCAATGTTTTTGTCAACGAGCTTTGTCAAAAGATTGCTGAAAAACTTGAATTTCCTGTTTGGATCGTGGAAAAAAGCGGCAATTTCACCAACTATTGCAGAAAAAATGTTGATTTCACCTGAAGACTACGGGAAAATGTCAATTTCGTCTAAAGATTGTGAATATAACGCTGATTTAATCAAAAAATGACGGAAAAAACTCCAATTTCGTCAAAAAATCGCGGGGATAAAACATTGTTTTGGAGAAAAAGTCGCATAAAAATGCAAATTTTTTCTAAAGATCGTCAAAAGAAAGAAAGAAAAAAAAAACATTCATGGGAAAACACAGATTTCGTCAAAAGCGCACGAAAAAACTGCCAATTTCGACAAAAGATCATAATAAATTGCCAATTTCGCTAAAATATCACAGATAAATCACTGGTTTCGTCTGAAGATCGTGGGGAAAAAACCCTCGCAGGGAGGGGGGGGGTAACTGACAGAATCCCCAGCCCGCCGATTTCTGGAAAAAAAAATTTCACCCAGAATCACCCCTGTAAACGATTGTAAACCTGATTTTTAACATAATTGCTGATTTTCAACAGTCCCCATACACTCAAATTTAGAAGAGAAAGTTATATTGAAGGTGGTTGAGGCTATAGAATAAAATCTCCATCACCAGTCTAAAGTAGGACTTCAGCACTAAAGTAAAGAAATATATCTGCAAACTTGAACTTCAGTATCACTAAACTGATACATTACATATAATATTACACTAATTATTCAGTTATGAAGCTGCCTAGTTAATTTGTGACATTGTATATTTTGATATTAAAGCATAGCACGGCAGTGCTATGCTTTATTTATTTCCAGTGTGACTCCGTAATGTTATTTTAATACGGAATTCAACATTGAACGAGTTATTTACTAGACATTTTCCCACATTTTGTATGCGCTTCCACAAATTTTCTTCAAAGGATCCAATTGTTTAAAAAATAATTCCCTCCAATCAAAAATATATACCAAGGTCAATGGACATATTTCCTGTAGCAGTTAATCATTTTTACACGTGATAAATAAAAAATGAAAATATTAGAAATGAAACGGAGATTTGCAAATATTTCGTACAAATACAAGAATCGTCAACAGAAAGCAAAATGAAGCATGATTTTTAAAATAAAAGGACATTTTCAAACATTGATCAGGAAGCTTCTAACAGAAGAAATATAGAAAATAAGTAAATTAAACTTTTTTCTACCTATTGTCTCTGCAAAATAATAGAAAATAACTTAAATATGTATATGTAACTGGTATTTGAAAGTGAGTTTTTTGACACATTGGCATCAGAAAAAAATTGCACCAAACCCAGTGCATATATGACATTTGTGCCGGGATTTCGTACTTATACCACATTTTTAAAAATTTCTTCGTTTTATGTGTTCGAAGAAAATCAAAATAAATTTAGGTGAATAAAAATTTTCAAAAATAATAGTATTTGAGAATAATAGTAGTTCATCCTTGATATGTAATGAAACTAGTAAATCTGCAGAACTGGGTCTTCAAACATAGCAATTTTTTAAGGCTAAACTTTACTACTCAATTACTTGGTATAAGACTTTTCGGCGCTGCAATAACTTCGCCAATTCTATCAACCTAAATATTCAAATCCAATGTAAACAAGTTTAAACAATGTTTACAAATATATTTTTTTAATTCCCGATTTGGTGATTTTTTTAAAATCGTGCCTAAATTTGTAATGTTACAAATAATTAATCATTGGATAAAACCAATTTTAAATCAACGGTACTACTTGGTTATCCCGTCGACCAAAAAACTATTGCCAAACTATAAGATTAAATGCCAGTAATGGATGATCGTGAATGTCACATTCAATGACATTAAATACCTATACGTATTTAGAGAAGTCATCAAATGATTTTATTTTCACTTTTTACTAGTGTTTTACCCATTTATTTGTACTTTTGTTATAAAAAAATGCCAATATGTATAATTTGGCTATTAGTTTGGCGACTTATATAATTTGGCGGAATTGGTTGAAGGGATGACCAAGTACCAAATTAACTTGTATTAAATTCATTATTCCGATGATTTTAATATGATAAAACACTACACGATTTAATTTTTAAAATATCGCTAGCTGTTTTTTATACTTTAAGTTAATATTTTTATGGTACTACTAGGTTATCCCATCGACCAAAAAATTATCGACAAACTATAAGATTAAATGCCAATAATGGATGATCGTTAATGTCACATTCAATAACATTAAATACGATTCACGTGTTTAAAATGTCATTAAGTGATTTTTATTTCGACTTTTTATTTGTATTTTTATTAATATTCTACTAATTATTTGGTTTTTCGTTATTTAAAATACAAATTATGTCAACATGTATAATTTGGCTATTAGTTTGGCGATTTGTATAATTTGGCGAAATTGGTTGACGGGATAATAGAGTAGTACCATTTTTATAAAACTTTTGATTCACTATCTCTATGAGTTAATAAAATTTAAGTATATTTTTGGAATATTCATAATGCGTCACCTTTATGCACAGATGTCTAATACTTACCATGTTGGCGCAGTTTTTTTTCTGATGCCAATTTGGCGAAAATTTCGCTTTCAAATACATATCACATATATATTTTTTAATTATTTTCTAATATTTAAAAAAGAAAATAAAGGTAAATAATAAAAAAAGTTTATTAATAACGATAGAACAAACGATCTACATATTTTTTTTTCAATAAAAGTAATAGAAAATAAACAATTTATTAGTAAAATAAACAACGATAGCCAGGTTAGCACGTGAGACATATAATATCCATTTTGTTCCAATCGCGCCAATGTATTGCATATATGACATCTATACCTAACTTTTCTACGCTGAACCCTGCCCAAAGCTCCGATAGCGTTTTGAAGTTCTGTCGATGTTAAATTTCAATTTTGGACAGAATTTCAATTCAAACATTGATTTATTTATCAAGAAGCTTCTAAGTGAAGAAATACAGAAAATAAATAAATATGACGTAATACAAAAAATAAAAAAATAAATACATTTTATTGATACTATGTCTTGAGGTATTGTTGGAGGAATATTATATTGTCTATAGGTGAATGTCTAGAATTATACTAGACATTTATGACGTCATATTGGAAATTAAACATAGATTTTGAAATATTTGGTATCAAGACAGGAAGCATGTACAGAATTCAGTTCTAGATGTAAAAAAAAAAGGTTAACGATTTGGAAATGGATCAATGAAAATCTGTGCAAAACCCAATGGAGAAATGAAAATCTACGTAGATACCACAGAGATAGTTTTTAATTGGGGGTGGTTTTGGAGTCTAGTTATCATGATCGGTATAGATCTGGAAAAATATATCAGAAATTCCTACGTAGGGGAAAACGTAATAGTTAGTATTTCATCAAATAAAATTTTGTTCAAAAATCTAATTTAACTTTGAAGCCCTTTCGCTGTTTTGCAGAGTTACTAAATTGTAACTAAAGTGCTTCAACACTCGCTCATCCTGATTGCACATATGAAGCCAACATGATGTTTAATCTTGAATTAGTTATACACTCAAATTTTTCATCACCATATTCTTTTTTAGCATAAAATGGAGCTATTGCAACAATTTAATAAGAAACATGGATCTTACAATGTGAATATGCACTAATATAATTTTTTGCGTCAGAGGAAGAGAGAGAGAAATATGAGCACCTCAGACATTCTCTTGAGCATACAATTATTCACTTCTAGCTATGTCCCTGGGTAAATTACATCAGTAATTGTGATACGATACCACATAACAGAAGTCCTGATGATGGTACCCTCAGTTCATTTTGAAATGAGCTCATCTGAATGCAATAGTTATTAAAAAACTTGAGTTATTAAACAAAAACATAATTTGCAGAACAAATTAAAAAAACAAAATTTATTTCCTGCTCTATTTAAGCCCGAGAAGGGACAGATATTAAGATATTTGATTTATTTATTTCTACATTTAGTATTAAATTTTTGTATAAAATAATTTAAATTATGTGAACATTAAAAAAATAAAAATGAAATTCAAACAACATGATACTTAAAAACCCTAAATCTTAGATTCCGTTCAAACGAAATCGAAATAAATCTTAGACTTTTTTCCAAACTTAACTTGCAAATATTTGTTTTGCAGATTTTGTATAATGTTTACGGTAGGTATAGATAAAAAGAATAGACACATCTAAAAAGCAAATGTTCAGAAAAAGTCTAAAATTTATTTCGATTTCGTTTGAACAGCATCTAAGATTTAGGGTTTTTAAGTATCATGTTGTTTGAATTTGATTTTTATTTTTTTAATGTTCACATAATTTAAATTATTTTATACAAAAATGTAATACTAAATGTAGAAATAAATAAATCAAATATCTTAATATCTGTCCCTTCTCGGGCTTAAATAGAGCAGGAAATAAATTTTGTTTTTTTAATTTGTTCTGCAAATTATGTTTTTGTTTAATGAATATTTATAAGTAACAGTAATGTGTGTTCTGTATGTTGTTGCAACTTTGCCACTTTCTGCACTTTGCTATCGTCTTTTTTATGTTGTTTTATTAGATGCAACATATTGTGAAAAGTTTTGTGTTTAGAATGAGTTTAAAATGTATGTTAAAAGAATTGGCTTAAGAATAAAGAAAAAAAAAAAAACATTTTCTCATAGAGAGAGCATTTTAAAATGACATTTACTTAAGGAATTTTTCATAATATATATATATATCCAAAATCTGTGCTAAAATATACAAAATTAGTGAACTGAACCAAAAATAAAATCAACATATTTTATAAACAATCCTAACCCCACAAAACCAAACCATCAAACATTAAACAGAATGATATAACATAAATCATGAAAAACTTGAAAATTAAACTTATTCATATATATATATATATAAATATATATATATATATATACATACAGTGTCTCACATAAGTGATGGGACACTTGTGCTTTACAAAAGGAAACTAATCAAATAAATTAAAAAAACATGTACACATTTTTTTGTGGGTGTGTTTCATACTTAAATTTAGTAAAGATTATTACATAACATACATTTTGTCAAAATATTAAAATATTAATTTTATAAAAATGCAAATGTTTAGAACGGAGCAAAAAATAGCTCACATAAGTGATGGGGCACCATTATATATGCAACAAAAATCATCTGAAATAAGCAATAAAAATATTTTTTGGGGTTTTATCTTTACTTAAAAGCAATTGGCAATAATTTATAAAATCGTCTGCAGTATTTCTCTCCAGTTTGTTTTGGAATTTTTGTGTTTTTTAGTTCTGTGTAGCCATGAGTGCTAAACGAAAAGAAACTTTGCCTGAAATTCGAAAATTAGTTATTAATTTGCATATTGAACGTGGAAAATCTATTAGAAAAACTGCTGAAACAGTTGACTTGAGTCGTTTAACAGTTTTCAATATCATTAAACGATATAAAAAGAATCATATGATTCAGGATAAAAGAAGACCTGGCCGACCATCAAAGCTATCCAATGGAATAAAGCGAATTATCGTTCGAAATATTAAAAAAAAAATCCAAGAAATAGTGCTTCAAAAGTTGTTGCTGATTTACAAGCATTATATGCAGGCCTCGGAGCGAGTCGCTAAACTTGCTTTTCTCGCTATTTTTTTGCATTTGTCTCTTTTAGTCTATATTTTTCAGATTTAGTCTCTTTTTTCGCTTTTTTTAAAAAAATGTTCCTAACCCATCGATCGATTGCAGGAAAAAGATCGTAATTTTCCTCATTTGAAAGCGGGAAAAACATCGCGAAATTCAACAATTTGTCGTGAGGAAATATCTGAAAACCTGTCAGTTTGTCGCAGGAAAATCTCGAAATTTATTAACTGCTCACGGGTAAAAATCGCTAAAATTTTCAGTCGGAAACCAGCGGAAAATCATGGATTATGTTAAGGCCCCTGTCCTCACTCGAGGAAACATTCGCGAGCTAATGCTATTCCTATGGGGAAGCATTTTTCTAATAACTCTTTCGCATTTTGACATTCTTGAATAATTTTTTTTGCATTGAATAGCTGAGGTGCATGCCGACAGCGCACCTTTTTTACTTTTTCGATTTTGGTTGCATACAAAGTTAGTTTCACTTTCAAAAACAGTTTCGAAACTGAAAGTGCTTTTAAAAAAAATATCTGCAATCAAAATCAAAAAAGTAAAAAAGGTGCTGTCGGCATGCACCTCAGCTATCCAATGCAAAAAAAAATGATTCAAAAATGTCAAAATTGGAAAGAGTTATTAGAAAAATGCTTCCCCATAGGAATAGCATTAGCTCGCGAGCGTTTCCTCGAGCGAGGACAGAGGCCTTAATCTGTCTTAGGATGAAACCATGAAATTCCGTGGAACTGTAGTGAAACTTAGTCGCGGAAAAAAATATACCAAATTTCCCGGGAGCAGAATCGGCGCAACGCTGCGACGCACGTCGCAGACTCTTGGGAAGGTCTGCAGACTATTTTTCAACTGTTAAAAATTTAGCAAAAATTAAAAAATTTCTATCCTAAATCCAAAAATTCGGACACAAAATGTATAGCGAATTTCGACAAACAGTCTTAAAAGAAATCTATTTCGTCACAGATCGCGAAAAACACGCGAATTTCGTCCAAATATCGCGAAAAAACGGCAAATTTCCTCAAAAAAATCATTCAAAAGATCGTGAAAAAACCGGCAAGTTTCTTCAAAACATCGCAAAAAACGGCAAATTTCTTCAAAAGATCACGAAAAAACGGCAGTTGTCAAAAAATACGAAAAAACGGCAAATTTTCTCAATAAATTGCGAAAAACGGCAAATATCGTTAAAAAAACCAGAAAACAAATGGCGAATTTCTTCAAAAAATCTCAAAAAAAGGAAAATTTCTTCAAAAGATCACGAAAAAAACGTCAGTTTTCGTCAAAGAATCACGAAAAAACGTAACATTTCTTTCAAAAGTTAGCAAAAAAAGGCAAACGTCTTCAAAAAATCGCGAAAAAACGGCAGTTTTCGTTAAAAAAAAATCACTAAAAAACGGCAAATTTCTTCAAGAGATCGCAAGAAAACAGTAGTTTTCGTCAATAGATCGCGAAAAAAACAAATTTCGTCAAAAGATCGTGAAAAAACCGCAAATTTTGTCAAAGAGAAGCCCCCCCCACCTCTTTAGGGCAATGTATGAGGCGTTAAAAATTCTGAGAACAAAGGCAACTTCTTTTTTAAAGTATACTTTTCTTTTATGTCTATCACAAATACTTGCAAATAATGTAATGCGAGTGATTCGTCTGCAGACTGTTTAAGTTTTTACATGTGTTGCAGACTGCAGAAAAAAATTCTGCTGCAGGGCCAAATTTGTCTCTTTTGCAGTGGAAAAAATTCTAAATTTCGTCATTCTATCGTGGAAAAATGATTACGAAATTAGTATATCGTTCGCGGGCAAGAATCGCAAAACTTTTCTGTCGGACACTGAAAAGAAAATGAATTTGATCAATCTGTGGCAAGATAAAAACGCGAAATTCAATAATCATTCGAGGGGTAAAAATCATAAACTTCGTCATTCGGTCGCGGGAAGAATATCACGATTTTGTCATTTTCGCGAGAGAAAAAAAACGTGTATAATCCGTCAATCAGTAGCAGAATCATTGCAAAATTTGTCAGTCGATCTTGTGAAAAACAATTGAGAAGTTCGTCAGAGGATTGCAGGAAGGAATCTCAAAATTCTTATTTCAGTCGTTACATATACAGGAATCACTTTTTCGACAAACAGCAGAATTTCATGTTTTTTAATTTTTAAGAATCTGCGATTTTCATAAAATGATCACTGGCAAAACTGCGACTCTAATTAATTGATCACCGGAAAATAGACGATTTTCATTAAACAATCACGAAATCAAGCAGGGATTTTCACCAGACGATCCCGAAATAAAATCGTTATTTCCAAACAATCCCGAAATAAATTTGTGATTTTCGCCATATGATTGCGGGAAAAAAATCCCTGAGACTTACGTCAAACGATCCCGAAATAAGACCGAGCTTTTGTCAAATGATCGTAAAATCGAAAAGAATATTCATAGATGCCAACTTGTACGGTATGGCCGTACAATGTACGGATTTTGTTCGAAGTGTACGGATATACTAATGAACAATACGATTGTACGATTTTGCGCACGGAAAAAATAATCGCAGAGAAATACAAATTTTGTGAAAGGATCGCCAAAAAAATTTGTGATTTCTTTATGCAATTGGTAGTCAAAATTTGCGATTTTTTCTGCGATCGTCTACCGAAATACAGTAAATGATAATTTTTGGGCCATTGTTTTAGAAATTTGCTTTTTTCTGCGTTTATATGACAAAATTTGTCATATTTTCCGCGATCATTTGCCAAAATTCACGATTTTTCGTCGATCGATTGGCGAAATTCAAAATTCTTTTGAATTCATTTGCCGAAATTCATCTTTTCTACGATCGCAGAAAAAAATCACGAATTTTGATGATCGATCATTTTTCAAAATTCGTGATTTTTTTTTTCTTTGTAATCGTGATTTTTTTCAGTGCGATTTTGCAAGTATTTGCAAATGATCGCAGGAAAAAAAAAATCACAAATTTTGTTAAATAAACACAGAAAAATAGTAAATTTCTGCAAACAATGGCAAAAAAATTGCGAATTTTGGCAAATAAAAGCCAAAAGAAAAAAAAAATCACAAATTTTACTGAAAAAAATTCCAAATGTCAGCGAACAATCATGGAAGAAAAATCGTGTACTTCCGTAAGCAATAGCGTAGATAAATCACAATTTTCATATTAAATTGCGGCAATTGCTAGCAGGGTGGGGGATCGTTAATTTTGTCAAATGGTCGTGGAAGGAAATGTATTATGCCAATTAAATGTGCCCTAAAATATCCAAAAAAGTTTGTGTTGAAATATTACTTGGCACCAGTACAACCCCTTATTTTACTTTTTTCACCAACACCATTTGATAAATTTCGCCATTCTTTTCCTGAGATAATTTGACAAACTTCACTGTTTTATACTGTACTTGCACATTTTAATGTAACCCATTGACAAGCATCCTTGTTTTTTTTTTTTTTTTTTTTTTTTTTTTTTATGGCTTTATTCTACGAAATTCGCTATTTTTCTGGTGACTAGTTGATAAATTTCACTATTTATTTCCGTGACCTACGACAAAATTAGCAATTATTTGTGTGATCGCTCTTGGAATTTCGCAATCATTTAATGAATTTTCTGATTCACCCCTCTCTTCAAGACCCATTTGATGAATTTTACGATGTTTAACACAAGATCCATTTGACTAATATCGTGATTTTTTGTCAAGGCCATCTGATAATTTTCATGATTTTTTTTATCCTAAGAACATTTGACTAATTTCAAGAATTTTTTTTCCCGAGATCATGTGACAAATTTTGTGATTTGTATTTTGAGACAATTTGATGAATTTAACTATATTTCCTGGAATTTCATGGTTTTGTCCCTGTGATCATTTGGTGAATTTCTGTTTTTCTTTTATGATGAATTGTCGCAATTTGAGATATTTTTCTGCAACCAATCAACAATATTTGCAATTATTTCAAAACCGACTGAAATGCATTGAAAATGTATTCCGCAGATGGTGTTAAATCTTATAGTGATTGTCTGTATACCAAAAACATTTAAGTGAAGAGAAAAAAATGTTTTTTATTTGGTCTCCTTTTAGTCTCTTTTTTTAAATTTTGGTCTCTTTTAGTCTCTTTTTCTTGCGATTTAGTCTCTTTTCTCTCTTTTTTAAGAGTGACTCAGCGGTCCTAGGCCTGTATATGGAATAATTGTTAATCCTGAGACTATTAGAAGGGTAATTCGATCTGCTGGATATCATGGTAGAGTAGCCAGGAAAAAATTCTTCGTAAGTGAAAAGAATAGAAAACTCAGACTAGCTTTCGCAAAATCCAACATAAATAAGAATTCTGATTACTGGAATAAAATTATATTTGCTGATGAGAGTAAATTTAATATATTTGGTTCTGACGGTAGAATCTTGGTGTGGAGAAAACCCAGGGAAGAATTTCGCAAACAGAACTTGGTACCAACAGTAAAACATGGTGGAGGAGGAGTTATGGTATGGGGATGTATGTCGTCTGCTGGAGTTGGTAATCTTGTTTTTATTGACAGTATAATGGATCAGTACAAGTATATTGATATTTTAAAGCAAAATTTGAAATCTTCAGCACGAAAATTGAACCCTCATAACGATTTTAAATTCTACCAGGACAATGACCCCAAGCACACTGCTCTGAACGTTAGACTCTGGCTGCTATATAACTGTCCTGAAATAATAAAAACACCACCACAATCTCCAGACTTAAATCCCATAGAGAATATTTGGCAAGAATTGGAATCAAGAATTCGCAAACACACCATTTCTTCAAAACAACAGCTAAAATCGGTGCTTCAAGAAGAATGGGGTAAAATCACTCCAGAAATCACAAAAAATTTAGTCGAATCCATCCGAAAAAGATTAAATCATGTTTTAAAAGTAAAAGGAAATCCAACAAAATATTAAAACCTTTTAAAAAGTAAAATTTTTGGATAAAAATTTGATGGAAAAGTAAGTGTCCCATCACTTATGTGAGCCATTTTTTGCTCCGTTCTGAACAATTGTATTTTTACTAAATTAATGTTTTAATATTTTGACAAAATGTATGTTATGTAATAATTGTTACTAACTTTAAATATGAAACACACCCAAAAAAATTTTGCACATGTTTGTTTATTTATTTTATTGCAGTTTCTTTTTATAAAGCACAAGTGTCCCATCACTTTTGTGAGACACTGTATATGTATTTGTGAATAGTTAAAAGTTCTCTATTAATCATACACATCCAAACAAATTGTGAATTTATTAACTAAATGTCACTTTCTAAAACTTTTTTCTTGAATATCTGTAATTATCTTAGATAATTCTTTGTAATCATTCAATAAATTCTAGAAATATTCCGTCTATTATGGGTATACAACCTGGGCTGCCATTATTATAGAATAGAAATGAAAAACCTTTTTCTTTAATTAATTTTTTTTCTTTAATTATTTTTTTTTCTTTTTTACGTTTAATATATAATTTTAATTTGATCACTAACAACACTAAAGAGCATTTCTATATGACAAGTATCAGTAACATATTAAAACAAAATTTTGAATTTTAGTAAAAGTGATACTTTTATATTAGCTGCATGCCATAGTCCAATAAATTGGCAAAGTTTTGCTACTTATTTTTTTACTGCTTTGTTTATTTTTTTATATTATATATTGATAATTTCAGTGGTTTAAACACATAGATCCAGTTATATGTCTGTTAAATTAGTGTTTTATTTATTTTATTATGAAGTTTCAATTTAAATGTGAAATACTAGATAACAAAGGCTGAACTATTTATATTGTTTTAAAAGGAAACATATTAAGTTTTTGTATTGGGTCACAATATTTGAAAAAATTTAAATCATGTTTGAAAATTATAAAAAGAAAAAAAATAGAAATTCTGTAAACATAGTTTAGTTACATGTTTAGAGATGTAGTTTTTAAATATTGCATTTGAATGAAAAACTTTTTTTCCATTCAACAATGTAAAAATTTAAAATGTGTGGTGTTAAGAAGTTAAAGTAATTGCTGTGAAAGCAAAATTTATTGGTCAGATGTTGTCATTGTCAACATGACGTCAGTATTGCGGGTGGAATTTTTTTTTTTTTTTTTTTTTTTTTTTTTGTATAATATATATTTTGTACTTTGTGCAAGTAATAATGCTTTACGAACATGATAAAGGAAACTATGTGTAATTCACTCTAAATTATATTGCTAATAGTCGACATTTTAAATGAAATTTATAATAATTTGTCTTTAAAAGTACTTTAAAGCACCAGGCATAAAATTTAAAGATAAATATCTCATAAAGCCTAAAACAAATAATGACATTTTCCTTTTTATTTTTTTCATTTAATTACTATGATTGTTATTGATACACTTTATTTTTCAAAATCTCATTTTCTACAAAAAATTTAATTACCCTTTTGCAAATAATTAATTGAAAAATCAGTTGTCATTATTTATTATCAAACTTATCTATTCTTGCAAAATCATTATAAATATTTGCTATTTACTTTGTAAATTTTATTTTTGCAGTCCTGGCCTGATGATGCTTTAGAAATGGTAGCAAACAAATTCCTTGAAACTTCAGATATGGATGAAAAAACAAGATCTGCTTGTGTTATTATGTGTAAACATTTTCATCAGAATGTTTACAGTATGTCAGAAAGGTATTTATAAGATGTATAGATTTACAAATTATTATGTATGTTTTAGATTTTTGTATTTGTATGAAGATAGAGTGCTGTTTTTTTATCATGGCATTGGAATGTTTTGCCAAAAATAGTCAATCGTAGGAAAATGTCTATTGGAAATAGCAATAAAAACAAATAATCATGTTTTTCACGTGATTTATTTAATTTGAATGAATTTTGTTACATACATCAAAACATTTATATTTATTTAAACTGGTGGCAGTGATTAAAAGTAACTACAATAGCAACAACAAGAAACAATGTTCAACTGGAGCTTTAAAATACAAATTTGATTTTCTCAGTAATCGTCAAACATACATAGATGGAAAAAAAAAAAAAATCTAAATTAAGTTTTACCAAAAGGATTAAAATAAACCAAAAATGAAGTTAATCCATCCATGGGATCATTAACTATAGCTTGTTGAATTTTACATTTTCATTTTTTTGTTAAAAGTTAAATAAAAAACTAAAGTAAACTACAATCATTTTTTGAATGCTATCACTTTATTTGTCTCTTCGAGCTCTATCTTTTGAAAAAAAAATTCACTGTTGTATGTTAACTGGTTCGCCAGAAATTTCGAAAAGATTTTTACTTTTTCCATTTCTTAAACGTATTATACCAAATGCTACCACATTTGTTATGACAAGATAAATATTTAAAAGTAACAATATTGTTTTATATTATTTTTGTACCTTTATTAAGCAAAAACATTATTTTATGTTTTGGTTCATTTTAATTTTAGAAATGTCAATTCAGCCAAATAGTTTAAAATTTCTTCGGAATTTTTTATTATGATGTAAGTAAATGTACAGTTTTGCATTTTTTTATAATAGAACCTTAAATTGTTCCTTAAATTATTTTTTTAATAGCAAACATATTAGAAATAATACTAATAGTAATTACTTCTTAACACTGAAAAATAATTTTATAATTGAATATAATATTATAAATAAATAATTTTTCACAAATTTTAATTCATTAAAAATACCCTATAATTTTTATAAAAAAAGGTATTTAAAAAAAATTATGAAAAAAATTATGAAACTGTTATATGATTAAAAGGAATGAACACTAAAATATGTGCCATTTCCAACCAATATTTTCCTCTCAAATAAGATACATTTTTAATATAAATTTTATGTTCTTTTATGGTTTGAAGTATAAATTCTGCAGTTATTTTCAATATTTAAAATATTTTGTCTATGTAAAATGCAGATATGTAGATTTCTTTTGTTATTCAAATAATTAAGAAGAAAGAGAAATTTTGATGCGACAATAATATTTTCTGTTCTTAATCATTCATGACTTTATACATTTTTACTGACTCAATGATTTTTATTTATTGCAAGAAATATGCTGGTTTCATTATCTTTTACAAAAATTAATTTGTATAATGAGGAAATATATTCAATAATTTTTTAAAATCATTCAATGAGAAAATAATATTGTCAGAATCTACATCTTATATTTTTTTTATCAAGTCCAAAAATATTTCTTTCCATAATTGAATTAAAAAAAAAAAAGTTTTTGAGATATTTTGGAGAAATAATAAAAATATATTTTATTTATTTAATTAATCATGATTCTATTTGTAATTACTATATCCATGATTTATTTTTCTTCTAAAAATATATGAATATATTTGCTTAATTGTTTTATTTGCAAAAAATTTTTATTTGCAAAAATCCATCCATAATGGAAAAACATGTAAAATAAATTAATTTAAATAATGCATTTTTTAAGGTTATTCCATTAAAAAAAGAAAAAAAATACTGTGCAAATCTGCAGATTATAATTTATGTTTAATTTCAAGTCAAAATACTAAATAGTTTTTCTGTAAAATGTACAATAAAATGTAATTTGTGTAACCTAGTAGAGAATCGCTTCACTCATCCTTATAATAAACCAAAAATCCAATATAAAAAGAGATGAATTCTTTTCAATTTTTTTCCCAATGCTTTAGAAACTGCCCAATTCTTAATACAGTATAACTTCTTTAATCCGGAATCGTCGCGATTACTGCGAGTCCGAATTATAGAAAATTCCGGATTACAGAAGTTTTGTAGCTAAAATGCATGAAAATTAATAATAATATTAATATCTCTTATTAATATGGCAATACAAAATAGCATTCAACTAAATAATTGAAAACATTGAGAAAAATCATTTGAAAATGTTCAAAAACGAATGTTTTTTAAAAAAAATTGTTAATTTTATGCAGTGTCGCCATCTGTTGCAAACTAAAAGTACCAAAGGTACAATTTTTTTTTTTTTAAATGAGATTTTTGATTAATGAATTCGTGATAAATAATGCGTATCACTAGAATGATAGATTCGCCATGAAAAATATTGATAAATTAATTTCTAAAAAAAAAAAATTTACAGTGACAAATTTAAGGCTTACAATTGTAATTTAAAAATCAAACTTATAATTAATGTATCTAAAACTCTTATACAGAACGCTAATAATATAAAAAAATTAAATATATAGTAACTATAAATGTCAAAGTAAGTCATAAGTTAAATACTTAAAAGAAATAACACCTAAAAAAAAATATTATTTTGTGATATTTTCCCGACGTCTTATTATCTTTGGAAAAAGAAAATAAGTGAAATTACTATCAATCATAAATTTTTACAACTTAGTATCTAAAAAGACACCTATATTAATTACAAATGTATTTTAGAGAGTTCTTGCAGTTTTAATATTGAAAAAAAGTTGTGCTATTATGTAATATTTTCATTTTCTTAAGCATTTTCTGAAACTCATTTACATAAGACCTATGGCGCCATCTATTATCTTTTATTCAAAATAAAAGCGAATAAACGCACTGAAGTGTCCGGATTACAGAAGTTTCCGAATTATAGATGTCCGGATTAAAGATGTTATACTGTATTATGATCTCTTCATACAAAATCCCAATCATTCTTATACTGCTATGAAATCATTTGATTTAACTTCCTTTGCTAGGATAAAAAACCAACACAGCGGCTGATTGAAAATCGTTTGGACAAGTTTTAGTCTATGGAAAATAGAAATAAAAGGGTCTTTAATATCACAACAGTGTTTTAAGTCTTTAAGTCTTAAAACTTTGAATTGTGCACAAACAATATATAAATCGCACGAAATTGGGAAGATTTAAAATTTTTGGTACTAAAAAAAGATATAAAAACAAAAATACACTTTTTTTTCCCTGCTAAGTTCCAGATTTTTCAGAAAATTTCCCATTCTCACCATTCATGCATGCATCTTATACAACTCTGGTATCAGTGTATAATTTTTTTTTTCATTTAATTTTGATATATTTATTTATTTCTATCATGTTATTAATAGACTAAATTATTTCTAGTTATTACTTTGAGTTGCAAAGAAGAAATTATGTTACTCCTACATCTTATTTGGGTCTTATTCTCACTTTTAAGGAACTTCTTTCTAAAAAGCAAGAAGATTTGTTGATGCAAAGAAATAGATATGTAGTAAGCAAAATAACCTTTGGGTTTTTTATCAGTAGTCCTTAGAAATTGTTTGTCCAAGTAATGAAATAATTCTTTATGAATATTAAATTTCATTGTGAATCTATAGCATAAAGCAAAAAGATATCTGTAAGTATCTCAGACACCATTTGGATGGGGTAAGAAATTTATGAATAAATTTTATTTTGACTGCAATTATTTTAAGTTCTGGACTTTGCACAATTTCAATTTTTACAAAATTTAATAGAAGTTAATATAGATTTTGAAATGCAATTTGCATGATTTTTTAAAAATCGGTCTCTTTTATATGCAACCCAGTTATGGAAGATGTCTCATAACTGGGCTCAGCCATTTGCACTTGAAACAATGCGAAAAATTCAGCATTTGTTTCCAGGTGATATTCTATAACAAACTAAAAACTTAATAAATGAAAAAATAAAATTATCTGATGCACATCTATATATAGTTGATTTTTTTTTAAAAGGCGTTTTAAATGTAACTATTTAGAAATCTGTAATTAAATTTATAGGTTTTTGTTGTTGTTGTTGTTAAGTAAATATTTGCAATTAATTACCATCACAAAATAGACCCAAATATAGAGGAGTATTTTGACCCAACCTAAGGTAGTAGGTTTGAAAGTAAAAGCTATATATATATAGTGGAAAAATTAAGTTATACTTGAAGTTTTACTCCTATGGGAAGGAGGAGGGGGGAAATAATCTTGGACATATGATTCTTTTACATATCACTATGATAATTCAAAAAATGTTCGAGCAATCTGGCTTTAATAAAACATTTAAAATATAAACCAATAGGTGAAATTAAAGTTGAAGTGCTACTACAATTTGCAATTGACTTATCATGTTTGAAAAGTTTTCCTTTTTTTTTTTTTTTTTTTTTTTTGTATACTTAAATATTACACATGGCAGGAAGATACACTCTCAAAAATGGTTACCAATTGCAAAGCCATGTTTATATATGGTCTCTTGTTTTTGTATTCAAAATCACTTTAACACTAATCAAGAATTCTCAAACCTATTAAAAAATTTAGCTAAATTTATATCAATGATAGTAGTATTATATAAATAGAAATCAGTAGTACTACAATCTACTGATGACCTTGACTATGTCCAGAATATTTTTTGGTCAGGTGGTCAACCTATTGTGAGATGCTGGGATCATTATTGTTTAGTTCCAAAATAAGCTTAACACTCTTTCAATTAACCATGATAGGATAAAGGATTGAGTGAACCTTGTTTAAGTCCAAACTCTGGACCTGTAATATGGCAAAGTAATACGTTGACCACTAAGCCACTGATCTTTCTTTCATTGTATACATTTCTACAAAATTAAACTAACTTAGATGAGTATGATATTTTCATATGTTTTTGTATATGAAATGTAAATTTTGTGTATAAAATTTTAGTAAATATTTAAATTGATAGCTTTTTGCATTAAAAAAATACCCATTTTCACTCATAAACATAATTTTAATACTTTTTTGCTCTACTGATATTCATATTTCATTACACTGCTTGAAAGTCTTATCTTTCACAGAGTTAAAATGCTTCAATGATTGAAAATGACAAGGTAAAAAAGAGCATTTTCTATAATAAAATTATACAAAGCATCCAACTATACAAAGCATGAAAAAGATAAATTTCTTGTCTGTTTACTTGGCAGTACTAAGATGAGAACCTGATGTCCAGTTCACATGCAAAATTGTAGCATTAGATGTGACATTAAGTTTCAAAATAGACTTATTATTTATTATTATTTTTTTAATATTTTTAAAACTGTAAATATGGATATGAGATGTAAGCATGTAAGTTTTACAATGACAAAAATGGCATAATTCAATTTCACTACATTGTCAAAGTGATATAATTCTGTACATAATACCACAGATCAGAATCTGAGTTGATGGCTTCATCATTATTACTTATCTTGATTACATGTTACTAATTACATATAAGAAGTAAGTTTAATTTTTTACTTACATGAAAAGTTGAAGTTAATGAAAATAATACTTATTCTAAGAATTAAACTAGTCAGTGTAAGACTAATTTTTATTGTAATTAGTTTTGTAGATTTATTATACGTTCAATGTAGCAGTCATGTAGTAGCAATGTAGCAGTTATTTTGTCATCAAATTTTCATGGATTCCATCTCATCTCTATAATAAAAGCCTAAGTCATGTGACAGTCATCAACAGTTCCTCGTTAACCACATCACTTTTATACGCTAGGAAGCCATATTTGTACTTGACACAGGTGATAATCATCAAATATTGTTCCATCATCATCATTTCATCTACATTATAATAGTTGAAGTCATGTGGTCTTCATGAAAAATTACACATTTCAAATGCAAAGCAACAATTTTCAAACATTTTTTTTTTTTTTTTTTTTTTTTTTTTTTTTTTTATAAAACTATATAAAAACTGTTGTGATCACAAGGACATCTTGGTATTTTTATGTTAACTGGGTAAAAATCTCACCATTTAGCCTTTTTTTTTTTTTTTTTTTTTTTTTTTTTTTTTTTTTTTCCGTGTGGCAAATTAAAACTATAATTAGATGCTGAAATTAAATATCATGGTTTATGGTGGTATTTATTATTTTTCTTTTCTTTCTTTTTTTCTTTTTTCTTTAGCAAGAAAAGTCACAAGTTTTAAATGTTTTGGTTTTAAATTAAAGTTGTGTATTTTAAATAAAATCAGTGAAAGGATTATATTTTAATTGAAAGTAATGAAATATGAAAAAAAGGGTTGGTAACAATTTAGGGCGATTTATCTCCTGCATCTAACTAACATAAAAAATACCAAGTTCTTGATTTCTTTACCAGAATCTATTGACTTGGCAAAGGATACAAACATGCAAATCAAATTATGAATGAAAGTAACATAATAAAATGCTTATCATTACATTTAGAAGAGATCAAACTGGTTGCCATAGGTGGCCAGTATCTATAATACTGAAGCAATATTTTAATGTTTGGCTGATTCCTTAAGAAAATCAGATAGGTTTAAAATAATTAAAAATTTATTATAATTATGCTTCTTAAATATATTTTTGAACATTTTAGAATGCTGTACAAATGAAAATTCCTAAAAATTGAAAATTCCTAAAATTTACAAACAATAAATGTTGAGTCACTAAGATTGATCCACCAAAAGCCATCAATTATCTCAAAACATTGTTTTTAATGGTTTTGTCATGATAATCTATACTAATCAAATAACAAATCGCTTTGTCTGTCTATGTGTGTATCTGCGATGGCTAGCGAAAACTGTGGCATGTACCATGCACAATTTTTTCGTAATTATTATCCAAGGCCTCCTTTAATGTACCTGACCCCCCGGAATTTTAAAATTCTAATAATTAGTTGAGAAATTAATTAAAATCCCTAAATTAGAAGAAAGGAAAAGTACTCATAATTCAATAAGAGCATAGATTTTTATCAAACCGCAGAATAGTTCTTTGAAAACTCAAAGAAAAGGAAACAGGTTAATGTAAATAGAGGATTGCCATGGCGATGGATGTACTAAGATTTTTTATAAAGAGCTATATTTTAAATTCTTCTGGGCTTAAAAACTCAAAAATTAGACAGCTCCATGCAGAAAAAAATCAGCTTTCAGGAATTAGAAAAATTATTTTTATATTCCTGTAAATAGTTGAATAATCCATAAAAATCCATTTATAAAATCTCATTTAATTTTCATTCAAAGACACAGATTTTCGAGAAATCTTTCTGAACGAGAGCAAGTGTTTTGCAATGTAGATAGATGGGTGCCAGTGAGTAGTGACATTTTTAGATGACCTGTAAATATTTTCAAATATTAAATTTACAAATTTAATTTTTATAAATTCAGATGAAGAATTTTTTGCTGATTTCAAATATGTAAATTTCTTCACAGTCGCTCAATTACAACTTTAAATATTAATTATTAATTCATTATTTGAAAGACTTGTGCTATTTAAAAGCAGGTTTTCTAAACCACAAAATATTTTATATACTAGGATCCTTTTGTACACTGTCAAAATAAAAAAAAATTACACCTTTTAGAGATTTTAAAGCTATGCATTTAACAAAATCTTTGAATGCTGTTTAATAATATCTGTATTTTATAATGACCAATCTGCAAGATTTTTTTTTTTTTTTTTTTTTTTTTTTTTTTTTTTAAGGTAGATTTTTGAAAAAGGAAAAGAAATGTTGAAATGCAAATTTTACTAAAATAATATTAAAAAAAAACCCTCACAAAATGATCAATTTTGAACTTTCAGATAAATTATAATGCATAGTAGATATTTTAAAGTGTAGGGAGCATCTGATTTCAGGGGGGGGGGGGGTGTCATATACTTAAAATTGCTAACACATAATATAAGAGTGGGGGACATCAAATTATGGGGTAAGGAGTGACAATAATTCTTTTTAACTAAGGACATGATGAAATATTTAAAATCATACAGTTTTAGATGCAGATTTTCCAGAGCCCTGGTATAAATAACACTTATTTAATATAAAATTTCAAAAGTGTATTTACCCCTATTTTTGAATAATAATTTCATCAAATATCTTGTTTAAGTCTGGCAACCTCAGGACTATTATATCTAAGGTAGATTATTTAACGAAGCTCTGTCCAGAAAAAGCTTTGTTAAAAATAGACTTTGCCTCCAAGTAATGGAATCTGAAGCTAAAAGATTTGAGGCAATTTTTTTGTATTATTTTGTTGTGCTTGCGCAGCACGGCTGCTAAAACCATGGGCAATGGGAATCCAGTTAAAGGTTTGCTCGGTTTGAGATTGGGTCTTTTTATGAGATTTTGCAGAACAAATTTCAGGTTCATTTAAGAATATTATTATTATTATTATTATTTATTTTTTTCCCCCTTGCTGTGTGTGTGCAGCACTTCTGCAAAATGGTACCTTAGGTAGCTGGGATTCGGTTTGAGATTGGGTCTTTTTATGAGATTTTGCAGTACAAATTGTAGGTTTATTTAAGAAAACTAATATGGGCCCGAGCATGTCCACAACTAAACTTCTATGATTTTTTGTCATTAAAAACCTTTCTAGTCAGTGTTCTCGCTGACATTTGACCAACGTTAGTAATTTGACTAATTAAAAGTAAAAAACATTCGCCAAATGAAAAAGGTATTAGCCAAATAGATATATGTTCTAGATATATGTCTCAATATGTTCTAAAATAACCTAAGTTTTTATGTGACAGCGATTATTGTTAATCTATTTTCAACTATCTGCTACAAATATAAAAAATATGTATACATTAAATATATACATATATGCATGCGTATGAAAAACGAAAAAGAAAAAGCAAAAGTTGAGCACTAGCAATTAGGCGAATCTAATCGCTTGTTTACTCGCCAAATGAAGACTTTAGTTGCAATTTGGCACATTGGTGAGTGACAGCAAGAACACTGTTTCTAGTACCCTTAATGTTTAAAACTGTAAGTAATTTTGTATTAAATGTTTAAATGTAGTTTGCTGCATGCAATTGTATTTTTTCCCCAAAATTAAGAGATAGAGAGTTTCTTTAAAACTAGTTGGATGTGTCAATCCCGAAACTTTCTTCTATCTCATAAGTACATTTTAATATTAAAAAAGAAAAAAAAAAAAAAAAAGAAGAAAAAAAAAAAAAGTGGTAAGCTCAAAGTTACCCACTATCGAATTTCCTCGAACATTTGACCTAGCCTAATGAGATTCTGGTATCTGAAAACCTAAAACGCAAAATTTAATTAATATTCTGAGAAAATGAGCTTAGTAGTGCCTCATGTTGGGTAATTTATACTAAAACCTAATAAGCATCTATTGATGTCAAGACCTAGCAGAATCTGAAATTTGATGGAATTTCGTCAATTAGTTCTTGAGATATAGTTATAACAAAAAATTTGCAAAACGTAGTACAGCAACACCATATCTTGGACAATTTATGCCAAAACGTAAAAAAGTGTCTAATTATGTTATGGTGTAAAAGAATCTGAAGTTTGATGAAATTCTGTGCATTAGTTCTTGAGATATAGCTAGTTTTAAAAAAAACCGTGTAAAATATAGCACAGCAGCACCATCAGTTGAAGGATTTATAACAAAACGTAATCATCGTGTAATTATGTTATATGTCATTTTGTAACAAAATGTGAAGTTTGATGAAATTCTGTGCATTGGTTGTTGAGATATAGCTATCAGAAAAATCGTGCAAAATGCAGCATAGCTGCACCACCTGTTGTAATGTTAATACCAAAATGTAATCAGCGTCTAATTATATTATATATTCTAGTGTAAAAGAAACTAAAATTTGATGACGTTCTCTGCATTAGTTCTTATCGCAAAAATCGTGCAAAATGTAGCATAGCAGCGCCACCTATAGGACAGTTCACACCAAAACCTTGTCAGCGGCTATGTATCTCAAGGTATCACGAAATCTGAAGTTTGGTGAAATTCTGTGCATTAGTTCTTGAGATATAGCTATCATGAAAATCATGAAAAACGTGGCATAGCAGAGCCACCTATAGGGCAGTTCACACCAAAACCTTATCAGCGGCTATGTATCTCAAGGTATTGCGGAATCTGAAGTTTGGTGAAATTCTGTGCATTAGTTCTTGAGATATAGCTATCATGAAAATCATGAAAAACGTAGCATAGCAGCGCCACCTGCTGACCAATTTACACCAAAACTTAATCAGCGTCTATGTATATCAAGGGGTCACAAAATCTGAAGTTTGGTAAAATTCTGTGCATTAGTTCTTGAGATATAGCAATCTTGAAAATCATGAAAAACGTAGTATAGCAGCGCCACCTGCAGGCCAATTTTCACAAAAAAACAATAGGCACTAATTCATATCAAGGTCTAACTGAATATAAAATTTTATTAAATTTCGAGCATTAGTTCTTGAGATAGAGCGCCCACAAATTTTTTGTCACATACAGACAGACTCACAGACAGACATTTTCTAAAAATAGTCAAAACGTGTTCAGGACCTTCTAAAACGTATAAATCCGTCGAAAACCGGAAGTCGAAAATTTTCATGAATCCAATACTTTCTTCTTGTAAAGATAGAAGAAAGTAAAAATGAATGAAGATTATTAATACTTAAATGTTTCTCAATTCTTTTAGAAAGAGCTTAAAAATGTACCTTTTAGACAAAAATAAATAACATAATCTTTCTAAAATGCGAAAATTGAATGTGTGTGCGAAAATATTAAAATTAGTTTTACCCTGTGCATATGGTTTATACATTATCACTTCTGTAGAGAGATGTAGATAGGAAATTTTTATACATAAACCGAGATTGATTACATGTTGTGCATTTTTTAAATTTTTGCATGTGATACAGTTATTTAGTATGATTTACTTTAAAAATATTGCACTGTATGATGTTTGTAATGTTTATTGTAATGTTGTATTCCTGTTTTAATGACCATGCTTCTCGTAAAACAGCACAGTTACAAACAACAATAAATGAAAATAAAAACCTGTACTTATTTTAGTCAATAAATCAAATTATGCAAAATAGCTACTTTAAAGGTGTTGCAAAAATATAGATATTATTTATTTAATTTACCTGAGATCTTTCGAATGCTAATGCATTCATTATCAAAGGAACATAAAAGAAGATATTTCTAAAAGAAGATATAAAGTAAATATCTTCTTTTATGTTCCTTTGATAATGAATGCGTTAGCATTCGAAAGATCTCAGGTAAATTAAATAAATAATATCTCTATTTTTGCAACACCTTTTAAGTAGTTATTTTGTATAATTTGATTTAATAACAAGGTGTACATTTCCACAAAGACACTTAGTGGTTTTCACTCATTAGTCATAAAGGTGCTATAATTTTCTACTTCAGTTGTCTTGGTGAAACATTAAAGAAATGATAAAATATTAATATTACAGACATATTTGAATATTGTTGGCTATTAAATTACTACTGGAAAAAAAGATATGTAAAAGCAGCATTCTTTAATTTGGAAAGATAGCAGTAATATCACTGATCAAAAATTTTTATTTTATTTTTGCTTTCCTGTGAAACAAATATGTACATTATGTAGATCTGACATTTGTAAATTTAAATATGACACACACATTGTTCCTGTACAATTATATATATTTTTGAAAGACAGTTTTTCAATAGTAACAAATAGTCAAGAATTGGCACAATAATTTAGAATGTTAGATAAAAATGAAAACACCAAAAAGGATTTCAACTATTTTTGATAACAAATCAATAAATAATAACATGAATATATATTTTGTTGATATTTGTTGTGCATTTTATTCTTTTAGTGTCTGCTCCTCTTTCATACCCGCCAGCATCCACTAACATATTTTAATTCATTTTTCCACCATTTTATCTTCGCTAATATATATATATAATGCATAATTTATATACATTTATTTAATAGACTATTTACATAGTAATGTGTATATATTTTTCTTTATGCAATTTCCACTTATATTTTAATAAAATATAAATTACCTTAATTAAAAAAAAAATAAATAAATAAATAAAAGCCACCTCATCTAAAATAGGATACTTCATATAGTAATTTCAAGCAATATTTTGATTTAATAAGCTGAACTCTCTAAGAATTAACCATAATTTTTACAAAGAGCATTTTTTATTGAACAGTATAATTAATTTTTGAAAAAAACTGATCCTAATGTGATTCAAAAATCAAAATATTCATGTTTTATTATTATTGCTATACAGGCTGCTGATGCATTTATGTGTCACTTACAAAACTATCATTTAAGGATCATTGACGTGCTTGTGTGTATTTATGATTGGAATGTTATCCATTATTATCGGCCTTTTAAAACACATTACCTTAATATTATATCAGGATAGTTTACATCAAAAATTGATATAAATTCTAAATAATTTTTTTTTATAAAAAAAATTACCAATCTAGAGCAATTACTCCAAAAATTACAAGTAATAAAAAAAAAAAGATTTTTTCTGTAAAAAACATTAATCACTTGTGATTGAATATTTGCAGCAATTGCAATCCATATAGTGTTGTTATTATTATTATTTCTTTTCTTAATAATTAATAAGTATTTTTTTTTCTTTTTTGAAGGTTGGTCTTGAAAAACTGGATTTTGCTGCATCTCAAATTGCTATCATGCAAGATCAGATTACTGCTCTTCAGCCAGAACTAGTTAATAAAGCTGAAGAAATTGAAAGTTTAATGGTTGAGATTGAGGCTGAAGCAGTTGATGTTGAGTCACAGAAAGAGGTAGAAATCATTGATAAATTTAATATATTTCTTAAATATGTTAAAATATTTTTAAATATAATAAAAGTTTGACAATAACATGCATTTTAATTTTGTTTTTGTATTACTTATAGAGTTAAAATTTAGTTTATTTTATAATGCTGTTGTGACATAAAAAAAAGGAGATTTAGTTAAACAAACTAACTTTAGACACACTATTCTTTAATTAGGTTATAATTTTAATGAATCACATAGTATAACCATGAAAAATATATTCCCTTAAAAATAATTGTCCATAGAAATATTTATACCGTAATTCCCAGCTTTAGCCAGCATGCCACAAATTTCGATGTGGTGGTACTTCTTAGAATAAGTAATGAAATTGATAAACAAAATAATTATGGAAAGAGTATTTTGCATTGTGTTATCCGTTAACCCTTTTTGTTCTTTAAAGTCAACCAGTTAAAATATTATAATAATAATAATAATTAAAGAAAGAAAGGAATGATCTTCTTTATCTGGAATGCTTTAGAATAAATGATGATTACAGCTTTTATTACTAAACTTCTTTATTAAATCTTGCTTAAGAAGGAAGAAAAGATCTTCTCCCAATTATCACCAAATTAAAGTTGAATTCCTTGGACAAAAACTTGATTGCAATAGATATATCATAGCAGAAGGTGCAGCTTAAAAATTTATAAGATGATCCATTATCTATTGATAAAAACTTTTTTCACAACATTAAAATAATCGAAGTTCATGAAGGCAGCATCCATAAGGGCCATTTTGCATACATCATAGGTTGAGAAGATTAAAAGATTAATAAGAGATAAAATGATCCTTCTTAAAAGATTTTAAATCATGCTAGTTTCATTGCCAAAATATGTTCTAATTTAAATTAACTAAATTTTTAATATATAGTACTTAAAGGGGATGATAAATATAAATGAAGAAAATATTTAATTCTATTGATCAAATTTTAAAAGCAGACAAAACACAAAAAACAAATCAAAACCTTTAAAATGAAACTAACGATTTCTAATTGGCTATGAAAGAAACTTCATGGTCTGACATCAAGTGCACCAGGTTAGGGAGAAAGTCAAAATACCAACTGAGCATGTGCACCGCATTGGCACGCACTGGAAGATGCATTGGAGAAAACAGAACCTTACTGGCTCGCTCCAAAGGTGATAATTGGTAAAAGCAAATCTTGCATGCATCACAAGCGCATGCTACCAGCGAAACTGCACTTCATTCGACCAAGACAATGAAAGATTTCATCTCACAATATTACATTAATTTCAATTGTTAAAAGGTATAAATCAACACTATAAAACTAACAAAACTACATTTATTGTGACTGTTTACCGTATTCCTCTTCATTAGCCAGCATGCTGCAAAACTTGAGGATGATGAGATTTTAAAATTTTAGTCCCTGTTTTTTTCCCAGCATGCTGAAAAAAGCAAGGAACTCCAAAAATGTGTTCATTAGCAATATTCCGTGGCAGTGACTTCTATTGGGGAGGAGGATTGCAATATAGAATTTGTCCCCCCTTTTCTGATTATTTAGTTTACCCTTTTTACATATTCAAGAGAATAAAAATGTATTTCATATACCTCATGAAACTCATAAAAGTCTCTCCCTTGCACTTATCCAATATTTACAATGTAGAAATAGATTATATCATAAATCATGACATGAACAGAAATATTCTTATTATATATTATAATAATTATTTAAATAAATGAAGAGAGAAATGTGTGCTAACTTTATATCAAAAAAGGTATTTTATATGATAATTTAATAAATTTAATGTTGTGTTCATGGAGTGAAAACATCATTCATGAAAATTTTGCATAGTAATTAGATAAATATATTAATTACTTAAATATAAATCAATATATAATATTGAGAAAGGGAGAAAAAAAAATGTATTGATATTTCTTCCTTAAAATGAAATTCATTGTTAGAAAAAACAAAATAAATCAGCCACCCATCCTCCTGTATCAAAGCATCATATTTCCAGCATGCTGGCTAATGCAGGAGAAGAGGGTATGTATGTAAACTATGGAATTTATTTAGCAGAAAAATCACAGTACAACCACCCTCTTTTTTTTTTTTTTTTTTTTTTTTTTTTTTATAAATCTCTATAGTATATTTTCTATGAAACATTTTATAAAATATCATATAATCTCAAAAATCTGTCATCATCAAGAATGTGACTAAGCTGGAATTTTTGAAAATTCTGGATTACTTAATGAATATCAAAAGCCTCTCTGATATTATTAATGGTGTCTTTTGTCATGATGTAATTCATAGTCAAATAATATTTATATGAGTAAAAGAAAATGAGGACAAGAAAATGAAAAACAAGTTTTTAATTTTATACAAATGAAGTATATCTATTTCGGAAATACAGTCTTGTTTCTCTAAAACAGATAATTATTCTACAGTAAATTTATGCATTTTTCTAGTGACATCTTTTTTTTTTTCTGTCTCCTTGTCCTTGTTCCTCTGATCTGCTTCTAGCATTGTAGATGGTTATATTTTGTACAGAGGTTATGATCTCTCTTTGCTGCTTATTAATCTGTTGCTTTCCATTTCAAGCTTTTAATTACGAAACAATTGTTATTTTTCTTACCCTTGTAAGTTAGAAGTATTAAAAAGAGGACAGATGAGTTTGATACCAAATTTTCAAGATCACACTGGATCTGATAAAACAGTCTAATGTTTAAATTTTACGAATTGTTTCAAAGCATTTTTCTTTAGCTAGTGATAAAAACTTCAATCTTAAAAAATTTTTTTTTCTTTCTTTTTTAAATTTTAAATTATTTACAAGATTAACCCACTATATCATATTTATCCCCATCTTAACAAAACTATGTTATAGTTTTTTTCTTTTCTTTTCTTTTCTTTTAAACTTATTTTCTTGCTTGCAAAAATTCTTTTATGTTATGAAAAACTGTCTCTAATATATTGGAATCTTCAATTTTATCTGTGGGACATTTTTTTATTACTGAAAATAAAATTATTATATAAAAAATAAAATTCTGATTTAAAATAAGGTTTTAAATAGTGACTTCACATTGCATGAAGAGGCTTTGAACCAATTATTTGTCTAAACATTTGCTTAAATGAAATTTATAAGCCAAAACTGCTGTTATGTCATTTGACTATAACAAGTTTATTCTAAATCAAAAATCAAATTTATATACGTTAATATATATATATATAATACTAGGGGGGCCCCGCCCCCCTGCTTGCTATGCTCGCCAACCCCCCGCGTAATCGCTTCGCGATTCCAAATTATTGGCTACCCCTGCTTGCTGCGCTCGCCAATTCCCCATGGTGTAAATAAGCAGCTGCAGACCTTTCAAATGATGTGTCACACGACTGGTGTTGTAAAGAAATTAAAAATGTGCCCCCCTGGGGGGCAGAGTGGGAGGCGACACAAAAGACATCCATAATATAAATAAGCAGCTG
Organism: Maratus speculifer; assembly: GCA_964019185.1. NCBI lineage: Eukaryota > Metazoa > Arthropoda > Arachnida > Araneae > Salticidae > Maratus > Maratus speculifer. Next base: position 122,112,437 of record OZ025303.1, on the reverse strand, counting down.
CAGACCTCTCAAATGATATGTCACCCGACTGGTGTTGTAAAGAAATTAAAAATGTGCACCCCTGGGGGGCAGAGTGGGGGATGACACACAACACATCCATAATATGAATAAGCAGTTGCAGAACTTTCAAATGATGTGTCACACAACTTGTGTTGTAAAGAATTTAAAAATGTGACCCCAATGGGGAGAGTAGAGTGTGGGGGTGACACACAAGATATTCATAATATGAATAACAGTTGCAGACCTTTTGAAATCTTGTGTAACACGACTGGTGTTGCAAATAAATTAAAAATGCGTCCCCCCTGGGGAGCAGAATGGGGGATAACACACAAGACATCCATTATATGAATAAGCAGTTGCAAACCTCTCAAATGATGTATTAAACGACTGGTGTTGTAAAGAAATTAAAAATTTGGCGAAATATTACAGTTATCGCCAAGTTGGCGTCACTTTTGACAACTAATTTTGGTCGCCAAATTTGGCGATATATCGCCAAGTTGGCGACAAACTTGGCGATTGTTGGCGATGGTAACCTTTCCTCTCTTTATGGTAACCCATATGGCGATGCATAGACGGAGCCCTTTCCTGATTGGTCTATTCGACTCATGGAAGGAGTGGACAACCCGGATTCGTTAGTTCCGGAAATCTTCCACATCAGCATCATTCCAGGAGTCATTCCTTTTAAGGCTAGTTTTTTTTTTACTATAGAAGGATAATGTTTTGTATTAAATAATGAATAAGTAATAAAAATCAATGTGTCTAATAAAAGTACAAAGAATCCATTGAAAACTCTTTATTTAATGAGTAATTTTGATGAATTATTATCGTTATTATAAATTATAACATAAACTTGTTAAATATTTAATCAATATTACTTTGAGCATTAATTTTATATTTTAAGATCAGTGTTTGTAACCAGCAAAAAAATCAGACATTGCAAAAATTTGTAATTAGAAAATTCAAATATATATTTTTATGTGCAAGCTCTTTATCAAAAGTTTTTCTTCTTTTACCTTTAACTCTGTATCTGATAAATTTTCTGAGTAGTATCTGATTATTCATCATTATTATTTATGAGTAGTATATTATTATTCATCTTTTATCTGAAAATGTTTTATGAATTATGCTGACACATGATTTTTTTTCTTGGTTTTTATCATCTTTGTTATTTATTATAGTTTATCAAAAATATGATTTTTTAAACCATCTGTTTCTTTTATTTTAAATATTAATTTATTATTATTATTATTATTTATTTTCATTATTTAATTTTGTGTAAATTTGATAAATGTTAGCTTTTTTTAAAAAAAAAGCATATATAGTTTCAAGTAAAATTTACTTTTATAATTAACCACTACACTGGAAACAGATATGGGGTAGTGTTTTTACCCGCGATTCATCTTGAGGGTAGACAATAAAGTGGTTAACTTAGGGGTTTTTTTTGGGGGGGGGGGGGCTTCACATATGTTTGACTATTTCATGATAGAAAATAAGAAAAACATTTATATTATGTAATTTATTTTTCTATCTTGCAAGATGGAGAAAAAAATAATAAGGAAAAAAAGTCTTTTTATAAATAAAATTTAATGGAACATGGATATTTTGGAATTTTTAAACAAAATAAAAATATTTAGATTTTGAAATTTAAAATAATTAAATGAAGGAAGTAAATAAATAATTTTGAACTTATAGCCCATGATTTAATCTACAGTGGAATTAGTATAAAATATTGTAAAACATTAATTAAAGGCAAATCTAAATCATGGATTGGAAAACAATAAGTATTAATCACTCACCTGAACTCAGTAACTACTAAAGCTGAAATTTAGTATAAGATCTGTAAACAGCAATTTTATAATCTATAATAATAAAGAAAGAAGTTTGTGAGTTTGTCAGCGCTGTTCTGAAGATACCGTTGCACATAGAGTTACAAAATTTGGTGAGAAAGTACTTCTATGCATGATGTTTTGAATCTCGAAGCATAATTTTTTATTTTTTTATTAGAATTTTTTTATTTAAATTTTTAGGCAATTTTTAACATTCCTTTTATGTTTCAAGGTGATTTTTCCACATTAGTGAAAGGAATACTGTTTCATTCTTTTAACCCAATGCAGTAAATTTAGTTCACTGATCAATAAAGCTTATTTGGAATACATGCAGCAATTTTTTAATTTTTAATGAATTTTGTAATGCAATTTTTAGTATTTTTTGTGGTTATTTTTTGACATTGATAAAAAGAAAATTGTTTCAAACTTTTAGCCTAATTTACTAAATTTTGTTTGCTTCGATTTTTGAATTTCATCAATTTTCAATAACGATTTTCAATGTGACTTTTGAAGCATTTTTTAACAATTTTTCAAGTTTTTGTGCTTTTACAATGGTTTTTTTTTTTCATTTTTCTCAATATTATACATTTTTTATGCATTATGGTTATTACGGACCTAGGCAATGCCAAGTGGGTGTTAGGATGCGTAGGTAATTTTCAGGCAGTGTTTTTATTTTCAAAAATTCCGATCATTATTAAAAAAATAATAATAATTAATTAATAGTTATTTCAAAAAACGTATCTTAATTTTTTATAATTCCATTAATAAATCAATTAAATCTAATAATTTTCAGTCTAAACATCGTAGCTTTCCTATATTACAAAATAGTAATTGCAATCTACCAGATAATATTTTTCTAAATTATTTTTAATATCAGTTATTCATTCTCCAAATCATATTAATCAGTCTTATTTTTAAATATAAATTATTTTAACATTATCGTTCAGCTTTTTGATGAAATAGTTTGCAATTTATGCGATTTTAAAATTAATCACTGTTTCAGTATTTTTTAAATGACGCTGGCTGACTTTTCAAAATGGCGCATCGCCATCTTTTTTTTTTTCGATGTCTCTTACTAGCTAAGCATGATTCATCATTCATGGAAATGTTCTAGAGACTTCTACAACATTCTATTTGGAACAAATTGCCAGCCAAAACTCAGGATTCACTTCTTCGGATGACGCATCATCTTCGAGATTTTTCTAGAAGCCAAGAGAAGCTGAAAAATGAGCTTCTCTGATTGGCTGTGAGTACACGTCTTGAGGAGAGGGCCGGAGTAAACTCTGATTTATTTGACAGATTCACGGGAGAGCGCGAGCTACAAACACGTAAGGGACGCCGGCTTCAGGCCAGTGTCAGGAGATAGTTTTTGGCGTTAAGTAGCGACGGATTGATTTTTTTTTTTTACGAAGCGAAGATTTTTAGAGTTCTGCTCAGGAAGAATTACTTTATTTTATTGAGATCCCCTAATATTAAAAGTCAAGCCTCCAGCCTAATCTAATAGATTAATAGTTTATACAGCAATAAATTAAAGAAGGAAAACAACACTGAAGATGTCTTTGAGGTAGAAATAGCAACCAACTCATTTGCCTCATACCCAGTACTTCATCAATGTTGACCATCTCCTTTTGTCGCTGCCACTGGATATCATCATAGATGACAGAATAAGCTGATCTCTTATCGGCGGTTCTTGACTTAGACTGTCCTCACTTCTCTCCATCTATTATGCCTGAAATGACCGAACATCTTTAGTCAGATTGGACAACATTCCCACAGTCCCGTTTATCGGCAAGGCAAGGCTCTAGTACCTCACAGTGTGGATTCCTCATCCTAGATTAATTGTACCTCTACTCGGACTTGCAAAAAAAAAAAAAAAGAAAAAAAATTTCAATGTGCAAAAAGAACTTTTTCATAACTGAACAATAATAACAGGACATTCACTGAGTCATCACCACTCAACAAAATAAATGTCAACAATTACATAATTCCTTCTTATTTCATTTTTTCAGTTAAGAGGATCATGGCCATGACCCCCTATTTTCATATGTGAGATCTAATAAAAGTATAATTTTAGTAAATAAGTGTCTTCATTGTGCTATCATCCCTGGGTGAGTCTTTGATTTTCCTTTTTATTTTAGGATCTCTTGGCTTTTCTTAACATAATTAATGTATTACTCTCTATGACGTGTGCTGCTGGCTGTGTTTGGAGAATTTGCCCTCCGGCAGTATGAGTTTTGAGTTAACTTGTTTGTTTTAATAAGTTTTGCTGCTTAAATATTGCTTGGATCGCTGTTCCCCAAATACAGCATAGCAGCGGGTCAGCTAGTTTTAAAAATTTCTAAAACATCTATGTAAAAATCTATTTTAACAACAGATAAAAATATATATCTTTCATATGTTTTTATGCACCAGTTACATTTGTGAAATGTAATGCAATTATGAAATATTGATGCAAAAATCTATCTTATAGCTTATCTGTACTGAAATTTTTTCATTTTAGCTTGTAGCTGCAGAAGAAGCTGTAGCCAATAAAAAAGCTGCTAATGCTCAGGCTATGAAAGATGAATGTGAAAGAGAATTGGCTGAGGCTATTCCCGCTATGGAAAAAGCAATTCAAGCTTTAAATACCTTGAAGCCTCAAGATATTACATTGGTTAAGTCTATGAAGGTAACCATTAATTTTAGATTGGTGTTTTTCTTTTCTCTGTGTCATATCAAAGAATGATATGTTTTCTTTTTTTTATTGATTTTTATATCTTTCTTTTATACATGTTTATCAAAATGTATGATCCTCTCAAAAATCTCTATAAGTTGAGACTTATGATTTCTGAAGTTTACTGATTTTAGATCATTGCTTTGTTTACATTTTAAAGCCTCATAAAAATAGTTATAGCTTTATGAAATAATGTTTTATGTTATATAATGAATAAGTAATGAAAATCAATATATCTAATAAAAGTACAAAGAATCCATTAAAAACTCTTTATTTATTAAATAATTTTGATAAATTATTATCGTTATTATAAATTAACACTTGCTATCTATTTAATCAATATTAGTTTGAGCATTAATTTTGCATTTTAAGATCAGTTTTTGCAAGCAGTAAAAAATTAGACATTGCAAAAATTTGTAATTAGAAAATTCAAATATATATTTTTATGTGCAAGCTCTATATCAAAAGTTTTTCTTCTTTTACCTTTGATTCAGTATCTGATAAATTTTCTGAGTAGTAACAATTTATTCATCTTTTATCTGAAAGTGTTTCATAAATTGTGCTTGACACATGATTTTTTTTCTTGGTTTTTATCATTAATGTTATTTATTATAGATTTTTAAACCATCTGTTTATTTTATTTTAAATGATATTAGTTTATTATTATTATTTGTCTTTACTTGAATCTAATAGTCTAAATCAGACCTGTCAAAACTTTCAGTAAGCAGGAGCGCACTTCAGCTCTTGTGACGCAATGAAGAAAGCCATTATTTGCATGACTGAAAGCATGCAGCGATATTATCACATTGTATTATCATAAAAGCATGTCCTGACATAATGTAAATGAATCTTATAGAGGTAAAAAAAATGTAGTTACGACTCTGGAGTTACATGAATTAAATTTCAAATTAAGCATTTTTTTTTAAATCGCAGGTCAAACAAAAGTGCTTGTAGAATAATATGACAGAAATTTAAATGAAGTTAAAATAATAACAATAACAAAAATAAATAAACATGAAAATAAAGATATTTCTAAGTTACTTTTAGGATGCGAAAATGCAATTTGATTTATTTTCAAGACCAATATATACGAGTGGTTCCAAACAGATAGTTTGAAAGTGCTTTCAAGATGGAAATCAGTCTGTTTTATTAATTTTTCTGAGCAAATTGAAAAAAAAAAAATAAAATAAAACCCTTAACAATGCAAAAGTTAAGAAAGAAAATTTAAGGTTCTTTATTCCTCGTATAGAACAGCCAGTGGGCCAGTGTGACAAAAAGTAAAAAGCTCAACTTTTATGTATTTGTTTCATTAATGGGGCTGGAGGAGTTCAAACATATTTATTTTTCTTTCTGCTATTACTGAAGTATTAAAAAGAGCTGTTTCAAATTATCACCAAATTTAGCCATCTTATTTACACTTTACAAACAATGACTATATATCGTGAAAATATGCATGGTTAATTTTTCAAAGTTTCTTTCTAATTTTTAATGCATTTTCAAAGGTTTTGAAAACATCTCTGAAGCTTTGAAAATATCCCATAATAATTATGGTTTTAAAGAAAGCGCTCTTTATAATAAAATTTTACTTTTTAAAAGTTTAATAACAGAAAACCTTTAAAGGGGCACCAAGAAAACCTTCAAAGGCCACCATAGCACCCACATGCACCACATTTGACAACCCTGGTTTAAATGATCAATAATATTATTTTCCTTTATACCATGCCTTGTAAACATACAGTTTGAAATGGGTTTTTAATACTTTGAAAAAAATATGAATGTTGTACTGTATAGGATTTATTATCTAGAACTCTGAAATATGGACAGACCCAAAATACCAAAAACAAATTTATTAAAAAAATTTCTAATTTTGTAAATTTTTACTCAAATTTTTGAAAATTTTGCAAATTTTTTTTTTTTTTTTTTTTTTCAGCCCATTGTGTTTCAATATGTAACCATTAAAATATGTTACTTCAGTGGCAAAGGAATAGGGTCCCTTCTCTTCCGAAATTAGAAAAAAAAACATTTCTCTCTCATGACAGTTTAAAATTAACTTATATTATGATTCATTAGGAAAAAAATCATCAGATATTTCACCAAGAATGATTGTGTTCTGAATTTTCTGAAAATTTAAGGCATTTGGTTCAAAAAAAAAAAAAAAAAAAAAAAAAAAAAATAGGTTTTCAGTTTGGAAATTTGGACATAAAAAAGTATTGCGAATTTTGACAGATGGTTGCTGAAAAAAATCAATTATGTCTAGTGTTAACAGGAAAATTTGACAATTTCATTAAATGATTGCAGAAACAACATGAATTTTATTAATAAATTGTGAAAAAATGCTAATTTCTTCAAAGAATCATAACAGTTGTATTATTCATTGCCAGTTTTATGACGTACATTTTCATTAAGTCCTGCAAATAAATTGTTATCGATGAAAAGTTCATTAACTCTTATCTATTAAGGCAAAAAAGATATTTATAACAGACTATTAATTCTCAATACAATTAAATACAGCAAAATTTATCTGAAAAATTTCAATTTGTATAGGAGGTTTTGAGGATTTTATAATAACAGTAAGTTAAGAAATAACTAAATAATAATTAAGAAATAACTAAAAATTATTTATTTATTTGTTATTTTATATTTTAGTTAAATTACATTTTTAAAATTTAACTATAATGTTAAAAGAATTCTTAAATATGAAAAATTTTGCATTAATATAACATTGTTATGTTTGAAACTTTGTTATAATTTAATAATTATGTATCTAAAAATGTGATATACATTATGCACAAAAAAAAAAAAAAAAAAAAAAAAAAAAAAAAAAAAAAAAACTAATTTTAATAATGTTTTATTATGACTGTTAATTTAGGTATCTCTAAACATTTCAGAATCCTCCTCATGGTGTTAAACTTGTCATGGAAGCCATTTGTATTATGCGAGGTATAAAGCCAGAACGGAAACCTGATCCTAGTGGCTCAGGTAAAATGGTAGAGGATTATTGGGGACCATCTCAGAAGCTATTAGGTGACCTGAAGTTTTTAGATGCATTGAAGTCATATGATAAAGACAATATTCCCGAGCCTATAATCAAAAAGATTCGTCAAAAGTAATACTTTGTTTTTTAATTGTTGAATATGTTTGAAAGCTGATTGATCATTAAAGCTAATTATACAATAACTATTAATGTTATTTTAAAAATATATTAAAATAAAAGACACAATCTACACAACTTGAAATCAATATTAAATCTTAAAAAAGAAATGTATTTGGTTTTAACCAAATAAAACAAATGCAATGAAAAGTAATACAAATAATTTAAATGTGATTAAAATTCTCATAAAAACAAATAAAAAAAGCAAATAATATTATTTAATATTTCGCTCATAAACAACAAAACTGAGGTTTTATATTAAAATCAAAGAACAAATATTATGCACATATTTTTTTTTTATTTATTTTAATATCTTTTTTTAACATTTTGGAATAACTGTTACTTGAACTTTTTTTTTTTTTTCCCCGCCCTTTCTTTTGAAAATTATATATTTTTATTATTTCCTGTACAGCATTGCTGCTCTAAAAACTTAAAATACTATATATTTTGACATCAAACAAACTCTAAAATTCCAGTCTTCTATTTTGTATTTTTAGTATGTCTAATGCATACATACTCTTTTATGAGGGGGGAGAAAAAAATCCTGCATGGAACAAAAGGCAAAAAATAAAATAAAAATTATTACAAAACTGAATAATTATTACATTTAGTGTATTTTATTATTTAATATTTTTTTAACAAGTAGCATGTTTATTAAATTAGAAATCTTAGTTCTTATTAGGGATGTACCGAATATTCAGTATCTATTCGGTATTCGGCCTATTCGGCCATGTTACCGAATATTCGGTTAGGCTGAATATCAAACTATTTGGTTAAGCTGAATACAAAACTATTCGGCCTGTCGAATATCAAAGTATTCGGCCAAATCCATTACTTAATAAAAACTTTTAAAACACATTTTAAAAAGCTTTTCAAAATTTCTATTTTTAACAGTCAATTTATTAATATATTTAAAATAATTATAAATAAAAATATATTTAAATAATATAGAATGTTTTTACATTATTTATTTGCTGTTTGTAAAGTTCAACTTAAGAAAATTAACCATGCGAAGGATTAAAATTATGATTTATTAGGATTCTCCTTAGAAACAAATGATGCTAGTGCAGATACAAGTTCCTAAATTCTATTTAGTAAATAATCTGTTTCTTGTTTTTCCTAAAAGTCCTTAAACAAGAAAAGAAAACTTTTGAGATTAATAATAGCTATCAAGGAAGGCAATTTTTTGTTTATGAAACCATAATCATAATCAACTTATTGAATCATAAATGCATTGTATTTCATCCCACTCTAGGTCAAACTTGTGTTTTCATTTGTTGCATTAACAATAAATAAAATACCATAACTATATTTTCAACTCACATGCTTTGATTTCTGTAAAATATGATATGATGGGAAGGATGGAAAATGCCACTATTCATAAGAAAAGAACTATGAGCTAGACATTCCTTTATTCAAAATTAAGTTGAAAGTATTTATACTTTATATTGAAAAAAATCTGCCCTGAGTTATTTAAAAAGAACAAATATGAGACTGTACAGTTTTTCTTCAACTATTTTTTCATTGTTTCTCTTTGATTTCAAAATGTTTGTTGCAATTTGTAGAAGAAATGAAATTTAAAATTTTACTAATTCAAAAAGTCTCATAATTATGCTTCTTAAATGAAAAAAGGCATGATTTTTTTCAATACTGAATGTTCTTATAAAAAGCTCTTGTTTATCAAAATATAAGTTTCTCTTATTAAATATTATGTAAAATTTTTTTTAAAAGTAACATTTTAATACCTTTAAACTTTGAGATATAAAAAGTATTTGGAAAGCCGAATATTCGGTATTTGGCCAAATAGTTACTATTCGGCTGGCCGAATATTCAGTATTCGGCCCAACAATTACTATTCAGTTAGATGAATATTCGGTATTCGGCCAAAATCACTATTCGGTGCATCCCTAGTTCTTATGATCATTTATTTTATTATTTTAGTTTATTTTTTATAACTAATGTATGATGCACACCTGTAAAATTGTAATAAATTTTCTTGCATCATAAAGGCATGTTATATGGCATATTACATAGCATTTGTTCCTAAAAACCAAATTTTTATTAACCATGAATTGATATATTTGTTCACTAAGCTATAGGTTTCACTGCAGTAAAAGCATTTTTTAATTTAATACGATTCCACAGATATAATGCTGTTTTAATTTATTGTGTAATGATTAATATTCTCAAGGTGTATCTTCGTATGCATAATGAAGTTTTTTATATCATGTTGGAAAAATCATTTTTTATAGAATTTAACAAAAATTACTTAAACAATTTTGCATTCTTGCTAGACAGTCAGTCGATTAAAAGGTATTTTATCATAATCTAGTCATGTTCATCGTTAGAACTATCATCAAGGTCATATTTTGTGGCTTTAAAATATTTTCAATGATTTAACTATTAAGCTATTTAATAAAGACTGCAACATTCTGCTTTTGCTTTTTTTATGTTAAGCTATTTTTCCATTTTTTCTCTACTGTCCTCCCCAACTGTTTTAACTTTTACATTTATCACAAGAATGCTAAATATTAGGAATTGCATGGAGTTTGTCCAAAAATGGTTACAGAAATAAGAGAAGCATCTGAAAAAACATTGTTTACTAGTTTAACTTTTTTGAAATTCACTGCCTTTAAAAAAATATTTTTCAAATATATACTGATAGTATTTACTTCATAAAATGTGTTTGTGCCTATTATAGATATATGCATATGTATTTTGAAATTTCTGTAGAAAATTTCATATGTTTCTAATTTAATTTGCCTTTAAATAAAACTCAGTAATGTAAACCTTAAAAATGTTTATGAGAGAGGAGATTAGGAATAACTTAAATTCAAAATAACATTGAAATTGATAATTTAGAATTTAGAGAATGGTGTAACATGTCACCTATGAGATTTGAAAAGTTTGTATATTTTTTATTCCTTTTGTTGGATTTTTTTCCACTACACCATAATTATATTGTTTGTAAACAGTTGTAACTTTTAAATGTAACTTTCGAATGTATTTTGCTGTTGTAGAATGTTGCTTCATTATTACTTTTTTTAAAAAGTACAAAAACCATATAATGACATTTGGTGATTTATGTTCTTTGCACAACTACATGCATAACAAATATCTACATATTTAACTTTGTGTTAAATGAAAAAGAAAGGTGGGGAACTAATCACATTCTTCTAATACTTTGTGAAATTGATAAAGTTTTAAGTAGTTTCACTTCTTTTGGCCAAAAACTTTGTAAAAGAATTTAGAAATAACAAATAAATAAGTCTAACATTTAATTTAAAATCTCTAAATATTCAAAACTAAGAAATACAGTGAAACTCGTTTAAGATACGCCCGCTTAATATACGATCCCGCTTAATATACGAATTATCTTCGGTCCCTTGAAAACTGCCTATTAAACTCGTGTTAAATTACCCGCTTAAAATACGTACGCATAAGATACGATCCTGCTTAATATACGAAGAAAATTGGTCCCTTGGTGTCAAAAAACCCGCTTAATATACGAAATGGTGCTTATGAAATCAGTTTATCACGTATCTTTAGGACAGAATATGTAAAATCTTAGTTATTTTTCATAAGATACTTTCTTTTTACGTTTTTACTCTCTAGAATATGTTCTTTTCCACTGCTTTGGCACACTGGATTTTGATTGGCTCCTTTTTCAACAAAATACAAAAACAACAACCACTTTTATTTCTTTTACCATTACACTTGGGCAGTGGATGGATCTGAAATTTCACTGGTTGCCCTCTCTCCTGATTAGGTGAAAAAGTTGTTGGTGAAATCCGTCTGTATTTTTATGCTTTTTCTGCTTTTTGTTTTTTGTATCGCTTCTCTAGCTGCTTTTTATTATTATATTTTTATTATTATAAATCGTCCTGACGAGTGCCTTAATTATGAATTTCTTTTTGTCACTTGCTTTTTTGGGGTCACTTAACATCACAGAATGTTACACAATGAATCACAATGTTAACATCACAGAATAAGAGCAGTATCAAGAAGAATACAAAGATTGATACTTTTTTGTCAAAATTAACGATCAGGTTGCGACAAATGAAGTTCGTTCTCTTGCGGATATAATCAAGGACGTCAAAAATTCCGATGAACCTATACTAGGTCTTCAGAAGGAGTAGAAGACGACGCGGATGAAGAAACAGATGTACCAACCATACCATCATTCGCAACTGTAATGAGCTCGTTCAACTTACTTTGACTGTATGCCTCTTCTATGGATGCTGGTCTCTTCGTTGAAGATTTTTCTCTGCCACATCAACAAGGCAGAAAACTTCCTAATGAAATCTCGCCCTAAGTTGCACCAAATCAAGATAAACAACTTTTTCTTCAAAAACTAAAACTACACCATGATTTTTTTAATTTATCGAATAACTATTGTTCCTTGCCCACATTTAGTTTATCTTTCAAAAAATTATTATGAAAATTCATTATTCTTCCCATTTAAATTATGCAATGTATTTTAGTTCTGTTTTCTAAAAATTAAGTTTTTTTTTTTTTTTTTTTTTTTTTAAAGCAAAGATTACTGTTTTTTTTTTTTTTTTTTTTTTTTTTTTTTTTTTTTTTTTAAAAGCAAAGATTACTGTATAAGGGCATTTTAATTTTATTACTGTACAAATAGTTATTCAATAAAATTTTGGAAAAAAATAAAATTATTCTTTATTTCAATCAATATCTTAAATTCAAATTTTGGATGAGGGATGGATAAAATGGATAAAACAAGAGTTATAAATGGCTAAAATACGTTAATGACAATGTGTACTGTCTTTAATCTGCATTATTTTTCGAGAATCTATGAAATCCGGATAAGATACGATCCCGCTTAAGATACGAAATGCTCTCGGTTCCTTGATTCGTATCTTAAACGAGTTTCACTGTAGACGAAATAGTTTTAAATTGATAAATTTATAGACAAAAGTAACAACTGTGACAAATATGAAATTCTTATCATAGTTCATATCATTCACAATAATATTTTCTCAAATAACCATGCTTGGCTTAAATATGCAACCCTTTGGATTTAGCCTTAATTGGTTTTACTCCAAAGATAGAAAATATAATATCAATTGGACTCTTTAAAAAGAGATTATTAATACTATAAATTAAACACCCATTTATCAGGCTGAATTTGGGAATTGAATCCCAGAATTCCCTGATAAAGAAATGCAATCCTTGAAAATTACCTCATTCTTAAAAAAGGACTTTTTCTTTACAAACGGGCACATTAGTACTTGATCTTATAGGAAGAAGTAGGGCCATCAAATGGGTTTGTGGATGCATCTTGTTTGACAAACAAACATGAAAATACAAATAACAGTAGTATAAATTTGTATCCCTCACCTACCTTACCTCTCGCTATATGGAAATTTAACATCATATAACATTCTAGCTTTTTCTAAAACTTTTATCATTTAACCCTTTATGCGTCGACGGTACTTTAAAATACCATTGAAGAAAATTTAATGTAAAAATTAATTTGCTCAGTCTATTACAAAAGGCTTAGTTTTCTTTCAACACACAATATGTAGCTTGATCAAAAAAAAAAAAAAAATCTATGAAACATTTTTAATTGCAAAATTCTTTCTGTTTACAGCGAGCCTCATAATACATTTAAATACACTGCTTTTTTAATAATTGTGATATTTCCACAATAGTACCTTTTGTTAATTAATCTGATTATTTTTGTAAATACTTTACAAAAAAAAAAAAAAAAAAAAGTTATTGCTACTGATATATTTAATCCATTTTAGGTAGCTTTCATTACAAAAAGTAAAAAGCTACCTATTGCAGCCGTCCGGAGGAAAGCACTTCCAGAAAATTTTGGTATATTTTAACCGATCATGACCCCCAGACCCCAAAACTACCCTCTGTTCAAATGTTGATATATATATATATATATATATATATAACCATATATATATATATATATATCTGATCTTTGTCATGCGATAACTAACGTATTTATGAACCGATTTGAATGAAACTTGGTATGTACATAGTACATACAAATGTCTCGACCAAGTTCGTTGGCCAGCATCATCCGACATTTTGTTTCAAAATGGCGGCCATTTTAAATTTTTTTAAAAATTTCAAATTTAAAATTCAATGCGAAAAAATTAAAAGTTGAAAAATATTTTTCTTTTACGTGTTAGAACTTAAAACAACAATTCCAGAACACTTTTTATTTTGTCTATATCTTAAAAAATGATTGAATTATAGCACTTTGAATATTTCTTATGGCTGACATTTTGAAACGATCTGATTTTTGTCACGTCATAACACGCGTATTTATGAACCGATTTGAATGAAACTTTGTATGTACATAGTACATACAAGTGTCTCGACCGAGTTTGTTGCCCAGCATCATCCGCCATTTTGTTTCAAAATGGCGGTTATTTTAAAATTTTAAAAAAATTTAAAATTTAAAATTAAATTTGAAAAATTAAAAGTTGAAAAATATTTTTCTTTTGCGTGTTAGAACTTAAAAAAGCGATTCTGGAACAGTTATTATTTTGTCTATATCTTAAAAAATGATTGAGTTATAGCACTTGGAATTTTTCTTATGTCTGACATTTTGGAACGATCTTTTGTCACGTGATAACACGCGTATTTATGAATCGATTGTGATGTAACTTGGTGTGTACATAGTATATACTGAGGCCTGAATCGAGTTTGATACTCAGTTCCATCTGCCATCTTATTTCAAAATGACGGCCATTTAAAAAATTTTATAAATTTTAAAATTTAAAATTAGGTACAAGAAAGTAAGAAATTGAAAAAGATTTTTCTTTTATGCATTTGAACTTGATACAAAGATTCCAGAGCATTTTTTGTTTCGTCTGTATCTTAAAAAATTGCCGAGTTATCGCATTTTTAATTTCTAGTGTTGCTCACATTTTGAAATGATCTGGATTTCGTCACGTGATAACACGCGTATTCATAAACTGATTTGGATATAACTCCGTGTGCACATAGTACATAGCAATGCCTTGACCACTTTCACTGTCCAACTTCTTCCGTCCTCTTGTTTCAAAATGGAAGCCATTTAAGTTTGTCAAAAATCTTTTAAATGTATAATGATGTGCAAACAAAAAATTAGATATTGAAAAAAGGTTCTTTATAAAGTATTTATCTTAATAATGAATTCAGGAGTATTTTTTGCTTTGTCTTTAACTTAAAAAACGCCTGAGCAGTTTGAATTTCTAACGTGGGTGACATTTTTAAAAAAATCAATTTGCCTGCGACAGCACTTTATATATTAATCGCTTTCAATATGAGTGTGCATGTGCACCTGAATTAAGATTTCGACCAAGCTCATAATCATGTTCCACTAATTTGAACTTAGTATTTTTGAATAATATAACTTAATTTAAAATAAATAAACAAATATGAAAGCTACCTCTTCCTCCCGGCACTGCCGGAAGGACTATTAATGAAACAATGTCTAAATTTTGTATTATATTTATTTAGAAACTCCAGTATAGCTTCAGATATTAAGGAAGATAATAATTGAAGTGAAGAAATTTCTTGATAAATAATTCGGTAGATAAAGGGTTGATTTGGTTCTGACTGTTGATATCTCAGTTTTCATCTTTACTTGTTTTGTCTGCTTCTAGCAAAGTATTGTCTGTTTTTCAATGTAAGCTAGAAGCATAAAGTATCAACTTAAATAAAAATCAACAAGAAACTGAGATCCTTTTCTTATAAAAAGAAAATTAAATAGATGTAGTAAAACTACATTAAATAATGCATTTAATTATAAATTTCATTCTTCCCAAAATGCAGAAAAAATTAAAATAAAAAATGCTATGAAAAATTCATTAAAAAAAAGGTTCAAAATAACTAAAGTTTTCTATCCTAAAGAAAAAGCAGTAATAAAATGGAACACTATAATGAAGGCCATGGAAAGAAATCACAGGAACTAGGGTGCAAATTTCAAGCTTTTCTTACCAACCTATTTCTTAGTTTTATCAAAAATAAAAAGGGTGCATTATTATGCAACATGTTTTTTTTTTTTTTTTTTTTTTTTCTCTTAGTTTGTTTAATTTTCAGGAAAAATCATTTAGGTGTTTTTCAATTCAAAATGCACACACTGAGCCAAAACTTTTTTTAAACCTAAAAAAAGGGCGTTCTTTCTTATCTGTGAATTTTCTGAAATAACATTTACACTATTTTATGACTTTGATAGATCTTCAAAAGTTTTTGTAATTAATTTGCATACTTTCTGCTTTAACATGTACAAGCAAGTGTTCATTTTAGATATAAGGAGATTTAAAATGTATTTACAAAATATGAAGAGTAAAAAAAATACTTAATAATTTAGTTTTCCTTCACTGTCATAACAGTATTGCTATTTTATAGAGTAATTTTATAAAAATATGTCACTGAATTGTAGTCTTAGTAATTAACAATTTTTTTTAAGTTGAATATGTCTTGCCATAGTAATTTTCAGCTGTACATTGCATCTTGCTGTCTTGTAGAATAAATCCTTGGCTGATAAAATTTTTCGAAAATTCCCCACTCCTTACTATTATTGTTACCTTTATAAAGTGTCAATATTAACATTAATTTAATAGTGGTGATAAAACAAACACTCCTTACAGCAAGTTTTTTGACAATCTAAATTCTTTGAACCCTTATCATTGGCCTGATTGATTCAGGATACCCCACAGGTATATGTTATTAGTCAAGGAAAACCATTGCTTAGTGCACATCAGTCTCCTATATCACCCAAAAAGCCATTGGACATTTGTTTGTCATGATAGTAAACATCACGAGCTGAAGGATTTAATCCATTGTTTGGGGTTCAATTTCTGGGTTCTGCAAGAACTCTGGTTAAAACTGGACTTTCACAGGAACCGCAGGCCTGAAGTCTTAACATTGACTTTCCCATATGTCCTTTTTCTTTGCTAACATATCTGTATGTAAAAATCTACGAAAGATAGTCAGGTTCCACTATGGATTGCGTTGTTAGGTGCCACTAGCGATTTCAGGAAGTTATGAAATTCCTGAGCATATAAATATGTCCTTACAAATCTTTAATAATGCCAATAAATTTATTTTATTTTATTTTTTAACATAGGTACTGTACTAACCCAGAGTTTGATCCTGCTGTTATCAAGAAAGTTTCTGTAGCTTGTGAAGGTCTTTGCAGTTGGGTTAGAGCAATGGATACTTACGATAGAGTAAATAAAGTAGTGGCTCCTAAAAAGATTAAGTTAAAAGAAGCTACTGCTGAAGTTGCTGTTCAGATGAAAGCTCTAAATGAAAAAAAGAAAGCTCTTAAAGCTGTAAGTATATGTATATATGTAATAATAATAAAAAAAAGTCACCATTTTCTCGTTTTGATTTCTTTTTGAATTCTTATAGGAATATACTTTTATTTATATTTCAGTAATCTATTAATATTTAATTATCAGCTAAAGTTCCCTTTTTTCCTCAATTCTGCATAATATATTATTTATTTTCATAAAAAGAATTCAATTGTATTACTTAAATGTCAATCTCTTATTTCAAAATATTAAATTTATTCTATTAGTCCATTTCTCCTTTTTAAAATAAAAAACATTTGCCAAAAGCTTTATTTATTTATTTATTTATTTTTTAATTTTAAGCAATTAAAGAACATTAGATATGACAGGAGCTATGATTTGAGGAGCTTCGAAAGAATTTGGTTTTCAGTTAGATTTGACTTCTTTTATTTGCAAAACCGTTAACAAACTTGGCATTCTTTCACATTTATGTTTTTGATGGGATTAAAATAATCTGTCACTTTTTTTTGAGATATTAAAACAAATGATCCTTTTAACCACATGGTTTTCTAATTTTCAACACACTCAAAAAAATGTTTTATGTTGTTGTATATTAAAAAAAATATTTATTGACAATCAATCAACACTGCACTTTTTTTTTGGGGGGGGGGGTATCAAATTTTGTCGCCTGTTATTTTTTAATTCAGCCAGTTATTAAACCATTTCTCTTTATTTATTTTATATATTTTTTATTTTTAGGTGACAGACAAACTTCAAGAATTAAATGACACATTTACAAGTAAAACTAAAGAGAAGAAAGATTTAGAAGAAAATCTGGAGCTTTGTGAGCAAAAAAAGGAACGGGCCACTAAAATGATTGGAGGTTTAGGAGGTGAAAGAGATCGATGGAGTGCTGCTGCTGCTGGTTTAAAACTAGCTTATGATAATATTGTAGGAGATGTTCTCCTTTCTTCAGGGGTTGTTGCTTATCTAGGAGCTTTCACAGTAGATTTTAGACAAGTAAGTTATTCATAGTTTCAATAAATATATTGTCAAGTAAAAATTTTATACGAAAAATAGTTCATTTGTCAGAAGATAAATCACTTTGATACTAGTGTTATTTTGATATTATGATCTGAACAGTGGATTAGAAAACTAAATTAAAATCATGACAGATTTTTTTTTTTAAGGTGATAAGGATCCAGAAAGTATTTTGATCTTTAACCCTGAAGTACTAAATATAGAAGGAAAATGGAATTTTTGTTGTTGTTGTTCTTTCAAAGAGAATAATTGTCTTTCAAATTATAATACATTTTTCAAATTGGAGCATGATGATAATTTCTTTTTTACACTCTTATATGCACTCTAAATGGTTTTTGTATGTAAAAATGGATTCACAGTTGTGATTCTGGTGATATTATAACATTTTTAGAATTTAATTATAAATTAATGTATCAATTTTAAAGCATTTTCCCATTAGACTGCCACAGTTGATAAACTATGAAATATTCTCTGTAATTTGTACAACTATATGTGAATTAAAGCAACAAGCAAATTTAATTATATGCCAATAAATGCTTGTCAAAATATGCCAAATGACTGTGAACAGGCTGAATGGCTGTGGCTGAAACATCTTAAAGGCATTAAAAAATTAAAAATAAATTATTAATGAAAGATGAAAAGTGTAATATTTTTAAAAATGTATTCTTTTGAAAATTAATAGTTTAATATTATTGATTAATTTATTATTATATGTTGAGAAATCAATTTGGAAATTCTAATAAACTAATGGTTTTTTTTCTTTTTTTCCTGTTGCATTGTTTTAATACAAAGGCAGGGCAAAAATTTATATATTTTTTAATAAATTTACTTGTTTGCAGTTTCTATCAAGCATAAAAATACCTGTGAGGTTTTTTTCATGATTCTGTATGGTACACATGTCAAATTATATATTGTAAGTGATTTTTTTTCCATTTTTTACTTGAGTTGCAGTTAAAAGATTTTCAAGATGAACAATTGAATGCTTATAAAAGAGTGTTTTTTATACTGTTTTCATTCTCATTTATTAATTTACTTGAAAATATTTGTTCATTTTAGCTTATTTTCACATCTTGTGCATTTTTAAATTATTTATTTTAAAAGAAGTTGAATTTTTTTTTTTTTTTTTGAAAAATACAGAAAAGAAGAATTCTTAATAATTATTAATTCTTATAAAGAAGAATTCTTAATTCCATTATTTGTTTAACGTTTAATTGTTTTGTCATTTGAAAAAAAAAAAAATTTATTTCCTCTTTTTTTTTTTTTTTTTTTTTTTTTTCCAAAATCAAATTCTTATCTGCCCATATCTTGGATGGTACCTATCTATTTCTAAATCTCTCATATATCAAATCTCTTCTTTCTCATTATGTTACTACTTTTTCTTTTTTTCTTATAGAAATGTATATTATCTTGGAAATCAATGTGTAAGGAATCTGGCATTCCCTGTTCAGATGATTTCTCTGTAATTGATACTCTTGGTGATGCTGTTGAAATTCGAGCATGGCAGATTGCTGGATTACCAGTAGACAATTTCTCTGTAGAGAATAGTATGATTGTGAAATTTAGTCGTAGATGGCCTCTTTTGATAGATCCACAAGGTAAAAATCCCAATATTTTCAGTAAATAAATATTTAAATAGTTTTTTAAGGCAAATGATAGTTATCAATAGCTCCTTTTAAAAATAATTGTTGAATTTAATAAACTAATTTTTCTTTATAATGTGGTGTTCAAGTGCTGAAAGTAATAACAGATGTATACAAACTACTTCTTCAAAATTTCAAATTGTTTATGAAATCAAGCACTTTTAAGGAGTATATATCAATTACTATTACATAAGGTGCAAATACATGAAATCTTCAAAAGGTAGAAAGTGAAAATCTTCAACATATCAGTTGTGTTTTTCTATCTTTTACACATTGTTCACCTTCTTTTCCTGATAAAATGTACTACAAAATTGTTGCTCTTAAATAATTATGTTTCTTAAGCATAATTAGAATTTCAAGGAGTCTCTGCTGCAGTTAAATTCTCCTTTACTAAAATGCTAATAATAATTGCTAAGTATTATTCTTTGCTGCATGCATTTATTTCATTCAGTAGAAAACTTAATTGAGTTTTCTGTTTTTAAATGCCTACTTTTTCTTTGTTCTTTGACTGAGTTCAAAATTGTTATATAAACTTCTTTGCTTAAATATAATATACATGTATAAATTTTTGTGCCTGTACACTATGTCTGGTATTCAATTTCAGTATTAATTGTACAGTAGAACCCCGATAATCCAGATCGGTTTTTTCATTTTTTTTTCAACTTTGAGAAGCGATTGGCGAAAAAGTTTTTGTTTTATTATTCAGAATACGACGATGCAACAAGTTAATGTTAAAGAAATTAGCCAATCACTTCTCAAATTTGAAAAAAAAGCGAAAAACCCGATCCGGATTATCGGGGTTCTACTGTATCAATAATTACCAAAATATAAGTTGATTGACATGATTACTCAAAGCCATAAATTTATTTTCTTAATGTGACAGTTATTAGATTCAGGTGATAAATTCAAATTAACTAATTATATTTTACCCTGTAAAAACTAATTAATATCAAAACAAGAAACTGGTGATTATATTTTAGGTCATAAACTAGAACTTTCTTTCTTGGTTTGACCTTTATTATTATCATGTTCGGATCATAAATAACATGTCAAAGTTAGAAATGGCTGTTGATGTTGCAATCAGGTTATGGTCAAATCTCATTGCCACCATAAGATCTTACAAGCTCCTTATCAAATTAAAAGTAACTTCATGCCTATATCTGACTATTTTCTTTCTGCTGGAAAATATTGCAAGCCTAAATTTATAAGCACATATTAAAACATTTTCTCTTTCTGACCTTTATTGTTATGATGTTCAGATCATAAATAACATGTCAGAGTTAGAAATGGCTGTTAGTGTTACAATCAGATTGGGGCCAAATCTTATTGTCACCAAAAGATCACATCTGCCAAGCACCTTATCCAATTAAAAATAAATTCATGCATATATCTGGCTATTTTGCTTTCTGCTGGAAAATCTTGCAAGCCTGAATTTATGAACTGCTGTGAAAATCAACAAATTTTTGACATATTTTGAGTTAATCAGTCTATCATGCAATAATGTAATAATTTAATATTGTGGTTATCAGGGCTCTTTGAACTCTTACCCTTTGGAATATTATTGAAATGGAAAATAAAGATGTTTGATAAATCAACGCGGTCCTGAGTCAGTTATTTCATCCATCAGTCAATTCTCTAAAATGATACGATTCCATAACCATTCACCAAGAAGTAACATTTTTTAAAGTTGGCAGGATTTCAAGCTCCCACACCAATTTTTCAATGGATTTTCTGCTTCAAAACTACATACCTAATTATATATTTAAGCTTAAAATAAAAATAATTGTTAAGTAAAATTAAAATTAATACTAAAAAGGAAATATTTATTAGTTTATCAAAACTCATGCATCATATCTTTGCAAATAAATGCAAATTCCAGCCAAATTGAAATCTATTGCATCTGTAGCTTTAAAGTTTCTCATTAGAACAATGCTAATTGAACAATTGCTTCATTTTTCAGGTCAAGCTAGTAAATGGATAAAAAATATGGAAAGATACAATAAGTTAGATATTATAAAATTGACTGATAGCAACTATATTAGAGTATTGGAAGTTGCACTTCAGTTTGGACATCCAGTACTTTTAGAAAATGTAGGTGAAGATTTAGATCCTGTGCTTGAACCCATTTTGACTAAAGCTGTATTTAAAGAAGGTGGCATGGAAGTAAGTGTAGTATTGTTGTCAAATTGTGATTTTTTTTCTCGTGTATAAATTGTATATTTCTTGCATATCATCATTTGATAATATATGCTTGTTGTTCTTTTGTAGATATGAAACTGTAGTAAGTTTTGAAATAATCATAAATCTTATAATTATTATTCTGAGAGTTGTTTAGTTAGCATAGTTGTAATGCAATACATAAGAAGCATTAAAGTACTAGAAGCAGTGCTTAATTTGTTCTGAAGTTCCCTAAAGCTGAAATCCAATACTCTTTTTTCAATGAATGTATAAAATATTAGCTGTACCTTCTAAATACTGCACTGTATAATCTACCAAAACAGAAATGAAATGTTCTCTAAAAAAATTGTTTTGAATAATGAACAATATTCTTGTGTTAAGCACCAAATGGAAATGAGGCTTTTCAACTATAAATTTAACCCTTTAAGCGGCCCAAATGAGATTTTCCGTCACATAACTTTTAGAAACAATGGCTGATTTAACACAAAATCAATATTTAAATTAATTTTTGAAGTGAATAAGATAGATAAATATGTAAGTTTGTCAAATAAAAATTTTCATACAATACCTTTTATAAAAAACAATTTGTGAATTATTAAACATGAATAGAATATTTTACAGGCCGCTTAAAGGGTTAAATTATGCACTGCAGTGAGTTACACTTAACGTCAAAACATTGTTGAATTTAATGTTCAGTAGACTAGTTGGTCTTTCAATAACAAATTTGTACCACTGTCATATATCACATCATATTTTATCAGTTACCATGTATAGTTTGTAAAGAATCTAAATTTTTATGCAGCTTTGTATATGATATTAGATTTGTTTATTTATATCCTATAGTAAATGCTAAAATTTAGTTGAGCAAGGAAATGTATAACACAGTTGAGAATTTAACTTTGATAATTAATGTCAGTAATTAAATATATGCTCAAAATTACCATGCAGCGCTGCGTATTATCTATAGAATTTTATACACACAACATATTAATCTAAAATTTTATACATTTGACACAGCTAAAAAATCATTTCCAACAATTATCAGTCATAAATGCAATATTCAGTTCTTTGCGTAGCCATGTATATAAATTTACTTGTATTTTATGAATATATTTTTTATCCCAGATTTGTTTCAGCTGGAAAAAATATAACATTATTAAAAACCATCTTTATGTAATTCATGCCCGATACAATAAATTTTAGGGATTCCTTTGTGCATATCTTTATATGATCTTTATATGGTATATTTATACATACCATGTAACATTTAAATATTTAGTTACATTTAAAAACACATGTTGTAACTTAAAAAGCACTTTCAATAATTATTGTTCATAAACAATACACTAACCAAATTCATTCATAGTTTCTGAAAAGGAATGATAAATGGTATGCACACCATATTCTACAGTAAGCCTGTAAGTTCACCTTAGTGATTTGTTTTAATTTTACCTGGTTTGAAATAGTGTTACATCCTTAAAATATACTGAAAATGATTTTTCTCTCATTAACTCTAATGTAACAGAAAACTTTTGAGTGTGTCTGTAAATGTACTCTAAATGCAACATATTTTATTTTCAATAAAGAACATGTATTAATTCATTTGCAATCCGAATATATTTATGAGTTAAAGCATGAACAAATAAATGGTAAACAGACATACATTTTGAGAATATATATTACTAAAAACTCTGTATGAAATTGTTTAATTCTTTCTGCCTTGGTGTTCTATTTATAAGACATGTCTTTTATTGGGTATTATTTTATTCTAAGAATTATTTTGCTAAAATCAGCATCTAATAGTGATAGTGTATGTTTATAGATATATATTATTATGACTTCATTTATGTTTCTACATTTAGTAGTAACATTGATGATCAAAGTTTTCTTAATTATCCTTAAAAAATACTAATAAGTATTTTTATATCTTGAAAAATTCTTCCTTAGATAATGTCATATGAAAAATATGCAAAATAACTACATTTGTTATGCTTACATAAATAACATATTAGTTTAATTTGAGTAAACCTTAAGCATTGCTGAATCCAGGGGATGGCCTGGAGGGGAATAGAGCAGACAATATACCCTGGAAGATATGAGATTTTATGCTTTTTAACGGAAAAATGCACAATTTCTCTGCCAGATTTCTAAAATATCCCCCCCCCCCTCTCCCCTCCCAAAGCTGAACAAATTTTTTTCCTAGAGAAAAACATCTGGGTTAATTCAACACTGAACTTAATTTCATAATTTGGATAGCTATTTTTATTTTTTTATTTTATTTATTTATTTATTTTTTTGCATAAAAATAACTGCTTCATAAATTTGAAAGAAAATTTAATGCCAAGAGGGTTTAAATCTCTAAATCATATTGTTCCAAATTATTGAACTTATTAGTCTTTTGTGTGTATATTATTGTAATTTATATTTTGTATTGAATGTTTACGTTTCTCACTTTACTTAAATACTTCATCAGCTATAAATCCATAAGCCTTTATGGTTTTCCATATTTTTAGTAGTGCAGATTCTGAATTTGGCTTTCAGTCATAATAGTGATGCTGTTTATGCTTTTCCTAAAGATGTAAACAAATGAAAATTGAAAAAAAAAAAAAATATTTTGTCATATAATTTTTCAGGTAACATTTGTAAATCTGTAAAAGATTCTAGCATAAAGTAGAAAAAAAAAAAAAGTAAAAATAAATAGAAATCTCACATTAAGAACTTGATGCAGCAAAATGAATCAACACAAATGACTAATTATATCAAATAAATAAAAGCTGATTATTTAAAACATGAATTAATATTTTAAATGCCTCTGGATCCACTTTTTACATGAATGTATGCATATAATCCAGCTCCTTAGCATCTCTATTTGGCACCTCGTGCAAACATTTTTGCTTCCATTTCTACTAATCATTTGTACATCAGTTGTGATAACTGAAAATCCTTATGAGATGCCCATCTGACTTGGCATCAGGAATCAAAGAACCACTAGCAGCACCCTTGTTGTAGCTCAATATGTTCTTATAGGGTCAAAAAAAAAAAAAAAAAAATTATCTATTGTTGTATTCATTACTATGCTTGAAAAACTTCATGAAAAGTATTTTGATAGGTATTGCTATGCTATTTGCAGAATGTTTGTGAAGCTCTGTTGATTCAAAAATAAACTTCAATAAAAGTCTCTTTGACTCAAAGCTAAATGCAGTTCTATGTCTTTAAAAAACACGCACCAAAATACTGGTGTATCCTTTTATATGTATATAAATATACATAAAATCATTATAAGAATATTGCAAATCATCATCTATTTCCAATATAATTTATAAATTGAGCTTTAAAGTATGATACATACATTATACATATTAAATTTGAAACCTTATCTATATGCTTTAATAAAGATATTTAATTTTTTTCTTGAATATTGAAATTGAAAGATGGATTTTCTATCTTAGTTATTATAATTACTTGATTATATATATTTTTTTACTTTTTTAGATGATTAAATTGGGTGATAATGTTGTCCAGTATTCCCCTCAGTTTAGATTTTATATTACAACTAGATTACAAAATCCTCATTATTTGCCAGAAACATCTGTAAAGGTAATTTTTTTGTATTTTTAATTAAGTTTCCATTGCTAATTTTTAAATAATGTCTAATTAAATATATTAATTTGAAATAATATTGCCAGTTTCTTTTTTTTTCTTTTTTTACCAAGTTTAATTATTGGTATTCAATTTCTACTAATATTTTGATGATTATTATTTCTGTTCCTTGTTTATGTTGCGAGCAGGGCCGTAGCTAGAAGTGAACAATGGGAGGAGGGGGGGGGGGGCTCAAGAGAATGTAAAGGGGGCTCATATAAATATTTCTCTCTCTCTTTGATGCAGAAAGATAAATTGGTGCATATTCACATTGTAGGCACTATGTTTCTTATTAAACTGTCGTATTAATTTCATTTTATGCTAAGAAAAGTATAGGATGATGAAAATTTTGAGTGTATAACTGGTGTAAAATTAAACATCATGTTAGCTTCATATGTACAAATAGGATGAGGGAGTTTGTAAACACTTATTTTAGATACAATTTAATAACTCTGTAAAACCATGAAAGAGTCTCAAAACTAAATTAGATTTTTGAACAGAATTTCATTTGAATTTTCAGAACAGAAATTTATTTAGTGACCTTGGAATCTTTTCCTGGGGAGGGGGCTGAGCCGCCTATAGCGCCCCCTTAGCTATGGCCCTGGTTGTGAGACAGAAAAGTAAATCAAGACACAAGCAATGTGATGCATATCTTAGAAGAAGAAACAAACAGGTTTCTAACCCATTTGTTCTATGTTTCTTCTCATAAAATGTGTATTATTGGGCTTATGTAGCAACATAACACACTACGAAATGAATATTTCCAACTGCGCAAAAAATTGACCAGGCTGGGAATCGAACCCAGATACTTGGCTTACAAGGCCAATGCTTTACCTGTTAAGCTACCTGGGCGATAGCCAGCTGGGATTTTTTGCTCAGCTAACCTTATTGGTCATAACATCTGGTCTGTCATTTAGACAGCTCTACAGAATAGACTGCAGGTAATGGAACCCCGTATGACGATGGGTACGTAGACATACTATTATTTTCAACACCATCTAACTGATTGTTAAAGTAATCATATGAAATGAATATTTCCAACTGCGCAAAAAATTGGGAATCGAACCCAGATACTTGGCTTACAAGGCCAATGCTTTACCTGTTAAGCTACCTGGGCGATAGCCAGCTGGGATTTTTCGCTCAGCTAACCTTATTGGTCATAACATCTGGTCTGTCATTTAGACAGCTCTACAGAATAGACCGCAGGTAATGGAATGCCATATGACGATGAGTACATAGATATACTATTATTTTCAACACAGTCTAACTGATTGTTAAAGTAATCATACGAAATGAATATTTCCAACTGAGCAAAAATTGACCAGGTTGGGAATCGAACCCAGATACTTGGCTTACAAGGCCAATGCTTTACCTGTTAAGCTACCTGGGCGATAGCCAGCCTGGTTGTTCGATTCCCAGCCTGGTCAATTTTTTGCTCAGTTGGAAATATTCATTTTGTATGACTACTTTAACAATCAGTTAGACTGTGTTGAAAATAATAGTATATCTACGTACTCATCGTCATATGGCATTCCATTACCTGCGGTCTATTCTGTAGAGCTGTCTAAATGACAGACCAGATGTTATGACCAATAAGGTTAGCTGAGCGAAAAATCCCAGCTGGCTATCGCCCAGGTAGCTTAACAGGTAAAGCATTGGCCTTGTAAGCCAAGTATCTGGGTTCGATTCCCAGCCTGGTCAATTTTTCGTTCAGTTGGAAATATTCATTTCACATGATTACCTTAACAATCAGTTAGATTGTGTTGAAAATAATGGTATAACATAACACACTGTCTAAGGCAGTGTGTGTCTAAGGCAGCATAAAAGAAAAAAGATAAAAAAGGCCTCACTTTTTATCATTTACATTGATTTTACTGTTCGCTTTCTTTAAATGCATTTATCTCATTATTAAATTTTACTGACATTTATGTTATTTAATTTTGAAATTTTAAATGATTGATAAGTTGTCAAATTTATTCTAATACTTACATATATGTATGTATTGAATGGGGTTTTTTTTTTTTGGGGGGGGGGAGATAGGGAAGGGCAGGGCATCAACAAATTAATTTTTTCCCTATACCTTTTCATTGAATAAGTTTGATAATATGTTTAAAGAAACTAGAAAAATATTTTTTGCTATTTTTTTAAAATATACTCATTCTGATCAATTCCTTAGTATTCTATTACATCTTCTCTTTGTTTATTAGGAAACTTAATTTAAATATCCAATTTCATTATAATTAGTTTTAAAATAACTACCTTATCTTTTGCATTTTTACAAAAGGACAATATCATGTAAATGTAGTATCATATTTGGAATTCCATGATGAAAAACTGATGGTTTATTCATATGTTTGCAAATTACAAAATCACTCGATGTAACATAAATACAGAAAACGATAGATCCATACTATTCAGTCTATCATTTGCACATACAAACTGCTATTTGTCATATTCTTATCAGAAAATTCACATGTACAGTAAAAAAACTTATAAAAAAGAGAATGAATGCAAAAGAAAATAATAAATTTATGTCCTACAAATAGTTTTAACTCAAAAAGAAAAAAAAATTCATTTTAATTAAAAATAAATAGAAATTAAGAATAAATACAGATAACAAATTTACATGTTAACTTGCACATTTCAGCCTTCTTCTTCTTCTTCTTTTTTTTTTTTTTTTTTTTCACATACTAATTTGAAATTTATTTATATGTAGAATGTGCAGGAAACTACATAAAAATATAGCACAAAATATTTATCTGTAACTTATACCATGTTTCTCACACTTATCAAAACTTGGTATAAAAGTAAATTATTAACACTTCTCAAAGTTCTAATAATTTCAAAATTGCATTACACACATACTTGTTTTGATTAAATTTTATTGAATCCGTCATCAAGAAATGCATTCAGTTGTTTGATAATAAAAAGTTCTTAATTGAAATATGCTGTCTTGCAGAATCTTAATACAATTTCTCTACCATACCAATGGTACCAAAACCAAACACTTTAGTTCTAATACTTTTGTTTGATTCAAGAAATCTATACAGCAAGTCAACTACCTTCTCTACTTCTTTCACTGTGATTTTTTTATACTCTTGTCAGGACTCCCAAATGTTTTGTTAACTAAATATATGTTATATATGTTAATACTTTAAATAGAAAATTTCATGGTAGATTTCTATTGCATTTGCACTAGTTTGTTTAAATTCTTCGAATGAAATGTCAGCATGGCATGCCTTTTGTATCGATTCCCACTGTTCTGGTTTCATTTCTCCTTTTTCAGTTGCTTGCATATTGAACTCAACTTCTTCTGTTTCATTGGAAGTTGCATGTTCTAAAAATCCTGCCTTTATAAAACAATTTTTTGTTGTTGTTTTTGTATCATTTTTCCATATATAGTCATACAGATTGATTGTAAGATGTTGATAGGTGTGCTAGGAAGTTTATCTTCATAGATATTATCCAAAAATCTCACAATTTGAGTTCAATAACAAACTTTTAGCCTATGGACTATCCCCTGGTCAAATGATTGTAACTTTAATATCATGTTTAGCAGCAAAAATTTAGCAGTGATATATTTTAGCATTGGAAGATTAGAGTGGACTTTACAAATGTCTGAAAAGGAGAATGCATATTTTATTTTGATCTATTTTTTTTAATGATTCCTATCAACTAGTCAATAAAAATTGCATTTGTTATCTAAGTCAGATCCTGTAAAGCATTATAAATGACTTAGTTTGAGCAAAGGTTTTTAGATATTCTTCATATAAAAGGAGGAAGTTTTACTTAAATACTTTAATTTGCTAACAAAAGCACAGTTGCATAAAGTTTAAAGTTTATTCTGTTTGCCACATCAGCTTTTTTTTCACCTTTAAATGCTGTTCTTTTGTTGGGAAAACATTGATAGAATAATCCAATTTTATCTATGTTAAACACATCATCATCAAAAGGACTTTATAGTCTTTTAAAAGAGAATGAATTTCTGAAAAACCACTCTTTACAAATAGCTGCTTCACATAATGTGCTTTCTAAAAAAAACATAATGTTCCTTTTTTGATTTGAAAAGCCTCCCTTACTTACTCTTTAAGTTCTTTGTATCAACAATGGGATAAAAGAATTTGAAACCAGCATCCAGATCAAACTGGCTGTACAGCTGACAATTAGCCAAAAGTAAAACTAATATAAGGCAATTTTTTTATATATATATCAGAGGTTTTAGAAAATATATTTCAAGGTAACTATGGAAAGTATATGAGAATTTTGATGAAAATACAGGGGAAATTTCTTTTTTCAAAATATCAAGATTTTTGAGATAAGGGGGTTCATGATATCAAGGTCTGAATGTATATATAGAGGAAAAGATCTTAATACCAGCTACTAAGTGTTCTAAGAACTGAGTACAGGGTAGCCTAGTGACAATAGGTAGAGTTTGTATCTTTAATTGAGAGAAGAAAGTTACAAGAAATATGTCTCTGAAATCTGTGCCATTTACAAATAGTGTAAGTAAACATGTGGAAACAATGAAATTTGGGATATCAAAAAATTTTCGAGCATGTATTTCTTGCTTTTTAAAAAATAGGCTGATCTTATATTAACTCGAATTGATGATTAAATTATTTTCTAGACATATTTAGCTGTCCATTGACATTACATAGTTATTAGTATTTTACTATATGAATAAGTAATACTGGTTTTAACATAAACATAGCAGTGGTTCAAATACCGACTACCTAGAGTAATCTAAATATTAACTGCATAGAGTGGTCTAAATATCAACTGCCTATAGTGGTCTAAATACTGGTTAGCGAGTATTTAGATCTCTCTGGATTTACTTTGCTTTGAATGGGAAAAAAATTAATTTAAAAAGTTCCATAATTAATCAATTAATTTCAATGGTTCATAAATATTTCCAGTCTCATTTCGAGATAAGGAAATAAGTAATTGTGGCTGCTAGTCTTGAAGAGCAACACTGGTTACCAGATCATTTCACAAAAAAAACACTGTTGGAGATTTTAAAAGTGCCTGCAAAAAAATGCGAAATGAAAGAAGAAAAATGATGAAAGTAAATAAGGAGGAAAAAGTAGGCAAAAGGGGCAGAAATTGGATTTTAAAAATGTGAAAAATGTAATTTATGTCTTCTGAGAGGGTATTTTCTCTATGGACAAGAATGTGGGAGGTGACTTTTGGTTCAATGTTAAGATAACGATAGGTGGTTCCATAGCAACTGCACCAATGTAGAGGGTGATTATTAAGTTTTTGATGTTTTTCAGATAAAATAATTATCATTTAGAACAACAAGCTTTTTTTTTACATGTTAGAAAAAAAAACCCCTAGAAATATAATGGAAAGAACACTGTTTGAGATAGTCGATAAGATTTTATAAGTTTGACAAAAATGCCTGTTAATTAAAAATTATGTATTTTTTGCATAAAACATTTTATTAATAAATTAAATTTTTTTATATAATGTTTTTACTGTTAAATAATTAAAATTAGCAGCATTTATGTGATTCTTTTGGAAAAAACTCAGGTAGCCAGTATTTAGACCACATTTTCATACCTTAAAATTTGCAGACTTTCTGAATTTTGAATTTTATAAATACAAGGTGGAACCGGTCGAGTTTCGACGAAAGAAAATGTTTAAGAAGAAAGTGCTTCATTGTTTTAATAAACCTATAAAATTAGCTACAGTAAAAAATGCAACTTACAATGATCAGTCTAATTCTCAAACAATTATTTAAAGCTAAAATTAAGAAAAAAATACTATTTCTATAAATCTTAGTTGTCCAAATTATTAAAATTGAACTTTAATCGCATATGTAATCAGCAAAATATAATAAAGATCAGTTATTATGATGAAGTTATCAATTGAGACTCCTATATTTGGTATAAACGCATATGAAAAAAAAAAAAATTTCAAATTGACACGATCTTAGAATTTTACGTGAAATCAAAATCCATCATAATTTTCATCTTCTCAAAATTTACATGTGCACATTTCAAATTTTATCGATTTTAAGAAAAAATGGTGTATTTCTGTTGCCACAATTACAAAATTCGCATAAAAAAAACTATAAAAAAATTAATATGTCAAGATTAAATTGAGGTACAGCTTTCAAACAAATTGCATTTAAAAGTAAATTTCTTTCTCTATACCATAGATTCCCAACCTTTTCTGGTCCACCGCCCCCTTTATAAGAGAAAAAAATTCCAACGCCCCCTCTTCCATAATAGTTAATTATACAAAATGTTAAAATATTATCGCATATTATCTATATTTTATTTATCTGTCAATCTATTAATCAATGTAGAAGTTAATTAAAACGACCACCAAGTATAGTAAAGAATTGTTTAATAAAAGTTAAAAAATAAACACAAAACCAATAAGAATTTTTAAAAAATAACGAAATAGTTGAGGCTATTCGAGTTTTAACGATTTTTTCATGTCAGATTCCAATTTCTTCTACATCAGTCACAAACTGTCAGGTTCAAAGATGCATGTTCCTTTTCGTAGACAGTAAATTAGCTTCTGCAAGGAACCCACTTTCAGTCAAATCTAATCAAAAGAAAGCAACTAAAATTTTATGTACTCTCCCTCACAATCCAGATTAGAGAGCTGTAGTTTTTTTAAGTTAGAATTCTCGGTATCCATTTCTGAATTTTACTTATAATTCGAGTTTGCTGCGAGTTCCACGATTTCTTCTTCCAAATATGATGATACTGCTGTAGCTCCATTTGCAAAAGGATTTAAAAACCAACTCGGTATAATCATTTTTAAATATCTTGGAATAGCTCTGAGAAAACTTCATGAAGAACGTCCAAGTGTTGACAGTAAGTAAATATTCTTTTTTTCATAGACTGCGAATAATGTGGCAATTTGGCTGTATTCTCTTCTACTTAGATTTCCTGTGAGCAAAAGAAGTTTACCTACAGAAGCAGCTATGAGGTTTTTTGTATCAATTAAATTCAACTCATCATCTTGCAATCATCTTATGCCTTATTATAAATATTTAGAATATTTAAATCTATTTAATTAACGATTCTAAACAGGTCTGCCACATAATCAATGTTATTTTTTCATACAATCAGGTTTTAACATATTTTTACACCTCTGTTTTTAGTTAAGTGTAATACTAAATCAAATATATCGAAAAATGATTCAAACAAATACCTTTTCATAGACAGCGAACTTCTGTGTGCAGCAGCAACCGATTGAATTCATTTGCAAGTCTGATGCAAAGTGATAGTGACAACTGCACTACAAAGTAAAACAATTGTTTCACTTTTTGTGAAATGATTTTCACTATACAGTTGGCAAAATATCCTGTCATTCAATGAATTGCCTCTATTTCTATGGATTACTCTAATAATGTAATGAAGCGACGTATACAGATGTTCATTCCAATTTTTTTAAACCAATTGCTGATGATGTGTAACGGAATGTACGAAAAGTACTACTTCTTTAAAATGTATTAATAAAACCCTCTGATGTTCCGTCGTTGTTCGAGCAAAATTAGTAGCAAGTGACAAAATATTATGATAAAGAATTTATTTCTCTTGGACTAACTTTGTGGTATTAAACATCGATTCTCTCTTTGTATTAGTTTCAAAATTTTTAGAAAATAATAACCCGTGATTTTTTTAAATGCGTTTTTGTTACTTGGTAACGCTGATCCAAGGAGTTGATCAGAAAATTTAACTAAATAACAACTAAGTAACAGCATTTCAATGCTTTTAGCCATCTGTTCTTCTTTGTATGGAATTATTACTCAGGATTATTTCTGTTGATATCAGACGGTTATTTCTTATAATGGAGGCCAGTTTTTACTATCTCTCTGACTGGAAGCAAGATTAATTTCTTGCTGACTGTGTGCAATTTTAATACTTTTAATATTAAAATTATAACAATACGAGGCTCGTAGTCTGTCATCTTCTTACTTAGAAGATGACTTAAAAAGGTTTTGTATAGTTGACTGTTTTAAATTTTTCTTTTCCAATCTTTGAACTGGTCAGATGTGGCAATCCCAAAACTTTCTTCTATCTCATACATGTTAATACTTCAAAATTCGCTATCACACTATCAAAATTAAATGGTAATCTATGTCCATTGTGAGGATTCTAATGGTGTGAAATTCAGTGCATTACTCTCTTGAAATAGGACTTTTGCGACTATCGAGAAAAATGCAGAATAAAAGTGTCACCTGCTATGCGATTTGCACCTAAATATGATCAGCAATAATATTTATCAAGGTAAACCTGAATCTGAAGATTGATGAAAATTATTCTTGATTGCATTAATGCTTGAGATACAGCTGTTGCAGAAATAGTGAAAAAGACAACATAACAGCGCCACCTATTGAGCGATATTCAACAAAATGTAAACAATATCTATTCATGTCAATGAATAATTAAATCAGAAGTTTAGTGAAAATCTGTGCAGTAGTTATTGAAATAAAGCCGTTGTATATTGTAAGAAAAACAACAACATAGCAGCACTACCTATTGAGTTATTTACACCAAAAACTAATCAGCATCAATTTATAGCAGAAAATACCTAAATATAGATTTTTTATAAATTCCGTGCATTAGTTTCTGAGATAGAGTGCCTATAAAATTTATATCACATACAGACAGACTCACAGACATTTTGTAAAAACATGCTTTTGGAATCTCTGACCCGTAAAATGTGTAAATCCATCAAAATCCGGAACTCGAAAAATTTCACGAATCTAATAGTTTCTTCTTGTAAAGATAGAAGAAGATAAAAATAAGGCACATCTTTGTCTTTTCTGTCAGCACACATTTATTCAAATGCTCTTGTCGCCTGGAAGGATTCATGGCTTCATTCAAACTTCTTGGCAAATTAAGCATATAAGGAAAGGGCAGATGACGTCACTGTGGGCAAAATTACTGTGGATCCACAGTAATTTCCTGCCATCTTTAAGAATCCTATGATACCCAAGAAATCAAAGCGATCTGATTGGTCTAGGATGGTCTGATTTGTCTGTGATTAAAAGCTCTGTTGTATGATTGGTTAACGTCGCCATGAGGATTCCTGTAATGATCGTAAAAGCAAAAATGTAACTGGTATATTGGTTGAAAGAAGCGTTTGTTTGTAAACATGCCCTTTCCTTATAGATAACGATTGGTTTGTGGGAGAGTGCCTATATCTATGTTTCAAACACTCAACACTATATTGCTGGCATTTCTTCTTCAGTTAAGATATTTTGAAATATAAAAAATTTCCCTATATAAGTTTGAATAAATTAACTTTTGGACATATTTATATATGTAACGGTTTTTATCACTTTCAATAAGGTTAAAAAAATTCCTTGAACTGATTCTAATCACGGGTTCATTTAAAAATTTTTCTTCAGGAATATAACATCACATGCAATACTTCATGGTAATATTTCAGAATTTTTCAAAATACAGGGCCTCCGTTGCCGAGTGGTTAAGACGCCGCTCTGCTCCGCTAGAGGTTGTGGGTTCGATTCCCACTGGCTCCATTGCACACACACTTTGTGTGGAGCTCCTGGTTGTATTTCTCTTGTGATGTAAATTTCCTTGTGCTATCTCATCCTTGTATATTGACGATGACTTATAAGCAGACTTTCATGTCGAGCACACAAGTCAGATGTATGTTCCAATAAATTCAAAATACATATTAATAAAAAAATAAGTAAGTTTAAAACTTTTAGCCAGCCAATTATCGCGAATTTTTTTTGCCACAATTTTTGAATTCATAATAATTTTTGATTAGAGTCATAACCCTTCTTCGAGTTCACGGCTCTTTTTTCTTTTTCTTTTTTTTTTTTTTTTTTACTTTAGTAAAATAAATTCAATAAACTCCCCCCCCCCTCTCATCAGATTTAGGTTCGTTTGTATAGATTTCCATTTAAAGGTGCAGTTAAGGTTTTTCTCTTGGAATGGGCAATGTAGAGGATATTTCCATTATATTAGTTCTTAAATAAGTAGGTATGCCATGATCGCCCCCCTCGACTGCCCTAATGCCCCCCATTTTTCTCTAGACTCACCACCGCCCCCCTGGAAGACTCCAGCGCCCACAGGGGACGGTACCGCCCCCGTTGGGAACCTATGCTCTATATGATAGTGTAAAATTTGAAAATGTGCGATGTTTAAAAGCATAAAATTTGCAGTACCGAAAATTACAAAACCGATTTGTAT
This sequence comes from Maratus speculifer, assembly GCA_964019185.1. NCBI lineage: Eukaryota > Metazoa > Arthropoda > Arachnida > Araneae > Salticidae > Maratus > Maratus speculifer. The sequence continues at coordinate 122,076,790 of OZ025303.1, read as the reverse complement.
TTGAAAGTGTTTCCATTCACAAAATGACATATGCATTATGCACAGATACGTTTGGCCTTTATAATATAGATAAAACGTCTTTTAAATTGATTTTTTTTTCTCTCTAAACAGGTGTAAAACATGACAAGGTACCCTGCTGTAACTTTTATTTAAACTAATTTTGAAATTTAAAGGATTTAGGTTGAAAACAAAAGTGGTAGCCAGCATTTAGACCTTTTCCTCTTTTTTTTTTTTTCAATGTTTAAATGTACATGTCTATTATCAGTTCTTAAGAAGAGTAACAAAATTAAAAAATGAAAATTCTAAGAAAAATGCTGAAAAGTTTTTCAATCATACTTGGATTATTTTTATATTTATAAACAAATTTATTTATCAATTATGAAATTCTTCCATTGAAATATAACAAAAATGATGATTTTTGACTTGTCACTCTTCATAAAATAGATCATATGGTATTTTGAGTATAAATCTGGCTAAACTATATCGCTGTTTTCTTTCAATAGGTAACTCTTATAAATTTTATGATCACCCCTCTTGGGCTGCAAGACCAGCTTTTGGGTATTGTTGCTGCTAAGGAAAATCCTGCCTTGGAAGAAAGCAAAAATCAGTTGATTTTAGAAAGTGCTGATAATAAAAGGCAGCTGAAAGAAATTGAGGATCGTATTTTAGAAGTTCTGTCATCATCAGAGGTAAGTTTGTTGTTTATTTCTAAAGTACTTTTATTATTCCACTATTAAGAAACAATCTTAGTTTTAAAACTGCTAGTTGTTTTTCCTTGATTTACAGAAAAGTTGTATTTATTTTTTTTAATTAAAACTAAAATTTCATAACTTTGTGTTTTAAAATGTAATTTAAAGTATAATTATAATATTTTAATGTGAGAAAAAGGCTTGCATTAAAGATTAATTTTATATATATAAATGTATTTTCTGTTATTGATTGTCTAGTATGGTTTAAAATATATACTGAATTAATTTCATGTTATTTAGTCTGTATAAATATTTAAATGTTTTATTATTATTATTATTGATTACCTGTGTAATTTGATACTGAAGTCAACTATCAAAAATCTGAAATGTGCAGAATATTTATATTATTCACAATGTAAACAATAAAGTTTTCAGTTAAAATTCAGCCAAAAACAACAACAACAATAATAATAAATAAATAAATAAGGTAACCATGTTTAATTAGTTGATTTTAAGCTGTGTGACTTGTGGTGAGGAAGCATCAATCAGTCATTCGATGAAGAAATTATTAGTGGTAAAATGCAGTCTTCAGAGTGCTTGTCATGTACTGGATTAAGTGAAGAAGCTGAAAAGTGTAATTTGGATGATGTTCATAGAGATTCATACAGATTTCATACATAGATTCATACATAGTTCATACAGATTTTCCCTACTTTGTACAGTTTCAGTTTGTACAGGATTTTTTTTTTTTTTTTTTTTTTTTTTTTTTTTTTTTTTTTTTTAGCTGTTCCATCAAAAAATGCTAGTGCAATTGAATTGGCATATAAAGAATGGAATGAGTTATTCTATTTTACTAACCAAAAGTGCCATATTATGAAAATAAAGTACAAGTCTGCCAAGAAATTCAACCAATGGTGCAGTAATCAAACAAAGGTTGTAATTATAAAGAATTGAATTAATTACCAGTCAGGTGCATTATAGGTTGAATTTCTTAACTTATAGCACAACCTATAACAGAAACTGATTAGATGTTTTTCTTTTGTATTTAAGCTATGCATCCCTGTAGAGAAGTTTAATACAAAAGCTTTCTACAGTCTATTTATCCATTTACCTCTCTTAAATTTGGTAATCTACTCTCTATATCACTTCAAATGTTTTTAACAGGATTTCATTTTTCATGTTAATTATACTTAAAGACAATATAAATACTGGTTTCATTGGCTTATTGTTATAGTAATATTTGAGTTACTTTGGTTTTATTTGTAAAAGCATTTATATATGTATATTTATGTATTATTATTAAAATTAACTCTACTTCTTTGGATCACAATTTTTTATTTTTTAACTTGGTATTTTTTGCATCCCTGAAGTGTTAATGTCCTAATGCAGTTCTGATTTCTTGCAATTTTTTTGCTTGTTGAATGTAAGGACTCTTGTTGAACATCTTTCTGTTGCAAAACTTTATATTTGTTTTTCTCAAAAACATTTTTTTAAAACTGGTCTACCATTTTTCTTGAAAATTATTCAACAGGTTTTTCATTCATTTAATTTAAAAGAAAGGTAATCACTTTTGCTGGAGATCATGCTACTAAAAATTACAGTTTTCATTGATTAAATATTTTTTTCAAGCTTGCAAAAGAAAAAAAAAACTTTTTGTTCAAAGGATAGACATTTTGTCAAAAATCAGCATTTTAAATTAAATGTTGGAGTTCTAGAGAATTCATTGCCCTTTAACAATTTGGCAGCTAAATTTGCTTCAGATGTTTGTGGCCAAAGAATGCTCTCATAACTGGAAGCTTATAGCATACACCTGCAGGTACTTCTCATTGCTTAGAGCATGCTAATAAGACAAAAATTAAAATATCTTAGTTAAATATCAATAAATATAATACAAAAAGCTGGAAAAAAATCTCTTTATTTTATTTTGTTTATTTATTTTTTATTTTATTTTATTTATTTATTTATTTATTTTTGTTTAAAAAAAAAAAAAAAAAATGAATTTTTAGGCTAAAGAAATAGAACCTCTTCACAATGTTAAAATAAAAGTTCATATGACTTGAATAATAAATTTTATTTAAAAAGATTCAAATGAAACTTTTAATATGTACTTTCTAGCAATAGTATAATTTAAAAAAATGCAGAATATTATATTGTTCATTTATGTATATTGGGTCTTAAGAAAGTTTTCGATTTTTTTGGATTTTTTAATCGTTATATGTATGTTTTAACTATTGCAATTTAAAGTAATGTGTTAATATTGCTAGAGTAATTAACTATACTAATTGAGGTAAATCTATATTTGAGGTTTCAAACTAAACAAACATTTGTAGCTGAATAAGAATTGTTAACTGCTTGCAAGTTGCAAGAAGCAATTTAAACAATAAATATGTTCTTTAACAAACTTCTAATAGCATCTTTAGGATGTTTATTTAATAATTTAAATGGTAATTAAAATTTATCAAAATTATCTTTTAAATAGTTTTTTAATAAATTATTTTTATTTTCAGTAAAGATATAGATTTTTATTGGTATTAAATGGTTTTAACATAATAATTATCATAAAGCTTTTGTATTTTATAATTTGAATTTACTCACTTGTTCAGATGAATTCAATCATTTTTATTTAATGAAAGCTTTTCTTGAATAATAATAATTGAAAAGAAGTTTAATATTGTAATTTTGTGTAATACTTTTTTAGGGTAATATTTTGGAAGATGAAACTGGTTGTCAAGTGCTTACATCTTCAAAAATATTGTCTGAAGAAATATCAGCAAAAGAGGTAAATGCAAATCATATTTAGCTTTCTTTGTTTCACATTTTCTTTCCTTTTTTACCTATTTTTGTAAAAAGTGCATTTCATTAAAATAAACTTATGTTTTTTTTTTTTTTTTTTTTTTTTTTTCAGAAAGTAGCTGAAGAAACAAAATTGGAAATTGATACAGTCCGAAATAGATATCAACCAGTTTCATTCCTTTCATCGATATTGTTTTTCTGCATTTCTAGCTTGAGTAATATTGATCCTATGTACCAGTACTCGCTTTCATGGTTTATAGCATTGTATTATCAAGTAAATTAGCTTTTTGCACTTTTCATGTTTTGATTCAATAATGTTTAAGTATTTATGTTATTTTAATATATTTTTAATATAGAAAAAAAAAGCCAGATAATGGATTTTAAAAATGAATAAGAATCTTCCTAAAGAATAAAAGAGTGTAATTTATACAATGAGTATCAAATAGAGTATCATTTATACAATGTTTAATATGTATCCTAGGCAATGTCAAGGGAGGGGAGGAGAATTCCCACGTTTGATTGAATATTTAAAATTAGTCAAAGTACTGATTGATCAGAAATGTTTTTCACTTTGAGAATGTTGCAATAGCAAGGCTTTAACAAATTTTATTTCTGCACTTCAGATAAAACTGCTAATGTTTCTATTTAATCAAATCTGATAACTTATTTTAATTTTTGTATGATTTCTGATGAAAAAAATAAAAATAGTTTGACCGATAACCAATGATACGCTCTGAAATCTAAAATTTTTTGGTATTAGATAACTCTTTCCAAGCCTCCCTGGAATAGCGCTCCTGGGGACAGAATCCCTTCCATGATAAAAAAGATCTATACAATGATTAATATTTCTGAATTGTTAACTTTTATATTGTTTTTTATGTTTACATATTTGAAAATGAGTTTTGTAATTTGTTCTGGCTGAAAATTCTCACTTCAATGTATTTCATATTTATAACCTTTATTTTAAAGAAATCAAGTTTTAGAAAATGTTAAAAATTATCATCATTTTGACAACTGGTTTGTAAGCATTTTTAGCATTTGTTATCAATTTTAGAAACCTGTGTTTTGGTACAGGTTTTTTTTTTAAATTATTATTGCTTTTTATTCTGTGGATTACAAGCACATTTGTTACTAAAAGTTTCCTCTCCCTGAATTTCTTTTATACAATGATTCTAAAAATATTTTATTTATAAGCCTGTTATAAAATAACTTTTTGATATTTTGATAATTAGAAAAGTGGTATGTTCAGTTTTACCATTGCTGTAGAAAGTCAAATATTTGGACTAACCATAAGTCGTTAGATAATAGAGAAAACATTATCATGTGCATTGACTAGTAGTAATAACAAAAAACTATTTTTAAAATTATTATAAATAAAATAAACTAGCAAAAACCATGCTTTGTTTGCATTCACAAAGCATTATTTCATAAAATAAATATTGAATGTAAAAAAAAAAAAAGAAATTTAATATTATTTTTCCATCTTTATTAACTCATTAATGTCCAAATTATCAATTTTTGAAAATTTTCTTTGAAATTAACACATGTGGGTAAAAATGCATAAATTAAGGATATTTTGAAAGCATTTTGAAAAAAAAAATAATTGCAACCCTATTTTTCAAGCCGTCCTCATTTGATGACGCTGGACGTTTGTATGAAAAAAATCTAAAATTTTAAAAAATGATTTTTTTTTTTTTTATAAAAATACATTTTTTTAATATATAAGCAAACTAATGGAGAAAATATTGTTTGAAATCAAAATTCATTCTTAGATATGCAAGAAAACTCTTTTTTTTTACATTTTTAAAATTGACTTTTAGTGTGAAAAAGGGGAAAACATTCCATACATAGTGTTACATTGCATTTCATACTATAAGTTCTTGGTTTTGAAGAACATTTATTGTATTGGCAATGCCTTTGTTTCTCCCTTTTGCCAGAAACATGCTGTATTTTGTCAAATTTTACGTCCGGAAGAACACTGGATCTGGATGTTATTTGCCTTTGTATTGGCCTTCCGGGAATTGCTCTTGAATCAGCACCTTTTTTTAAATAGGTTACTGCAATATATCTCCTAAAATCTTTGATTGACATCGATTTCGACCCATGAATCTTTTTATAAATGGCATAGCCATTAACTACAGCCCTGTCTATCAGCCTAGTGACAAGGCAAAAATATCATTTCTTTCCACGTATAGCTATAGAATGTTTCTCAAGTAGCCAGTCATGCAGGTCAACGCCCCCCATGAATGAAGTATGGGAACTTATAGCATGAGGCTGATTCACCTTCACCTTTTCTTTTTTTTCTACACTCCATCTTTGTACCGATGTCAGTAGCAATATTGTATCAAAATTAGTGGCTAAAGAAACACACTTTTTGTCCTTCCACTTAACAACAAGAATTTCATTTGTTTTATCAAATTTACTATCGAAAAACCCTGTCTCTTTTTTACTCATTTTCTTGTCATCCATTATTGGACATTTCTCAGTACGATTTTCTCATATTGTTCCACTAACTCTGAATTGCATTTCTTTCAGTTTTTTAGTAAAGGCTGGTAAAGAAGTTATCAAAATAAACACAATGGCTGTTTGGATCTTGAACAATAGATAATAAATTTAACACCACTTTTGTACCTAAAGGTAGTTTGTCGGATTCAGAAGAATTTGATTCTTTTCCACAATACAGTGCAAAGTTATAACAATAACCATCGCTGCCGCACAAAGCCCAGAGTTTATATCCAAATCTAATAGATTTAGATTTTATAAACTGTTTTAGTGTATGATGACCATAATACAGAACGATCATTTCATCAATAGACAAATTTTCATTGAAAATGCCCCATTTCTGAAAATTTTTGGAAAGCATTTCTATCAAGGGACGTATTTTGAACGATTTATCATGTTTGTTGCATTTATGTAATTTATTATCTTGGAAGTGTAATAATCTCTTGAGCTCTAAGTAAAAATTTCTAGTCACAGCATTCTTCACTATTGTAACTCCTAAATCTTCTGCTTCTGCCAAATAATCCCGTTCACTTGGTAAAGTATAATATACTGAAAATATCAAAAATCCAATAAATGTTTTTATTTCGTCTTTAGTAACATTATAGTTCAATTTATTTTTCACTTCATGAGCATATCGATTTGTTTCTTCGACGATCATATCATAGACACTTCCAGTAAAAAATTCTTCAAACAATTCAACTGGACTCAAATTACTAGTTTCCGTTGTTAGTATATCCATATTTCTCTTTGAAGAATTCTGCAAAGTCCCAAATTTGTAAGGGGGGATTTCATTTGTCCATACAACTGGTACTTTTATGCTTATGAGATTTTTTTTTCCATTTTTTTCATCCAAAATAATCGAGTTTTCATTGTCATCTGGTATAGTAATTTCCAATGTACCTGCAACATCTGATACAACCGGTGTATCCAAATTATCATCATCAAATTTTCTTCATCAGTTAGATCATCCACATCCGGAGGCATTAATATAATATCTGCTTCTATTTCTTCAGAAAAAAGATAAGCAGTTGCCTCTTCCAAGCTTTAAAAAACTTTTTTTCGACTCATGTTTCAATTTTCTTTTATAGCTTATCTGCAATAAAAAATTTAAAACTTTTGAGAAAGAAATCTGAATATGAAAAAAAGTATACACAAATGCCCAGCGTCCTCAGTTGATGACGGATAACTTTTCCTGTTTATTGCGGATATATTAACAACAATAAAAATTAAAAAACATGCTAATGGCATAATATGGACTATCTAGGTTATATTTATACTAAATTAAAAGAATTTACCTCATTAATCCAGTTCCATACAGTAGTATCAAAAATACACAACTTGATCACAAAAAACCCCGGGAAATTATACCATATCTTTCCTGCGTATTTTCACTTAATTAAAAATAATCGCATGTGTGATATTGTGTAGTGCTGCCATCTATAAGACCAATTTGTAAATAAAAGAATATTTTTAATTGTAAGGCGGGAAATAACTTTTTTTTAAAGCATCCTCAAACGAGGACGCTGGGCGTTAATGGGTTAAGCAAAAATTTTATTGTATGTTTTGGCGCATTTTAATTTTAGAAATGTAAATTCAGCCAAATAACTAAGAATTTCCTCGGAATTTTTTGTTTATGATATAAGACTGGTATGAATAAAAATATTTAACTATAAAAATATTTAATATATAACTTATCTTCATCAGTTTTCAAAACAGAATTTTACAAAATATTAATTAATTTTATTTGTTTATAGTTCTTTTGTTTCCACTTTATACATAAAATAAATCACAATTCTTTTAAAATGCATAAAATGCATTTGAGGCAGACATTATTTATTTATTTAATTAATCATGATTCTATCTATAATTACCAACTCCATGATTTATTTTTTCTTCAGAAAATATATGCGTTACATTTTTTATTTGCAAAAATTGTCCATAATGGAAAAACATGTAAAATAAATTAATTAAAATAATAATTTTTTTAAGGTTATTTTGTAAAAAAAAAAAAAAAAAAAAAAAAAAAAAAAAACTTTGTTGTGCTAATCTATAGACCATAATTTTTTTTTTATGTTTAACTTCAAGTCAAAATACTGAATAGTTTTTTTGTAAAGTGTACAACAAAATGCAATTTATGTAGCCTAGTAGAGGATTCGCTTCTCTCATCCTAATTAACATAATTATAACATATAATACTTTAAGTAAAATAGTAACTTGCCATAAAAAAATATAAATATGAAAAATTTAAAGAATAAATCTTGTAATTATGTATTTTTTACATTTTTTACTTTTCACTATTAAATTATATATATATATATATATGTAAGAAAATACAAAAAATCAGACCTATTTATTACTTTTTTAATAAATCGCCCCTCAATGTGGATACGGGCCCCATGACTAATAATCACGGGTTTTACAGGGCAACAAGAAACCTAAGTTTATCGTATTAATTTAAGTAAAACACATGGCCTTTTTAACTGGTAACCCCCTCGGGAGATGAGAAATTTCTATACATCTACGCACTTGGTCTCCAGAACTCATGATGTAAAGACTTGCGAAAAGATTTTGATATGTTTTAAATAAATCGTAATTAAAACTCATCCCCTTGAAGTCTGTCGTTTTATGAAAACGCGACAGTTCTTCATAGTCGGCAGTATGATATCTAGTGCGGGAAAATAATCTACGAAATATAAACATCATTAAAAATACCGGACCCACAAAGGAAAGCAAAGACAGTGGTCATTCTGACTCGAAACATCGAAAGAGGCCCTGAAAAGGAGCTAATGTCTCGTCATGAGTTATCATCCAGCAAACGTATTCCATGTTGGGATACTGAGATATTTTTCTACCATTCGTCGAGCCTTGCCGGATTTGAAACACGGGATTCGTGAATTTTCATCCAAAAAGTGGGTTGTATCGTGGAATACTTAGATGTTATCTTCTATCACTCGGTCGGGCTTTGCCGCATCCTGGACACTGGATTTCTTCTTGAGAGGGACTTCAACTATCGCCGTTCGTCCCCCCTCCTGCCTTCTGTCGTGCGATGAATTACTTCGGCCGGTTTCTCCGAACTTGTGATTTATTTTGTTTTTGTGCGTTCTTAAAAGAGGTTTTGTGTTCGTCTGGTTTCATCGAAGTGTGTGGTGCAACCTGTGTTTATTCTTCTATGGTGATAATGAGAGCAATGTTATCAGCAAAAATGTCGGGTACTTTGTGTTTTATTTCCAATAAAGTGTTTGAATGCAGTCATCGAGTCATCATGAAACGCGTAAATCTTTTCGATTTCAACAGTTCTGTTCGCTTTCTAGTGATTCATCAATAATCTTCAAATAGTGTTCCTGTAATCGCTTCGTTATTTATTGAAAGAAAAACTCGTGTTGCGTGAATTTATTCGACATCTATTACATGAGTATACTCAAGGGGTGGTACAGTGATTTATGATTAAAGGAATGTTTAATTTATAATATGTGAGCTCACAAGTGTACACTATTCTATTTATTTATTTATTTATTTATTTATTTGTTTATATTAGTGCGCATGTTTTTTTTCCTAATTCCTTGATTATAAAACTAATTGATTAAGGTAAGTAATATATCTCTAGTGTTATTGTTTTTATTACTTCTACAAACCATGGTTTTAAGGTGTAATTATATTTTAAATTGAAAGAAAAAATGGATATCCATATTTACATCTAATTCTTTTATATAATTAATTCTTTTTATTTATTTCATTTCACAATTCTATGCAGATGCTTGTATTATGTTGATATTATTATTATTTTTTTTGAAGGTCATTTAGAATTTGTTTATATTTAGATTTTTAGGAAGTTGTCATAAAATTAATTTAAAATGGAAGCTATTAAAAAACAAAAAACTGTTCTTAAGGGAAAAATCACTCGCATAAAAAATATTATAAATCCCAAAATTGATAATGAAACTGTAACTCTTGAAGAGTTAGATTTATATGTTAAACAGGTTCAGGATATTGAAACCGAATTAAATAAACTCCATGAAAATGCCATTCTTCAGAGCGATGCATCGGAAACTGATCCTATAATTGATGAATATAATGAGATTGCACTTAAATTAGATAATTTAAACATAGCAATAAATACATCACGTAATAAGTTAAGTAAAAGTTTAAATATTCACAAGGGTGGTTCAGAAAGTCTAAATAAAATTACAGGTAATGTTTGTGTAAAAACTGTTAATCTTCAAAAATTTGAATTGAAACCTTTTCACGGAGAAGCTGATCAATGGCTTTCTTTTAAAGAGATTTTTCTTACAACTATAGATCAAAATTTGGAGTTGGGGGGCATCTCAAAATTGCAATATCTACTGGCTAGTGTAAAGGGTCCTGCTCATAAATTAATTTCTGGATTTCCTCTCTCGGAAGCCAATTATAAAAATGCATGGGACACTCTCTGCGCTCGCTACGATAAAACTAGGGATTTAGCAATAGCACAAATAAGTAAGTTATACAATTTAAAAAACATGAAAAATTGCCCCTCTTCCTCTAAAGCTATTTTTGACATAATAGATACTTGTAATGAGTCACTTCGAATTCTAGAGTCTTTGAATTTGACTCAAAATGCTTTGGTGGATAACATGATAATTTACACTATAATTCAAAAACTAAGTGATAATCTAAAAGAACGATGGGAGCTCTCTCTTACTCATAATGATATGCCTAGTCTCACGGAATTTTTAAAATTTTTAGAGACTCATGCCAAAAGTATGCTAGCGTTGGAGAATCCAACTAAAATAGATTTAAGAAATGTAAATTCCCGAAATTCTTCCGATAGATATAAATTCCCCAAAAGTCAAGAAAATACTAAATGCGGGGTTTGCCTTGAGTCGCATGCCACCCATGCCTGCAGAAAATTAAGGAATATGCCCATAGATAACCGTTGGAGAACTGTCCAACTAAACAAATTATGTATCAATTGTTTGCGTGGTGGCCACTTTTCAAATAAATGTCCCTCCAAGATGAACTGCAAAAATTGCCATCGAAGACATCATACTTTACTTCATAAATATGATGTCCAGGGCAATACAGGAACAACAATGAACCCCAACTTGGCAACCCACAGCAATCAATTTCAATCACAAAATGCCCATGGGTATTCCCCTGATCAAGGAATACCCCATAATGTTTTATGACGGTTTATAGTCCCGGGGTACCTCAGATACGGGAATTACGATAATCATACGTATTCAGAAACTGGTCATGAGGTTCAAATACCATTTTTATTGGATAGCGGAAGTACCATTTCCCTTATTCCGGAAAACTTAGTTGCAGCTTTGGGTATGACGTCTATTCAAAGCTGTCATCCTCTTAATGTTAATCAAACCCAAGGACAAGTTCAGATTTCTGAAAAACTTTACGTACCCCTCAAAATAGGAAATATCAGGCAAAATAGCACCTTATACCTAGTTAGGTCATTCTTGCCATATGCGATACTGGGAACTCCAGAATTACAAAAATTACATATATCGATGGACTTTTATTCGAATATTCTGACTCAGGATGGAGTCATTCTTAAGCATGATCAAAATATTTTCAATCAAATTTCTCAGGAAAACTCATTTAACCATACTTTAACTTTAACGGATGATATGAATTGCAAGAAGCCGCTTCGTTCTCCTTCCAAATCAAATCAAGAAATTTTGTCGCAACAAGGACAATGTTATCTTGATACTCAAATTCTCTCGGATTATGATGACAAAAGTTTTAGTCATTGTACTACTGAAGAGAACTCACAGTTGGAAGGGCTTCTAAGCGACTTCAAGGATATTTTTGCGCGCAATAGATATGACGTAGGTAGAGTCAGATGGGAACCTCAGCGGGTAACTCTCACCTCGGAACTTCCTATCTCGCTTCGACCTTACCGTACATCTCCTAGGGACAATGAAGAAATTCAAAAACAAATACAAGAATTACTGGAAGCTAAACTTATTAAAGAGTCCTGCAGTCCTTATTCCTCTCCCGTCACTCTGGCATATAAAAAAAGAGAAGGTAAAACGCGTCTCTGTATTGATTACAGAAAAATCAATGCCATTTGTAAGACTGACTCGGAACCATTGCCCCGTATAGATTGGCTTTTGGACAGACTTGTCAATGCCAAATATTTTTCCACGCTAGATTTAGCCTCTGGCTACTGGCATATCCCACTTCATCCTTCAGACACAGAGAAGTTGGCCTTTGCAACCAATCAAGGTCTTTATGAGTGGTTGGTTCTTCCTTTTGGCTATAAAAATGCCCCAGCTCAATTTCCAAGAGCTCTTCGAAGAATCCTAGATAAACACAAAGTTAATTTTGCTACCAATTATTTTGATGATTTTATAGTTTATTCAGATTCCTATGCCGAGCATATGGATCACCTTAAAACAATATTTAACATTTGCCGTCAAGAAAATCTAAAATTAAAATTTTCCAAATGTAACTTTGCTAAATCTCAAATTGACTTCCTCGGTTATGAAATTAGTAACGGCCAAATAAAACCAGACAATGCTAACACCGAAACTATTAAAAAATTAATCCCTCCAAAAAACGTTAAAGAATTGCAAAGGTTCCTTGGTTCTGTAAACGTATACCACAAATTCATAGACAAGTACGCTAAAATTAGAGCCCCTCTAAATAAATTGTTAAAGAAAGATGCTCCTTGGGAATGGTCAGATGCCTGTCAACAATCATTTGAATTGCTTAAAAACGCATTAATTTCTAGGCCTATTTTAAAATTATTCAATCCTAACCTTCCATGCCATGTCTATACTGATGCCTCAAAGGAAGCCGTAGGTGCTGTCTTAAAACAAATGGATGAAAAGGGGAACTTGCATCCCATTGCGTTCCACTCGAGACAATTAAGGCCCTACGAGCAAAATTACGCTATCACAGAACTGGAATGTCTAGCAATAATCAATGCCCTTGACAAATTCCATTATTACCTTCACGGAAAACCTTTTACAATACATACTGACCATGCCTCCTTAGTATGGCTTAAGAAGGTGAAGCATTTAACAGGTAGGTTATTCAGATGGTCATTAAAATTAAGTATGTATGATTATACTGTAAAATATAACAAAGGATCCACCAATTTTGAAGCAGACATGCTTTCAAGAAATCCCACTTTTTCTGTAAATCCCCATATTCATTTATTAACGTCAGATGAAATTAAAGAACACCAACAATTAGATAATATAACAGGGCCTAAATTTCAAAAAGTTAATGACATTGTAATAATTCGCAAAAAGGGTTTTCAAAAAATTGTAGTACCATTCTCCTTGAGAGAGAAATTATTAATAAATACCCATACAGAATTTGGCCATCCCGGAATCCAAAAAATGTTAAATTTAATTTCCCCACAATACTATTGGAGCAGCATGACTCACGATATTACACAATTTGTCAAGCATTGTGAGGTCTGCCAACTGAACAAAAAAATCACACCAACCAAAATTTGGTCTTCTGGAGGCATTACCACCTGCAGAATTACCCTTCGATATAATTTCATTAGATTCAGTAGGAGGTTTTAACTATTATAATTCATCTAAAAGGTATATGCACATAGCTATTGATCACGCTACTCGTTATGTTTGGGGTTTTGCATCTAAAAATGTTACAACTGAAGTCTACATTAATATTCTTAAACATATTTTTAATATTCAACTTCCCAAGAAAATTTTAACGGATAGAAATCCTGCGTTTACAGCGTCTAAACTTCATAAATGGGTACATAAACAGAATGTAAAAAAATTACTTACTTCTTCTCATAGACCACAGTGTAATGGGAAAAATGAGCGTGTGAATCAGTCAATTTGCACCCGACTAAGACTTAAAGTAAATTCTACCCCTTCAAACGTCCCATGGCCCAAAATTCTGCAGGAAGTAATTAACGAATACAATAACACACCTCATTCGGTAACCAAATACCCTCCTGCATACTTATTGTTCAGCCAATTATCTTATCCATCTGTATTAGGCAATGAAAATTATTACCCCCCTGTAGAGGAAGCCAGAAAAGAGGCTTTCCAAAGAACAAGTGAACATCACTTGAAAAATAAAGTCAGGTATGATTTAAAGTTTGTGGAAGCGCCTTTTAAACCTGGTGACCTTGTTATAGTGGAAGAATTTCACTATCCGAATACTCGGAAGTTAAGTCCGCCTTTTTCTGGTCCATATCAAATTATGGAAAAATTATCCAATGTAAGTTTCAAAATAAATAAGCCTAACTGGCTTACAAAAAAGGATTATGAAGTAATACACGCTTCCAAACTAAGATACTTTTTTCCTAGTAATCAATTTAAACAACTTACACCAACAAACTGAAATAGTTGGTATCATATGAACTGATATTATATTATATCAGATCTCGGTTTGCATTATTATGAATATTTGGAATTTTAATTACCTTTTTGATTTATTATGAATATTTGAATTTTAAATTATTTTGCATTATTGTGAACATTGTGTTATGTGTAAAAGTACTATTTCTTGAACTATGTCGGGACAGTTCCATACAAATTTGAAAATGTAAATAACATTGGATTTTCAGAATCCATCTGCAACATATTTCTTATTTTGATTATCTTATTCTATCTATAATATTTACTGAGTGTTTTGCATTTATTAATACAATTGTTTTTATTATGTTCAATGACGTATAATGGTACATTTTATAACAGTGTTGTTTTTAGATATGATATTTGTACATTTTTTATTATTGTTATTTTATTATTTGTTAAGTATACGAAAGAAATAACTCATCTCCCATTAGCTCACTTAATGTAAAAATTGTTTACCCTTTTCAGGTGAGTATCATGGATGGAAGCCGGCCCATCCCCGGAGACTTATCTGGAAGGGGGGGAAATTGTAAGAAAATACAAAAAATCAGACCTATTTATTACTTTTTTAATAAATCGCCCCTCAATGTGGATACGGGCCCCATGACTAATAATCACGGGTTTTACAGGGCAACAAGAAACCTAAGTTTATCGTATTAATTTAAGTAAAACACATGGCCTTTTTAACTGGTAACCCCCTCGGGAGATGAGAAATTTCTATACATCTACGCACTTGGTCTCCAGAACTCATGATGTAAAGACTTGCGAAAAGATTTTGATATGTTTTAAATAAATCGTAATTAAAACTCATCCCCTTGAAGTCTGTCGTTTTATGAAAACGCGACATATATATATATATATACACTGTTTTTGTAGGCCACTAAAAATTAGTATGTGCAAGGGGGGTTTTCTAATTAGCCAGAATTTCTCTGAATTTCCAGAATTTTTAGATCTATTAAATTATTTTAGTGATAAAATTCTATATTTTCAATAAAATTTACAATGTATTGAAATAATTTAACTTATCATGGTATTAATATCATGTCTAAAACTTTAGAAAGTAATAAATTTTCTGCTGGAATTTCATAATACTGCAACAAACAGTCTTAGATATGTGCACACGCAAATCTGATGAATTATGAAAGGAAGTGTCAGTTAATTGAGTAAGGTGCTTAAACGAGGGTTGAATAATCAAGAGTCTATTGTAGTTATTATTACCTTTTTAAATGTTTTCTTTTCTTTTTTCAAAAGTCTTTTATACTCAAGCATATTTATATGATTTCATATACATGAATTATACATATGTGTGCATTAATGTTGCCAGTTGTCTTGACTTTGTTTTTCTCTTCAAGTTCTGTGTAACCACTGCATGGGATGGCACAAGATCTGATTTTTAAAGGTGCACAAATTTTAAGTTCTTTTAGCCATGCTGGTTGTTTGTTTGCATCAAGTGAAACATAATTCAGTAAAACTTATGGAGAGAGAACTTGTTTATAACAGAAAACTTTTATAGTTCCTCTCAAAAAAATATTTTATAAATCTACCTGTCTAAACAGAAACCTATCTAAAATGGGAGATTTTATGGATCTTAATGATTCACTAGTTTTCTATTCTGTGTTTAATAAAGTCAGTGCTCTATCATCCAAAAGTTGTCTATAACAGAATTCTATCTTAAAAGTAAAAAATTCATTATCACTACAACAGAAATTTTACACAATTGTAACTGCTAAATTAGCATTTTGTTTCAGTCCCTAGCAATTTTTTTTTTTTTTTTGCAAGTTTTACCGTGTAAAATTGTTGTATTTATTTGATAAAATGAAACTTGCTAAGACGAATCGCAAGGGAGGGGAGAAGTGTTCCATTTTATGCAGGATTTTGTCTCAGAAAGTTTAACTGAATGGATTGTGTGCATTATGACATTTTTACATTTTGACAGAATTTCATTATACACAGGTTATCATTGGGTTATACTACATTTATACTACATTTTTTCATTCTAATTTAGAAGCTACTATTCTGCTTTTTTGTCACCCTGTGTCATTTTGTATGACACTGGACCCGGCAACACTACTATGTATGTACTTCACAGTCTTACTCACAGTACATTAAAAACAACCAGAAATCATTTCTGATAACATTCATTTGAAATTATATATAAATTTGTTCCTGTATTTATGTAATTCAACCATTTATAGAAATTGGTTGTTCAATCATCCAATTTGCTTATAATTTATGTTTTTAGAATCATTTAAAGAATTTGATGTTCATTCTGCCATTTCACTGTATACACAAGATTTTTTTTTTTTTCTACACCTAGTTAAATAATAAAAATGTGTTTTTTAATTACAAGTCTGGACTCAAATTCTACTGTTTATGCTTAAACGATAACTTGTATGCTTGCTACTAATAAAAAAATAAATGTACATGCATATCTATTTATAATACAATATCATTAAATTTTGTAATTTCTGTATGCATTTTTTGCTTAGCGTACAGCTTATTTTAAGTTTGCTTTTATGATCTATTGAATTTTTTAAATTTTCACTAAAAGTATATTAATGTATAATTTGTATAATCTCAAATAATATTACTATGATCTCAAAACTTTTTTTTATTTTTGTAGTCAATTGAAAACAGTGAACAGTCAACAGATTTGGAAAGTCGAATTAGAAATTTGAATGATCATTTTACTGCTAGCATTTATAGAAATATTTGCAGATCTTTATTTGAAAAGGACAAACTGCTTTTCTCCTTCTTATTGTGCATTGGTATTTTGCGAGGAAGGTAAATATAATTTTTAAAGATTATTTATCTGTAAACTTATTGGAAAGTGCTGATTTAAAGTCTGTTAAATAAAGATCATTCTTCTGGGTTTACGAGAGGAAATATGCCATTAAACATTTAAAAGATACTTTATTAGATTACGCAATTTTAAAGAACAAATTCATAATAAATAAATTTAATTTGATCATCAGGAAACTCAAAACAACAATAAAAAATAATAATATACTGATTCATAGTCCTCTTTCTGACTGTTAGGTTCTGTTATCTTGGTAATGGCAATTCTGAAACAAACAAATGAGTGTTTTATATTGTTTAATTAAATATGGAAATCAAGTAAACAGTACATTTTTACAGAAATATTATTATAATTTTACTTTAAAATATGAAATTTAAAGGTAAAATTTTGAAAAAATAAATAAATAAATGTTGAAAGATTATCTTTGAAGTTATGTTTTTAAATAAAATAGAAATAATTAAGAAAAATTTAATGGTTTACCAAATAAATCCAGGTGTTATGTACAGGAGTTGGAAAATAAATCATTTATTACATATTCGTCACATGAGTGGCGAGAGGAGTTTCTGGCAGGGTGAGTGAATTTTTTGGTAGGTTTTGGAAAACTGTAAGCTATAAGGATTAAAAAAAGAAGAAAAAACTAGATATTTTAACTTTCCAAATTATTGCAATGTAAAGATGGTATTAAGCTCTTTTTATATTAATCTTTTTTCTGTTATATACATTTCTTAATTTTATAGAAAAAAATAATTATAAAAATACAGTGTAGTAATAAATTAATTATTTATGTCATTGCATATGATTCTGTCATAACTATTTTCAACTGTATGTTACATCTTGCTGGGTAGTAAAATAAATCCTTGGCTGGTAAAATTTTCTGAAAATTTCTCATCCCAAGTTATGTATTATCACTCCATAATTAATTTAATTACTAAGATTCTCACTATCTTCATCAGTTCAAAAAATAACATTTTGAACCGTTGATTATGTCATCATTGTAATTAGTTTAGTAATAATAAAATTGTTTCTTCTTTTTTTTCTTAAAAAAAAAAAAAGTATAATTATTTGTTACATTACAATATTTATGCAGTGAAAGCAATTATTCATAGCAATCATAAAGCTAATTCCTTTTAGCTATTCAGACATTAATTATTGACAATAATATTAATAATAAGATAATAAGAAGATGATATAATGATAAGAATATAATTATTGATAATGAATTATTGATAATAATAATAAAAAAATATTTTACAAATGTATTAAAATACAAAACCAGTGAATCTAAAAAAGTTTTAAATTCTTTTTATTATTTTTTATATCATGTGTTCTCATTACTAGTACTGTAATTTCATCAGGGAAACAGCCTTTATAGTTCCATCTTATTTATTTACAATATAATATAACTGCTGCTAATGCAGCATTCCAGTCAAAGACATTCTTACATTTCTGTTATCTTCTTTGGCTACCATGCATTGCCTTATAAAATAGATCACGGTATTGTTGCACAATCTATATTTACGGACTGCTACTATTCGAAGATATCACACCCCTCTCCTCATAGTTCAAATGAACTACAGGCAATCTTAGTCTATTGCTTCTTCGAACTGGAACACTTTTCTTTGAATCTTCATCATTATTTTTAGTCACAGTGTCCTTTACAGATATATCTGCCATAACATCATTTTTATTACTCACAACAGTACCTGTTACAATATCATGTGAAGGCTGAGATTTGTTTGGTTCCATAATATTCTCATTATCACACATTATCATAAACACCCCACCGGTTCTCAACAGGAATAGGATCTTTCAAAGACGAGAATTTAATTTTATTCATAGGTTTGAACCAGTGGGGTGTTTATTTTATTCCTTGTTCTTGCAATTTGGGTTATATTGGTCAGATCAGAAGAGCGTTGAAGAAAAGATTGGATGGACATCAGAGATATAATAAAAATCAGGAATTATCTAGGTCTTCGATTGCTTCTTACTGTTGGTCTTCCGGTCATTATTTCAATTTTTCCATGGCCAGAATTATTTCTAATCCTGCCTCCTTCTCATTTAGATATTCACGAAGCTTATTTTATTTGTAAAAATTCTAATACTCTTGTCAATGATCTCTCATCATCCCCCTCCCTTTCTCCTGCATGGAAATTACTTTTGTAGTTTATTATTATTATTTTTTTTAATTAATTAATTTATTTTATTTACTATTTTTACAATTATTTTATTTATTTATTTATTTATTTTATTATTATAATTTTAATTATTTTATTTTATTTTATTTTTTTATTTTATTTTATTTTATTTTATTATTATTATTTCCCACTGTTTTCTTTCTCTTTTATTAGTTTATCATAATTTTTCTCTTCCACCTGGGCTCTTTTAGCCAGCGCCACCTGTGGCACTCTTTGTAATCTCCTCCCTCTTTCTTTCACTTTTATTTCCACTCTGTCCCTTGTGACACGTGTTTGGATTAGCTGAATACGAGCTGTATTTTTGAAGCTCGAAACACGTCCTGTTTAATTTTCTTTTTATGGTGATTTTACAAAGTTTTTTAGCTTATTTATAAATTTATCGCCAGTGATTTCGGTCTTTCTCAATATCACATTATTATTATTTTACATAAAAAGGTAGATTTTTTGCAATAAATATTTATACATATGCATAAACATAAAATGGTAAATATTACTGAAAAGTTATTGGGTGTGATAGCAATTTAATGTACTTGACTGGGAATTTAATTCATGAATTATATTTAATGCATTTAAGAAATGAAAGATGCAAGATAAAAGGAATTAAATTTTTAAGTTCTAGAAATTCTCCTTCATTTAATTGAGCTGTGATTTTAATTGCTTTAAAAAGAGGCAAATTCTAAACAACAGAGCTCTAAATTATAAACAATATTTTGATATTTCAAATGTTCTGTTCAAAGGTTTCAATTGTAACTGAACATTTCATTTTTGTGTAAGCAGGTGACAATAATTATTTAACTGTAATCAGTATTTTCTAAAGGAGAATTTCCCCCTCTTTATAATAGAAATTGTGTATAAATTCTGCATTTAAAGTTTACCATAATTTCAAAATCAAAAACAATACTCTCAAATACAACTTATCAATTTCTGCCCTGGACCTGGATCCATGTACATATACATAAATCTGACACTGATTCTGTATTTCAATCTGACACTATGTATTTCATAAATAATATTGATAAAATATTCCATATTTAGTTTCCAAGTAATAATAATAATAAAATCCTTTTATCACTTTCTTACTTGTATTAACAGCTTAATAGCTCTATTCTAGATAAAATTAACAAACTACTGTTGTTTCAGTTAATGTTGTAACCAAAAAGTTAATCTAGAAGTAAGTGCCTGGAGCACTTTGTTCCATCTGTTCCATGATATCTTTATCCCTGTTAACTCCTGAAGACTTTATGTTATAATATTCTGTACACAAACTGCCATTCAGATGTTTTTTCTAACTGACTAGCTTTGAAAAATAACTGCACAAAATATTGTTATATGTAATATGTATTTTACTGTAATCCATTTCTTTGAAATATATATGTCAAGATCACATATGCATCTCTTTAATTCTGCTTATTTTCATTTGCATTGTGAAAAAACAGCATGACATTTTTGTAATTATCATTCAGTTTGCATGGTTTGGTTATACTGGACTTGAACTTGAAAATTCTATTTGAAGTCAACCTGGAATTCCACTACTCCAACTTGACAAAATATTTTTTGTCTACCTAAAAGAGGAATTTTTTTTAATACGATTGTAGAAAAATAATCTACAATTAATCTTTAATATCAATTTTATATTTTATGTTAAAAAATAAGCATAGTGTACTATATATAAATATATATGTGTGGTTATCCATACTCAGATGTATGTTTCTACACATAAAAAATCTAAGGGTCCATATATTGGGGAAGGTTTTTTTTATGACCACCCTTTATGTAAAATTATATTTGTATTTATATCAAATATTGTGTTAGTTTTATGTTCTTTTATATTTATGCAGGGATGAAGTGGATGAAGAAGTATGGAGGTTTTTATTAACTGGTGGCGTGGCTTTAGATAATCCTCATCCTAATCCTGCTCCTGAATGGCTTATTGATCGAGCATGGTCAGAAATAGTGAGGGCTTCAAATTTACCTATGCTCCATGGTTTTATGGAAAGTAAGTATTATTTATGTAAAAAAGGTATTAATTTAAAAATATAAAGACAAAATTAAAAAAAAAAATTTGATAAAAAGAAGCTCAAACTTTTATTTCATTTATCGTCTAATCAAGTCTGTCAACAATAATTTTTTTTACTCTCTTGTATGCATTATTTTTATTTGTATAAAATACATATTTTGCACTTAAAGTAGATTTACAATGGCTTTATTAAGAACAAATGATGTTGAGTTTTTAAAAATCTTACATCAATTACAAAATTACTTAATAACCCTTATATAACTTCTATGAAAACTAACAAATCATTATTAAGAGTTATTAAATAACTTTATGATTTAAGTTTTGGAGATCATACCACAAAATAAAATGTAAAATTTTACCATATTCATGTTTAGATACGAGAGTTGAAATTCTTTGATGAAAATTTTCTTTCTTATAGAACAGTAACAAATTAATTGAAGTTACATTTTCTAGTGAATATTTAAAAAGAAGCTGGTTCTATCTTCAGTTGTGTTTCTTAACCATTGTTGAACTTCATGAGAGATTTTACGTAATAAAAAAATAAAAATAAAATGTGCCAAATTCTTTAAGGGTTGTTTGTCAATAGTACAATACAAGCTCTTATGAAGTTACCATGCATGACAGAATTAAAATTCTCTTAAATGATAATACAATACAAATCATGTCGAAACATTGTTTAATAATTCCCTTTATTTATTTTTATTTATACCATTTTTATATTGAAGGTGTTCAAACTAAAGCCTCTCATTGGAAAGCAGTATATGATTCTTTAAATCCTCAAGAAGCTGAATATCCAGCACCATTTGAAAATCTTAAAGGGCTTCATCGAATGACCATTCTAAGATGCTTACGACCAGATAAATTGATTCCTGCTGTTCAGGTTAATTGTTTTTAATGTACTTTTTTAATTACAGTGTTTTCTTTTTAAACTCTCTAATACATATATATGTAATAGTACAAGCCAGAAACTTCATGATGAAATTTACTTAATGTTGGTCAATCAACTCTCTATTTCCCCCTGCTACTGTTAAACCTATGGGCATTGAATGCATTCTTATTTTTGAAATATCTCCTCAGTAATTAATATTTAAAAAAAAAATTTCTGTACACTTCTTAAAGAATATCTGTTTTTTCTTAGTTGTCAAACGTGTTTGTAATTTACTAAGGGGCTCTGCCCCCTATGAACTATGCTTGTCAACCCCCCTTCAATTGCTCCAGATTCTAAAAGTATGCTAATTTGATCGCTTTCAAAAGATTACGGAAGATTGCATTATAATTAAAAAACCTTCTTGTAAATGGATATCTATTCATTCACTTTTGATTCGGGATTTTAAGCTCGAATCAGTGTTTGTTTAAAAAATCTAATGGCTGTTTTTGTCTTTGAATAATAAGATAAGTTAAACATTTGTAAATAAGCTAATATAGAATCAGAGTTTCCCCCCAGAGGGTTTCAGGGGGCAGGAGGGGCGTTCTGCCCCTCCTGCCCTTTAATTTAAAAACTAGTGCCCCTCTTGCCCTGTCATCCAAAAACTAGCACCCCTCTTGTCGTTCATTTAAAAAAAAAAAAAAAAAAAAATGCCGTTCTTCTTGCCCCACATTTCAAAAAACGCAGCCCTCCAGCAATGATCCGAACGCGCTATAGCGGGTAAATTATGTAAAAAATTGCCGACGGAACACAAAAAACAGCCTCATACTCGTCCCGAAAACAGCAAGTTTCGTTAAAAATCGCAAAATAACGACTAATTTCCAGCAAATTTCGCAAAAAAATGGCTAATTTCATCTCAAAATTTCACAAAACGGCAGATTTCCTCAAAAGATCATGCAAAAACGACAAATTCTTCCAGAAGTCGTAATAAAACAGAAAATTTTGTAAAATGAGTCGCAAAAAACGCAAATTTCACCCAAAAATCGCAATAAAACGGAAAATTCTGTGAAAAATTCCGTTTTCACGGTATTTGTTTTCTATTTTCATTTTTTCGCGATTTTTTTCCAAAATTTGTAGTTTTCTATGATCTTTTAACAAAAACTGCTGTTTTTGTGATCTTTCAATAAAATTTGCCGTTTTTTCGCAATTTTTTTGGCAAAATATGCCGTTATTTGCCATCTTTTAACAAAATCTGCTATTTTTCGTGATCTTTTAGCAATATTTTCCATTTTTTTCGCAATCTTTTAACAAAATTTACTTTTTTTTTTTTTTTTTGCAATTTTTTGATGAAATTTCTGTTTTTTCACGATTTTTTGAACTGCTAGATTGTAGATTCAACTCTATAAAAATGCCCTTAAAAATGAAAACTGCCCTAAAAGTGTAAAAAGTGCCCTGAAAAATGTTAAAAGTGCCCTTTTCAGAACAGTAGCACCCTGCCCTTTTTTAAACCTGGGGGAAACTCTGAAAGAATGAATTCTTTTTGCATGTCCAGGCAATTAACCTAATTTAACCATACATACTCTTGCATGCCAGTTCCACAATTTATACAGATCAAATAACTGGTACAAAAAATAATATTGGTACAAGACATTTTTTGAAAAATGAAGAAGAAAAGTATTGACAAGGGGGATGTAATTTTTTAAATGATTGATTTTATTGTAACTTCATAGATATTCAGTATTTAGTAAAATTTGAAAAAAATCTTTTGTAGTTTTGAAAAATTTAATATCATATACCATAACTATTAATATGAAAAAACATTAAGTTTAATATTCTACTTTTGAAAAGTTTTAAAATATAAAACTTATAAAAGATTATTTTTTCCATTCTTTTTTTTTTCTTTTAACAAATATCTTAGAAGGCATACAATTATTGTTTGATAATGTCAATTTTATAGTAAATTTTATTGTAGCTTTTGTAGAGTTTGAATTATGTGTAAATTTTCAGTTAAGAAATTTTAAATGCATCGTATTTTTGAATGTCTATTTGTTTCAGAATTTTGCTTGTGAAAATATGGGGCAGTATTATATTGAGCCACCTACATTTGATTTATCTGGTTCTTATGCTGACTCCAATTGTTGCACTCCTTTAATATTCATATTGTCACCAGGAGCTGACCCTATGGCTGCTCTTTTGAAATTTGGAATGGACATAGGAATGACTGGAAACCGGATTCAAAGTATATCACTTGGACAAGGGCAGGTCAGAACATAGAATCCTTTTTGATACCTTTAGATGTAGATGCGAAAATGTAACAAAGAATCTGAATTTTTATTGGCTTATAAAAAGAATTTCAGTAATTTACTTCATTCAGTAATTTCCTCCAATAGACAGAAATGCACTTAGATTTTGTGTCTGTATGTTAGCTACAGATGCATGTTTATCCACGGCAAATATTAAGCTAAAGTTTTAATTCATGCAAAAAATGAAGGACATAGTTAAAAATAAACTCCAAAAATAACTATTTATACGTGGCAATGTTCCCAGTTCTTTATGTAGCCATGTATATGAATTAATTTATACTCTACAAACATTTCATAGTATGCTATTTAAATTTAGTTCAATTGGAAAATACATTATTAAATTTAAAACTACCCATAAGTAATTCATACCCATGCTAAGTAATGCTTACAAATTCTTTTGTGTATTGCTTGATATAATGTATAGATTATGTACACAATGTAAAATGCAAAAATTTAATTAAACTTAAAAAGATAACTTACGATTAAAAATCCACTTTCAGCATTTATGTACTGTTATTGTAATCTACTGTGCATCTCTGTAAATGAATGATAAATGCTATGTTATGCACATCATATTACACAATAAGCATTGTGTGATTCACTTTACTAATGTATGTACATTTCATTATGTTTAAAATAGTGTAGCATCATTAAATGTGCTGTAAATGATTTTCTTTTTTATCCTAGACTATTATGTAACAGAATTCTTTTGTAGAATCCTATTAATAAATAGTGAATCCTTTGTATTACAAATTCAAATTTTTTTAAGTGAGTGGGGGGGGGGGGGGTGTAGTGCACCTTGGAAATATATATCAAATTCAATTTGTTTGAAATAGTGTAATATCATTTAAAACACTCTACAAACAATTATTCAGATTAGGATAATTAAGTCACTTAACTTGAAATTTTTTGAAGCAGATGACTTGGAATCAAGATTTTTGACTTGAACAAGTTTCTGAAATTTCCTTAACTTTAGAAACTTCTTAACTATGAGTTGAGTAGAATTCTGCTTTCTGAACTGTTTTTCTTATTTGAAACTATTCTTAAATTTGAAGTTTGGTTCTACAAATAAATAATCAGCTTGTTCGAAAGATCTTTCCAATTGGTTATTTATTTAACATGCCTGTAAGAATAAATGCTGTAAGAAACGGTGCATAATCAGAAGTTATTGCTATAAATTTAACAACTTGTGTGCTTACCCAGACATTGTTTGACTAAATTAAATCTTTTAAAAGGTTTGATAATATGAACAGGTGAAACCTAATTTTGGGTTGTTCCATTCAAAAAACTTAAGCTAAGTGGAAACTTTCATAATGTGAATGCAGTAATAGACTATAGTGTATTGGAAATTTTTTTAAGTGACCCTGTAAATGATCTGTTAATCCTACACACTTCATTTTCAATAGTGAATTTCATTAACATATATTATTTGCATGGGAATCTAAATATATTTACATGAGTTAGAGTAAGAACAGATTGCAGACATACAAACCAATCTAATAAACACTTTTCAATTTTGTTTAAAAGGATTAGATACAGTGCCACTTCTGATTTATGTATATAAAGAAAATGTAAGCATGACTCATCAGGATGTAAAAACAGACTGGTTGTCTTTCAGCAAGTTCATCAAACTTTTTAAAATAATTTTAAATTTAAACTTTTAATAATTATTATGGTTACATTGTTAGTAATTAGCTGAATTGACAACATAATCGGCAAATGAATGGGATGGAGGGGAGAGAAGAATGGTTTTCACTGCAAGATTGCACATCACATCACCCTGAAAAAAATATGATTTCAGTAAAATTAAATTGAGAAAAATAATGATTGTATGGCAGTAGTCATATATATGATATAGAAGAGTAGGCCCAAAAAAAAAAAAAAAAAAAAAAAAAAAAAAAAAAAAAAAATGTATTGATCAGTGGAAATGCTAAAAAGGGAAAAGCCAATAGAATTACAGGAAAAAAAGAGCAATAGCCAATAAGAAATTACCAAATAGAAATAAAGAAAAAGTTTGTTTTATGAAGATTTTCCACCAATCTGACGAGAGAGAACAGATTAGTTTCTTGTAACAACATTTTAATAATTTTTATAAATGTATAAAATTTGTATAGAATATAGACTAATTGTTTACAAGTATTTACTTATCAATTTAATTAAATGAAAATGTATTTGCATGTATGTTTATTCATGCATACATAAGAGTTTTTTCTTTTTATTTCATTTTAGTTGGGATATTTTGTTTTATTCAAATCGTATAAACTTCCATGCCCACTGTTGCAAAATTTGTTTTAAAAATAATTTTATTACAGAAAATCTTTAGTATTCTTGTTGTCTGTTTAGGGTCCGATAGCTAAGTCTATGATTGACAAAGCTCTGGAAGATGGGTCTTGGGTAGTGCTGCAAAACTGTCACTTAGCTACTAGTTGGATGAATACTTTAGAAAATATATGTGAAGAGGTAAGGTTTGTTTAACATGATATTGATAGTATTTTTTTTAGATAATTTTACATGAGGGCTATATTAGAAAATTTTGTCAAACTAGAATTAAACTGTAATGTATGTGTAGTCTGCTGCCGAGACAACATTTTTTTAAAATGGAGAAGGGAAAGATTAATTAAACTAAACGTTTAAAAAAAGCTTGCAAAACGATATTTAAACATATCAATGCATAGTCATAAAAATAAAGATTATCCTCCACAGGCTGATGAAAAATCCTTATTCCTTTTTTATATTTAATTTTATGTTTGAGAATAATGGACTTCTGTTATTTCTTACAAAATTATCAGAGATAAATGAAATTTACTTAATCAAACTTAAAAGTATAAGGAAAATAAATTCTCCCTTCTCCCTTTTGTGGCACCCATGACTGTATTGCTTTTAAATAATTAATTGTACTGTTTGTGTGTTTTATCATAGAAATCTTTTAAATTTTTTAACAAAGTGCTTTATATAAAATGTGGTTAATTTTTCATAGGTTATTACTCCTGATAAAA
Source organism: Maratus speculifer (assembly GCA_964019185.1). Taxonomy (NCBI): domain Eukaryota; kingdom Metazoa; phylum Arthropoda; class Arachnida; order Araneae; family Salticidae; genus Maratus; species Maratus speculifer. The sequence continues at coordinate 122,049,285 of OZ025303.1, read as the reverse complement.
CTGACATAAATTTTCGTTTGTGGCTGACTAGCTATCCATCTGATACATTTCCGATTTCCATATTGCAAAATGGTAAGAAATTTTGTTTTATTTTGGATAAATAATTTGTGGGAATAATTATTTTATATTTTTGTTGATTTCTTGACTGCTATATTAATTTCAATAAACTTTTTTGTGAATTATTATTATTACTTTTTTTTTTTTTTTGCAGAATCTATTTTATTGACTATAGATTTTATTAAAAGTTCATTTTTCCTTAAGAAAAACTTTTCTATCAAGTTATTATTGTAAAATGCTATATTATGTATGAACGATTAATAGAAAGCTTAGAATGGGGATGAAAGATTCTATATCAGATATCAAATACAACAAGAAAATTACAGCTTTAGTCAGTCTATATAGCACAGAACCTTTACAAATCAGTTTTTTAAATAGTAAAATAAAGTAATTTATGCATCAAGATTTTTTCCCCCATCCATTAAGAAATCTATACATTCAGTGGGAGCATATGTAATAAATCAACCTCCTTTGATCAACTTAGAATTCGGCACAAGCTGCTGCATAATTTAAAAAATAAAATAGATTGTGTTTAAATATAATCATTTTGATCAAAGCACCAGCTTTCATAGTACCAAATATCTAGCGATGTTTTTTGTCAGTACATATTTCATTTCTTTCTTTTTTTCATATTTCATTTTCATTTGTTAGAACAGGAGGTGACTTTCTAATTAATATTACTGTCATCAAATGCAAGAGGATTAGAACTTTTTGTTAAATTTAATTTTACTAATTTAAGATTTGGTTGAATTTGCTTAGTTTGTTTATGCCTTATGCCTACAAAAGATTAAATAGTACTTCAATACAGATTTTAGATTTATAGCAATTTCTTTTTCTGATATTAAGGGCCAAATATTGCTAATAGTAAATTTGGTCTAAATTAAGCACTTACTAATGTGGTAATAATAATAGTATAGATAAAAATAAGTACACAAAGCAATTATTAACTTAAAATCATTTTGTAATTTTACAAAATTTAGGAAACATCCTCAAATAAAAATTGAGCTTACTTAAAATTAGATGATTGCATTATATCATCTGAAATGTTTCTTTTACAATCATATAAAATAGCTCTTTATCTGAATATTTCATAGTTAATATTAATTATTCTTTTAAATACTGTAAAATCTGTAAAAACAGAATTCCTATGAACCAGGGGAGGGGGATGTAGTTTAGACAGGTTTCTTTCTTAATAGGTATAATTATGACATTCTGTCCATGGGGATCATGAAAATTTCCACTTGAGATAGGAATTTGATATAAACACTTTCTATTTTCCTAAATTTTACTATAATCTTAAAACAAATCAGTTCCTTAGATGCTAAAAAAAAAAAAAAAACCTTGCATAATTTTTGAACTTTTTAAATTTAGCATTTAAGAAATGTAAAAAAAAAATTTGAAAATTGTGAGTAACTAAATCATGTAATAATTCTGTTTCACACAAATTTAAATTTTTTTTCTTTAAAAATAATTATTTTTTAATGAGTTTTGAAAATAGCTGTTAGGTCTTATTTGTTTAACAGAAGGAACGTGTAGCACTTATATTGGTAGTACAGTATAGGATCCGTTATCCAGAATGCTTGGGACCCAGGGCATTCTGGATAAGAGGTTTTTCCGTAATTCGGAACATTTCACCTTAAGTATAAGAAATGTACGAAATAATTTCATAAATAGGTAAATATGAATACTAATACATGTAAATACCTTAATTTATTGATTAATTTATACAAAGTAAAAAAATATAATAAATGAAAAAAATATACATATTTATGAAATTTAATTTTGAGATTTTGAAACAATCTTTTGATTGAGGTTTATGCAAACATTTCTAAGATAGTCTTTTGCTTATAGTGTGTCTCTTACCCTAATTGTTCTTGTATTTTGTACAGAGACATGATTTCCTGCTTGTGGAAGTAGCTCCTCTGTTGCATGCCTGAAATTAATTGTTCGGTATAAAATATTTTTCATTTGATACCTTAACTGCTTCATTCTGCTGGTTGTCCTTCTCATCATCACTTTCATCAGATGTATTGTTTGTCATCATTTCATAAATCTCACTGTCAGTCAAGTGATTAGTGACAGGAATGTTTTCATCGGCTTCTAAACAATTTAGCAATTTAGCTTCTGGACAATTAAAGTCTTTGGCATATGCCAACAGATCAGCAATAATTTGCTTCTCTTTCGAAATCTTGAATCTTTCAAACTCCGGCTCATTTTCGTCATTGAAAAATAATGCAGAGGACCACATGACACATGGCAGCATCTTTGATTGCGAAGCTTCTCTGGAAATTTTTTATCCCAATTCCTTTGTTGCACTCTGTGAACAAATTTTTTTTTTAAAGTCCTTTTTGTAGTGAGTTTTTAAAGATCTCAGAATCCCTTGATCCAATGGTTGGAGAAGTGATGTACAATTTGGAGGCAAAAACACTGCAAACACATTATCAATTTCTAAGAATTCTGCTTCAGGATGGGCCTTTTTTTTTCATGATATTTTGAAGAAATTTGCCATTTATCGCGATTTTTTGATGAAAATTGCCGTTTTTCGCGATCTTTTGTTGAAATTTGCCGTTTTTAGCGATCTTTTGTTGAAATTTACCGTTTTTCGCGATTCTTTTGTCAAAATTTGCCGCTTTATCGCGATTTTTTGGACTATATTTGTTATTTTTTTGGAATCTTGGGGGAAATCTGCCTTTTGGGGGGATTTTGTGACGAAATTAAACATTTTCTCGCGAATCTTTTGACAAAATTTGCCGAAAATTAGTCGTTATTTCTTGATTTTTAACGAATTTTGCCGTTTTTCAAGGATCTTTTGACGAAATATGCCGTTTTTCGGGATTTTTTGACAAAATTTGCTGTTATTTTTTCGTGATCTTTTGAAGAAATTTGCCTTTAATCGCGATCTTTTGAAGAAAGTTAACGTTTTTCGCGATCTTTTGTTGAAATTTGCCGTGTTTCGCGAATCTTTTGACAAAATTTGCCGTTTTATTGCGATTTTTTGGACTATATTTGTTATTTTTTTGCGATCTTTTTGGGAAATCTGTCGTTTTTGGGGATTTTGTGACGATATTACCCATTTCCTCGCAAATCTTTTGTCAAAAATTGCCGAAAATTAGTTGTTATTTTGTGATTTTTAACGAAATTTGCCTTTTTTCGCGATCCTTTGACGAAATTACGCGTTCCAAGGGACGCGTAAGAGCTATCTTTTTTTGCATCCGTCGCCGATTTTTTGCATAATTCACGCGCTATAGCGCGTCCGCGGGATCGCTGAAAAAAAGTTACCGATTTGCATTCCGGTTTTCGGAGCGTTCCGGATATCGGGACGCCGGATAACGGATCCTATACTGTATATCAATTAAAATAAAGGAACTTTCCAAATGGAGAAAAGTACACATTACAGAAACTTCAATTTTATGGTATTTTAATAAGACAGCAAAATGTACTTAAATAAATATTATAACTTATGTTAAAAATGCCTTTTTTTTTTTCAAAATCAGAATTTTTTAATTTTAAATTTGCAGATTTTTTACCAGTAAATTAGTCTGTTGCATTTTATATGTGAGATGCAACTTTTTTCCCATTTCCCCTTACTAAAAGCAGATGTGCTGTTTTACAAGTCAAATAGGGTAAAATCTTATGTTCATCATAATTTTAGTTCAAAACTGCAGAATGTTGAACCTGTCTGTTTGATGAATTTGAAACATTTCGAAAATTTATTCTAGAATCGGAAATGGATTGAATAAGTTTTTCTGAATTATGTTGCTAATTACTCAGACTTGTTTTAAGTTTTAAAATTGAGGATTAGAGAATCAAATATGAAAGAAATTATCTAACTAATTTAATTATTTAAATTTCTATGAATCTACTTATTTTCAAAGTACATTTGTTCACCATCACTTCCGAATGAGTTTGAACTGCTCAATAGCTCTCTAAAATGAATAAGTATATTCATGTTATTTTATGAATTATTCACCAACTCCTTTAAACTTCCAAAGATTTGCTTTTGGAAAGATAGTGGATAGTGTATTACGTAAAATCTTTCAACTTACCTTTTATAACTGTAACAATTGTAAAGTACTGTTATATTTACTAGCTGTTCATTATGTAAAGTGGTATACAAATTAATTGAAACAAAACATTTTTTTCTAAAATTGCATTTAACTGTCAGTTACTGACTCAGATTGATTTTATCTAGTGTGGATGTCTAACTTTGAATTCTAGAATTTAAGTGAGTAAAAAAGTTAGCATTTTTGTTTAATTTTTTGAAAGTTCAATGTGTAAGAAGGCAACAGTTGTTTCTGCTTATGGGATATTTCTTCAGCCATATAGAATGTTTTACCTCTTGCAATAATAGAATAATTAGCCACTAAATAAAATTATTCTTATTCATTTTCTAGAAGTGATATAATTTTTTACATATTATTTACACAAAAATTAATTGATGTGGTACGAATTGAATATTTCAAACTGAGCAAAAAATTGTCAAGGCCGAAAATCGAACCCAGATACTTGACTCACAAGGCCAATGCTTTACCTGTTAAGCTAACTGGGCGACAGCCGGCTGGGATTCCTCGCTCGGATAACCTTATTGGTCATAACATCTGGTCTGACATTTAGACAGCTCGGCAGAATAAACTGCAAGTAATGGAACTCCCTATAACAGTGGATACGTAGATATACTATTAGATAGATATTATAGTTGTGGAATTCTTCCTTCTAAAAGTTTTTTTGAAATTATAATTAACTCAGAGATAAATTCAGATCTGACACCGTTTAAAACTTTAAAAATTTATATTAAAACTTTAACTATTTACAAAAAGATTATTTACATAAAGCTATTTACAATTCGAACATTCATAAACTCTAGTTAATTCATCACATCTTATGTGGAAAGTCCTCTCTATCTTGCATTCTCTTTACAACAACTAAAAAAAAAAACATTCCATCAAAACGTTGTCTTCAGTTCAGTTCTTTTCTGCGGCATTTCATCTGGCTGTGTAGGAATTAATAGCTGCTTCTTGAATCGTCTGCCTCGCTGAGAGTCTTTGTCATCAGAGTGGTGATATGAAGAACCTACAAGACACTACTTGGCTGTGGGAGAAAGAATCGCTCCCACATATATATACGTAGATATCTACGTATCCATTGTTATATGGTGTTCCATTACTTGCTGTTTATTCTGCCGAGCTGTCTAAATGACAGACCAGATGTTATGGCCAATAAGGTTATATGAGAGTGGAATCCCAGCTGGCTGTCACCCAGTTAGCTTAACAGGTAAAGTATTGGCCTTGTAAGTCAAGTATCTGGGTTTGATTCTCGGCCTGAGCAATTTTTCGCTCAGTTAGAAATATTCAATTCGTATTATAAATTTACCAATCAGTTTAACTGTGTTAAAATAATAATATAATTGATGTGGGTTGAATTCATAGCAGCCACAAGCATATATTGCCTGCTCACAAACTGAACTTTAACAAAATTGAAACATAAATTGTTGTTTTCTTTCTAATCTGCATTCAAATATTTAAACTCAGATATCTGAATAAGGCAGAAACAGATAAAAGCAATTTAAATCAACAACTGGCAATTAGTTTTCAAATCAGAAAAAAAAATCTTCTTGTCTTAATTAATTTGTATATTACTGTTGTTATTATTTATGCGTTTTGTTTTATATATAGCTTTACTATTTTACCTAAGCATAATGTTTTAATTTAGGTGTAAAAATGACAAATGAACCACCCAAAGGTCTCAGGGCTAATTTATTAAGGTCATATATTAGTGATCCTATCTCTAACCCATCATTTTATGATGGGTGTGATAAAGTGAGTATTTTTGAATTGTCTTTTGATTAGAATGTTTTTATTTTAATATTATAGATAATGTTGAAAGATTTTAAATTATTTTAATATTTCTTGCAAATTTTTTCTTGTACTTATTTAAATTTTATGCATTTATTTTTCTTTAAATCCTTATAAAATGTAAAACTTTTTTCAAATGCAGATTATACGGATAGTAAACACTAAAAGTTTTGTGTTTGCTTATATTAACGAAAACAATATCTGTTGAGAATAATTAGTTTTTTTTCCATTTATCTAACATATTAGCTTTTTATTTAATGTTCAATAAAGTTAAGACAAAGTGAAATAAGATCTGCAGCATTCACAGATACAGATTGGAAGATAGTTATATATTGGAACACTATCTAGTGTATATTCTTTTCAGTCTTAAAAGAAGGAAAAGAAATCTATCAAAGGGAAATAAATCAAGTATATTTAAATTTTAAATATGAAAACCTTTTTATAATATCTAATCAAATCACATCATCTAAAGCACATTTGTAAGTGCTTCAAAATTATAAATTATTTTGAATTAATTTTGGAATTCACCAATTCTTTTATAATTGTGAGGAAAATATAAAAACTCATAATTTATTAATTTGTAAGGTTTAAAAATTGTAATCACTCTTGTATCTTTTCATTGTTATTTCTAAAGAAATTAAATTACTTTTTAGTAATGGAGTCATATGGAAAAGTTTTACATTTCAGGTTTTAACTACTATAGGCCTAAAACCTTACTTGTTATATTATTTGTACTTCTAACCTTTATAAAAATAAGTATGTACTTATTTTTAGCAGTCTATTTGAAAATGGCCCATATAATACAGAAGTGAATTTCACTGAAGGATAATAAGTCATATAGTTAAATAAAATTTAATAAGTTTTAAGCTTCTTCACTGAAATTCTCTTCTTTATTATATAGGCCATTTTAAAAAGGGCTGCTATTTTAAGGTGTATATCACTCAGAAAATTTATTTTGTTTAAATGTTAAATAAGGTCGAGTTTTTGATTTCTTGTAATTTATTACACAGTAAAAATATGGCCATTTATGATTTTTTTTACCTACAATGTTACAGAAATTAAAAAAATAATAATGTTTGAAAATTGATGAGTTTGATTGATTTTGCTTTTAAAATGTAAAACTCGCGAGTTTCTAAAAAGAATTTTGACCCTGAGTAAATGTTTTATATTAAATAGAATTAGTCCTAATGTTAAAAAAAAAAAAAAAAAAAAAAAAAAAAAAAAAAAAAAAAAAAAAACTTGTAATTTAATAAGTAATCAAACACATTCATAACTCTCATGAGAGGTGATAAAAATACTTATATTGATGTGATTTTTTTTATGAAGAATAAAGTGGTAGTTTTCAGTTCGTTTTTTACACTAAATAACAGAAAGGAATGATAGCATACAATATATATATTATAAATTATTGGGACTGAAGACTTTCCAGATTTTGAAATTTTCTGGATTTCGTATCCTCCCCCAAAATCTGGAATTTTTCAAAAACATAAAAATAACAAAATTAAAACAATCCTATGTAGAATATGAGTAAAACTTATATTTTTATTGTTTTTAAATTACATTTAAAAAAATTACTGCATTATTCAATGATAACGGTAAAAAAAATGAAATGAGTAATTAATATTCTATCTACAAGCGCTACCATTTTTTTCTTTACAGCTACATAATTTACACAAAAAAATTTTATGCATCATTTTTAATAAATCTTATTTTTTAAGAAATTTCACTTGTTGACCGTGCAAAAAAACTGCTTAAATGATGATTTTTAAACATTTTTGCAAATTTCATCATAAAAAAAAATTAGAAACCGTGAACAAATAGGCCATTTTGGAATGCCAGAGAAAAGAAGCAGGATACTAGAAAATAACCAGAACTCTCTTATTATATGTCTATTTAAATAATACAATGGTATAGCCATAATATTTTTTTGTAAGAGGGGGAAGAGGTAGGGTTTCGTGTTCTCCCACCACTGAAATAACTGAGTTTAGTTGCTGCACATTAAAAAAAAAAAAAAAAAAAAAAAAAAAAAAAACTGAAAAATAATTAGAAATCTGTAAAATTTTTGAAAATTTTCCAAAATTGTAAAATTTTAGTTAAAATTTACAAATTTAGATTTTTTTTTTTTTAAAGGTTTTTTTAGATTTTGGAATTCCAGATAATAGGTTCTCTACTACAATTTTGTTTAGCTTTGTATTTAACTAAAAATATAAAGAATTATACATGTAGTATCATTCTTGTGGTTATCTTCGGAAGATGTAGAGGACACAGATATTAAAATTAGATTTTAAACTGTTATATACATATTTACATTTTCGTAAGTACTTTATGGTACTTTTCCATTCATATACAAACTAGTCTAGTTAAAAAGCCTCAGGTAGATTTGGAATACATAAATATCTGTAATTTGATTACTAAAATAATTTATTAATCAAATATTTAAAAATCTACAAACACTTTAGTTACATTTTTTTTAAACTATAAAGTAATGTACTGATACATGTTCTAACAGTATCAAAAAGTTACTTAATTTAATGTGAAATATGGAATCAAAGATCAACTCACCAAACACAAATTTATTTTTAAAATCATCCATATTAGTTATAGATCATTGTGTTGCAACTTCAGAGTTGTGAATTTTTATTAATTTATTGTAAGATTTTTCAAATAAACTTTCAGCTTGATATGTGGCATAAGATGTTATTTGGATTGTGCTTTTTCCATGCATTAGTTCAAGAGAGAAGAAAGTTTGGTCCTTTAGGTTGGAACATTCCTTATGAATTTAATGAATCTGATTTGAGAATTAGTATGACACAACTTCAGGTACATTTTCAGAATTTATTAATTTTGTGTCTTTATACATGTTTATAGATATTTTTTATTCTTTTAAATAGAATTTAACTTAATTTTTAGCAAAATAGATTTTAAAATAGATAATTCAATTTTATTTTTGGTGAATCTTTTATTTATATTTTAACTGTATTCTTACTTAAACTGTTTATGCATAAAGGAAAGTGAAATGAAGAAGATATATGTGAATTTATTTTATTTTATTTTTTGCACTTTTTAGAGAAAGTGTATAAGTTACATTATATATTATAATATATATAAGTTACATATATATACGTTACATATGTATTCATATATATCACATTACATATATATCACATATATATAAGTTACATTAAAACCTAATTTGTTACATTTGTGACTTATATTTATAAGAAAATAGAAAAAGTCTGTAATGCAATGGACACAGTTGATTTCTTTGTGTGTTTATGTACAATAAACCATGTATAAGTCTAAATCAAGACTGAGAATTTTTTCCATTGTAGATAGTATTCTGTCTTAAAGAATGTTTACTCTATATCAATGAATTTGTTAAGACTTGAAATTTTTTCTAGTTTAAACAGATTACTACTTTAGGCAGATATTTCTGCATATATATGCATTACAAGTGATATATGTCAGTAAATATAAGAAATATAAGCAAGGTAATAAGACTTTAAGATCATTGTATTTTTCCTAACATAAAGCATCCAATGGCACTACTATGCTGCATTTTGTAGTATTTATGTGATTTTAGCGATAGTCATATCTCAAAAACTAATTTCACCAGGCTTCATATTCTGTTAGACCTGACAGAATATGGTGCTGATTAGGTATTTGTGTAAATATGACTAGTGACATTGATATGATGCATTTTTCATGATTTTTGTGATAGCTGTATATAGAAATGAGAATGCTCGGAAAAAAACCTGGAAAAATTGGAAAAAAAAAAAGTTTTTTTTTTCAGTTTTTTCTGAAGGCTTATTTTTCAATTTTTCCAAACTAGAAAAATTGAAATTTCATTTGTAAAATAATATATTGAAAATTTTGTAATAGCACGGCCAAATTCCATGAGCGCTTCCGTTCCTTATACGGCCTTCACAATCACCCCTTAGTTTCGGAATCATCATTCACCGCTAGGTGGCTTGATACTGACTGTAAATAATGCTTACTGAACGTTACTTTTACACATAAAACTACGGAAAAACTCACTGTATATGGGTTATAAAAGATATATATTATATGTATATTTTATATGGCCGTTCCTTTTCTATAGACAGAAAAAAACTGAAAGATTTAGAGATAAATAAATACTATGCTTTATGCAATTAAAAATATTTTTAATAACACTCTACCATAACATCGAAAAAAAAAAAATTATAATTAATTTTTTACTTTTATTTACATTTAAAACTTGATTACATGAAACACTGAGAATTCTGACCGTAAAATAAACAATAAAACAATTTTTTAAATAATGCTTACCACTTCAAAATATCAAGAAAATTAGCCAAAACTTTGTCAAAAGAAAAAAAAAACTCTTTGAAATAAGGATAACTTTTTAGAACATTTAATACCATACTTCGTATCTAAAATATAGGTACATAAAGTTGATTGCAGATAATTCACACTATAATTTTAAACATTTGAGGTACAGAAGATGAAGAGTACTGGGAAATATTAATATATATGTATATTTACATATAATTATAGATTTCTATTATGTTTAAAAAAATAAAAATATTTTATTTTAAGGGAAATTATAAAACCAAATATTCTAATTCTGGACAGTAAATATTATAAAATAATATCAGTGTATATTATAAAATTATAAAAAATATAATACATTTAAGGAAAAAAATATCTATATGTTGATCTGAAATAAAGAAGCATGTAGAAAAATTCACAAACTTGCATATAAAATTAAATATTTTAACTTTGTACAGTCATACCATTAAAATATATGATAAAAATAAAAATGTAACTACATGGTTTCACAATATAAGCAAATCTTTTTGCCACTATCCGGCAAGAAAATAATACCGATTTTTTTCAATATATGGAAATTTACACTATTCTTAATTATTTTTTAAAATATGGATATATACATACATTAACTTCAGACAAACATGGCAATAAAGTATATGATGAAAATAAAAATATATTTACATGTTTCATAATATAAACAAATGAAGCAAATTTCTTCGCCAATATCGGGCAATGAAATCATCGATTTTTTTTCCAAAACATAGGTATTCGTATGTTTCTTAATTATATAGAAAATATTAATTATCTGTACATTGGAAACAATTTTTCAAATAATTTAACCATTATAAGTGCTGATCTTAAAAAAACATGTAAAATTAACTATTTTAATTCTGGAAAGTCATTGTATAAAAATGTATGATGGAAATAAAAATGTATTTTATAATTATATATAATTATTATTTAATATTATATATACACATGGAAATTTTCCCTGGATATAGCTTTCAACCATTTATCTCTTAAATCTAAATTTGAAGGAAATTCATAAAAAAAAAATTTTCCTGTTTTTTGCTTTATTGGAAGTGCAGTATGGAACACAGCAATGAACCATTTTGTATTAAAAAGAAATCCAAAATCGCATTTTCATTCAAATTTTGCTTAATGAAATACAATAGTCCAGTCCAAGGCGATAAGGAAATTCCCCCTTTTGACTCAGTCGTTAAAAAGCACCCCTACAATTTTCCAGGGTGAAAGAGGATTCCGCGAAAACAAAGGTTTTTCAAGTGTTTGTTATGGCCGTATAAGGAGAGGGAGAGGAGGATATTGAGTTCGGCCTTGGTAATAGCTACATTCTCATACTTTTAATTTTATTTATTTTTATGTTGAATGTCCCACATGAAAATTTTAATGTGGTTAATCTGATATCTCAGCAGAAATCTGTTTGAGAAGACTTGAAAGGATCCTTCACATTTTTTTCAAGTATGAAACACAAGACCCATTGCAAAATTTCTCTTGAAAAATACAGTTCAGAAAAAAGTTTAATCTCCAAATTGAATCTTTTACTAGTGCAGTGATTAAAGAAAAAAAAATCTCATGCAGTAATATAGCAGCTGAATCTTATCAATTTGTATATATGTATGAATAACCTTATTAAAAATGTCTAAATAAGAACCTAAATATAGTAATAATTTCTAAATCGTAAATTCTGATTATATTTTGTATAAGTATATATGAGAAGTTCACAATTTCACAAAAACAGGATTACATGAAAAAAATCTAGATATATAATTAAATGCAACTTCTTTTTTTTTAAAATTAATTCATGTGCAAAAATATTTCAATAATATGCCAGTTAATGGGAATGGTAAAAGTAAAAATTTAATATAAAATTTGAAGCATACATTTATTACTTTCTTCTATCTTTACAAGAAGTAAGTATTGAATTCGTGAAAAATTTGATTTCCAGTTTTTGGTGTATTTAAAAATTTTAGAAAGGCCTGAACACGATTTGTTGTTTTTTGGAAAATATCTGTCACTCTGTGAGTCTGAATGTGACAAAAATTTTATGAGCACTCTATCTCAAGAACTGATGCACTTAATTTCACAAAACTTTAGATTGTTACACCTTGACATAAACTCAATGTTTAGTTATTGGTGTATATCGCCCAACTGATGGCACTGTTATGCTGCATTATTCATGATTTCCACAATAGTTCTATTTCAAGAACTAAAAGATGATTTTTCATCAAACTACAGATTCAGCCAGTTCCTGATATATATTAATGTTGTTCAGTTTTTGGTATCAATTGCCCTATAGGTGGCACTAATATGCTGCATTTTTCAAGATTTCGGTACAGCTGATTAACTCAATGTTTTTTCAAGGTGTTAAATCTAAAATTGATCTCTACTTTACCTCCATAATATATAGTAATGTTGCAAACATTGGCAGTTAGCATTAGAAAAGTACAACTGCGATGAAAAAAAAAAAAAAATCCATATTTTATTACAAGTAAATACGTTCCAAATTATACTTTCCTTCTTGATTAAACTTTGGATTTTAGTAGTTTTCTAAAGGACAATAGAAGTTTATCTCTGTATGTAACTGCTTTTGTTAATAATAAGCAGGCTTTGCTTCTTTCTTTTTAGTTTGTAATATAAAGTGAAAATAATTTTCTTTTAATACAGGTAATTGGAAAAATGTTTATTATTTAATATTCTCTAAGAAAATATAATTTATTTGGGAAAAACAATCATGAAAAATCAACTTTTCCAACTTTTCTGTTTTTTATCTGAAAAAAAAAGAAAAAAAGGTAAAAAACCAGTTTTTTTCACCACTTATATTTTTCCGGAAACTTACATCTCTAGCTGTATATCAAAAACTAATGCACAGAATCAATTCAAACTTAATATTCTGTTATAATTTTATATAAACATATGCTTATTAGGCTTGGTTATGTATAATGTGACAGGTTTTGCTTTTGTGTTTCGTAACAGACAAAATGTGTGCCAAAATAAAGTGATTTGTTTGAATTATGTGATGCTTTTATCTCCTTTTTAAATGCTCACAATTCAACAAACATATATCTTTAGGATCCTTATGACAGTTACAGATTATCATTTAATTTTGGTACTGTAATAGCAAATTTTGCTGTGTTAACATGTGTAAGACAGAAGAAAATTTTGGTATTTGCACATCCAGCTAGTTTTACCAAGGGTCAAAAAGTGTTTTGGATGGGGCAGGAGGAAGGAAGGGTGTTGTTTCTGGATGAGAAGTAAGACGGGTGTTATGTTTTGCAACCAAGTGGAAAAAAAGGTGTTATTTTTTATAAACAGGCAAAGTGTAGCACCCTCATGAAACTTTCAAAGAGAAACTCTAATAACTTGGTAGCAAAAAGTCTTACATTCTCAAGCATGCTTAACATAAGAAAAACATTGCATTATTTTTATTTCTAGTTCCTTTTGTTCTTAGAAATACTTTATTTTTATAGATACATAGCTATCTCATAAAATGATTTGTATATACGTATTTATTTTTACAATACAGTAATGATTAAACAGAAGCTATTTGCAATGATTTGTATTATTCTGATTCTTCTTTGGATTGTATTTTTTATTTACTTGAAACTTTAATATTTATATTTTAGATGTTTTTAAACGATTATGAAGAGTTACCTCTGGATGCATTAACATATTTAACTGGAGAATGTAATTATGGTGGAAGAGTGACAGATGATAAAGATCGCAGATTACTATTATCTTTGTTATCTATAGTGTATACTCCAGAAATAATTACAGAAGAATGTTATAAGTATGTTGTTTTAAAATGCACATTTTATAAAGTTTTAAAAGATTAATTCAATTTAAAACTGTACACAGTAATACCTGTTAGAGCTGAATTACAGAGGATTGGAGAAAAATTTTAATCTTGGAGGGTATGCGATTGTAAAGATTGCATTCCATTATAGGCAAATTTAGTTTTGGTAGGTTTTGCTGTACCAGATTTATTTTTTTTCTTTCATTACTAGCCACCTCTGGCGACAAGTTTGGTCTCCTTGAAATGTATGCTAAGCATTGCAACATGTTACTTTTATTCATAACTTTATTTACTTGCGTATCTTTGCTAAATCTAAAGATTTTGATAGAGAAATCAACAAATATGTATGATTAAGGCAACATTTCATATATATATATACATATATAACTGTATATATTCATGTATTTGTTGTGTATTTTGTTTTTCCAGAGAAAAACCACTTACTTCGAGGGATATAGTTGTAAAAATAACAGAGTTCTGAGCAGAGTGTATACCCTAAAGTGTGAATACTGTAATTTTCTGGAGAAACAGAAGGTATACGATGTTCCTTTAAAAAATCCCGAAGGTATACGGTATATACCCCCATATACCCTCCACTACATCCCTGGAAGAATTTATTCTTCATGTCCATTTACTTATCATTTGCAATACATTCATTAAAGAATCTATTACGTAATTGGATCCACCATCAAATTTTATATCTAAGCTAATAGGATTTGGTCAGTGACTTTTTCTGTAAAAAGCTTTTAATGATGTCTATACTTACGTTAAATCAAAATATCTTTGCTAATATCGAGGGTTTCAAGCACTGTGCATTAGGGTGGAGCGAAAAAAAATTTTTTTTTTTAAATCAAAAACGGGTAGGTGCCAAAAGTTGCCTTTATACTAGTACATCAACTGCGTGAAATTTTACCGCTGAAAAAAAATGGCTTGAGTCTGCGCTTTTGCTCCAAAAATCGAAATTTTGGGTAAAATTTGTCATTTTTTCAAAAAAATTGAAAAAATCCTACAGAGCTGGTTAGTATTTAAAAGTGTTGCTTAGACCTTTATATTTATCTGCTTAACATATTTAAACTATAAAACAATATGTTTATTCCCTATAGCTGGAGCAAAACAGACAACTTTTAGTAAGAAAACAGTATTACCCCACTATTGGGTCATACAACGAATTGTTGTTTTTAATACAGCTCATGTTTTCAAAACCACCTTGGACATGCGTTGAGGAGGTGGCTATATTTCCTATACCACCCGGCCCAACTATTCGATCATCTTAGTACAGTGTTTTATTTATACATTGATTTGTGATTTTCTTTATAAAAATTTGGCATGTTTTCGATGCTTCCACCTTGTTCATCTGTTCTTTGTATCCACATGCTGCTGTAACTATCTTCATGTATATTTTTACAGTTTATACAAAAAATGACAAGCAGAGGTATGGGGATGGGTACGGGAATATTATTATAGGGATCTATTCGGCCATCTATTATATTTATCAAACTTACATTCAGTTGATGAATAGTGATTGGAAGTTCTGTTACCACATTTTTTCAGTCAATTGTATTTTTTTTACGTAATGATTTGCTTCAAAGATGATTTCAGGTATTTCAATTATAAGTATGCCATCATTTATTCTACTTTTGCATTTTTTATATGTTGAGAAGCAAGCTGTTTAATGTGATGGTGATCGTCAGAGAGAATTGCAATGAAAATTTGTTCTCCATGTGTAAAGCAACCGCTGTTGTAAATAACCTTTTTTTAATTAGTTTTATGCCGTTTTCTAAGTGTTTTCGTATCCAGGTAATTTCCTATTAACTTTTAGATCCCCTTTTTATGAATGGACAACATTTGATGGTGAAATGTTCTGGGCATAAACTTATAATGCATAGTACTTTATGAGGGAATGTACGGATTCTAATCGACTATATGTGCTCATTTAAAATTAGGAGAATTTTATTTGTCACTGTGAACCATTTTGCTTGGGGTAAGCTTAGAATTGTGTATAATATTGAATCATTCGCTACTTCAACTCCAGTGAATTTCCTCTGCGTCAATTATTAGAGAAGTCGATATAAAACGTTCTAAGCTACATGGATTCACTGGATCAATAAGGAAAATCTTTGTCTACGTACCATTCACTTCCTATTGCATTTTTTATATATATATATATATAATAGAGAATAATTTTAAAAAATTATTTTCTCAAATTGAGAAAAAGATACTCAGAACAGACTAGAAATTTCTGTCGGAGATTGCAAAGCTAATTCATAAGGAAAGCTATTTCTCAGAAAGAATGGGGAATAGGAATTTAGAAAAAATCTCACACAAAAGACAGCTCATAAAGTTAATAAAATTTCTTGCTTTATATAAGCACAGATTGGCAATCAGCGTCTATATGTTCACTCACAAAATGTATAATCCAAGTTTATACCGCGGGATGTTTTATACCAAATGTACAACACACCTGAATAATAGATCTAAAATCTTATTAGAAATTACTAGACTACGGAACAACGCAGGAAACGACATAAAGCATGCTAAAACTTCTTTAGAAATATTGTTGTTTTACACGCAAATTTTGTTTGCAATCCTCTGTGACGATCGTCATAATATTAAACAGCTAGCATCTCAGCATATATTCAATGTAATAGGTTCAATAAATGATGACATACTAGAAATTGAATTCATACAATCAATTATTAGGGAAATCATTGCATATAAAATGTAATTGATTGAAAGAATGTTGTGATAACAGAACTTCTAATCATAATGTACTAATTGCATGAAAATTTAATGAAGATAATAGACTGTTGAATAGGTTCAATTAAGAACATACCCAATACATTACTCAGCTTCTCTTCTGTTATACATGGTATAAAAATATACATGCAGCAGGTCACACTAGCATGATCCAAATCATCCAAAGTCAGTGAATACAAAGAAGAGATAAATTACTTTGATATATAGAAAACTTATACTCGTCTTCGGGAAAAAAAAAACAATTCAATACATAAATAAAACACTGGGCTTAGATGATAGGGTGGTAGAGACTGATGGGATAATGCAACCACCTCTATGAATTATATACACAGTAGTTTTGAAAGCAGCTAGGTAAGAAATGCATTCAAAACAACATTTCGTTGTATGCTCCAATAGAAAGGTTAACGCTGATTTTTCACAAAAAGTTGTCAGATTTGCTTCAATTATACAGACTACAGATATTGTTTTATAGTTTAAATATGTTAAGCAGATAAATATAAAGGTCTAAGCAACACTTTTAAATACTAACCGGCTCTGTAGGAAATGTTTAATTTTTTTGAAAAAATGTCAAAAAATGACAAATTTTAGCCAAAATTTCGATTTTTGGAGCAAAAGCGCAGACTCAAGCCATTTTTTTTCAGCTGTAAAATTTCACACAGTTGATGTGCTAGTATAAAGGCAACATTTGGCACCTACCCGTTTTTGATTTTCAAAAAAAAAAAATTTTTCGCTCCACCCTACTGTGCATGTTTGCCTAGAAATACAATTGCTGTGCATGTTTGCCTAGAAATACAATTGCTGTGCATGTTTGCCTAGAAATACAATTGCTGTGCATGTTTGCCTAGAAATACAATTGCTGTGCATTTCTGCACTGAAATGGTGTTTTTCCTTAAATTTGGGCCAGACCTGAACTAAAACATATTTAGTATTAAAATAAAATTTAGTATGATTTAGTCGATCTGAGAAACAAAGAAATTATGCTTTCAACATTTTCAGATCGCTAATTCCGTCAAAATAAAAAAAGCCTCAGTCAAACAATTGCAAAACGTGAATTTTGTCAAACGATCGTGAAAACCACACAAGATCAATAAAAACATGGGATTTTATCATAAGATCGTGAAAAATACTCCCCGTTCGTCAAAGGATCGCGAAAAAGTACCTAAATATTGTACAAAACAATACAAATGTCATGAAAAACAAACAAAATGTTGTAAAATGCTTAAAACAAACCAAATTTTATTAAAAATTCGCAAAATAACTGTAAATTTCATTCAAAAATAGTAAAAAGTCTCAAATTTCATCAAAATTCTACAAAAACAGCAAATTTAGTCAAAAGATCACTAAACAACATGCAAATTTCTTTGAAAAATTGCAAAAAAAACATGAATTTTGTCAAAAAAAAGCTTGGTTTGCAAACAAAAATTTTTTTTAAAAGATCGCAAAAAACCCTTGATTTCATTAAAAAATCATAAAAAATTAGAAATTTTGTCAGAAGATCGCGAAAAACATATGAACGTCTTCCAAAGATCGCAAAAAATATGCGAGTTTCTTGAAAATATTGCAAAAATACCATATATTTCGTAAATAGATCGCAAAAAACACAAATCTCTTGAAAACTTCGCAAATGAATTTTGTCCAAAAAAGTGACGAAAAACAGTTGATTTCTTCAAAAGATTGCAAAAATATCTGTTGACATTGTCAAAAGATCGCAAAAAGCACAATTTTTTTCAGAAGATAGTGAAAATACGCAAACTTCACAAAGGAATATCTAAAAACATGCAAATTCCATCGAAAGAGTCTGTAAAACATGGGAATTTCCTCTTAAAATTGTGAACACGCCATGCTCGTCAAAGGATAGTGCAAAAAGCGTGAATGTTGTAAAAAAAACTAATATCATAAAAAACGGACAAAACGTGGTTAAAAAAGCCTGAAACAACGCAAATTTCATTAAAAGTTCATGAAAAAACAGAAAATTTTGTCAAAAAAGCGTGAAAAAACTGCAATTTTCGTCAAAATACCACGGATGGCAGCAAATTTCATCAAAAGATCATGGAAAAACATGCAAATTCCATCAATAGATTTCGAAAAGAAAACGTGAATTTTGCCTCAAGAGTGCTAGTTTCATAAAAAAAGTTTTCAAAAGATCGCAAAAATACCCCGTATATTTCATTAAAAGATTGCAAAAAATCTCAAATTTCGTTAGAAGATCATGAAAAAAGGCAAATTTCGTCAAAAGATCGTGAAGAACGCATGAACGTCTTTCAAAGACTGCATCTTTAAAAGATTGCAAAAATACCCGTACATTTCGTAAAAAGATCGCGAAAAATCTCAAATTTTCCTAGAAGATCCCAAAAAAGGCAAATCTCGTTGAAAGGTCGCTAAAAACATGCGAGTTTCATCCAAAGAACGTGAAAAACATGCGATTTTTTTTCAAAAAACCACAAAAATACCTGTCAATTTCGTCAAAAGATTGCAAAAAGCTCAAATTTTGTCAGAAGATCGCAAAAGTGCAAACTTTGGTAAGATCACGAAAATGCAGAAATTTCATCAAAACATCGCGAAAAACATGCAAACTTCGTCCAAAAATCGTGAAAAATTGAATTTTACTGCTAGAAATTTTTGCTACTCCAAAAATGGATTTTACTGCTTCAGAATCTGACTTCTGCTGCTCAAAAATGGATTTTATTGCTCCAAAATCAGATTTTTGTTGCTCGAAAAGGACTGTAATGCACTTTTGTCCCTGAAAATTTTTTGGGTACATCACTGTTAACCCTGTCAACCAATTTTAATTAAAAAAGAAAGAAAAATTATCATTTATTTATTCACCAAACTTTAATACCTAATAAATAATTAATTGTCAATAATGACGTCAATTGAAGCTGGTCTATTTTACAAATGCATTATTATTTTTTTTTTTTTTTCAGTTTTTGTTACCTTTAACGGCACAATGTCCATCTTTATTTATGCAGTTCTTATTTAAATTAACAGATAAACTAATAAACATTGAACCAAAATCTCTTCCTGAAGTATCAAACATGTGTAGCTAATCTGTAATCAAATGAATATGACGTCAAGATCATTCATTCTTGCTATGTGAATTATTACCTCCATAAATTAATAATTTTTTTCACTCATTGAAGAACCCATACATACCATATATACCATATATTTTTGTTTGTTTGTTTACTTTGATGGAAAAAAAATAATGAGCTGTCAATCTAATTTTAACTGAAGTTATCTCATAACATATATCTATTTTTGAACATAACTCATCTATCAATTATTTTTTTTAAGATTTATTTTAAAAATCAAATTTTAAGCAGTTTTTTTTTTTTTTTTTTTTTTTTTTTTTTTTTTTTTTTTTTTTTTTTTAAGTAAAAATGGCTGAATTTTTATGTTAGGCAGATTCAGATATTTTCAACAGCATTTTCTGCCTCACTAGTTTTAATAATTGGGTGTGTAAATTAGAAACAGTGCTTTAATGTTGAAACAAAATGTTTTCATATATGTTATGCACAGATGTCATATCCACATCACATTGATGTGATTTTTTCTGATGCCAATTCGGCGAAAACTTCTTTTCCAGGTATCAGCTATTCATATATTTTTTTTTATTATTTTCTATTATTTAAAAAAAGAAATAATAAATAAAGTTTAGTTGTCTGAGCGAAGCGAAGTCTTTATACTCAGAGATACGTAACGATATTAAAATTCAAAAAAATTCTTTCGTCAAGCAAATCTCAAAAAGTACTTGTCGGATTTTGATTCTGTTTGTACCAATAGGTACCTATGAAGGTAATCTGGTGAATGCACTACATACGAAAAATTAGTTCCAAATAGTTTAAAAGTTATATTAAAAAAACTGATAAAAAAGCACAATTTATTTGCATACGTCACAGAAATTTGGTGAGCGTGATTTTCACCAGCTGGATATTTTCGTAGATAACCGAATCAATACATGGAGTAAATAGTAATCATTAACGCACTCAAAAATATTGAATGCAATAAAACATTTTAAAATTTAATCATGCTGGAAAATAAAACTGTTATTTTTTTATATTAAAAAAATGTCATAAAAACTTTGATTTTGAGATTTTGTGATAATCTCTTAATAGCATTTTTTGATCGCTAAAAGAATGTTTTATATATTTCGCGTGTGAAAATTAGAAACAATTACGTTTTTAAATAAAAAGTTTCTTTTATGACATCATTTTCCCTTTATATTTATTTTTATTGCATGTTTTCTTTTAACTTATATTTTGTTTGTGTGCGGAAGTCAATTCTGGTCACTAATTTTTCGGCACGGATACCACAAGCGCATCAGATTTGGCGTAATTTTTTTCAAAGCCCATTTGGCGAAAACTCCGTTTTCAAATAACGCTTACATGCACATTTTTAAATAATTTTCTATTTTCAAAAAGAACTTACAGTAAATAAAATAATAATAATAATTAATAACTATAAAAAGAAATATTTTATATAATTAAAAAAAGGAAATGAAAGTAAATAAACATTTTATGAGTAAATAAACAAATAATAAATAAATAAAGCCGGGTTACCATCTGAGGTAAAATAATGCCATTTTGACGCCAATTATGTACTCTGGTGCATATGTGACATCTTTTCCCATTTTTCATCCATTTCCTGTTGGCATACATCTTTGAAATTTGGAATATGTAGGCATACCTGGGAGCAATACTGGAATTAGACATTGATTTTTTTTTAATTGGAACCAAAAAGGGGCAACGGGAGCTATTTTTTAAAGATTTACACTGCATAAAGGAGCCACTTACCTATTTTTATATACAAGAAGAAGTAAGTGGTATGTAAAAACAATTATAGTATACATAAACTAGGACTTCCCTCAGAGGGATTAGTCTGAGCGATATTGGTGAGAATGCACATTTAATAACTTGCGATAAGTAAAGAAAATGAGATGTTACCTTTAATTGGTCATTCAATTTGATAAAATATGATGAAAATAAGCATATTGAATCATAGAATTGCAAAATCTTATATATAAAGTTGCATATACTATTTTTATAAAAGAAAAGCAAACCATGCATGGATATAAAATTGAAAATATGCAAAATGTTAAAAGTAATACAGAAAATAAAACACCAAATTTTCCTATATTGGAAATATAACTCTTTGAAATGATGTCATGAGCATAAACAGAAGCTTCGCACCGACTTGAGAAACTATAAATGATATAAACTATTATGTTTGAAGAGAATGAACTGTATTTTATATGGTGTGAAGCCCGTCCGAATAGTTTGTAATGTTGAATATTTGTTTTCCACGGATGCAATGAGGTTGTCGATAAGAGTTAAGGAATATCCTTTTTTAAAAATTTGTCCTAAACGAGCACTTACGTATTATAAATTACAGTGATGTCAAAGTTATAGTTTCTGATCCCAACAGTATCCTAGAAATTGCAATATTCTCAATAAATTGGGTTTTAAGCTTTTTCTAGAAAAAAAAAATTTAATTTGTGAAATTAAATTGTCGAATGTTTTAGAAATCATTCATAACAAGAATATTATATCTTAAAAGTTGCCACCAAAAAACGATTTTAAATTTTTAGTCATATCAACATCAAAGAATTCTCATTTTTAGAACTTTTTTTGCTCGTGCATTGGTGGTGATTATTGTTCCTACGCAAAATATAGTATATTTTGCAGCAAAGATGGTTACTAACATTTTTTGCCCAATTTATTTTTTAAATCGGCTACGTACTCCCAATGATAACGAAAAACACACAAACGTTAATGCTTTATAGCATAGAAATACAGAATCAAAAGCTATTTATCTCCTATTATATACACGTAAATTATCTAATTAGTGCTAGAAGATCCATTTTTAAATATACATAGATCAATATAATACTTCATTTTTCTTTTATTAGTATTTCTTAGTATTCATTTTTCATTTATTTGTATTATTCAGTAAAAAACTCACTTTCTTAAGCCCGAATTACGTCAAACTTTTTATAAAAGCGCCTAAGTCCATATAACAGCGAAGTATTGTGAAGAGTATTAAATACAAGGTAGTAAGACACTTAGCCAAACGCAGGTAATAAATCGCCAAATATTGTTCTTTTCGCCTTCTCTCGAAATGAATTTTTTCCATACATTTAAGAAACACGATTTTGAGTCATCTTATTTAAAATTCAAATAAATAAATAAGAGGAAGCAATAATAGCATAAGTCAAAACATTTTATTTCAGCATCAAGGAATTGTATCGTAGTTACACATGTGGAAAAAAGCTGCTTATGGCCAAAAAACGTTGTCTTCACTAAACTTGAATCCGATTAAAAAAAGTACTGTGATTAATTAAAATGTTATAGGCAGAGCTGCCACGTCTCCGGCATTTTAGATACCGGTATTTTAATACAGAAAATGTTTTATTAAATTGGAACATTCTGCGGATTTAAAAAATAACTTTTCCTATAAGAAAATTCTGCTTTGCAATAAGTGGGGGGTTGGCATCCCTGTATAGGAATATTTCGTAATCTACTTTTTAACATTAAAAAAAGCAACGACCATTTTTCGGGTACAAAAAGTATTGCTAATTGTTCCATTTTGCATACAAAGTACTGATTGTAATATTGATACATCTATGGTGATAAATTTCCAATAATTTTTCAAATCCCATTTAATTCATTAAAAATTTAAAGCTTTTATTCATTTAGTTTAAAATAAATGGTTTTTAACTAATTTCATAATACTTTTGAAATATCACTTTTCATTAGCCATTTTTTTAAAGCGTTTAGAAAATGGTTGTTGTTTTCAGTCAAATATAGACTTTGGTCTGTCCGCATTTTATTTTATTATTATTATTATTTATAAATGGTGGAAAAATATTCATACTTAATCCATAACGTACATAGTATATGACTCTGTTATTACATAAGTCACCTTTTTATTATCATAAAAATTGTGTTTTTACTGATTTTTATTAACTCAATAGGAAAAATTTTGTGCTTTGAGCAATAGATGTCCGCATTTCATTTATTAATTTATTTTAACAAAATTCTTTGTAATTAGAAGAATTTTTATTTAAATAGGAAATCCAAATGTCGTTGTTAATAAAGAAGAAAGTTACCAAAAAAAGTTACAAAACGAGTAGACGCATACTATCAAATATTGAAAAACGACGAATCCAAAAAAGACGTCGTATGAAATATCATCTTTTAAAGCAAAAAAAACGAGGACTGATTATCGAGCCTACTGATTACAAAATGTGCATTACATTTAAAAAAAAAAAAAATACTGCAAATATTGATTTTTTTTTTCTTTAGTGCAGTTTTGGCTTCGAAAGGTGCGCTATGTTGCAAAAAGATATAAGCGACTATGAAAACACACTTGGTAAACGTTCATGCTCAGTTTTACAAATAAATATGGCACATATATGCCCTACACACACCGAGGTACCTAATTGGTGCCAAAATGGCGTTCAGTTGCCTAACATGCTGGCTATCATATAAATGTTATAATAAATTGTTTGTTCTAAAGATATTATCATTTATTGATTGTTATTTCTTTTTTTTTTTTATAACAGAAAATGTTTTGTTTATTCCTTTTTTTCATTTTGAAATAAATAAATAACGTGTTATTATAGCATGCTATATGTATCTGGTAATCAAAACGATGTTTTCGCCTAGTTGGCATAAAAAATCTCGCCAAACCCGGTGCTTATATCTCTAGTATATTATCTCAAGTATTTTATTTATGTATACTATAATTGTTTTTACATATCACTTACTTCTTCTTGTATATAGAAATAGGTAAGTGGCTCCTTTATGCAGTGTAAATTGTATAAATCTTTAAAAAATAGCCCCCGTTGCCTCTTTTTGGATCGAATTAAAAAAAAATCAATGTCTAATTCCAGTATTGCTCCCAGGTATGCATATATATTCCAAATTTCAAAGTTGTATGCCAACAGGAAATGAATGAAAAATGGGAAAAGATGTCACATATGCACCAGGGTACATAATTGGCATCAAAATGGCATTATTTTACCTGAGATGGTAACCCGGCTTTATTTATTTATTATTTGTTTATTTACTCATAAAATATTTATTTACTTTCATTTCCTTTTTTTAATTATATAAAATATTTCTTTTTACAGTTATTAATTATTATTATTATTTTATTTACTGTAAGTTCTTTTTAAAAATAGAAAATAATTTAAAAATGTGTATGTAAGCGTTATTTGAAAACGGAGTTTTCGCCAAATGGGCTTTGAAAAAAATTGCGCCAAATCTGATGCGCTTGTGTATCCGTGCCGAAAAATTAGTGACCAGAATTGACTTCCACACACAAGCAAAATATAAGTTAGAAGAAAACATGCAATAAAATAAATATAAAGGGAAAATGATGTCATAAAAGAAACTTTTTATTTAAAAACGTAATTGTTTCTAATTTTCACACGCGAAATATATAAAATATTCTTTTAGCGATCAAAAAATGCTAAGAGATTATCACAAAATCTCAAAATCAAAGTTTTTACGACATTTTTTTTTAATATAAAAAAATAACAGTTTTATTTTCCTGCATGATTAAATTTTAAAATGTTTTATTCCATTCAATATTTCTGAGTGCGTAAATGATTACTATTTACTCCATGTACTGATTCGGTTATCTACGAAAATATTCAGCTGATGGAAATCACGCGCACCAAATTTCTGTGACGTATGCAAATAAATTGTGCTTTTTTATCAGTTTTTTTAATATAACTTTTAAACTATTTGGAATTAATTTTTAAAAGTAGGTGCATTCACCAGATTACCTTCATAGGTACCTTCTGGTACAAACAGAATTGAAATCTGACAAGTACTTTTTGAGATTTGCTTGACGAAAGAATTTTTTTGACTTTTAATATCGTTACGTACTCTGAGTATAAGACTTCGCTACGCTCAGACAATAAAATACTTGAGATAATATACTAGAGATATAAGCACCGGGTTTAGCGAGATTTTTTATGCCAACTAGGCAAAAACATCGTTTTAATTACCAGATACATATAGGATGCTATAATAACACGTTATTTATTTATTTCAAAATGAAAAAAAAAGAATAAACGAAACATTTTCTGTTATTAAAAAAAAAAAAATAACAATCAATAAATGATAACATTTTTAGAACAAACAATTTATTATAACATTTATATGATAACCAGCATGTTAGGCAACTGAACGCCGTTTTGGCACCAATTAGGTACCTCGGTGTGTATAGGGCATATATGTGCCATATTTTTTGTAAAACTGAGCATGAACGTTCACCAAGTGTGTTTTCATAGTCGCTTATATCTTTTTGCAACATAGCGCACCTTTGGAAGCCAAAACTGCACAAAAGAAAAAAAAAATCAATATTTGCAGTAATTTTTTTTTTTTTTTTTTTTTTTTTTTTTTTTTTTTATGTAATGCACACTTTGTAATCAGTAGGCTCGATAATCAGACCTCGTTTTTTTTGCTTTAAAAGATGATATTTCATACGACGTCTTTTTTGGATTCGTCGTTTTTCCATATTTGATAGTATGCGTCTACTCGTTTTGTAACTTTTTTTTGTAACTTTCTTCTTTATTAACAGTGACATTTGGATTTCCTATTTAAATAAAAATTCTTCTATATACAAAGAATTTTGTTAAAATAAATAAATAAATGAAATGCGGACATCTATTGCTCAAAGCACAAAATTTTTCCTATTGAGTTAATAAAAATCAGTAAAAACATAATTTTTATGATAATAAAAAAGTGACTTATGTAATAACAAAGTCATATATTATGTACGTTATGGATTAAGTATGAATATTTCTCCACCATTTATAAATAATAATAATAATAAAATAAAATGCGGACAGACCAAAGTCTATATTTGACTGAAAACTATATTTGACTGACCATTTTCTAAATGCTTTTAAAAAATGGCCAATGAAAAGTGATATTTCCAAAGTATTATGAAATTAGTTAAAAACCATTTATTTTAAACTAAATGAATAAAAGATTTATATTTTTAATGAAATAAATGGGATTTGAAAAATTATTGGAAATTTATCACCATAGATGTATCAATATGACAATCAGTACTTTGTATGCAAAATGGAACAATTAGCAATACTTTTTGTACCCGAAAAATGGTCGTTGCTTTTCTTAAGGTTAAAAAGTAGATTACGAAATATTCCTATACAGGGATGCCACGCCCCCCGCTTATTGCACAGCAGAATTTTCTTGAAGGAAAAGTTATTTTTTAAATCCGCAGAATGTTCCAATTTAATAAAACATTTTCTGTATTAAAATACCGGTATCCAAAATGCCGGAGACTTGGCAGCTCTGCCTATAACATTTTAATTAATCATGGTACTTTTTTTAATCGGATTCAAATTTAGTGAAGACAACGTTTTTTGGCCAAAAGCAGCTTTTTTCCACATGTGTAACTACGATACAATTCCTTGATGCTGAAATAAAATGTTTTGACTTATGCTATTATTGCTTCCTCTTATTTATTTATTTGAATTTTAAATAAGATGACTCAAAATCATGTTTTTTAAATGTACGGAAAAAATGCATTTCGAGAGAGGGCGAAAAGAACAATATTTGGCGATTTATTACCTGCTTTTGGCTAAGTGTCTTACTACCTTGTATTTAATACTCTTCACAATACTTCGCTGTTATATGGACTTAGGCGCTTTTATAAAATGTTTGACGCAATTCGGGCTTAAGAAAGTGAGTTTTTTACTGAATAATACAAATAAATGAAAAATGAATACTAAGAAATACTAATAAAAGAAAGATGAAGCATTATGTTGATTTACGTATATTTAAAAATGCATCTGATAGCACTAATTAGATAATTTATGTGTATAAAATAGGAGATAAATAGCTTTTGATTCTGTATTTCTATGCTATAAAGCATTAACGTTTTTGTGTTTTTCGTTATCATTGGGAGTACCTAGCCGATTTAAAAAATAATGTGGGCAAAAAATTTTCGTAACCATCTTTGCTGCAAAATATACTATATTTTGCGTAGGAACAATAATCACCATCAATGCACGAGCAAAAAAGTTCTAAAATTGAGAATTCTTTGATGTTGATATGACTAAGAATTTAAAATCTTTTTTTTTTTTTTTGGCAACTTTTAAGATATAATATTCTCGTTATGAACAATTGCTAAAACATTCGACAATTTAATTTCACAAATTAATTTTTATTTCTAGAAAAAGTTTTAAACCTAATTTATTGAGAATATTGCAATTTCTAGGATACTGTTGGGATCAGAAACTATAACTTTGGCATCACAGTAACTTATAAGATGTAAGTGCTCGTTTAGGACAAATTTTTAAAAAAGGATTCCTTAACTCTTATCGACAACCTCATTGCATCCGTGGAAAACAGATATTCAGCATTATAAACTATTCGGGCGGATTTCACACCATATAAAATACACTCAATTCTCTTCAAACATAATAGTTTATGTTATTTATAGTTTCTCAAATCGGTGCGAAGCTTCTGTTTATGCTCATGGCATCATTTCAAAGAGTTATATTTCCAATATAGGAAAATTTGATATTTTATTTTCTGCATTACTTTTAACATTTTGCATATTTCCAATTTTATATCCATGCATGGTTTGCTTTTCTTTTATAAAAATAGTATATGCAACTTTATACATAAGATTTTGTAATTCCATGATTCAATATGCTTATTTTCTTCATATTTTATCACAATGAATGATCAATTAAAGGTAACATCTCATTTTCTTTACTTATCGCAAGTTATTAAATGTGTATTCTCAGCAATATCGCTCAGACTAATCCCTCTGAGGGAAGTCCTAGTTAATAATTATTGAACAAAACTACTTATATCTTTTTGAAAAAAGAAAAGTAAATAAACAGGTAAACAATATTCGGATTAAAATTTGTGGCATAAAATTGCTATTTCGGTGCATAATGATATTCTGTGCCAAAGCATGATGAAATTCTGGCTTTAAACAGCTCTGAAAAAAAACCTGATAAATATTCATTTTTGCTATATATGCAATTATATATGAAAACAAATGATTTTTTTACACACACATACTCACGCATAAATTATTTTTAATGTACAAATTACTTCTGTTTCAATTTAAAATTAGATAAATGGCTTCTTTACATTCATACGGAAAAAAAAATTCTTGTATTTATGAAACTATAAATAGGTTGCCAGAAAATACTTTGCCAAATTTCTTTGGCAATACCTTTTTGTCAAGTACTTATAGTAAAATTTATGCATTTTAAATAACATGAAAAAACGGCATGTAATTTAAAAGTATCTGATATATGTATTTTAAAATTATATATTTTAATGAAATTCATGTATTTTAAAAAAGTTAAGGAAAGCTTTATAATTTAAATGGAAACCTATTTAGCAATTGAAAGCTAACATAAAAGTAGCGAAATAGCCACCTGACTTATGAAAAGAGAAGTGGTTAAGCCCGGAAGTGTTGATGACAGTCTCATGACTTAGGCTTTTATTATATAGGTGATTTTTATTTTGCAGTATTTTTACAATTCTTTGAAGTTTCATTGTTTTTTAATATTTATTTCTTATCATAAACTTATAACAGTGTTTCAAATTAATGGTTTAACAATCTAATTCATCAAATGATTACAAAACTGAGGAACTGTGTTTTAACTGACCAAAAAAGAAAAAAAAATGTCAATTGTAATATTTTGCTCAATTATACTGTGGTTTAACTTGTCTGCCTTTCTCAAGCTATGTAAAATATCACAAAATTCAAGCAATGATATTTTTACAATCACTTGAGGAAGTTGTGTTTCATGCATAAGGTTAAAAAAAAAATCTATGCATGCTTATGGGAAGCATCTCTAAGACTCATTCTTTAACACTTTATTATTCATAGAAAAACTAATGCAAACACCAATTCTAGGACAGTGTGCAGAAATCATGGTTTTTACTTACATTAATACTTAAATGTTAAATAATATGCATAATAAAAATATCCTTTTGTTATTCATTGACAATTAAAAAAAAAAAAAAAAAAATGACATGAAACATTCAATACGAATAAGTGATTGACTATCTGGGACAGCTTAGGTGATAGAAAATTAATTTATTAAGAAAGAAATATTAGGATTCATACTCAAATACTTCTAATTAAATAGGTTTTGGAGAATAGTTTGGTTAAATTCTAGAAATTTTCTTTAAGGGTGCGTTTCGATTCAAACTGCTTATTTTTCAATTAATTTTTGCTCTCAAATGCACCAAACTTTCAAAATCTCTTATTTGGAAAGTACAAGGTGCTGTGATTGTCAATTATTTGATAAATGCAGAAAATATTGCAAAAAAAGCAATCAAAAGCGGCATTTCGAACTGATTTTTCCCAAACGGAAGATCTGGGAACGAAAAAAAGGGTCATACTGATAAGGTAATTGTTTATAACTCGAATTCTAATGAATTGAGCATAAAAAGACATCACGCGGCACCTCATACGACCCTTCAAGAATCCCCTCAGCAAGTTTCATGTTTCTACTTTTAAAAATGTGTCTGAAATTATATCAGAAAATTTCGAGCTGTTGAAGGTGGAAAAGCATTTTTTCGAATACACCCATAACATCAGAACTTGAATGGAGTGACATAGTTAATTTATTTTTATTCTTGATATTAAGGATAAAATTTTCAAACTAGGCAAAAGGTAACTTTTAACGAGGAAAAAAATAATATCAATAGTCATTAATGCTCCATTATTGATGAAAAATATTATGCTTTTTGGTAATACGAAAATTGTTTTAGATTCTTAATTATTTTTTATGTAATGTTTGACAGGCTTTTATCTTATTTTAAAATACACAAGATCCTCGACTTTTGTATGATTCCATATCTCAAACACATTTTGTACTGTATTTAATGCAAAAATATATCTTTACAATTTTTGCTGAATGAAAATTAAAGTAAGGCATGAATGAAATGTAAAATGAAGAAAATTACTCTGATCACAAATTTATTGTTAGGACTTTGACAATCAAAGATCTAATCTGAATGAAGTCTTCATGCCTCAAATTTATGTAAATAGATATGACATATATAATAATGGATTTTACAGATGGTGTATAAATAAAAATTTGTGCCTATCAATTTCTTTTTTCCCTCATCTTATGGTCACCTATTAAAAGCTGTTTTTTCAATTAGTTTTGTAATTTTGTATTCAAAATTAACATGACTATTTCTTTATTATTTTCAAACCTTAAGCTTATTATGTTTATTCTATTTATTTCTGTTGTTTAGTCGCCATTTGGTTTTTTGACAGCATGAAAAATGTACAAAATATTTTTTTTTGTATATTATATTTTGTATGTATATTATATATTTTGTATATTGTTTTGTATATTTTGTATATTATATTATATACATAACTTTTTTTAATTGTTTGTATTTTTTAATAATCTCTAATTTTGTTTATTTTATATTATTAGTTGAAAGAGAACTTTTTTGAATGAAATGCATTTTTTTTAATTGGAAGGGGGGGGGGAGGGGTGACAAAACAAAGGTTCACATATTTTCCAAATCTTAATTTTAAAGTTTTTTTAATTTTGGAGTTCATCCCAAGCAAACTTTAAAAGTCCCATGGATTTTATGCAATTTTAATTTTAATTAGTTGGCAGCAAAAATTTTTATACTAAACTTGCTCTAAGTGTTTGTTTGTTTTTTAATGAATAAAATGGAAGCATTTAACTTGCCAGTGACATAATTTGCAATCCCTTGAGTGCAGAAATATAAAAATGTACAGCAACATGGGGCTAAAATCACCTAAATCATGATTTTCTCCAATTCAATTGAATGTGCTCCTAAATATTTGTTTTCTTGTAACATGCTGTATAAAATTATAGATAAGTGCATTTTTATTTAAATTATTTTTAAGATATACATGTGTCTAAGCTTTAAAAGCTTGGAATATTATAATTCAATAAACCATTTTGTGAAGAATGAACATCTATATGTCGGTATTGTATTATGATATTTCACTGTATTACTTCAGTCTCAATCCACAACTAGTAAATTTTTCAATGCAATTATGTAACTAAAAATTCACAGAAAATTTTATTATAATCCATAATACATTTCTATTTCCAATCTGGTTCAATTCAAAATATCATAATTTTGCATCATAATATTTTTTTCCTGCATCATTTAAAATGTTTCTGGTGGTTTTAATAGTCTAAATTAAGAAATGCCAAGATTTTACCTGTATCAAATAAGGGTTTTTTCTTAAAGTTAGGAAAATATCCAGGGAAATCATACTAGAGATCTAATATGCTCAAAAGACTTTATTAAAAAACATTTAAAAACAAACTGTATTTTTACATTTTTATTACTCAGATGCATTTGTTACTGTTTAGTTTTTACAAAATCAAAAAAACTATAATCCTTTTTCCCTCATTGAAGAAAGTTTATCATAGCTTTACTTTAAAATTTGACTTGTGAAATGCCTACTGCTGCTGCTTATACAACAATCAGCTGCAATCTGCTATCATGTTTATTGTGTCTGGTGTCTTTATGACTAAATTTTTAATTTATCTATTGAAAAATTCTGCTGTCTTCATTGTTAAATTAATAATTTACCAGTGGGACTAAGTATTTCAATTATGTTAAAACTATACACAATAGAATATTTTGAGGACTTTTCTAAAAATCAATATAAAAAAATACCTAAACATTTTTAAAGAAATAATTTCATTGTAGGTCTTTGAATTTTACTTGGAGTTGATATTTATGATATTAATTAATAAATTTAAATGAATAAGTAGGTAAATAATGTACCTCATATTAATGGTAATTTAAGTATGAACACTTTATGCTAAAATTGTCTATTATTGATAATAATGCATATTTTGTAAGTTATAAATCAGCTGATATCTTTATATGAAGTTTGCAGTTCCTTAATATTTTTTTTCTTTTTCTTTTTCTCTTCCTTAGATTTTCAGAAAGTGGCTTATATTTTGTACCCCAAAAGCTTGATAGGGATGATGTAATAGAGTATATTAGAAGTTTACCAATTAATCCCCACCCTGAGGTGTTTGGTTTACATGAAAATGCTGACATTACAAAAGATAATCAAGAGACTCAGCAAGTAAGTAATGTTTTTAATGTAATGTCTTTTACTGCATTATGGCCTGCTAATACTTATAAGAGAAACATGGCTTCTCATCTTTAGTTCTTTCATCATTAAATTTCATTGTACGGTTTTATTAAAGATCTGGTTTACTTTTTGCCTATTCTGAAAATTATTCTTGAATTAAAATTGGCACTGATTAACATGAACATGTACACAAACATATGGCAAAATTTGTTATACCAATGAATTTTGCAGGGTAATAAATCACAGCTACACCAAACAATTGCAGATTTTTTTTGTGTTTTACTATCTTATAAATTTATGTACTCTCCTTTTTGGCTGCTTAACTACAGGACTGTGCAAAGAGGAGGATGAAGAAATTGAGTTGGTGCTATTAATTTTTTCAGTAACTTCAAATGTTTTATTCTTCAAGATTTTAATCCCTGACAACGATTAGCGAAAAGCCAGTCATCAGCAACATTTAGCATTTATTAAAGAGGTTTAGTATTAGACTTTTTAATATGGAAACATAAAAAGAGTTATTTTTTAAATCAAATAATGTCTAGTTAATAAAAAAAAACCCATTTAATGGGTTTTTATTGGCAATTCTTCAACTTTTTGTGCATTTCAGAAACTAATTAGATTAAAAAATTGAACATTATCTATATCCCAAACAAATGACAAGAACAAATATTTCCGTGACTGGTGTGCTTATTTTATGTTATAGATTCCTAATTTTCTTCTAGCTTCTCGATGGAATTTTGTTGACTCAAGCGAGATCTACTGGAGCTGGAGCTCAAGCTTCTTCAGACATAATATTTGATTTGGCTGCAGATATTTTAGAAAAATTGCCCCCAGATTTTAATATTGAAATGGTAATTTTTACTTTTTATTTTCTTTTGTAGGATCAGGTTTTATTAATTTATTAATATTATAAGTAGAAAAAAAACTTTATATAAATATTTAAATCTGAAATAATGTCATAATTTATAAATTTATGTTGAATTTTTATACTAAGAGTTTTATACTTATAGTTATTTCACCACTTTCTTACTGAACTTTTGCTTATTTAACAATGTTCTATAGGAAAAAAAGTAGACTAGAAATTTTATTATTTTAATGTATTTGTATAACTTTAAATATATCATTATGTATAATTTCATTATATACACAGTGAGGCTCATTTAAGATACGTCCATTTAATATATGATTCTGCTTAAGATAAGTATGATCTGCAGTCCCTTGCAAAAGAAACCTGTGTAAAATTACCCGGATAAGATACAATCCCATTTAAGATACAAAATTTCCTCAATCTCTTGATTCGTATCTTAAATGAATTTCACTGTGTGTATATATATACCGGGTGGCCCAGCGGGTAATGTTTGAAACAAAGTCTAATAGATGGCACTAGGTGCACGTGAGTGAAGCCAAACTTGGTGCGCATGCTCCAGTGAGTGGGCAATTGTAAATGTGATGTTCCTTCAGTCTGCGGTGCGCTTTAGCGGGTGATTCTTGTTAGTAAACATGAACAAATATTCGACGGATGTTCATGTCTTTATTGTGCTACAAATGGCCAGATGTGATGAAAATGTGAAGGCAGTTCAACAAACATGGCAGGAGAAGTTCCACAACATGAATTGGCCAAACAAAAGGACTACGGCAAGGTGAGTCATTTTGTGCGTTTTACGGTACAAATGTTTTCCTTTTTGCTTCCATGTTTGTTCTGAAAAATGTGTTTCAATCCTCTTCCCTGTAGACTGTATGCCAAGTTCAAACGTACTGGATTGCTGGAAGACGATAAAAAGCTATGGCTACAGCCACTGCTACTGTGGTCACAGACGGTGCAAAACAGGTTGTCGACAACTTTTTCACTGCCGATCCGACCCGATCTGTAAGGAGAGCAGCAGAAATGTTGGGAATAAAGCATACATCACTTCAGTGAATAATGAAAGAACTCGAATTGCCGCCTTACAAAATTCAAGTAACCCAACCTCTCAACGAAGACCATACACAAAGACGATCTGAGTTTGCACAGCTTATGCTTGAAAAACTTCAAACAAGTGAAATCGATGTAAAGAAAATTTGGTTTTCAGATGAGGCCTACTTCACTTTGGATGGCCATCTGAACAAACAGAATTATCGCTACTGGGGCAGAGAAGGGCTGGAGATCACTGTTGTTTAAAGCCTCCACCCGAAAAAATCTCTTGTGTGGTGTGCAATATCCTCGCATGGTGTGTTTGGCCCTATTTTCATCGATGGAACTCTAAGCGCGGCGAATTACAGAAAGTTCCTGGACGAGGAGTTCATCCCTTTTCTTCATGGTCATGACTTGGTCCAAGGTCATTGATTTATGCAGGATGGAGCAAGACCACATCGTACGGTGGATGCTTTCGAGGTGCTCAATGAGCATTTTAGCGATTGAATCATTGGGTTAGATTACCCATCTCACTTCCAAGATGGTATCAAATGACCCCCATATTCACCAGATCTGAATCCCTGCTATTATTACCTATGGGGTTATTTGAGAGCAAAGTGTGGCAGACAAGTCCTACGAACCTTCCAGAACTCAAAACCGCCATTACAACTGCTGTTGACATGATTGACAGTGAGGCCTGCTAGTAATGGTTGGATTCCAGAACTGCCTAGCTGCGGTCCTTGTTAAAAATGGCAGGCACTTCGAACCTGTTTATCATTAATTGCCCAATATGACCATTCAATAAACGTTAAATTCTTCTCATGTCTCTTATTTGTTTTTATTTTTTCATTTGTTTCAAACATTACCTGCTGGGCCACCCGGTGTATATATATATATATACACACAGGAGGATGTGAATTTCAAAACTCGCCTTATCCATAAAATGAAATTTTGAGAAATCTCAAAAAATCTCTGACTGCATCCATCAGTTTCAATGTGAATCAAGATTTTATAATATCAGAAATACATGTTAAAACTAAATTTTTTATAGATTGTAGGGTTTTTTCAATACAGATTCACCAATAGAATATATTGATATAGAAAACTAGATTTTTTAAATTTTAGATATGGCAAATTTTAAAACTCATGTTCTCATTCATAATCTAAAGCAGATAAAAATGCTGCTCCTGTCATTTAGTTTAAAAGATATTTTTTAAAAGAAAAAGTTAATGTAAAATTTACTACTGTATTTTTTCACTTATGCCATGTAGCAAATGCAAATCCTGACTTTTAATTTGTAGTTTTGAGATAATAAAATCCAACAAAAAATATTTCATAGAGATTTTTATTATATTAAAATCTAATAATATAATTAATGTCACACTATACTGACAAAATATTGCTTTTTTTTTTTTTTTTTTTGATTGATTGAATAGCAAATTACTTCTCAATAATTATTCATACAAAGTATTGACATAATGGCTCCAAAGCTAAACTTAAATTCATTGCCACCAACTATTAGGAAAAAAAAAATTAAAAATGAAACCTATATTTTATACTTGCATTTATTCTCCCCAGTACTGCTGCTGTCTTCTGCTGAACTTATTGTTTCATTTTTAGAAGTTACCTTATTCTCTTGTTGTCTTGAATCCATATCTATCACTCGTGTCCTTGATTTGTAAAGTAAATTTCTGAAATAAAAGTTACATGGCATACAAAAAGAAAAGAAAAAAAGGATTTTTTCATAGTATGTAAATGAAAAAGCTTACTTAACTCTTAACTACTCTGACAAAAATATTGTATAGGTACTGTGGGTTTGTATCTGAGACCAGGTGATTGAATGATGAATAAAAGGAATAACTAGTTCATATTGTGTTATTAATTTCAAAACATGAGTTTAAAAATATTCTGACTAGAAATCAAAACAGTATTAAATGATAATAAATCTACTGTTTAATACACAATTTCAAAGTATCATAAAATAAACTTATTTGAACCATTCACACCTAATAGGTTTCATTCACATTGATGTACTAATTCTTTTTTGTAGCATTGTATTATATTTATACTGTGTGATGACCATTATTGAATCTATAACATTCCAATCATATATTTGAAACATAAAGTATTTGACTCTTATAATTTCTAATAATAAAGTAAAACTATTATTATACTCTCATAGATTTTTGCAAGGTTTTGTTTAGCAAGGTTAATTTCTGTTATATTTTCTATTTTATTCATTTTTTATTTCAGGTTATGGAAATGTATCCTGTTATATACACTGAATCTATGAACACTGTTCTTAGACAGGAACTTATCCGTTTTAATAGGCTTACCAGTGTTGTGAGAGAGTCCTTGAAAAATCTTCAAAAGGCTGTGAAAGGTTTGGTTGTTATGTCGGCTGAACTAGAAGAAGTTTTTGATTGCATGCTTATTGGCAAAGTTCCAGCTATGTGGGCAGCTAAATCATATCCATCTTTGAAGCCTTTAGGAAGCTATATGGCTGATCTGTTAGCCAGGTAATTACTATATTCTAACTTTAAAGAAGGAAAGTTATTATAACAAAAACATTTTTTCTATGTAATAGCAGGCTTATAACACAGAAATTCATCATTGAAGTAGACAAAGCAAATGCGGATGAAGTAATCCAACAGGTATTCTAGGCCTAGCAAAAGCCCTTCTTTCAATTATTGTGATAAATCTCTCTTATGCTTTTGTTAGGAATTTCTCTTATTGTCCAAGTGGACAAGCAATTGCTATTTTAACTATGCTATACTGTTTAAGTCGGTTTGACTGAAAGCATTTTTCAATTGCTAGGACTGCTAAAAAAATATTTGCTAGAGGCTAGAAATTTTGTGTCTTTATTAGTAAGAGCGATAAATTGTTCTTCTGGAAAGTATTTTCTTTCATTTATGCATTTTCTATGTATTTTTTATAATAGTACTTTACTTGCACCTTTTAGATGCAAAATACTTATCAGGATTAATTTGATTTTATTTATCTCTTCAGTAATGAATGACAACCCTACTTAAATTTAATATTTTATTATTATTATTATTTTTTTATTTTTATTTTTTGTAATACATATACAGTGCAAGCAAGAACCATACATTTTATTTGTTTTTTGTTTGTGCATACATTTCTAGTTGGAACCCAAGTATGAATTGCTAAAAAAAATATCTTCTATTGAATTTTATATATTTTTTTTAGATTCAAGTACATAAACAAGACACAAACAATTTTAAGACACAAACAATTTTAAGATTTTCAAGACACAAACAATTTAAATCATTATATACAGTCAACTGCATATAATAATTTAAATTGTTTTTTTCATGTGCGTAAATTCCAGAAAGATCACTTATCCCCACTAAAGATCACAGACCCACTAAAATAATAAATTATGCTCAAAAACAAATTTTGTGTTTTTGGGAATTCATATACAAAAAGTAAATTGAATCAAGTGAGAAAAGGAAACTTATGTTTATTAGTAAAGATTGATCAAAAATTCTGTTTCATTTTTGGCTAAAAATGTCAGTTTCACTAAAATTCATTT
Organism: Maratus speculifer; assembly: GCA_964019185.1. Taxonomy (NCBI): domain Eukaryota; kingdom Metazoa; phylum Arthropoda; class Arachnida; order Araneae; family Salticidae; genus Maratus; species Maratus speculifer. The sequence goes on along the minus strand of OZ025303.1, from coordinate 122,010,907 downwards.
TCAGCGAAAATGTTGCTGAAAATTTGGCTGGACCAAAACTCGACCTATCTGTATTCCAAAAATCTTGTTTCTTTGAGCATCATCAGCTCAAATGAGTCTATTTATTGCTATAAATTTTAATTTTTATAATTATCAATAATGATTGTCTCAAGATGTGGATGCAAATTTTAAAGCAAGCAATGCATATATGACTAAACTTTTTTGCATTCTCATTAAAATCTGCAAACTTAACAGTAATAGGAAAATTTCAGTTTGAAACCGCAGAAGTTTTTCGAATGCTCTTTGAGAAAGTTCTAGTATAACAGATGATCATTTAAAAAAATCCTTATGAAAGATAAATCAAGATGTGAATACATAAAATGAAAATATTTTTAAATTAAATGAAATTTGTATAGTTAGAAAATCTTTCTGCGTCATTGATGAATTAATTATGTTATATTTTATATGATAATAAAATATTTTGTTTTTAAGGAGCCAACACCCAAGCTGGGAAAAACATAATTAATTAATAATCATGTGCATTTAATAAAGACATATAATTAATTAATAATTACATATTTTTTTATATCTATATTTAATTAATAATTAAGTATATTTGTGTATGTATCAATATCTTAAACTTTTTTGGACTTTTTCATTTCCGTTTTTCACCGAAAATAGGAAGATCGACAAAATTCGGTTTCAACCTTAAAAACCTGTTTCAATCAATCCTTAGTTATTACTAAACTCTTGAAGTCCCATTGGTTCAATATTCGATAGTCTGTTAAATATCACGCAAATATTAAAGCATAAATGACTGCAGTATTCTTTTATTAAGTAATTTTAAAATAATAGAATTTAGATTTCAAAAGAGAATCCAGACATATTCTTCTTATTCTAGACAGCTGTGGAACACACCTGAAATGTGCAGATATGTTCCAAAGTATATAAATGTAATTATTGCCTCAAAATGCAAAATCTTTATTGCAGATATTTGATGCGAGTATCATAAAAAGTTTATAGATTCTGTTATGTGCAAAGTTACAAGACAATTAATTACATTTTACTGACATAAACAGCTACTGAAGATAGCTAAAAAGTAAACATTCTTCAAGCAATATAGTTTATATCTAATAGATGGAGAGACAATTGTTGTCCAAAACAATTGTTTACTATTGTTTTAAGCTTTTAGAACAGAAAAAAGTAGGAATCGCATAAAATGTGCTTGAAACTTGGTCTGAGTTGCAGTCTATTACCAACCATGAAGAATATGAATTTTAATTTAGAAATATGACAAATATGAGACATCTTAATTTTAAAGAATAAAAGTGCAACTAAGACATAATTTCTGAATGCTGGAAAGAAATCAAGGATGTCCATTTTTGCCTTCTGATGTTTGTGCTGATTTTGTTTACAGACATATCAATGAAAAATCTATGCCAAATTACATTGAAAAATTTCTTTCTTAGTAGCAACTAAGAATTTAATTATATTTTAAGCTATGAAAAATGTAATGACCTAAAGCATTAATTATGGTATATTTCATTATATGCCTTAATAAATATTTTTAGAGCATTGAAACACTGATACGTAACACTGATGCAATATATTTTCTGTAGAATGTTATATAAAATAGGTTGAAAACAGAATAAGCACATATGATGATACAAACAGGAAATTTTTTCTCTTAATTTAATTTAAAAGTGCATGCTTTTTGACAGAGTTTGAAAAGTGTCCAATCATCAGGTTATCATTACTAGAATCTTGCTACCACAAGAACAAATTTGTTTTTTCAAAGAGAAATTTGAGGAATATGTAATTCTGAATTTAAATAAGCAACAATAACTATTCAGAAACACTGGTGAAAGTTTTTCCTTAAGGTAATTTCACTGTTAAAAATTCAACCAAAAAAAAAAAGAAAGAAAGAAAATTGTTTTTAACTGTATTTAACAATTTGGCAACAACTATATCAAAACAAGTCATGCTAAAATATTTATTATTTAAAATAAAAAAATCTGGAGATCATTTTTATATTTCTTATACATTGATTAAAAAAATATAACTGTCAGAACGAGGATGTACTTACATATATATATATATATACAGTAAAACCTCCCTCCACCTCGGGAGCGCGGTAACTGTCCGCTATTCGGAGGTGTCCGCTATTGGGAAAAACCTCGGATATTCAAAAATTGCTAAGAAATGTTTAAAGTTTCATTAATTGACTTTTATATGTCCTAAATTTCTAATATATTATTAATTAAAAATTTTAATTATTTTTTAAGCGATAAAATTAAAATAAAATGGTACATTGCTTTATACACTGTTTATTACATTCATACGAAAAAAAATATACTTAAAAAGTTTCCTTTAGCATTTAAAGATTACAATTTTTTTTTTTTTTTTTCAATGTGAAGTTTTAACCATGTCAATAGTTTTAATTTTCCTAAATCATCTTAAAAAAAGTGCCACTGCTGACTGTATTTTGCCACTTCTTAAAAGCATAAAATCTCAAATCTTCCGGAGGGGAGTGGAGGGGAGGCATTGTGATGCTTCGGGAGCTAATGTCTCTCGAACCATCTCCTGAATTTAATACTGGACGTGGGAGAGAAAGCCCGGGTGAAACCCAGCCCACTCGCTACATTTATCTGTGATCACAAAATTTTGACACATTGCCCTGACAAATTTAGAGGTTTTTTACTTTTTTTTTCTTCATTAAAAAGCAATTTCTCATACTTTATCGAAAAAATTACTGTCCGCTATTCGGAATGTCCGCTATTCAGAGGTTAAACATACAAGAATTTAAATTTTGGGAGTGGAGATTGGTAAAATGTCCATTAAATAGAGGTGTCCGCTATTTGGGAGTGTCCGTTATGGAGGTTTTACTGTATAAACCTATCCTTTGTTGTTACTTATTTTAGGTTTTGCATATTTTAAAATTGCACTAGCTGGGGCTTGGGTGTAATTATAAAGTGGGGGGAGGGGGGGATTACATACTTAGTGGTTCTGGTGGTCTTTTATTTTAGAAAATATATTTCTGAGGGTCATTTTCATGTTTTTTAATTGCCATCCCTATAGCCTGGATGAAAACACAAAAATAAATAAATAAAACAAATACTTCTTCTCTCAGTGATCATTTTTAATAAAAAAATATGAATATTTACTAGTTCAATTTTTTTTTTCAAGAAATCATTATCATCTCTCTCTCTCTCTCTCTCTCTCTCTCTCTCTCTCTTTTGTCCATTTTAAATTGGCATTTTTTTTTCATCTTAAATTCCATCATCGTTCTTGCCCAGATGAAAAGTTAAAAAATATTCATGGGCAGAAGTGACTTTTCTTTTTTTAGTATTACCTTTAATTAAAAAAATATGAAATTTACTATTAAAAAAAATTCTGTAGATCATATTTGTATTTTCGTTTTTTTACAGTTTAAAATTGCCAACCATATAGCCCAAATGGAATATAAAAGAATAGACCTTTTTTTGGACCTGGGCAATATTGAGTGGGTTTGCTAGTTAGTATTTTACTGATATGTTATATATTTCAAAAATAAAAGAGCAGAAAGAAAATATTTTTTGTGAAAACCTTAAATAGTATACTAATCTAAGCACTGATATTAAACATCAATAACTTATTGAAGTGTCAAGGAGAAAACAAATTTAGTCACAAACTAGTTACTCATCATTATCTTTCCTTATACTTGTGGCCTTTCATAGTGCTCTCCTCCCATATTTATACATATTTTCAACTCTATTTTTTAAAAGACTACCATTAAAGTATTTCATTGTTTGCTATAAGTGATAAAAATTAATTAAAGGAAAAAAAAAATACTTTATTTATTCACATTTCGACATGTTTTGTTGCATGTAGCAGCAACATTCTCTAGAAAATGATAAAAAAAATTTTGCAAATAATATTAGAATTTAAAATTTTTCACGAAAATATTTGTATTGTTTTCTTGAGAATATTGCTGTTATATGCAACGAAATATGTCAAAATGTGAATAAATAAAGATCCTTTTTGGCATTTTAAAATTTTATTTTTATCACTTGTAGCAAGTATTGAATAATTTTGATGTTTTGAAATGATTTTTATATAGTGACTACAATCATTTTTGCATTGATCCAAGATCATCAAATGGCAACACTCTTTTTAACAAGTGGTATCATTACTTCGAATCTCACAAAAATTGGACTATCATCACCTTTTCCCTTAACATTTTGATTGGCAAAAAATAAAATATTTCTATTTATTTATTTATTTACATTTTAAAGCAGACATACTTTAAATGGAATCATGAAATCAATGAATAAACTTTTATTATTAAAAATTAAATCTATTTTAGAGATGAAAAAGTAACATTATATGCCACAACTAAATAAAGTTTAAGCATTGATTACCCATTTAGAAAATTAAGATATCCTCAGAATTGTTTTTAAATGTTATTATATAACAATATTGTTATTACATTAATGACATTTCAGGTTAATATTTTGCTAAGCAAAAGACTTATTTTCACTTTTTCAATATACATAATGAAAAGTTTAATGTGCATGTAGTTTTTATGTAAGACTTGATTTGAAATAGAATCTTTCAGATTTCATTACATAAAGGAAAATATAGTTAAAAAATAATACAGCAGACTCCTCAAATGCATAAGGCTTAAGACCAGAAGTTGTGCTGATTTTAAATTATTGTGAATTTATGAATACTGCAATGTTTTTAATGTTAATTTGAATGTAAATAATAATACACTGAAGATTACAGTTCATGCTTTGCAATAAAATAAAATAAAAGCGTAAAGAAATGATTAAAATATTAACAGCAAAGACCATATAAATAATTAATGCATTATTGAATAAGCATAATAATGATGTGATATATTTTTAAAAATAAATTATCTAGTGAAATTCATTTCATAAAGATGCATTAATAATTTATATGATAATCATAAAATGACGAATTTTTATTTCATGTTTAGTCAGACTTAATAATAAAAAAATCTTGATTAATTAAAAATGCATTTGTTAAAATAATTGTGGTTTCAGGAATGAATTTATGCTTCAGTTATGAGAACGCTTGAGATCAATCATATTACCAGGTTTACATATTAAAATATCTAAGGAATTAAATAAAATAAAAATAATTAAATATTCAAAAAACAGCAAATAAACAGAAAAGTAAACAATTTGATTATAATTTCAGATACAAATGTTGTGCAGATCCTTTGATGAGCCAAGTTTTTGCTCTAATACACTAATTTACATCATAATCATAAGTATATAAAATTTTATTTGTAGTTAGACAGATGTATTATTCAAGAAAGCTTTCCTAGTTTTAAGAAAATGCATTATAAATATATTTTTTAATGCAATCGTTGAATGCATTGGATTTTTATCTTACAACTCTGCTCTTTACTTCTGCAATGATGTGTGGGTTTTAGAATTGTGGATTTAAGAGAGTATTTATTTAGAAAAATAAGAATATTGTTTTTTGATATGTTTTTATTTATTAATGTTTTTATCTCCATTATACATAATTTTTTAACCAAAAAAAAAAAAAAAAAAAAAAAAAATCGTATGAATTGAATATTCACATGATAACTATTCAATTTGCATGATAACTTTACCGATCAGTTTGATTGTGTTAGAATATTTGTATAAAAAAATTCCAACATATATATTTCTATGGATCAAGCTTTCCAAACTTACATAGCCTTGGATTTTTTTTATTTAATCAAAATTTAAAATTGCCATAAAGGGAAACAAGAAACCACCATTACTTATTTTAATTAAAAGAACTTGTTGAATGAAAGATCCCATTCATGAGAATAATTTTTATCTGTAGAAATGACATTGTTATTAGATTTTTGACATGAAAGGAAAACCATGATTCAAACTGGTACAAACTATCTCGTGTAAAAAAAAAAAAAAAAAAAAAAAAAAAAAAAAAAAAAAAAAAAAAGTCAGTTCTGCTTTATGTTATGAACAGTTATGCACAGAATAGCAGATGCTAGATATAAATTTATTTTAAATATAACTTTTATTTCTCTTGGCACTGTGGGAATGCATTATTAAAACATGAAAATTTATGGAGTAAAATAAAAAAATTAAAATAATGTCAGAATGACATTACTGCTCCATTTCTATTTATAAGGATTTTTATTATGCTCTTTGCAAGATATGGTGTAGCTGTTATATCAGGTGAAGTCAGCAGTTTCAAAATATCCTGTGTAAACTGAAAATAATGTATTAAAATCCTTTTTTTATTTTGGTTGCTTCTGAAGTATTGTCTTTTATATTTGTTACTGTGTGTTTCTTTTTTATTTGTTTATTATGCATTTAATAAAGATATTTTCATATGAAATTGTGTAAGTATTACTAGATTTGTCATTTTTTTTTTAGATTTTCTGCCAACTAATTATATTAACTCATATACATTAATTGAAAAGTACCTTTCTTCTGTAATTATCATTACTATTCAGTTAATCAACGTCTTTCAGTTGTGATCGCCATAACTTTGTGTTGCGCCATCACCGATATAATTAAGTGATATCAGGCAATTTGTGAGAAGGATTTTCAAAAGAGGGTTAAACTTAATTAAAATTAATGAACAATTTATTTACACATTATTTACATGTTACAAAACAATGTATGCAATTAAGAACTTGGATATAGATGATCTGGTCCAACTTTAAGTTAAATACAATAAATACCTTCTGCATATTAGGGTCACTTATTAAAATATCTATAACCCCCTCACACTACATTTGTTAAAACAGATTTATCGGAGATCACTCGCGATCTTCCCAATACTCTGACCATAAATGCCAAGAGCTTACACTCTTTTCCCAAAACTCTACCAAAGGAACATCAACCACAGACTTTCCCGTCCAGATATGAACTGACTCTCTTCCACCTATCACCAAGAGAGAACTAAAAAACTAAAACAATGACAATAATAATTGGGAAGTAGTTTGTTAAAAAATATATATAAATAAGTAACAACAAATTATTTACTTATTTACAATATGTAGCAAAATATATAAAATTTATTCTAGCCACAGTTATTATTGTCTCCTTTGATTTCATATAAAATATTCATTTTACCTGTTTTATGTAAATTATACTATTTGTGGCACTAACAGTCAACTTAACCCCTTAACTGGTTTGCCCGAACGGCATTCGTGCAAGACGAATTTGCTTATTGCATCATTTAAAGCTTTTTGACACCACTATTATTTTTAAGAAAATTTTGGTACTACTCTGTTATCCTGTCGACCAAATTCGCCAAATTATACAAATCGCCAAACTAATAGCCAAATTATACAAACGAAAAAACAATCAATTAGTAGAATATTAATAAAAATACAGTAGACTCTCTCTATCTGAACACTCTTTAATGTGAACACCTCAGTATTATGAACACATTCCAACGGTCCCGGCGAAACTCCATAGACTTAACAAAGGATTAACTCTCTGTATTCTGAACACCACACTATTATGAACGCTACTTTTAGTCCCCATTTCTACTCCATCTCTCTGTAAACTGAACATGTGTTTGCAATCTGAATTCGAATTCTGATCATGGAAATTCGGAGAAACTGCTATAGAAGGATAAAACTAACTTGAAAAAATGACAAAAACAAACTCAATAAAAAAATAAACAGACAAAATCACTGCTAGATTGTAAGTATGTACTTGAATTTGCAATTTGTTTGAATATTTCAATTTATTTGATTTTTATGACTTTTTTAAAATAGAAAATGTAAAAATTTAGTTTTTTATTAGTTGGAGACAATCCCGGTTAGTTAAAATAATCTACTTCCATTGTTCTTATTTAAAATAATAGCTCTATAAAATATTTTTAATTACAGCTTAAGCATGATATTTTAAAAATTAATTTTGGAATTTTAGACTGATTTCTTTAATTGATTAACTACTGAGTAAATGACAATTAAAAAAAACTATTTCCTTATAATTTTCTTTATTTAATTTCAGCAGATTTAATTTTTGCCCATGATAGAACATTCATTAATCCTTTAAGCAGCCTAACTGGATTTTTCTGTCACATAGTTTTTGGATTCAAAGGTTTATTTAACTCAAAATTTATATTAATGTTAATTTTTAAAATTGCATATGATAAATAAATATCTAAGATTATAAAATACAAATCTCCATATTAATACTTTTCATAGTTGTTATTTTATAAATAGTTGAACTTGAATGTAAAATTCTGCAGGATGGTTAAAGGGTTCAGGATTATAGAAACTTTTAAAACTTAAAAGAAAGGAAATTAATGAAACCCCGTAGCATCAACCTCATTTAATCAACTACCGGCTTGATCACCGTACACAGTAGTAGTAGTAATGCATTTCCAATCTCCCTCTATACTGAACACCCCTGTAATCTGAACATTTTTGGACGGTCCCATGAATGTTAGGAATAGAAATACAGTATAACATCTTTAATCCGGACATCTATAATTCGGAAACTTCTGTAATCCGGACACTTCAGTGCGTTTATTCGCTTTTATTTTGAATAAAAGATAATAGATGGCGCCATAGGTCTTATGTAAATGAGTTTCAGAAAATGCTTAAGAAAATGAAAATATTACATAATAGCACAACTTTTTTTCAATATTAAAACTGCAAGAACTCTCTAAAATACATTTGTAATTAATATAGGTGTCTTTTTAGATACTAAGTTGTAAAAATTTATGATTGATAGTAATTTCACTTATTTTCTTTTTCCAAAGATAATAAGACGTCGGGAAAATATCACAAAATAATATTTTTTTTTAGGTGTTATTTCTTTTAAGTATTTAACTTATGACTTACTTTGACATTTATAGTTACTATATATTTAATTTTTTTATATTATTAGCGTTCTGTATAAGAGTTTTAGATACATTAATTATAAGTTTGATTTTTAAATTACAATTGTAAGCCTTAAATTTGTCACTGTAAATTTTTTTTTTTTAGAAATTAATTTATCAATATTTTTCATGGCGAATCTATCATTCTAGTGATACGCATTATTTATCACGAATTCATTAATCAAAAATCTCATTTAAAAAAAAAAAATTGTACCTTTGGTACTTTTAGTTTGCGACAGATGGCGACACTGCATAAAATTAACAATTTTTTTTAAAAAACATTCGTTTTTGAACATTTTCAAATGATTTTTCTCAATGTTTTCAATTATTTAGTTGAATGCTATTTTGTATTGCCATATTAATAAGAGATATTAATATTATTATTAATTTTCATGCATTTTAGCTACAAAACTTCTGTAATCCGGAATTTTCTATAATTCGGACTCGCAGTAATCGCGACGATTCCGGATTAAAGAAGTTATACTGTAGTCCACAGTATTAATAAAAAGTTGAAATAAAAATCACTTAATGACATTTTAAACACGTGAATCGCATTTAACATCATTGAATGTGACATTCACGATCATCCATTATTGGCATTTAATCTTATAGTTTGGCGATAATTTTTTGGTCGATGGGATAACCTAGTAGTACCAAAATTTTCATACTATTGCAAGGCGGAAATGTTTAAACTAAATTTTACGAATATTTTATTTAAATAAGAGTGGTGTGAATCTGCTATTTTCAATTTATTGAATGGAAAAAAATTAACTAGTTAAGGGGTTAAACTCTCTACCATGCAGTACAAAAGTTTAATATTTTTTTCTTGTGGGATATTGAGTAAAATCAAATAATGTAGAAACTAAGAAATGATATTTGAATGTGGTGTGCCATGTAATCTCTGGATCGCAAAAGTCTAAAACATCTTTGTTTAATGTTTATCATGCTTAATCATTGTTTTTAGCTCACAGGCTATCAAAGCCTGAGAGCTTATGTGCCCGCCTGTTCTGTATGTATGTACGTGCATACATAACGCAATAACTCATGATAAAAATATCGGATTTACATGATATCTTGGATATAGGCTAATTATGATAAGACGCTTCCCTGATTAGTTTTGAGAGTTCATTCGATAAGTATAAGAAGGGAACTGGGGTTATTGCCTCTCCCTTTAATTTATATAAATGAGTTTTTCATGCAGAATTAATAGATTTCGTTGAAATCTTAGATGTAGGATCATTCTAATGAGATGCCTCCATGAATTGTATTGGGTGTTCATTGGATAAAATAAAAGAGGAGGAATGGGGGGTGATTCCCCCGTCTTAATTTAGGTTTTTAACTCAAAATTTACTGATTTGCTTCAAATTTTGTATATAGATTTATTCTGAAAAGGTGCTTCCTTAATTTGTTTTTGGAATTCATTGGATAAGTATAAGGGAAGGATAGGGGAAAATAGTCCTCATAATTTATGTAAATGGTTTTTATGCAGAATTAACCGATTTGTTTCAATTTTTGGATACAGGTTCATAGTAGTAAGAGGCTTCGCTCATTTGTTGTGGTACTCTCTTGTTAATTATAAAGGGGTGTATGGGCGATTACCTCCCCCTTATGTTAGCTAAATAGAGTTTTATGCAGAGTTATCTGATTTGCTTTAATTTTTGGATGTAGGTTCTTTCTGATAAGTTGAATTTCTGAACAGTTTTGGAGGTTTAATGGTTAATTATAAAGAAGGGAATGGGGGACAACGTTTCTTAAATTACATAAATGGGTTTTTCTGCCGAATTATTCGACTTTCTTTGAATTTCGGATAGAGGTTTATTATATGATAAGGCATATCCAAGATTAGTTTTGGAGCTTCAGTGGTTAAGCACAAAGAAAGGAAATGCTGGGAGCTAGTTTACCCCTTAATTTGTTTTTTGAAAGGCATTAACCCCCCTTATTTTTTTTTTCGAAAGGCTTTACAATATAAGGCTGTGCTATACAATTAATCTGTGTAGTCTGTGAGCTCTATGCCATCAGTTTTACTGGGCATCATTCTTTTTATTCCACTAGCCAATCATTTGAAAGTGTTAATAAATCTTCTTAACCCCTTAACTGTTTCGTTGTTTTTGACAACATAAATTAAAAAAAAAGACTAAACATCTCTTTTTTTACAATATACTTTACTTAATTGAAAAATATATGCCAATCAATAAAGATAAATTTGTAGTTACAAATTATTGGTATCAAAAAGCTTTTAGTAACAAAGCTAAAGCAAGCAAAGTGTTCTTTCCCCAATCCAGCTCAGGCAACACAGTTAAGGGGATAATGATTATCAAGAGGCCCAGAATGCTATTCAGATACTCATCAATATATTGCTATATGTAGTTAATTTATTTTGCAGAATATCTTTGTAGTTAATTACTTCTAAATAAAAGAAAGAAAAAAAACTTATTTAACTAGAGAAATATCAAATAAAAATTCTTTTAAATATTCTAGCAGTATTTATTATATCTTATATTGTTAGCAATATTCATAATATTTTATATTATCAGCAGTATCTATAATATTTTATATTATCAACAGTATTTATAATATTTTACATTATCAGCAGTATTTATGATATTTTTATATTGGTAATTAAAGTATTATTACATTGTGAATATTTTCATTTGAAGTTTTAAAGTGATGATTTTCTTGTTGGTAATTGATTACAGCTAAAAATCTGTACACAATTTATTAAGTCTTTTAAATTTAACATTTGATTCATCAATGTTTTGTATTGTATTTATACTTTAATTCTCTTTAATATGCATAAACTAAAATCTTTTGAAAATATTGTTGCAAAATACTAAAAATGGTGTCAAAAGAAAGATATTGTATATTCATATTGTATAATTTAATTTTAAAAAATTATGAAAATTTGAAAATTATATTTTGTGCAATAAATAAATAAATAAATAAAATAACAAAACAAAACAACAAAACAAAACAACAGCTATTTATGCATTTATTAAAAATCAGACAAGTGAGAGAAAATCAGGTAGTGTGCATTTGGAAAATATTATGACTAAGAAAATAAATTCAAGCTAAAGAAAACTTTCAGAACAACGATGATAATATAAGCCAATATGCAACTTTGAGGAAGTTTAACTGTACACAGAAATTATATCAAAAATTGACCTCAATAGAATGTATTGATTGATAAACATTACATTTAAATTAATAATGGGTTTTCTTATAGTTAGTCTTTTTCCTGTCAATAAATTGTAAAGTATTTAACATATGGCACAAGCACTATCAATCAACTCCATTAAATTACCTATTAAGTTTAATTTCTTTTCTTGTGAGATATCAGGTAAAATCAAATAATGTGGAAACTAAAAAGTTGGAAGTTTGGATGTGGTTTGCCCACTAGTCTCTGCATTAGAGAAGGCTAAAACACCTTCTGTTTTAGAATTGTGATTAAATATATAATATGGTATAAAAATAAAAAATATTCATTTAAATGTTTCCCTGAATGAACAGAAGGGTTCTACAAAAAAAAATATTTTTTCTGTTTGCTTATTTTGTAGCATGCTTCTCCTATTCTCAATCTCATTTCCTCCGTCTGTTTTATATGGTCTATGTGAGTATATTTCCTGTACCGATCAAAATCATCGGCAGATAGCAGCATCATTCAAACATATATTTTAAGTAAGTGTTTATTACTATTGTCAACAGATGGCAGCAGCACTAACTCCAATAGAGCTTTGATATATATAATAGTATACACTTATGAAAGTTTCCAAGAGATGGCAGCACTAAAATCTTATTTTTAAGTGGAGCAAAAGTACAGTAAAACCCCGATAATTCGGATTAATTGGGACCGGACCCAATCCGAATTATCGAAAATCCGGATTATCCGGAGAATTAGAAAATAAATGAAATAAAATATAACATACTAACAGAAAATCACCTTTATGTTAAACTTATTGAATATTTGCAGATAGTAATAATGTTTACTTTGCTTAATTATTCCGAAAGCATGTCAGAAAAAGTTTTTTTTTTTTTTTTTTTTTTTTTTAGAATACGACGATGAAACAAGTTAACGTTATGGAAATTAGCCAATCGCTTCTCAAACTTGAAAAAAAATGACTAAACCGATCCGAATTATCCGGAGATCCGGATTATCGGGGTCCGAATTAGCGGGGTTCTACTGTAAATAGTTTTGAGATAAGAATATTAGAACTCCGTAAAATTGGATGCTAAGCTAAGAGCTAAACATATATATTTTTTTGTTTTATTTCTTTCTTCCAGCTCAGTAGTCCTACCAGAAAATAAAAATGAATGAAAGAAATCCAATTATTGCTAGAATAAGTTTGTTTTAAGAAATGAAATCGCTTTCTACGTTAAATTTAATCTTATTTTAGGTAGACATCGTATGAAATACTACCTATTGCCTTCGCTCCCATGTTGGAATTTCTGATTTTTTTTTTTTTTTTTTCAGATCTACTCCGATTATGACTCCTAGCCCTCAAAACTACCATCAGTAAAGAAGTTTATATATATGTGTATATCACTTTCTTCTGAGCACAATAACTTTTATAATTCTGCACAGATTACCTTCAAACTTCTACATAAAATCAAGGGGCATAAAATGTCGATCAAGTTCGATAGGGAGGGTTTATGTAATAACAGAAAAAAAAATTCTTAATATTATCTAAAACTTTTGTATTGACAAATTTTTGATAGGACCAACACTTACTGAAAAAGGGGGGGGGGGTGGAAAAAGAAAAAAATCCCTAACCTCGTCAATTCTTAAGATATCAAATCCGATTAAATTTGTTTTACATCTCAATAATATCTATAACTTTTACACTGACACGTTTTTTATAGAACCAATCCTTATAGCTAAAATAAATTAAACAAAAATAGGAATTGAAGAAATAATTTCAAATCAAAACTTCCTATAAAATGACTCATTTTTAAATTCATTTTTGATTTTAAACTCATCCAAATGGCAAGATCTCTTATTTGGAAACTATATAATGTGACGTATTAGCCCGTTTTTTTTATAAGAATAGAATATATTGAAAAAAAAAAAAAAAAAAAAATTGAAAAGTTATGTCATTGAAATTAATTTTAGATTTTGTAAACGAGAGTGAAAAATTTTACAAAATATATACATGTGAGACTGAAGTAAATAGTACGTTACATAAAGTTAGATTCACTGATGATTATGCTTATGAAGGAGATAAAGCGACTTTAATTTTTAAAAAAAATTTAAATTAGTACTTTAAAAGTTAATATTTCAATAATATTAAAGTGAAAGTTATGCTGTATGTGGTATTTATTTCAAAAGAAATGCAATTGAATAGAAAAAGATTATAAAGTTTGACGAGAGGATGAAATTATTTTGTTATTTGCTGTTACATTGTTCCATTTACAGATTTCCTTTTTAGGAATTTTTCTAATGTAAGATTGCACTATGTCGAGCATCGGTGGTTCAGTGGTAGAATGCTCGCCTGCCACGCGGGCGGCCCGGGTTCGATTCCCGGCCGATGCAAAGTATTATTTTTCTTTTCTTTCCCCGTTGCTTTTGCGTTGTGAAAAAAATTCTAAACTTCCGTTTCTTCGTTATTTTAGATTGTATAAAAACAAATAAAGGTATTTCGAGCAACCTAATAAACTGTTTTGCGCTCTTTGAATAAGATTGTACGTTAATTCTCTCTTTTTTTTAAAACTTCAGCAGTATGTATTGGCAAAACATAATAAGGACGAGTGGTAGTTAGTTATGATGGACGGATGGCATATATTAAAATATAGTACATTTTTTAAAGCAATAAATAAATGTACTCACTGAGAAATAGATAGGAAGATTAATTACTATTAGCCTGTTAATTTATTGAGTAATAGTAATTTAAAGATGGACATTTAATAATTGTATTATTTGTTCTGCATAGATATTTAATGTAACAAATAATATTGTTTTGTCCTTGCTGACGCTGACATTTAGATTTATAATGACAATCACATTTAAAGAAATATAAACCAGTATTATAATAGCAATCATTCACTATTGATTCATTAGCACATTGATTTAATAATACCAGATTGTAAGAAAAAGTTTTCTTGTTGCGCGTGGCCCGTTAGCTCAGTTGGTTAGAGCGTCGTGCTAATAACGCGAAGGTCGTGGGTTCGATCCCCCCACGGGCCATACTTTTTTTTCTTTTATTCTTATCGTTCTCACTCTTTATTTTTATCTTTTACTGTAACGAGGCAATATTTTTAAATCCGCATTTTGTGTACGATGAACATAAAATAATTCAAAATTGATGAAATAAAATTTCGTAATTCATTTATGAGTTTGTTTCTATTTTAAGGCGTATTTTATTGACAGCTTAAAGTTTACTTCTGGAAATAAAATGGAAAAAATTCTCAAACCCTTTCTTCTGCAATTTTCTGTACTTTTTAATAATTCCTATAAAGTAAAGATGCAAAAAATACTCGTGTAAATAAACTTTAATTCATAATAAAAATTCAAACGTTTGTTTGAATTTTTATTATGACATGGCAGTTCCAATGATAAAATTATAGTACTTACTGTTATACACTTATTAAAAGCACTTATTATTATACACTTATTAAAACATTGATGCAACGAAAATGAAATTTGGGAGTTGAATTGTCCTGCGTTAAGATGTATAACTAGTTTTAGGTTTTAGCCGACCCGACTTGATCCGAGTTGGATCGACTAAATGTGGACAGGGTTTATAGATTCAGCGTAAAACACTGAAAAATCTATCTCTAATCCCTGGTTTTATCCTTTTATTTCCAATTGTTCTAAAATAAATTAATTTTTTTGTAATTGCTCATTTAATAGAAATTCGACTATCCGCCACAGAATGTATTAAAAATAAGTGCAACTTAAAAGTCTCCTAAATGTGAAAATGTTTGGGACATTCTCTTAGCAGTCTAAATGAAAATTAAATGCCGTGTGAAAATATACTATACAAATTGCGATGATATTTCAAAAAAAAAAAAAAAAAAAAAAAAAAAAAAAAAAAAAAAAAGATCGAACAAAGGTTACTTCGCATACAACAAAAATATAGTATGGTAAATGGATAATTTCATTGCAACAAAACTTAATAATTTTGTTCGTATTTTAACTAGCATCACGATCACGCCGGTACATACTAGAATGTAATTAACTGGCAATAGATGACATAATCATTTCTGTCTTTGGCTATTGCTAAACGGAAGTTGTGTTGAGTCCGTATGTAAAGGGACATCCAATTGCTGTACAACACGGATAAGAATATCCAACTGTATTGGCACATACATACAAAAGAACAGAAAATGTGCTCTTGCAATTTGGCGAATCTGATTATTCTTTTACTCGCCAAATGGAATATTTTGGCGTAATGGCGAGCGACGATAACCCAATTTTTCAAAACAAATTCCTGAATATTATGAATGACTATTTCAGGGGTCGTTGTAGGGATTTTTTTTGGGGGGGGGGGGGCCCATTTTGTGAAAAGTAAAAATTATTTTTGTTAAATTTATAATTATTTTTTTATGAAATTTATTTTATTTTTGTGAAAAGTAATTTTAAGCAACGAAACATGAAATATAAATACTGAAATTCAAACCAAGCATTTATTAATAATGACTACTTTCAATCCTTCTTTAAAATTTTTAACTTTCTGGTAAGCTTGTTTTCTTTGCAATTTATACATTTTAAAACCTAACAATAGAAAAATAAATAATGAAGAGTATGTTTTTATAGAATAGAATTTTGTTAATGGGTCTGTTCTATTAAAAGGAATTTTTTGAAGAAGCCTGCTTTATTAACAGGAATTTTTGTGAAGGGAGATCCTAAATGGACCCCAAATTTTCCTTGGATCGAACCCTTTTATTTACACAAGGTAGAATCCGTCGAGTTTCGACGAAAGAAAATATTTACGAAGGAACTGCTTCATTGGCTTATAATAGACCTACAATATTAGTTACAATAAAAAATGTATCTAACATTGGTTTGTCTAATTCTCATACACATATTATTTCAATATAAAGTTAAAAAAAAAATACTATTTCTATAAAACTCAGTTGTCCAAATTATTAAAATTAAACTGTAATCGTAATGTAAGCAGTAAAATATAAAAAAGATCTGTTATTATGATAAAATTATAAATTCTTATGCTTATTATCTCTTATGCTTGGTATTCCAAAATTTATTCCACTTTGACTTAATCATAGAATTTTTTTCCCGTGAAATCTAAATCATTATATCATTTTAACCATCTCAAAACTTTCATACGTACCTCTCATATCCGTATTCACCTTTAAAAAAAAATCTAATTTGATCGTTTTAAAATTATTTAAATTCAAAATTTGACGGCTCGAATGCTATTAAATGGAAATAGATATTAAACTATTTATATTCTTTTAAGTGTAAATGAAAATTTCTGAAATAATCTGCATGCAATGTATACGATAAAAAATATTCCTTTGACATCACATAAGGTAATATAACGATTTTTATACTCTCGAACTCGAATTATTTCAAAGTACTTCTTTATTTTCTTGTCTATTTTTTGGACAAAGATTTCCGATCACACGATATGTCACGACTCTACTACAAAGACACTTTAAATTTCTGTAAAACATGGCATTTGATCAGTGTGTGATTTCGATTACAGTATTTTCACCTGTGAAATATTGCAAAGCAATTGGGGTCAAAATAACACACCTCTACAAAACATATTTCAGTTTTATGAATTCAAATACACGCTCTTTTTAATAAAAAGACGTCCTTTGCATCCACTAAAGCATTTCTGTTTTACGCTTAATTCTTAAACAATATGTATAGAAAAGTATACGTATGACATCATTATCGCGAAATAATACACAAACTCAGCAAAAAAAAAAAAAAAAAAAAAAAAAGTCGCTATTTAAGGAACAAATTGAATATCTAATGAACTATATGCATTCATTTGTTTGTTTATAATAGCTGCATATTTTATCGGAGAGCTTTCATTCATATTTCTTCAAAATTAGGAAAATGATTTTACACACGGATTAAAAAATTTGCATTATTTCAGCTATTTGATGCAAATTAAGTAAAAACGGAGAAAATAACTCACACAACTATTCTTTAAAATACATTTTTTTTTTTTTTTAAGAGAAAGTGTTGAATCGAATGTAAAGTAAGTTTGTAATAAACTAAAAATTATTTAATTGATGAATAAAAACGAAATAAAACCAAAAGTCACCGGGTTTTATAACGGACTATATTATTGAAATAGCACATATTTTAATTTCAAATTTTTTCACATTTATGAGATAATGACAACGAAAAGATACAGTAATCTGTTTCTTTTTTTCCCCCCTACAGTTACTGTTTATTGTACTTGATAACGTTATCAACTTTTTGGTAATTTTCAACCCTCTCCCCCCTTCCAATATTATACGTTATCATCCATCGACAGCCCCCCTTCCCGGTAATGATATCGTTATCAATGTCTGATTTTTCAGAATTTATTTCTTTTGTTTGGAGCTATATCTGACTATATATAAAACTAGTGTATATAGTTACTAGTATATATTGTTCTATATATATAGTTTTATATATATCTGTATATAAAACCAGTTGCATTTATTTTTCGCATACTTAATTGATTCAAACGAAGAGAAGTCATTAAAATATCATTCTATATTATGTAACACTTAAAAGAAATTGTTATTATTTTAAAATATTTTATAATAGCTTTTTGTTACATAATGCTTTCAACTGTAATAATGTCTTGTTGCACTTGCTCCGCACGGAGGAAGGGAATGGGGAGATATAAACTCTTATACACAAAATAAGTGGGCTACATGCCTTTTCTTTGATTTATTAGTAAGCACAAGCTTCTTTTTAAATATAATTCTCACATAGTTTCTCGAGCATTGATTGTATATGTACACACACACAAAAGGAATGTTAAATGTTGTATTTTATATTTTAGAATTAAACACTTTTATTATAATTTAGTGATTTTATTAAAAAAAATTATTTTCATAAAAATAGATAGCAGACTAAAACACGATAACATATTATTTTGAACCAAAAACCATGTTACAAATTTAAAAAAAGAAAATTTGGTTGGATCAAAAATGATATCAATAGATAAATCTCCCCTCCTCAAAAGATATCTTACGATATCATATCAGTTCCTCCCCCCTCCTCCTAAGATGATAATGTTACATTTTAACAACCCGTAAAACTAGTGCAAATTACCCTGCATGTTTCACTGAAATAAGTGAATCATAGTATTTACTCGCGTATTTTTGCGCTCGTATATTTTCCGATTATTTAATGCCAAAAGTAAGAGCTGTTTAGTAGAAAGAAATGAGTGAAAAGTAAATTTCTTATGGTTCTTATGTAGGTCTCATATGCAAAATATAAAGAGTAAAGTTTAAGTTTGGCAATATCAATACAGAAACATAACATGTCCAAAGTAGAGATCGGCATCGGACAGCTACATCATGCCCGAGCCCGGGCTTTATTTATTTTATTTTTATTTATTTATTTATGAGCAGGCACGGGCCAGATCAAAATCAGTCTTGAATTTATTTTACATATTAGAGGCGGGCCGAAACTGGACTTGATTGTTCCCAGGATATGTTGGGCCAGCATTTTATTTTGTAAAAATAGCGATAGTAAAATTTTGTTAGTGAAATTCTTAAAAATAAACATCAAATTAATGATACAAAAATATTTTCACAAATCTATCTTCCTATTATAGAACTTGAAAAGTTATAATTTAGTTAATTATCTTTTTAAGCTACATGGATTTTTTTAATATCTTTCTTAATAATAGTCTACTATTGTTTCCATTTTTTTGTATTCTATGGCTTATGAACATATAGTAATCTAAAATATGCTGCAAACATTTCCCTTAAAAAATATGCAGTATTCATTGAAAAAAAAATCAGAATTTTTTGTTGAACTTGAGTTGAATCGGGCCAATTTGATTTTCATTGATTTTACTATCAGTCAGAATCTGATTTCGAAGATTTTTCAACGGATTGGTCCGGGCCTAAACCACAAAATTATAAACAGACCGGAATACAAACTTGAACTTTTAGTTTTTATACCAGGTAATATAGTTTTCGTTCGGACCGGCCCCTGAA
The DNA here is from genome assembly GCA_964019185.1 of Maratus speculifer. Classification (NCBI taxonomy): domain Eukaryota; kingdom Metazoa; phylum Arthropoda; class Arachnida; order Araneae; family Salticidae; genus Maratus; species Maratus speculifer. The sequence continues at coordinate 121,990,912 of OZ025303.1, read as the reverse complement.
ATTTTGACCCGTTCAAACCTCTAACATGTATCACTTCATTGCATTAGAGCTATGATGAAAATATATTTTTGACACAATAGTATTTGTTTGCCTAGCTAATAAATTGTGAAGTTGCTTGTCATGATTAATTCTCTTTTATCATTTCTATATATGAGTAAGAATTCGCTTTTGAAATGATATCGTTACAGACGGGAGTATTATTTTAGAAATACTTAAGTTGGGGCTTGGTCTGAAAAAAATTGGGAACTACTGGATTATAGAGTAAGAAGAAATTCTATTTCATTATTTCAGATTATCCCCAAAATATTTCATGTAAACTGAGCTTGAATAGATTTTCTGGAACTTAAGGTCCACCCTCTTTTCATGGCCCTTCGAAACCAACGTAGTAGTTTAACGATGCTTTTTGAGAGTATCCAAAAATGAGGAAAAAAAATGGGCTGTGTTTTCAAGATGAACACTGAATGCGTATAAAAGAGTGGTAAATAATTTTAAAAATATATGGTTCCTTACGTAAAAAAGTAAAAGCGGAACCATTATAAGATCACTCCTGTGTCTGTCTGTCCATCGGTTACAGCCAGTTTACTCGTAAATTATGTTACGTGGAAAATTAAAATTCGCAGAAATAATAAAGGCTATTGATAATGCGTATATTTTAGCTTATTAACTATTCACAAATATATTTACAAAAAATGCTGGTTTTTCCTAATTTAATATAAGCTAATTAAGTCTCTTGAAAAAGCGAACATTTTCTTTGTACACCGAACTCGAAAATACATTTCTTTTAATTTTAGGTACCATATTTCCAGAGATATCGTCGAAAATGTAATGCAAAAATGTGTTTTCCCTCCCTTCTGTTTCCGAAATATGGTAGAATATTATGATGAATGAGATTATTAAAATTATGGTCGTAGACATTAATTTAAATCTTGCTGGGAAACTACAACGATTACCCTAGATCACTCAGTTTTTGAGGGAACCGCATTCCCGTTATTTACGAATTTCTATTTCTGGGCTTTCAGCGAAGGGATTGAGGAGCGCTGGAGATACCTATCATCGCAAAGTAATAAAAAGATTGTCGAAAATGGTTTGTGAATATATATATAGATATAGATTAGACAAAATATTAATTCTTAAAGATATGGTCAGTTTGGACGTGCATAAGACATGAGCGACGGCGTCATCGGTTTCAGGTCTAGATAACAAATTTAATAATATATTTGTGTAATGCAATGCTTAGTTACTGATTCATATATATTTATTGTACTGAACCCTCTGTTCACGAGTAATACTCACATTTGACCACTTTTTACTTTTATTCTAGACTAAAGTTCTTCAGCGCCTGGGTTGAGAACGGACCACCTAATGTTTTCTGGTTGTCAGGTTTCTTCTTCACGCAGTCTTTCCTCACGGGTCAGTTTATATAGATTTCTAAAACTATGTGCACTTCTTATCATTGTTGACATTTATCATTTTACACTATCGTATAATGTACTGTTGTTTTCATCTCTTTCGCAGGTGCTTCTCAGAATTATGCCCGAAAGTACCACATACCCATCGATCAGCTGGAATATCAGTTTGAAGTTCAAAGAATTGAATCCGAGTCTGACGTGAGACCCGAAGATGGAGTTTATGTAAAAGTAAGAAAATGTACATTTTATTACGAGCCGATTGAGAACCACATACTTCGAATCATCAAAAATCGAAATACAGTAGTGCGCCGATTATCCGGATTCCGATAAACCGAACTGTCCAATTAATCGAAGCGATCAAGGGTCATGTGTTTTTGGCCAACCTTCTCCAAAATTTTTCTAGTGAAACTGCTTTTGACGCAGCTGAATGAATTTGGCTGCATGTCACGAAAGTTAACCGTTAAATAAACATTTCCTAATTCTGAAAAAGGGGGGGGCAACAAATGCAGAGACAGCAACGCATAAAATCAACTGCTTCTAGAATCTGATAAGTTTCATTTCTAATACGCGAGAATCCCACGCAGAAAAAAAAATGTCCTCTGTGAAGCAGAAGACTATCTACAATTTCTTTTTCCTATTACTGATTTTTTTTTTTTTTTAATGTAAGCACTGTATAGTAAAATAAATGTAATAATTTATATGAGTAACTTTGTATTAATTTTGTAAAATATAAAATTTTTAAAAAGTAAAAAAAAAAAAAAAAAAAAAAAAAAAAACTTGGTCTTTGGTCCGGATAATCAACGCCATCTACTGTATATCAGGAACAGGAAATAGAGGTGATTATCTTTTCAAACACAATCGGTGTTAGAAGATAGCTTGGGAAAGTCCAAAATGAAAATCACATGGATTAGTATCATAATTTATTTAGATGCGGGCGTAATAGTCCAGGAGCCAGTGACATCGTAAGTTCCGTCATCGCGGAATTAAGGGGGGAAAATTGCAAACCGACAGTAAACATACGAACAAAATGAACTAGGTTTGGCAAGTCGAAAATAAGTTTAATTAAATTAATTGTAATTGAAAAGCTGTAATGAATTGTCGTTTTCGCTGGAAGCTGACACTTGGGCATGCGAAGCGGAATAAAGTAGCCGTTGGTGAAAATTCAAAGGAAAATAAATGCGTAGTTTTATCACCGTCCGCCTCCTTTAAGAAGCGGCGAAATAAAGTTTTTTCTCATACCAATTTTTTTCTGAAAGAGTACATCATTTTCTATAAAATGCTCAAAGATTGGTCAATATCCGCGATGACGTCATGTCATGATGGAGATAGGAATTGGGATTCAGGAGCCTCTTGTTGGATCGAACATTTTTTATTAGGCAGCTCATCTTACAAATGGATTCGCGAGTCCGATCGGATGTCCTGGAGCCAGATGCGTTGATTTTTCGGAGTTACATGGCCATAGTTTCAGCAGGCATCTCAAAACTGCAAAATCTCTCGTTGTTTACGCGTGTTCTGGGTTATATGTTGGAGATTGTAACATTTTCCAGCAGAGGGCACAGTTGTGGATCCGGGAGGAATATTTAATTTAATTGGTTCATCAGTGTTTGATTGATATGTGCTCAAAGCCCACACAATTCCAGTGTTGGTGACTTTTAAGGCCTAACTATTATAAATGGCTGCAAAAAGCACTTAGATCCTCAATTTTAATCTTAAGGAGAGTTCAAAAATGATATTTGAAAGTAATAAATGTTAGGCTGGGAAAGAAAGTTATCAGGGGCAAAGTAGCTTTTTAAGCTTCAGAATGAAAGTAAAAAATATTAATTGTGATTTTAAACTTTTGAATTTTAAGTTTTAAAAAGGGGTTAGTTTTTATCTTTTCATATATATATAAACTTTTATACTGATGGTAGTTTTAGGGACTAGGGTCATGATCTGTATAGATCTGCAAAAGTTTTTCCGAAATTCGAACATAGGAGCGATTCCAATAGGTAGTATTTCATGAGGAATCTACCCAAAACATGGAAAAGAAAATGAAGTGGGATTTTTCGATAGTTTTAGTAAAAGACAAAATTTTCAAACAAACAATGTCTATGATCACACTTCTTCCCTATCAGAAAACGAAAAATCCTATTTATTTTTTCTCTTTCTATGTTGTTTCCCTATAAGAAAATGGAATATCCTTTTTTTCTTGCCCCTTCCGAAAGAGAAACGGGGTGCTTTATTTTCTGATAGGGGAAAAATGTGATCATTGACGTTGCTTTTCTTGTAAGTTTTGTCCTTTTTTTTCTTAAAAATATCACGAGACCCCACTTCATTTTCTTTTCCATATTTTTGTACATATGTTAAACTACTGCATGACTAATTTTGTTTTATTCAACCTTGACGCTTTTTTGAGATAACACTACTTTAAATGTTGCAGATTTTGAATAATTTGAATATTTAATAGATTGTATCTGCTAACAACAACAATACCTCAGTGCAGTACTATTATTTAGCTTGTGCTAGTAGTAACTTTCATATTCTATCAAAATATTACTTTTTTGTCTGAATTTCAAAATAATGGCTCTTAACAAATTTGAATATTAGGTTTGAATTTATAAATTAATTGCGTGCAAACTCCTATTCTTATATGTATATTTAACTTTGTGAAAACCGCAAATCTTTTAAGAAATCTTGCCCATGTTGAATTTTTTGCAGGGTTTGTTTCTGGAAGGTGCTCGTTGGGACAGAGAACTTATGATTGTCAACGAATCTTTTTCGAAAGTGCTTTATGACACATTGCCTGTTGTATCCTTTATTATTTATCAATTCATTTAAAAAGTCTTGAAGTGTTCGTTTTATGTCCGTTATATAAAAAATTGCAGTTTGTATCTGCATTGTCTTAATTTACCCTCAATTTGTATAACAAACTAGATTTAATGATTTATATTTAAACCCCAAACCTTTTTAATGATAAAATTTTGAATTTACTGTATACCAAATTCGGTAAAAATTGGAATTCTAAATTGTTTCTTTTCATTTGAAACGTTGCAGATTATAAATAGGGAAAACCCCGACTCGATCTGACCAAAGAGAGGCCTAGTGTCTGGGATTGATTTTGGGGGCTCCATTCCTCTACTGTTTTAAAAAATAAAATATTTCTCTTGCCTTAGAATACAGATATGAATATATAAATACATATAAATATACTATACTTTAGGAGATAGGAGACAAATACATAACTATGAAATTATGTTTTAAGTTATTTCGACTGACTCTAATTACTTCTGTTTGAAATGAATTCCTAGAAGCGATTTCCACATCTTTATCATTGCTTGTATCTCTATCCAGGGTTCGTAAATATCTTGATATTTTCAAAAATTAAAAAAAAAAATCTAATATTTTGATATATATCCGATATTTTCGATATACACTGGTCATCAAATTAAAGAATAATGAGAAAAAATATGCTCACAAAGTTAATGTTGCAAACAATGTCCATTGCTGCGATTATTTATGTTAATTAAATACTACTGAATACTAACTTGCCCTTCTGCGTATAAGGGTAACGCATTCATCGTTAGTGTCGGAAATATGCAAATTAGGTGGCTAACAATGTGGCGAGCAATTCTTAATTTTTAGCGTTTGCCCGAGATAACTCGGGTCAGTAAACTGATGATGAAACCAAATGTTTTCACTCATATCAAACAAAATAAAAATTCAACTTAAAATCTGTATTTTCTGTTTTATTTCAGTTCTTTATTTTTAATAATAAAATAATAATTTTTTTGCAATAAAAAAAAATTGTTAAGTAGTTTTGTATTGCAACTTAGCCCATCCATTAATCATTTGGCGTAATTGAAATTCCAATGTACATTATCAAATGCCAAAGCGAACGGTAGGAAATTCCATAATAACTAAAATAATGAGATCCGTAAATTAAATTATAATGATAGTCCAAGAGCCGACAGCACAAAAACCTAAAGCATCGCGCACACAAAAAAAGATCCTTTTTATTATGGAAGAGTAGTAATAGGGGTATCTAATAATCCATGTCTCTCGAAAGTGAAAAGGTGCATAAGTCAAAAACACCACTAGTGGTTTATTCGTTTTATTCGTCGGTTTATCATTGTGTTTGCCGTACAATCATTTAATACCTTTGGCTGTATGGCAAAAACTGTTAAGCATACGAGTAAATCACTAGTGGTATGCACCACTTCACTTCCGGCAGACATGGATCATTATATTCCCTTATTATACCCCCTACGCTTCCATGAAATAAAGGTTTTTTTCACGTGCTCGATACCTTAAGATTTTCTGCTGTCGGCTCTTGGATTATGAGGGAAGGTGCCATTTAATGCAAATAGAGACAGTAATATGAGTACATGATGTTATTTTTTATTATAAACAATTAAATCATTGCGAGTGAAATTGCACTGTAATTAATTGTTTAGACTTAAATTGTAGATATTATTAAACGATTAGTGAGTGCAAATAATTAAAGATTTCTTTTTTTATGTATAAGTTGTAACGGTTAGATAAATGCGATTGCATAGTTGGTAGAAAGTTTATTTTTTTTTATGTATCTATTTATTTTATTAATGACTAAATATATGGTAAGTATTAGAGTCATATTTATTATCTGCAAAAGAGATGAAGATAATATTTCTTGAAAAGAAAAGGAGTTTTGATTAAACATTTTTATAAAGAAAAAATAATTTTACTTTTAATCGAGGCATAATTAAAAATATATGTTGATTTGTTAATTGAAACGCAACAAGGTGGCCTTCCCTAGTACCGTTCTCCCCTATTACCCTCTGTCTTTGGCTGTGTCTGTTTTTTCCTTGACTACTTTTTGCAGATCTGGATCAAACCGTGCCGTCGTGACGAGATCGTCTGCCGCCCAACCTATACCTGTCCAGTCTACAAAACCGGTGCCCGACGCGGTACTCTCAGTACCACCGGTCATTCTACGAACTTCGTCATGATGATCGAACTGCCTTCCAAGAAATCATCCCGACATTGGATCAATCGAGGTGTGGCCGCTCTCTGCCAACTGAGTGACTGAAAACATTTTTACATTACCAACTTTCATTGTGCTACGAATTTTTTTACGATTTGTTTTATCATGTGGTCTAAATTGTATTTTAAATGCTTTTGTCTTTGAATAAATATTATGTAATAAATTACTCATTCATTGTGTTACAAATTCTTGGAGATAATTACCATTACACACTTAGAAACAATTTTTTAATTAAATTTTTGAAATTCCAAACATTTACTTCCAAAAATCGTTAAAATAGGGCACTGTACGCCGAAATCTCGTTCTCTGCAAGCAATCTAAAATAAGAAAAATGTTAAGTCAAGCATCTATCTGATAAAATTACTTTTGAAATCGTTTCAGTAGTTCCGGAGATTAGCCCTACAAACAAACAAACTTTTCCTTTTAATACAGATAAAGATGACTTATAGCCTATGTTTAATTCCGGGCGAACACCATCTCTTTGATAAAATTAGGTTTGAAATGGGTTCGGTAGTTCCGGAGATTAGCCCCTACAAACAAACGTTTCCTCTTTATAATATAGGTATAGACGACATAAGATATAGCCTATGTTTGATTCCGGGCGAACACCATCATTTTGGTATAATTACTTTTAAAATCTCTGTTCGGTAGTTCCGGCGATTAGTCCCTACAAACATACAAACAAACTTTTCCTCTTCATGATATAGGCATAGACGACATAAGATATAGCCAATGTTTGATTCCTGGCGAAAACCATCATTTTGGTACCATTACTTTTGAAATCGGTCCGGTGGTTCCGAATTGGTGGCATAGACATAAGATATAGCCTATGTTTGATTCCGGGCAAGCATGATAATTTTGGTACCATTACTTTTGCAATCAGTTGGGTAGTTCCGGTGATAAGCCCCTACAAACAAACTTACTTTACATCTTTATAATATAGGTACAGACAACAATGAAGGACTTTAATACTTTTAATGCAGATCTCAATTTTATAAGCACATAAGATATCGCCGGGCCGCAGGTTGAGTATGACTGCCATAGATGAATACTTTAAAACAACCAAGAACGTAAATAATCCTGATGCAGCTAAGATAAGTCCCATTCCTGTCGCTAAAGTCGGACTTCTATAGAAGAAAGTTTTGGTTTATATTTGGTTTTTCATATGCAAGCATAACAGATCATTTTCAATTTAAATTGTTTTTCGCATAAAACTATATAATAGTTGCCATGATCGTAGAGAATTTATGGAACTTTTATGTTAGCTAGGTAAAAATCTTACCAAAAGAATTTTTTTAACTTGCCAGCTAGCATTTCTTATTTTTCGCGAAATAAATTACTAAAATAATGCTTTGATGATAAAAATGAACGTCGTGATTTTTTGTATTATTTATGAGTTTTCAATTCTTTCTTTTTTTAATGAAATAGGTATATGCGAATAGGTATATTCGCGAATTTTAAATTAAAATTATGCATTTTAAATGAAATGAGTGAAAGGATTATATTTTAAATGAAATTAATGAAATGCGAAAAAATGCAATGGTAACGATGTTTGGAATGTATCCCTTGCGTTCGGCTAACATAAATATACCGGAATCTTGATTTATCTATGAATAGGTATATTCGCGGATTTTAAATGTTTCAATTTAAATTAAAATTATGCATTTTAAATGAAATGAGTGATAAGATTATATTTTAAATAAAATTAATGAAATGCGAAAAAATGCAATGGTAACGATGTTTGGAATGTATCCCTTGCGTTCGGCTAGCATAAATATACCGGAATCTATCTATGAATAGGTATATTCGTGGATTTTAAATGTTTCAATTTTAAATTAAAATTATGCATTTTAAATGAAATGAGTGAAAGAATTATATTTTAAAATAGCTGACCCGCCCGGCGTTGCCCGGGTCCGTATTAACAATATTAAACGAACTTGAAATTTGTATGATTTTATCATTAACTGGAAGCATGCAGAAATGTATTGTCTGAAATACGTCGCAGCTGACTTTGTGAAAAATCGGTTTTAAAAACAACAACTAATATTAAGCTCTAAAAATACTTAAAATGAGCAATGAGAAACACGGGAGAGAACATGTATCCAACGATTGCGTTAGTTTCGTGTTAAAGTGTTGATATTTACCCGTAAAAATCACTGTTAAATCACGTAACTAATTATTTTTTTCGCATAGAAATCCCAAGTGATATATTTTGAATTTCAAACTAATTATATCACTCTTAAATCCGACTATACCGTGAATGAAATCGATACGCGATGATAAAAGATTGGTATATAGTATTATAATTTCAGAGCCATTTAACAAAAGTGTATATTTTTAATCAAAGCATGCGTAATGTTGACTCTGTAGACAAATTCCTAACAGTAAACTTTTGTACAATAACCATAATCTGTCTGTAACCTAACTGCGACTTAACAGTACCCTACCGTAACTTAAATATAACATAAATGTAACCTAGCCGTCACTTTATTGTAACCTATTCTTATTCTAACCATCACATAAATGTAATTTAACTTTAACCTAACTTTAAATTAACCGTGATCTAACTGTAACCTAACGTGAAATTAAATAAAATCAAAGACTTACCGTAATGCAATTGCAACCTAATCGCAACCCAAATGTTACCTAACTATTCATGGAGTTCATGTCCATGGAAATTATTTTGTCTTGTTTGGATTTGGTTATGATTCATTAGAATATTTTCGTCGGGTTCAGATTTGGTTCGATTCAGGTTTCAGGTATTTTTTGAAATTCGATTTAAATGTTCGGGTCGGATTCATGTCCATGGAAAATATTTTGCCTTTCTCGGATCCAGTTGTGTTTCTGTGAACAGATTTGTCGGGAACAGATTTAGTTCAATTCAGATTTCGGCGATTTCTTCAAATGGAATTTTTGGGTTCAGGTCTTCCCGCGTGTCCACGGAAATTATTTTGTCTAATTCGAATAAAGACATGCTTCACTGGAATATTTTTGTCAAGTTCAGACTTGGTTTAATTTAGATTTTGTCTTTTTCTTCAAATGTAATTTTTGGATTCGGGTTTTCTTGCGTGTTCACGGATATTATTTTGCCTTGTTCGAATAAATACATGCTTCACTGGAATATTTTTATCAAGTTCATTTCAGATTTCGAGATTTTTTTCAAAGAAATTTTTTAGGTTCAGATTCGGTTCATGTGCATGAAAATGTTTTCTTATTCGGATCCTGTTACTGTTCTTTGGAATATTTTTGTCATGTTCTGATTTAGTTCGATTCAAATTTCAGGTATATTTTCAAATAGAATTTTTAGGTTCGAATCTCGTTCATGTCCACGGAAATTATTTTATCATACTCGAGTCTGGTTATGACTCTTTCTAATATTTTGATCGGATTCAGATGTGGTTTGAGTTGAATTTCAGGTTTCTTAATATCGGATTTTTTAGGTTCGAGTCGGGTTTATGTCCATGGAAATTATTTCGTCTTGCTCGGATTGGGTTATAGTTCTTTGGGATACTTTTATCGGGTTCAGATTTGGTTCAATTCAGATTTCGGGTTTTTTTTCAAATGGAATTTTTGGGTTCGGGTCTTCTTGCGTGTTCACGAAAATTATTCTGTCTTGTTCGAATAAGGAGATGCTTCACTGGAATATTTTTGCCAAGTTCAGATTTGGTTCAGTTCAGATTTCGCGATTTTTTCAAAGAAATTTTTCGGGTTCGGATTGGGTTCATGTCCATGGAAATATTTTGTCTTGTTCGGATCCGGTTGCGGTTCTTTGAAATACTTTTGTCAGATTCAGATTTGGTTAGATTCAAATTTCAGGTATTTTTTCGAATGGAAGTTTTAGCTTCGTACGGGTTCATGTCCACGGAAATTACTTAGTCTTACACTGTAAAAAAAAAAAGGTCGATCTACTAAAAAAACTTTAGTGATCCTTGTAATTACTAAAAATTTTTTAGTAATCTTAGTCGGTTACTAAAAAATCTGTAAGAATCACTAGAAAAAAGTTAGGAACGAATAGAGTTAATAGTTTTATATTTTTAATAGCTCTTACTAAAACTCAGTTGGTGTGGCCTTGATAGCATAGTGGTTATAGTAACGGACTTCAGGCTGAAAGGTCCCGGGTTCGAAACTTGCCATAGCCAAATACATCCCGAATGTCTGTAGTGTCTCGTTAATAAAGGAATTATGAAAATTCGGTCGGAGCCCTAAGGAATGTTTAGTGCTGCCATCTATTGCGGTTTTGTCGAAAATCTTCCGCTTCAGAAGTTTGGATGCAGCTCGAAGGAAGCTCCTCCGCTGCGGTTGCACGTAATGGTTATTAAAGGTAATTTTGGAGCTATAACTAAAATTTGCTTTGTGGCTCATACTAAAAATTTTTAAGTTAGTTATACAAAAAATTCTTTTGTTCAGTTTACAAAAGAAATGCTTGTTTCACTTGCAAAAAAAAGTTTGTAATGGTTACTAAAAAATTCTGTGGAATACAAATTTACTAAGAAATTTTTAGTAACCTCTTGAATTTTTTTTTACAGTGTACTCTGATCCCGTTATGGTTCTTTGGAATATTTTGGTCGGATTTAGACGTGGTTTGTGTCAAATTTCAGAATTTTTCAAATGGAATTTTTTAGGTTTGAGTCGAGTTTATGACCACGGAAAGTATTTTGTCTTGCTGGGATATAGTTCTCTGGAATATTTTTATCGGTTTCAGATTTTGTTCGGGTCATATTTCGAGGTTTTTTTTTAAGACAATATTTAAGTTCGGGTCCGGTTTCATGCCCACTAAAATTATTTTGCCTTGTTTGGATCTGGTTATGCTTCATTTGACCATTTTTATGGGATTGAGATTGAGTTCGGGTCAGTTATCAAATCCATAGTTTTTTCTTCAAACAGAATTTCTAGGTTCGGGTCGGGTTTATACTCACAGAGATGTTGTCTATCACGGATCGGAGTGTGGTCTGTTTGTTTCTGGTTGGGATCGGGTTATGTGTTAATTAGTCTAAACATTAAGATTATAATCAGTTTTGCGACTATTCTTTTTATGGCTATTCCTGATAAATAATTTACTTTGCTATTTGATAATTTATTATGGTGTACGAATCGTTTGCGGTTTCGAGCAATTGTACGCCAAATAGCCATATTTTATTTTTGTTTTAAAACCAAATTAAAGTCATAATTTAATTTTAAATTGAACAGAATACATTTAAATTTTATCAATGATAAAAAAAAACTCCTAGAAAAGTGTTGTGTGATTTTTTTTACTGCAACACACCTAATGACTCATACATTCTAATGTTCGAAATGCCACAGATCTGCGTTCAACCACACAGTAAAAAGAAATTGAGAGGAATTTTAATGTCTTGGGCTGACGCCAAAAATGTAACCCTAAAATCCGATTCATTAAGTCCAAATAAGAACCAACAAAACCATGTGCTTTGACACGCCGATCAATTCAAACTGGTTTAAACCCGTATTTCTTTGTTTTTTACATTTTAAACTGTTATTGAATAGATGACTAAAATTTCGTTTAAAAAATAACGTTTTGTGCCATTATTGACTGTAATACACGATCGGAATGCATAAAAGATACAAATATATCAATCATAGGCAAGAATTATGTGATTATTTTTATCATATGACTTTGAAATATCAATATAGAAGCATCATTTAAGATTTTGCTTGAAAAGTTAACATTCTTTCGTTAATGTCTTAAAATCGTCTGCACTCTGAAATCTAGATTTTAGACTAATATTTGTTATTTAAGTTTTCGCGCATGATTTTAAAAGAATGTTTTCATAAATATATTTTATATATTGACATAGAATTATTAATATGTTGTTAAATCATAAACATTTTTCATCTACGTTATAAAGTATTAAAAAGTTCTGAAAAAAAAGAAAACTTTTAGTAATACAATTTTTAGTTCAAATCAAATGTTTTTAATATTTTATTTAATTTTATTTTGACATTTAATTATTTCGAATTTATCAATTTCAATTATTTTAAAAGCAAATATTTTTTTAAATAAATAATATAATAGAAAAAAGACCATTTAAAAAAATTACTATTTCTTCGTAAAATATGCTTCAGCTGTAATTCATTTCTTTCAATTCGTCTTATTAATACAAAATCCCTTCCACATGCTTTTGTTTGGGACATTAAAATTTGAGCGATAAATGGTTTAATATTGCAACTCTTTTTTCGGTTTACTTCACCACCACCTATCTTTTTCCTCCATGGTTTACAACCGCTCGCTGTGATAAAAAATCATCATTTAAACTGACAGTTTGCCAGTCTATGAATTTTAAAGGTCTGTTCCAGCTTTTTTAATTATCAATGCGAAAATTTTATGCAACCAACCAACCTTAACTAAATGAAGGGAAAAAAAGAAGAAAAAAGGCGATTTTTTATGAGAGTGATCTTTGGAATTTAATTAATTACTCAGTTAATAAATAGAATTTCGAAATTCTGAAGCTCAGGTGCACCAGGAGAGATTTGTGGCTACTCTCAAAAAAATTTTGAGCCTCGTACATGCTGTAGATTTTGCTAGCCATCGCAGACACACACACACACACACACGCAGACAGAGCGTATTGTTCTTTTATTAATATAGATGAAATTAATGAAATGCGAAAAAATGCGATGGTAACGATGTCTGGAATGTATCCCTTGCGTTCGGCTAACATAAATATACCGGAATCTTGATTTATCTATCAGAATCTTCCGATTTGGCGAAGGATTGGGGAAGTAAATTAAATTATGTATAAAACTAGCATGATACAATGCTTAGCATTATTTTACATTTAAAGGAGATCAAACTGGTAGCTAGTTCTAAAACATAAACATATACATACATTCAATCTAATATGTAGAAATAAAAATTTGTCTGTCTATCTGTCTTTTCGTGACAGAGCACGTACACAAAAATTGTATAAGTTACAGACTTATTTTGTGTCTTTACTGCTGATTACCTCGTGTCACACGATAAATCATAAAATTGTGAAAAAATTTATTATTTTAATTGAATCAATAAATCAATTTTATCAATGTCGTCAGTTCATTTTTGCGATTTAAAATTTAAAAAAGAACCTTAAAATGAACGTTTTTCGTGTAGACGTGATAGCATCTGTCTTAAGATGATTATTGACAACGACTTTGTTTCTTTATGTACAAATAATGAAAATGAAACAGAAAAGAATATTGCATAATGCTTGGTTGAAGTTTTCGGGAATATCAGATAGAATATATAAGTAGTACTTTAGAAATGGGCGGAGCTAGTGACATTATATTTTCAATGAATTATTAAGTATATTGAGACCTTTTCCCTTATTGTGAGTGCAACGTATTCAATTGGTGTAACTTTGTAATCTAAACGTCTAAACTTGTTGGTATAAATCTGTAAGTCTAACTTTATAATCTAAAACATTCAATTTTCTTAATGTGATTTTTACCAGGGCCGAAACTGAGGCAGGAGGGGCACGGGGAGCATGTTCCCCGGGCGCCAGTGAAAATTTTGTCGATTTTTATCACGTGTATGTGTTATACGGTATATTGATAAAAATCACCCTGTCTGGGGTATGTCAAGGCACAGAAGAATCTGAGGATGATATAGTGCAAGGATTTTAAATAAAGAGGGATGTTTTCTATTCTTTTCGATTCCGCTTTCAAAGTTTGAACGAATCTATATTTAACAAAGCTGATTACAGTAGAACCCCGTAAATTTGGACCCCGTTAATCCGGATCTCCGGATAATCCGGATCAGTTTGGTCTTTTTTTTTTTTTCAAGTTTGAGAAGCGATTGGCTAATTTCCATAACATTAATTTGTTTCATCGTCGTATTCTGAATTTAAAAAAAACCTTTTTCTGAAATCTTTTCGGAAGAATTAAGCAAAGTAAACATTTTTACTGTCTGTAATTATTCAATAAGTTTAATATAAAGGTGATTTCTGTAAGTATGTTTTATTTTATTCCATTTTTTTTCTTACTCTCCGGATAATCCGGATTTTCGATAATCCGGATTGGGTCTGGTCCCAGTTAGTCCGAATTATCGGGGTTCTACTGTACTTAGTGCATATAACATATTTCATGATATATATATATATTAAATATGTCAGCTTCAGAATCCCAGTAAAATTATCTATGTAAATTTAATTTGCGTAGAAGGGGATGACGAATTTCGTGTTTGTCCGGAATGCAAAAAAAGATTTATTTCGGCCTTGTTTTTAGTTGAAATATGTTTGTGATTTCAGCCATAACAGAAATTTTATTCACGTACTCCAAAAGAACGTGTGTACCCCAGATTCACAGCCACTGCTCCAGACGTTTGTCTCTAATGTAAGAGCGTTCGCCAATTTAAAAAATATCGTCTCAGGAAATTAATATGAATTTTTAATTTTAGTTTTTTATGTGATGTTCTTAGATGTCAAAATATTTTTAAAATACATTCTTAACCCTTGGCACTCCGTTGTCTCATGGATAGATAGCTATCAAAGATTATTTGATATTAATTACAATGATTGGAAACATGCCTATTTCAAACAACTTAAAAAAAAAAACCACCAGTGGCTACTGGAAATTGTAAAAACATCTTTAAAAGAGCTTTTAGTTGAAAATTTAAAAATATTTTGTAAAAGTTTGCTTCGAAAATATTTTTTTATGCCAATCTTACATCATAAATAAAAAATTCCTAGGAAATTGATAGTTATTTGGGTACATACGTATTAACGCCATCGCAGTAGAAGTAATGCGCCAATAAAGAGCAATCTTGTTGCTCGCATACGCACAAAAAAATGGCGGCGAAAATGAGCAAACAACAAGGAATTCAAAAGATAACTGTGTGCGCGTGCGAATTAGAAGATTGCTCTTTATTGGCACATTAGCGCAACTTCTGCTGCGGTGGTGTTAATACGTAAGTACCTTTATTTGGCTGAACTTACATTTCGAGAATTAAAATGCGCCAAAATATAAAATAACGTTTTTGTTTAATAAAGATGCTAAAATAATATTAAAAAATATTGTTACTTTCAAATATCTGTTTTATAAAATAATGCTTCGCGAATCCAAACAAAGCACGGCTTTTGCTAGTATATATTAATTTCCATAATATTCATTTAGTAGCATGACATTAATAATAAGGAAGCCAAGTTTAGGAAAAGGAATTTGATGCAGAATATAGATATCGTTCAACCATTGATAAATTAATGTTTAAATAGGCATATTATATATAAATTATTTTCAAAATTCTTTTTTGGCATTAGATTAGTAGGATATGTTATAACTATTTTCAATGTGCGGGTCAGTGCCGTGCTTGTGCCAGCGGGTCAGTGCCGTGCTTGTGCCAGCAGCCCTCCGCGGAAGAAAATGTAGACGTCCCACTCTCCTGTTCAAAATTTTTATTCACCAGAACGAATTTAGAAATGCATTCAACTAATGTGAATTTATCACTTTAGAATTAAGTTTTGTAAGGGATATTATGTCTTGGTGCATTTCCGCTTCCCATGGAGATTGAAATCACTCGATTCAACCGACACCAATCAAAGCTAGATTTGGCAAAAAACTGCTAATTTAGCGAAACATAAAAATGTTATATCGAAAACAATTTACTGAATTTTGGTTGTATTTTAATAGATGTCAATTTCATTACTTATTTATTTTATAGGGATTCCGTACACAATTTTCGAAATTTATTTTAAAATGTAAAAATCGTCATCGCTATCATAGCCATTTGAAAAGAGTAAAAATTAGAGATAAATCATAGTAAATCATTTAAACATGATTAATGAATGATTAATTAATAGTAATTTAAGAAGATAAAAAATGTTTAACTTTCTGTGCTAATTAATATTTCATTCTTTATAAGTCCTATCCCCGAAAAAAGGTACATTATAGTCGTATATATTAATTTCCATAATATTCATTTTGTAGTATGAAATTAATAACAAGGAAATGGAGGTTTACGGAGACGAATTTGATGCAGAATATAGAAATCAGTCACTCATTGATAAATTAATATTTTCACACCACTATGTTTTAATAAGTATGTCATAAATAATATATCTTCACAATTCATCAACATCAATGGTACATAATATAAATTAAATATGCGGGTGAGCGATGTGCTTCTGCCAGCAGCTCCCCGTGTAGAAAATTCTAGACGTTCCACTTTCTTCTTCTTCAGCATTTTTTATTCCCGAAGTACGAAGGCAAGGCATTAATGGGTTAATAAGTTTTTACATCGGTACTCCGGCCTCGCTGTCTTTATATCTAAACTCCTCCCTCGCTGTTTTTTGTATTTAAATTCCGCCCATCGTCATTATTATGATATGCATTCGTTCAACAAAGAAAATATAGTGCAAAAAGTCTAGTTATATAAAGTAGTCTTTGCCGAACGATTTAATCTAATGATAAGATGTAAATTGCATTAATATTACTTTTAAAAATTATCTAATTTTTTTTTAATATTACAAGAAGCATATTTAAAAAAAAATCATTGCACCATATTTTATGATTTAAAATATGTTTTAAGCAATCTAAAGAATTATAATTTCATAGTCTTTTTGCAATTTCTTTCAGTAAACAATTGTGTAAAAAAGGATATATATTGTTAAAAAGTTAAAAACATATCCAAATTCCATTTTGAAAAAAAAAATTTTTTTTGTTAAATTTTTACAGATATTTACGTGTGTTAAATATTTCTTATGGTTGATTATGTCATACACACTTATTTAGCTTCAAGTTGTGCGATGGATATCACACGTAAATATTTACAAGTATATAAAAGAATACGAAAAAAGAAAATGGATTTGGGGCGGAGCTACACATTATTTTTATTTTATTCCCAATATTCCTCTGGGGTCATTCCATGTCAATTCAACCAATTTTTCCCCCATTTGTAACCCGACCGACAGGGATTTGGATGAAACTTTGTGTGTACACTAATTCTATCATGAAATGATTCCATCAGAAATTTTTCCTTCCCAGACCTCATAGTTTGTGAGATATGGGGGGTCCAATTCTTCGGTTTTTCTCAAATCGCAAATTTCTGAGTCTGTATTTTGAGATTGCCGTTCCATCTTCAAAAAATTGTTTCTCTGGATCTAAAACATGAATCATCCTAAAAATATCACAGTAAGAAGATAAAAAAATGCAGATTTTAATAAAAAATATTTAAAAAATTTACTTGTAATATTTAGGATAAAAAAAGTCAGCCAAAGTTGAGAGTTATGGTTATTTTTCCAAATTTTTGTGACTTCACGAGAAAGGCTGTACACAAAAAGGTAAATTAAATTTCCAATTTCTTTTTGTTTTAAATAAAAGTTTACACTTTGGGCTTTCTATCTATGAAATAAAAATGATGTGTTTCGCATGGCTTATGCAAAAATTTTGGGTACTTTCCAATTAGCCGGATAAGTGCTTTATTTTTATATATTACATATGCACAGAAAAAAGCAAAGTAAATTTCCAATTTCTTTTTGTTTTAAATAAAAGTTTACACTTTGGGCTTTCTATCTATGAAATAAAAATGATGTCTTTCGCATGGCTTATGCAAAAATTTTGGGTACTTTCCAATTAACCGGAAAAGTGCTTTATTTTTACATATTACATATGCACACATAAAAGCAAATGAAATTTCTAATTTCTTTTTGTTTTAAATAAAAGTTTACACTTTGGGCTTGCTATCTCTGAAATAAAAATGATGTCTTTCGCATGGCTTATACAAAAATTTTGGGTACTTTCCAATTAGTCGGATGCGTGTTTTATTTTTACATATGTACATATCTGTAGATCTATATAAATACAGATGTATTATACATGTACATATTATGTATATATACAGTATATTGATATATATATGTATAACACTGGTGCCCGTCTAACCTAAAAGTACCAAATTTTGCCTTATTTTGAAAATCTGCACCAATTAAGGGGAAAAAAATCTGACTAAGTTTAGCTGTGGTACTTAAATAATTACTAGAGTTTCTATGAGTTATTGAATTTAATGTTATTTGATACAAAAACAAATTGGAAATTTCATTTGCCTTTTTGTGTAGAAACTTTTTCATAAAGTCACAAAATTTCGGAAAAAAAATCATAACTTTCAACTTTGGTTTACTTTTTCGGCCGTATACAAATCTCTATTAACTGCCCTAATTGCTTTTTTCACTTGTTTTTATGCCGCTTAAATGAATCTCCACATTTATATTGATAAAATTCATATTTCATTAAGAGCCAAATTCTGTGATTCTCACATATATTAATAAAACGGTTTTCACTTAATTTTTGTTTTATAAATGCAATAGTCCTAACTAATAAAAGTTCTTTTTCTGAATCACAGAGATTATCAATGTAGTCTATTTCTCTGTTATTTGTATAGCTAGTTTTGTGACCTTCTAAACCAGTTGATATTACAATACTGCAAGCCTGAAGACTAGTAGAAGGTTTAATATCAAGCTCCATATTAAAACAATAAAGCAAAAAAATATTTATACGTACCACAAACTATAAAATATGTAACAATCAGAACATATTTTTAGTAGCACAGTAAAAGTTAGATAATTCTTCTGTGAAAAGAAACAACATAATGACAATAATTTGATTAAATTCATTTCAAAACATCTGCTTTCACAAACAAACATTACCCTGCCTTTATCAGAACGTGTTTATACAGTGCAGGTGCAATTAAATCTTTCAGACTATAGAAAAAAATTTAAGTTTTGTTAAACATTTGTGTATTTAAACTTGCCAATATAAATATTTAAACTGATTAAAATTAACCAAGGAAAGGAAATAAAAGTTTTTGAACATTTTTTTAAACACAAATAATTAATATATAAGCGTTCGAAAGAAAGAATGGAAATGTGAGGCGAAAAATTATTTATTTTATACTGTACAAAAAAAAAAAAAAAAAAAAAAAAAAAAAAAAAAAAAAAATGTTTTGAGTTTAATCATTGAAAATAAAAGTAAAAGATTCTTTAGATTAGCAAAAAATGCCCATTATTAAATAACTAAATGAAATATATGGACCATTGACTAAATTTAATGGGGAAACATATTACAGTCAGATTTTTTTTTTAATCAGAAAAAACAAAGCCTAAACTTTACTTTGCAAATAAAAAAACATGCATCAAATAACATTAAATTCAATAACTCATAGAAATTCCAGTAATTATTTAAGTACCATAGCTAAATTTAGTCAGATTTTTTTCCTCTTAATTGGTCCAGATTCTCAAAATAAGGCAAAATTTGGTACTTTTAGGTTAAACGGGCCCCAGTGTTATACATATATATATCAATATACTGTATATATACATTTATATGTACATGTATAATACATCTGTATTTATATAGATCTATACGTATGTATACATGTAAAAATAAAACACGCATCCAGCTAATTGGAAAGTACCCAAAATTTTTGCATAAGACATGCGAAAGACATCATTTTTATTTCACAGATAGAAAGCCCAAAGTGTAAACTTTTATTTAAAACAAAAAGAAATTGGAAATTTCATTTGCCTTTTTGTGTGCATATGTAATACATAAAAATAAAGCATGCATCCAGCTAATTGGAAAGTACCCAAAATTTTTGCATAAGCCATGCGAAACACATCATTTTTATTTCATAGGTAGAAAGCCCAAAGTGTAAACTTTTATTTAAAACAAAAAGAAATTGGAAATTTAATTTGCCTTTTTGTGTACAGCCTTTTTCGTGAAGTCACAAAAATTTGGAAAAATAACCATAACTCTCAACTTTGGCTGACTTTTTTTATCCTAAAAATTACAAGCAAATTTTTTAATATTTTTTATTAAAATCTGCATCTTTTTATCTTCTTACAGTGATATTTTTAGGATGATTCATGTTTTAGATCCAGAGAAACAATTTTTTGAAGATGGAACGGCAATCTCAAAATACAGACTCAGGAATTTGCGATTTGTGAAAAACCCAAGAATTGGACCCCCCATATCTCACAAACTATGAGGTCTAGGAAGGAAAAATTTCAGATGGAATCATTTCATGAAAGAATTAGTGTGTACACAAAGTTTCATCAAAATCCCTGTGGGTCGGGTTACAAGGTCTGGTTGAATTGACATGACCCTCTGGCTAATTTCTCTTTATGTATTTTTATCAATAAATTTGGAAACATTTATGTTGGAAAAATCACTTATGTTTCCTTTATCTGCTATTTATTTTTACGTTTATCGTCAGCGTATCCAAAAACGATATTTTTAATTAAAGTCACGTGATTTTAGAATCTAGGGAATTTTGCTTTGATAGTCTAGGGGGAAAACTAAAATCTATCTGAGAACGCTGAGACCAACAACTTAAATCATGCGGTTGCGCGCTGTACCAGTAGTTCTCAGCGGAGATCAGCCAACACTTTAACTTCTTTATTAACACGTTAAATGCCATGAGAGTCATCGGTGACGAGAATGACACTGAACTGCCCGTTTTAGCCGCATCAGTCGCCGGGGACTAACAGTATAATATATTATATAAAACTAAAAAAGTACACATATTGTTTTATGTAATTAATGAAAAATTATTTCAAATTTACTTAAACTTTTATTTATTACAGGATTATATCATTAAATAATCGGAAAGTTCAGTTTTAGTCACCTGTGACTGACTAAGCACTCAACCTGTTAACCCTTTCCGTCACGGGCCAAATATGCTAGTAAAATGAGAAATTATCGACTGACACCGGAATTCGCAAACGAATTTTTTAGATACTTTGAATTCCTTAATTTAAGCTTTTATTGTAACAGCAAAATTATACTAAAATATTAGTGGTGCCGTTTGCAAGTTTGGATTTAAAATTAGGTATTCCAAACCGGGCACAGTGTGCCGGAAAGGGTTAATACACTTGCGCGTTATGCGCATATCAAACACTATGCATTAAAGCGCGATCACACACACTGTGTAAATGAAACTTTAAGCTCAACATGCAGCATTGGCTGCAGCTGCTTCGCGAAAAACGCCGTGCGATTGACATTTCATATGCGAAACATTAGCTGAAACTTTTTCCATTCCAAGTGGAAAATGCTGCGTGCAGCGCGTAATCTGACCAATAGCGTAAAAGCAGATTGTCTGCTTCACTCCTTTGAATGGCCGTCTAAATCAAGATGGCGGCTGTTAGTGTATATGGACGCTCGTTTGTATAGAAAACAAATAAAGTATTTAAGATCTAAACGCAAGAAACGGTTTTTTATGCGTCAAAAAGACTTCACATTAAAAAAATATTTAATCGAATTCATTGCGGTACAATGAAATAAGGATCCTTCGGCACTTAAAAATAGCAAAATCCAAATACCGTCGCCATGAATTTTCGATGATTACAAGCTGCGAATGCTCTAAGTAGTAAGTAAATATTTATCAAATTTAGAAGTATTTTTAACTATTATTCTTACATTATGTTTAACAATAAGTTTAATTGCAATGTTAAGGAGTTTTGAATATATTTTTACTGTTTATGAAATTTGATTGTGTTTTGTCCATACTTGTCGCCAAATTCGCCAATGTTTAGTAAACAAAGTATTTTCTTTCATCTTAAATATATAATTACACAAAAATATTAGTTAAATACTTCTGTCAGCTTTATAAATCAAACAATACATCTGATTATTCATTTTTTGGTGTACCCTATTTTTAAAAACATTGCACTAATTATCTTTTTACCTTTTATGCATGTCGTGTTAAATTATATTGGTTGACTAATCGTATTACCAACAAATTAATTAACTGGAAAACATTTATCAGCTATACTGCTTAAATCTCTTGTTAAACAATGTTTTGAAATTTTATTTGATGAATTACTTGTGTAAACATTGACTTTATTTCTTTATTATGCATATCGATAAAGTTATTTTCATATGGATTATTGTAAAACATTAAAAATGAAAAATAATGAAAAGAAAAAGGCGTCTACATAATATGGCGATAATATTTAATTTTTTTTAATTTAATTATAATTATTTGGAGAGATTTTTTTTTTTAATTTTTTTTTATTTTTTAAATGGGAATAAAGCGAATCGTATCATTTTCATTATCTAATTCTGAGGTATTTACACGGTTTGTGTTAGTAACATGAAGATGCCGTGGGATATCCCTTGTCATTCCTTGTTTCCTGTTTTAAGTCCTTTTTCAAAAATAATGGAATTATATCTGTCTTTTCCTAATTATATAATAATATTTTAAAATGATAAGAATTATTTTTAGCAGATTTTTGTCAGTGATGGAATGCAAATAACAGATTTATTATTTTTAGAAATATGAAAACCGACAAAACACCATCAAAGCACATAAAAAGTAAAAATACAAAAACCTCTTAACATTGCATTTAATCTTATTGTTAAATATAATGCAAGATTAATAATTATAAAACTTTTAAATTTTATAAAAAATATTTACATACGCAATTGATTTTAAACATCTATAAACACTAATATAATGTAAACTAATGTTTCAAATATATATATATATATTATTTGAAACTATTTCAACATTTATAAATTATTTATTAATTTATATTATTAACAGTGCATAACATTTTATCTGATAACCTTCAAGCTATTACTAGTTTGGTTAAAAAAAAAAAAAAAAAAAAAAAAAAAAATTCCTTGTTTAATGGCAGAAACTTAGTAGTTAAAAGGCGAAAAATATTTTTCCTAAATCATGGAGCAAACTACTTTTAAGAAAAAAGGTTTATGCTGTCATAATATGATCTTCTTCAACCCATGAAAATTAATTAAATTTGTAATTAAAAATCTCAGAAAAAAAGCGAGACGCTTGGCAGAAAGAAAGGAAAGAAATATAAATATATTTTATTAAGATATATGTATTTATATTTTAATAAAATATAAATATATTTTATTAATATATTTTATTAAGAATTCCTCCTAAAGATGGAATTCCGCTTTTCCAAAAGAAATTTTGGGCCATCGTTATTTTCGAAAGGTTAACATGGCCTTATTCAATTAATGAAATATCTCTGATAAAATAAGTCACATTTTTCCGTTCTAAAATACTGGTATCCAAAATCATAGAATGTGACTTACACGACATATTCTCATGGAATTACCCATTTGTAAAACTTCGCCACAGAAATTATTTTAAATTTCTGTTTTCTATGTTCTCTTCTTAGTTGTAAAAATATTTCTAAAATATTTATTTAACTTTATGTAAAATCTTTAAATCTTGCTCATAGCTCTTCAGCTTTTAAAATATGTAACTTTAAGTTACGCGTAAATTAAGAAAAAATATTTGGACAGCTAAAATAAAAAAAGTAAATAAATAAAAAGAGAGAGAGAGACATGTTTAAAGAAATGTGCAAAGAATCCGTCAACATAGTTTTTTCGTTAGCCACTGTACTTAGACTGTTTTACATTCTTTTATTTAAAGTTTACTTATGTATTATTAACCACATTTTATTAATTATACAATTTCTAATAATATTTAGGAAGACATAAAGTATTTTAAAATCTGTTCTTAATTACTCTCCCAATTAATATTTTATTCTTTTTAAGCCCTACCTCCGAAAGATACGTGATACATTAATGGAGTTGTTATTTTAAGAACAGCAAATAATTATATTTACATAGAGAAATTCTTAATCAGAATAATAAATGACATCATTTAATTGTTTCTAATTAATTTTTTCACATCACTATTTTTTAACAGTTCTGTTTTATAAAATATATTTAGCGATTTTACTACATACTCCGGTTCGCTAGGACCAAATTTAAATAATGCGGATGAGCGCTGATATAGCAGTAGCAGTTCTCCGCGAAGGTCTAATGATCTAATCACATCACTCTATCTTTATTCTCCAAACTACCATCCCCCGCTGTTGTTTGGTGTAACCCTGCCAAAGACCTTAGAGAGAAAGACATGAAGGCTTTGGAAACCGGGTCGGCGCTAAATCGCACAACGCTTAGGGATAAACAAACTGAAGCTCCTGCCATACTAATGCGCGAGTGTCATCTACTGGCGAATACAAAAATACGTTTTGCAGGGCTTTTTAAATTAATTTCAAATTTATTTTTGCTTCAATGAATTGTAAACATTCTCCACTATACAATTCTTAAAATAATTATAATCTATTCTTTATTATAACCATAACATTTTCATTTTATGATCATAAGTTAATAAAATTAAAATAATTTTTAAAGTAAAATTAATAATAATAATAAATGAGAGTGAGAGGGGGGGGGTATATTTTAATACTAAATATTTACTTTATATGTTTTAACATAGAAGTTATGTTTTATACCTTGACTTAGAACTAGCCTCTTTTAATATTAGCATGGTTTATTTTTATGTTATTAATTTATTTTTTTACTTAAAAGAAATTTATTTCAGATTTACTAGTTTACGATGTCATGCACTAAATTAAAAAAATTAGGACTGGTCAGAGAAAAATCCATGTTTGATTGTTGTTATTATTTAGGAAATCAAAGAAGAGCTTTATTTTGTTCATTGTTTTTGCATCTCATTAAAAGAAAAGAAAGGTTTAATTGAAGAAACCCTTAGAATTTTATTTTCATTCTAATATTTTGAATTTATATTTAATAAAAGAGAAAAGAAGTGAAAATAATAACGATATTAAAAATTACTTTCTAATAATTTTAGCAATCAACAACTTTCAAATACCTTTATCTAAATTTTATTTAATTATTTGAATGATTTTTATAAATAAAATAAGCATATTTATACAAAAGTATGTATAAAAGAATTATCTTAAGCATTTATATAAATTTACAAGAAAAAATAAATAATTTTGTATGCAAAAAGCAACGACAAAAATGTGCAATTTATTTAACTTATTTCTGATAAATGCATTTAAATGCCAGCCAAGCTTAAAAAAAAAAAAAAAAAAGAAAAAAAAAAAAAGAAAAAGAAAAAGAAAAAGACCATATTTTTATATTTGGAATTAAAAAATAGTAAACAGGCTTGCTTTTAAATATACTTTAAAAAATTTAATTCAAATTTAGAATAGTACAAAATTTAAATAACACTTAGGTAAAAGCATTGTAAAATAATTGATAGCTAAAATTATTAGAAAGTAAGTATTATACATATTTTTCTCTTACTTTCTCTTTTATTAAGCATAAATTTAAACAATAACTGTGAAAAATAAGAACCTAGGAGGTTCTTAAAATTGAACTTTTCTTGTTTATTAACAAGATGCAAAAATAATAAATTGAAAAAAGATCTTATTTGAATTCTTAAATAATTATAATAATTGAATATGATTTTTCTATTAATAGCATGATATTAAAATTAGTAAATCTCAAATAATTTTTCTTAAGTAAAACAATAAAAGAAAGAAATAACAAATAAATAAAATATTCTTAGATTAACAGATGTTAGTCTTATGTTAAGCTAAATCGTAAGATTTTTTTTTTCTTTTAGGGAAAAAACTATTTATGTATACATTATATTGCGGTACATGTACACAAATATACTTGAATAAATCTTCAACGTAAAGCATATAAATGAAATTCGTCCCTCTCTCTGTTTCTTTTATTTTTAAATATTTTTATGCAAATTCATTAGCTGTTGATATGGTATCATAAAATGAAAATTTTATGGGCAATCACAGAAATGACTAAATTATTATCATAATTATTATTTTAAGTATATTATGGCAAATGTTTTTAATGAATTACTAAGAAGAAAAAAGAAATGTAAAATTAATTTGGATTTAAATTTTAATTAAATAATTAAAAAAAAATCTTACAAATTTTTAAAGTTCAAATGTAAAAGTATATGTATAATTTTTCAATGTAACACGCTCTTAAATGTTTATTTATAAAAAATAAGTTGGATAAATTGTGCATCGTTTTCGTTGTTTTTTACATAAAAAAATTATTTATATAAATAAACAAGATTTGGATAACTGATAATTAAAATTATTAGAAATTATTAGTTATTATTATTATTTTCTCTCCATTTCTCTTTTATTAAAAATAAATAAATAAATAAAAATAAATAAATAAATAAAAAAAAAAAAAGGAGGGAAATGAGTATGATTAACTAGTTTATGAACAACAACGCCTGCTAGTTTCATGCATTTCCGACAAAAATAAATTAAAAGCTGTGTCATAAAACTGGCCTTTTGGATTTAGTAACAATCTTATCAAGATACAAAACTAATGAATTACAAAAAAGCTTTTCTTTGATTTTGAAAATAATTAAAGTGATTTTTCTATGAATAGCCGTATTTTTTTTTTTTTTTTTTTTTTTTTTTTTTTTTTAATTTACTGCAAGACATCATAAACTAGTAAATCTGAAATTAATTTTCTGTTAAGTAAAGTAAATAAATAAATAAATAAAAGTAAAAAATGACAAATAAATAAAATCTGTTAATATTAGCAGAAGCTAGTTGTACGTCAAGATACACATGTATTCTTTAGTAAAATTTCAGTGTTAAAGCATATAAATTAAATATTTAATATTAACGCCCACCTCTTTTTTTTTTCTTTTAACGAGATTTTATTTCTAATTGAAATAGCTTATGATTTTATATCATACAATGAAAATTTTATGGGTAGTTTTAGGAAGGACACATAATAATAATTTTTATTATATTACCCACAATTATTATTATTATCATCCCACACTCGTTTCTAATGTGGGAGGAGCCTGTTGTTTGCAGGGCCGTAGCGACCGCCCCCCATTTGGGGGGGGCCGACGAAGTCAGGGGGCCCCCTAATCGATTCCATCGACCTTTTTACCGAAGTTTATTTGTTTTGAAAATGTAAGAAATTACTTCTTTTAATGTTTTTATTTTTTCAAATTCTCCTTTTCTTATTCAGGGGCCCACCAGGCAATTTCCCCAGGTGCACCTTTTTAAAGCCCCCCCCCCCCCCCAATAATGAGGATTTTTATTAAAGGGTGCCAAATGCTTAAAATGTGCCAAAAGTGACCGAAATTCATACGTTTTCAAACATTTAGGAAGGGAATGTTGTTCTCCTTTTCCTCTCTGCTTCCAGTGTTCCCTCTACATACGCAGAAAACAAACTATATCATTAGAAAACAAATTATTAAAATTTTATTACAACCAGGGCCTGACTTAGATTGTGGGGGGCCCCTTTCTAACTTTTGGATTTTTTCTTGAATTATGCTAAAGTGTCTAAAACTAACCTTTATGCTAGTTGTCTATTCGCATTTGTATGCAGAATAGCACACAAAAGATAACATTTTTTTCTTCTGTTATAGAAATATAAGAATAATTTGTGAGCCATTAAAATGTAAATACAACTGTGATGTAACTGTTAGATCCAGGGGAGGGGGGGAAGGGGCATGGGGTTCCAAAACAGAGGAGAGATGAGAAAGGAGCTCCAATAAAGCTAAAAATAAAGAAAGAAAGAAAGAAGGAATTTTTGTCATTTTTGGCCATTTTTTATTAGCCTTAACAAAAAAATTATATTTGCCCTTGAGGGCCCCCGATTGAGGGGGCCCCACGTCCGATGCAGTAGTCCTGCATGCCCGTGACTTAGCCAGGCCCTGATTACAACAACATAGTATCCTATAGCTTTTAAAAGAAATTTTTTATTAATGTTTCCTCGTAACGTGATAAGTTAAAACTGTTATGTCCAATTTTGAGCCTTCTTTTTTAGACATCTAGTAATGTACGTAGGTAAGCAAAGTAAAAATTTGCAAAGAAATACTTATCTCAATCAATCTACCATTTTTTCTATAATTATCAAATTAATATTTTTAAATAAAGTTGTGACCAATTTTTTGGGATATCTTGTATATAGATGTGAGTACAAAATTTATGCATGTGTGCAATATGTTTTTTATTTTTAGTGTTTGCCACTTCTACATTATTTAAAAAAAAAGAAAAAAGGAAAAAAATTACAGATAGATAGAGGGGGGGGGGTGTCCAGAATGATGTTTGTTCCGGGGCCCCCCGTAGCATTAACGAGGCCCTGTTTTTATCAAAAACTTTGTTTAGATTTCAAAAACGCAGAAACCAAGAAACTGAAAATCCTTATTTTTTTACTCGTCCCACCCCCCCTCGCTTTTGACCATGGGTTTTTTGTATGGAACTAAGAAATATAAGGAAAGAGTACCGGTCATCGGATCGACTCTGAAGAAAGCCGGATTCTTGTATAAACCTGCTAGCGACAAAAGGGTGTTTTCTTTTGAAATACCGGAATATTATGTTCTTAGAAGATAGGTCATTTTTCACACCGATTTCACGACGTGGATGACACAAATAACATCTAGGGAATCCCCTTAAAAGTTAACAGCTTAGTTACTTAGTAGTAACCGGATTCCTTGACCTTGAAGGGAGTACTGGCCTATTCAAGTACTTTAGCAGCCCGCTAATGCATACAAGTACATGTTTGTAGACAACACAGCACTTCAGATGTGGATTTTCGTATGTTTTTTTCTGATTTATTTTAGTAATACGCATAGTATAGTATTTATAAAATTAAGTGTATATCTGGAGGAAAAAAGATCTACTCCTATACTAATCTGGTAAATCATATTTATTACTTTATGTATTTTATATAGCAGTTATTAAAAATTTTAAGTATTAGAAAATTTTGCACAGCTTGGAAAAATATATGTATACTAATAGAGCACATTTTAATAACACACATTTCTCATTTACATGTTTTTCATTTAAGCGTTTTATTTGGGCTCCTTCACAAAATTCTTTTTAATAAATCACACCATTCACAAAATTCTATTCCATAAAAATATACTCTAATTAATTTTATACTGTTAGGTTTTAAAATATGTGTTTTGCAAAGGAAACAATTCACCTGAAATGAGAAATTTAGCATATAGACTTAAATAGGTTATTATTAATAAATGTTTGATGCGAATTTCAATAACTGGAATTCAAATTTCATTACAAAATACAATAAATTTCATAAAAATAACTTTATTTTTCACAAAATGGGATCCAAGAAAAAATCCCCGAGTCAACTTTCGATTCCATTGCATTCATATGTTAAACTACTATTTCGTTTGTTAACAAGTTATAAGTAAATTCTCATTTAATTTATACTCTTATTTCCTTGAAAATCTAGAGTTCTAAATTCATGTCACAATAAGAAATTGTGCTATTTTAAATTTTTCTATGCTCTTTCGTTCTTTCTTTCTTTTTTTCCGTGATGCTAAATAATCTCACAGGCTCATAAAGCCCATTCTTACCAACTAAAATACAAAGGGCCCCCGCAAATTTACTTTTCAAAGCTAATTTTCAATTCAATAAATTCAATCAGAGTAAAACATATATAGTTTTTTTATTATGAAATATTTTTTCTCATTATGCTGCAATTTGTAAAACATAAGAAATATTTTGAAGTTCAAATATTCTCAACTGTAATTCCATATATGTCTTTTACAAAATTAATTGGTTACGTATAATTATGTATTTAATAAAATATTTTTTCATGTGTATAATATGTAGATAGTCAGTTTTAATTTAATAGTAAAAACGTTATTTAATCGAAATTTGCATGGTAAAATTTCGAATAATTTAAACATACGAAAAATGGATTTAATAAATGAAAAAACAACTGATAGGATAATAGGGACCCCCGCCCCCCCTCTGTGATGTCGGGCTTCCTCTGCTTCTAATTCTTAATGGGCTCTGAAACTGACAAGAAATGGCACAGTCCTCGAGTCTGTTAAAGTGTTGCGGGGTCTATGTCTTTACGCACAATTCGAAATCTTTTGCCTCTTTTCAAAATAATAACAATTTTGCTTTCACTTTATCATTTAATTTCTTATTTTAAAAATATTTTTGTTTATTTATTTTAAGAAAAAGTCGGCATGGACTAGAGTTTATAATTGTCTTGAAACCTGTAGTTACTAGCATTTCATATTTTAAAAGGGGGAAAAATGTATATAAATTGTTACTTTAAAAAAAATTAATATTAAAAAGAAACTTGTAAAATTTTTATAAGTCAGTTTCTGTAAATTCTTTGTCATTCAATACTTGGTTATGCAATGAATTTGGTTAATCGGTGCTCTTTGAGGATAGCTGAGATCGATCTGTATACGGGCTGTTTTTTGCTTTTTCAATTTTGTTTACAGATAATTTTAATGAGGTTACTTTAATTTTTAAAACCGGTTTCGAAAATTAAAGCATCCTCTTAAAAAAAAAAAACTTTTCAAAATAAAAAAAGGTGAAAAAAAAATCTGCATACAGATTGATCTCAGCTATCCAGTGAAAAAAAAAATCATTTAAAAATATTGAAATGCAACTGAGATATAAATTTCTTTCATAGTATTCCATTCCATTCTTCCATGCATTAGAGAATGGGCCTTTTCCCGTAATGGACCACTAGCATTTATGACGTCAAAGAACGTCACGATGGATTCTAGCTAATCAGCTTCTCAATTTATCCCACAAGCGTTCACCAAAAGCCAATCAAATAACGCAATGCTTGTGGGAAACATTGCAGGCTCCTCCCCGTGCGTGTGGTCAATTCAAGTAGCCTCTTAAGTAGCGAACTGTTAAAATTATGTGTTTATGCAATTAAATTATTTTCTATACTTTATAATAAAATCTTAGCATTATGTGCTAAGTAAAATAAGTAATTTGTAAAATTGTTTTAGACAAATTTTATTTTAACATTGTTAATTTATCTTTAAGCCCGGTGGCAGAACCATCTTCAAATGTCTGCAATGCTAATAATATTTTCAAAAATAGTCTGCAAAATGCAACGTATTACATAAATATATTTTTTCTGCTATTGTAGTGCTAATTAATTATGGCAACATGCATGTGTATGTGTAAATTATTTCCATCACTTGCAAAATAATAATAATAATAAAACAGAAAAATCCACTTCCAGCAATATATTTCTTTTTTCCCCTTGTGCCTTTGACGAAATTTTCATTTTCTTCGCGATCTTTTGACGAAATCCATCTTTATTTTCGAGATTTTTTGACAAAATTTGTCGTTTTTTCGCGATTTTTTGACGTTATCTGTCTTTGTTTCAAGATTTTTTGATGAAATTTGCCGTTTTTGGGGTATTTTTTTAACAAAATTTGCCCTTTTTTTGCAAGTTTTTGATGAAATCTGCTTTTGAGGGATTTTCTGACGAAATTTGCCTTTTTTTCTCAATGCTTTGATAATATTTGCGTTTATTCTCGCGATCTTTGGATGAAATCGCTCTTATTTTGCAACGAAATTTTGAAGAAATTACGCGTCCCACAGGAAAAAGCTATTTTTTGTGCCCCATGACCGATTTTTTGCATAATTTAAGCGCAGTAGCGCGTCCGTGGCATTGCTGAGTCTGCAGGAGTCCTTAAAAGTCTGCGACGCCCGTCACAGTGTTGCGCGCATTTTGCCACGGGTTCTTTAAGCAATGCATATTTATTTCGTATTTGTGCAGAGTTATGAATGTTATAATAATTTTAATAATGATTTAAAATACTTATAATTATTAAATTTGTTTATTAGTACATTAATATAATTTGAAACTCGTTGGAAACTTCAATATAAATATTTTTTTAAAAATTCAGTTGAAAGTGGGGGGCCCCAAAGTTATAGTTTTGGGGGGGGCCTCAAAACACCTTGCTACGGCCCTGGTTGTTTGTATATCCTGGAGCGTTGTGCGATTTAGCGCTCACCTTGGAAACCGTAACTAACTGAAACAGTGCAAACAGCACTGCTATGAAACACGCTCAAAGGGGGAGATCCAGTCGTAGGCTGGTTCATTGCATTCATTTCACCGATTCGCCAAATATTTTTCAAGTAAACCTCCTTGCGCCAACTCCCCCGCGAGAATTCAAAACGCCATTTCTTTTGGCAGTTCGTCTTGAGACTTAAAGATTGTGGGAGATTTCTTAATATGATTTGTTTGTTGTGATATATTTTTTATATTGCAAATAGATAGCCGATTAACACGTACAACTGAAAAGTCTTCAGTGATGTTGAACTTGTTAAATAATAAATTTTATGTATCGAAAGTTCCACTTTCACTCGAAAACTAACATAACAACGAGCAGATTCATCTATAAGTAGTCTTCTGTAACGTATTGTATGAACTTTGACCTAACTCATCTCCCTCCACGAAAAGGGATAGAGAGAGAGGGGGGCGCCCACTGCTTTCGCGGGGACCGAGGGACCGAGGCGGGCAGCGATGACCACATCATTACTCCATATTTTGATAATCATCGCTACTGGTATTAATGCCAAAGCGCGCCAAGTGAACGCTTCTTATCTTTCGTCCCTGTATGCGACTTCTATTGCCTAGCTATTTGCACTGTTTCACTGACAGCTGTGGATTTACGTTACGCCTATGGAGCCTTCACATCTTTTCCTCTAAGATCTTTGGCCCTGCACCCAGTTGGGATTTTTCTCATACTTCTTGGCTGTGAAATTTGCGCTAGTTATTTGACGTTGCTGCAATTGAGATATAGCGGAAGTGCGCTCTTTGGCATTGCGAATGTCTGTTTTAATTTGTCTATTTTATTTAAATTATTTGTTTTGATTGATATGGTGATTTTTACATAGTAACAATTTAAATGATTTATTATGTCTAAATGATAAAACAAAGTTATTAATGCATAACTAATATATTGCCTAAAACTATTGATATTATTATTATTATTAATGATGATTAATATTATATTAATTATAAATATATTATACGTAATAACAGAATTATCATATAATAAAATATTTTAGCGTAATAATACATTATTTATAGATATATATATATATATACATATGTATATAGAGAGATGTTATATAAAATATATACTAATAGTGGCGCAAATTTATATGAACCCATGGGGTGGGAGCCCACGCAATAATTCGATCTCTACACCCACTCAATTTCAAAATTTCAATTGGTTTAATTCGTAATTCATTTTTTCTTTTAATTATTTAATCGTTGAAATGAATTTTGGTTTTATTAACTTACTCAAAATAGTTTTGTTTGAAAAATAGCAAGGACATAAATTAGGCTGACAGGAGCGCTGATAATTAGTGCTGTGAAAATAACGATAAAATGAATACTCGTATGATAACGTTGATTTAGAATTCTCTACCCGTTAAAAAGTATTCGTTTCGTTAGTCGTTACTGTTCAGAAACTGGGTATTCGCAGTCATCGAGCATACGGCATACATCGTATAGAATAATCTTTGGAAGAATTCGTATTAATAAATAAACTAAAAAACTTTGTAAAATCACCATGCTGTTATTGTTGTAGCTTGAAAGGCGTCCTGCTTAATTTTTCATTTTATGGTGATTTTACAAAGTTTTTTAGTTTATTTATTGATTTATCGCCTGTGATTACAGTGATTTTCATTAGAATTCGTATTAGTTAGTGCTGCCATCTATCCGTAAAAGTTACATTTATTGAAATTTCGAACTTTTATTTAAAAAATGCAAATAGAATATTAAAACCAGGGCCTTAGCGAAAAGTCAATAATTAGGGATTGGAGGAGGGGGGAGGGTCAAGAAAATGTAGTGGGATGACTCATATATATATATTTTTTCTCTCTCTCTGTGACGCAGAAAGATAAATTACTGCATATTTACACTGTAGTTTAGTTACTATGTTTCTGATTAAACTGTTGTAATAACTTCATTTTATGCTAAGAAAAGACTAGGATTATGAAAGATTCGAGCGCATAACTAGTGCAGTATTAAACATCATGTTGGCTTCATAAGTGCAAGCAGAATGAGCAAGTGTTGAAATACTTGTTTTAGTTACAATTTAGTATTTTTTCAAAACTGTGGCAGGTCCACAAAACTAAATTAGATTTTTCAATAGAATTTCATTTCGGTTTTTGGAACATAAATTCATTTAGTGACCTAGGAATATTTTCGGGGGGGGGGGGTACGCTCAAAATGTTTTAGGGGGGCTGAGCCGCCCATAACACCCCCTTAGCTACGCCCCTTATTAAAATACAATGCCTAATTGTACACAGAGCTATAATTAAAAATGAGTAATGGGAGGGGGGGGCGCTTAAGAAAATGCAGGGTGGAACTCATATTTTCATATGCGTAACTCAATAGCGGGTTTAACGGTGAGGCCACGGATTCATGACGCCCCCCCCCCCCCCACACACACACGCTGTACTGCAGAAATATTCTAAAAATTACTTTAAAAAATAAACATACCTTAAATCCTTATTCCCCCCCCCCCTGTTCAATATTGCGAATCTTTCTGATTCTGTAAAAGGTCTACTCAAATCAAAATGAGGTAACATCTGACACATTTGTGAAAGCAATTTTAATCTCGAGAAATTTGCAAGTGTACTTATTCGGAAATTATGAGATTGAAAAATGTTTTGAAAAATCTATGAAATGAAAAGTGTCAAACATTCTATGAAATTCGGCATTTTAAACTAAATTTCCGTACGCGACTGCTAATTTCTCCCTCATGATGACATTTCTGTGTTTGTCAAGTCTTAAAAATTATCGTAAAATGATTAATAACACTTCTAAATCATTTTATGCATTTATAAGAAAATGGGAAACATTTCAATTTCATCATATGTGAATGAAATCTGTGTGACTTATATATTTTGATATTCTGATATATATTTTGAATCACATTTTGAATTATCATTTAATTATCATTTGCTTTATAAAAAATATATCCACTTCTTATTTCTTTTTCTTGTTATAATAAAATAAGTAAATGAATTAACAAGCCATATGAAATCCAAATCATTTGAGATTCGAGAAAAACTAATACAAATAGAACGAGAAATAGAATGATAGGTATTTAGAGCTGTTGCAAACCGGATGTATTCGTTAATAAATAATTGCAATAATACGACTGATTACTAATACTACCTCTAACACAAACTACCAAATCGTTTCTTTGAATACTCGTTGCTGCTGAAAAACTGAATGAAACGAATTTCAAACACTACCTTCATTTCGGGATTTATACAAAGCCCGATTGTCTGCAAAATGAGAGTTAGTTTTCCGGACTTTAGACTCGGTATAAGTTATTATCACATACGGGTATTTCATTTAGTTGTTTAGGTATTAGGAAGAAGAAAGGTAGAAATGCGTTTTATTATTTCAGCATCCATTCTTTTGCCGAATACGTTAAGTGTGAATTTGGAGGGAGTTTTTGAAGCAGAAAAAAAAGCCTTTAGAAGAACGATTGTTTTGAGATCGTTTAGGGATTGTACTATTTACCTTACAGATATGAAGTTTTATATGTATTTTTAAAACTTAAACAAAACAATTGCGCTTTTTTTGAGATTACATATTATGTATTAATATTTCGATTTAAAAAAGAGCCATCGATCTAAGCAAAAGAAAAACAACGCGTGTTTATCATTTAAGAGTTTAATTAAACTATTTTTGTTTTAATTATGCATTTAATCTATTAAAATTTCCTTATAATTCCACTATAAAAAGAATGGAAGCTTATAGTAGAATAAAATATTCGTTATAGCTGTAATTAAAGAATGATGACGTATTTCTGGAAAGAATTGTGTTTGAAGGATCCCCATCAGCGTCGTGCGAAAGGGGGTCGAAGGGGCGACCGCCCCGGGTGCGGAAATTTAGGAGGCGCAAAATTTATAACGTCATTTTTGGACTATTACAAGACAAATTTGGGAGGGGGGGGGGGCGCCAAATTGTAAATTTGCCCCGGGCGCAATTTTGTCTTCGCACGCTGGTCACCATATAAAAGTATTATATTATAACTTGATTTTCAATACGAAATGCTATTCGATTTGATATCACTTCTATGGCCATCAGTGCCAATTTTATGATTTCATGCATTAGATTGGGTCTATGAATATGTTAGGAAAATTTTGCGATGTTAAGCAGGGTAAAACGTTTTTGAGAACTCGATTAATGCTACTTTCCGTTATCCAGGGGCGTTCCAGCAGTATTCAGCGCCTGTGTGCAGAACTGCATTTGGCGCCCTACACCCCCCTCATCCCCTTGCCTGTAAAAAAAAAAAAAAAAAAAAAAAAAAAACTATGAATATTTATAAATGTATAGTTGCCATTCTTTTGGAGTCTTTTACAAGATCAAATAAAGTTTTTTGAACCAGAACATTTATTTAATAAAATGTGTCTTTTTTTTTACAGTTCGTACTTTATTTCATTCAATAAATAAATTTCTGTTTCGAAACATGCTTAAATTACTTGAAAAATAAAGAAGGATGGTAGCTATGTAAATAAAATTCGTAACACAGTAAAACCTGTTTAAATGAAAGCACTCTATCAGAATCCTGCGTTACGGTAAAATTTTCCTATCCCGGAGAAAATAATTTAATTCAATAACAATAGATTGCATCTAAAAGAAAGAAGTTTGTTTTTACTTTGCATGTATTGGCGATGCCTACGAAAATCTACCGCACATAGAGATCTGAAAATTTGGATAAGGATCGATGATGGTAGACTCATCGTGCACCTGACACTGTTTTTTTATTTTTTGTTAATTACCCGAAATATTAATCAAAAACCCTTAATGATCATCGCAAAATGGCGATCTTTCATTCCTCAACGAAATCATGCTTGTGTGCTTCCCCAAACTTTAAGTAGTCCTTCCCACTGACCAAAAGCGTAATATTTGATTTTTTCTGCAACTTCAAATATGGAGATAGTGAGATCCCGATAGAATTACAAATAAATAATAAAGAAAGAAAAACGATTTCAAATACCAATGAAATGTACAAATCTTACAATCATTACAATAATTTATGCAGTATTTGAATAGACACGAATGTACGCAGCAAGAGCAGGGAAAAACTCCCCCTTGAATCTTCGAAAAAATAAGAAAATTTGGACATCTGTGGCCAAATTTAGTCTATCTTCATCAATTCTCCCCTTTTTTGGCTATCATGGTAATTCTAGAGTACTAGATAGGTAAAAGGCAGATCAAAGGTATTTATTTAGCTCAGAAATCTATGGTGTGAAAAAAAAAAAAAAAAAAAAAAAAAAACACTTGTTCAATGCATAAGTTTCCACAGAATTGATCATTAGTAGAAGTGCTGAAGAAAATTATTGCTTTGTCCTCTTAAAGTGAACTTTACTCTTTAAGTGCGAAAATCAGTGTGAAATCTACGGCACGGAATGCCAACAGCTTCACCACAAACGGCTGATACTTCATTTTTACCAGTTAAAATTTGTCCCATAGCTGACGCCAGTATCTCCTATCAAAAATCTGTACACTAAACAGAACAGAGAACACAAACATACAAAAGGCTATACAAATGTAATGAACGTTATCAACTTTTTGGCAATGTATGGACCCCCGCTACCCCTTACGATATCATACGTTATCATTCCTCAATAACATTCTCTTTTCTTTATTGGTAAATACAAGTATTATTTCAAACATATTTTACACCTGTTTTCTTGAACACAAATTATGTATATGCATACACATAAGACAGAAGACTAGGAATGCCAAACATTGAGATATTCAATGTTTTGAAAATAAATAATTGTATAGTCATTTAATTATTTTAATTTTCATTAATGAGTATTTTCATAAAAATAGTTAACAAACTAATATACAGGGTGTCCCAAAAGGTCGTTTACAAACTTAACATGCTGGTCTGTCATATCATGATGAACAATATTAAATAGGAAACTAAGGGTCCCAAACGTCTTCCAAAGGAGATATGCGCAATTAAAGTTTAGGGTCCAAAAATTCAAATGATTATAAAAAACAGAAAAATTGGTCGATTCGTTTACGGTTTTCACTAAAACTATTCTTTATGTCAGTATTTTCTTGAAAATAAATTATAAAGACTTAAATTTCAAAATTAGACTTAAATTTCAAAAAATGTAAAATGTCGATAGAGGGCGCTTTAGACTTTGGAGTAACGATAAACTAGTTTTTACCATTATTTTTTGCATCTCAGTGGTAAAGTAGCGCAAACTGAACTGTGTTCAATGGGGGTAGGGAGGTTCAAATTTCAAATGATTATAAAAAAACGGAAAAATTGGTCGGTTTTAGCTAAAATTATTCTTTATGTCAATATTTCCTTGAAAATAAATTTCAAAGATAAATTTAAAAAAATCCGTTAGAGGGCGCCTTAAACTTTAGAATAACCAACAATTATTTTTAACCTTTTTTTTTTTTTTTTTTTTTTTTAATCTAATTAAATGCTTGCAAAAGTTTAGACTTAAATTTTGTGCTCAAAATCTAAATCGATAGGAGGGGTTAAGAAGCGCAAACTCAACCGTGTTCAGGAGTTGAAATGTTACCTTCCCCACCCCTCGAACGCAGTTCAATTTTTGGCCGCTTAATTACTCACAACGACGCAGATTTTGAGCACAAATTTTAAGTTTGAACTTTTACAAGCATTTTATTAGATACAAAAAATAACGGTTAAAAATAATTGTTCGTTACTATAAAGTTTAAGGCGCCCTCTGACGGAATTTTTTGAAAGATATCTGTAAAATTTATTTTCAAGAAAATATTGATATAAAGAATAGTTTTAGCGGAAACCGACCAATTTTTCCGTTTTTTATAATCATTTGAAATTTGAACCTCCCCACCCCCATTGAACACAGTTCAGTTTGTGCTACTTAACCACTCCCAACGATTCAGATTTTTATCTCAAAATTTAAGTTTATGTCTAAGCTTCTAAAAATATTTTATGAGATGCAAGAAATAACGGAAAAAATAGTTGTACGTTACTCCAAAGTCTAAAGCGCCCTCTATCGGCATTTTTTGAATTTTATCTTTTTAAATTATTTTCAAGATAATACTGACATAAAGAATAATTTTAGTGAAAATCGCAAATCAATTGATCAATTTTTCCGTTTTTTTATAATCATTTGAAATTTGAACCTCCCCTCGCAATTCAGTTTGCACTACTTAACAACTTCCAACGATTTAGATTTTGAGCTCAAAATTTAAGTTTATGTCTAAGCTCTAAAAAAATTTTATGAGATGCAAAAAATAATGGTAAAAACTAGTTTATCGTTACTCCAAAGTCCAAAGCGCCCTCTATCGACATTTTTTGAAATTTATCTTTATAATTTATTTTCAAGAAAATACTGACTTAAAGAATAGTTTTAGTGAAAGCCGCAGATGAATCGACCAATTTTTCTGTTTTTTTATAATCATTTGAATTTTTGGACCCTAAACTTTAATGCCGCATATCTCCTTTGGAAGACGTTTGGGACCCTTAGTTTCCTATTTAATATTGTTCATCATGATATGACAGACCAGCATGTTAAGTTTGTAAACGACCTTTTGGGACACCCTGTATATATATATATATATATATATATATATATATATATATATATATATATATATATATATATATATATTGCAGACTATTTTGATGTAACGAACAAGTTAAAAGTTAAAAAAGAAAATTCTGATGTTTAAAAAATAAAGAATAAATAAATAAAAAGGAAAGAAAAAATAATTGGAAACGGAAAGAGAAAATTTTGGTTGGATCATTAAAAAAAGATAAATATATCAAGACATCCCACCCCTCACTCGAGATATCTTCCGATATCATATGCCAGACCCCTTCCCCTTCTCCCGAAAGTGATAACTTTATGTAATCATAGCCAGTGCCTTAGCTAGAAGTGAATAATGGGAAAGGGGGGGGGGTCATATTTTCTCTCTTTGTGACAGAGAAAGATAAATTAGTATATATTCACACTGTAGTTACTATGTTACTCATTAAAGTGTCGTAATAGTTTCATTTTACGCTAAGAAAAGAAAAGGATGATGAAAAAATTCGAGTGTAAAACGAGGGAAATCTTAAACATCGTGTTAGCTTCCTATGTATAAATAGGATGAGAAAGTGTTGAAATACTTATTTTGGTTACAATTTAGTTATTCTGCAAAACTGTGAAAGGTCCTCAAAACTAAATTAGATTTTTAAACAGAATTTCATTTGAATTTTTGGAATAGAAATTAATTTAGTCACCTCGGAATCTTTTCCAGGGATGCTCACAATGTTTTAGGGGAAGCTCAGCCGCCCATAGCACCCCCTTAGCTACGGCCCTGTGCATAGCCCCCAAGTTCTGCTTTTACATTGTTTTTCTATTCAGGATTCTCCAAAACGTCCCCCGCGGACGCCATGATTGCGCCCTTAGGTTTTCTTGGGACCCATTCGAATGTATCCTCTTACTAGCTATTTTTAAGATTAAAAATCCATTTTAAGGGATTCATTTATAAAAATAAAAGATATTTGAATAGTTTTCTTGTAATAGTTATCGATGACCTTAAATAAGTTTTAATTATTTAATGCCATCAAGTTGTTATTTAGTGATTAAGGTTTCTATAGCTTCTTCATCTACAAAACTTTTAAAGATATATTGCCCTCTGAAAATCTAATTTTAAATTTATTCTGAATTAAATTACTGCTGCAAATTATTTTAAAATAGTTTCTGAATCACAGGGGACTTATAGCTATCAACGTGAGTTATTACGCGCATCATATAAGACTTTTCTAACATATATGTCTACCTCTATTTATGGACTGATATTGTAGGGGAAACTTTTACTAGCATTTCCGAAAAGTAATTTTCTTCTTATTTATGATATATTCTGAAGTAAAATGACAATTGCTACTTATAAATAATAATTAAAAAAACAAGTGAAATTTAGCTCCTATGGTAATAAAAATGTATATTATGCTTTTCCACCACAGTGAGATAATAGTGTTGCATATTTTCAGCTATGTGAATTACGGCGCCTTTCATTATTTATAACTATATATGAAGTGCACCTCTGTTTATAAAGATTGGACGGGTCTCGTCTAAATGATTTATTAGAGGACTCATAAGTAGAATAAAATAAAATTTTAAAGAAATAAATGAATATTTATAAATAAGTTTGTATAAGGTAAATCTACAAAAGATAATTCAAATGCCAAGAAAATATAATACATTCTAGTATGATTAAATTCAGGATTTTTTTTTTTAAATATTTGCTTCTCAACTGAAATCTTTTGGCGCCTTTACTACTTCGGCGCCTGTGTGTGCCGCACACTTTGCACACTGGGTTGGAACGCTATGCCGTTATCGCATGTTTCACTGGTTTCACTCTAAGTAGTGGACAATTCTATTCAAATACACAATTAATATATTTTTTTAATATGTACCTTAATATACTTGTTGAGGCGGACTCGCGAGAAACCATGAATTATACAAACTTAAGCAGTGTTTGAAGTTAGTTCCTGTTTGTTCGGTTGCATATGGACTCCGATAACGGCTAACGAGTGGTATTTCTAAATAACGATTCGGTATTTCGTATTTTAGAGAATACCCGTTTCTTAGTAACGAATACGTACGGTTTACAACAGCTCTACTGATAATTCACCCCCTTCAATGGATGTAGGGTGAAATGGGGTACATTGATACGGTTATTTTCTAAGAATTTTTTGGTGTCTAGAAAATAAAAATTTATAGTTATTTTTCCATGTGGTGTCAGTAAAACTTGTGTAGTGTATTATTAAAATGTTACAATTGTTGTTTTATACAGTATTTTTGCTTGTAATTAAAAAAAAGTTAAAAAATGTCATTTGTATCAATGTGCCCCATCCCCGGGGCAGGTTGATCACCTCATGGGACACTTTGATAAGTTTGAAAAAAAAATGGAAATAAAGTAACACAGTACATATTTTTCATAGAAAATGAGTTAGCAAACCGTTTTATATTTATTTATAGAAGTTCAAATCATTCACAATTTATTTGTAATCAATATTAAAGTAATCAAAAATAAATGCATAATGACCTGTTGTTTTGTTTCTTGTCTGGTTGTTGGCAGTGATAACTTTGCCATATGTGGCACTTCAACCCCTGCATTAACTTCTTTCTTTGGAAAGATAAAAAAATTACCAGGTTTTCTGTTTATAAATCCAGGGCTCCCAAATGATCCGCGAACCGAACACCAATATTTTTTAACAGAAAATTCCATAGTAGGTTTCTACAGCATTTGTGCTAAAACTAACCTCCGAAGCCAGTTTCTGCGTAATTTGCAAGAAAATTATAAAGCGAAAATCTTTTTAAGAAAATATTGATGTTCAGTTCGCGGACCATTTGGGAGCCCTGTAAATCGGCTTATAAACAGAAAATAAAGGATAATTATATAAAAAAAAATCTGTTTATAATCCTTTGCTGTGCTGCAACTTGTTTCTCTTCTTTAACATTTCTCATGTCAAAAATACTTTTATCTGTGGAGAATCGATATAGATTTGAGATTTGTCAGGCTGCCGTTTTTTTTCTTTTGTTAGTTTTGCTACCACTTGCTGTTGGGTAAGTTCGTACGTCTTCTATTTGCAAAAATACTATAAAATTTTCTAATATGAAAAATTGGAGCTATGACACTTCAATAAAAACTAATATTAGACATTTTAGCAGGAAATGGTTGGATTAAGGAGTGTATAAAAAAAAAAAAAAAAAATAGTAGAAGGTAATGAAAAAAGGTAGTATGATGGTAATATCATGGGGCATATTGATATGTATCAATGATATAATGATAGGTATCAATGTGCCCCAACATAGACCGTGCCTTATGCAGCCATTCTGAATAACATGAATCTCAAATTAAACATACCTAACATGATTTACCTAACAATAAAGAATGAGAAACTGATAAACAGTAGCTTTATTTACCGGAAAGAGTATTCTTTTCGGTTGAAAATACTGGAACAGTTGTAGAATACCATTTCAATTGCACAACTGAAATTTACATTTGACCTACAAAAACAATAAATCACTCGTCCCATTTCATCAAACTACTGAATTATGTCAAGACGTTCTGTATGTAGTTGTGTAGACTAGCATCATCTTTTGGAGTTGTTGTGAAACCTTCTGTAATGACCTTGTGAGCAGTAGATAGGGTGTATTAATGTGCCCCAGTTATCCCTATAGTTTAATATCTCATGAAAGCAAATTTCCAGTTTTCTTTTCACCGATTTTGATGTCTTGAATAAATAAAACACCTAATTGATTAAAATGCATGCTTCGCTTGTCATTCAGATTTTTGCATTTTCAATACTTAGCAATAACAATGGTATTTAAAATGAATATTAATGTATGTATTTATAAGAAAGAACTTATAAGAATATGATTTAATAAAATTATTTATAAAATTATAATAAACATAATAATTTAAAAAGTTTCTTAGAAAAAACATAATTTAGTTTCGAATTATCATCTTTGATCTTTCGC
Organism: Maratus speculifer; assembly: GCA_964019185.1. NCBI lineage: Eukaryota > Metazoa > Arthropoda > Arachnida > Araneae > Salticidae > Maratus > Maratus speculifer. Next base: position 121,947,383 of record OZ025303.1, on the reverse strand, counting down.
TTCTCCCATTTCTCCACACACATACCCACTAAGAGAAACTAGTTGGATGTGCCAATCCCAAAACTTTCTTCTATCTCATACGTACATTTAAATATTTAAAAAAAAATAGTAACTCATTTTAATGCTTTAATAATTTTAATTCAATACCATACCAGCTTTGATTTGCATCTTAAATTTCTGCTTCAATAAATTAATCGGAGTAAAAACGAATATCCGTCTCTGCACGAGCCGATGGACAATAGAATGATAGGCAGATTTTTTTTCCAAATTCAGGGAGGACCTACTTGCCTTAACAAAAAATAATCATATACAAAAAATTCAGTTCAGTTATAGATCTAACTTCATACACTTTTATGCGGTGCAATATTGAAAAGGGCAAAAAATTCGCTTTTGCAGCGCCCCCTTCCGGCGGATTTTTTTCAGATTCAGGGCGATCCATCTAGCCATAGCCATACACTTACACAAAAAATTTCGTTCAATTCGATTTATAACTTCAAGTACTTTTGGTCGGTACAATATTAAAAATGGCACAAAAATCGCGATTGCAACGCCCCCTTCGAACGGATTTTTTTCAAATTCAGGGAGGATCAACTAGCCATAGTCATACATATACACAAAAAATTTGGTTCAATTCGATGCATAATTTCATATACTTTTGGTCGGTACAATATTGATAATGGCACAAACATCGCGATTGCCGCGCCCCCTTCCGGCAGAATATTTCAAAACTGAAGGAGGACTTGCTTGCCACAGCCAAAAACATTCACAAAAAATTTGGTTCAATTCTATGCATAACTTCATACACTTTTTGATGGTAGAATGGCTACATACAGACAGACACAGAGACACACACACAGACACACAGACAGACAGACATTTTGTAAAAACATGTTTTTTTTAATCTCTGACTCCTAAAACGTGTAAATCCGTTGAAAACCGGAAGTCGAAAAAAATTTCGATTACAATACTTTTTTCTATTGAAGATAGAAGAAAGTAAAAAAATATATACAGTAAAACCCCGATCTGTCGTCCCCGCATCCATCGTTTTCCCGCATTGATCGTTTTATTTCTACGGTCCCTGCACAAATTATACTGAAATAATGTTAACGAAACCCGCAAGCATCGTTCTTCAAAAATCGTTTTTTCGCATTCATCGGTGTAAAAATTTTCTCACCGAAATGAAATTGAAAGTCATGCGAATCCATATGGCATACAAACTGGAATTACTTTTTTATCTTAAAATGACTCATTTGTGCTGTTTGTGTTGATGACGGCGACAATAATGCAGATTAAAAGTGGTTGTATATAGCAGAGGATGCGATTATGTGTCCATTGATGAAGATGTTGCGACATGTGGTGTCCTAAACATAGGAGAGAAGTGTGATAATGCAAAAAATTAAAATAATGACGTAGAAGCAGAGGTTAATGTTCATAACGATGAAGTTGAGCCACTCTATCTTATGCAATTACAGCAACTGAAACTATATAAACTTTTATACATGCATATGCAATTGCAGAAAAATGTTGTATATCTTGAAAATCTTATTTTTTGATTTAAAAAAAATAAACAAAAACATACAAAATTATTGATTTTTAAGAATAAATAACAATTTTTTATAACTTCGATTTTTTTACAGTTTAATAAGCAACAAATTAGTATTTATTTGTATACTGTATACACTGCATGCATTAGTAATGCGTAAATATTGTGTTTTTTCGTATTTTGTAGATAATCCGCATTCATCGTTTTTTTTCCTGCACCCCTTGAAAAACGATGGATCGGGCTTCTACTGTATATGTGTGGTATTTTATTCAATTTGTTTAAAAATCCATTCAATATATTTGAAAAGTTGGCGCTACTGTATACTAATATAACATATACTATCAGAATACACACACACGCATATACATATATATATTATTACTTAGTATATTGTTATAAAATACATATTTATATATAAAAAAATAAAAATATTAAATATAATTATATTTATTCATAATGTGTGTTTATACAAAATATATATTATATGTTATAAAATATAGTATTGAAAGTAAGTCGCCTTTAGCAGACAGGAAACTGAGTATTTCAAGGATCGTCGGTATTTGGAACTTAGAACTTTAGTTAAAAGGATAGAAAAATTGGAAAGATAATTTTTAAGGGGTATTTTTGGAATTAATGGAATTTCACAGGAGTTTTACAAGTTGCAACATAAAATAAGATCTAATTAACATTTTTTTTTTTTTTTTTTTTTAATTTTCTCCAATAGTCTAAATATTTACCATTAATAAAAATTATTAATTAATAAAGAATATTTACATAAAATTATAAAATTAGATTTCAAAGAAATCTGAATAAAATTCTAAAAGTTCTAGTAAAACTTTGTGGATAAAAAATCAAGGAAAATATTAATAATACAGCTCGAAAGGAATAATCATGTTAAAGGTCTTGTAGCGCACATAGCCAATGCCATGCTGATACAATGATATGCAAAGAGATTAAATAAAAATAAAATTGCAAACGATGTATTCCTTTGAGATATATGGAAACAAAAACTTGAGAAATTTACTGAAAAGACATAGTATTTATAAGTGTTAAAAAAAAAAAAAAAAAAAAAAAAAAAAAAAAAAAAATAGGAGGGAGGAGGGTTTATAAATGACACTTTTTAAACCAAGAAAAAAAAATCCCATATATGAGAGAGGGGCTTAATTTTGATACTTTAGAGTAATATGTATTATATCATATAGAAATATATGATATAATATGTTATTATATGATAATAATATAAAATAAAATATAACATACAATAATAAATATTAAATTGTTATAAAATTAATAATTATAATATTAATACATTAAAAATATAATATTAATGATATATTTAGTATTAATATAATCTTATACTATAGATAAATATATTATAAAATATATAATTTCATGATAACATATAATAAATATATAATATCCAATAATAAATATCAATTATGAAACATGAAATTGTTATAAAATTAATAGTTTGAATAATAATATATTAATAAATATATTTTTAACGATACACTTATTATTAATAATATAGTTTTACATTATATTACATAATATTATTATTTATATATAATATTAATTAGACTAACATTAATTATATTACACTAATTTATTGTAATATTATGATAATATTAGAATAAATAAATTTAGGTTTTACAATTTTTATCAAAGAAATAATAAAAATTGTAAAACTTAAATGCAATATAAATGTCTATTAAATCTCATGGGAAAAAAAAAAAAAAAAAAAAATCACGGGAAGTGTTAATAATATAGTTAGTTCTAAAGGAATATTCTTTTCAAAGGTCTTGTAGCGTGACAGGATTATATATTAATACTTTATATATAACATTATATAATGTTATGTACATATAATATTATAAATTATTATTATTAATATTATTATTGCATTAATTAATATGCATGTTTAATATATATTTAATTATACACTATTGTGGGCTCTTAAGAGCCCACAATAGTCACAGAAAAATTACTCAAAAAGACCCGGATGACCATGTAAAGTCTATGGGAGCGTTCTTTTCTAATATCTCGCTCAAATTTTAATATTTTTGCATGATTTTTTTGCACAAGATAGCTGAGGGCGATCCACAACCGGGCTAGTTTTTACTTTTTCGATTTTGGTTATATATTTTTTATATTACGATAGTTTCAGTTTCAGAACCGGTTTAAACCGGTTTCGAAAGTTAAAGTAATTTTTTAAAGAAAATCTGAAACAAAAATTGAAAAAGTAAAAACTAGCCCGGTTGTGGATTGCCCTCAGCTATCTTGTGCAAAAAAATCATGCAAAAATATTAAAATTAGAGCGAGATATTAAAAAAGAACGCTCCCATAGACTTTACATGGTCATCCGGGTCTTTTTGAGTAATTTTTCTGTGACTATTGTGGGCTCTTAAGAGCCCACAGGTTAGATAGGTTTTAGGTCGATTTTGTATCTGGGAAACTTTTTAGCTGATTGATACATGGTCGACAGACATAGTAGGTTGGTTATATGAGAATAAATTACACATGTTTGGCAGAAAAAAATGCATTTTATTGCGCATTTGTGTACAAAAGGAAAAAAACACAATTTGTGCATATGAGAAAAAAAGAATAAGAAAAGGTGTTTTCTTCAAAGAAAATCATTTTCAGTAGGGGATATGGTTTCCACGGGCGGCCAGCAACGTTGAACACCTTTGAGGCATGGACTCAATGAGGCTATTGATGACGAGTTGGGGTATTCTGCCCCACTCTTCCAGAAGAGCTCTTTCCAGTTTTTGGAGAGTTTGTGGGGGTTGTTGGCGACCAGAAACTCGTCTTCCTAGAGCGTCCCAAACGTGCTTGATTGGATTCATATCTGGAGAACACCCTGGCCATTCCATTCGAACGATTCCTTCCTCGAAAAGGAAATCCTCCACCAGGTTTGCACGATGTGGCCTGCAGTTATCGTCCATTAAAATGAAGTTATCTCCGATTGCTGCAGCGTAAGGGACTACAATAGGTCTGAGGATCTCATCCCTATATCGGCGACCAGTCAGAGCTCCATCTCGAATGATGTAGAGGTCAGTGCGCCCGTCAATGGAGATGCCGCCATACACCAACACTTCTCCACCGCCAAATCTGACACTTTCGTGCACGAACGCAGGATTATTCCTACTGCCACGGTCCCACGGTAGATGAAAATACGCCTATTATCCGGATGCACAGAAAAACGGGACTCGTCAGAAAACAGAATATTGCTCCATTCATTTCTCCTCCAGTTGACATGCTCGGTTGCCCACTCCCTGCGGTCGCGATGATGCCTTGATGTTAATCTAACACATACCATCGGTCGGCGAGCATACAGACCTACAGCATGGAGCCGATTTCGGACAGTCTGAGCTGAAATCGTGGTGCCTGTAGCCGAGCGAAGGTGTTGTTGGAGAAGAGTAGCGTTCATGTTTCGGTGTCTCCGATCTGTTAACGCTAAATACCGATCTTCATTGGGTGTTGTTGCCCGTCTACGACCTTACCCTGGTCTTCGGCCTGCACATCCACTCTCCAAAAAACGGTTCCAGATCCTGAAAATGACACTTTGTGACACTCCAATGGCTTGCGCTACTTCGGCTTGAGTTTGGCCCCCTTCTAACCTACCAACAATTCTCCAAGCTTCTGAATCTGTCAAATGACTTCGCTGAGACATCGTACTCATCGAAACAAAGCAATCACTGAATGCCGATCATCCTTGTCTTCATTCTCTTTTATCCAGTTGAAAGTCAAATTTCATTCGCTGCCGCTGAAGCGACGTTTTTGACGTCGAACTCAAAATTTGCATACTCCACAGTTTGAAAACCAGAAAAATTTGCATTTGTGATTCTCTTCTTCTATTTTCGGCAAAAAAAATTTCGTTTATATCTTTATTTTATATAAAACTTCAAATATCCTTTAATTGTTTTGAGCAGTGTATTTTTGTAGTAAACCTTCTTACGCCAACTCCCCTGTGAGAATTTAAAACGACATTTCTTTTGACAGTTCGTCTTGAGACTTAAAGATTGTGAAAGATTATTTAATATGAATGATCTGTTGTTATGATATATTCTCTATATTGCAAGTAGACAGCCGATTAATATGTACACTAGAAAAATCGTCATTCATGCGGGACTCGGTAAAATAGTAAATTTTAAGTATCGAAAGTTCCACTTTCACTCGAATAACAGCGAAGAGATTCATCTGATTTTGTACCTCTGTCTAACGTATTATATGATCTTTGACCCAACTTTCAGGGACGGTTTTTTTTTACTCCCTCCATGAAAAAGGTGGTGAGGCGCACTGCTTTCGCGCGGATAGCCATGACCACAGCATTACTCCTTATTTTGATAATTATCGCTATTGGCGACCATATCAAAGCGCGCCAAGTGAGCCCGGTTACACCTTCCGCTCCTGCATGCCACTTCTACTGCTTAGCTGTTTGCACTGCTTCACTGATAGTCGGGGACTATCAGCCCCCGACGTTACGGCTACAGTCCCCCCTACGTATATTTGCGTTGCGGCTATAGAAGCTACTCTTCTTCACGCTTTTTTTTTTTTGGAATTACCACGCAAGTGTAATAATGTAATATTTAAAAAAGTTATTTCTGAATATTAGAAAAATATATCACTAAATGTCAAATAATGATATTCAGCAATGACAGAAAAATATATCACTTTATGTCACAAACTGATATTCAGAGATATTGGGAAGTATTGCCCAACATTGTTAAAAAAAAAAAAAAATTGTGAATATCATTTTAAGGGGGGGGGGTGTTATTTAATGTTGGCAAATATTACATTTTGATATCGATCAACATCTCATTTTGATATTGGTTGATATCATCCCAACAAACACATAACTAACGGGCCGCTTATGGCTTCATTAGCCTTGGCCCCAAGTGTCTGATTGAGGCCCACTAACATTGGCCGTAACGGCTTCGTAAAGAATGTGTCACGGCGGCTGCATTATGACCACATACTAATTGGCCATAAGTAAAGGAAGATGCCCACAATCACGCCACAAACTTTTTACCATAAATGGTGTACATCCTTAAACTTGCTACATCCACTCTTTTAAAGGCCACTAAAAAATAAAAGCCTGACGGAAGCTTGCCATCTCCCTGCGAGTCGTGTTTCCCAAGTATTAAATTTAGCCCACAGCTGCCCATAAAAATGCCTTTTAAGGTTATTTAATGATGTAAAGCTAGCCACTAAATTGCCCTAAAGATTATTTAGGCATAATTCAAAATTTATTCTAAATAAATAAATAAATATTAGAAAATTAATTAAATGATAAAATGTTTTTGTATTAAAAAAAAAAAAAAATTCTTAGGTACATTTAAAAACAGTGTTGCCAGATGGGCTACTTATTTTAAATTCAAATTCTTGACTGGTACCACTTTTTTGAAATAGTAAAATGATCCTTATTAAATGACATATTAATAAAGGTGAAAACAAACGGAATTCCGCCGTTTCAAAAAAGTGGTGAGAATCAAGAAATCTTAATTTTAAAAAAGTAGCCCACTGGCAACACTGTTTAAAAATAAATAAATAAAATTTATAAATCCACTCATTATGAACTTTATAAAAAAAAGTATCCAAAACATAATATCTGACATAATGAATTAATTATTTTTTTAATTATATATTTTTAAAATTCATATGCAATGTCCTTTTAAATATCTGCATGCCGTGCAAATTTTAAAAGTATATTATTGAAAAAATAAACTAATTTATTAATTCACTATATCATGTACTGTGTTTTTGAAAAATTTTATAAAGTTTAATCTAAATAAACTTATAGTTTTCCTGAAAAGTGTATGTAAATGAGCATTAATGCTTTTTTTTCCCCACACAAAGCACTTTGTATTTTTGATAACCTTTTTTTACAGAAAATTTTTTGAATTTTTACTCAAATTATGCATATAATCTTAATATGATCTAACATATAAAATGTATATTATAACTTAAAATGTGTTTGTGTTATACTTTTGTTTATTGTTTTTTATACATTTATTTGCAAGTCTTTTCCAGTATTTTAGGCTTATTCATTAAAGAATTATTTAGTTATTTTATTATAATTCATTTTATACATATATTGATTTTATTTTGTAAGAAATTTTTAAACGCTTTTATTTTGGCAAATGTAAGATAATATTTACTTTATATTGCGTGATGCACCTACAGGGGTTGGACAAAAATATGGAAACACCTTTGAGAAATGCATGTTTGAAAAGATAGATTGATTATAATGAACTATGTTGATGGCACTGGAATTTTCGCCTACTGACGCCACCTATACAACTTCGTAAAATCGCTGCAGCGTTCACTCGTTGTTGGAACACTGTTATGTGAGATTATCATTGCATTATGTCAGAGTTAACAGACTTCGAACGTGGACAAGTTGTTGGCGCGCGAATGGTGGGTGCTTCCGTAAGCAAGGAAGCCGAGGTTTTTAGTGTTTCAAAAGGTGCTGTGTCGAAGATTTATTCCGCATATTTGAAATGCGGAAAAAACATCATCCGCTAAATCACAGCACGGACGAAAGTGTGTGCTGAGTGATCGTGACAGACGATCATTAAGAAGGATTATCGCGAAAAATAAGCAGTCCACAGCTGCAAAAGTTACTGCTGAAATGAATTTCGTGTTACCAAATCCTGTGAGTACCAAAACAATTAGAAGGGAGCTTCATAAATAGGGAATTGCTGGCCTTGTTGCAATTGAAAAGCCATCCATCAGTAATGCTAATGCTTGTAACAGGAAAAAGTGGTGTTTAATTCATAAAGCCTGACCTATAAACAGTGGAAGAGCGTAATATGGTCTGATAAGTCTTCTTTCGCATTGTTACTCACTTCTGGCCGAGTTTACGCCTAGAGAACGCCATCTCAAGCCTATAATACAGACTGCTTGTTGCCAAGAGTGAAACATGGCGGGGGTTTGGTGATGGTTTGGGCAGCCATATCGTGGTTCTCTTCTGGCCCCATGATAACTCTGTAAGGGCGTATTTACTGCTCAGACTTATGTGAACATTTTGGCCGATCAAGTCTATCCAATGGTACAAACTTTGTTCCCCAATGATGATGGTATCTTCCAAGACGACAACGTCCCCTTCACACAACTCACCTTGTCCAGGACTGGTTTTCTGAGCACGAGGATGAATTTTCGCATCTCTCCAGGCCACCAAAGTCATAAGACTTGAATATTATCGAACCTTTGTGGTCTACATTGGAGCGGAGTGTGCGTTCTTGCTATCCACCTCCAACATCGTTATCTGAACTTGCCACCGTTTTGCAGGAATAATGGTACAATATTCCCTTGGCAAACATATAGAAACTGTATTTATCCATTCCGAGAAGACTGCAAGCTGTTTTGAATAACAACGGGTACCGTACACAAAACTAGGCAAGGAAACGTGTTTTTTTAAAGGTGTTTCCATATTTTTGTCCAACCCCTGTATATTGTAACACATTAAAATTCTATTTAACTTAGAAAATAATTAAAATTTTTGTTCTCTCTCTTTTTTTTTAATATATAAAGTTTCAGGGCACAGTTTATCAAAGATGAAAAATGTATATACAAATTATTTTAACTTTTCCTAAATACCCGAAAGTTTTTTTTTCATGGTAATTTTAAATTTTACCAATATTTTAATCAGTTTTCTAAATTTTATTCAAAATCTATTTGAATTTTATTCTGATTTTCTAAACTTTATTAATTCTTATTGATTAAATTTTAATCAAATTTTATTATTAAATTTCTCACTTAGAAAAAGAAAGAAAGTTTTTTCTCAAGCTTTCTCTCTTTCTCTTTAATTAAAAAAAAAAAAAAAAAAAATCATTGAAGCAAATTATTTTAAAGAATCTCAAATGATACATATAAATATAATATTTCAAAATAATCTAGACACTCATCAGCAAAAAGGAAATAAATCATCAAACAATTATCTATTGAATTAAATTTTACAATATTTGAATTAAATTTTACAGTATTTGAAGAAATAGAAAGGGAAAATAAAGTATTTTTCTCCTATAAGAATAAACCTTATTTAAATTAATCTGCCCAAGCTTTCGCTATGTAATCAATTACTTTGTAAAAAGCATCAGTATTTACTAATTTAAACAAAATTTTAATGTAACAGAGCATCAGTAAATCCTGTTATTTAAGATAAATATTATTTTACATTTGCCGAAATGAAAATGTTAAAAAATACTGTTTGATCTAATATATAAATTCCCTATATTATACAAAATAAAATCAAAATGTATAAAAAACACAGATTAAATTAAATGTACAATTCTTTAATGAATAAACAAAAATCAATAAGATTTACTAATAATTTACTAGCACACATATATGTTATATGAGTTACTTGTACAATCCTAGAACTTTTATAAATAGCCACCCATTCCCTCCTCACTGCAATGCCAAATGAAAGAAGATGCGTATGCGTGACTCTGCAAAATAGAAGGGAAGGTGTGTGTGTGTGTGGGGAGGGGGGCGGCGAATATGGGGGAGATCCGAGTTCTTTTCCGAGAAATTTTCCTGCATCTGCTATGACCTTGGCCACTGCCCACTCTGTAAGGAGGCATTGGCGAGAGTTTTCCTTTCTAAAAAATATTTCGTGGGAAATTTTTATTAAAGAAGTTATAACATATATAAGTTCTTTGGTTTTATTATTATGAAAACAATTATTTTTATACGTTCTAATAAATATGATGAACCATTAAATGAAAGTTTTAAACAATTGTTTAAAAATTTCATCCAATGATTCATCATGTTTATCATTTATAACCAATGCACCAAACATATTATATTTGCACTTTTCTCCCTATTTAATAAGTTTACATTCCGGAAATTAATAATATTCATTTTTATTCCAAAATGCTCACAAAAATATAGTTATTTAAAATATTATTGCACATTTCAAAACCAAAAACATTAAGCGTTTTATGATTATTTTTTCATAGAAAAAATCTTTTAATTAAAATAGGGAATTTTTATTTATATATTATTCCATAAAATATAAATCATGCAAAATACTAATGTTTTCAAACAAATCCAGGTGTTTGCTTCTTTAAAGCCAGTTATATGACATCTGTGTTTTTTAATAATAATTTAATATTAATAATAAAACAAATAAATATACATAAATTGTAAGAAATTTGATAAAAACATTTTTATTTATTTTTTATTTTACACTGAATTCAGAACATTAAATTTCTTTTCAAAGAATTTTATTTTACATGAAAATATATTTCAAATGATATTAAAAAAATGTGTTATAGAAACAGTTTATTTTCAACTTTTTCTACTCTCTTATATTCAACAATATGTGCTTGTTGAAATAAAGAAAGCAATATTTTTTTCATTTGTTCATAGCAAAAATTTTTTTCATAAAACTTGAAAAAAAAAATCACGCTTAAATTCATTCATTCACTCATTTAATCATTAAATTTCTAGTAGATTTTATGTACAATATAAAAGTTCAATAAATGAATGCATCTTATTGTAATTAAATATTTTGTGTTGTTCCGAGTCTGGTGTACTTCCTATGAATTTTTATTTTGTTTATTTCAGCTATTAAAATCAAGAGAAATTGAAAATTAATACATTCATTGTTTCTAGCATGACCATAAAAATATAGCCATGCAAAGATATCGAAGTATAGTTTGGAAATATTTTACATTTCTTAAATGTAAATGTTTGTTACATTTTTATAGATATAGATATATTCCTTAAATAGTTTTAAACTGAAAAAAAAAAAAAAACTATTTTACTGTCTTAAATATAAATCTTAATGATGTATCTACATTTTTAATAAATGCCACATTTAAAATAATTAAGCTTACTTTAAAAGAAATAAAGAAAAAAATACATTTCCTTGCGTTAATTTAATATTCGGGTCGGATAATATTGGGCCTGTACTTTTTAAATGATGAGGGTTCAAGCTTGCCCGAAATTGCCCCTCGATGATGACGGGTAAAAAACACGCAACCGTTTTCTCGCGAGCGGTTCGGCGACAACTGCCGCAATTAGCGGCACCTCACTTACGGTACGCTATTGTTTGGCTACAAATGGCTTTAACTCAGTATGGCCGCAACGAATATGGCTTGAGGCCATAAGTCATGTGTTTGTTGGGATTGTGCTACCTGGTGCAGAAATTATTATTTTAAATTTATGTTTTCTATGTTCTCATATGAAGTGTTAAAATCATACTCATAGCACTTCAGCTTTTAACAGATAAATTATTAAAGTAAACGTACACTTAAAAAACTATTTTACAAGTAAAAAAAAAAAAAAAAAGAAAAAAGAAAAAGAGACGTTGTTTCAGAAGTGTACGGAGAATCAGCCAACATAGTTTTTTCGTTAGCTACTGTACTTCGACTGTTTAACATTCTTTTATTTAAAGTTTACTTACATATTACAACACATATTACAACACATATTTTATTGTTTATTCAATTTCTAATAATATTTAGGAAGACATTAAGTATTATAAATTCTGTTTTTAATTTCTGACCTAATTAATATATTATTTTTCAAGCCCTACTTCTAAAAGGTAAGTGATTCATTAATGAAATTTTTTATTTAGTAATGTGGAGTTAAAAATAACAAACCATTATATTTCGTAGAGAAATTTGATGCAGAATAATAACATGAAATCAATCGTTTCTAATTAATTTATTCCACACCACTATTTTTTAATTGTTTTGTTTTATATAATGTATTTAGCCTTTTCATCCACCTCCGGCTCGATGATGACCAAATTTACATTATGCAGATGAGCGCTGACTCAGCAGTTCTCTGCGAAATATTAATCTACCCACTGATCCACTCCAAAATACCATTTTCCCCATCTGCTACCAGTACCAATGGTTCAGAAGCTGGTAGTGGACTAAGAAATGGCAACCTTTTTTGAATCCAACATTACCTCCCCACCAGCACGTGATGGTGGGAGCGAATGCGCGCCAAACCGGTTTCTCCCGCCGATCCCACCAGCCACCAAGACCTTTTTCGTCTGCGTTGCGTTCTTTTATTATGAGAATGAAAGCAGAAAATTGCCAAGAAGGGATAATCGCCAAAAAAGACACCCTTTTGGCAAGGAAAACTTTCGCCAAATCTGGGCCATTCTAGCTTCAAGTATTTCCGAAGAGAACAAAGGGATCCGTTATCTAGTTGTTATTTTTGATTTACCTACTCGTCTGATGGGATTCGCATAGAAACTGACGCCATCTAGAGGAGGACGGAAGATCACTTTGCAGTTTTATTAGTTTATTGTTTTTTTCGCGACTTTTTCAGAATAAAAAAAAGTAGGGGGTGGGGAGGTCATGTTTCTAAAGATCATTTATCGCGCCTGACAACTTTATCGGCAATCGTCAACCGCGTTTTTCACTGTTTGAGTAATTTTTTTGAAGAAGAAAAAAATATATATTTTCTTTCATTAATATATAGTATATCCCACGGTATATAGAACTAGTTACCGTGGTATATTCTATATACTTTAAAATGTACACTTTTAACTATTATTAAAATTCTACAGTTTTATTATTATTATTTTTTTAATTCTCAATAAATATTTATGGAGAATTGCTTTAATTTTTAAAAGCTAATTAAAAAACATCTTTTCTTAAATAAGTAGATAAATAAAAATTGTGAAAGGAAAATCAAAAGACATTTTAATTTTAAATTTATATCGCAGATAAATTCTAGTTTATTTAATGTTTCATTTTTTACTGTCTCTATGTCTTATTGCGAAATTTCTCATCTTGATTTTCATTCTTAAAAACAAAATCCATTTTTTCTTTTTTCCCTTTGTGAGGAATAAGAATTATGTCAGTTTTTTTTAAGTCATAAATCTCCATATAGTAATCTTTATTCTATTTAATCTTTGAAATTCTGCAATTAAACGACCAATTTAAACAACCAATTTAAAAAAAAAAGTTTTTCTTAAATAACGAAAAAGGTGTTTTATGTAGAAAGCAAGCTTTTATATCACAGAAATTCTGCAATTAAAAAAGGCAACAATTAATATTCTGCCTTTAAAAAATAATTTTGATTTTTTACATACTTTTTTAGACCACAGAATTTTAATTTCATAAAATATGTTTAAACTGAATTATTAATAAATTTGTATGCTACTAAAAGAGGATATCAAAACTACTTTTTTATATGTTAGTCTTTAATTTGAAATGGAAGATAATTCTTTCATTTTTTACTCTTGTGTATGGGGGGGGGGAGGGGGAATCATCCATTGTCTAATTTCATTATATATTTTCAATTCTTTTATATGTTAAATTCTATAATCATTATTAAAATTAGTCTTTTTTAAATTCATGGATTTTTGTGCAGCCTTCCCAGTATTCATTTTCTTTTTTTACTTGTGTATTTTAAATTTGCCTCCCCCCCCTCAAAATAAATTAATAAATAAAATAAAATAAAATAAAATAGAAATAAAAATAAAAATAAAAAAACCTTCTATGTATAATTTTTTTCATTATCATAACACTTCATGATATTTTATTATTATAAACTTCAATTCATGAAAAGATTTACTACTATAAGTATTATTAAAATTAAAAATATACATTTATTTTGTTTTACTTATAAATCATATATATTAAAATACTTTGGTTTTATTTATGAAGACTTAAGAATATTTATATTTTTTTTTACCTCTATTTCTCAAAATCTGCCGATTGTTTACTATCCATGTAATTTTTTCTACTTCTTAAACAACCAATTTTACAAACTGATTTTCGCAAATAACATAAAAGATATTTTATGATTAAGTTTAAACAAAAGCAAGTTTATATACATATATATACAGTCAACTCAGTGGAATTTGCCGGTGTATAATCCACAATTGTCTATTATCTGAAGAAAATGTTGGAATGTAAACAATGCAAATTGTCATTAACTGTTAAACTCATAAAATTAAATTTTCAGTTTTCATGAAATAAATTTTTTGATTACTGAAAAAAAAAATATATATTTCAGTAAACAATTTTCCAGCCTCTTAGAATAAAATAATCATTTGCAGATTTCAGCATCCTAATTGGAATTATTGTAAACTCTTTAGAGTGAAAATATCTCTCATATGGTCTTTCATTGGGAGAAAGTAGAGGAAGGGGGCTTGAGGTTAGATAAGGTTTTTCTTTCTTCTTGGCGTATTTTCAAGTAAAACGGGAAAAAAAAAAAAAAAAAAAAAAAAAAAGTATGATTACTTTTTATTCTTTGTAAGAAAACCCCATATTACATGCATAGAGAGAATTTGTTATAATTATACCCTTAATGAAGTATATTGCTATGTATCAATTATGTAAGTCCATGGCCCACTAGATCTATAGGCCTGTCTATTTGAGATTAATGCATGAAGTCTCCCGCCAGAGAACTCTGATACCTTGCCTAAGTTATTCTAACCAATCGTGCAAACCCTGAACCAAAACAATGACCATGTGCCGAGCCATATGCACCGAAAAGAAAGCAGCTTTCTCAATGCTAATTTGGGCAGAGTTTGCGTCACATGGACTCACAAGTGGTCCAATGAAATGGTTCAGGGTTTGAAGCTGAATCCAGCTTCACTTTTTCGGCGGTTTTTCGCGAAATGGCACGGCCGGTAGCATATAGTCGGCTATGGTAAAACAGAAGAATGTTAATGAAAAGATCTGCTAAAAAAATAAACATTCTGATCATATACAGAAATTTTATTCCATAAATTTTAAGTATTAGTCATAAGAATAGCGAGCGATTCTAGAAAATTATGCAAATTGGTACATTATCCAGTTTTTTTTCATAATCAGGTATTATTATTATTATCATCATAGATTCTTATCGCAAATAATTTTAAAAGAGGTTTACAATGCAGATGGATCATCTAAGAATAGTAAAGGTCGGCGTCGGATAAGAACGTGAAAAATTTGTTTAAAGTATAACTATGCCTTTTTATTTAAATGTGCTGATTTTGTTTTATCAGAAATAATTCTTTGATTAAATATAAATTCCTCAAAGTATCAAGCTATGTCGATTAATTGTCGGATTGAATGCCAAAAACCTATTAATAAGTTTTTACATCAGTACTCCGCCCTCGCTGGTTTTTTTAATTTAAATTCCGCTCATCGTCATTATTATGATATGCATTCATTCAACAAAGAAAACATAGGGTAGAAAATCTAGCTATATAAAATAGGTAACGTCTTTGCTGTAAGATTTAATCTAAAGATAAGATGTAAAATGCATTAAAACTACTTTTAAAAATTATCTAATTTATTAAATATTACAAAAAACCTATTTTTTTTTTTTAAACCATTGCACCATATTTCATGAATTTAAAATACATTTTAAGCATACTAAAGAATTACAATTTTGTAGTTTTTTTTTTTTTTTTTTTTTTTTTTTTGCAATTTCTTTCAGTGAAAAATTGTGTAAAAAATGGATGATATAAATTGTTAAAAAATTAAAAACATATCCAAATTTCATTTAGTAAAAACAGTTTTTTTTTAAAATTTTTACTCATATTTACGTGCGTTAAATATTTAGTATGGTTGACTGTTTTTTACTCACTTATTTAGCTTTAAGTTGTACTATGGGTATCACACGTAAATATTTACAAAATATAAAAGGGAATGGATTTGGGGCGGAGCTACTCATTATTTCCATTTTGTTCCCAAACAAGCCTTTGCCTAATTTCGGTTTATCTATTTTTATCAATAAGTTTGCAAACATTTGTATTGAAAAGACAGCTTATGTTGCTGCTATTTGCTATTTATTCTTACATGTTTAATGTCAGCGTATCAAAATATAAAGTCATGGGATTTTAGGATTTAGGGAATTTCACTTTGATAGTTTAAGGAAAAAACTAAAATCCATTAGACAACGTTGCGACCAACTTAAATTATGCGGATGAGCGCTGTGCCAGTAGTTCTCCGCGGAAATCAGCCAGCACTTTAACTTCTTTATTAACATGTTAAGTACCACGTCAGTTATCAATGACGGGAATGAAACTTAACTGTCCATTTTGGCTGCATCAG
The DNA here is from genome assembly GCA_964019185.1 of Maratus speculifer. Lineage (NCBI taxonomy): Eukaryota > Metazoa > Arthropoda > Arachnida > Araneae > Salticidae > Maratus > Maratus speculifer. The sequence continues at coordinate 121,930,814 of OZ025303.1, read as the reverse complement.
TCGCCGGAGCCTAACATAATATATTATATAAAACTAAAAAAATGCATATGTTGTTTTAAATTATTATTGAAAATTTATTTAAAATTTACTTAAACTTTTATTTATTACATTATTATATAATTAAGTAATCGGAAATTTCAGTGCCAGTCACCCGTGCACGACCAGACTTCATGCGCTGACGCTTACCGGCCTTTTCAATTCGTAGGATTTCACGGAAACACTCCGTAATTCACGATATAGCTAGAGGGCGCCACGTAACCTCCTCAAAAGCGAGTAGAAAACTCAATTCAGTGCTAGATTTAATAGTGTTTATAATATCCTAGCAACAAGAATCGCTAACATAACATGCCTATAGAATGATACATTTGCAAACTTAATAAGAAATCAATTGAAAACAGTACATTGTATAGTAAAACATCAGCGCAAAATATTTTTTATTTACATGCAAAAAATGTTCTACAACATAAACAGAGTATTGTAATGACCGTACGATATGTTTACGGTAAAAAGGAATTGTTATTAAATAAATCCATTTTAATATTGAATACGTAGAGTTTTATTTATTTTAATTCGGTGAAGAAATATGAATAAATATGTAGATTTAGAACAAATACTATTGAAACACTGTTATTAGAACGCATAAACATAAACGAAACGTACTTGAATTAACACATATATTTATCTACTAAATACGTAAATACCGTATTAATGCATATAGGCAGTAGATATTAAATATTTCCTTTATATATTATGGTTATTAAGAAAAATGCAAAAAAAATATAAACAAAAGATATGGGTCATACCAGTACATCATACCTACAAGGACGAAACCGAAACATAAATTCGTTATTTTTCCTATTTTCGGAAGAAAACGAATGCGAAAATGGTCCAAATCTTTTTTTGAAATAATTAATGCAAACGTAAATATACATAATTCTTAATTAGACGTGTATAGAAACACATTTCTAACAAATAAATATTCATTTATAGGGAAGAGTGGGATATTTTTTTTACAAAATTAAGAAAAACAACTTTGTTTGACACAAAAACAAAACTTTCAATTTATAGAATACAAAATGAAACATTTTCTAATGTTCTTGAGCAATATAGAAACATAATTTGCAGAAAAAAATATAATTTAAAAAAATGTAAGTTCCTTTTATGTTGTAATATATGAAGTTATTGATAATATTCAGTATAACGTTCCATAAATACAGCGGCGTGCGAAGAGAAAATTGCGCCCGGGGCGAGGTTTTAAATTGGCGCCCCCTCCCCTCAATCACCATTTCTCTTTGTGACAGGTATCACAAAATTGAAAAGTGTAAAAACACAATTAAAGTCCATTGAATACATATTTGTCAATTATTTGAAACTTTAAAAGATTTTATTTAAAAATCTAAATAATATAAAAGAAGATTGCACTTATATTTTGACAAAGGAGACACGGAAAATATGTAGAAAAAATGTTTCTAATAATATTGTATAACCTCTTTTGGATTCCAAGATAGAAGCAACATGCTAATTTGAGAATGCATGTTTTTTTTTCACACAAATATCCCAATATATCTGTATACATAATTTTTCTTAAAAAAAAAAAAAAAAAAAAAAAAAGAAAAAGAAAAAAAAAAGAAGAAAAAACGACAATGGTAATATAAATTTGACGGCCCCTCAAAACCAGCGCCCGGGGCCCGGGGCGACCGCTCATTCACCCCCCGTTTCGCACGGCTCTGCATAAATAGGATAATTATTACATCTATACATAAAAAGTCATTAATATGCAGAAACTGTGAAAATATATGAAGGAAATTTGCTTTTAATTCTTGCAAAATTTTTTATTTCAAGAATCTTTATTTACAATTAATGGTTATATATGAGACTATATATGAGATATTATATATGAGAATATGAACCTACAACTGGGCTACTACCATTAGTATTTTGTGCTAGTAAGCTGTGTACAACGAACATTTAATTGTTTAATATCTGAATTTTGTATGGCAGAAATTTTATTTTCATCATTTTCTGATTTATCTTCATTTTTCTTTTGTTTGCAATTTGTTATTTCTTCTTCTGATCTTCTTTTTAACTGGGGACTATTCTTAATTAAGGCCCTCCGCTTTGCATTATCGCCCTCCGCATACCGCTTTGGTATTTTATATTCCGGATAATTAGGAAAGACTTTTGGACAAGCATCTTTTTTTAAAAACTTGCGTTTTTTACCAGAAACATAATCATCTTCTGTAAAATGCTTGCTACAAACAACTAATTCGCCCTTTACGGCAAATTCTCTTGAAAAATTTTGTATCCATTTCTCTCGGAAATTGACATTACTGGGAAATTCATAAAAAGAAACTATTTTCACCCTTTTGCCTGCTAGATGATTTACAATATGGTACACAATAAACCATAATGGAAAAAAAAAAAAAAAAAACTTCTGAGAACTTTAACATTCTTAAAAATAACTAATGCAGAAACAATTTCTGCAATACCTATATTTCAGTATTCCTGAAAAGCACTAAAAAATGCTGTTTTTTTAAATAAATTGTAAGAGGAATAATAAAAACAAACGTATATCTGATAAAAGCAGATGTTCAGAAAACATCTCAGATTTGTTTCGATTTCTGAACATTTGCTTTTTAGATGTGTCTATTCTTTTTATCTATACCTACCGTAAACATTATACAAAATCTGCAAAACAAATATTTGCAAGTTAAGAGCCTACATCACTCAAACCAGAACTCAAAATCCTCTCACGAAGCTATGCGAGTTGCCACCGCAAGGCGTATCCCAAACACAAAGATTGACACTTTAAAAGACCAATGATATTTCCGAGGCTTATAATTGACAAGAAAAATGGTCATCTCAGGAGTGGATACAAATGAAACGTTTCCCGTAACAACTTGTGACACAGTCACAAATCCTACAAAACGGGATACAAATGAAACGCCAACCGGCTTCTGCCGTCACAAAGTTGTGATTGTTGTCATAAAAATTTGTTACAGCGTGAGACGCGTAGCAAGCTGTCTCAAGCCGGTAACAACTCCGGAAAACGTAAACAAAATATGTCGGCATATCACGTAATGCGGCGATTTTTGATCAAATATCAGCAAATATTGGAAAAATAATCTTATTTAAATAGCGAAAATTACAAATGTTGCGAATATTAAGTTTTCTATTTTTTTTTTTTTTTTAAGAAGGCTAAAATTGGATCGATTTTATTTCTTAAAAATTTAATCCAAACACGTAGTTTTTTTTAATTTTGAAAGCAAATTTCGCCATATATTTTTAATTTTTTGATATGTAAATTTAAATAACATTTAACAACTTGTATTTTTTTTTATTATAATTTATTTACTAATGAAAGTTTGTTTGCTAAACTACAAACAGACAGACAGGGTAAAATATACATAAATTTCTATTGCTTATAACTGAATGATAATTATTATTAATTTGAAATCTTAATAGCTATAAATAATGGCTTGAATTTTAAACAGAAGGTAAGATACGAGATTAGTTTAATAATTTGTTATGTTAAAAAAAAGATAGAATTGAATACAAATATTTATAATTTTTAAATGATGATTAATAATAATAAATACTGTAAAAAGGAAAATATTTTTTTTAAATAAAATTACTTCTGTTTTGTAATAATTAGAACAAATCATAATCACACATAACCTTGATATTTAAAAAGTATAAATCTCATATTTATTTATAATTGTATAAATTGTAATTCTACTTTTTTTACGACAACAAAGGGTAAAGTGGGGAGGACAGATGTATTTGAGAAGCCATAAAATATATTTAGAAGTACCTAACATATAACCATACAATACAACATATCCTATATAGTCTGCAATTTTTTTTTTTTTTCTTGAAGAATATAAATAGGATATTAACTTAGATTTTGTTTTACTTTAATCAGAACCTTACATGTAAGGTTATTTTTAAACATATTAGCATAAAATAATACCAAAATACTTTGAAATAAAATTTTCTTGATTGGAGTATAAATTGGTTAAGTGTAAAAATAGTTAAAAAAAAAAAAAAAAACCTTATGATATTGAAGTCGAATAAGAAGATATTGAAAAAATTGGTGCTATTGAAGCACCTTTTACATTTAACGATTTAACTTAAATCTTCTATTGCATAACTGAACCCACTACTTATGCCAAAAAAAAAAAAAAAAAAAAAAAAAAAAAAAAATAGGGAGGGGGGGGGGGAGGAAAAAACAGTTAGGCATGCTATGCAGGTATACTGTGCTTTATTATATAGAGATGTAAACTATGCCCAGAAGCAGCATTTTTGTTTATACAAGAAGATAGGGGGGGGGGGCTAAACTATATGAGCCATTTTTATAAATATATAAGCTTTCAAAAGCTTTTTTCAGGGAGGGGGGATTTTATTTACAAATTTAAATACATTCAAAGAGATACCTTTGGAAAAAAAAAAAAAAAGGTAAAAAGTTTATTTTTAGTTTCTCTTAATGAAATACTTACTACTCAAAATGTTACACATTTTACTCACCATGTAAATATTTTGATTCTTTAAATATATTACTCATCTTGATAAATTCATAATTAAATAATATTTCTTTCTACTCTTTAAGCAAGATTTTTGTGATTTTTTAAAATTCAAAATTTAAGTTTAAAAGTACAATTTTAAATCAAAATATCCTTCATTAAATCATTAAAGTTAATAATTAGAAAAACTTATTTAAATTTATCTGAAAAAAAAATAATTCACTTGGTTAATCTGAACTGTTTTAAGCATATAAAAATATTGTTATATAGTAAAACAATATAAACAGAAATCTAATTTAAAAATGTGAATTTACTTTTACTTTTGAAAATATTAAATAAATAAATGTCTAGTATTGTATGAGCATTCTCTTTACTAATAATAGCTACAATTTTACAAGTATCCTATCTATTTATTACCTTAACTTACACATTCTCTACTTATGATTTCATTTTAAAATGTTATGTTCAGGAGTAGGGAAATACATAATTTTATTCGCCACTGGCGAGTGAATTCTCTGATAGATCAAGTACATTTTTAGGTAATCTTCGAAAATTCCAAACTACAGAGATATGCCAAAAAGTTATTATTTTTTTCTCTTCTAGTTAGCTTATTTTTCTCAACTTTCTAAATTACACGATACAAAGTTTTATTCTATATTAAACTTTTCTTTCCTATATATATTTCTTAATTTTATGTATTAAAAAAAACGAAAATGCATTGTAGTAATAGAAATTTGCTATTTTTACAGCGACATAACTTTTTTCATAACATTTTTCAACTATATGTTGCATTTTGCTGGGTGGTAAGATTTTCTGAAAATTCTCCACTTATGGTTATGCTTGATTTTAATAACTTAAAAAAGCATTTTCCACTTTTAACAGTTAGAATGTATTTTTGAACAAACATATTACAAGATATCTTAATAAAGATTTAAAATAAGTTTTTTTTTTTTTTTTTTTTTTTTTTAAGTTAACTTAAATTATTTATTAATAGGAACATTTGAATTATGATTAAAATCAACATATCCTGTCCCCCAAGTAAAATATTTATTATAACACTAAATATAATGAATGAATAAATATAAACTTTTTTCTTTACCCTGTCAAAAAAAATCACCAACTTAATCGGAGCATTTCCTCGATTCAATTATGCAAAAATTCCTGTTTTAAAAAACAAATGATAAAATATTAAAAATTCTGTAAAAGAAGCTCATCCTGAAGGAGTTAAATGGAACAAAAAAGCATTTGTTTACATATATAATGTTAGGTTGGTAGGAAGGGATGAGTATTGATGTAGTGGAATATTGAATTAGGGACTGAAAGCTTTCTAGAAACCTAACTTGCAAGCATTTTATTTCTTGCAAATGTATTCAGTACTTTATTACCTTAACTTTTCACAGAAATCATAATAATACCTCTCCCACTTTTAAAGCTTAAAATGTATTTTTGGACAAACATAATATCTTTTACAAAATATCTTACATTGATTTAAAAAAAAAATATTGCAAAATCAATTTAAATATATTTTTTTAATTAGTTGATTTAAATTATGATTAAAATAAGCTAATCCTGCCACTTATTATAACGAATTAATAAAAAATATAAACTTTTTTCCTTACTCCATCAAAAAATCACTTCATCATTGCTGAGTAAATCGATTGAATTCCTCACCCCCAAGCAAACACATATTGGTTATTTAGTTTCACTTTCAGAAGCCTACAAACTTAAGCATCAAGACAAGAAAACCTTCTATTTGTTTTTGTAAGCAATTTTCATTACATTGCACAATACTTAATAAACAATAAATTACTTTCTGGCTTTCTCTCAATCAAAACTGCATTTTTCTGTATACTATTGCATAAATAAAAGTTGTATAATTTATTCTTATAAAATGCACAAGTCACGGAAACTCAATGCTCCTCAGTTATTCAAAGAAGCGATTTAAAAATACTTGATGCTTTCATTTTTTTCCCATGATTATACTTTCAAAAGAGAAAATAATATGTTACGATTTATGAAAGCTCAATGCATATTGTTTTCAGATAACAATCTGCATTATATTAAATTATTATAAGCATTAAATAAATAATTTTAAAGTAATCTACAAATTAAAAACTGATAACTTAATCTACTAACAATGATCATTTGAATGTTTAAAATTCCCACATTGTACTTTATTTTATTTAATTCTTCTAAATTGCAAAATATACAGTTATTAAACAACGCTAAAGTAAAAAATTTCTCCTGCAACAGCAAGATTTTTCAGCTGTGAAATAATAAAAATGCATATACCTTACTTCCTACCTATTTAACAAGTGCTTACTTGGCATATAAGATATTCCATAATGGAATATAACAATATTAAAGACTTGCTTCTGCTGCTGGAGGTTCATTTCTTTCATCTTCGATCAAAAATAGAAAAAACTGAATTTTTATTGCCAAAGTATGCGACATATTTAATCAACACATACATGAGGCAATATTTATTCAGGCAAAAGTTTGTTTAGCAAGAAAATACTCAGAACAATACACTTCAATAATCAGTATGCAGACACTCTGGAAGAATCTTTTCACAATAACTTCACTTAGATTGTGAAATTTAAATCATTTTATACAACAAAATTATCTTCGCAACGTGATTTATTTATAAACAATCCAAAGGCTACTAGCCAATCAAAAGAGCCTATCGTTGAAAATAATCGATACACGGTAACAACTTTGTTACGCCGCTATCTTCATTTGTTACGGTCACAAGTGTTACTTTTGTATCGCCGTTTTCATGCCCGTTGCAAGTTTCAGATTTGTTACCGTCACCTGTTACAGCGTGAAACCGTTTCATTTGTATCCACTCCTCATATCACCCTTTCCCTCCAGGCGAAAAATAAAGGGGATTTGATACCCCATCTGGAAAAAAGTCATTAGCAAATACTAAACGAAGACAACATTCTCGCACTTTTTCAGTCCTGATGGCCCGAGGCTATTTACATTTGGATAGGTTCTTCTGGCTTATTTCTGACCAAAACACTCGGATCCGTTTTAAAACAAGTCGACTCCGATCTAATATATTATACAGTTTGAAGTGAAATTAAACCATTTACATATAATTTTAAATCCATAAAATTATTATTATTATTATTATTTGATTCTATCCTGCTATGCAAGTTGAAGATTTCCCATATACTGCCCGGCGTACCGTTCGATGAAAACCGTTTTTAATGAAAAACTCATGTAGAACCCGAATTATTTCCGGGCTACTAAAATTTTCACTTTTTAATCATTTATTTTCTTTCCATGGAAACTTTTTTGCTCTAGAGGATACGAATTAACAACAAAATTGTAAAAATTTCCACTTTTCAAATCCACCGAAGATAGGAAACCGTAAAATTTCTATTTTATTTTATTCTTTAGCTTTCGATAGCTGATTTTTTTGGTTTTGTGGGACGCGAATTTGAAAAATAGTAAAACGGAATTTAAGTATAATTTTTTCAAAGTCCTAAGAACTGAATTAATACCGAAAAGGTGAAAATTTCGCCTTACCTTTTCATGCGTTCCTTATAATTTTAATCAAAAGCAACACTAGTATATTAATTAGCCAGTTCAGAGTCGGAGTTAAAATTTCTAAAGTAGAAATCGGTCATATTTTTTTTACTAACTTCGCAGCCTGGTTTTCTGTGCCCCCCCCCCCCCAAAAAAAAAAAAAACCCTACAAAATTTTTGTACTTTTTAATTATTATTCCTAAATATCTCGAGACATGTAGCCATAGCTTGGTATTTGTCAAATAGAATATTAAAGAGAATAAAATTCTGTATAAAGGCCGTTTTTTACTTTTCCATTTTTTTACCTATTCGATTTTGATTGCAGAATATTTTTATGGAAATTAATTTTTAAAACCGTATCGAAAAATGAAGGTCTCCAATCCAATGAGGAAAAAAAGATATATATTGAAATGCAACTGCGATATCTTTATAAATTTCGTCCATAAATTTAGCATTAAAAATGGGTTCTTTCACTTGACTGAAGCAGCCACTTCTCAGTTACATTTCAAAATTTTTAAATGATTGTTTTCATTGAATAGCTGAAATCGATCTGTTAGCCATTTATTGCTCCTTTGACATTCATTTACAGATATTTTTATTCGAGCCATTTTCTTTTTCGGTTGCCGTTTCGAAAGTAAAAACATCCCCATAAAAAAATTCTTAAATGAATATCGGAACAGTAGAAAATGGCTTTTGTACAGATCTATCTCAGCTATCATACAAAAAAAAAAAAAAAAAAAAAAAAAAAAAAAAATGCAATGGAATTGACGTATCTGTATAAATTTCTCCCATGGGATTAGCATAAGCGAATGGGCTTTTTCGGTTTACTGAAGTAGCCTCTTCTCGATTGCATTTCAATTTTTTTATTTACTTATTTGTTTGTTTGTTTATTTATTTTGCATTGGATGTTGGAGATCGATCAGCACAAAGGCTGTTTTCTACAATTTGGATTTTTTGTTTAGATATTGGCTTATTTAGTCAAGCAAAACCAGGGCCGAAACTAGAGAAGGGCAGAGGGGGCACGTGCCCCGGGTGCCACCAGAACAAAAGCTGAAGGGGGCGCCAAATTAAGATTTTGTTTGGTGTGTTTGATATCAAGAATGCATATATGTCGGGAGTGAGGGATCGCCAAAATCCATATTTGCCCCGGGCGCAAAAAAGGCTAGTTTCGGCGCTGAGCAAAACAACCTACTTGCAAGTGGTAGTCTTACAATAGAAATTTATAAACGTATATAGTCGACATTTTAATATTTTTAAATAAATATATATATATTAACTTACACATATATATACACACTTATGAATATGTATATATATTTGCATTGGATAGATGAAATCGATCTGTATAAAGGCAATTTTCTATTTATTATTATTATTTTATTTATTTATTTATTAATTTTTTTTATAGGTATTTTAAACAGGCTACTTCAGTTAAGCGAAACAATACATTTGATAATCTTAATCGTAGGAAAGAAATTTATAAAGATATCTCGTCTGCATTTTAATATTTTTAAATGTTATTTCAGCAGTGGGTAGATGCGGTCTCTTGCTAGTGATAGTCTTCTGACAAAAATTTACATACATATATCGTCAACATTTTATTATTATTATTATTATTATTATTATTTTACATTAGATAGCCGAGGTCAATTCGCACAAAGGCCATTTTTTTCATTTTCGATTTATTTTACGGATATTTTAAAAAGGATACTTCAATCAAGCGAAACAATTCACTAGCTTATGATAATCCTAAGGTAGAAGTTTATAAATATATCTGGTCTGCGTTTTAATATTTTTGATTTTTTATTTTTATTTTTTATTTTTTATTTTTATTTTTATTTATTTATTTATTTTTTTTTTTTTTACGCCGTTTTCCACTTTTTTTTTTTTAACTTATATTTTAAAGAGGCTGATTCATTCAACTGAAGCAACCCAATCGTTCAAAATCTTATGATTTAAATGTATAAAGATATCTCATCTGCATTTCAATGTTTTTAATCATTTTTTTTTGCATTGGCTATCTGACGTTGATCTGTACAAATATTTTTAACTTATATTTTAAAGAGGCTAATATCTCTCCTACATTTTAATATTTTTAAATGATTTTTTTGTCATGGAATAGCTGAGATCTTTCGATACAAAGATCGTTTTGAACTTTTTCGACTTTCTTTAGGGAAATTTTAAAAAAGCTTCTTCACTCATGTTAAATCCAATGGTAGAAAATTATAAAAATATCTCTTCTACATTTTAATATTTTTAAATGATTTTTTTTATCATTGGATAGCTGATATCTTTCGGTACAAAGATCGTTTTGTACTTTTTCGAATTTGTTTAGGGAAATTTTAAAAAAGCTACTTCAGTCAAGTGAAATCCAATGATAGAAATTTATAAAAATATCTCTTCTACATTTTAATATTTTTAAATGATTTTTTTATCATTGGATAGCTGATATCTTTCGGTACAAAGATCGTTTTGTACTTTTTCAACTTTGTTTAGGGAAATTTTAAAAAAGCTACTTCAGTCAAGTGAAATCCAATGGTAGAAATTTATAAAAATATCTCTTCTACATTTTACTATTTTTAAATGATTTTCTTTATCATCGGATAGCTGATATTTTTTGGTACAAAGATCGTTGTGTACTTTTTCGACTTCGTTTAGGGAAATTTTAAAAAAGCTGCTTCAGTCATGTGAAATCCAATGGTAGAAATTTATAAAAATATCTCTCCTACATTTTAATATTTTTAAATGATTTTTTTGTCATGGAATACCTGAGATCTTTCGATACAAAGATCGTTTTGATCTTTTTCGACTTTCTTTAGGGAAATTTTAAAAAAGCTTCTTCAGTCAAGTGAAATCCAGTGGTAGAAATTTATAAAAATATCTCTTCTGCATTTTAATATTTTTAAATGATTTTTTGTCATTGGATAGCTAAGATCTTTCGGTACAAAGACCGATTTGTACTTTTACGACTTTGTTTAGGGGAGTTTTAAAAAAGCTATTTCAATCAAGTCAATTCCAATGGTAGAAATTTACAAAAATATCTCTTCTACATTTTAATATTTTTAAATGATTCTGTTGTCATGGGATAGCTAAGATCTTTCGGCACAAAGACCGTTTTGTACTTTTTCGACTTTGTTTACAGGTGTTTTAAAGAGGCTATTTCAGTCAAGTGAAATCCATTGGTAGAAATTTATAAAAATATTTCCTCTACATTTTAATATTTTTAAATGATTTTTTTTTTGTCATTGGATAGCTGAGTTCTTTCGGTACAAAGACTGTTTTGTACTTTTTAGACTTTTATTGGGGGAATTTTAAAAAAGCTACTTCTCTCAAGTGAAATCGAATGGTAGAAATTTATACAAATATCTCTTCTACATTTTAATATTTTTAAATTATTTTTTGGCATTCGATATCTCAGATTTTCGGTACAAAGACCGTTTTGTACTTTTTCGTATTTGTGTAGGGGAATTTTAAACTATTACAGTCAATGAAATACAATTGTAGAAATTTATAAAAATATCTCTTCTACATTTTAATATTTTAAATGATTTTTTGGCATTGGATAGCTGAAATTTTTCGGTACAAAGACCGTTTTGTAGTTTTTTGATTTTGTTTACAGGTGTTTTAATGAGGCTACTTCAGTCAAGTGAATTCCAATGTAGAAATTTATAAAAATATCTCTTCTACATTTCAATATTTTTAAATGATTTTTTTGTCATTGGATAGCTGAGATCTTTCGGTGTGAAGACCGTTTTGTATTTTTTTGGTTTTCTTTACAGGTGTTTAAACAGGCTACTTCAGTCAAGCGAAATCCTATAGTAGAAATTTATAAATATATCTTTTCTACATTTAAAAATTTTGAAATGATTTTTTTATCATTGGATAGCTGATATCTTTCGGTACAAAGATCATTTTGTACTTTTTCGACTTTGTTTAGGGAAATTTTAAAAAAGCTACTTCAGTCAAGTGAAATCCAATGGTAGAAATTTATAAAAATTTCTCTTCTACATTTTAATATTTTTAAATGAATTTTTATCATTGGATAGCTGATATCTTTCGGTACAAATATCGTTTTGTACTTTTTCGACTTTTTTTAGGGAAATTTTAAAAAAGCTACTTCAGTCACGTGAAATCCAATGGTAGAAATTTATAAAAATATCTCTTCTACATTTTAATATTTTTAAATGATTTTTTTATCATTGGATAGCTGATATCTTTCGGTACAAAGATCGTTTTGTACTTTTTCGACTTTCTTTAGGGAAATTTTAAAAAAGCTAGTTCAGTCAAGTGAAATCCAATGGTAGAAATTTATAAAAATATCTCACCTACATTTTAATATTTTTAAATGATTTTTTTGTCATGGAATAGCTGAGATCTTTCGATACAAAGATCGTTTTGAACTTTTTCGACTTTCTTTAGGGAAATTTTAAAAAAGCTACTTCAATCAAGTGAAATCCAATGTTAGAAATTTATAAAAATATCTCTTCTACATTTTAATATTTTTAAATGATTTTTTTATCATTGGATAGCTGATACCTTTCTGTACAAAGATCGTTTTGTACTTTTTCGACTTTGTTTAGGGAAATTTAAAAAAAGCTACTTCAGTCAAGTGAAATCCAAAGGTAGAAATTTATAAAAATATTGTAGTTTTTTGTAGTTTTTCTACTACATTTTAATATTTTTAAATGATTTTTTTGTCATGGAATACCTGAGATCTTTCGATACAAAGATCGTTTTGATCTTTTTCGACTTTCTTTAGGGAAATTTTAAAAAAGCTTCTTCAGTCAAGTGAAATCCAGTGGTAGAAATTTATAAAAATATCTCTTCTGCATTTTAATATTTTTAAATGATTTTTTGTCATTGGATAGCTAAGATCTTTCGGTACAAAGACCGATTTGTACTTTTACGACTTTGTTTAGGGGAGTTTTAAAAAAGCTATTTCAATCAAGTCAATTCCAATGGTAGAAATTTACAAAAATATCTCTTCTACATTTTAATATTTTTAAATGATTCTGTTGTCATGGGATAGCTAAGATCTTTCGGCACAAAGGCCGTTTTGTACTTTTTCGACTTTGTTTACAGGTGTTTTAAAGAGGCTATTTCAGTCAAGTGAAATCCATTGGTAGAAATTTATAAAAATATTTCCTCTACATTTTAATATTTTTAAATGATTTTTTTTTTTGTCATTGGAAAGCTGAGTTCTTTCGGTACAAAGACTGTTTTGTACTTTTTAGACTTTTATTGGGGGAATTTTAAAAAAGCTACTTCTCTCAAGTGAAATCGAATGGTAGAAATTTATACAAATATCTCTTCTACATTTTAATATTTTTAAATTATTTTTTGGCATTCGATATCTCAGATCTTTCGGTACAAAGACCGTTTTGTACTTTTTCGTATTTGTGTAGGGGAATTTTAAACTATTACAGTCAATGAAATACAATTGTAGAAATTTATAAAAATATCTCTTCTACATTTTAATATTTTAAATGATTTTTTGGCATTGGATAGCTGAAATTTTTCGGTACAAAGACCGTTTTGTAGTTTTTTGATTTTGTTTACAGGTGTTTTAATGAGGCTACTTCAGTCAAGTGAATTCCAATGTAGAAATTTATAAAAATATCTCTTCTACATTTCAATATTTTTAAATGATTTTTTTGTCATTGGATAGCTGAGATCTTTCGGTGTGAAGACCGTTTTGTATTTTTTTGGTTTTCTTTACAGGTGTTTAAAGAGGCTACTTCAGTCAAGCGAAATCCTATAGTAGAAATTTATAAATATATCTTTTCTACATTTAAATATTTTGAAATGATTTTTTTATCATTGGATAGCTGATATCTTTCGGTACAAAGATCGTTTTGTACTTTTTCGACTTTGTTTAGGGAAATTTTAAAAAAGCTACTTCAGTCAAGTGAAATCCAATGATAGAAATTTATAAAAATATCTCTTCCACATTTTAATATTTTTAAATGATTTTTTTATCATTGGATAGCTGATACCTTTCTGTACAAAGATCGTTTTGTACTTTTTCGACTTTGTTTAGGGAAATTTAAAAAAAGCTACTCTCTTAAAACGAAAGGTTGGATTTGGCTGCTCAAGAAAGAGTTCTAATTTATTGGATCGTGAATGAGTTGATTTTTAACCGTTTCAGTCATCTTGGTTTGATTTTTTCTCTTTCTAATCCACTCCTACAGCTTTAAAACTAAACAACTCAACTCAATAATGAAACAGCTCTTTTCCCGCGCTGATTTTCGCCGCTGACTCGTCACGTGACCTTGCAAGATAAGATGGAGACTTCCGGCGTTCGCTAAACAATTTGCTGAAAATGCCTTTTTTTACGAAGTAAGTAAGTTTTATATAAGTATTTTATTTTAATTATGCTTTCTTTTAATAACTTTCCCTTCTCTTTTTAACAGACTAAAATTCATAACAGTATCATACCTTGACAGTGGCGTAGGAACTTTGAAAAAACAGGGGGAGCTGGAGTATCAGCGCCGTGAGAAAGTAGGTGGGCGAATGGGGCTGTCGCCCCGGGCATAGAATTTTAAAAGGTCCCAAATTAATACTACCAAAGCCATTTTTTGGCCTGTCAGAAGAAAAAGTTGGGGGAAAGCAGCTCCAAATTGAAACTTTGCCTTAAGCACAGTTTTCTTTTCGCACGCCCCTGCGGAGCATATTGTTAAAAGCAAGTGGCGAGGATCATTTAATTCATTTCGGAGGGTTTCTTGTGTTGCACTTTTCACAAACAAGAGTATAAAATAGAAGCATATCAAAAGATCACCGACTTTTTAATCCAGTTTAAATAATTTATATTCGATTTACTTGATGACAATTTATGGGCGATACCGAATAAAATATTCAAATTTCAGGCTCTTCCCACTCCCATTTACCAAAAGTTAAAGTTTTATTTCTGTTGTTTGGCTTACAAATTCTTTACAATCTTTTCCAAATCAATTTTAAAGGCTTCTTCTATATAAATATGCAATAGCATCAAGTGATTGAATCTATATTGATACATTATTGTTCGGCGGTGTGTCTGTTTGAAGAAGAGCATTGAAAGCTGTCAGCTGTCATTAATGATATCGGAATAACAAAATAAATTCTGCCAAAAGGTAAACTTTAGAAAATAATTTGTTTACCAATTCCTGTGATGACATCATTTTAATTGTGATCGACAACGTATTTATGTCTGTTTCGTTCGGGACTAGTGCTCGTAGAAGTGTCAACTTTGCAGAAAAATTTGTCAAATCAAAATCATCAGCATGTATTCTAAGCTTTTGTTTGAGATCTTCTGGCGTGGTTGAAGCAGTATTCGTGAATATGGATTCGATCAGTATGTGAGAATCAAAAGTTTTTTGATTAAAACGGTTTTTTATGCATTAGTAAGGTCAAGTGCTTCGCTAAAAACTCAATTTTAGATGGCTTTCATTACAAAAAGTAAAAAGCTACCTATTGCAGCCGTCTGGAGGAAAGCACTTCCAGAAAATTTTGGTACATTTTCACCGATCATGGCCCCCAGACCTCTAAGCCACCCTTCGTTCAAATGTTGACACACACACACACACACACACATATATATATATATATATATATATATATATATATAGGATTTTTGTCATGCTGTGACTATCGTATTTATAAACCGATTTGAATGAAACTTGGTATGCACAACTTATGTCAAAATGGGGCCATTTAATATTTTTTTAATTTAAAATTTAAAATTAAATGCAAAAAAATTAAAAGTTGAAAAATATTTTTCTTTTATGTGTCAAAACTTAAAACAACAATCCCAGAACACTTTTTATTTTGTCTATACCTTAAAAAATGATTGTGTTATAGCACTTTTAATTTCTCTTATGGCGAACATTTTGAAACGATCTGATTTTTCTCACGTGATAAAACGTGTATGTATGAATCGATTTGGATGTAACTTGGTATGTACATAATAAGGTCTGGACTGAGTTTGTTAGCCAATTCCATCCGCCATCTTGTTTTAAAATGACAGACATTTAAATTTTTAATAAAATTTTAAATTTAAAATTAGGTACAAAAAAGTGAGAAATTGAAAAAGATTACTCTTTTATGCACTTGACCTTGATACAAAGATTTCAGAGTATTTTTTGTTTCGTTTATATCTTAAAAAATGGCTGAGTTATAACACTTTTAATTTCTAGTGTTGCTCACATTTTGAAATGATCTGATTTTCGTCACGTGATAACACGTGTATTTATAAACCGATTTGGTTGAAACTTGGTTCGTACATAGTACATACCAATGTCTGGACCGAATTCGTTGTCCAGTTCCATCCGCCATCTTGTTTCAAAATGGCGGAATATTAAATTTTTTTTAATTTAAATTTTAAAATTAGGTGCAAAAATACGAAATTGAAAAAGATTTGTGTGTGTGTGTGTGTGTTTGAAAAATTAGAAATTGAAAAAAGATTCTTTCTAAAGTATTTATCTTAATAATGAATTCCGGAGTATTTCTTGCTTTGTCTTTAACTTAAAAAACGCTTGAGATATAGCAGTTTAATTTCTAATGTGGGTGACATTAAAAAAAAAAATCAATTTGCCCAAGACAGCACTCGTATATATTAATCGATTTCAATGTGAGTGTGAATGTGCACACGAATTAAAATTTCGACCAAGTACATTGGTTTGTTTTATCCATCGTGTTGCTTTAAAATGGCATACACTTCATGATATTGTAGAATTTAGTGACTCTATAAATCGCTTAAAATAAAACTAAGTTGAATAAAAGATGACTAACTTCTAAAAATTCCTATTAATATTCAGTATTGACAAAAACCAGTATTCAATCTTATATAATCGGGTTCCACTAATTTGAGCTTCGTATTTTCGAATGATATAACTTAATTTAAAATAAATAAATAAATAAATAGGTATAATGAAAGCTACTTCTTCCTCCCGGTACTGCCGGAAGCACTTTTTCTTATTGTGATGGAGCGGAAGGATAGCTTGTCCGTTCTTATCTTATTAGAACTATCTTTTGTTTGGAGACACTCGTCCTTTCTCCGTGAATTTTCTAGAAAAAGTAAACTTTATTTTTCAATTTCTCTCGAGGGAGCTGAGCCCGTCTGAAAAAATCCCAGGGGGAGCCAGAGCTCCCCCAGCTCCCCCGGTTCCTACGCCCATGTACCTTGAAATTAAAATGTCGTGTCACACGGTAATATTGAGGATGTGTTTAATGCATTTCTATATTAATAATTGGTGTTACAGTGCTGCTACAAAACTTTCGTGCTTTAATAAAATAAATTAGTATATTTAATCAGAGTAAAAATTGTTAATGCAATGTAAATATCTCGTTATTTAATTGCCTTGTATTAAAGTTTTGTAATTATTATATCTTTATTCATAGAAATTTATCAAAACATTGTATTTACGTCTTGTTTGCAGTGTCTTAGTAAAAACGTGCTCCGGATTACATTATACACATTTCTAAGATTTTTTTTTTTTTTTCATTCTTAATGTTGAACTTGTGTTACTGTTTTGTTTGGCAATGTTTCATACTGTTATTGGGCAAAATTATTGCATGCATGGTCTGTATTATAATAATCTGCTTAATATTTATAAGTTGTTACATAATGCATGCAGAAATAATAGTTTTATTGTGCCTGCTTCCCAGGTAGCTTTAAATCTAAATGAGAATTTATAAATAAAACGAAAACAGTGGACAAAAGTTTGTCTTTCTATACTGGTAAATGCAAGTATTATTTCCTAAATATTATGCAACGATACCAAAAAGCAAATCCTCTTTCTCTTTAGAAAATACCTTGTAATATCATCCCTTTCCCTTAACATTTTTTATGCATAGCCCAGTGGTAAAATTGATTTTTAAAAAAGTTACTGGTCCCAAAGACCAGTACGCATGAGAGTTTACTGGTCAGAAATAGTCATCAGTAACCCGCTACATAAAATTCTATAAAATACTTTTAACCGTCCCCCCCCCCCCCTCTTCACACACCAATCCTCCTAGAATGTAAAATAAACCAAACTTCCTTTGCAGTTATACAAAATTTTTGGCATAATAAAATGGAAAATTACTATTTTATAAAAAAGTATGTAGTATGTAAACTAAAACTATAAAATTGTGTATTTTATTTCCGATCATTTATTTAACAGATAGTAAGGATTAATGCAATATTTTCTTATAATTATTTTTTCAAGTAATATTTTATGGTTTTTGTTTGGTACGGTTTTCTCAGGTAGGAAAATTTATTTACTTGTCAGAGATGAAGTGGGTGTGCAGTGGTGTAGCTAGGATGGGTGACATCCCGGGACAGATGTAAAAGGTGTCAAGCCCCCCCCCCTCCTCCTCCTCCTTTACAATCTGTCATATTTTTTCAATCTCAATTCTACATTCTTATAAAAAATAACCTTACCATTCCTTATTTACCTTTTGTCCTTCTGCATAAAAAAAAAAAAAACCGCAGAAGTGAATCATCACTCGACCCACAGTCTGCACAAGTCAATGCCATGTCTATACGTAGAAGAAAATTCTTTCTTTTAAAGTTTGCTTTTGTTACCCACTCGTTGAATAGGTTGGTTTTTGTTCCCTGGTGCATATCTTATTTAGACACACCATTCTGTATAAAACTTCACTTTAGCAAAGAAAAGAAAACTAGCTGTATTGCATCATGAGCTAAAAATCTCATTTTATTTCCTAATTAGTCTCCAAAATTTTATAAAATTGTATTTTTTATTTGCAAATACAGATTTGGTGTCACCCTTTAGAGGATGACACCCGGGTAATTTCCCTAATCAAGAAGAATTTCTTTTACAGCTTGACTAAAATCTTAAAGATCAATGAGTTATGTGTCTCTATATTCAAAATCACCATGCATATTATGACAGATTACTTAAATAATTTGCTTTTTTAAAAAATATTTTATACTAAATATTATCAAATGTTTTTAATCTATTTTAAGTTTGATAAATTCACATGTTTAAGCTTTTTCTTTAGAACAATAGGTATGTTCATCAGCACAATTTTAAACCTATCAATACAAACGCAGGAATAGTGTTAAAAATAGAAATTATTTATATCCAATAATTTGAAACATTTAAATTAAATATAAAAAGAGAGAATGTCATTATGTTTTTATTAAAAAAGAACAATTTTTGAAGGAAAAAAACAGTTGGTTTAAACTAGGGGTGCACAATCTTTTCAAGAAAAGGGCCACTTACAAATATGCCTCGGTGGTCGAGGACAATACAGAGATAATTCAGTTTCGAGGAAGTGATCTATGGCCTATAATCCGATAAAAAATATAGTTTCAGAGGGGAGTAGGAAGGACTTAATTTTGCTTACCCAATCAAAACTTCCCATTCAGTTATTAAGGATATATCAAGAGTTTTTACGTTTGTATATATATAGCACATGCAGCAAGGAATATTTTCAAGATGTAATAATATGCCTTGATTTTATTCACGAGAATAAATTTTGTTTTATTAGCAATGCCAAAAACAAGCTTCTTTGAAGGTTTAAAGGGGGGGGGGGGTGAGATCTCTAGCAACCAGGCTGTAGTTTCAATTTATCCACAAAAGGTCGCCATGACTAGAACTCACAACCAACTACATCCTGTCGATACTCTACTGAAAGCAAAGAGTAGCTGAACAAAATCCATCAGATGTACAGAACTTACGACTAAAATGAACAAAGGAACGAAAAACTGACCAACTAAAAAACTGACCAACCATCAATTTGATCTTCTGTTTATAGGCTGGATCAAGTCTTCCGGAGAGGTCTAATCAATCAGGATGTCGGACTCAGTCAGGGGTGCCCAGAGAGGGGTTTGATGACGCAAGATGCTTCCTATAACTTAGTTTGGGGGGGGGGGGTAATTTGAGAAAAAGTACATTTTTGGGGGGAGGGGATTTTAAATTCTTAATATTTCTTGTTTTTACTGTTAAAAAAATATCTTGATTTTTAATATCACTTTTAATTTTTTTCAACATTTAATTTCCAGAAAAGTCCCTGTATTTTCTTTCTTTAAATTCTAGATAAGGGCAATAAGAACTCATTCTGCTATACTCAACTCGCTATCTTTGTAAATCTTGATTCTTAAACTTCACTTTTAAATTTTTTCAACATTGAATTTCCAGAAATGTTTCTCTATTTTTTTTCTTTAAATTCTAGATAAGGGCAATAAGAACTCATTTCATTGTGCTTAACTCACTATCTTTTGATGGTGCAGTAGGTTATAAGTAAAATATATTTTACAATTGATATTCTGTTTAGGGGGGCGGTCAATGTTAAAGTATGAAGATTTTTTTTTTTTTGGGGGGGGGGGTAGTTACCACTGGAGTCAGTAACCCTCTTAGTGAGATCATCAGCTTGTTCATTTAAGGGGATCCCCCGGTGTCCCAGAACCCAGCACAGATGAATTTTAGGGGAGAGACCCGCAATGCCCCGATCTTATGCAACCAAATTTTAAAAAAATTCTTCCGATTGTGGAGATTACTGCACCTTTTAGTTCACTAAACTGCAAGGTTCATTGTGGGGTTAGATCTAGCAGTGCTGAACTTAGCCTTCGAGTTTTGGACTAGAGTGAGGAAAGAGTTAAAGTTTATCTCCATCAATGAGTGCAGCTTGTTGTTATATCACGGCAGATCAACGGCCAATTATAAAGGGGGCGACAAGGAGGAGACGGGTGGGATTAATAGTGACAGAAATGTCAGTCGGGAAGTGACCGTTGTCAAATAAATCTTCATCCACACGCAGCGTGGATCTTTATAACTAATCTTTTAATTACTAATAATAAACATTTGAAAGTAGTCTAATAAATAAAATATTCTTCTCCATAGCTATCCAAGTAATAAATTTCAAATACTTCTTGAGATTTTGTTTCTTGAATGACAATTTGAAGTCAACATTTTTGGTCATAGATTTAGCAAATAACTAACAGGGGGGGGGGGAAATCACTTATTAAAATGCTATAAGTAGCATCCAATCTTTGAAAACTCTCTTATTCGACTTCATATTTTGATTTTAATGCTTAAGATAACCTCCCCAATTAAGATTGGGGATTTCTTTTACAGCTTGAAATCTTATGGATTGTGTTATGTTATTGCGTTAAATAATCTGCAGTTTTCAAAATATTAAGATATTTTCTATTAAATATTGAATATTTTTAATCTATTTTATATTAGATCAATTCACATGTTTGAAGCTTTTTCTAAAGAGAAATAAATATATTCACCAATGCAGACTGATTTTAATCCTATACCCAAAAAATGATCTAAAACTGCTACATCCAATGCTTATTGCTGATATAAAGTGTTAAAAATAGAAGTTATTTATATTCAATAATCTGACATACATAAATTATTAAGAAAAAGAGAAAATGTCATTAGATTTCTTCTGACATTTTTTTTTTTTTTTTTTTTTTTTTTTTTTTTTTTTTTTTAGAAAAATACCTGTTGGTTTAAACTAAACCGTTGTTTAAACCAAAAGGAGTAAACAGTTGTTTAAACCATAGTTAAAACCAATTGGTTTAAACCGTGCCAACCCTGGTCTAATTGTTGTAGGTTCTATCTTGTATTATATAAATATGCAAATATATAGAAAAACAACTAAAAATCCACAAAAACCTGTATTGGTTGGGTATTTGCCAGCGCTGATACATTTTGAAAGTAGCAACAAAGGTCAATTTTCAACAATATTTTAAAATGTTGCTTTAAGAACTTTCATTTTAAATTTGTTTTTAAAATGGTGATTTATTGTATCAGATGTAGCAGCATGATTTAAACAAGCAGATAAGTGTAATCGCACAGGATTTATTTATTCTATTTCCATTTTATTCATGATTGGCTGAATTTTCAGTAGTGTAATATTTATAAAGCTAAAATTTTTAGTGTATGGTTCATTTTATGTTTAGACTATGGATGGGAAATTTTATAAAACATTTAATCTGAAAGCTGCAAAATATTTTAATATGTTCATAATCATTCCTTAACATTATATTTATTGCTATTTAACTTAATTTCAATATTTTCTTTTAACACAGGAAGATGGTGATTTCATGGAGGAGTAAAATTCTACTGTGAGTGAGGAGTCAAATTCAACAATCTTATTTAATCTCAAGGATTTTCAAGAAAGTGTTTATTTTGCCTAAGATTTTAAAAGTTGGACAAACCAGTGGACAGATTACAATATGCTCTTTATGAATTTAATGTTTAATGCAAATGGACTGTTATATTTATAAAGGTCCTGTTAAAGATGTTATTGAAACTTGTTTATCTGATGTTGGAAAGAATTGTTATCAATTAATGTTAGGTTTATTTTGTCCTTGCTAAATAAAATGTTTTTGTTGTTAAATAAAATTAGTTTTTTTTCTTTCTTGCAACATTCTAAATTGCACATTTGGCTCTACTTTTGACATAAACTGCTGCAGTCTTATACTTTTATATTTATTTAAAAGTTAGTTGATTTAAGAAACATTGAATAAAATCAAAAATTAAATCAAAAATTCTTTATTAAGAAGAAGTAAGTTATTCTTGAATATAAATTCAAGTTTTAACAAATGTTTTAAATGATATAAAGAATAATTGCACATGGTCAATAAATCCATTTCTCAGTTATTTCTGCATTTAACTTCATACAATAAAATAATTGTCCATAATCAAAATTTTAGCTATACAAGTTTTTTAATGGCATTCCTCCACATTTCCCAATTGCAATGTGCTTATATAAATGCTATGGGTAACAATTATTTTATCTAAGATTTCAAAGCCATTTCAGATTTCAAACTAAACAATTAAAATAGTTTTTTTAAATTTAGTCAGTTTAAGAAATATGATTTTGATTGAGATTTAAATCGAGGAATAATTACAACAAGGTATCATGGGTTGATGTTTATCCATTTAAAATATTTTCAATTTCAATTATTTAAACCCTGCACTGGCCATGTGTGGGGTGGGGATACTTTTTTAAATTTAGGTTTTATGTTTTTTAATACTTTCTTTTTCAAAACTGGGTCTGAAATTTCTATTAATATTTAAAAAAAAAATAATTAACCAAAATTGCAAAAGTAAAAACTAACCCACTTACAGATCATCCTCAAATATTCTATGCCCCCCCCCCCCCCAAAAAAAAGGTAAACATTTTAAAATCCAAACAAGATATTTGAAAATAACTTCTGCATAGGATTATCTAAACTCTTAAGGGGAACAATCAGCTTCTGCCATTGTGGTGCTGAAGTTGAGTCGTTGGGCTGATATCAAGTTTATTTTTTCAATATTTTTTTAGTAAGATGCCTAAGATTGGTTTATTTGATTGAAATCGTAAATTTTTAATAAAAAAATAATTGTTATTTACAAGTAAATCAGAAGCTAATGAAAAAATTAAAATTGTATATAAGCATATCTGAAGCTATAAGTATCATTGGAAAATATGTAAACTTGAAATTGCCCAAGAAAAGAAAGGAAAAATCCCATTAGCACCACAGCATCAGAAGCTGATATTCTGTTTAATGTTGTTCGGGTGCTGTTGTACAGTTATGCAAATTTAGGCAGTTTGCATGAATAAGTGTTTTCAAATTTGCAATTTTGAGATCACCAGTATTTTTAATTTAATGAATATATGTACTTTTAAATTTAACAAAAGAAAATTCTGATGTTAAAAATTTCTGATTTGACAGAATAATAAAAAATTCATGTAAGCTCTATTTAATTTTGTATAACGATTCAATTGCCTTTTCCCCTAAATTGACATAGGAAACAGTTTCATTGAATTAGAAAGAAAAAAAAATGTTTTTATGATTCATTAGAGAACTTTCAGTCATGTAAATTAGAATGTTATAAGTCTTGTTAATTAAAGACTTGGAAGAAATATTGGAGAATCCATGTTACAGTTTTCCAATCTCTCTCTCTCTCTCTCTCTCTCTCTCTCTCTATATATA
The DNA here is from genome assembly GCA_964019185.1 of Maratus speculifer. NCBI lineage: Eukaryota > Metazoa > Arthropoda > Arachnida > Araneae > Salticidae > Maratus > Maratus speculifer. The sequence goes on along the minus strand of OZ025303.1, from coordinate 121,906,835 downwards.
TATATATATATATATATACCCTTGTAATGTCAATAAACAGAAATTTAAATCCGAAATGAGAATTTAATTGCAACACTTGAAAATGTGGCAATAATTCCATGTTATATTGAATTTCATTGATAAAAAATTAATCGAGGATTACTGAATTTAGTTTTAAATGATGTGATTTTATTTAGGCGATTTAGAAATCGCTTGAAGATTTTTGTAATTTTAAGCAATTTTGCTTTTCTTAAGAGTGAATTTATTCAATTCTACAAATTCAAGGAGTTTTGGATTAACTCTTAAATGAGTTGATTTTATTCATGTATGAATTGGTTACAAATCGCCTAAGTGCTACTGGATTAAATCAAAAATGACAACATTTCACTCCAACTTAAATTGATAACAAATCGCTCAAGTGCTACTGGATTTGCCTTAAATTATTTCACTTCACTCAAATACGAGTTAGCTGCAGCTAACTCAAGTGCTACTCGATTTAATCCTAAAGACTTCATTTCACTCAAGTATGATTTGGTTACAAATCGCTCAAGTGCTACGAGATTCAGTCTTAAATGACTTCATTTCACTCAAGTATGACTTTATTACAAATCACTCAAGTACTACTGGATTTAACCTTTATTGATTTGATTTCACTCAAGTATGAGTAAAATAGAGATCACTCAATCATGAGTTGATTAAAAACAACTCATTCACTTGAGTTGTTTCAGCTCTTCTTGAGAAGGTTCCTTTCAACATGGGAAAAGAGTGGATTTCAGCTCAACTTGAGTTATTTCAGCTTTTTCGTTTTAAGAGAGTACTTCAGTCAAGTGAAATCCAAAGGTAGAAATTTATAAAAATATCTCTTCTACATTTTAATATTTTTAAATAATTTTTTTATCATCGGATAGCTGATATCTTTTGGTACAAAGATCGTTTTGTACTTTTTCGACTTTGTTTAGGGAAATTTTAAAAAAGCTACTTCAGTCAAGTGAAATCCAATGATAGAAATTTATAAAAATATCTCTTCTACTTTTTAATATTTTTAAATGATTTTTTTATCATTGGATAGCTGATATCTTTCGGTACAAAGATCGTTTTGTACTTTTTCGACTTTTTTTAGGGAAATTTTAAAAAAGCTACTTCAGTCACGTGAAATCCAATGGTAGAAATTTATAATAATATCTCTTCTACATTTTAATATTTTTAAATGATTTTTTTATCATTGGATAGCTGATATCTTTCGGTACAAAGATCGTTTTGTACTTTTTCGACTTTCTTTAGGGAAATTTTAAAAAAGCTACTTCAGTCAAGTGAAATCCAATGGTAGAAATTTATAAAAATATCTCTTCTACATTTTAATATTATTAAATGATTTTTTTTTTTTTTTTTTTTTTTTTTTTTTTTTGTCATGGAAGAGCTGAGATCTTTCGATACAAAGATCGTTTTGTACTTTTTCGACTTTCTTTAGGGAAATTTTAAAAAAGCTACTTCAATCAAGTGAAATCCAATGATAGAAATTTATAAAAATTTCTCTTCTACATTTTAATATTTTTAAATGAATTTTTATCATTGGATAGCTGATATCTTTCGGTACAAATATCGTTTTGTACTTTTTCGACTTTTTTTAGGGAAATTTTAAAAAAGCTACTTCAGTCACGTGAAATCCAATGGTAGAAATTTATAATAATATCTCTTCTACATTTTAATATTTTTAAATGATTTTTTTATCATTGGATAGCTGATATCTTTCGGTACAAAGATCGTTTTGTACTTTTTCGACTTTCTTTAGGGAAATTTTAAAAAAGCTACTTCAGTCAAGTGAAATCCAATGGTAGAAATTTATAAAAATATCTCACCTACGTTTTAATATTTTTAAATGATTTTTTTGTCATGGAATAGCTGAGATCTTTCGATACAAAGATCGTTTTGAACTTTTTCGACTTTATTTAGGGAAATTTTAAAAAAGCTACTTCAGTCAAGTGAAATCCAATGGTAGAAATTTATAAAAATATCTCTTCTACATTTTAATATTTTTAAATGATTTTTTTTATCATTGGATAGCTGATACCTTTCTGTACAAAGATCGTTTTGTACTTTTTCGACTTTGTTTAGGGAAATTTAAAAAAAGCTACTTCAGTCAAGTGAAATCCAAAGGTAGAAATTTATAAAAATATTGTAGTTTTTTGTAGTTTTTCTACTACATTTTAATATTTTTAAATGATTTTTTTGTCATGGAATACCTGAGATCTTTCGATACAAAGATCGTTTTGATCTTTTTGGACTTTCTTTAGGGAAATTTTAAAAAAGCTTTTTCAGTCAAGTGAAATCCAGTGGTAGAAATTTATAAAAATATCTCTTCTGCATTTTAATATTTTTAAATGATTTTTTGTCATTGGATAGCTAAGATCTTTCGGTACAAAGACCGATTTGTACTTTTACGACTTTGTTTAGGGGAGTTTTAAAAAAGCTATTTCAATCAAGTCAATTCCAATGGTAGAAATTTACAAAAATATCTCTTCTACATTTTAATATTTTTAAATGATTCTGTTGTCATGGGATAGCTAAGATCTTTCGGCACAAAGACCGTTTTGTACTTTTTCGACTTTGTTTACAGGTGTTTTAAAGAGGCTATTTCAGTCAAGTGAAATCCATTGGTAGAAATTTATAAAAATATTTCCTCTACATTTTAATATTTTTAAATGATTTTTTTTGTCATTGGATAGCTGAGTTCTTTCGGTACAAAAACCGTTTTGTACTTTTTAGACTTTTATTGGGGGAATTTTAAAAAAGCTACTTCTCTCAAGTGAAATCGAATGGTAGAAATTTATACAAATATCTCTTCTACATTTTAATATTTTTAAATTATTTTTTGGCATTCGATATCTCAGATCTTTCGGTACAAAGACCGTTTTGCACTTTTTCGTATTTGTGTAGGGGAATTTTAAACTATTACAGTCAAGTGAAATACAATTGTAGAAATTTATAAAAATATCTCTTCTACATTTTAATATTTTAAATGATTTTTTGGCATTGGATAGCTGAAATTTTTCGGTACAAAGACCGTTTTGTAGTTTTTTGATTTTGTTTACAGATGTTTTATTGAGGCTACTTCTGTCAAGTGAATTCCAATGTAGAAATTTATAAAAAATATCTCTTCTACATTTCAATATTTTTAAATGATTTTTTTGTCATTGGATAGCTGAGATCTTTCGGTGTGAAGACCGTTTTGTATTTTTTTGGTTTTCTTTACAGGTGTTTAAAGAGGCTACTTCAGTCAAGCGAAATCCTATAGTAGAAATTTATAAATATATCTTTTCTACATTTAAATATTTTTAAATGATTTTTTGGCATTGGATATCTGAGATCTTTCGGTACAAAGACCGTTTTATATTTTTTCGATTTTGTTATGGGGGTTTTAAAGGGGCTTACTTCAATCAAGCGAAATCCTATGAAGTTTTGAAGTTCATATAAATATATTTTTTTCTTTTCTACATTTTAATATTTTTAAACGATTTTTTTAGCATTGAATGTTAGAAATTTATAAAGATATCTCGTCTACAAGTAAATATAAACTGATGATTACCTCAATAAAGCAATATCCCATGGTAGAAATTTATAAAAATATCTTGTCTACATTTTAATACTTGTAATTTTTTTTTCATTATATAACTGAGATCTTTCTGTACAAAGAATGTTTTATATCTTTTCGATTTTGTTAGGGGTATTTTAAAGTGACTTACTTCAATAAAGCTAAAACACATTTTAGAAATTTTTAAAGATATCTCGTTTGTATTTTCATTGTCTTTAAACTTTTTTTCGGGGGGGGGGGGGGGGGAGGGCATTAGATATCGGAGATTTCTCTGTACAAAGACCGTTTTCCTTTTTTTCGATTTTTTACGGGTATTTTAAAGTGGCTTACTTGAATAGAGAGAAGTCCCATTATAGAAATTTATAAAGATATCTCGTCAACATTTTAATTTTTTTAATTGATTTTTTTAGCATTGAATTGCTGAGATATTTCTGTACAAAGACCTTTTTATATTTTTTTCGATTTTTTACGGGTATTTTAAAGGGGCTTACTTCAATGAAGCGAAATCCTATGACAGAAATTTATAGAAATATCTCGTCTATATTTTAATAATCCTTTTTATATTGCACAGCTGAGATCTTTCTGTACAAAGGCCGTATTACAATTTTTGATTTCGATACAGGTATTTTAAAGTGACTTACTTCAGTCAAGCGAAATCCCATTGTAGAAATTTATAAAGATATCTCGCCTACGTTTAAAAAAATTTTATTTATTTATTTATTTTTTTTTCTCTCTTACACTGAATAGCTTTTACGATTTCATTTATTTTAAAGAGGCTGCTGCAGTTAAACGAAACAATGCCTTCGCTTTAAAGCTGATGCTATGAAAGAAATTTATAAAAGTTTATCGTTTGTGTTTTAATAGTTTTAATTTTTTTTTTTTTTTTTTTTTTTTTTTTACATTGCCTAGTTGATATCGATTTGCACATAGGCCATTTTCTATTTTTTCGATTTATTTTACGGGTTAAAAAAAAAAAAAAAACTTTAATCAAGCGAAACAATTTACTAGCTTATGATAATTCTTTCGACGATAATCCAACGGTCGAAATTTATAAATAAATCTCGTCTGCATTTTAATATTTTTTTCTCCTTTAATAGCTCAGAGCGATCTCTTCAAAGGCCTTTTTCTACTTTTTTAATTTTCTTTACAGGACAGTTTCATTTTCGGAACCGTTTTCAAAAGTGATATTATCCTCATATTTAAAATCTACAATCAGTATCGAAAAAAGTAAAAAAGCGGTCTTTATACAAACCATCGTCAGCTATACTATGCAGAAAAAAAATAATTAAAAATTGGAATGAAAGTATGTTATCTTTATTAAAATCTTCCGTAGATTTAGTATAGTTGAGTTTGTCTTTTCGCGTGACTGAAAAAGCCGTTAATCTAAAATTTAGATCAGTTAGACTATGACAGGCTTTGGAATATATGCGTATTATTTAGTTAAAATAGTATAAGAACTTTAAAAAATCATTCGTTTATCTTTCTGAAAGGGAAAAAGAAAGGAAAAACAATTTATATACAATAAAGCAAGCAACATTTTACGAATAGCCAGAGGCAAGAAATTTCGCCCTGGACTTCCTGCAGAGTAAAGACCTATCGTCTTACACCCTAATTGCTTTTAAGGCGTATCCCTTTTGAAGGCGGGAATAAACCTCAGTTTCGACTATTTTAAATCAAAGTGTTTCAACTTTTTATACAAATAGCATAGATTAAATTTTTTTAAAAATCAAAATAAAAAACATTTTCTGAAAGCTAAATAATTAAACTCTGCATGCTGTTTTACTAAATTTTAAAACGTCAAACAGATTTTTCATAATAAGACACTAAAGGTGAATTTTAAAGACTATAAAATAACGTACTTGTATCGCCTTAAAATTAAAAAAAGAAATAAAATTTCAAAATGACGTGCAAAGTTTAAACCTACAGGTTTTCAAAACAACAATAATTATTAAATTTGAGCAAAATGCAAAGGAATGAAAGCGATAAATTTCTTCCATTGAAATAACATTAGCCGTTCTATCTCGGAGCGTTACTGATGTAGGGCCTTAAGTTTGGAACAAAGTCTATGATAACAAAAATCGCGGGAATCCGGGAATTGAGGAGGTTACGTAGCGCCCTCTCTCGGCAAACAGCCTCCGCAACTGTTTCCTTCAAATGCATTGAGATTTTGCGAACTGGGTAGGCCGCTATGAGATCAGTCCGGCCGTTACCCGTGACTTACTTGGCACTCAATTTATTATTAAACTTGTTATTAAACGCGTATCAAACGTTATTCATTAGTATTTGTAAAACATCGCCTCAGAAATCAATATTTCAAATTTCTGTTTTCTATGTTTTATTTTCAGCTGTCAAAAATTTCTAAAATATGTATTTAATTTATGTGAAATGTTAAAATCTTCCTCATAGCTCTTCAACTTTTAACATATAAAACTTTAAATTAAACAACAACAACAACAACAATGACAAGAAAAAAAAAAGAGAGAGAGAGAGAGAGAGAGAGAGAGAGAGAGAGAGAGAGAGACATTTTTTAGAAGTGTACGAAGATCTGTCAACATAGTATTTTTGTTAGCCGCTGTACTTTAACTGTTTTACATTTTTTTACTTAATATATTATTTAAAGTTTACTTATATATTATTATCCACATTTTATTATTTACACAATTTTTAATAATATTTAGGAAGCGATAAAGTATTTTAAAATCTGTTCTTAATTACTGTCCCAATTGATATTTTATTCTTTTTAAGCCCTACCTCCGAAAGGTACCTGATAAATTAATGGAGTTCTTATTTTAAGAACAGCAAATCATTATATTTACGTAGAGAAATTCTTAATCAGATTAATAAAATAATATCATTCAATTGTTTCTAATTAATGTTTCCACATCACTATTTTTTAATAGTTCTGTTTTATAGAATGCATTTAGCCATTTAATTATGTACTTCTTCTGTATATAAGGACCAAATTTAAATTATGCGGATGAGCGCTGATTTAGCAGTTCTCCGCGAAGCGCGAAGATCTATTCACTCCATCTCTTTTCTCTGTCTACTACCATCCCCCGCTGGAGTTTGGCGCAGCTCTGTTCCCAATTGGGATTTTTCTCTTACCTCTTGTCTGTGAAATTGGCGCTAGTTATTTGAGGTAGCTGCAGTTAAAATGAAGCGAAAGTTTGCTCTCTGGCGATGTGAAAGTCTGTTTTAATTAGTCTATTTAGATTATTTCTTTTGATTCATAGTGGCGATTTTCAATTGGTCACAATTTAAATGATTTATTATGTTTAAACTATAAATCATAGTTATTAATGCATAACTAATATATTACTTAAAACTATTGCTATTATTATTATTATTAATGATTAATATTACATTAATTAGTATATTATATGTAATAACAGAATTATCCAATAAAATATTTTAGTACTGTAATGCATAATTTTATTTTATTTTATACATACGTATAAAGAGAGACATTATATAATATATATATTAATAGTGGCGTCAATTTATATGGACCCATGGAGTGCGAGCCCATGCAATAATTCGATCTCTCCACCCACTCAATTTCAAAATTTTAATTGGTTTAATTCGTAATTCATTTATTCTTTTACATATTTAATCGTTGAAATGAAATTTGGTTTTATTAACTTATTCTTAATAGTTTTGTATGAAAAATAGTAAGGACATATATTAGACTGACAGGCGCATTGAAAACCCCCTTCAGCAGATGTATAGTTAAACTTATCATGAAAGAAAATTTCCTGTTTTTTTTAATATCTATTTTGATGTCTTGAACAAATAAAGCACTTAGTTGACTAAAATGTACGCTTTTCTTCTCATTCAGATTATTGCACTTTCAATACTTAGCAATTCCAATGTTATTTTTTAAAAAATATTAATATTTGTATTTATAAGAAAGAACTTATAAGAATATGATTTAATAAAATTATTAATAAATATAATAATTTAAAAATTTGCTTCGAAAAAACACAATTTAATTTCAAATCATCATCTTTAATCTTTCGCTTTTTCCCTTACTCCACACACATACACACTAACAGAAAAAAAAAAAAAAATGTGTGTTATTTTACTCTAAAAATTTTAAACCCATCCAATATATTTGAAAAGTTGGCGCAACTGAATACTAATCTTATACTATAATGCGAGCAAAAATTGCGTGTGTGTGTGTGTAAATTTTATCTCAAAAACGGCTCGAACGATTTTCGCAAAAATTTGGATTTTACCATTTTCGGGCACGAGAAGATCATTGGGCTAGGTCACATGTTCGAGAAAATTCGATTATTGGGTCATAATGGGTCAAGATCAAGCTATTTATATCTAGAGAACGGCTGGATCGATTTTAAGGAAATTTTGTATCCAATCGTTTTTTGGCACAACAAAACTATTGGGCAGGGTCACATGTTCGAAAAAATTCGATTAGTGGGTCATTTTTGGGTCATTATGGGTCAAGCCATTTTTATCTAAAAAACGGCTCTAACGATTTTGACCAAATTTTATATTGTATCGTTTTGGGTTACAAGAAGACCATTGGGTTAGGTAACATGTTCGAGAAAATTCAGTTAGTGGGTCATATTTGGGGTCATTGTGGGTCATGCTATTTTTATCTAGAGATTTTCTCACGCAATTTTGACTAAAAATTGCATTCTATGGTTTTCGGGCACGAGAAAAACACTGGGCTAGGTTATATGCCCGAGAAAAAATTTTAATGGGTCATATTGGGTCATTAAGAGTCTGGGTCATTAAGAGTCTGGGTCAAGCTATTTATATTTAAAGAACGGCGTGATGGATTATAACGAAATTTTGTATGTAAAGTTTTTTGACATGAGAAAATTAATGGGCTAAATCACATGTTTGAGAGATTTCGACTATGGGGGTCATTTGTGGGTCATGATGGGTCATAATGGGTCATGGTCAAGCTATATCTAAAGAACAGGTGGATCGATTTTAACGAAATTTCGTATGCAACATTTGTTTGGCACAATAAAATCATTGGACTAGGTTACATGTTCGAAAAATTTCGATTAATGGGTCATTTTGGGTCATTAAGAGTCTGGGTCAAGCTATTTATATTTAAAGAACGGCATGATGGATTATAACGAAATTTTGTATGTAACAGTTTTATGACATGAGAAAACTAATGGGCTAAATCACATGTTTGAGAGATTTCGACTATGAAGGTCATTTGTGGGTCATGATGGGTCATAATGGGTCATGGTCAAACTATATCTAAAAAACAGGTGGATCGATTTTAATGAAATTTTGTATGCAACATTTTTTTGGCACGATAAAATCATTGGACTAGGTTACATGTTCGAAAAATTTCGATTAATGGGTCATTTTGGATCATAAAGGGTCTGGGTCAAGCTATATATAATTAAAGAACAGCAGGATCAATTTTAACGAAATTCTGTATGTAACAATTTTTAGAAACGAGAAAACTAATGGACTAAGTCACATATTCGAGAGCTTTCGATTATAAGGGTCATTGTGGGTCCTAATGGGTCAAGGTCAAGCTATATCTAAAGAATGGGTAGGTCGATTTTAACGAAATTTTGAATACAACATATTTTTGGCATGAGAAAATCGTTGGGGTAGGTCACATGTTCGAGAAATTTCGATTAGTGGGCCCTTTTGGGTCATTCTAATTTTATCTAGACAACGTTTCGCGCAATTTTGACTAAATTTTGTATTTTATCGTTTTCGGGCACAAGAAAATCATTGGGTTATGACAGATTTTTTAGAAAATTCGATCAATGGGTCGTTTTGGATCATAAGGGGTCAGGGTCAAACCAACTATATCTAAAAAATGGCTCAATCGATTTTATCTAAATTTTGTATCTAATGTTTTTCGGCATGCTAAAACTAATGAGCTAGGCCACACGTTCGAGAGATTTCAATTATAAGGGTCATTTGTTGGTCATGATGGGTCATGCTAATTTTATATAGAAAATGGTATTCACCATTTTGACTATACTTTGTATTACTTATTGACTATGTATTGACTATACTTTGTTAGAGAAAACCATTTGGCTTGGACACATGCTCGCGAAAATTCGATTAGTGGGTCATTTTGGGTCTTAATGCGCTAGGGTCATTCTAAATATATATAACAACGACTCCATCAATTTTCCCTAAATTTTGAAACAAAACATTTTTTGTCACGAGAAGACTATTGGGCTGAGTCGCATGTTAAACAAAATTATATTAGTGGGTCATTTCGCTTCATTGCTGAATGCTGCCAAGATAATTTTATCTAAAAAATGGCTTTAACGATTTTGATTCAATTTTATATTCTACTGTTTTTGATTATCTGAAGACGATTGAGCTATGTCACATGCTTGATCAAATTTGATTAGTGGCTCATTTTGGGTAATACGGGTCAGGGTCACGAGAATATGGCAAAAGCCAATAACTTGGTGATATTTGACAAAATATTGGCGACATATGGCCAAAAAATCGACTATAAAAATTACGAAAACCAAAACATATTTGGAGCCAAATGAAAGAATGCCTCCAACTTTGGCTATATCTAGCAAAAAATATTGTCTTTCAGAATGTAAAGAATTTTTTTATACATTCTTAAGAGGATTCGAGATGCATGGTTAAACCAATCAGAGTCGAGCTAAAAAAGTGATTTCGATCGATGTCCTTTCGTTGTAAATTTTAAAATAAAGTAAAATTTATAAACATGCGCATAAAAACATAGTTTTCTTATTGATTGTTTTTCTAAATAATACTATTATAAACATGTTTTACAGTAATAATGCAGAGTTAATGATACAGTGAAAATACTATATCGAGTTGAACACAAAGTTAATTTTGACCGAGCTAAGTTCGCTCTCCCCTGCTAGTATAACATATACTATCACAATGCACACACACACACACATATATAATGTAAATAAAGTAACTATTTATATATAAAAATAAAAATATTAAATATAATTATATTTATTTATAATGTATATTTATCTATATTAATAAAATAACAAATCGCTCTGTCTGTGTGTGTGTGTGTGTGTCTGCGATAGTTAGCGAAAACTACGGTACGTACGAAGCTCAAAATTTTTCTGAGAGTAGCCCAATATCTCTCCTGATGCACCTGAGTTTCAGAATTTCGAAATTCTATTTATTAACTGAGTAATTAATTAAATTCCAAAGATCACTCTCATAAAAAATCGCCCTTTTTCTTCTTTTTATCCCCTTCATTTAGTTATGGTTGGTTGGTTGCATAAAATTTTCGCATAAATAATTAAAAAAGCTGGAACAGACCTTTAAAATCCATAGACTGGCAAACTGTCAGTTTAAATGATGATTTTTTATCACAGCGGTTGTAAACCATGGAGGAAAAAGATAAGTGGTGTGAAGTAAACAGAAAAAGGGGTTGCAATATTAAACCATTTATCGCTCAAATTTTAATGTCCCAAACAAAAGTATGTGGAAGGAATTTTGTATTAATAAGACGAATTGAAAGAAATGAATTACAGCTGAAGCATATTTTACGAAGAAATAGTAATTTTTTAAAATGGTCTTTTCTCTATTATATTATTTATTTTTAAAAAATGTTTGCTTTTAAAATAATTGATATTGATAAATTCGAAATAATTAAATGTCAAAATAAAATAAAATAAAATAAAATATTGAAAACATTTGATTTGAACTAAAAATTGTATTACTAAAAGTTTTCTTTTTTTTTCAGAACTTTTTAATACTTTAAAACGTAGATGAAAATTTTTTTATAATTTAACAACATAATAATAACTCTATGTCAATATATAAAATATATTTATGAAAACATTCTTTTAAAACCATGCGTGAAAACTTAAATAACAAATATTAGTCTAAAATCTAGATTTCAGAGTGCAAACGATTTTTCAAGCAAAATCTTAAATGATGCTTCTATATTGAAATTTCAAAGTGACGGTTAGGTTACATTTATGTTATATTTAAGTTACGGTAGGGTACTGTTTAGTCACAGTTAGGTTACAGACAGATTATGGCAGTTAGGTTACAGACTGCTTATGGTACAAAAGTTTACGGTTAGGAATTTGTCCACAGAGTCAACATTACGCATGCTTTGATTAAAAATATACACTTTTGTTAAATGGCTCTGAAATTATAATACTATATACCAATCTTTTATCATCGCGTATAGATTTCATTCACGGTATAGTCCGATTTAAGAGCGATATAATTAGTTTGAAATTCAAAATATTTCACTTGGGATTTCTATGCGAAAAAAATAATTAGTTACATGATTTAACAGTGATTTTTACGGGTAAATATCAACACTTAACACGAAACTAAATCAGTCGTTGGATATATGTTCCCTCCCGTGTTTCTCATTGCTCATTTTAAGTATTTTTAGAGCTTAATATTAGTTGTTTTTAAAACCAATTTTTCACAAAGTCAGCTGCGACGTATTTCAGACAATGCATTTCTGCATGCTTCAAGTTAATGATAAAATCATACGTATTTCAAGTTCGTTTAATATTGTTAATACGGACCCGGGCAACGCCGGGCGGGTCAGCTAGTACAGAATATATATTATGTATTATAAAGTATAGTACTGAAAGTAAGATCCCCTTTAGCAGACAGGAAACTGAATATTTTTAGGATTTTTGGTAATTGGAACTTGGAACTGTAGTTAAAAGGATAGAAAAAAATGGTTAGGGATTTGTTTTAAGGGGTGTTTTTGGAATTTATGGAATTTCACAATAGTTTTTTGCAAAATAAAATAAGATCTTATTAACATTCTTTGGTTTTAAAATTTTCTCCAATGGAGGCTAAATACTTTCCATTAATAAAAAGTAATTAATTAATGAAAAATGTTTACATAAAATTATAATCATAAATATTAATAAAATTATAAAGTTATACTCAATATAAATATCTATTAAAACTTTGTGGATAAAAAATCAAGGAAAATGTCAGTAACATAGCTCGAAAAGGCATATTTCTGTCAAAGGTTTTGTGCACAAAGCGAAAGCTATTCTGATGCAATGATATGTGAAGAGATTAGATAAAAATAAACTGCAAACGATATATTCCTTTAAAAGATATGGAAACAAAAACTTAAGGAATGCACTGGAAAAAAAAAAAAAAAAAAAAAAAAAAAGTAATTAAAAACGTCAAAAAAGAAAAAAAAATCTATAGGAGGAGGAGGGCTTATAAATAAAAAGAAAAAATCTCATATATGAGAAGGGGCTTTCTTTCGATACCTTATAGTAATATGCATTATATTATACATAAATATATTATGTAATATATAATTATATGACAATATTATATAAAAAAATCCAATAATAAATATTAAACAATTATAAAATTAATAATTATAATATTAATACATTAAAAATATATTATTAATGATATATTTATTATTAATATAATCTTATATTATATATAAATATACAGTGAAACCTCCAAATAAGGGACACTCCGAATAAGGGACACCTCTATTTAAGGGACAAAACTTCCGGTCCCGGTCCCTTGGAATAGGACGTGTAAGACACTCGATTTAAGGGACACTTCAAAATGAGATTAGAGAGACTGGTTTTTGAATTTCAGATAATGAAATAGTCTGTGATGAAAATGAAAATACAGATTTTTATGAAGTTATCAAACAGACAGACAGTCATGTTTATATAGAGGCATATGACACTATTAACTGCCATTTATTTACCCACAATTCTGATTCAACATTAGAGTTTTTATCCGCATTGAAAGTAATAATGAAAATTGCGAGGATGATACTGAAAATGGAGAATAAAAGAAAATTGTAAAATAAAGAAGTTTACATAAGCTTTTAAGCTGTTCTCAAATCCAAAAAAGGCAACTTTTAAGACGTATTATTTTAATTAATTTTTATCCGGAAATGTCTGAAACTAGCAAGTGTGGTTCAGAAAATATATAATCGACTTTTTTTTTTTTTTTTTTTTTTTTTTTTTGTTAATGGAATAGATTTTTTAGAAAATATCAATGTGGACGTCTTGAACCAAATTTCCATCGGAAAGAAAAATAAGTACAGTAGAACCCCGCAAATTCGGACCCCGTAAATCCGGACCTCCGGATAATCCGGATCGGTTTGGACATTTTTTTTTCCAAGTTTGAGAAGCGATTTGGCTGTTTTCCATAACATTAACTTGTTTAATCATCGTATTCTGAATAAAAAAAAAACCTTTTTTCTGAAATTTTTTCGGAAGAATACCTTAAGCTTTCTTATTTAAACTCATATTTAGACTACACCCAACGAACTATGTATGCTCAAGCGGATGCGTGACCGTACGGCTCGCAAAAGGTACAGAAAACTGGCACAGCAAAAAATTACAAACTTTTTTTTACAAAGAAAACATTTTTACTGTCTGTAAATAATCAATAAGTTAAACATAAAGGTGATTTTCTGTAAGTATGCTTTTGTTTTATTTCATTTTTTTCTAATTCTCCGGATAATCCGGATTCGGCCTGGTCCCAATTAATCCGAATTATCGGGGTTTTACTGTACTCAAAAAAGGGTTAAAAAAGTATTTGTCACGTGATCAAAATCACTTATACAGGTTTTTACAGGTAATTTATTTTTCAAAAAATTAAAAATGCAGTTCAATTGCAAATTTCTTCCATAGTCAAGCATTCCAATTTTATGCCTTTCAATTAAAAAATGAATTTGTAAATGCGCCAAAACGTTTCCCACTTGCTAAGTAGAGCAGTTGAGAGATTTGTTGCCTTAAAATATGCAAAAGAGTTGAATACTTTTTTCTTGTTTGGTGAATATGGCTGGTAATGAAGAACTAAAATTTATAAGTATGGTAAATGAACATATGAAAGGTTTATACTGAAAAATTGAAATTTGCAAAACGATCACTTTTGATTGCTACTTCAAGTAAAATTCTTTCAAACGTTCTTATATTTTTTTGCTGCATGTACACAGTTTGCATAAAAATACAAATCAATAATTCTACAAATCATTTAATAATTTAGTAATTAATGGAAAATTTTAATTGATTAATTCTCTTTTCTTCCTTTTGTCTGATTAACATAATTTATACACTTTGGGTCATTTATGGCGCATCATGTTTAATGCTTTGCTGTTTCTATATCCTTCAGAGAGATTAATTAAAAATAATATAAAAACTCCGAATAAGGGACACCTCTATTTAAGAGACAAAAGTTCCGGTCCCATAGGTGTCCCTTATTTGGAGGTTTCACTGTATTATAAAATATATATGATAATAACATACAATAAATATCTAACATCCGATAATAAATATTAATTATGAAACATGAAATTTTTATAAAATTAATAATAATAATAATAATATATTAATAAATATATTATTAATGATACATTTATTATTAATAATATAGTTTTATATTATATTACATAATATCATTATTTATGAGTAATAATAATTAGACCAGCATTAATTATATTACATTAATTTATAATAATATTATGAAAATATTAGGTATCAAAGAAATAATAAATATTGTAAAACTGAAATACAGTATAAATGTCTATTAAATCTTAGTAAAAAAAAAAAAAAAAAAAAAAAAAAAAAAAAAATCAAAGAAAGTGTAAATAACATAGTTAGTTCTAAAGAAACATTTTTTTTCGAAGATCTTGTGGCAGTTTAAACCGGATAAAAAATTAGTACTTTATATATATAACATTATATAATGTCATGTATTTATAATATATATATTTTAAATAATATTACTATTGCATTAATTAATATACATAATCACTATATATTTAATTATGCATAGTTATGGTTAATATTAGGATTATTATTTATACACAATTACTAAATATGTTTAAATGATTTACTATGATTTATCATCGATTTTTGCACTTTTCATATGCTATATGGCGATAGCGATTTTCTCACTTTAAAATAAATTTCAAAAATTGTTTACTGAACTTGTATAAAATAAATGAACAATGAAACTGGCATTATTTATTAAAATTCAACCTAAATTCAATAAATTGTTTTCGATATGACATTTTTATAATTCGCTAAACTAGGATTTTTTTTCGCCAAACTAGACAACTTTGCCAAATCTAGCTTTGATCGGACTTAGTTGAATCGCGTGACTACAATTTCCTCAGGGAGCAGAGGACGGAGTAAGAAACAGGAGGGAAAACTGAATACTCTTCGAAAATAAAAAGTGAAATTTTGGTAAATAATGAGGGAGCTGCGATACGTAGTAGGCTGGATTTTTAGCAGATTTTCAATATGATTGTATGCCTAAGATACATATGTTCGAATTAAAAAATATTTTATTTTATTCTTTTAAGTTTCATATAGATATTTTATAAAATAAATTAAGATGGGATATAAGTACTGTGTTCCTGGATATAAAACAATCTATGATAGTCTATAAAAAGGTGAAGGGGAAAAGAAATTAAGTTTTTTACGTGCTCCACAAGTGAGTGATGTTTTTTAGGCTTTAATATAAAGCTATTCGCCTGTATTTATATTTAAATTGAGAATTTTTTATAATGTATAGATCATGTCTTTTAAATGTTATGTGGATGTGAATGCTGTGCGGTTATTCTTGAGATAGAACTATTGCGATAATCACGAATAATGCACCATAGTATCAATACCAGTTGAGCAATTTCCACTATAACATAATCAGCATATCAAGTTATCAAGCATTATATCAAGTATTAATTGAATACAAAATTTTATGAAAATCCATGCATTAGTTCTTGAAATATGGTTGTTGTGGTAATTGTAAATAATGCAGCACAGCAGCGCCACATGTTGAGTAATTTACAGCAAATGTTAATCAGCTTTAATTTATATCAAGGTTGCCTGAGTATCATTTTTTATTAAAATCTGTGCATTAGTTCTGCACTGTTAGTTCTGTTAATTGTTAACATATTTATTACAATAATGATAATAATTTTCACATTGATAATGAAGACAACAATGGAAAAAATAATAAACACGAGTGCGCAAAAATAACTAAAGATTTTTTTAAAGAATTTGTCATATCAAGAATCAGTTGCTTTGAGATCATCCTACGTGGATATAGCAAATTTATTTGTTTCATTATTGACGGATTTGTCACAAATTCTATGCAACTCGTACATGATTTTCCGTAATAGTTTCTTGCCGACAAATATTTATTTAGTGACATACCTTTTTAAAGTTAAGGAAAAATTTAGATCTTACATATTATATTGAAATCGTTCGATTGCCGGATTTGATATATTTTGAAATTCGCTGTTAACGACATTGCACATTCAAGTTTTTCTTCTGACACAAATCAATAAATGGTAAAATGAGGAAGATGTTTTTTAGATTTTCTTTCCTATTATATTATATTTTAGATTAAACGTGTTCTACTTAGTTTTTATTCAGTATTTGTATGTTATATTTCCTTATAGTGTGTAGCTATGAGTTGGTTCACTCTATAAAATTTGTTACCAAAAAGACATTCATGACATTAGTTGATCAAATGTATATTTATGGGATTAGTATTTGAAATTGTAGAGGCATAACGTCTAATATTTTAAATTCTGACATACACTTTCAATGCCGTCCTAGGGGTGTGCGACAGGTGCGGCCGTATAGGACCTCGTGCCTAGAGAGGCCTCGCACTTGGACACAAAATATTTTTTCTTTGATAAAAAGAAGATAGTATAACAGAAAATCTTTTATATAAACTTGTGATTTTAATTAAGGAATGATAGTGGTTTTAACAGAAAATATAGTGTATGTTGGAAGAGGGATTTTCACCATCAATTTGCCATTATTACTTTTAAAATTGGTTCTGTAGTTCCAGAAAATACCCCTACAAACACGCAAACAAACGCTACGTCTTTATAATAGTTAGAGGATCGAACCCTAGCTCCACGGGTCACAGTATGTAGGTGAAAACATTCCTTTTTATTGATAGTTATAGTAGATAAGATTATGTTAAGAGTCTGAAAGGAAAGGGCCACGCAAAATTCTTGTACCGGACGCATTTTTAGAAAGGATCACGTTTTGAGCACCTTACCGCCAGAAGAAAGATTAGCGCGGAGATGAAGTCAATGCTAAGCACCCTTTCTTGTTTGTGACATCAAACACCTAGCGAATAGCAACCCTTCCTTCTGCAAAGAGATCGCGCTTATTTTTAATTTGTTTTTCTGTAAATATTATCAAGCAAGTACTATAATATGAGGAAATGTTATTCACCGTTGTTTACGTTTAAAACATAGTTTAAAACAAAGAGCTTTTTCAGATTTAAATGCTTTAAATTTCACAGAACATCTAAACGTAGTTTTTTTTCTCTCAATTTAAAAATATTTTTACCTTAACTCGCTATGTTCGAAGAAATTGAGAAGTTAATTAAAAACAGTAGTAATATTCTCTTGTAATAAATATAATTCTATTAATCATATGTTTTATGACACATTTGAACTTAGTTTATTTTGTGTTTGGCGATGCAGCTAGCTGAACGTTCTCGCATTCGCCAACTCGCCAAGGCTGGTGCTCAAAACGTGATTCTTTCTGAAAATGCGTACCGGACCTCGCTTCAAGCCGTTTCCTATAAGGACGGCTCTGCACACGGCAGCTAAATGATGACGAAACAATGAATGATTGTTTTCACATGAATGAAAAGTATGATAAGTATTTTCACGTTATGTTAGAGATTTTTATGTTATAGATTTTCTTTTATTTAGTACATAAAATTTGCTACCAAAAACTAAATCACACCTTTATTCGTTAAAATGTGTAATTATAACATTCAACATTTCAAATTGTAAAATTTTAATTTCTGGCACTCGTGGCATTAAATGATGACGTAACAAATAATAAACGCTTTGATGTGAATAAAAACACAAGGATGTTTACTTCAAGAATGAAGAGAACAATGAGAAAAAACATGAGAAAATAATAATGACAACAAAGCCTGAACATCTTTGAGGAAATGATTTATATGTGAAGAAAATTGCGCGTTCACATTGGGAATTAAAAAGAAATGCTTCTTACAACATATAAAAAATTAAATTACAAAAAAAAGAAAAAAAAACCCGACTGCGAACTAAAAAGAGAGAAACAAGATGACGTAGGAAAATAGTTGCATGTGGTAATGGAAATCCATTTTTACTAGAGTAATTGCAGTCAGAGGCAAGCACATAGGTAGCAGGAGCCGCAGTACCTAGACATTAACCTGATGCCTCCAGTGTAATTATTGAAGTAAAAAGTTCTTCCATTAAAAACTCTAAAATTTTCCTACATCATCTTGTTTTCCACTTTTTAGTTCGCTTTTTACGCAGACGGGTTTTTGATTTTTTTAAAGTTATATTTTGAGTTCGTCGAAGTATTTTATAATGCACAGTTATTTCTTGCAGGTGAGTTTTTTTTTTCTGTTGCAGAAATAAAACGTAAATTTCGTGTATCCATAACGGGGAAAAAAAATCACGAATTCCAGTCTTTTGTACGTAAGAAAAAAATCGCATCTTTAATACCTAGTTGGAAATAAATGCAAATTTTGTAGATCGATCATGAAAGAATAATGTGAAATTCGTCAGTCAGTTATAGATAAAAATCCACTCCCCCGCTCTCTGATATAGTTAATCTTTCACTTAAAAACAGAAAATAAAAGCATATTTTCCTAATTGTTTGCAGAAATAGATTGCGAAATTTGTCACTGTCCTTTATAAAATTCGCAAAAGTTATCAATCATTAAAAAATTCACTGAATTATATCAATTCCAATTTTTTTGCTGTGTAACTGATAATAAAATTAGTCTTTTTATTATCAGCTTATTTTATTATAAACTACTATAAATACTATACTTTATTATAAATCTATTATAAATTATTATTTTTTAAAAATTTTGTATTTAAATAAAAGTAAATTCTATAACCCTTAATTAAATTATTTTTGTATGGATAAGGGCAATTATTTTAAATTTTAAATAGGCAGAGAATATTTATTAAAACTATTAAAAAGTATAAATTGTAAAAAATTGTGCACAATGCTAGTATTTGGCTCCTGATGGGTGTTCAGAATTCTAAAATTTAACTAGCAAATCTGCAGATCAGGAGCCTCAACGTCAGCTTTTCACATCTTTTTTTTAAAACACACTTTGGGTAATATTCAACTCCCTGGAAACTGTAATTTAAAATTTTCAAATTGCGTAATTATTTATAAGAATAAAATAGGAATTAGAAGTTTTCAGCCATCAAAAGCGGTAAATTAAAAATTTAGTTATGTTAGGATATTCTGAAATTTTCATGATCTATTATTTTTGTTTTCTTTATTATAACATAGTAGATTTCTGAACCCCTCGAGCCTCACTTAATTTAAATTTGTCACTTTCTAATAATTGTGCTAATGATTATTGTATATTTTGCATTTCTTTATACATTTTGATTTATAAGAATAAGTAACAGTTTGGGCAAATATTTTTCTTTATCTACATACTTCTACATGCCTGCCAGCCACAAACACCTAAACCTGATGCATCAGGAACTTTTGTAAGTGTAAACTCAGTAATCTAGAGTTTTACAATTTTGTTTCCGAATAAAAAAAGTTTTGATTGCATTTTGCTGCAGTTATAGCGGGACAGACAGACATACAGAAGAAGAGACTGACATATGAAAAAAATAAATTTCGTGTCTCCAAAGTAAGCCTTCACTGAAGTTTCGGCAATGACCTCATTATTCATGAATTACTGATATTCATGTTTCTTGTATTTTTAACAGCTACTATAAAATACCTGTTTTTGTTCAACTATGACGTCATATTTTACTTAGTGAAATATTTATTAAAAATATAATTCTTTTTTATTTCTTTTACTTCTAATTATTTCCCCATTTTTGTGAGAAAAATTCCTATTAACGAAACGAATACCCGTGTTTAAAATTTAGCAAAAAGTACTATATCTATAGTTATTTTAATTCTGACGTCATATTTATTTTTTTTTTTTCATAGTTTAATTTTTCGAATGGAAATTGCTCAATTGAAACTTATTGCTGTTAAAAAATTATTATTCCAAATTTTGATTTTTTTTGGCAACGATAAAGGAAATTGCTTACATTTTATTTTAAAAATCCCTATTGATTCTGCATGAAAAAGAAGGAAATTTTGAATTATTAAGGAAAATATTTGAATAAAATTAATAAAACATAGCCTATGTTTTTTTTCTGGACTATGCTATATTTATACACAAAGATACAAAAACATTAATTAATTCATAAGTTTTGATGTTGACCTCATTTAAATTTCGCACACGCTTTCAAATTTATAGCATTATAAGGATAAGCATTAAGATGAATGGTTGCTTAGCAACCATTAAAAGAAAATAAAGAAAATGAAATAAATACATTTCATATAACTAAATCTCTAAAACAAATTAGTCTATATTATTGGAACACATTTATAAAAAAGCTCCAAAATTTACAGTAATAATTTAAAAAATCTGACAAATAAATAGACAAAATTTCAAAACAACACGAATAATTTAACCGATAAATTTTAGCATCCATTTATCATAATGTGACATTTTCTCTCAAGAAAAAAAAATGGAAATCATTGGATTTGCCATAGGAGGTTCAGGCGTTTCACACAAAGATAACGAAATTGCCTAATTTTACGCATTTTGTTGACGATGACAATATTATTCGAGTATTTCCAATGCCTCACTTGAATAAATTCAGGATGAAAGGGCACTCAGGGAGTTTTTAATGTGGTCCTAAACACAAAAATCTTCGAATTTTCTTTAAAAAGGTTATTGCATTAAAAATTTCGTTGTTTTTTTTATACTTAAAATGAGGTTTAAATCATGTTTCTATTTTAGTTAGAAAAGGAAATATTATTTTTTTCAATTTGGTTTGTTTTCAAAATCTAGTTTTCAAGCAATGGGCATCAAGAAACGCCATGACTCCTTGACAAAATAAATTTTTCTTCATGATGGATTTTTCACAATTTCTCGGATTTAAATTATTATAACTCAAGAACTGTTAAAGATAAATGCATTAAACTTGGAACATGTCTTTTATAATTATTTTACTTTAGTTTTTATTCAGAAACTTTGAAAGAAATTATTTAATTTTGAAAATGTGATTTTTTTTTGATAAAAGTTACAAGATTTTTTTAAAAAATTTTTTACTTTAAATTGTTTTAATTTTTTTAAAAATTAATACTTTTAAAAATTCTGAATCAAAATTAAAATTTAGATATTTTCGTTTATTTAAATATAAAAAAAAACTTAAATTCTACTTGTAATATTTTGAATTATGCCGAATGAATTTTATATTTAAAATTTATTACTTACCCATCATACGTAGTATAGGGTAAGTCTTGCAATCGTTTTGAAAATCGAAAAATTTTTTTAACGGATTTACACGTTTCAGATAGTGGAGATTCCGAAAAACATATTTTTAGAAAAAAAATTTCGCCGTCCGTCTGTCTGTCTGTCTGTCTGTCTGTCTGTCTGTAAACGCTCTATCTCCCGAACAAATTGAGATAGAGACTTAAAATTTTGTATGTTGTTAGTATGTAAGAATGGGACGAACCCTATTTAATATCAGCAACCTCGATTATCCGGAACTATTTTTTTCGGACTCTCGAAAAATTCGTTCTGATGAAAGGTATATAAAAATTTCCGAATTTTTTTGTTCTAAGGAATGGACGTAAAAGGCAATAAAATAACACACATTTTGGATATAGAACGAAGTCGATCGGATTATTAGTTGCCGAGATATTTGTAATCTTGTTTTCCACATTCTTCGATTTTTCATGACCCTGTATTTCATTCAAATTTCAATTCAGAAGTATATTTTAATTGGAAATGAGATGCTTAATCCGACGCAGTTAATAATTGGTTAATAGAATTATTATTTTTGGAGTTATAAGGATGTTTCTTTTACGCAGTTCGGTACTACTTGAATAGTTTGGCGTTTTATATAATTTGTCGAAATTGGTACATCAGCAGTTCTTTAATATAGCATTACTATGTATATTAACAATATTTAAATTTTGTTTATGAATTGCAATGCATTGTATGAATAGTTTCACATGTTTTATTTTCATATACATATCCATGATGGGTAAGTATTGCGGTGGCCCCCAACGACTAGTTTTTAAAAACAATAAAGTTTTTCCACGCAATTTTGTTTACAAAAATTATGGTTAACCAGTACATTAAAAAAATTATCTGAATAAGAAAAAAATTAATTTTAAATGTATCGCTGACCCCCTTACGATGAATAATTATATGTGGTGCAGGATTTCTATTTGTAATTCTACACCCCTCAAATTTTAGCTCTGGAATTTTTTTTTACTTTGCTTGTTTTGTAATGATTAACCGTTTCTTTTAATACTTTTGTGGGAAAGTTCCGTGTCATCATTTTAGTATTTATAAACATCAGATTTCGCCTGCTGTAATAAAATCCGTTGTTGCTTAAATAAATAATGAAAATTCCTATTTTTTAGATGATGCAATATTTTAAGCGTATAATTGTTAATTTTATTTTTACATGGAATGTAAATTTATATATTCAAAGACAGACGCAGTTGTACAAGTGTTATTGATCATGCAGATGTGTGGATAAATTTACTATTACTACATAATAATGACGCCGCTTTAGCATATGTATTTTTTTATGCGTACGTAGGTTAATAAAAAAGTAAAATAAATGAATCGACACAAATTACTAGATTATTTATTTTATATCGCATAGTTTTATATTATATAATAAACTAGTCGTTGGGGGCCACCGTAATACTTACCCATCATGGATATGTATATGAAAATAAAACATGCGAAACTATTTATAAAATGCATTGCAATTAATAAACAAAAGTTAAATATTGTTAATATACTTAGTAATGCTATATTAAAGAACTGCTTATGTACCAATTTCGACAAATTATATGAAACGCCAAACTACTCAAGTAGTACCGAACTGCGTAAAAGAAACATCCTTATAACTCCAAAAATAATAATTCTATTAACTAACAATTAACTGCGTCGGATTAAGCATCTCATTTCCAATTAAAATATACTTCTGAATTGAAATTTGAATGAAATACAGGGTCATGAAAAATCGAGGAATGTGCAAAACAAGATTACAAATATCTCGGCAACTAATAATCCGATAGACTTCGTTCTGTATGCAAAATGTGTGTTATTTTATTGCCTTTTACGTCCATTCCTTAGAACAAAAAAATTCGAAAATTTTTATATACCTTTCATCAGAACGAATTTTTCGAGAGTCCGAAAAAAATAGTTCCGGACAATCGAGGTTGCTGATATTAAATAGGGTTCGTCCCATTCTTACATACTAACTACATACAAGATTTCAAGTCTCTATCTCAATTTGTTCGGGAGATAGAGCGTTTACAGACAGACAGACAGACAGACAGACAGACGGACGGCAAAAAAAAATTTCTAAAAATATGTTTTTCGGAATCTCCACTATCTAAAACGTGTAAATCCGTGAATTTTTTTTTTTCGATTTTCAAAACGATTGCAAGACTTACCCTATACTACGTATGATGGGTAAGTAAAAACTGTTGAGATATAGCTGTTATTATTATTATTGGCACAGATTTCATATACGCACCACATTTGCACGTGTTTTTTTTCTCTGCCAACTTGGCGGATTTTTTTTTTTTTTTTTTTTTTTTTTTTTTTTTTTTTTTTTTTTTTTAATATAAGTTACAAATTGCATTCAACTGCGATTTTTATTGCAATATAAAAATATAATAATGCGAAAAAATGAAAGAGATTCTAGAAATTTAAAAAAGGAAATAAAAATAAATAAATGATAGTTTGATATAAATAATTATTCATATAGTATATAAAAAAATATTTTAAAGAATTAAAATATAAAATAACAGTATAAACATGAATTTAATAAAACAGGACACAATAAACAGTTATAGAAAAAAACTTAATAAGTAACAAAACAGTAATTGTCACAATAAATCGTAAATATTAATACTTATAGCTACATTGAATGCACGCAGTTGCATCATTTAATCAGCGCATTTCACTGGAATCTTTAATTTTTACGTTCTTCTATCTTCAATAGAAGAAAGTATTGTAATCGAAAATTTTTTCGACTTCCGGTTTTCGACGGATTTACACGTTTTAGGGGTCAGAGATTCCAAAAAACATGTTTTTACAAAATGTCTGTCTGTCCGTGTGTTTGTGTGTCTGTCTGTGTGTGTGTGTGTCTGTCTGTGTGTATGTCGCCATTCTACCATCAAAAAGTATATGAAGTTATGCATAGAATTGAACTAAATTTTTTGTGAATGTTTTTGGCTGTGGCAAGCAGGTCCTCCTTCAGTTTTGAAATATTCCACCGGAAGGGGGCGCTGCAATCGCGATTTTTGTGCCATTTTCAATATTGTACCGACCAAAAGTATATGAAGTTATGCATCGAATTTAACCAAACTTTTTGTGTAAGTGTATGACTATGGCTAGTTGGTCCCCCCTGAATTTGAAAATAATCCGCCGGAAGGGTTGCTGCAATCGCGATTTTTGTGTCATTTTCAATATTATACCGACCAAAAGTATATGAAGTTATGCATCGAATTTAATCAAACTTTTTGTGTAAGTGTATGACTATGGCTAGTTGGTCCTCCCAGAATTTGAAAATAATCCGCCGGAAGGGGGCGCTGTAATCGCGATTTTTGTGCCATTTTTAATATTGTACCGACCAAAAGTATATGAAGTTATGCATCGAATTAAACCAAATTTTTTGTGTATGTGTATGAGTATGGATAGTGGGTCCTCCCTGAATTAAAAAAATCCGTCGTAAGGGGGCGCTGCAATCGCGATTTTTGTGCCATTTTCAATATTGTACCGACCAAAAGTACATGAAGTTTTAAATCGAATTGAACGAAATTTTTTGTGTAAGTGTATGGCTATGGCTGGATGGATCGCCCCGAATCTGAAAAAAATCCGCCGGAAGGGGGCGCTGCAATAGCGAATTTTTTGCCATTTTCAATATTGCACCGCATAAAAGTGTATGAAGTTAGTTCTATAACTGAACTAAATTTTTTGTATATGATTATTTTTTGGTAAGGCAAATAGGTCCTCCCTGAATTTGAAAAAAAAATCTGCCTATCATTCTATTGTCCATCGGCTCGTGCAGAGACGGATATTCGTTTTTACTCCGATTAATTGATTGAAGCAGAAATTTAAGATGAAAATCAAAGTTGGTATGGTATTGAATTAAAATTATTAAAGCATTAAAATGAGTAACTATTTTTTTTTTAAATATTAAAATGTACGTATGAGATGGAAGAAAGTTTTGGGATTGGCACATTCAACTAGTTTCCATTTTGTTTCCCTAATCATTATTATAAACTTATTAAACGAATCTTATCCTTGGCACAGGTAAGCAATGCCGAATTTGCGGGGGGGGAAAACACGTGCAAATGCGGTGCATATATGAATCTGTGCATTATTATTATTAAAAATGAATATAGCCAGTTAACTTGGAAAATAAATCCTGTATGTTACGCAGTATACCTTATGCTTTCTATGGTAAATTTATAGAGATATCTCAGAGAATGCTGACGTAAAAATTAAAGTTTGTTAGTTACAAAAATGTAAAACAATACAGATCTTTTTCTTCCGTAACTTCAAACTAAATGAAGTAGAATAATGTTGACGTAATAATTAAAATCGCTGGTTTCAATAATGTACAAAAATCACGAGATTATACTGCACAACAATGGAAAGCATTTGTTCAATTGATACACTTTTGTTTGCTGCGAAAATGCTATACAATACATAAAGCAACAATGCTCAAATTTTTTTTATCAACGAAAATCAGTTTTCATTTTCAATTGAATAGTTAATGGCATGTTACTAGCATGGAAAGACCCCTATAGAAAATCATAATGGCTTTTACAAAGTTGGTAATTAAACACGTTATATTTCATTTTTGAAACACATTTAAAACGTGTGAATAACTATCGCTTGTTTATGTGATTAAAATACATTTTCACGTTTTCTTATATTACTTTTATTATATTTAACGGTTTTCTTTAGAATTATTCCGCGTAACTCCGTGCCATTCCTTCAGAATTCATAAAAATTATGATTCACCTACTGTAATTGCATTGATTGTTGTGTAAAAGAAAGAAATTTTTTTTTTCTGGATGGCAGATCATTTAAGCGTATAATTTCTAATTTTTTTTTCATGGAATGTAAATTTATGTATGCAAAGACAAATGTACGTATGTAAGTGGTACGGATCATGTAGATGTGTAGACTATTTATAGATAGTATATAGACAGTTTCACATTTTCTTATATTAGTTTTATTATATTTAACGGTTTTCTTTAGAATTATTCCGCGTAACTCCGTGTCATTCCTTCAGAATTCATAAAAATTATGATTCACCTACTGTAATTGCATTGATTGTTGTGTAAAAGAAAGAAATTTTTTTTTTTCTGGATGGCAGATCATTTAAGCGTATAATTTCTAATTTTTTTTTCATGGAATGTAAATTTATGTATGCAAAGACAAATGTACGTGTGTAAGTGGTACGGATCATGTAGATGTGTAGACTATTTATAGATAGTATATATACAGTTTCACATTTTCTTATATAAGTTTTATTATATTTAACCGTTTTCTTTAGAATTATTCCGCGTAACTCCGTGTCATTCCTTCAGAATTCATAAAAATTATGATTCACCTACTGTAATTGCATTGATTGTTGTGTAAAAGAAAGAAATTTTTTTTTCTGGATGGCAGATCATTTAAGCGTATAATTTCTAATTTTTTTTTTTTCATGGAATGTAAATTTATGTATGCAAAGACAAATGTACGTGTGTAAGTGGTACGGATCATGTAGATGTGTAGACTATTTATAGATAGTATATAGACAGTTTCACATTTTCTTATATAAGTTTTATTATATTTAACCGTTTTCTTTAGAATTATTCCGCGTAACTCCGTGTCATTCCTTCAGAATTCATAAAAATTATGATTCACCTACTGTAATTGCATTGATTGTTGTGTAAAAGAAAGAAATTTTTTTTTCTGGATGGCAGATCATTTAAGCGTATAATTTCTAATTTTTTTTTCATGGAATGTAAATTTATGTATGCAAAGACAAATGTACGTGTGTAAGTGGTACGGATCATGTAGATGTGTAGACTATTTATAGATAGTATATAGACAGTTTCACATTTTCTTATATAAGTTTTATTATATTTAACCGTTTTCTTTAGAATTATTCCGCGTAACTCCGTGTCATTCCTTCAGAATTCATAAAAATTATGATTCACCTACTGTAATTGCATTGATTGTTGAGTAAAAGAAAGAATTTTTTTTTTTCTGGATGGCAGATCATTTAAGCGTATAATTTCTAATTTTTTTTTCATGGAATGTAAATTTATGTATGCAAAGACAAATGTACGTATGTAAGTGGTACGGATCATGTAGATGTGTAGACTATTTATAGATAGTATATAGACAGTTTCACATTTTCTTATATTAGTTTTATTATATTTAACGGTTTTCTTTAGAATTATTCCGCGTAACTCCGTGTCATTCCTTCAGAATTCATAAAAATTATGATTCACCTACTGTAATTGCATTGATTGTTGTGTAAAAGAAAGAACATTATTTTTTTTCTGGGTGGCAGATCATTTAAGCGTATAATTTCTAATTTTTTTTTCATGGAATGTAAATTTATGTATGCAAAGACAAATGTACGTATGTAAGTGGTACGGATCATGTAGATGTGTAGACTATTTATAGATAGTATATAGACAGTTTCACATTTTCTTATATAAGTTTTGTTATATTTAACCGTTTCCTTTAGAATTATTCCGCGTAACTCCGTGTCATTCCTTCAGAATTCATAAAAATTATGATTCCCCTACTGTAATTGCATTGATTGTTGTATAAAAGAAAGAACATTATTTTTTTCTGGGTGGCAGATCATTTAAGTGTATAATTTCTAATTTTTTTTTTTTCATGGAATGTAAATTTATGTATGCAAAGACAAATGTACGTGTGTAAGTGGTACGGATCATGTAGATGTGTAGACTATTTATAGATAGTATATAGACAGTTTCACATTTTCTTATATAAGTTTTATTATATTTAACCGTTTCCTTTAGAATTATTCCGCGTAACTCCGTGTCATTCCTTCAGAATTCATAAAAATTATGATTCCCCTACTGTAATTGCATTGATTCTTGTATAAAAGAAAGAACATTATTTTTTTTCTGGGTGGCAGATCATTTAAGTGTATAATTTCTAATTTTTTTTTTTCATGGAATGTAAATTTATGTATGCAAAGACAAATGTACGTATGTAAGTGGTACGGATCATGTAGATGTGTAGACTATTTATAGATAGTATATAGACAGTTTCACATTTTCTTATATAAGTTTTTATTATATTTAACCGTTTCCTTTAGAATTATTCCGCGTAACTCCGTGTCATTCCTTCAGAATTCATAAAAATTATGATTCCCCTACTGTAATTGCATTGATTGTTGTATAAAAGAAAGAACATTATTTTTTTTCTGGGTGGCAGATCATTTAAGTGTATAATTTCTAATTTTTTTTTTTTTTCATGGAATGTAAATTTATGTATGCAAAGACAAATGTACGTGTGTAAGTGGTACGGATTATGTAGATGTGTAGACTATTTATAGATAACGATAACACCCACATAGAATATGTATGTTTTTAGGCTTACATAGGTTAATGCAGATATGAAACAAACGAATAGATAAGGGCGACTAGATTGTTTATTTTGCAACTTATAGTGTTGTTTTATAGCATAAAACAACTGTCGAGATTTATTCATTTTTATTAACAAACAAAATTGTATACAGCCTCATATTTTGGAAAATAGGGCTTGTCCTTTACGAAGTGTTCTTTACAATATTTATGGTAAATTAATTTTTTTTATATATAAAAAATCTTTAAACTAAACGGAAGTTTCTCAATACTGATGTAAAAATGAACGTTTGTTAGTTACAACAATGTAAAACAACACAGAACTTTTTAATCCTGATCTGCTAACTAGAAGAAATACTTTAATGCTGACGTAAGAATTAAAAGCCACCGGTTTTAACAATGTACAAAAATCATGAGATTACACTGCACAACAATTAAAAATATTTGTTTCGTTGATACATTTTTGTTTACTGCAACAATGTCATGCAACAAATGAAGCAACAATGGTTCAATATTCATTAATCATCGAAATTCAGTATCTATTTCAGTCTCCAATGTAAGCGAAAAGAAAGTTTAAATATTTTATCGAAATTAGTCATAACAAGCAAGAAAAATCATGCGTTAAGCATAGATTATGAAGCACTTTCCAGAACTTTAATCAACTTTTAACAACACTTCATCGTTTAGGTAAATATGATTACTGTATATAGCCAAATATGTTTTCCAATACTTTTGAATAGCCTTGTGTTTGATCTGTCGGTTGATATACTATATACTATATAATGAGAAAATTTAGTTTAGTAAGAAAATGTCTAGCAGGTTGAAATTTCTTTTCAGGAATTTATACTAATCGATGGAAACATATTTGAATACTTTTGTTAAGCCCTGTAGTTCACTTTGTACCTTTATTACATGTCAGTATTAAACTAAAACTTCTTTTAAACTCAAACATTTTTAAAACTACTAAAATCCCATTCTCAGAAATTATCATTCAAAGATGTCCATGTATTCAATTCTTTGCGTCCCCCTGTATGTCATTTTATCTATATTCTGCAAACATTTCTTGCTAAATTGAATGCAGTTCAGCGTAAAAATACTACCTCTGACAATAAAATTCGGTGAATAGTCCTGTAACATTAATGTAGATGAAATATTAACGAAAGTTACCACACCATTCTTCGAAATAGACATCTCCCATAACTATGCACCTGTGAGATCTGCTATATATGTCCCGGGAAATTCGCAAGAAGTCTTCTTTTGGGATGAAGTTCAAAAGCTACGTCACGTTTCGTTGGATATCAGCAATATGGTCAAATCTCTTTCAAAGAGAGTTTGATTCCTGAAAATAGGAAGAAATCTAGAGGAATGAGATCTGGCGAGTATGGTAGATGTTTAATTTTCACAACACCTCATGAATTTCTTTCGGTGTCTTGCAAAGCTTAAAACAAAATTTTAAACTGATCTTTTGTTCGTTCATTTTCCTGTTCTCAGTTAAGAACCAATACACTGAACAAGCATTTAGTAAAGCACATCTTGCACAGAACATAATCGACACTCAACTGAACAACGGTGGGGAAAGATGGTCAACACTTGCCTCTATACAGGTGCAGCATTTTATTTCCCCAGTGTTTCTAGATCGGTCATTCTGAATTCATTCACCGAACTTAATTGTCAAAGGTAGTACATAACTTATTTAAAAAACCTTTTAAATAATTTAAGCTCATATTCAGCCAGTATTGCGACTTCTTTTGGATATCCCTGTATATCAACTATAGTATTTATACACACCATGTAATATGCATACACTTGGTGAAACTTAAATGCCCATATCATAATTAAAGTGCATCTCTTTTATCCATCAGCCATCATCGGACACATGTACAATACTTCGGAAAGAATATACGGAAATCTTTTGTATGTCCCTCTCTGTAAATGCTATGTAGGGGGAACTGGGGTACATTGATACAGTTTTTTTCTAAGATTTTTTTTGGTGTCAAGAAAGGAGAAAATTCAAGTTTTTTTTCCATGAGGTGATAGCAAAACTTGTGTAGTATGTTATAAAAATGTACAATCATTGTTTTATATAGTATTTTTGCATGTAATTTTAAAAAAATCAAAAAAAGTCATTTGTATCAATGTGCCCCATCCCCGGGGCAGATTGATACGTTTAAGAAAAATGACGACAAAATAATACCAATGCATATTTTTCATAAAAAATGAGTTAGAAAACCATTTTATATTTACTTATAAAAATTCAAATCACCCACAATTTATTTTTAAGCAATATTAAAGCAATCAAAATTAAATATATTATGACCTGATGTTCTGGCTGTTTCTTGTCTGATTGTTGGCAGTGGTACTTTGTCATATCTAGCACTTCAACCCCAGAATTATCTTCTTTCTAATGAAAGATGAAAAAATTACCAGTTTTTCTGTTTATAAATAGGTTCATAAACAGAAAATAAAGGATAATTATATTAAAAATTCTGTTTATAATATAAGTATCATTTTCTGTTCTGCAGTTTGTTTCTCTTACTTAACATTTCTCATGTCGAAAATACTTTTTTCTCTGGAGAATCGATATAAATTCGAGATTTGCCAGAATGCCGTCCTTTTCTTTTATTAGTTCTACTAGCACTAGATGCTGGGTAGGTTCCTACGTCTTCTGTTTTCAGAAATACTATAAAATGTTCTAATATAAAGAAATTAGAGCTATTTCACTTCAATAAAAACTAATATTAGAAATTTTTCGTGAAAAAAAGGTTGGATTAAGGAGTGTATGGAAAAAAAAATAATAAAAGATAATGAAAATATGAACTATTAAAGGATTTAGGTTGTATCAATGTGCCCCGTCATAAACTGTATCAATGTGCCCCATACAGCGATTTTGAATAAAATGAGTCTCAAATCCAACACTTCACAATATATCTAACAATAAATAATGAGGAACTGATAAAGAGTAGCTGTACTTACCAGGGAGAGTATTCATTTTGGTTGAAAATACTGGAACAGTTGTATAATAGCATTTCAATTGTACAACTCAAATTTACTTTTGAACAACAAAAACAATAAATCACCCGTCCTATTTCATCAAACTGCTGAATCATTCCAAGATTTTCTGTATGTAGTTGAATACACTAGCATCACCTTTTGGAGCTGTTGTGAAACTTCCTGTAATGACCCTGTGAGCGGTAGAGGGGGTGTATCAATGTGCCCCATGTATCAATGTACCCCAGTTCCCCCTACTTCATATTATGTATCACTGTATCGTATAATTTATATTATGCCTCAGCTATATATATAAATTTTATTATATATGAAATAGTTTAATATAATTAAAATATGTCGCACACAATTCCCTCTTTTACCATTATGTGATGGAATTCTTTTGTGTGGCCTTGTAAATGAATAATGGCAATTTTTTTTTACCGAAGTTTTTATAGAATGCCTATTTTAGTGCATCTTGTAAATGTGTATGAATCTTAATACGTTTGACAGGGTGTGACATCTTGAAAATTCATTTGAAACGATTTTTTAACGTATGCCGCAATGTAATGATAAATTTTTGACTCCCCCTGTAAATAAACTAATCATGATAGAAACTTCATTTACAATAGGGTTCGTGCTAGGGTAAATGTCAATAACATCTAAAAAATTCATGGTGATTCGAATATATTGACGGGAGTTAGAGCGCGAAGAGACGGCCAGATAAACCTAATGCATAAGCACTTTTCAACTTTGTTGGAAAGTTCTAAAAAGGTGCAAATAAAATTTCAATGTAGAATTAAAAAAAAATAAATAGAAGAGATTTTGAGCTGTATTATATTAAAAAAATATGCATTTATGTTTCAAAGGGACTGAGAATTTTTGCGAATTAAAATTAATTAATTAAATTTGAATTTCTATGGATTTTGTGCAATATTTATTAATTCTACTCAATTTTTTTTGGTACTACTATGTTATCCCGTCGACCATTTCCGCCAAATTACACAAATCGCCAAAATAATAGCCAAATTATACTCATTGACGTAATTTTTATTTTAAATAACGAAAAAACAAATAATTAGTAGAATATTAATAAAAATACAAATAAAAAGTCGAAATAAACATCACTTAATGACATTTTAAACATGTGAATAGTATTGAATGTCATTGAATGTGACATTCACGATCATCCATTATTGGCATTTAATCTTTTAACTTGGCGATAATTTTTTGGTCGACGGGATAACCTAGTAGTACCTTTTTTTTATTTAAAAGTTTTTTTAATAGCATTAGAAAATGTTCAAATGTAATGATCTTACAATTTAAATACAGGAATAATTTTGAACTGAAACTTTTAACCAACAATCTTTCGACATCAAGAAAGCTTAATATGTGCATCTGAGAAGGAAAATATCCTTTTAAATCTATTTTTCTTTCGTGCATCCAATAATGCTTCTGGAATAAAATAAAGTACAGTATCTATAAAGTGAGTCATAAATATCAAAACAATAGGTTATCTTGTTAAATATTGCCCCTAGACCCATACTTTTAATTGCAAAAATTCATCAAAACAGGTGAAATTTTTTATAAGTTGCAACACCATGGGGGGGGGGGGGTGTCTATTAAAAAAAAATAATAAAACCAAAATTATATTTTTATACGGCCTCCGCAGGACAAAATTTCTCATTGGGAAATTATTCCTTATCCATTCTTAAATTGAACCAAAAAACTCATCTTCATATCTAAAAGCCTCACAGAGATATTAAAATCCAAAGTTCTCCAAAATTCGTGACTTACAGCACTTAACCATGCCTGCAAACTGAGAGTTTTTGACTCATTTTGAAAGCTAGTGAGAAATCGTTCACAAATTGTCCGTTATTAAATTTCTATTTAAGACAGTACCTCTTATTTGGGCATAAAAAAGAAGTCTATTGATTTAAAGCTAAACTTGTTTTGAAAATGTGTTGGTAGTCTGCACGGGTCGAAATATCTAGATCCGGTTCCAAACCGACCCATAGGGAAAAAAGTTCTGCCCAGTTGACCCAGTTGACATTAGTTCTAGAAAAATGTTAAAATCATAACCTGGAACGGCCTGGAAAAATGTTTAAATCATAGACCGGCTCAGCCGTGAATTTCGACATAGATTTTTACTTCGGCGTGGTTAAAAAATATTTCGTATGGAGGAATTTTGACCAAAAATACTTATTATAGCTTTTCGTTTTTAGGTGCGTTCGTAATTATGTAAATACGTAGCACTTATTGTTGTCGCTCAGTCCGTCCGTCTGTCCGTCTGTCTGTCTGTCTGTCCGTCCGCATATAACAACGCAAAAACTACCCAACCGAATCGTTTGAAATTTAAAATACATAATTATTACATAATTTTGTCGAGTCATTTCAAATTTTATGAAAATCGGATGAATAGATCAATTACAGGGACATTCAAAAGGATTCCGTTACATTACGGTCAATAGGGAAAAAAGTTTTAAATGCATTTTAATCGTTTGAAATTTAAAACATATAATTATTGCGTAATTTTGTTGAGTCATTTCAAATGTTATGAAAATCGGATGAATAGATCAATTAGTGGGACAATCAAAATGATTCCGTTACATTAGGGTCAATGGGAAAAAATATTCAAATGCATTTTAATGATGTTACACTCATTCGAACATAATAGAATTGGCATGAATCTATGAAATATATACAAAAATATGCATTCTGTACAATCTGTGATGCAAAGAATTTTTATTATTAAACTACAGGGCCACACAAAAGTATTCCACTATATAATGCTATACGGGGAAACATGGTTTGGTACGTGTTTTAATTATATTCAACTATTTCACATTTTATGAATAAGATATATGTTGCTGACGTGTAATAAAAATTACTTCCTGCATATTTACAGAAACGAAAAAATTTCGACTACTATACTGTATCCGGAGTACGCTCTACTATATCCTAAAGATCTGAATATTTTTAAAACTTCGTTATCTTACGAACGCACCTCATTTGCTACGTTCACGTGCAATTTCCAACTTGTTTATATTTATACTTTTTATTATAAAAGAATCGCCAAAGGCTGTGATATATTTATTTTATCAATGAATCTCTATTTATATGTACTATATGTTTCATTTATATTTTAATATCGTTAATCGATATTTGATGCGTTGGAGACTTGGAAAATTTTTTACAGTAAAACCTATTAAGAAGGAATCACAGTGGAAAGAAAAAATAAGTTATAGGCAAATGCCCTACTTAGGAGGTGTCTAAATGGAGTTTATTTTTTTCTCAAGTATTATTATATTTACTAGCGAGCTACGCCCGCTAGCTGGGCCACTTTTTCCAAACGAACCTCGGTATTAAGCAGTATATAATAAGCAAAAAAATTCATTTAATAAGCAAGTCTTGGTGTTCGAATCCTCAAGCACAAAAAAAAGTAAATTAAAGAGCCATGGTCTCGTTAAAAATATGTGATTTCTCACTGTGGGCCACGTGCACTTGAAAAAAAAAGATTGTGGATCGGAGCTATGGTCGCTTCGCGCCCATAGTCCCGTTAAAAATATTTGATTTTGCACGGTGGGCACTACGCGCCCATAAGACATTTTTTCGTATTTTTTTAGTTCATCAGAAGCAGATTTTTACGCAGATTCTGAATATGTAATCAGTTTTTTTCTACTTTAAAAACTGTCTGCATGATGGTTTAAGAAAAAACGCGCAAAAAAAGTTTCGATAGTCCTGTTTTATTTCTAAGTTCAATATTTTAGCGAAAACTACGGTAAATATTCTACGGCAAGTCAAAAAAATTGCTGCGGAAAAAAACGCAATTAGCGCCGGTAGAAAAAGCGGTTTTCGGCTGTTTCTTCTTTTAGCCAAAGGGGAAAAGTTCAGGTTCTTCACCGCAAGGTGGCGCAGTGTTCTGCTTCGGAGCTCCGTTTGTGAATTGAGATATTTTTCGTTCCGATTCCCAAGGGGTTTTCAATTCATAACTTTTTTAATTTTGGTCCCACGGTCTCGAAAATGCCCGAAATGACTTCCCCGGAACTTTTCCAATCGAAAGACACCTCTCGCGACTTCCAACTCGCCGGCGTTGCGAACTGTAATCGGCTTCAAGCAGACAGATAGACAGACAGAGGCGCACGGATTTTATTATTATAGACTAGCGAGCTACGCCCGCTAGCTGGGCCTCTTTTTCCAAACGAACCTCGGTATTAAGCAGTATATAATAAGCAAAAAAATTCATTTAATAAGCAAGTCTTGGCGTTCGAATCCTCAAGCACAAAAAAAAGTAAATTAAAGAGCCATGGTCCCGTTAAAAATATGTGATTTCGCACTGTGGGCCACGTGCACTTGAAAAAAAAAAGATTGTGGATCGGAACTATGGTCGCTTCGCGCCCATAGTCCCGTTAAAAATATTTTGTTTTGCACGGTTGGCAATACGCGCCCTTAAGACATTTTTCCGTATTTTTTAGTTCATCAGAAGCAGATTTTTACGTAGATTCTGCATATGTAATCAGTTTTTTACTACTTTAAAAACTGTCTGCATGATGGTTTAAGAAAAAACGCGCAAAAAAAACGCAATTAGCGCCGGTAGAAAAAGCGATTTTCGGCTGTTTCTTCTTTTAGCCAAAGGGGAAAAGTTCAGGTTCTTCACCGCAAGGTAGCGCAGTGTTCTGCC
Source organism: Maratus speculifer (assembly GCA_964019185.1). Lineage (NCBI taxonomy): Eukaryota > Metazoa > Arthropoda > Arachnida > Araneae > Salticidae > Maratus > Maratus speculifer. The sequence goes on along the minus strand of OZ025303.1, from coordinate 121,869,910 downwards.
TTGGAGCTCCGTTTGAGCGCCGTTTGGTATTTGGGACATTTTTCATTCCGATTCCCAAGGGGTTTTTAATTCATAACTTTTTTAATTTTGGTCCCACGGTCTCGAAAATGCCCGAAATGACTTCCCCGGAATATTTCCAATCGAAAGACACCTCTCGCGACTTCCAACTCGCCCGCGTTGCGAACTGTAATCGGCTTCAAGCAGACAGACAGAGGCGCACGGATTTTATTAGTATAGATATTACATGGATCAAAGAATTTTCCGTCTAAGACAAGATTCCGTCATAGACATTTTTTTTTCACTGGATTAATTGTTTTTAAATTGCTTTTGAATATGCTATTCTTTAAAAAAAAAAAAAAAAAAAAAAAAAAATTGAAAGTTTTTTTTGTAAAATAAAAGCGATTTAAAAATCTATGTGTTTTTCTTAAAAAATTTTATTGAGCCAAATTTTATTCATTTTATGCACGTATTAGGTCTGTCAGAGACAGTGATTTTAATACGGATTGTGTCGAGAACAGGATTGAAAATTTCGTCCAGCGCAGACCTAGGATGAAGGAAGCAGTCTCCTCCGGTATGAAAAATACGTTTGGCCCGATCAGGCGAGACTTCAGAAAAAAGTAACGATTCGGTCCTGGCCCAGCTTGGGCCCAGAATACAGTTTTTTTTTCTTTTTAACAGTCTCTCCAGGACGATAAAAAGATTGAAGTTGTGAGAGCTAAATTTATAAAAAAGATTTAATCCGCATCTTAGAAAAGCGTTGTTTTAAATAACTGACGCACATTTAAACAGTACAAAAAGGAGATGGAAACGAGAAATGCTAAACTCGATCGGAAATTTGAGATGCAGAAAGGAGTTGCTTTACACTTTCAATTATTCAAAAAGCTTTAAACATTTTATTAGGAGCTAAATTTTATTTAAAACTTTAAAAACGTTTTTCTGCATGAAAAGTTTTTTCCACGCTATTTATCGTCTTCAAATCATTAAAATTATTAAAAGTGTTGAAGAAAAAAAGTGCAAAAACATGAAATATATCATTTTTGATTATTTTACATTAGTGTTGTTTCGGCGAATTAAAAAAAATATTTACTCTTGAAAATATGTTTTTTTTAATTATATCATTTTTTAAATAAATATTTTAAATCGTTTTAAAATAGTCATTGGAAAAAAAATCTCTGGAACAAAATTAAAATTAGATTTTTATCTTTAATGAAATGGAAACAAATTGAAACCCGATAAATAATGTTTTGAGTTATAACGATTGTCTCATTTAAATAAGTACAAATCATTTGAAATTTTTATAAATTTTATGATAAATTTTGATAATTTTTTTCTTAGCAAATTATACGGCTAATCATCACAAAAGAAAAAAAAATAATAGAAATTATAACTCAAAATATAGATTTTTTACATGTTTCCTAGAACTATTGAAGTAACACTGTATCTTGAATTGCACGCATTTCGATTTGTGTCTAATCCGTTAAAACCTGATGAATTATTTAAACGGTTATAACTCTGCGAGTTTTGAAGATATGAAGATGCAACTTTTTGTTTCTAATTCAGGACGGGATAAGAAAAGTTTTGCTAATTGCAATTTTTATCCTACGGGGCCGTATAAAAATTTAATATTCGTAATTTTTCAAATAGACCCCTCTTATGAAGTTACAACTTATCTTATCAAAATGTTTACTTTTTTAAATTTTTTCTTTACTGCAAATTTTACATTCTAAACATCGTGCATTTTAAATTTTTACATCGTCGTATAGAGAAAAAAATGTACTTTTGTGTAAAATTTGTTTCAAAGCTGTATCTCAATTCATTTTAAAGATAATATTTTTTAAATAATTTTTAGGACGAATTTTGTAATGGTGGCAACGCAATCATTCCATTTTCTCTTAAAATTGAAAAAAAAATTAAAATGAGTATACTATTTGATAAATGTTGTCTGAAATAAAATCCGGTAAATTTCGGTTTTGTTTCGTTTAATAATTTGGATGATTGAGTTTTATAGTATTTTGCTAATTTTAGCTTAAAATAATACTTATTTGAGAGTTAGATTGACCAATATAAGATTCATTTTTCATTGTAACTAATTTTGTAGATTTATTGTAAATCAATGAACAGTTCTTTCTTAAAGATTTTCTTTCGTCAAATTTCGACGGGTTCCACCTCGTTATTTTAATATAACTATATTCCTTTACAAATAAGTATGACTGACATTTAGATAAGTAAAAACATTTCTTGAAAAATTACGAAATTTAAATTTTTATACAGTGCTCCAGTCCTATGAGTTATATTTAATTAAATTTTCTATTGAACTGACAAGTAAGACATAAAAAAGTCTCGTTATTCTATGATTAAAATTGGCCTACTAATAGCTGTTTAAAATTGGAGCATATTTTTTGTTGCAAATTAGGAATCATTCACAAATTTATTAGAAATATACTTTCTTTTGATATATTAAAAAAATAATTGAGAATAAGATGAACATTGCAGTGCAATTTTGAAATATTTATTCATTCTGACATATGAATACAAAATATACAATTTCTAATAAACATTTAAAGAAAAAAAAACAGAAGTTAAAAAAATAAAATTATAGAAATTAACTGCCTACAAAATGTTATGTAGCTAACACTAGTCTGCAAAAGTTACGTTATATGATGTTTTTTCAGCTTTTGATAATTGAATCTTATGTATTCTGCACCGTAGATTCTGAAATTAGCCTTCATTTTTTTTTTTTTTTAAACCAGGTAAAGATTTTTTGCAAATCATAAATTTTAGAGTATAAAAAAAAAAAAAAAAAAAAAAGAAAAGAAAAAGAAAATAGCGTAAATTTGATATTATAAAAAGACATGCTGACACTTTTGGATAGTTATGATTTGTGTATATTTTACCACTGAAACCGAAAATGGCTTTTACTTTTAACAATCGCGTTGAGATTTTTCACTAATTTAAATGTTCAATCTTAAAATTGAACATCCTCCCCCACCTTCTCAAAGCTCTAGGCTGTTTAGCTGCAAATACCAATGCTGCAATGTAAATCAAAATTTTAAAAATGTAATAAATTTAGGTAAAATTATAAAAATTAAATTAAAATAAAATAAAAGTTTATGAAATTAAATAAAATTAAATAAAATGATAAAAACCAAATAAAATTTAATTTGATAAAAAAAGGTCTATATCTTTTTAATAGTGTAAATTTTCGTTATATTTTAACTTTGGAATTTACGATTTACAAATAATTCTGACATGATTTTCTCAAAATGAAGACAGTTTCAGATTCAGTGTTAAAAAGTGCACAAAAATAAATATCAAAAGTAAAAAAACACAGTCATCTTTTTTTTATAGTATCCGATTTTTGTTATTTTTTTTTATCTATTTGTTATTTTTTTTATCTTTTATTTATGATTTTAGAATAATCTTACGATTAAAACTAAAACCTCGGTTATAATTTAGTTAACTATAATTTTCGGTTTCAGTGATCAAAAATGAATAAAGGTTAAAAAGCACAAACATCGTCGTCTCGTGTTAACTAATCTAATACTTTTTCTTAAAACTTCTTGGCGATAATCTATCTCAATTTTTTAGTTTTATCCTACAAAATCAGTATAAATGGCAACCTCTGGAAATAATAATAATATTAGATTGTCGTCGGATTTACGTCAGTATTTAAAATTTAATCTCGATAGGATATTTGAAAGTGAGTTAAAGTTTTAGTAAAAAATTAAACTGAAAAAATATGCATACGATCGTTAAATAAAATCTTATAAAAGTAACATAATATTTGCTAAAAGTAATTCTGAAAAGAAAGTCTCAATTCTTTATATTAATAAAACATATGTGAAAATACAATTAATTTCAGCAATCTTAAATTGGAAAAGTTGTTTCGTGCCTATCTGCGCTTTGATAAAAGTGATACAAATATTAGAATTGCTTTAAATTCTTCCAATACTATCATCACTTGGCATATTGTCCCTTAAATCATGATCGGACTCATTTGTTTTCAATGCAGATAACTATAAGTTATGCATTTTTAAAATTTCAAAACTCGGTTACTATTGGTGCTACATAAACGGGACTTTTTTCGTCTTACTTGTTTGTGTAAAAGGAAAAGTTTACTAAATATAATTTATAGGACCGGTAAAACGCTTAAAAATTTAAATTTTGTAATTGTTTATAAAATGATTCTATTGACCCAAATCGCTTTTTAAACATTTCTTTATCTCATTTAAACATTTTTGCAATTGGAACTACGTATGTATGACTAACGGTTTAGGAATTAGACATTGGTCACCATTGGGAGTGGACACAGTGTATATATATATATATATATATATATATATATATGTGTGTGTGTGTGTGTGTGTGTATGTGTGTGCTCTTATGTGTAACTAAGTTAATGTAGATTAAGTGCAAACAAATATACGCAGATGCAATCATTCTTTATTTTACCACGTGTAGTGTTATTTTACATCTTGTCTGTTACACAGTGTGCTTTAAATTTACAACTATATAAATTACAAACTATAATTTTACAACAAATAAAAAAGCATAAATGCTTTTATTTGTGTTGTAAATTTATAGTTATATCTCATATATAGTTATATATCTAATTTTTAATGCTGACGTAAAAATGAACGTTTTTAATTATAATAATGCAAAACTATAGACATCTTCCCAATCTGTGTCTTCAAACTAAATGAAATATTTTAACGCTGACTTAAGAAATAAAATACGCCGGTTATAACAATGTACAACAATCATGAGATTACACAGCACAACAGTCGAAAGTATTTGTTACATTTTTGTTTACTGTAACAGTGCCCTACAACAAATAAACAATATTTATTGTTCAATATTTGTTGATGAACGAAATTCAGTCTCCATTTTCAGTTAAATATTGGGCGGCATGAAAACAGCATGGAAAGATCTCTCGAGAACAACAGAAGGGTCTTCAACCAGTTAATAAATGGATACACGTTTTATGCGTAAGTAGGTTAATGCGGATTTAAAACAAATGAATAGACACAGATGATTAGGTTAGTTATTTTTCAATTTATAGCGTTTTTTTTTTAAATTTCACAAAACAACTGTTGAGTTTTAATTATTATTATTGGCACAGATGTCATATACGCATTTGGATGTGCTTTCCCCCCCTCCAATTTGGCGAAAATGTTGCTTTTGAATATAAGTTACAAATTGCATGTAATAACAGGACGTGATTTTTATTGCAATATAAAAATAAAATAACGTGAAAAGATGAAAAAGATTCTAGTATTAAAAAAAGAAATAAAAAGTAATAAATGATAGTTTGATATAAATAATTATTGATATAGTACATAATAAAAATAATTTAAAGAATTAAAATATAAAATAATAGTACATAAACATGAATTTAATAAAAAGATAAATAATAAATAAACTGTTATAAATAATAAACTTAATAGATAACAAAACACTAAATATAATTTTAATCGTTATTCATAAATATTAATACTTATAGCCCTATTCAATATATGCATTTGTGTATTTAATCAGCATATTTCGCTGAAATATCTAACTTTTTCCCATTTTATTTCCCTAACGATCGTTTTAAACTTATTAAAAGGTTCTTCTCCTTGGCACACATGTGCAATGCCAAATTGGCGGTGGAAAAAAGCTCGCGCAAATATGGTGCGTATATGGCATCTGTGCTTTATTATTAAAAAACAAATTGAATATAGTCACGTAAGTTGAAATATAAATCGTCTCCATTACGCAGGATACCTTATGTTTTTTTCCTATAAATTTTCAGGGATATTTCAGAGAAAATTTTCAAACTAAACTGAAATTTTTTAATGCTGACGTAACAATGAAAGTTTGTAGTTACAACAATGTAAAGCAATAAAAATGCTCCCAATTCGTATCTAAAAACTAAAAGTCATTTTTTATTGCTGGCGTAAGATCTAAAATCCGCCGGTTTTAACAATGTACGAAAATCATGAGATTATGCTGCATAACAATTGAAAACATTTGTTATATTGATACATTTTTGTTTACTATAACAATGTTATACAACAAATAAAGCAACAATGGTTCAGTATTTATTCATCAACCAAATTCTGTCCTCATTTTCAATTCAAAAGTGAACGGCATGTTTGTAGCATGGAAAAAAAAGAAAAAAGACGTAAAAAAAAAGTTTGTAATAAAAGACGCATTGTGTTTCATTTCCAACATACATTTTATAAGTGTAAATAACCAACACTTATTAAAATATTTAAAATGTAAGTTTGAATTTTTTTTTCTCAGTTTTATCATATTTAACAGTTTTCGCTAGCACTTTTCCGGAATAGTTCCATGTCATCAATTCAGTACTCATAAACTTTATATTTCACCCACTGTAATTAAATTGATTGTTGTATAAAAAACAATTTTTTTTTCACATCATTTAAGTGTATAATATTTAAGTTTATTTTTTCTGGAGTGTAAATTTATGTATGCAAGGATAAACGTACGTGTTTAAGTTTTATTGTCCATGTGGATGTGTGGATACACTTTCTACTGTATATTCATATGTATATTTTTATGCGTAATAAGTATAAGTAGATGTAACACTACTGAAGAGACATACATGAAAATAATATTTGTTTTTCAAAATATAGCTTTTTATATCATAAAACAACTGTTGATATTTTATTATTTTATTATTTTATTATTTTTATTATTATCAAACATGTCCATTACGCAAAGTAACTTATGTTTTTTCCTATAAATTTATAGAGATATCTCATTCAAATCCTTTACACTAAGTGGAGATTTTTTAATGATGACGTAAAATTAATGTTTGTTAGTTACAACAATGTAAAACAATACAAATCTTCCCGTTTCGCATCTAACAACTAAACGAAATATTTAATGATAACGTAAGAGTTAAAATCTGCCTGTTTTAACAATGTACAAAAATCATCAGATACTTATCAGTATCCTACAGATTTATACTTCAAAATAATTGAAAGCCTTTATTCCATTGATTCATTTTTGCTTACTGTAACAATGTCATACAACAAATAAAGCAACAATGGTTCAGTATTTATTCATCAAATTAGCCATTTTTGCTGCAAATGCTTCTTCTTTGGCTTAAGGAAGGCATGCTTTTCAATTCATTATTATCTGATTTATAATATATTTTAAATTTTAATTGACAAGAGTTTTGTTTAGTTAAAAAGGGTCACTGACACAAATATTTGGATTTCTGAATTAACGATAGATGCCAATTAATGGTGCTTCAATTTTGCTAGCTCCAAGTAATTTGCACCTATTCCAATTTCAAGGAATTCGCAAGGAATTTGATATTAAACCAATTATTTTGGAAGTATTTTTAAAGTTATAGAGTAATTTTGTTTATCATTTGTTTTTATTTGAAAATATGAAATATTATCAGTAATTGGAATCCATTAAAGTATGACACTTACTGGGGACAGCATGACAATTACTGGGTATTAATATAAGTATATTGTATTGTTTTAAAGTGTTCACATTTCAGACTAATATACCGATTTTTTACTCTCAAAAACCTGAAATATGGCATCTCCATCTACAGTAAATTAATTTAAAGCGATTAAACCCAATGCAAAATGTAAGGTTTTTTTAAAAATATAAACATGTGCCAATTACTGGATCACAAGGTATCATACATTGGTGCTCTAGGTGCCAATAACTGGTGATTACAGCAATTTTTTGTAAATGTATTTTTATAAAAATACTTTTTCAAATTTTTTTGCTTTTAGTGGGCAAAATAGATGCACAGATATGCATTCTTTGATTTAAAAATATTTCCAAGTAAATATCTTATTTCTTTGTAATGAAAATTTAAGTAAGTTTAAAGACAAATTCTTAATGTGCCAATTACTGGAGATGTTACCCTATATGTGAATATCATATTGAAATAATTAAGAAGACATTCCAAATTAATTATTTTTGTTTTTAAGTAATACAGGAAAATTGAGAAAAATCATCATTAACTTCTTTAATTCTAAATTACAGAAAATCCTTCTTTTTCATCTATCATTTAAATTTCTAAAATAAGAAGGAAAATAATAAAACTCCATCTTTTAAAAGTTTTTCAAACAGAAACTGATGATTAAATAAACGCAAACTCAAAAATGAATGTTAACAAAATGCTCTTTAAATTATTCAGCCAATCAGAAGCCCGTATTTTTTCCCCTGTGCTAGCTTCGGTGGGATCGGCAAAAATGCATCCGTTTCTGCTAGATTTAACGAATTATTTTAATGTTGACGTAACAATTAAATTCGGTCAGTTTTAACAATGTACAAAAATCATGAAATTATGCTGCACAACAATTGAAAGCATTTGTTTAATTGATACCTTTTTGTTTACTGTAACAATACCATGAAACAAATAAAGCAACAATGGTTCTTTATTTATTCATCAACGAAATTGAGTTTCCACTTTTAGTTGAAGAAGGTATAACCCGTCGAATTTCGAGGAAAGAAAATGATTAAATAGGAACTTATTGATTTATAATAAATCTACAAAATTAGTTCCAGTAAAAAATGCAACCTATATTGGTAAGTCTAACTCTTAAACAAATGATATTTAACCTAGATTTAACAAAATACTATTTCTATAAAACTGAGTTGAGAAACTTTGAAAATTAAACTATAATCATGGACTTACGTCCATGATTATAGTAAAACAGTAAAGCAGTAAAACATAATAAAGATAACATCTTATTATCAATTAATTTGATAAAGTTATCAGTTAAGGTTCTTATAATAGTATTCCAAAATGAAAAAAATAAAATAAAATAAAGCAAAATCTTTTCCACTTTGACTCAATTATAGACATTTCTCCGCCAAAATCTAAAATAAAAATCATTTTCACTATATCAAAATTTACTTACTTTCATAACTTTATTCACCTTTTCAAAAAAAAAAAGGAAAAAAAATAGTATTTTCATTTGATCATTTTCATTCAAAACTTGAAGTCTCGATGCTGTTTGCTGAAACAGATACTAAACATTTTATATTAGTTCTAATGTAAATGAAATTTTATACATGAAACCAAAATTCACCGGATTTTATAACAGACAATACTCTTGACAGAGCTGGTATTTAAATTTAAAAATTTTATTTTTTTTGATAAAATTTCAACATAAAAATACAGTAATATTTTTTTTCTTTGCTTTTACTAAAAATAGAGTACTCCTGTTTCCACGATTAAGAAAAATGATATTAAAAAAATATATTATTTCAAAAATAAATCAGAATACTGTTTTCAAATAAATTGTATTTAAAAGTATGTTTCTTAGCCTAAACAGTGGTGTAAAAATTGAAATTGTGCGACGCTTAAATTTTAAAAAATTTGCTAAACCAAAATTGCATTTCATACTTCAAATTGTGAGTTGTCTTTCGCAGCACACAGATACGTTTGTTTTTTGCAATCTAGATAGTAAACAGCACGAATGTAGAATGCAGAAAAGCTTTGGATAAGTTCATACATTTTATCTTCGAAACACACTTAAGAATTACTTTACGAGTAAATACTACCAGTCTAGATTATTTTTCTTGTTAACTGTACAGTTTTGAGATTTTTGCTTACTTTTGGTCACTTTATCCCTTTATTCCCCAAATTATGAATTTAAAAATTTCATCTTCTAAAATATTTTTTTGTTAATTTTTTTAACTACATTATAAAATATATGGCGACCTCAGAAGCCAAGGGGTACAAGTGACAAAATGTCGATTTTGAGTAAATTGAGTTTAAAGATAATTGATGTTAAATTGGAACATCAATAACAATTGACTAAATTGAAATAGGAAACATCTGCTTGTTGCATTCTAATCTTTGAACTCTCATTTCAATAACTGTTGAAAAAAATAGAGTACAATTTTCTTTAAATGTATAATTAATCAATATTTTTTGTTTTTCGAAAAAAGTGGTTTATCTCTATAACTCAGCAAATAATAAGAAAATGACCTATATTTCTTTACCTGAAATTAAAAAAGCATATTTCCAGATACCGTGTGCACTTAACTCAATTTTTTCAATTTTGTCACTTATACCCCTTGGCTTCGGGGGTCCTCATATATAATCATTTAATAAATTTTAAAAGGTGTTTGCCAATTAAAATTAATTAAGTTTGGATTTCTATGGATTTTGTGCAATATTTATAATTCTTCTCAAATCTTTTATTTAAAAGTTTTTTTTTTCATTTTTAATAGCATTACGAAATGTAGAAATATAATTCTCTTACAATGTAAATACAGGAATGAACTGAAACTTTTAATCAAGAACCTTTGAACGTCAAGAAAGCTTAATAAGTGCATCTGAGAAGAAAAATACCTTTTTAATTGTAATCTCTTTTTTTGCATTCAACAATGCTTTTGGAATAAAATAAAGTATAGTATCTATAGCTCATTCTAAACTGTTCTACTACTAATCGATGTATTTAATTACTTTCAAAACAAGTTATTTAAGCGGTACTTTAAAGTAATATAAGGCCATAAAGGGGTAACTGATTTTCGAAAAAAAAAATTTTTATATATTATTTTAAACTGTTGAGGTGTGGTTCTACTTTTTAAAAGTAAAAAATACTATTATATTAACATAAATGTACTTCTTTGCAAATAAATATGACACATAACTCAGTGATTATTGTGGTTAATTCTTTTTTTTTTCTTTTCTTTTTTTTGTAGTATTCTCAAAAGGTGATACCTCAAAGAAAGCATTAAAACATAGATACTGAAAATGTACAGATACTATGGACTTAATGAAAGTGCAAAAATATCGATTCCAGCTGAGCAAATTTCTTTATATTAAAGCATATAAAGACATATTATACTAGCTGAGCCGCGCGGTGTTGCCCGGGCCCATAATTATATTCTAAAACAAACCTGAAATTTGTCTTGCAAAATGTCATAAAAAGACCCATTCTCGTATAGAACCCCCGCTGCCTACGGTACCGTTTTGCAGAAGTGCTGTGCAAGTACGGCAGGAAAAAAAAAAGGGTGGGGGGCTCTGGAATTTTTTAGTTTCACATTTCACCACCAGGGGGCGAAAACAAGAAAGCCGTTTCTGGACTTAAGAAAGATACTCAATGAAATTATTATTCAAAAATAGGGGTAAGTACTTTTAAAATTTTATATTGAATAAGTATTTGTATCTGGGCTCTGAAAAATCCGCATCTAAAACGGTACGGTTTTAAATATTTCATCCCGTTCTTCCAAAAATAATTATTTCCTCCCCTACCCATAATTGGATGTCCCCTACTCTTTAAAATCTATATTAGTGTTATAATCTATCTGAAAGTTTTATGTTAAATAAGTAATATTTATCCCTGGGCTTAGTGAAAAGTCCGCATTTTAAATAGTAGAAAACGTTACAATTTTAAATATTTGACCGCTCCCCCTAAAAAAAATCCCTCCACCCATGTTTGATGCTCACTACTCTTTAAAATATTTACTATCTGTTGTAACATTTTTGAAAACTCCAAATCAATCATTTTGTGATTTTTTCTAAAAATTTTAATTCGGGTTTCAGCATTTCTTTTCCTTTTTTAATAATTGCTAAATAGCTTGAAAAATTACAACACACGCTTTTATATCAGGTCGGATTAAAAAATTTTAAAATGTTTTTTTTTTTTGGTTGCATAATTACAATTTTCATATGTGTTTCAGTAATTGTCATGCGTCTAGGGTGTCAGGTAACTTTTAATTTCTCAAATTGCTTTTGATCCGTTTATCCGGCGTTTGATCCTTTTAAGCGGTGACTATAGCCTATGTTCACCGGAAATAGTGTAGCTTTCCAATGGTGAAAGAATTTTTCAAATCCGTCAAGTAGTTTCGGAGCCTATTCAATTCAAAAAACAAACAAACAAACAAATCTTTCCTCTTTATAATATTAGTATAGATAACAACAGTTATATGTTTTATTATAAAATTAAAAAACACTATTTTTCTGGTACAAGTACATGGAGACTCAAGTGTAAAAATATTGATATTATCCAAAAAAAAAATTTAATGTTTATGTAACAATGAAAGATTCTCAATTTCAATAATGAAAATTTGTAATAATTACAATAATTAATTTTAATAACGATTTCCCACATTATTTTTTTTTGCAAATTAAAATTTCTTTTTCGTGAATGGACTTATACAGATGTAAAATGAAAAGTGATGATATGATGTAAAAAATTGGACACACAAAATCTGTATGTTTGATCAACAAACCTGAAGTTCCGCCAGTTGATTGAAATAAAAAATGATTGCTTCTTCAGGTGAGGAAGGTCTGGCATATTTAAAACAACGACAAAAGCAGATTTATGTTTATCATTTGTACTAATTTCTGTTATGGATCCATATGAGGACAAAACATTAGAAATATTTTTAAAGTAGGATTCGAAAATTCTATAATTTTTTTGCTGCATATACACGTCACAAAGCAAATTCCAAAAGAAATATGCAAGAAAAATTAGTCGTAAAGCAGATTCATGTTTATCATTTGTACTAATTTCTGTTATGGATCCATATGAGGACAAAACATTAGAAATATTTTTAAAGTAGGATTCGAAAATTCTATAATTTTTTTCAGCATATACACGTCATAAAACGAATTCCAAAAGAAATATGCAAGAAAAATTAGTCGTAGATAGTAAAAAAAAGAAAAAAAAATGACGCTACTCCAAGTATTTAAAAAATAACTTAAACAAAGACTAGTCCTCGAATTCAGAAGTGGAAGGATTATGGTACGACTAATGTTGAGAATGTTTGGGATAGATTATGGGAGGGAGGAATATAAAGAAATGTTTGTTAAGAATTATCATTTTTGAATTTTAGAGAATTGGCATTTCTAAATCATTCGGACCTAATAAAAAAATATAAATTGGCCAAGAAGATTAAAATTATATGAAATGAACCATATAATTATATGAAATTACATGGTTTAAAATTATATGAAAAGAGAGTAAATTTCTGAAATATTCATATATCATTTTTATATCAATCTCCGATATCCATTTTTTTTCGCAGGCTAATTTTTTTTAAGAAATAAGCGCATTTAGATGTCAAGGGTGACGTTTTTTGTGAAATTTGTGTAATTCTTGATGCAGGTAATCCGTATGCGTGATCAGGGAAATTTGATGTTTGGCTAGTTGTTAGAAATCAAGAGCGATTGCTTCTTCAGACACTCATAGTCTTCCTTTTCCAGTAGCACTAACATACCAAAAAGGTGCAAATATTTCTTTAAACTTTGATCAAAAAATTGAAACAATCAAAGATGGTTTTTTCTTAATTACTAGAAGAATGTATGTAGAACTGTATTATGAATACAATGTATATAACAGTATGTAACTAATTACCACTAAACATAAGACTGTTTGTAATTATCTGTTTTTTGTAATGAAGAAAATTACGTTTTCAATTATTGAAACTAGAATGAAATAATAAAAAAACCCTCATCATTTTATGATATATTAGATGTGAGGGGCTGCCACTGTAAACTATTTTGTTTATCATTTTATTTAATATTAGTTAGATACTTAAAGATTTGTAAAATATTTCGTAATGGATTTGTTTGAAAGTTTCGTTGTGCAGGATAAATCTAGCAGTCACAAACTGATAGTAATGGTGGAACTTGTTTGTGACAAATTCGGAGATTTGATGTGATTGGATGAATATTATACTCTTCCGCCTAATTTAAGACCGAATCTGTGTAAGTATACTCAAAAAAGGAGAAAATTGAAAGTAATAGCTGTAAAATTTTTAAAAACATTAGATGGAGAAAATTCAAATACGCATACCAATATCATTAAACCTCATTTTAGAAAAACGAAGACTGCAAGAAAGGATTTCCGATTACTGTAAATGCGAAACGAAAATTTATAAAAATACAATAAATTGGAAAATATTTTTTTTTTTTTTTTTTTTTTTTTTTTTTTTTAAATTCAAAATGCAAGATTACAAAGAATAATGTTATTTTTAATGCTACAACTGGTTTATGACTGGTAGGAATTGAAAGCTATTTTCATAAAGAACAGTTATCTAAATTATTGAAAAGTTGAATATAAAAAGTGAGCAACGTTAAAAAGACACCAAATATATTAAATTAGCAGCAGTCTGGGTTCGGTAGCATATAGCGTACGGTCGTTCAGCCCTGAGAAATGTACGCTCTATGCTACCGAAACTGCTGTTAATTTAATAAATTTGGTGCCTTTTTAACGTTAATCACTTTTTATATTCATTATAGGACCAAGCTCTATCTCAATAGTTATTGCAAAGTTGTTGTAAAGCATTGAAAAGTCAAATTTAAGATAGGTCTAGATATTTAAACAATTACGAAAGCGGAATCATCTGTATCCATTGTTCAAATTTTATTATGGATGTATAAGGAGACAATGTTAGAGGTTTTTTAAGATGGGATTCGGAACTTCTGTGAATTACCTGACATAAACACTTTACAAAACTTTGGCAAAAATTCCAAATTGCATATGCAAGGAAAGATACACAGGAAACAACACACACTTTTTCATTGTAAAAAAGTCACTTAAAAAAACACTTGGCTTTCTAAACAATAGTTAAACGTGGATGGTACTTCTGACATTGCAGAAATTTGGGTGGGATTGCGGGAGGGAGTATTAAATATAGAGATGTTTAACAAGAAAAATAATTTTTTAAAAATTCTAGAAAATGGGCATTTCTAAATCATTCAAAACTAATGAAAGAAATATAGTTTGATCAAGAGCAGCAAAGGTTTAAATTACACAAAAAAGAGTAATTTTCAGAAACACTGTTAACCATTGTTCAAATTTTATTATGGTTCTATAGGGAGACAATGTTAGAAATTTTTTTAGGATGGGATTCGATATTTCTTTGAGTAAATTGACATGTGCACGTAACAAAACTTTTGCACAAATTCCAAAATGTATATGCAAGGAAAGATAGTCAGGAAACAACAGATTCTATTCCAAATCTTAAAAAAAGAATAAAAAAATTATTTGACTTTCTAAGCAGGAGTTTAATGTGGATGGTACTTCTGATGTTGCGAAGTTTGGGTGGGATTGAGAGAGTAAGGAATAAAAAGAGATATTTTTCAAGTAATATCATTTTGTAAAAATTCTAGAAAATTGGCATTTTTAATCATTAAAATTTAATGAAAAAAATATAGTTTAATCAAGAACAGCAAAGGTTTAAAATTACACGGAAAAGAGTAATTTTCAGAAACACTGATGTTTAATTTTATATACTAAATTTAATAACCATTTGCGATATCAGTTTCTTTCGCAGGTTAATTTTTTTCTTTTAAAGGGATGGACTTATACAGATGTAAAATGAGAAATGATGCTATGATGTGAAAAACTAGGCCAGAAAATCTCCATGTGTGATCATTCAAACCTGAAGTTCAGCAATTTGATAGAAAGGACAAGTTGCTGCTATTCAGATAAGGGAGAAATGATACATTTAAAATAAAGACAAAAGCAGGTTCGTGTTTATCAATTATACTAATTGTTATTATGGATCCATAGGGAGACTCATTAGAAATATTTTAAAGATAGATTTCGAAATTTATATGACTTATTTCAGCATATACAAGATACTTGACTTAAGTACAAATTGAAATAAAAAGAATATTGCCCAGTTAAACTGATGGCATTGAGCTCACAGGCAACGCATACTAATTGTACATTACAGCCTTGTATTTTTGTTAATTCCATTTGAAAAAAAAAATTAAGAAGGGGAAACAGCTCTCCCCTTTCTCCTTTTTGATACTTAATCATTAACTTCCTAAACTATCAAGTACATGCTTTATCATATTAAAAAATCTGTATCCAAAATTCAGAGCAAATCGGATAATTCTTAATAAAAACCCATTTAGCATTTATATAATTTAAGAGGAGTTATTCCCCTCTTTTATACTTATCCATTAAACTTCCAAAACCATTCAGAGATTTGAACGAAATCTGACAATTTCGCAGGTTAATTTTTTTCTTTTAAAGGGATGGACTTATACAGATGTAAAATGAGAAATGATGCTATGATGTGAAAAACTAGGCCAGAAAATCTCCATGTGTGATCATTCAAACCTGAAGTTCAGCAATTTGATAGAAAGGACAAGTTGCTGCTATTCAGATAAGGGAGAAATGATACATTTAAAATAAAGACAAAAGCAGGTTCGTGTTTATCAATTATACTAATTGTTATTATGGATCCATAGGGAGACTCATTAGAAATATTTTAAAGATAGATTTCGAAATTTATATGACTTATTTCAGCATATACAAGATACTTGACTTAAGTACAAATTGAAATAAAAAGAATATTGCCCAGTTAAACTGATGGCATTGAGCTCACAGGCTACGCATACTAATTGTACATTACAGCCTTGTATTTTTGTTAATTCCATTTGAAAAAAAAAAATTAAGAAGGGGAAACAGCTCTCCCCTTTCTCCTTTTTTATACTTAATCATTAACTTCCTAAACTATCAAGTACATGCTTTATCATATTAAAAAATCTGTATCCAAAATTCAGAGCAAATCGGATAATTCTTAATAAAAACCCATTTAGCATTTATATAATTTAAGAGGCGTTATTCCCCTCTTTTATACTTATCCATTAAACTTCCAAAACCATTCAGAGATTTGAACGAAATCTGACAATTCTGCTTGAAAAATCCATTTATACAAGTTGAGGGGAGGGGCATTAGAACCCCCGTTTCCCCTATTTATACTTATTCAATGAACACCTAATAACAGCCACGGACTCGTCTCATCAGAATGATCCTATATCTAAATTTTGAACAAAAACAGTTAATTCTGCATGAAAATCCCGTTTATATTAATTAAGGGGAGGGGAATGAGCCCCCCGTTCCCCCTGTTTATACTTATTCAATGAACACCTAATAACAGCCACGGTATCGCCTCATCAGAATGATCCTATATCTAAATTTTGAACGGAAACTGTTAATTCTGCATGAAAATCCCGTTTATATCAATTAAGGGGAGAGCCATGAGCCCCCCGTTCCCCCTGTTTATACTTATTCAATGAAAACCTAATAACAGTCAAGGAATCGCCTCATCAGAATGATCCTATATCTAAATTTTGAACGAAAACTGTTAATTCTGCATGAAAATCTCGTTTATATCAATTAAGGGGAGGGGCATGATCCCCCCGTTCCCTCTCTTATACATATCGAATGAACTCCAAAAACTAATCAGGGAAGCGCCTTATCAGGATATACTTATATACAAAATTTCAAGTGGATCCGATATTTTTATCATGAGTTATCGCGTTACGCACGTACGAACGTACATACAGAACTGACGGGCACATAAGCTCTCAGGCTATGATAGCCTGTGAGCTAAAAGATATGCTAGGAAAGATATTCAAGAAACTTTAGACGTTATTCCGAATATCTATACTGTAAAGGCCAAACGTATCTGTGCGTAACGCGTACATCATTTTGTGAATGGCAACACTTTCGCACGCAATTCAGTTTTGCAATTTTCGGTATTACGAATTTTACACTTCTAATTATCACACATTTTCAATTTTTACACCGTCGTATTGAGAAAAAAATGTACTTTTAAATGCAATTTTTTTGAAAGCTGTATCTCAATTTATTTATGAGTTATTAATTTTTTTATAGTTTTTAGTACGAATTTTGTAATTGTGGCAACAGAAATACGCCATTTTTCTCTTAAAGTTGATAAAACTGAAATAAAAATATCATGTTAAAAGAAATCGTCTCATATAAAATCTGATGAACTTTGGTTTTATTGCGTTTTTATTCACCAATTAAATGTTTTTTTAGTTACTTGAAAACTTAATTTACAAAGCATACAGCAATTTCTCTTTACAAAAATTATTTTAAATAATATTCGAGTGACTTCACCGCATTTTCAGTTCGTATCAGAAAGCTTAATGAGTGCAATTTTATTTATCTGCGTATGTGTAATGATATTATTCAAATTTTGAAAAAAAAATGCAAATGAATGATTTCTGATAAAACTTGGTGCTATTATAAATAAAGAAGTAAAGATTTGTGAATCATCACATTTCCGATTTGTTTGCCAAGTGTCTTGAATATTGTTTAAGCTGAGTTTGAGTAATATTCCGTTCTAATGACGTCATATGCAAACTTTTTTATCGATGTTGTTTAAAACTGGATCCTTAAAAATAGAAAGCTTTTAGTGGACACAAATAATGTCTTTTTATATAAAAAAAAGATTTTAAAATAATCAAATTAAAATACTATGAGAAGTGCTTATGTAAATTTTTAGACGATGAAAATTATGACAGATTTAGATTTCACATGGAAATTCTATGATCATGTCAATTTGGATATTTTTTTTAATTTTCTTTATACAATACATAAGAACCTTCAATTGATAATTTCATCATAATAACTGATCTTTGTTATACTTTACTGATTACATATGCGATTTAAGTTTAATTTTAATAATTTGAACAACTAAGTTTTATAGAAATAGTATTTTTCTCTTTTTAGCTTAAAATAACATTTGTTTGAGAGTTAGTCTGACCAATTTAAGATACATTTTCTGCAGATAATTTTGTGGGCTTATTATAAATCAATGAAACAATTCTTTCCTAAACATTTTCTTTCGGCGAAATTCGACGGGTTCCACTTCGTTTAAATAATAACTTAAAAAACTTATCTAGAATACAGCCGTAGACGGGTTATGGTACTAATATAGTTGAAGAAGCAAAGGAGGGATTGGATTGCGGGAGGGAGTAATATAAAGCGAAGTCTGTTAAGAAACATCATTTTTAAAAATTGTGGGGAGTTGGCCTTTGTTAATCACTCACAACGAATGAAAAACTGTACAAATTGTTCAAGAACAGCAAAGGTTTAAAATTACACGGAGAAGTGTTAAATTCTGAAATACTGATATATTATTTTTTATATTAATATCAATAACAATCTCCGATATCCATTTCTTTCGAAGGCTACGTTTTTATGGAATGGGCGTATACAGATAGATGTCAAGGGCGACGTTCTTTAATTTTTGGAATTCAGGATGCAGATAATCTGTATGCCTGATAAGGGTAAACTGATGTGCGGCCATTTGAAAGAAATAAAAAATGATTGATTCATCATTAGACCCATTATCTTCCTCTTATAGAAGTACTAATATACCGAAAATGATGCAGACATTTCGTTAAGCCTTTTGATGAAAAACAGTGAACAATAAAAAATATTATTTTTCTTTATTAGCAGAAGAAATTATGTAAAACTGTATTATGAATAAAGTTGCAAAAATTCGGTTTATTCCCGGGTTTATTTCCAATAGACCAGGCTTATTTTCAGGTTTATTCCCAAAAAATCTATTTATTCCTAAAAATCCCTGTTTATTACCAGGTTTATTAATAAAAACCCGGTTAAAACGGGTTTTTTTCTAACCTTTGCAACGTTAAATATGAATGCATATATGCAATTTTATGTAACTAGCTACCGTTAACGATAAATCTAATTGCAAAACCTGTTTTTGTAATGAAGAAAAGAACGTTTTCAATAGTTGCAATTAGAATCAAAAACTAAAAAAATATCTTCATCATTTTTCGATACATTAGATGTGAGGGGCTGCCACTGGCGACTACTTTGTTTATTATTTTATCTAATATTCGTTAGATACTTAAATATTTATAAAATATTACTTAATGTATTTATTTGAAAGTTTCTTTGCGTAAAATGATAAATCTAATAGTCACCAATTTGTAGTAATGCTGTACCTTGTTTGTGACGCATGGTTTCGGAGATTTGATGGGAATAAAGGAAATGTACACTTCTTCGTATAATTTTAGACCGAATTTCTGTAAGTATACTCATAATAGAACGAAATGAAAAAATATCGTTCGAAATTTTTAAAAATCATTAGGAGAAGAAAATTGAAATACGCACACTAGGGCATCATTCTGCCTAAATTCAGAAATCGAAGATTCCAGGAAAGGAAGACCGCATAATAAATAGACGAGAGGAAAATATATCAAAATGCCTTAAATGGAAAAATATTGTTTTTTTCAATTCGTAAAGTAATATAATGAAGAAAAGCTGTATTTTTCATGCTATAGCTGTTTTGTGACAGAAAAGAATTGAAAGTGTTTACCGCATAGAATAATTATCTAAAGTATTACAAAATTTGAAAACATATGAAATTAAAATTATGGTGGATCTAGAATATAGAAAAGAAACACGAATACGGAATCATGTTTAACCATTGTTAAGTCTAATGTGGATGGTTCTTCTGATGTTGCGAAGTTTGGGTGGGATTGAGGGCATAAGGAATAAAAAGACATGTTTTTCAAGTAATATCATTTTGTAAAAATTCTAGAAATTTGGCATTTCTAAATCATGCAAAACAAATGAAAGAAGTATAGTTTGATCAAGAACAGCAAAGGTTTAAAATTACACGGAAAAGAGTAATTTTGAGAAACACTGATGTTTAATTTTATATACTAAATTTAATAACCATTTGCGATATCAGTTTCTTTCGCAGGTTAATTTTTTTCTTTTAAGGGAATGGACTTAGAGAGATGTAAAATGAAAAATGATGCTATGATGTGGAAAACTAGGCCAGAAAATCTCTATGTGTGATCATTCAAACCTGAAGTTCAGCAATTTGATAGAAACCACAAGTGACTTATATTCAGATAAGGGAGAAATGATATATTTAAAATAAAAACAAAAGCAGGTTCGTGTTTATCAATTATAATAATTGTTATTATAAATCCATAAGGAAACTAATTAGAAATATTTTTAAGATAGATTTCGAAATTTATATGACTTATTTCAGCATATACGAGACACATGGCTTAAGTAAAAATTAAAAAAAAAATATGCTATTAAAGATATTAAGGAAGCTGTAGACGTTATTCCGAATCTTTAAATAATAACTTGAAAAACGTATCTCGAAAACAGCCGGGGAAGTGTAAAGGAACTACTATAGTTGAGGAAGCATGGGAGGTATTGTGGGAAGGAGGAATATAAAGAGAAGTCTGTTAAGAAACATCATTTTTAAAAATTGTGGAGAGTTGTTCTTTTTTAATCACTGACAACGAATGAAAAATTGTATAAATTGTTCAAGAAACGCAAAGGTTTAAAATTACACGGAGAAGTGTAAAATTCTGGAATTCTGATATATTATTTTTTATATTAATATTAATAACAATCTCCGATATCCATTTCTTTCGAAGGCTACGTTTTTATGGAATGGGAGTATACAAATGTCAAGGGCGACGTTTTCTAATTTTTGGAATTCAGGTCGCAGATCACCTGCATGCATGATAAGGGTAAACTGATGTTCGGCCATTTGAAAGAAGTCACAAATGATTGCTTCATCACTACATTTTCCTCTTACAGCAGCACTAATATACCGAAAATGATGCAGACATTTCGTTAAGCTTTTGATGAAAAACAGTGAACAATAAAAAATATTATTTTTCTTTATTAGCAGAAGAAATTGTGTAAAACTGTATTATAAATAGAGTTGCAAAAAGTCGGTTTATTCCCGAGTTTATTTCCAGTAGACCAGGTTTATTCCCAGGTTCATTCCTGAAAAACCGGTTTATTCCTAAAAATCCCTGTTTATTCCCAGGTTTATTCCGAAAATCCCTGTTTATTCCCGGATGTAAACCGTTTTTTTAACCTTTGCAACGCTAATTATCAATGCAATGTATGCAATTTTATGTAACTAGCTACCGTTAACGATAAATCTATTTGCAAAACCTGTTTTTGTAATGAAGAAAAGAATTTTTTCAATAGTTGCAATTAGAATCAAAAACTAGAAAAATGTCTTCAACATTTTTCGATACATTAGATATGAGGGGCTGCCACTGGCGACTATTTTGTTTATTATTTTATATAATATTCTTTAGATATTTAAAGATTTATAAAATATTACTTAATGGATTTATTATAAAGTTTCTTTGTGTAAAATGATAAATCTAATAGTCACCAATTGGTAGTAATGCTGTACCTTGTTTGTGACGCATCTTTTCGGAGATTTGATGGGAATAAAGGAAATGAACACTTCTTCGTATAATTTTAGACCGAATTTCTGTAATTATACTCATAATAGAAGGAAATGAAAAAATATCGTTCGAAATTTTTAAAAAGCATTAGGAGAAGAAAATTGAAATACGCACACTATGGCATCATTCTCTCTAAATTCAGAAATCGAAGATTCCAGGAAATGAAGACCGCATAATAAATAGACGAGAGGAAAATTTATCAAAATACCTTAAATGGAAAAATATTGTTTTTCAATTCGCAAACAATATAATGAAGAAAAGCTGTATTTTTCATGCTATAGCTGGTTTGTGAGAGGGAAGAATTGGAAGTGTTTACCGCATAGAATAATTATCTAAAGTATTACAAAATTTGAAAACATATGAAATTAAAGTTATGGTGGATCTAGAATATTGAAAAGAAACACGAATACGGAAGCATGTTTAACCATTGTTAAAATTTTATTACGGTTCTATAGGGAGACAATGTTAGAAATTTTTTTAAGACGTTATTCGATATTTCTTTGAGTAAATTGACGTGTGCACATAACAAAACTTTTGCACAAATTCCAAAATGTACATGCAAGGAAAGATACTCAGGAAACAACAGATTCTATTTCAAATTAAAAAAAAAAATATTTGACTTTCTAAGCAGGAGTTTAATGTGGATGGTTCTTCTGATGTTGCGAAGTTTGGGTGGGATTGAGGGAGTAAGGAATAAAAAGACATGTTTTTCAAGTAATATCATTTTGTAAAAATTCTAGAAAATTGGCATTTCTAAATCATGCAAAACAAATGAAAGAAGTATAGTTTTATCAAGAACAGCAAAGGTTTAAAATTACACGGAAAAGAGTAATTTTGAGAAACACTGATGTTTAATTTTATATACTAAATTTAATAACCATTTGCGATATCAGTTTCTTTCGCAGGTTAATTTTTTTCTTTTAAGGGAATGGACTTAGAGAGATGTAAAATGAAAAATGATGCTATGATGTGGAAAACTAGGCCAGAAAATCTCTATGTGTGATCATTCAAACCTGAAGTTCAGCAATTTGATAGAAATCACAAGTGACTTCTATTCAGATAAGGGAGAAATGATATATTTAAAATAAAAACAAAAGCAGGTTCGTGTTTATCAATTATAATAATTGTTATTATAAATCCATAAGGAGACTAATTAGAAATATTTTTAAGATAGATTTCGAAATTTATATGACTTATTTCAGCATATACGAGACACATGGCTTAAGTAAAAATTTAAAAAAAATATGCTATTAAAGATATTCAGGAAGCTGTAGACGTTATTCCGAATATTTAAATAATATCTTGAAAAACTTATCTCGAAAACAGCCGGGGAAGGTAATGGAACTACTATAGTTGAGGAAGCATGGGAGGGATTGTGGGAAGGAGGAATATAAAGAGAAGTCTGTTAAGAAACACCATTTTTAAAAATTGTGGAGAGTTGGTCTTTTTTAATCACTGACAACGAATGAAAAATTGTAGAAATTGTTCAAGAAACGCAAAGGTTTAAAATTAAACGGAGAAGTGTAAAATTCTGAAATTCTGATGTATTATTTTTTATATTAATATTAATAACAATCTCCGATATCCATTTCTTTCGAAGGCTACGTTTTTATGGAATGGGAGTATACAGATGTCAAGGGCGACGTTTTCTAATTTTTGGAATTCATGTCGCAGATCACCTGCATGCATGATAAGGGTAAACTGATGTTCGGCCATTTGAAAGAAGTCACAAATGATTTCTTCATCACTACATTTTCCTCTTACAGCAGCACTAATATACCGAAAATGATGCAGACATTTCGTTAAGCTTTTGATGAAAAACAGTGAACAATAAAAAATATTATTTTCTTTATTAGCAGAAGAAATTGTGTAAAACTGTATTATGAATAGAGTTGCAAAAAGTCGGTTTATTCCCGAGTTTATTTCCAGTAGACCAGGTTTATTCCCAGGTTCATTTCTGAAAAACCGGTTTATTCCTAAAAATCCCTGTTTATTCCCAGGTTTATTCCGAAAAACCCGGTTTATTCCCGGATGTAAACCGCTTTTTTAAACCTTTGCAACGCTAATTATCAATGCAATGTATGCAATTTTATGTAACTAGCTACCGTTAACGATAAATCTATTTGCAAAACCTGTTTTTGTAATGAAGAAAAGATTGTTTTCAATAGTTGCAATTAGAATCAAAAACTAAAAAAATGTCTTCAACATTTTTCGATACATTAGATGTGAGGGGCTGCCACTGGCGACTATTTTGTTTATTATTTTATCTAATATTCGTTAGATACTTAAAGATTTATATAATATTACTTAGTGGATTTATTTGAAAGTTTCTTTGTGTAAAATGATAAATCTAATAGTCACCAATTGGTAGTAATGCTGTACCTTGTTTGTGACGCATGGTTTCGGAGATTTGATGGGAATAAAGGAAATGTACACTTCTTCGTATAATTTTAGACCGAATTTCTGTAATTATACTCATAATAGAAGGAAATGAAAAAATATCGTTCGAAATTTTTAAAAAGCATTAGGAGAAGAAAATTGAAATACGCACACTATGGCATCATTCTCTCTAAATTCAGAAATCGAAGATTCCAGGAAATGAAGACCGCATAATAAATAGACGAGAGGAAAATTTATCAAAATACCTTAAATGGAAAAATATTGTTTTTCAATTCGCAAAGCAATATAATGAAGAAAAGCTGTATTTTTCATGCTATAGCTGGTTTGAGACAGGGAAGAATTGAAAGTGTTTACCGCATAGAATAATTATCTGAAGTATTACAAAATTTGAAAACATATGAAATTAAATTTATGGTGGATCTAGAATATTGAAAAGAAATACGAATACGGAATCATGTTTAACCATTGTTAAAATTTTATTATGGTTCTATAGGGAGACAATGTTAGAAATTTTTTTAAGACGGTATTCGATATTTCTTTGAGTAAATTGACATGTGCACATAACAAAACTTTTGCACAAATTCCAAAATGTACATGCAAGGAAAGATACTCAGGAAACAACAGATTCTATTTCAAATTAAAAAAAAAAAATATTTGACTTTCTAAGCAGGAGTTTAATGTGGATGGTTCTTCTGATGTTGCGAAGTTTGGGTGGGATTGAGGGAGTAAGGAATAAAAAGACATGTTTTTCAAGTAATATCATTTTGTAAAAATTCTAGAAAATTGGCATTTCTAAATCATGCAAAACAAATGAAAGAAGTATAGTTTGATCAAGAAAAGCAAAGGTTTAAAATTACACGGAAAAGAGTAATTTTGAGGTACACTGATGTTTAATTTTATATACTAAATTTAATAACCATTTGCGATATCAGTTTCTTTCGCAGGCTAATTTTTTTCTTTTAAGGGAATGGACTTAGAGAGATGTAAAATGAAAAATGATGCTATGATGTGGAAAACTATGCCAGAAAATCTCTATGTGTGATCATTCAAACCTGAAGTTCAGGAATTTGATAGAAATCACAAGTGACTGCTATTCAGATAAGGGAGAAATGATACATTTAAAATAAAAACAAAAGCAGGTTCATGTTTATCAATTATAATAATTGTTATTATAAATCCATAAGGAGACTAATTAGAAATATTCTTAAGATAGATTTCGAAATTTATATGACTTATTTCAGCATATACGAGACACATGACTTAAGTAAAAATTAAAAATAAATATTTTATTAAAGATATTCAGGACGCTGTAGACGTTATTCCGAATATTTAAATAATAACTTAAAAAACTTATCTCGAAAACAGCCGGGGAAGTGTAATGGAACCACTATAGTTGAGGAAGCATGGGAGGGATTGTGGGAAGGAAGAATATAAAGAGAAGTCTGTTAAGAAACATCATTTTAAAAATTGTGGAGAGTTGGTCTTTTTTAATCACTGACAAAGAATGAAAAATTGTATAAATTGTTCAAGAAACGCAAAGGTTTAAAATTACACGGAGAAGTGTAAAATTCTGAAATTCTGATGTATTATGTTTTATATTAATATTAATAACAATCTCCGATATCCATTTCTTTCGAAGGCTACGTTTTTATGGAATGGGAGTATACAGATGTCAAGGGCGACGTTTTCTAATTTTTGGAATTCAGGTCGCAGATCAACTGCATGCATGATAAGGGTAAACTGATGTTCGGCCATTTGAAAGAAGTCACAAATGATTGCTTCATCACTACATTTTCCTCTTACAGCAGCACTAATATACCGAAAATGATGCAGACATTTTGTTAAGCTTTTGATGAAAAACAGTGAACAATAAAAAATATTATTTTTCTTCATTAGAAGAAGAAATTGTGTAAAACTGTATTATGAATAGAGTTGCAAAAAGTCGGTTTATTCCCGAGTTTATTTCCAGTAGACCAGGTTTATTCCCAGGTTCATTCCTGAAAAACCGGTTTATTCCTAAAAATCCCTGTTTATTCCGAAAATCCCTGTTTATTCCCGGATGTAAACCGTTTTTTTAACCTT
This sequence comes from Maratus speculifer, assembly GCA_964019185.1. Classification (NCBI taxonomy): domain Eukaryota; kingdom Metazoa; phylum Arthropoda; class Arachnida; order Araneae; family Salticidae; genus Maratus; species Maratus speculifer. The sequence goes on along the minus strand of OZ025303.1, from coordinate 121,843,383 downwards.
TGCAACGCTAATTATCAATGCAATGTATGCAATTTTATGTAACTAGCTACCGTTAACGATAAATCTATTTGCAAAACCTGTTTTTGTAATGAAGAAAAGAATTTTTTCAATAGTTGCAATTAGAATCAAAAACTAAAAAAATGTCTTCAACATTTTTCGATACATTAGATGTGAGGGGCTGCCACTGGCGACTATTTTGTTTATTATTTTATCTAATATTCTTTAGATACTTAAAGATTTATAAAATATTACTTAATGGATTTATTATAAAGTTTCTTTGTGTAAAATGATAAATCTAATAGTCACCAATTGGTAGTAATGCTGTACCTTGTTTGTGACGCATCTTTTCGGAGATTTGATGGGAATAAAGGAAATGTACACTTCTTCGTATAATTTTAGACCGAATTTCTGTAATTATACTCATAATAGAAGGAAATGAAAAAATATCGTTCGAAATTTTTAAAAAGCATTAGGAGAAGAAAATTGAAATACGCACACTATGGCATCATTCTCTCTAAATTCAGAAATCGAAGATTCCAGGAAATGAAGACCGCATAATAAATAGACGAGAGGAAAATTTATCAAAATACCTTAAATGGAAAAATATTGTTTTTCAATTCGCAAAGCAATATAATGAAGAAAAGCTGTATTTTTCATGCTATAGCTGGTTTGTGACAGGGAAGAATTGGAAGTGTTTACCGCATAGAATAATTATCTAAAGTATTACAAAATTTGAAAACATATGAAATTAAAGTTATGGTGGATCTAGAATATTGAAAAGAAACACGAATACGGAAGCATGTTTAACCATTGTTAAAATTTTATTATGGTTCTATAGGGAGACAATGTTAGAAATTTTTTTAAGACGGTATTCGATATTTCTTTGAGTAAATTGACATGTGCATATAACAAAACTTTTGCACAAATTCCAAAATATACATGAAAGAAAGATACTCAGGAAACAACAGATTCTATTTCAAATTTTAAAAAAAATATTTGACTTTCTAAGCAGGAGTTTAATGTGGATGGTTCTTCTGATGTTGCGAAGTTTGGATGGGATTGAGGGAGTAAGGAATAAAAAGACATGTTTTTCAAGTAATATCATTTTGTAAAAATTCTAGAAAATTGGCATTTCTAAATCATGCAAAACAAATGAAAGAAGTATAGTTTGATCAAGAAAAGCAAAGGTTTAAAATTACAAGGAAAAGAGTAATTTTGAGGTACACTGATGTTTAGTTTTATATACTAAATTTAATAACCATTTGCGATATCAGTTTCTTTCGCAGGTTAATTTTTTTCTTTTAAGGGAATGGACTTAGAGAGATGTAAAATGAAAAATGATGCTATGATGTGAAAAACTATGCCAGAAAATCTCTATGTGTGATCATTCAAACCTGAAGTTCAGCAATTTGATAGAAATCACAAGTGACTGCTATTCAGATAAGGGAGAAATGATACATTTAAAATAAAAACAAAAGCAGGTTCGTGTTTATCAATTATAATAATTGTTATTATAAATCCATAAGGAGACTAATTAGAAATATTCTTAAGATATATTTCGAAATTTATATGACTTATTTCAGCATATACGAGACACATGACTTAAGTAAAAATTAAAAAAAAAATATGCTATTAAAGATATTCAGGAAGCTGTAGACGTTATTCCGAATATTTAAATAATAACTTAAAAAACTTATCTCGAAAACAGCCGTTGAAGTGTAATGGAACCATTATAGTTGAGGAAGCATGGGAGGGATTGTGGGAAGGAAGAATATAAAGAGAAGTCTGTTAAGAAACATTATTTTAAAAATTGTGGAGAGTTGGTCTTTTTTAATCACTGACAACGAATGAAAAAATGTATAAATTGTTCAAGAAACGCAAAGGTTTAAAATTACACGGAGAAGTGTAAAATTCTGATGTATTATGTTTTATATTAATATTAATAACAATCTCCGATATCCATTTCTTTCGAAGGCTACGTTTTTATGGAATGGGAGTATACAGATGTCAAGGGCGACGTTTTCTAATTTTTGGAATTCAGGTCGCAGATCACCTGCATGCATGATAAAGGTAAACTGATGTTCGGCCATTTGAAAGAAGTCACAAATGATTGCTTCATCACTACATTTTCCTCTTACAGCAGCACTAATATACCGAAAATGATGCAGACATTTCGTTAAGCTTTTGATGAAAAACAGTGAACAATAAAAAATATTATTTTTCTTTATTAGCAGAAGAAATTGTGTAAAACTGTATTATGAATAGAGTTGCAAAAAGTCGGTTTATTCCCAAGTTTATTTCCAGTAGACCAGGTTTATTCCCAGGTTCATTCCTGAAAAACCGGTTTATTCCTAAAAATCCCGGTTTATTCCCGGATGTAAACCGTTTTTTTTAACCTTTGCAACGCTAATTATCAATGCAATGTATGCAATTTTATGTAACTACCTACCGTTAACGATAAATCTATTTGCAAAACCTGTTTTTGTAATGAAGAAAAGAATGTTTTCAATAGTTGCAATTAGAATCAAAAACTAAAAAAATGTCTTCAAAATTTTTCGATACATTAGATGTGAGGGGCTGCCACTGGCGACTATTTTGTTTATTATTTTATCTAATATTCGTTAGATACTTAAAGATTTATAAAATATTACTTAATGGATTTATTTGAAAGTTTCTTTGTGTAAAATGATAAATCTAATAGTCACCAATTGGTAGTAATGCTGTACCTTGTTTGTGACGCATGGTTTCGGAGATTTGATGGGAATAAAGGAAATGTACACTTCTTCGTATAATTTTAGACCGAATTTCTGTAATTATACTCATAATAGAAGGAAATGAAAAAATATCGTTCGAAATTTTTAAAAAGCATTAGGAGAAGAAAATTGAAATACGCACACTGGAGCATCATTCTCTCTAAATTCAGAAATCGAAGATTCCAGGAAATGAAGACCGCATAATAAATAGACGAGAGGAAAATTTATCAAAATACCTTAAATGGAAAAATATTGTTTTTTCAATTCGGAAAGCAATATAATGAAGAAAAGCTGTATTTTTCATGCTATAGCTGGTTTGTGACAGGGAAGAATTGAAAGTGTTTACCGCATAGAATAATTATCTAAAGTATTACAAAATTTGAAAACATATGAAATTAAATTTATGGTGGATCTAGAATATTGAAAAGAAACACGAATACGGAATCATGTTTAACCATTGTTAAAATTTTATTATGGTTCTATAGGGAGACAATGTTAGAAATTTTTTTAAGACGGTATTCGATATTTCTTTGAGTAAATTGACATGTGCACATAACAAAACTTTTGCACAAATTCCAAAATGTACATGCAAGGAAAGATACTCAGGAAACAACAGATTCTATTTCAAATAAAAAAAAATATTTGACTTTCTAAGCAGGAGTTTAATGTGGATGGTTCTTCTGATGTTGCGAAGTTTGGGTGGGATTGAGGGAGTAAGGAATAAAAAGACATGTTTTTCAAGTAATATCATTTTGTAAAAATTCTAGAAAATTGGCATTTCTAAATCATGCAAAACAAATGAAAGAAGTATAGTTTGATCAAGAAAAGCAAAGGTTTAAAATTACACGGAAAAGAGTAATTTTGAGGTACACTGATGTTTAATTTTATATACTAAATTTAATAACCATTTGCGATATCAGTTTCTTTCGCAGGTTAATTTTTTTCTTTTAAGGGAAAGGACTTAGAGAGATGTAAAATGAAAAATGATGCTATGATGTGGAAAACTATGCCAGAAAATCTCTATGTGTGATCATTCAAACTTGAAGTTCAGGAATTTGATAGAAATCACAAGTGACTGCTATTCAGATAAGGGAGAAATGATATATTTAAAATAAAAACAAAAGCAGGTTCGTGTTTATCAATTATAATAATTGTTATTATAAATCCATAAGGAGACTAATTAGAAATATTTTTAAGATAGATATCGAAATTTATATGACTTATTTCAGCATATACGAGGCACATGACTTAAGTAAAAATTAAAAAAAAAATATGCTATTAAAGATATTCAGGAAGCTGTAGACGTTATTCCGAATATTTAAATAATAACTTAAAAAACTTATCTCGAAAACAGCCGGGGAAGTGTAATGGAACCACTATAGTTGAGGAAGCATGGGAGGGATTGTGGGAAGGAGGAATATAAAGAGAAGTCTGTTAAGAAACACCATTTTTAAAAATTGTGGAGAGTTGGTCTTTTTTAATCACTGACAACGAATGAAAAATTGTAGAAATTGTTCAAGAAACGCAAAGGTTTAAAATTAAACGGAGAAGTGTAAAATTCTGAAATTCTGATGTATTATTTTTTATATTAATATTAATAACAATCTCCGATATCCATTTCTTTCGAAGGCTACGTTTTTATGGAATGGGAGTATACAGATGTCAAGGGCGACGTTTTCTAATTTTTGGAATTCATGTCGCAGATCACCTGCATGCATGATAAGGGTAAACTGATGTTCGGCCATTTGAAAGAAGTCACAAATGATTTCTTCATCACTACATTTTCCTCTTACAGCAGCACTAATATACCGAAAATGATGCAGACATTTCGTTAAGCTTTTGATGAAAAACAGTGAACAATAAAAAATATTATTTTCTTTATTAGCAGAAGAAATTGTGTAAAACTGTATTATGAATAGAGTTGCAAAAAGTCGGTTTATTCCCGAGTTTATTTCCAGTAGACCAGGTTTATTCCCAGGTTCATTCCTGAAAAACCGGTTTATTCCTAAAAATCCCTGTTTATTCCCAGGTTTATTCCGAAAAACCCGGTTTATTCCCGGATGTAAACCGCTTTTTTAAACCTTTGCAACGCTAATTATCAATGCAATGTATGCAATTTTATGTAACTAGCTACCGTTAACGATAAATCTATTTGCAAAACCTGTTTTTGTAATGAAGAAAAGATTGTTTTCAATAGTTGCAATTAGAATCAAAAACTAAAAAAATGTCTTCAACATTTTTCGATACATTAGATGTGAGGGGCTGCCACTGGCGACTATTTTGTTTATTATTTTATCTAATATTCGTTAGATACTTAAAGATTTATATAATATTACTTAGTGGATTTATTTGAAAGTTTCTTTGTGTAAAATGATAAATCTAATAGTCACCAATTGGTAGTAATGCTGTACCTTGTTTGTGACGCATGGTTTCGGAGATTTGATGGGAATAAAGGAAATGTACACTTCTTCGTATAATTTTAGACCGAATTTCTGTAATTATACTCATAATAGAAGGAAATGAAAAAATATCGTTCGAAATTTTTAAAAAGCATTAGGAGAAGAAAATTGAAATACGCACACTATGGCATCATTCTCTCTAAATTCAGAAATCGAAGATTCCAGGAAATGAAGACCGCATAATAAATAGACGAGAGGAAAATTTATCAAAATACCTTAAATGGAAAAATATTGTTTTTCAATTCGCAAAGCAATATAATGAAGAAAAGCTGTATTTTTCATGCTATAGCTGGTTTGAGACAGGGAAGAATTGAAAGTGTTTACCGCATAGAATAATTATCTGAAGTATTACAAAATTTGAAAACATATGAAATTAAATTTATGGTGGATCTAGAATATTGAAAAGAAATACGAATACGGAATCATGTTTAACCATTGTTAAAATTTTATTATGGTTCTATAGGGAGACAATGTTAGAAATTTTTTTAAGACGGTATTCGATATTTCTTTGAGTAAATTGACATGTGCACATAACAAAACTTTTGCACAAATTCCAAAATGTACATGCAAGGAAAGATACTCAGGAAACAACAGATTCTATTTCAAATTAAAAAAAAAAAAATATTTGACTTTCTAAGCAGGAGTTTAATGTGGATGGTTCTTCTGATGTTGCGAAGTTTGGGTGGGATTGAGGGAGTAAGGAATAAAAAGACATGTTTTTCAAGTAATATCATTTTGTAAAAATTCTAGAAAATTGGCATTTCTAAATCATGCAAAACAAATGAAAGAAGTATAGTTTGATCAAGAAAAGCAAAGGTTTAAAATTACACGGAAAAGAGTAATTTTGAGGTACACTGATGTTTAATTTTATATACTAAATTTAATAACCATTTGCGATATCAGTTTCTTTCGCAGGCTAATTTTTTTCTTTTAAGGGAATGGACTTAGAGAGTTGTATAATGAAAAATGATGCTATGATGTGGAAAACTATGCCAGAAAATCTCTATGTGTGATCATTCAAACCTGAAGTTCAGGAATTTGATTGAAATCACAAGTGACTGCTATTCAGATAAGGGAGAAATGATACATTTAAAATAAAAACAAAAGCAGGTTCATGTTTATCAATTATAATAATTGTTATTATAAATCCATAAGGAGACTAATTAGAAATATTCTTAAGATAGATTTCGAAATTTATATGACTTATTTCAGCATATACGAGACACATGACTTAAGTAAAAATTAAAAATAAATATGCTATTAAAGATATTCAGGACGCTGTAGACGTTATTCCGAATATTTAAATAATAACTTAAAAAACTTATCTCGAAAACAGCCGGGGAAGTGTAATGGAACCACTATAGTTGAGGAAGCATGGGAGGGATTGTGGGAAGGAAGAATATAAAGAGAAGTCTGTTAAGAAACATCATTTTAAAAATTGTGGAGAGTTGGTCTTTTTTAATCACTGACAAAGAATGAAAAATTGTATAAATTGTTCAAGAAACGCAAAGGTTTAAAATTACACGGAGAAGTGTAAAATTCTGAAATTCTGATGTATTATGTTTTATATTAATATTAATAACAATCTCCGATATCCATTTCTTTCGAAGGCTACGTTTTTATGGAATGGGAGTATACAGATGTCAAGGGCGACGTTTTCTAATTTTTGGAATTCAGGTCGCAGATCAACTGCATGCATGATAAGGGTAAACTGATGTTCGGCCATTTGAAAGAAGTCACAAATGATTGCTTCATCACTACATTTTCCTCTTACAGCAGCACTAATATACCGAAAATGATGCAGACATTTTGTTAAGCTTTTGATGAAAAACAGTGAAAAATAAAAAATATTATTTTTCTTCATTAGAAGAAGAAATTGTGTAAAACTGTATTATGAATAGAGTTGCAAAAAGTCGGTTTATTCCCGAGTTTATTTCCAGTAGACCAGGTTTATTCCCAGGTTCATTCCTGAAAAACCGGTTTATTCCTAAAAATCCCTGTTTATTCCGAAAATCCCTGTTTATTCCCGGATGTAAACCGTTTTTTTAACCTTTGCAACGCTAATTATCAATGCAATGTATGCAATTTTATGTAACTAGCTACCGTTAACGATAAATCTATTTGCAAAACCTGTTTTTGTAATGAAGAAAAGAATTTTTTCAATAGTTGCAATTAGAATCAAAAACTAAAAAAATGTCTTCAACATTTTTCGATACATTAGATGTGAGGGGCTGCCACTGGCGACTATTTTGTTTATTATTTTATCTAATATTCTTTAGATACTTAAAGATTTATAAAATATTACTTAATGGATTTATTATAAAGTTTCTTTGTGTAAAATGATAAATCTAATAGTCACCAATTGGTAGTAATGCTGTACCTTGTTTGTGACGCATCTTTTCGGAGATTTGATGGGAATAAAGGAAATGTACACTTCTTCGTATAATTTTAGACCGAATTTCTGTAATTATACTCATAATAGAAGGAAATGAAAAAATATCGTTCGAAATTTTTAAAAAGCATTAGGAGAAGAAAATTGAAATACGCACACTGGAGCATCATTCTCTCTAAATTCAGAAATCGAAGATTCCAGGAAATGAAGACCGCATAATAAATAGACGAGAGGAAAATTTATCAAAATACCTTAAATGGAAAAATATTGTTTTTTCAATTCGGAAAGCAATATAATGAAGAAAAGCTGTATTTTTCATGCTATAGCTGGTTTGTGACAGGGAAGAATTGAAAGTGTTTACCGCATAGAATAATTATCTAAAGTATTACAAAATTTGAAAACATATGAAATTAAATTTATGGTGGATCTAGAATATTGAAAAGAAACACGAATACGGAATCATGTTTAACCATTGTTAAAATTTTATTATGGTTCTATAGGGAGACAATGTTAGAAATTTTTTTAAGACGGTATTCGATATTTCTTTGAGTAAATTGACATGTGCACATAACAAAACTTTTGCACAAATTCCAAAATGTACATGCAAGGAAAGATACTCAGGAAACAACAGATTCTATTTCAAATAAAAAAAAAAATATTTGACTTTCTAAGCAGGAGTTTAATGTGGATGGTTCTTCTGATGTTGCGAAGTTTGGGTGGGATTGAGGGAGTAAGGAATAAAAAGACATGTTTTTCAAGTAATATCATTTTGTAAAAATTCTAGAAAATTGGCATTTCTAAATCATGCAAAACAAATGAAAGAAGTATAGTTTGATCAAGAAAAGCAAAGGTTTAAAATTACACGGAAAAGAGTAATTTTGAGGTACACTGATGTTTAATTTTATATACTAAATTTAATAACCATTTGCGATATCAGTTTCTTTCGCAGGTTAATTTTTTTCTTTTAAGGGAAAGGACTTAGAGAGATGTAAAATGAAAAATGATGCTATGATGTGGAAAACTATGCCAGAAAATCTCTATGTGTGATCATTCAAACTTGAAGTTCAGGAATTTGATAGAAATCACAAGTGACTGCTATTCAGATAAGGGAGAAATGATATATTTAAAATAAAAACAAAAGCAGGTTCGTGTTTATCAATTATAATAATTGTTATTATAAATCCATAAGGAGACTAATTAGAAATATTTTTAAGATAGATATCGAAATTTATATGACTTATTTCAGCATATACGAGGCACATGACTTAAGTAAAAATTAAAAAAAAAAATATGCTATTAAAGATATTCAGGAAGCTGTAGACGTTATTCCGAATATTTAAATAATAACTTAAAAAACTTATCTCGAAAACAGCCGGGGAAGTGTAATGGAACCACTATAGTTGAGGAAGCATGGGAGGGATTGTGGGAAGGAGGAATATAAAGAGAAGTCTGTTAAGAAACACCATTTTTAAAAATTGTGGAGAGTTGGTCTTTTTTAATCACTGACAACGAATGAAAAATTGTAGAAATTGTTCAAGAAACGCAAAGGTTTAAAATTAAACGGAGAAGTGTAAAATTCTGAAATTCTGATGTATTATTTTTTATATTAATATTAATAACAATCTCCGATATCCATTTCTTTCGAAGGCTACGTTTTTATGGAATGGGAGTATACAGATGTCAAGGGCGACGTTTTCTAATTTTTGGAATTCATGTCGCAGATCACCTGCATGCATGATAAGGGTAAACTGATGTTCGGCCATTTGAAAGAAGTCACAAATGATTTCTTCATCACTACATTTTCCTCTTACAGCAGCACTAATATACCGAAAATGATGCAGACATTTCGTTAAGCTTTTGATGAAAAACAGTGAACAATAAAAAATATTATTTTCTTTATTAGCAGAAGAAATTGTGTAAAACTGTATTATGAATAGAGTTGCAAAAAGTCGGTTTATTCCCGAGTTTATTTCCAGTAGACCAGGTTTATTCCCAGGTTCATTCCTGAAAAACCGGTTTATTCCTAAAAATCCCTGTTTATTCCCAGGTTTATTCCGAAAAACCCGGTTTATTCCCGGATGTAAACCGCTTTTTTAAACCTTTGCAACGCTAATTATCAATGCAATGTATGCAATTTTATGTAACTAGCTACCGTTAACGATAAATCTATTTGCAAAACCTGTTTTTGTAATGAAGAAAAGATTGTTTTCAATAGTTGCAATTAGAATCAAAAACTAAAAAAATGTCTTCAACATTTTTCGATACATTAGATGTGAGGGGCTGCCACTGGCGACTATTTTGTTTATTATTTTATCTAATATTCGTTAGATACTTAAAGATTTATATAATATTACTTAGTGGATTTATTTGAAAGTTTCTTTGTGTAAAATGATAAATCTAATAGTCACCAATTGGTAGTAATGCTGTACCTTGTTTGTGACGCATGGTTTCGGAGATTTGATGGGAATAAAGGAAATGTACACTTCTTCGTATAATTTTAGACCGAATTTCTGTAATTATACTCATAATAGAAGGAAATGAAAAAATATCGTTCGAAATTTTTAAAAAGCATTAGGAGAAGAAAATTGAAATACGCACACTATGGCATCATTCTCTCTAAATTCAGAAATCGAAGATTCCAGGAAATGAAGACCGCATAATAAATAGACGAGAGGAAAATTTATCAAAATACCTTAAATGGAAAAATATTGTTTTTCAATTCGCAAAGCAATATAATGAAGAAAAGCTGTATTTTTCATGCTATAGCTGGTTTGAGACAGGGAAGAATTGAAAGTGTTTACCGCATAGAATAATTATCTGAAGTATTACAAAATTTGAAAACATATGAAATTAAATTTATGGTGGATCTAGAATATTGAAAAGAAATACGAATACGGAATCATGTTTAACCATTGTTAAAATTTTATTATGGTTCTATAGGGAGACAATGTTAGAAATTTTTTTAAGACGGTATTCGATATTTCTTTGAGTAAATTGACATGTGCACATAACAAAACTTTTGCACAAATTCCAAAATGTACATGCAAGGAAAGATACTCAGGAAACAACAGATTCTATTTCAAATTAAAAAAAAAAATATTTGACTTTCTAAGCAGGAGTTTAATGTGGATGGTTCTTCTGATGTTGCGAAGTTTGGGTGGGATTGAGGGAGTAAGGAATAAAAAGACATGTTTTTCAAGTAATATCATTTTGTAAAAATTCTAGAAAATTGGCATTTCTAAATCATGCAAAACAAATGAAAGAAGTATAGTTTGATCAAGAAAAGCAAAGGTTTAAAATTACACGGAAAAGAGTAATTTTGAGGTACACTGATGTTTAATTTTATATACTAAATTTAATAACCATTTGCGATATCAGTTTCTTTCGCAGGCTAATTTTTTTCTTTTAAGGGAATGGACTTAGAGAGATGTAAAATGAAAAATGATGCTATGATGTGGAAAACTATGCCAGAAAATCTCTATGTGTGATCATTCAAACCTGAAGTTCAGGAATTTGATAGAAATCACAAGTGACTGCTATTCAGATAAGGGAGAAATGATACATTTAAAATAAAAACAAAAGCAGGTTCATGTTTATCAATTATAATAATTGTTATTATAAATCCATAAGGAGACTAATTAGAAATATTCTTAAGATAGATTTCGAAATTTATATGACTTATTTCAGCATATACGAGACACAAGACTTAAGTAAAAATTAAAAATAAATATGCTATTAAAGATATTCAGGACGCTGTAGACGTTATTCCGAATATTTAAATAATAACTTAAAAAACTTATCTCGAAAACAGCCGGGGAAGTGTAATGGAACCACTATAGTTGAGGAAGCATGGGAGGGATTGTGGGAAGGAAGAATATAAAGAGAAGTCTGTTAAGAAACATCATTTTAAAAATTGTGGAGAGTTGGTCTTTTTTAATCACTGACAAAGAATGAAAAATTGTATAAATTGTTCAAGAAACGCAAAGGTTTAAAATTACACGGAGAAGTGTAAAATTCTGAAATTCTGATGTATTATGTTTTATATTAATATTAATAACAATCTCCGATATCCATTTCTTTCGAAGGCTACGTTTTTATGGAATGGGAGTATACAGATGTCAAGGGCGACGTTTTCTAATTTTTGGAATTCAGGTCGCAGATCAACTGCATGCATGATAAGGGTAAACTGATGTTCGGCCATTTGAAAGAAGTCACAAATGATTGCTTCATCACTACATTTTCCTCTTACAGCAGCACTAATATACCGAAAATGATGCAGACATTTTGTTAAGCTTTTGATGAAAAACAGTGAAAAATAAAAAATATTATTTTTCTTCATTAGAAGAAGAAATTGTGTAAAACTGTATTATGAATAGAGTTGCAAAAAGTCGGTTTATTCCCGAGTTTATTTCCAGTAGACCAGGTTTATTCCCAGGTTCATTCCTGAAAAACCGGTTTATTCCTAAAAATCCCTGTTTATTCCGAAAATCCCTGTTTATTCCCGGATGTAAACCGTTTTTTTAACCTTTGCAACGCTAATTATCAATGCAATGTATGCAATTTTATGTAACTAGCTACCGTTAACGATAAATCTATTTGCAAAACCTGTTTTTGTAATGAAGAAAAGAATTTTTTCAATAGTTGCAATTAGAATCAAAAACTAAAAAAATGTCTTCAACATTTTTCGATACATTAGATGTGAGGGGCTGCCACTGGCGACTATTTTGTTTATTATTTTATCTAATATTCTTTAGATACTTAAAGATTTATAAAATATTACTTAATGGATTTATTATAAAGTTTCTTTGTGTAAAATGATAAATCTAATAGTCACCAATTGGTAGTAATGCTGTACCTTGTTTGTGACGCATCTTTTCGGAGATTTGATGGGAATAAAGGAAATGTACACTTCTTCGTATAATTTTAGACCGAATTTCTGTAATTATACTCATAATAGAAGGAAATGAAAAAATATCGTTCGAAATTTTTAAAAAGCATTAGGAGAAGAAAATTGAAATACGCACACTATGGCATCATTCTCTCTAAATTCAGAAATCGAAGATTCCAGGAAATGAAGACCGCATAATAAATAGACGAGAGGAAAATTTATCAAAATACCTTAAATGGAAAAATATTGTTTTTCAATTCGCAAAGCAATATAATGAAGAAAAGCTGTATTTTTCATGCTATAGCTGGTTTGTGACAGGGAAGAATTGGAAGTGTTTACCGCATAGAATAATTATCTAAAGTATTACAAAATTTGAAAACATATGAAATTAAAGTTATGGTGGATCTAGAATATTGAAAAGAAACACGAATACGGAAGCATGTTTAACCATTGTTAAAATTTTATTATGGTTCTATAGGGAGACAATGTTAGAAATTTTTTTAAGACGGTATTCGATATTTCTTTGAGTAAATTGACATGTGCATATAACAAAACTTTTGCACAAATTCCAAAATATACATGAAAGAAAGATACTCAGGAAACAACAGATTCTATTTCAAATTTTAAAAAAAATATTTGACTTTCTAAGCAGGAGTTTAATGTGGATGGTTCTTCTGATGTTGCGAAGTTTGGGTGGGATTGAGGGAGTAAGGAATAAAAAGACATGTTTTTCAAGTAATATCATTTTGTAAAAATTCTAGAAAATTGGCATTTCTAAATCATGCAAAACAAATGAAAGAAGTATAGTTTGATCAAGAAAAGCAAAGGTTTAAAATTACACGGAAAAGAGTAATTTTGAGGTACACTGATGTTTAGTTTTATATACTAAATTTAATAACCATTTGCGATATCAGTTTCTTTCGCAGGTTAATTTTTTTCTTTTAAGGGAATGGACTTAGAGAGATGTAAAATGAAAAATGATGCTATGATGTGAAAAACTATGCCAGAAAATCTCTATGTGTGATCATTCAAACCTGAAGTTCAGCAATTTGATAGAAATCACAAGTGACTGCTATTCAGATAAGGGAGAAATGATACATTTAAAATAAAAACAAAAGCAGGTTCGTGTTTATCAATTATAATAATTGTTATTATAAATCCATAAGGAGACTAATTAGAAATATTCTTAAGATAGATTTCGAAATTTATATGACTTATTTCAGCATATACGAGACACATGACTTAAGTAAAAATTAAAAAAAAAATATGCTATTAAAGATATTCAGGAAGCTGTAGACGTTATTCCGAATATTTAAATAATAACTTAAAAAACTTATCTCGAAAACAGCCGTTGAAGTGTAATGGAACCATTATAGTTGAGGAAGCATGGGAGGGATTGTGGGAAGGAAGAATATAAAGAGAAGTCTGTTAAGAAACATTATTTTAAAAATTGTGGAGAGTTGGTCTTTTTTAATCACTGACAACGAATGAAAAAATGTATAAATTGTTCAAGAAACGCAAAGGTTTAAAATTACACGGAGAAGTGTAAAATTCTGATGTATTATGTTTTATATTAATATTAATAACAATCTCCGATATCCATTTCTTTCGAAGGCTACGTTTTTATGGAATGGGAGTATACAGATGTCAAGGGCGACGTTTTCTAATTTTTGGAATTCAGGTCGCAGATCACCTGCATGCATGATAAGGGTAAACTGATGTTCGGCCATTTGAAAGAAGTCACAAATGATTGCTTCATCACTACATTTTCCTCTTACAGCAGCACTAATATACCGAAAATGATGCAGACATTTCGTTAAGCTTTTGATGAAAAACAGTGAACAATAAAAAATATTATTTTTCTTTATTAGCAGAAGAAATTGTGTAAAACTGTATTATGAATAGAGTTGCAAAAAGTCGGTTTATTCCCGAGTTTATTTCCAGTAGACCAGGTTTATTCCCAGGTTCATTCCTGAAAAACCGGTTTATTCCTAAAAATCCCTGTTTATTCCCGGATGTAAACCGTTTTTAACCTTTGCAACGCGAATTATGAATGCAATGTATGCAATTTTATGTAACTACCTACCGTTAACGATAAATCTATTTGCAAAACCTGTTTTTGTAATGAAGAAAAGAATGTTTTCAATAGTTGCAATTAGAATCAAAAACTAAAAAAATGTCTTCAAAATTTTTCGATACATTAGATGTGAGGGGCTGCCACTGGCGACTATTTTGTTTATTATTTTATCTAATATTCGTTAGATACTTAAAGATTTATAAAATATTACTTAATGGATTTATTTGAAAGTTTCTTTGTGTAAAATGATAAATCTAATAGTCACCAATTGGTAGTAATGCTGTACCTTGTTTGTGACGCATGGTTTCGGAGATTTGATGGGAATAAAGGAAATGTACACTTCTTCGTATAATTTTAGACCGAATTTCTGTAATTATACTCGTAATAGAAGGAAATGAAAAAATATCGTTCGAAATTTTTAAAAAGCATTAGGAGAATAAAATTGAAATACGCACACTGGAGCATCATTCTCTCTAAATTAAGAAATCGAAGATTCCAGGAAATGAAGACCGCATAATAAATAGACGAGAGGAAAATTTATCAAAATACCTTAAATGGAAAAATATTGTTTTTTCAATTCGTAAAGCAATATAATGAAGAAAAGCTGTATTTTTCATGCTATAGCTGGTTTGTGACAGGGAAGAATTGAAAGTGTTTACCGCATAGAATAATTATCTAAAGTATTACAAAATTTGAAAACATATGAAATTAAATTTATGGTGGATCTAGAATATTGAAAAGAAACACGAATACGGAATCATGTTTAACCATTGTTAAAATTTTATTATGGTTCTATAGGGAGACAATGTTAGAAATTTTTTTAAGACGGTATTCGATATTTCTTTGAGTAAATTGACATGTGCACATAACAAAACTTTTGCACAAATTCCAAAATGTACATGCAAGGAAAGATACTCAGGAAACAACAGATTCTATTTCAAATAAAAAAAAAATATTTGACTTTCTAAGCAGGAGTTTAATGTGGATGGTTCTTCTGATGTTGCGAAGTTTGGGTGGGATTGAGGGAGTAAGGAATAAAAAGACATGTTTTTCAAGTAATATCATTTTGTAAAAATTCTAGAAAATTGGCATTTCTAAATCATGCAAAACAAATGAAAGAAGTATAGTTTGATCAAGAAAAGCAAAGGTTTAAAATTACACGGAAAAGAGTAATTTTGAGGTACACTGATGTTTAATTTTATATACTAAATTTAATAACCATTTGCGATATCAGTTTCTTTCGCAGGTTAATTTTTTTCTTTTAAGGGAAAGGACTTAGAGAGATGTAAAATGAAAAATGATGCTATGATGTGGAAAACTATGCCAGAAAATCTCTATGTGTGATCATTCAAACTTGAAGTTCAGGAATTTGATAGAAATCACAAGTGACTGCTATTCAGATAAGGGAGAAATGATATATTTAAAATAAAAACAAAAGCAGGTTCGTGTTTATCAATTATAATAATTGTTATTATAAATCCATAAGGAGACTAATTAGAAATATTTTTAAGATAGATATCGAAATTTATATGACTTATTTCAGCATATACGAGGCACATGACTTAAGTAAAAATTAAAAAAAAAATATGCTATTAAAGATATTCAGGACGCTGTAGACGTTATTCCGAATATTTAAATAATAACTTAAAAAACTTATCTCGAAAACAGCCGGGGAAGTGTAATGGAACCACTATAGTTGAGGAAGCATGGGAGGGATTGTGGGAAGGAAGAATATAAAGAGAAGTCTGTTAAGAAACATCATTTTAAAAATTGTGGAGAGTTGTTCTTTTTTAATCACTGACAACGAATGAAAAATTGTATAAATTGTTCAAGAAACGCAAAGGTTTAAAATTACACGGAGAAGTGTAAAATTCTGAAATTCTGATGTATTATGTTTTATATTAATATTAATAACAATCTCCGATATCCATTTCTTTCGAAGGCTACGTTTTTATGGAATGGGAGTATACAGATGTCAAGGGCGACGTTTTCTAATTTTTGGAATTCAGGTCGCAGATCACCTGCATGCATGATAAGGGTAAACTGATGTTCGGCCATTTGAAAGAAGTCACAAACGATTGCTTCATCACTACATCTTCCTCTTACAGCAGCACTAATATACCGAAAATGATGCAGACATTTCGTTAAGCTTTTGATGAAAAACAGTGAACAATAAAAAATATTATTTTTCTTTATTAGAAGAAGAAATTGTGTAAAACTGTATTATGAATAGAGTTGCAAAAAGTCGGTTTATTCCCGAGTTTATTTCCAGTAGACCAGGTTTATTCCCAGGTTCATTCCTGAAAAACCGGTTTATTCCTAAAAATCCCTGTTTATTCCCGGATGTAAACCGTTTTTTTAACCTTTGCAACGCGAATTATGAATGCAATGTATGCAATTTTATGTAACTAGCTACCGTTAACGATAAATCTATTTGCAAAACCTGTTTTTGTAATGAAGAGAAGAACGTTTTCAATAGTTGCAATTAGAATCAAAAACTAAAAAAATGTCTTCATCATTTTTCGATATATTAGATGTGAGGGGCTGCCACTGGCGAATATTTTGTTTATTATTTTATCTAATATTCGATAGATACTTAAAGATTTATAAAATATTACTTAATGGATTTATTTGAAAGTTTCTTTGTGTAAAATGATAAATCTAATAGTCACCAATTGGTAGTAATGCTGTACCTTGTTTGTGACGCATGGTTTCGGAGATTTGATGGGAATAAAGGAAATGTACACTTCTTCGTATAATTTTAGACCGAATTTCTGTAATTATACTCATAATAGAAGGAAATGAAAAAATATCGTTCGAAATTTTTAAAAAGCATTAGGAGAAGAAAATTGAAATACGCACACTGGAGCATCATTCTCTCTAAATTCAGAAATCGAAGATTCCAGGAAATGAAGACTGCATAATAAATAGACGAGAGGAAAATTTATCAAAATACCTTAAATGGAAAAATATTGTTTTTTCAATTCGTAAAGCAATATAATGAAGAAAAGCATTATTTTTCATGCTATAGCTGGTTTGTGACAGGGAAGAATTGGAAGTGTTTACCGCATAGAATAATTATCTAAAGTATTACAAAATTTGAAAACATATGAAATTAAATTTATGGTGGATCTAGAATATTGAAAAGAAACACGAATACTGAATCATGTTTAACCATTGTTAAAATTTTATTATGGTTCTATAGGGAGACAATGTTAGAAATTTTTTTAAGACGGTATTCGATATTTCTTTGAGTAAATTGGCATGTGCACATAACAAAACTTTTGCACAAATTCCAAAATGTACATGCAAGGAAAGATACTCAGGAAACAACAGATTCTATTTCAAATTAAAAAAAATATATTTGACTTTCTAAGCAGGAGTTTAATGTGGATGGTTCTTCTGATGTTGCGAAGTTTGGGTGGGATTGAGGGAGTAAGGAATAAAAAGACATGCTTTTCAAGTAATATCATTTTGTAAAAATTCTAGAAAATTGGCATTTCTAAATCATGCAAAACAAATGAAAGAAGTATAGTTTGATCAAGAACAGCAAAGGTTTAAAATTACACGGAAAAGAGTAATTTTGAGAAACACTGATGTTTAATTTTATATGCTAAATTTAATAACCATTTGCGATATCAGTTTCTTTCGCAGGTTAATTTTTTTCTTTTAAGGGAATGGACTTAGAGAGATGTAAAATGAAAAATGATGCTATGATGTGGAAAAATAGGCCAGAAAATCTCTATGTGTGATCATTCAAACCTGAAGTTCAGCAATTTGATAGAAATCACAAGTGACTTCTATTCAGATAAGGGAGAAATGATATATTTAAAATAAAAACAAAAGCAGGTTCGTGTTTACCAATTATAATAACTGTTATTATAAATCCATAAGGAGACTAATTAGAAATATTTTTAAGATAGATTTCGAAATTTATATGACTTATTTCAGCATATACGAGACACATGGCTTAGGTAAAAATTAAAAAAATATATGCTATTAAAGATATTCAGGACGCTGTAGACGTTATTCCGACTATTTAAATAATAACTTGAAAAACGTATCTCGAAAACAGCCGGGGAAGTGTAAAGGAACTACTATAGTTGAGGAAGCATGGGAGGGATTGTGGGAAGGAGGAATATAAAGAGAAGTCTGTTAAGAAACATCATTTTAAAAAATTGTGGAGAGTTGTTCTTTTTTAATCACTGACAACGAATGAAAAATTGTATAAATTGTTCAAGAAACGCAAAGGTTTAAAATTACACGGAGAAGTGTAAAATTCTGGAATTCTTATATATTATTTTTTATATTAATATTAATAACAATCTCCGATATCCATTTCTTTCGAAGGCTACGTTTTTATGGAATGGGAGTATACAGATGTCAATGGCGACGTTTTCTAATTTTTGGAATTCAGGTCGCAGATCACCTGCATGCATGATAATGGTAAACTGATGTTCGGCCATTTGAAAGAAGTCACAAATGATTGCTTCATCACTACATTTTCCTCTTACAGCAGCACTAATATACCGAAAATGATGCAGACATTTCGTTAAGCTTTTGATGAAAAACAGTGAACAATAAAAAATATTATTTTTCTTTATTAGCAGAAGAAATTGTGTAAAACTGTATTATGAATAGAGTTGCAAAAAGTCGGTTTATTCCCGAGTTTATTTCCAGTAGACCAGGTTTATTCCCAGGTTCATTCCTGAAAAACCGGTTTATTCCTAAAAATCCCTGTTTATTAACGGATGTAAACCGTTTTTTAACCTTTGCAACGCGAATTATGAATGCAATGTATGCAATTTTATGTAACTAGCTACCGTTAACGATAAATCTATTTGCAAAACCTGTTTTTGTAATGAAGAGAAGAACGTTTTCAATAGTTGCAATTAGAATCAAAAACTAAAAAAATGTCTTCATCATTTTTCGATACATTAGATGTGAGGGGCTGCCACTGGCGACTATTTTGTTTATTATTTTATCTAATATTCGTTAGATACTTAAAGATTTATAAAATATTACTTAATGGATTTATTTGAAAGTTTCTTTGTGTAAAATGATAAATCTAATAGTCACCAATTGGTAGTAATGGTGTACCTTGTTTGTGACGCATGGTTTCGGAGATTTGATGGGAATAAAGGAAATGTACACTTCTTCGTATAATTTTAGACCGAATTTCTGTAATTATACTCATAATAGAAGGAAATGAAAAAATATCGTTCGAAATTTTTAAAAAGCATTAGGAGAAGAAAATTGAAATACGCACACTGGAGCATCATTCTCTCTAAATTCAGAAATCGAAGATTCCAGGAAATGAAGACTGCATAATAAATAGACGAGAGGAAAATTTATCAAAATACCTTAAATGGAAAAATATTGTTTTTTCAATTCCTAAAGCAATATAATGAAGAAAAGCTGTATTTTTCATGCTATAGCTGGTTTGTGACAGGGAAGAATTGAAAGTGTTTACCGCATAGAATAATTATCTAAAGTATTACAAAATTTGAAAACATATGAAATTAAATTTATGGTGGATCTAGAATATTGAAAAGAAACACGAATACGGAATCATGTTTAACCATTGTTAAAATTTTATTATGGTTCTATAGGGAGACAATGTTAGAAATTTTTTTAAGACGGTATTCGATATTTCTTTGAGTAAATTGACATGTGCACATAACAAAACTTTTGCACAAATTCCAAAATGTACATGCAAGGAAAGATACTCAGGAAACAACAGATTCTATTTCAAAAAAAAAAAAAAAAATATTTGACTTTCTAAGCAGGAGTTTAATGTGGATGGTTCTTCTGATGTTGCGAAGTTTGGGTGGGATTGAGGGAGTAAGGAATAAAAAGACATGTTTTTCAAGTAATATCATTTTGTAAAAATTCTAGAAAATTGGCATTTCTAAATCATGCAAAACAAATGAAAGAAGTATAGTTTGATCAAGAACAGCAAAGGTTTAAAATTACACGGAAAAGAGTAATTTTGAGAAACACTGATGTTTAATTTTATATACTAAATTTAATAACCATTTGCGATATCAGTTTCTTTCGCAGGTTAATTTTTTTCTTTTAAGGGAATGGACTTAGAGAGATGTAAAATGAAAAATGATGCTATGATGTGGAAAAATAGGCCAGAAAATCTCTATGTGTGATCATTCAAACCTGAAGTTCAGCAATTTGATAGAAATCACAAGTGACTTCTTTTCAGATAAGGGAGAAATGATATATTTAAAATAAAAACAAAAGCAGGTTCGTGTTTATCAATTATAATAATTGTTATTATAAATCCATAAGGAGACTAATTAGAAATATTTTTAAGATAGATTTCGAAATTTATATGACTTATTTCAGCATATACGAGACACATGGCTTAAGTAAAAATTAAAAAAAAAAATATGCTATTAAAGATATTCAGGAAGCTGTAGATGTTATTCCGAATATTTAAATAATAACTTAAAAAACTTATCTCGAAAACAGCCGGGGAAGTGTAATGGAGCCACTATAGTTGAGGAAGCATGGGAGGGATTGTGGGAAGGAAGAATATAAAGAGAAGTCTGTTAAGAAACATCATTTTAAAAATTGTGGAGAGTTGGTCTTTTTTAATCACTGACAACGAATGAAAAATTGTATAAATTGTTCAAGAAACGCAAAGGTTTAAAATTACACGGAGAAGTGTAAAATTCTGGAATTCTTATATATTATTTTTTATATTAATATTAATAACAATCTCCGATATCCATTTCTTTCGAAGGCTACGTTTTTATGGAATGGGAGTATACAGTTGTCAAGGGCGACGTTTTCTAATTTTTGGAATTCAGGTCGCAGATCACCTGCATGCATGATAAGGGTAAACTGATGTTCGGCCATTTGAAAGAAGTCACAAATGATTGCTTCATCACTACATTTTCCTCTTACAGCAGCACTAATATACCGAAAATGATGCAGACATTTCGTTAAGCTTTTGATGAAAAACAGTGAACAATAAAAAATATTATTTTTCTTTATTAGCAGAAGAAATTGTGTAAAACTGTATTATGAATAGAGTTGCAAAAAGTCGGTTTATTCCCGAGTTTATTTCCAGTAGACCAGGTTTATTCCCAGGTTCATTCCTGAAAAACCGGTTTATTCCAAAAAATCCCTGTTTATTCCCGGATGTAAACCGTTTTTAACCTTTGCAACGCGAATTATGAATGCAATGTATGCAATTTTATGTAACTAGCTACCGTTAACGATAAATCTATTTGCAAAACCTGTTTTTGTAATGAAGAGAAGAACGTTTTCAATAGTTGCAATTAGAATCAAAAAGTAAAAAAATGTCTTCATCATTTTTCGATACATTAGATGTGAGGGGCTGCCACTGGCGACTATTTTGTTTATTATTTTATCTAATATTCGTTAGATACTTAAAGATTTATAAAATATTACTTAATGGATTTATTTGAAAGTTTCTTTGTGTAAAATGATAAATCTAATAGTCACCAATTGGTAGTAATGCTGTACCTTGTTTGTGACGCATGGTTTCGGAGATTTGATGGGAATAAAGGAAATGTACACTTCTTCGTATAATTTTAGACCGAATTTCTGCAATTATACTCATAATAGAAGGAAATGAAAAAATATCGTTCGAAATTTTTAAAAAGCATTAGGAGAAGAAAATTGAAATACGCACACTGGAGCATCATTCTCTCTAAATTCAGAAATCGAAGATTCCAGGAAATGAAGACTGCATAATAAAAAGACGAGAGGAAAATTTATCAAAATACCTTAAATGGAAAAATATTGTTTTTTCAATTCGTAAAGCAATATAATGAAGAAAAGCTGTATTTTTCATGCTATAGCTGGTTTGTGACAGGGAAGAATTGAAAGTGTTTACCGCATAGAATAATTATCTAACGTATTACAAAATTTGAAAACATATGAAATTAAATTTATGGTGGATCTAGAATATTGAAAAGAAACACGAATACGGAATCATGTTTAACCATTGTTAAAATTTTATTATGGTTCTATAGGGAGACAATGTTAGAAATTTTTTAAAGACGGTATTCGATATTTCTTTGAGTAAATTGACATGTGCACATAACAAAACTTTTGCACAAATTCCAAAATGTACATGCAAGGAAAGATACTCAGGAAAACACAGATTCTATTTCAAAAAAAAAAAAAATATTTGACTTTCTAAGCAGGAGTTTAATGTGGATGGTTCTTCTGATGTTGCGAAGTTTGGGTGGGATTGAGGGAGTAAGGAATAAAAAGACATGTTTTTCAAGTAATATCATTTTGTAAAAATTCTAGAAAATTGGCATTTCTAAATCATGCAAAACAAATGAAAGAAGTATAGTTTGATCAAGAAAAGCAAAGGTTTAAAATTACACGGAAAAGAGTAATTTTGAGGTACACTGATGTTTAATTTTATATACTAAATTTAATAATCATTTGCGATATCAGTTTCTTTCGCAGGTTAATTTTTTTCTTTTAAGGGAATGGACTTAGAGAGATGTAAAATGAAAAATGATGCTATGATGTGGAAAACTATGTCAGAAAATCTCTATGTGTGATCATTCAAACCTGAAGTTCAGGAATTTGATAGAAATCACAATTGACTGCTATTCAGATAAGGGAGAAATGATACATTTAAAATAAAAACAAAAGCAGGTTCGTGTTTATCAATTATAATAATTATATTATAAATCCATAAGGAGACTAATTAGAAATATTCTTAAGATAGATTTCGAAATTTATATGACTTATTTCAGCATATACGAGACACATGACTTAAGTAAAAATTAAAAAAAAAAATATGCTATTAAAGATATTCAGGAAGCTGTAGATGTTATTCCGAATATTTAAATAATAACTTAAAAAACTTATCTCGAAAACAGCCGGGGAAGTGTAATGGAGCCACTATAGTTGAGGAAGCATGGGAGGGATTGTGGGAAGGAAGAATATAAAGAGAAGTCTGTTAAGAAACATCATTTTAAAAATTGTGGAGAGTTGGTCTTTTTTAATCACTGACAACGAATGAAAAATTGTATAAATTGTTCAAGAAACGCAAAGGTTTAAAATTACACGGAGAAGTGTAAAATTCTGAAATTCTGATGTATTATGTTTTATATTAATATTAATAACTATCTCCGATATCCATTTCTTTCGAAGGCTACGTTTTTATGGAATGGGAGTATACAGATGTCAAGTTTGACGTTTTCTAATTTTTGGAATTCAGGTCGCAGATCACCTGCATGCATGATAAGGGTAAACTGATGTTCGGCCATTTGAAAGAAGTCACAAATGATTGCTTCATCACTACATTTTCCTCTTACAGCAGCACTAATATACCGAAAATGATGCAGACATTTCGTTAAGCTTTTGATGAAAAACAGTGAACAATAAAAAATATTATTTTTCTTCATTAGAAGAAGAAATTGTGTAAAACTGTATTATGAATAGAGTTGCAAATAGTCGGTTTATTCCCGAGTTTATTTCCAGTAGACCAGGTTTATTCCCAGGTTCATTCCTGAAAAACCGGTTTATTCCTAAAAATCCCTGTTTATTCCCAGGTTTATTCCGAAAAACCCGGTTTATTCCCGGATGTAAACCGTTTTTTTTAACCTTTGCAACGCTAATTATCAATGCAATGTATGCAATTTTATGTAACTACCTACCGTTAACGATAAATCTATTTGCAAAACCTGTTTTTGTAATGAAGAGAAGAACGTTTTCAATAGTTGCAATTAGAATCAAAAACTAAAAAAATGTCTTCATCATTTTTCGATACATTAGATGTGAGGGGCTGCCACTGGCGACTATTTTGTTTATTATTTTATCTAATATTCGTTAGATACTTAAAGATTTATAAAATATTTTTTAATGGATTTATTTGAAAATTTCTTTGTGTAAAATGATAAATCTAATAGTCACCAATTGGTAGTAATGCTGTACCTTGTTTGTGACGCATCTTTTCGGAGATTTGATGGGAATAAAGGAAATGTACACTTCTTCGTATAATTTTAGACCGAATTTCTGTAATTATACTCATAATAGAAGGAAATGAAAAAATATCGTTCGAAATTTTTAAAAAGCATTAGGAGAAGAAAATTGAAATACGCACACTGGAGCATCATTCTCTCTAAATTCAGAAATCGAAGATTCCAGGAAATGAAGACCGCATAATAAATAGACGAGAGGAAAATTTATCAAAATACCTTAAATGGAAAAATATTGTTTTTTCAATTCGTAAAGCAATATAATGAAGAAAAGCTGTATTTTTCATGCTATAGCTGGTTTGTGACAGGGAAGAATTGAAAGTGTTTACCGCATAGAATAATTATCTAAAGTATTACAAAATTTGAAAACATATGAAATTAAATTTATGGTGGATCTAGAATATTGAAAAGAAACACGAATACGGAATCATGTTTAACCATTGTTAAAATTTTATTATGGTTCTATAGGGAGAGAATGTTAGAAATTTTTTTAAGACGGTATTCGATATTTCTTTGAGTAAATTGACATGTGCACATAACAAAACTTTTGCACAAATTCCAAAATGTACATGCAAGGAAAGATACTCAGGAAACAACAGATTCTATTTCAAAATAAAAAAAAAATATTTGACTTTCTGAGCAGGAGTTTAATGTGGATGGTTCTTCTGATGTTGCGAAGTTTGGGTGGGATTGAGGGAGTAAGGAATAAAAAGACATGTTTTTCAAGTAATATCATTTTGTAAAAATTCTAGAAAATTGGCATTTCTAAATCATGCAAAACAAGTGAAAGAAGTATAGTTTGATGAAGAAAAGCAAAGGTTTAAAATTACACGGAAAAGAGTAATTTTGAGGTACTCTGATGTTTAATTTTATATACTAAATTTAATATCCATTTGCGATATCAGTTTCTTTCGCAGGTTAATTTTTTTCTTTTAAGGGAATGGACTTAGAGAGATGTAAAATGAAAAATGATGCTATGATGTGGAAAACTATGGCAGAAAATCTCTATGTGTGATCATTCAAACCTTAAGTTCAGGAATTTGATACAAATCATAAGTGACTGCTATTCAGATAAGGGAGAAATGATAGATTTAAAATAAAACAAAAGCAGGTTCGTGTTTATTAATTATAATAATTGTTATTATAAATCCATAAGGAGACTAATTAGAAATATTCTTAAGATAGATTTCGAAATTTATATGACTTATTTCAGCACATACGAGACACATGACTTAAGTAAAAATTAAAAAAAAATATGCTTTTAAAGATATTCAGGAAGCTGTAGACGTTATTCCGAATATTTAAATAATAACTTAAAAAACTTATCTCGAAAACAGCCGGGGAAGTGTAATGGAACAACTATAGTTGAAGAAGCATGGGAGGGATTGTGGGAAGGAAGAATATAAAGAGAAGTCTGTTAAGAAACATCATTCGGTCTTTTTTAATCACTGACAAGGAATGAAAAATTGTATAAATTGTTCAAGAAACGCAAAGGTTTAAAATTACACGGAGAAGTGTAAAATTCTGAAATTCTGATGTATTATGTTTTATATTAATATTAATAACAATCTCCGATATCCATTTCTTTCGAAGGCTACGTTTTTATGGAATGGGAGTATACAGATGTCAAGGGCGACGTTTTCTAATTTTTGGAATTCAGGTCGCAGATCACCTGCATGCATGATAAGGGTAAACTGATGTTCGGCCATTTGAAAGAAGTCACAAATGATTGCTTCATCACTACATTTTCCTCTTACAGCAGCAATAATATACCGAAAATGATGCAGACATTTCGTTAAGCTTTTGATGAAAAACAGTGAAAAATAAAAAATATTTTTTTTCTTTATTAGAAGAAGAAATTGTGTAAACCTGTATTATGAATAGAGTTGCAAAAAGTCGGTTTATTCCCGAGTTTATTTCCAGTAGACCAGGTTTATTCCCAGGTTCATTCCTGAAAAACCGGTTTATTCCTAAAAATCCCTGTTTATTCCCAGGTTTATTCCGAAAAACCCGGTTTATTCCCGGATGTAAACCGTTTTTTTAACCTTTGCAACGCTAATTATTAATGCAATGTGTGCAATTTTATGTAACTAGCTACCGTTAACGATAAATCTATTTGCAAAACCTGTTTTTGTAATGAAGAAAAGAATTTTTTCAATAGTTGCAATTAGAATCAAAAACTAGAAAAATGTCTTCAACATTTTTCGATACATTAGATGTGAGGGGCTGCCACTGGCGACTATTTTGTTTATTATTTTATATAATATTCTTTAGATACTTAAAGATTTATAAAATATTACTTAATGGATTTATTATAAAGTTTCTTTGTGTAAAATGATAAATCTAATAGTCACCAATTGGTAGTAATGCTGTACCTTGTTTGTGACGCATCTTTTCGGAGATTTGATGGGAATAAAGGAAATGAACACTTCTTCGTATAATTTTAGACCGAATTTCTGTAATTATACTCATAATAGAAGGAAATGAAAAAATATCGTTCGAAATTTTTAAAAAGCATTAGGAGAAGAAAATTGAAATACGCACACTATGGCATCATTCTCTCTAAATTCAGAAATCGAAGATTCCAGGAAATGAAGACCGCATAATAAATAGACGAGAGGAAAATTTATCAAAATACCTTAAATGGAAAAATATTGTTTTTCAATTCGCAAACAATATAATGAAGAAAAGCTGTATTTTTCATGCTATAGCTGGTTTGTGAGAGGGAAGAATTGGAAGTGTTTACCGCATAGAATAATTATCTAAAGTATTACAAAATTTGAAAACATATGAAATTAAAGTTATGGTGGATCTAGAATATTGAAAAGAAACACGAATACGGAAGCATGTTTAACCATTGTTAAAATTTTATTACGGTTCTATAGGGAGACAATGTTAGAAATTTTTTTAAGACGTTATTCGATATTTCTTTGAGTAAATTGACGTGTGCATATAACTAAACTTTTGCACAAATTCCAAAATGTACATGCAAGGAAAGATACTCAGGAAACAACAGATTCTATTTCAAATTTAAAAAAAAAATATTTGACTTTCTAAGCAGGAGTTTAATGTGGATGGTTCTTCTGATGTTGCGAAGTTTGGGTGGGATTGAGGGAGTAAGGAATAAAAAGACATGTTTTTCAAGTAATATCCTTTTGTAAAAATTCTAGAAAATTGGCATTTCTAAATCATGCAAAACAAATGAAAGAAGTAGAGTTTGATCAAGAACAGCAAAGGATTAAAATTACACGGAAAAGAGTAATTTTGAGAAACACTGATGTTTAATTTTATATACTAAATTTAATAACCATTTGCGATATCAGTTTCTTTCGCAGGTTAATTTTTTTCTTTTAAGGGAATGGACTTAGAGAGATGTAAAATGAAAAATGATGCTATGATGTGGAAAACTAGGCCAGAAAATCTCTATGTGTGATCATTCAAACCTGAAGTTCAGCAATTTGATAGAAATCACAAGTGACTTCTATTCAGATAAGGGAGAAATGATATATTTAAAATAAAAACAAAAGCAGGTTCGTGTTTATCAATTATAATAATTGTTATTATAAATCCATAAGGAGACTAATTAGAAATATTTTTAAGATAGATTTCGAAATTTATATGACTTATTTCAGCATATACGAGACACATGGCTTAAGTAAAAATTTAAAAAAAATATGCTATTAAAGATATTCAGGAAGCTGTAGACGTTATTTCGAATATTTAAATAATATCTTGAAAAACTTATCTCGAAAACAGCCGGGAAAGGTAATGGAACTACTATAGTTGAGGAAGCATGGGAGGGATTGTGGGAATTAGGAATATAAAGAGAAGTCTGTTAAGAAACATCATTTTTAAAAATTGTGGAGAGTTGTTCTTTTTTAATCACTGACAACGAATGAAAAATTGTATAAATTGTTCAAGAAACGCAAAGGTTTAAAATTACACGGAGAAGTGTAAAATTCTGGAATTCTGATATATTATTTTTTATATTAATATTAATAACAATCTCCGATATCCATTTCTTTCGAAGGCTACGTTTTTATGGAATGGGAGTATACAGATGTCAAGGGCGACGTTTTCTAATTTTTGGAATTCAGGTCGCAGATCACCTGCATGCATGATAAGGGTAAACTGATGTTCGGCCATTTGAAAGAAGTCACAAATGATTGCTTCATCACTACATTTTCCTCTTACAGCAGCACTAATATACCGAAAATGATGCAGACATTTCGTTAAGCTTTTGATGAAAAACAGTGAACAATAAAAAATATTATTTTTCTTTATTAGCAGAAGAAATTGTGTAAAACTGTATTATAAATAGAGTTGCAAAAAGTCGGTTTATTCCCGAGTTTATTTCCAGTAGACCAGGTTTATTCCCAGGTTCATTCCTGAAAAACCGGTTTATTCCTAAAAATCCCTGTTTATTCCCAGGTTTATTCCGAAAATCCCTGTTTATTCCCGGATGTAAACCGTTTTTTTAACCTTTGCAACGCTAATTATCAATGCAATGTATGCAATTTTATGTAACTAGCTACCGTTAACGATAAATCTATTTGCAAAACCTGTTTTTGTAATGAAGAAAAGAATTTTTTCAATAGTTGCAATTAGAATCAAAAACTAGAAAAATGTCTTCAACATTTTTCGATACATTAGATGTGAGGGGCTGCCACTGGCGACTATTTTGTTTATTATTTTATATAATATTCTTTAGATACTTAAAGATTTATAAAATATTACTTAATGGATTTATTATAAAGTTTCTTTGTGTAAAATGATAAATCTAATAGTCACCAATTGGTAGTAATGCTGTACCTTGTTTGTGACGCATCTTTTCGGAGATTTGATGGGAATAAAGGAAATGAACACTTCTTCGTATAATTTTAGACCGAATTTCTGTAATTATACTCATAATAGAAGGAAATGAAAAAATATCGTTCGAAATTTTTAAAAAGCATTAGGAGAAGAAAATTGAAATACGCACACTATGGCATCATTCTCTCTAAATTCAGAAATCGAAGATTCCAGGAAATGAAGACCGCATAATAAATAGACGAGAGGAAAATTTATCAAAATACCTTAAATGGAAAAATATTGTTTTTCAATTCGCAAACAATATAATGAAGAAAAGCTGTATTTTTCATGCTATAGCTGGTTTGTGAGAGGGAAGAATTGGAAGTGTTTACCGCATAGAATAATTATCTAAAGTATTACAAAATTTGAAAACATATGAAATTAAAGTTATGGTGGATCTAGAATATTGAAAAGAAACACGAATACGGAAGCATGTTTAACCATTGTTAAAATTTTATTACGGTTCTATAGGGAGACAATGTTAGAAATTTTTTTAAGACGTTATTCGATATTTCTTTGAGTAAATTGACGTGTGCATATAACAAAACTTTTGCACAAATTCCAAAATGTACATGCAAGGAAAGATACTCAGGAAACAACAGATTCTATTTCAAATTAAAAAAAAAATATTTGACTTTCTAAGCAGGAGTTTAATGTGGATGGTTCTTCTGATGTTGCGAAGTTTGGGTGGGATTGAGGGAGTAAGGAATAAAAAGACATGTTTTTCAAGTAATATCATTTTGTAAAAATTCTAGAAAATTGGTATTTCTAAATCATGCAAAACAAATGAAAGAAGTATAGTTTGATCAAGAACAGCAAAGGTTTAAAATTACACGGAAAAGAGTAATTTTGAGAAACACTGATGTTTAATTTTATATACTAAATTTAATAACCATTTGCGATATCAGTTTCTTTCGCAGGTTAATTTTTTTCTTTTAAGGGAATGGACTTAGAGAGATGTAAAATGAAAAATGATGCTATGATGTGGAAAACTAGGCCAGAAAATCTCTATGTGTGATCATTCAAACCTGAAGTTCAGCAATTTGATAGAAATCACAAGTGACTTCTATTCAGATAAGGGAGAAATGATATATTTAAAATAAAAACAAAAGCAGGTTCGTGTTTATCAATTATAATAATTGTTATTATAAATCCATAAGGAGACTAATTAGAAATATTTTTAAGATAGATTTCGAAATTTATATGACTTATTTCAGCATATACGAGACACATGGCTTAAGTAAAAATTTAAAAAAAATATGCTATTAAAGATATTCAGGAAGCTGTAGACGTTATTCCGAATATTTAAATAATATCTTGAAAAACTTATCTCGAAAACAGCCGGGGAAGGTAATGGAACTACTATAGTTGAGGAAGCATGGGAGGGATTGTGGGAAGGAGGAATATAAAGAGAAGTCTGTTAAGAAACACCATTTTTAAAAATTGTGGAGAGTTGGTCTTTTTTAATCACTGACAACGAATGAAAAATTGTAGAAATTGTTCAAGAAACGCAAACGTTTAAAATTAAACGGAGAAGTGTAAAATTCTGAAATTCTGATGTATTATTTTTTATATTAATATTAATAGCAATCTCCGATATCCATTTCTTTCGAAGGCTACGTTTTTATGGAATGGCAGTATACAGATGTCAAGGGCGACGTTTTCTAATTTTTGGAATTCATGTCGCAGATCACTTGATTGATTGATTGATTTTTGACGTCCGATTATCTGCGCTAGGGATATAGGACCAGGGGGGAATGCCCTTCGTGGGGGTCTTTCTAAGGGAACCTAACCCGTATTTACGCAAGGTTCGAAGAAAACCACGAAAACTCCGAACGGTTAGGCCGACAGCCGCGATTGGGTTCGAACCCAGCACCTGCCGTCTACCAGTTCGCAGATCACTTGCATGCATGATAAGGGTAAACTGATGTTCGGCCATTTGAAAGAAGTCACAAATGATTTCTTCATCACTACATTTTCCTCTTACAGCAGCACTAATATACCGAAAATGATGCAGACATTTCGTTAAGCTTTTGATGAAAAACAGTGAACAATAAAAAATATTATTTTCTTTATTAGCAGAAGAAATTGTGTAAAACTGTATTATGAATAGAGTTGCAAAAAGTCGGTTTATTCCCGAGTTTATTTCCAGTAGACCAGGTTTATTCCCAGGTTCATTCCTGAAAAACCGGTTTATTCCTAAAAATCCCTGTTTATTCCGAAAATCCCTGTTTATTCCCGGATGTAAACCGTTTTTTTAACCTTTGCAACGCTAATTATCAATGCAATGTATGCAATTTTATGTAACTAGCTACCGTTAACGATAAATCTATTTGCAAAACCTGTTTTTGTAATGAAGAAAAGAATTTTTTCAATAGTTGCAATTAGAATCAAAACTAAAAAAATGTCTTCAACATTTTTCGATACATTAGATGTGAGGGGCTGCCACTGGCGACTATTTTGTTTATTATTTTATCTAATATTCTTTAGATACTTAAAGATTTATAAAATATTACTTAATGGATTTATTAGAAAGTTTCTTTGTGTAAAATGATAAATCTAATAGTCACCAATTGGTAGTAATGCTGTACCTTGTTTGTGACGCATCTTTTCGGAGATTTGATGGGAATAAAGGAAATGTACACTTCTTCGTATAATTTTAGACCGAATTTCTGTAATTATACTCATAATAGAAGGAAATGAAAAAATATCGTTCGAAATTTTTAAAAAGCATTAGGAGAAGAAAATTGAAATACGCACACTATGGCATCATTCTCTCTAAATTCAGAAATCGAAGATTCCAGGAAATGAAGACCGCATAATAAATAGACGAGAGGAAAATTTATCAAAATACCTTAAATGGAAAAATATTGTTTTTCAATTCGCAAAGCAATATAATGAAGAAAAGCTGTATTTTTCATGCTATAGCTGGTTTGTGACAGGGAAGAATTGGAAGTGTTTACCGCATAGAATAATTATCTAAAGTATTACAAAATTTGAAAACATATGAAATTAAAGTTATGGTGGATCTAGAATATTGAAAAGAAACACGAATACGGAAGCATGTTTAACCATTGTTAAAATTTTATTATGGTTCTATAGGGAGACAATGTTAGAAATTTTTTTAAGACGGTATTCGATATTTCTTTGAGTTAATTGACATGTGCATATAACAAAACTTTTGCACAAACTCCAAAATATACATGAAAGAAAGATACTCAGGAAACAACAGATTCTATTTCAAATTTAAAAAAAAATATTTGACTTTCTAAGCAGGAGTTTAATGTGGATGGTTCTTCTGATGTTGCGAAGTTTGGGTGGGATTGAGGGAGTAAGGAATAAAAAGACATGTTTTTCAAGTAATATCATTTTGTAAAAATTCTAGAAAATTGGCATTTCTAAATCATGCAAAACAAATGAAAGAAGTATAGTTTGATCAAGAACAGCAAAGGTTTAAAATTACACGGAAAAGAGTAATTTTGAGGTACACTGATGTTTAATTTTATATACTAAATTTAATAACCATTTGCGATATCAGTTTCTTTCGCAGGTTAATTTTTTTCTTTTAAGGGAATGGACTTAGAGAGATGTAAAATGAAAAATGATGCTATGATGTGGAAAACTATGCCAGAAAATCTCTATGTGTGATCATTCAAACCTGAAGTTCAGCAGTTTGATAGAAATCACAAGTGACTTCTATTCAGATAAGGGAGAAATGATATATTTAAAATAAAAACAAAAGCAGGTTCGTGTTTATCAATTATAATAATTGTTATTATAAATCCATAAGGAGAATAATTAGAAATATTTTTAAGATAGATTTCGAAATTTATATGACTTATTTCAGCATATACGAGACACATGGCTTAAGTAAAAATTTAAAAAAAATATGCTATTAAAGATATTCAGGAAGCTGTAGACGTTATTCCGAATATTTAAATAATAACTTGAAAAACTTATCTCGAAAACAGCCGGGGAAGGTAATGGAACTACTATAGTTGAGGAAGCATGGGAGGGATTGTGGGAAGGAGGAATATAAAGAGAAGTCTGTTAAGAAACACCATTTTTAAAAATTGTGGAGAGTTGGTCTTTTTTAATCACTGACAACGAATGAAAAATTGTAGAAATTGTTCAAGAAACGCAAAGGTTTAAAATTAAACGGAGAAGTGTAAAATTCTGAAATTCTGATATATTATTTTTTATATTAATATTAATAGCAATCTCCGATATCCATTTCTTTCGAAGGCTACGTTTTTATGGAATGGCAGTATACAGATGTCAAGGGCGACGTTTTCTAATTTTTGGAATTCAGGTCGCAGATCACCTGCATGCATGATAAGGGTAAACTGATGTTCGGCCATTTGAAAGAAGTCACAAATGATTGCTTCATCACTACATTTTCCTCTTACAGCAGCACTAATATACCGAAAATGATGCAGACATTTCGTTAAGCTTTTGATGAAAAACAGTGAACAATAAAAAATATTATTTTTCTTTATTAGCAGAAGAAATTGTGTAAAACTGTATTATGAATAGAGTTGCAAAAAGTCGGTTTATTCCCGAGTTTATTTCCAGTAGACCAGGTTTATTCCCAGGTTCATTCCTGAAAAACCGGTTTATTCCTAAAAATCCCTCTTTATTCCCAGGTTTATTCCGAAAAACCCGGTTTATTCCCGGATGTAAACCGCTTTTTTTAACCTTTGCAACGCTAATTATCAATGCAATGTATGCAATTTTATGTAACTATCTACCGTTAACGATAAATCTTTTTGCAAAACCTGTTTTTGTAATGAAGAAAAGAATGTTTTCAATAGTTGCAATTAGAATCAAAAACTAAAAAAATGTCTTCAACATTTTTCGATACATTAGATGTGAGGGGCTGCCACTGGCGACTATTTTGTTTATTATTTTATCTAATATTCGTTAGATACTTAAAGATTTATAAAATATTACTTAGTGGATTTATTTGAAAGTTTCTTTGTGTAAAATGATAAATCTAATAGTCACCAATTGGTAGTAATGCTGTACCTTGTTTGTGACGCATGGTTTCGGAGATTTGATGGGAATAAAGGAAATGTACACTTCTTCGTATAAATTTAGACCGAATTTCTGTAATTATACTCATAATAGAAGGGAATGAAAAAATATCGTTCGAAATTTTTAAAAAGCATTAGGAGAAGAAAATTGAAATACGCACACTGGAGCATCATTCTCTCTAAATTCAGAAATCGAAGATTCCAGGAAATGAAGACTGCATAATAAATAGACGAGAGGAAAATTTATCAAAATACCTTAAATGGAAAAATATTGTTTTTTCAATTCGTAAAGCAATATAATGAAGAAAAGCTGTATTTTTCATGCTATAGCTGGTTTGTGACAGGGAAGAATTGAAAGTGTTTACCGCATAGAATAATTATCTAAAGTATTACAAAATTTGAAAACATATGAAATTAAATTTATGGTGGATCTAGAATATTGAAAAGAAACACGAATACGGAATCATATTTAACCATTGTTAAAATTTTATTATGGTTCTATAGGGAGACAATGTTAGAAATTTTTTTAAGACGGTATTCGATATTTCTTTGAGTAAATTGACATGTGCACATAAGAAAACTTTTGCACAAATTCCAAAATGTACATGCAAGGAAAGATACTCAGGAAACAACAGATTCTATTTCAAATTAAAAAAAAAATATTTGACTTTCTAAGCAGGAGTTTAATGTGGATGGTTCTTCTGATGTTGCGAAGTTTGGGTGGGATTGAGGGAGTAAGGAATAAAAAGACATGTTTTTCAAGTAATATCATTTTGTAAAAATTCTAGAAAATTGGCATTTCTAAATCATGCAAAACAAATGAAAGAAGTATAGTTTGATCAAGAAAAGCAAAGGTTTAAAATTACACGGAAAAGAGTAATTTTGAGGTACACTGATGTTTAGTTTTATATACTAAATTTAATAACCATTTGCGATATCAGTTTCTTTCGCAGGTTAATTTTTTTCTTTTAAGGGAATGGACTTAGAGAGATGTAAAATGAAAAATGATGCTATGATGTGGAAAACTATGCCAGAAAATCTCTATGTGTGATCATTCAAACCTGAAGTTCAGCAATTTGATAGAAATCACAAGTGACTGCTATTCAGATAAGGGAGAAATGATACATTTAAAATAAAAACAAAAGCAGGTTCGTGTTTATCAATTATAATAATTGTTATTATAAATCCATAAGGAGACTAATTAGAAATATTCTTAAGATAGATTTCGAAATTTATATGACTTATTTCAGCATATACGAGACACATGACTTAAGTAAAAATTAAAAATAAATATGCTATTAAAGATATTCAGGACGCTGTAGACGTTATTCCGAATATTTAAATAATAACTTAAAAAACTTATCTCGAAAACAGCCGTGGAAGTGTAATGGAACCACTATAGTTGAGGAAGCATGGGAGGGATTGTGGGAAGGAAGAATATAAAGAGAAGTCTGTTAAGAAACATCATTTTAAAAATTGTGGAGAGTTGGTCTTTTTTAATCACTGACAAAGAATGAAAAATTGTATAAATTGTTCAAGAAACGCAAAGGTTTAAAATTACACGGAGAAGTGTAAAATTCTGAAATTCTGATGTATTATGTTTTATATTAATATTAATAACAATCTCCGATATCCATTTCTTTCGAAGGCTACGTTTTTATGGAATGGGAGTATACAGATGTCAAGGGCGACGTTTTCTAATTTTTGGAATTCAGGTCGCAGATCAACTGCATGCATGATAAGGGTAAACTGATGTTCGGCCATTTGAAAGAAGTCACAAATGATTGCTTCATCACTACATTTTCCTCTTACAGCAGCACTAATATACCGAAAATGATGCAGACATTTCGTTAAGCTTTTGATGAAAAACAGTGAACAATAAAAAATATTATTTTTCTTCATTAGAAGAAGAAATTGTGTAAAACTGTATTATGAATAGAGTTGCAAAAAGTCGGTTTATTCCCGAGTTTATTTCCAGTAGACCAGGTTTATTCCCAGGTTCATTCCTGAAAAACCGGTTTATTCCTAAAAATCCCTGTTTATTCCGAAAATCCCTGTTTATTCCCGGTTGTAAACCGTTTTTTTAACCTTTGCAACGCTAATTATCAATGCAATGTATGCAATTTTATGTAACTAGCTACCGTTAACGATAAATCTATTTGCAAAACCTGTTTTTGTAATGAAGAAAAGAATTTTTTCAATAGTTGCAATTAGAATCAAAAACTAGAAAAATGTCTTCAACATTTTTCGATACATTAGATGTGAGGGGCTGCCACTGGCGACTATTTTGTTTATTATTTTATATAATATTCTTTAGATACTTAAAGATTTATAAAATATTACTTAATGGATTTATTATAAAGTTTCTTTGTGTAAAATGATAAATCTAATAGTCACCAATTGGTAGTAATGCTGTACCTTGTTTGTGACGCATCTTTTCGGAGATTTGATGGGAATAAAGGAAATGTACACTTCTTCGTATAATTTTAGACCGAATTTCTGTAATTATACTCATAATAGAAGGAAATGAAAAAATATCGTTCGAAATTTTTAAAAAGCATTAGGAGAAGAAAATTGAAATACGCACACTATGGCATCATTCTCTCTAAATTCAGAAATCGAAGATTCCAGGAAATGAAGACCGCATAATAAATAGACGAGAGGAAAATTTATCAAAATACCTTAAATGGAAAAATATTGTTTTTCAATTCGCCAAGCAATATAATGAAGAAAAGCTGTATTTTTCATGCTATAGCTGGTTTGTGACAGGGAAGAATTGGAAGTGTTTACCGCATAGAATAATTATCTAAAGTATTACAAAATTTGAAAACATATGAAATTAAAGTTATGGTGGATCTAGAATATTGAAAAGAAACACGAATACGGAAGCATGTTTAACCATTGTTAAAATTTTATTATGGTTCTATAGGGAGACAATGTTAGAAATTTTTTTAAGACGGTATTCGATATTTCTTTGAGTAAATTGACATGTGCATATAACAAAACTTTTGCACAAATTCCAAAATATACATGAAAGAAAGATACTCAGGAAACAACAGATTCTATTTCAAATTTAAAAAAAAATATTTGACTTTCTAAGCAGGAGTTTAATGTGGATGGTTCTTCTGATGTTGCGAAGTTTGGGTGGGATTGAGGGAGTAAGGAATAAAAAGACATGTTTTTCAAGTAATATCATTTTGTAAAAATTCTAGAAAATTGGCATTTCTAAATCATGCAAAACAAATGAAAGAAGTATAGTTTGATCAAGAACAGCAAAGGTTTAAAATTACACGGAAAAGAGTAATTTTGAGGTACACTGATGTTTAATTTTATATACTAAATTTAATAACCATTTGCGATATCAGTTTCTTTCGCAGGTTAATTTTTTTCTTTTAAGGGAATGGACTTAGAGAGATGTAAAATGAAAAATGATGCTATGATGTGGAAAACTATGCCAGAAAATCTCTATGTGTGATCATTCAAACCTGAAGTTCAGCAATTTGATAGAAATCACAAGTGACTTCTATTCAGATAAGGGAGAAATGATATATTTAAAATAAAAACAAAAGCAGGTTCGTGTTTATCAATTATAATAATTGTTATTATAAATCCATAAGGAGAATAATTAGAAATATTTTTAAGATAGATTTCGAAATTTATATGACTTATTTCAGCATATACGAGACACATGGCTTAAGTAAAAATTTAAAAAAAATATGCTATTAAAGATATTCAGGAAGCTGTAGACGTTATTCCGAATATTTAAATAATAACTTGAAAAACTTATCTCGAAAACAGCCGGGGAAGGTAATGGAACTACTATAGTTGAGGAAGCATGGGAGGGATTGTGGGAAGGAGGAATATAAAGAGAAGTCTGTTAAGAAACACCATTTTTAAAAATTGTGGAGAGTTGGTCTTTTTTAATCACTGACAACGAATGAAAAATTGTAGAAATTGTTCAAGAAACGCAAAGGTTTAAAATTAAACGGAGAAGTGTAAAATTCTGAAATTCTGATATATTATTTTTTATATTAATATTAATAGCAATCTCCGATATCCATTTCTTTCGAAGACTACGTTTTTATGGAATGGCAGTATACAGATGTCAAGGGCGACGTTTTCTAATTTTTGGAATTCAGGTCGCAGATCACCTGCATGCATGATAAGGGTAAACTGATGTTCGGCCATTTGAAAGAAGTCAGAAATGATTGCTTCATCACTACATTTTCCTCTTACAGCAGCACTAATATACCGAAAATGATGCAGACATTTCGTTAAGCTTTTGATGAAAAACAGTGAACAATAAAAAATATTATTTTTCTTTATTAGCAGAAGAAATTGTGTAAAACTGTATTATGAATAGAGTTGCAAAAAGTCGGTTTATTCCCGAGTTTATTTCCAGTAGACCAGGTTTATTCCCAGGTTCATTCCTGAAAAACCGGTTTATTCCTAAAAATCCCTCTTTATTCCCAGGTTTATTCCGAAAAACCCGGTTTATTCCCGGATGTAAACCGCTTTTTTTAACCTTTGCAACGCTAATTATCAATGCAATGTATGCAATTTTATGTAACTAGCTACCGTTAACGATAAATCTTTTTGCAAAACCTGTTTTTGTAATGAAGAAAAGAATGTTTTCAATAGTTGCAATTAGAATCAAAAACTAAAAAAATGTCTTCAACATTTTTCGATACATTAGATGTGAGGGGCTGCCACTGGCGACTATTTTGTTTATTATTTTATCTAATATTCGTTAGATACTTAAAGATTTATAAAATATTACTTAGTGGATTTATTTGAAAGTTTCTTTGTGTAAAATGATAAATCTAATAGTCACCAATTGGTAGTAATGCTGTACCTTGTTTGTGACGCATGGTTTCGGAGATTTGATGGGAATAAAGGAAATGTACACTTCTTCGTATAAATTTAGACCGAATTTCTGTAATTATACTCATAATAGAAGGGAATGAAAAAATATCGTTCGAAATTTTTAAAAAGCATTAGGAGAAGAAAATTGAAATACGCACACTGGAGCATCATTCTCTCTAAATTCAGAAATCGAAGATTCCAGGAAATGAAGACTGCATAATAAATAGACGAGAGGAAAATTTATCAAAATACCTTAAATGGAAAAATATTGTTTTTTCAATTCGTAAAGCAATATAATGAAGAAAAGCTGTATTTTTCATGCTATAGCTGGTTTGTGACAGGGAAGAATTGAAAGTGTTTACCGCATAGAATAATTATCTAAAGTATTACAAAATTTGAAAACATATGAAATTAAATTTATGGTGGATCTAGAATATTGAAAAGAAACACGAATACGGAATCATATTTAACCATTGTTAAAATTTTATTATGGTTCTATAGGGAGACAATGTTAGAAATTTTTTTAAGACGGTATTCGATATTTCTTTGAGTAAATTGACATGTGCACATAAGAAAACTTTTGCACAAATTCCAAAATGTACATGCAAGGAAAGATACTCAGGAAACAACAGATTCTATTTCAAATTAAAAAAAAAATATTTGACTTTCTAAGCAGGAGTTTAATGTGGATGGTTCTTCTGATGTTGCGAAGTTTGGGTGGGATTGAGGGAGTAAGGAATAAAAAGACATGTTTTTCAAGTAATATCATTTTGTAAAAATTCTAGAAAATTGGCATTTCTAAATCATGCAAAACAAATGAAAGAAGTATAGTTTGATCAAGAAAAGCAAAGGTTTAAAATTACACGGAAAAGAGTAATTTTGAGGTACACTGATGTTTAGTTTTATATACTAAATTTAATAACCATTTGCGATATCAGTTTCTTTCGCAGGTTAATTTTTTTCTTTTAAGGGAATGGACTTAGAGAGATGTAAAATGAAAAATGATGCTATGATGTGGAAAACTATGCCAGAAAATCTCTATGTGTGATCATTCAAACCTGAAGTTCAGCAATTTGATAGAAATCACAAGTGACTGCTATTCAGATAAGGGAGAAATGATACATTTAAAATAAAAACAAAAGCAGGTTCGTGTTTATCAATTATAATAATTGTTATTATAAATCCATAAGGAGACTAATTAGAAATATTCTTAAGATAGATTTCGAAATTTATATGACTTATTTCAGCATATACGAGACACATGACTTAAGTAAAAATTAAAAAAAAAATATGCTATTAAAGATATTCAGGAAGCTGTAGACGTTATTCCGAATATTTAAATAATAACTTAAAAAACTTATCTCGAAAACAGCCGTTGAAGTGTAATGGAACCATTATAGTTGAGGAAGTATGGGAGGGATTGTGGGAAGGAAGAATATAAAGAGAAGTCTGTTAAGAAACATTATTTTAAAAATTGTGGAGAGTTGGTCTTTTTTAATCACAGACAACGAATGAAAAATTGTATAAATTGTTCAAGAAACGCAAAGGTTTAAAATTACACGGAGAAGTGTAAAATTCTGAAATTCTGATGTATTATGTTTTATATTAATATTAATAACAATCTCCGATATCCATTTCTTTCGAAGGCTACGTTTTTATGGAATGGGAGTATACAGATATCAAGGGCGACGTTTTCTAATTTTTGGAATTCAGGTCGCAGATCACCTGCATGCATGATAAAGGTAAACTGATGTTCGGCCATTTGAAAGAAGTCACAAATGATTGCTTCATCACTACATTTTCCTCTTACAGCAGCACTAATATACCGAAAATGATGCAGACATTTCGTTAAGCTTTTGATGAAAAACAGTGAACAATAAAAAATATTATTTTTCTTTATTAGCAGAAGAAATTGTGTAAAACTGTATTATGAATAGAGTTGCAAAAAGTCGGTTTATTCCCGAGTTTATTTCCAGTAGACCAGGTTTATTCCCAGGTTCATTCCTGAAAAACCGGTTTATTCCTAAAAATCCCTGTTTATTCCCGGATGTAAACCGTTTTTTTAACCTTTGCAACGCGAATTATGAATGCAATGTATGCAATTTTATGTAACTAGCTACCGTTAACGATAAATCTATTTGCAAAACCTGTTTTTGTAATGAAGAGAAGAACGTTTTCAATAGTTGCAATTAGAATCAAAAACTAAAAAAATGTCTTCATCATTTTTCGATACATTAGATGTGAGGGGCTGCCACTGGCGACTATTTTGTTTATTATTTTATCTAATATTCGTTAGATACTTAAAGATTTATAAAATATTACTTAATGGATTTATTTGAAAGTTTCTTTGTGTAAAATGATAAATCTAATAGTCACCAATTGGTAGTAATGCTGTACCTTGTTTGTGACGCACGGTTTCGGAGATTTGATGGGAATAAAGGAAATGTACACTTCTTCGTATAATTTTAGGCCGAATATCTGTAATTATACTCATAATAGAAGGGAATGAAAAAATATCGTTCGAAATTTTTAAAAAGCATTAGGAGAAGAAAATTGAAATACGCACACTGGAGCATCATTCTCTCTAAATTCAGAAATCGAAGATTCCAGGAAATGAAGACTGCATAATAAATAGACGAGAGGAAAATTTATCAAAATACCTTAAATGGAAAAATATTGTTTTTTCAATTCGTAAAGCAATATAATGAAGAAAAGCTGTATTTTTCATGCTATAGCTGGTTTGTGACAGGGAAGAATTGAAAGTGTTTACCGCATAGAATAATTATCTAAAGTATTACAAAATTTGAAAACATATGAAATTAAATTTATGGTGGATCTAAAATATTGAAAAGAAACACGAATACGGAATCATGTTTAACCATTGTTAAAATTTTATTATGGTTCTATAGGGAGACAATGTTAGAAATTTTTTAAGACGGTATTCGATATTTCTTTGAGTAAATTGACATGTGCACATAACAAAACTTTTGCACAAATTCCAAAATGTACATGCAAGGAAAGATACTCAGGAAACAACAGATTCTATTTCAAATTAAAAAAAAATATTTGACTTTCTAAGCAGGAGTTTAATGTGGATGGTTCTTCTGATGTTGCGAAGTTTGGGTGGGATTGAGGGAGTAAGGAATAAAAAGACATGTTTTTCAAGTAATATCATTTTGTAAAAATTCTAGAAAATTGGCATTTCTAAATCATGCAAAACAAATGAAAGAAGTATAGTTTGATCAAGAAAAGCAAAGGTTTAAAATTACACGGAAAAGA
This sequence comes from Maratus speculifer, assembly GCA_964019185.1. Classification (NCBI taxonomy): domain Eukaryota; kingdom Metazoa; phylum Arthropoda; class Arachnida; order Araneae; family Salticidae; genus Maratus; species Maratus speculifer. The sequence continues at coordinate 121,800,790 of OZ025303.1, read as the reverse complement.
GTAATTTTGAGGTACACTGATGTTTAATTTTATATACTAAATTTAATAACCATTTGCGATATCAGTTTCTTTCGCAGGCTAATTTTTTTCTTTTAAGGGAATGGACTTAGAGAGATGTAAAATGAAAAATGATGCTATGATGTGGAAAACTATGCCAGAAAATCTCTATGTGTGATCATTCAAACCTGAAGTTCAGGAATTTGATAGAAATCACAAGTGACTGCTATTCAGAGAAGGGAGAAATGATACATTTAAAATAAAAACAAAAGCAGGTTCATGTTTATCAATTATAATAATTGTTATTATAAATCCATAAGGAGACTAATTAGAAATATTCTTAAGATAGATTTCGAAATTTATATGACTTATTTCAGCATATACGAGACACATGACTTAAGTAAAAATTAAAAATAAATATGCTATTAAAGATATTCAGGACGCTGTAGACGTTATTCCGAATATTTAAATAATAACTTAAAAAACTTATCTCGAAAACAGCCGGGGAAGTGTAATGGAACCACTATAGTTGAGGAAGCATGGGAGGGATTGTGGGAAGGAAGAATATAAAGAGAAGTCTGTTAAGAAACATCATTTTAAAAATTGTGGAGAGTTGGTCTTTTTTAATCACTGACAAAGAATGAAAAATTGTATAAATTGTTCAAGAAACGCAAAGGTTTAAAATTACACGGAGAAGTGTAAAATTCTGAAATTCTGATGTATTATGTTTTATATTAATATTAATAACAATCTCCGATATCCATTTCTTTCGAAGGCTACGTTTTTATGGAATGGGAGTATACAGATGTCAAGGGCGACGTTTTCTAATTTTTGGAATTCAGGTCGCAGATCAACTGCATGCATGATAAGGGTAAACTGATGTTCGGCCATTTGAAAGAAGTCACAAATGATTGCTTCATCACTACATTTTCCTCTTACAGCAGCACTAATATACCGAAAATGATGCAGACATTTCGTTAAGCTTTTGATGAAAAACAGTGAACAATAAAAAATATTATTTTTCTTCATTAGAAGAAGAAATTGTGTAAAACTGTATTATGAATAGAGTTGCAAAAAGTCGGTTTATTCCCGAGTTTATTTCCAGTAGACCAGGTTTATTCCCAGGTTCATTCCTGAAAAACCGGTTTATTCCTAAAAATCCCTGTTTATTCCGAAAATCCCTGTTTATTCCCGGTTGTAAACCGTTTTTTTAACCTTTGCAACGCTAATTATCAATGCAATGTATGCAATTTTATGTAACTAGCTACCGTTAACGATAAATCTATTTGCAAAACCTGTTTTTGTAATGAAGAAAAGAATTTTTTCAATAGTTGCAATTAGAATCAAAAACTAGAAAAATGTCTTCAACATTTTTCGATACATTAGATGTGAGGGGCTGCCACTGGCGACTATTTTGTTTATTATTTTATATAATATTCTTTAGATACTTAAAGATTTATAAAATATTACTTAATGGATTTATTATAAAGTTTCTTTGTGTAAAATGATAAATCTAATAGTCACCAATTGGTAGTAATGCTGTACCTTGTTTGTGACGCATCTTTTCGGAGATTTGATGGGAATAAAGGAAATGTACACTTCTTCGTATAATTTTAGACCGAATTTCTGTAATTATACTCATAATAGAAGGAAATGAAAAAATATCGATCGAAATTTTTAAAAAGCATTAGGAGAAGAAAATTGAAATGCGCACACTATGGCATCATTCTCTCTAAATTCAGAAATCGAAGATTCCAGGAAATGAAGACCGCATAATAAATAGACGAGAGGAAAATTTATCAAAATACCTTAAATGGAAAAATATTGTTTTTCAATTCGCCAAGCAATATAATGAAGAAAAGCTGTATTTTTCATGCTATAGCTGGTTTGTGACAGGGAAGAATTGGAAGTGTTTACCGCATAGAATAATTATCTAAAGTATTACAAAATTTGAAAACATATGAAATTAAAGTTATGGTGGATCTAGAATATTGAAAAGAAACACGAATACGGAAGCATGTTTAACCATTGTTAAAATTTTATTATGGTTCTATAGGGAGACAATGTTAGAAATTTTTTTAAGACGGTATTCGATATTTCTTTGAGTAAATTGACATGTGCATATAACAAAACTTTTGCACAAATTCCAAAATATACATGAAAGAAAGATACTCAGGAAACAACAGATTCTATTTCAAATTTAAAAAAAAATATTTGACTTTCTAAGCAGGAGTTTAATGTGGATGGTTCTTCTGATGTTGCGAAGTTTGGGTGGGATTGAGGGAGTAAGGAATAAAAAGACATGTTTTTCAAGTAATATCATTTTGTAAAAATTCTAGAAAATTGGCATTTCTAAATCATGCAAAACAAATGAAAGAAGTATAGTTTGATCAAGAACAGCAAAGGTTTAAAATTACACGGAAAAGAGTAATTTTGAGGTACACTGATGTTTAATTTTATATACTAAATTTAATAACCATTTGCGATATCAGTTTCTTTCGCAGGTTAATTTTTTTCTTTTAAGGGAATGGACTTAGAGAGAAGTAAAATGAAAAATGATGCTATGATGTGGAAAACTATGCCAGAAAATCTCTATGTGTGATCATTCAAACCTGAAGTTCAGCAATTTGATAGAAATCACAAGTGACTTCTATTCAGATAAGGGAGAAATGATATATTTAAAATAAAAACAAAAGCAGGTTCGTGTTTATCAATTATAATAATTGTTATTATAAATCCATAAGGAGAATAATTAGAAATATTTTTAAGATAGATTTCGAAATTTATATGACTTATTTCAGCATATACGAGACACATGGCTTAAGTAAAAATTTAAAAAAAATATGCTATTAAAGATATTCAGGAAGCTGTAGACGTTATTCCGAATATTTAAATAATAACTTGAAAAACTTATCTCGAAAACAGCCGGGGAAGGTAATGGAACTACTATAGTTGAGGAAGCATGGGAGGGATTGTGGGAAGGAGGAATATAAAGAGAAGTCTGTTAAGAAACACCATTTTTAAAAATTGTGGAGAGTTGGTCTTTTTTAATCACTGACAACGAATGAAAAATTGTAGAAATTGTTCAAGAAACGCAAAGGTTTAAAATTAAACGGAGAAGTGTAAAATTCTGAAATTCTGATATATTATTTTTTATATTAATATTAATAGCAATCTCCGATATCCATTTCTTTCGAAGGCTACGTTTTTATGGAATATCAGTATACAGATGTCAAGGGCGACGTTTTCTAATTTTTGGAATTCAGGTCGCAGATCACCTGCATGCATGATAAGGGTAAACTGATGTTCGGCCATTTGAAAGAAGTCACAAATGATTGCTTCATCACTACATTTTCCTCTTACAGCAGCACTAATATACCGAAAATGATGCAGACATTTCGTTAAGCTTTTGATGAAAAACAGTGAACAATAAAAAATATTATTTTTCTTTATTAGCAGAAGAAATTGTGTAAAACTGTATTATGAATAGAGTTGCAAAAAGTCGGTTTATTCCCGAGTTTATTTCCAGTAGACCAGGTTTATTCCCAGGTTCATTCCTGAAAAACCGGTTTATTCCTAAAAATCCCTCTTTATTCCCAGGTTTATTCCGAAAAACCCGGTTTATTCCCGGATGTAAACCGCTTTTTTTAACCTTTGCAACGCTAATTATCAATGCAATGTATGCAATTTTATGTAACTAGCTACCGTTAACGATAAATCTTTTTGCAAAACCTGTTTTTGTAATGAAGAAAAGAATGTTTTCAATAGTTGCAATTAGAATCAAAAACTAAAAAAATGTCTTCAACATTTTTCGATACATTAGATGTGAGGGGCTGCCACTGGCGACTATTTTGTTTATTATTTTATCTAATATTCGTTAGATACTTAAAGATTTATAAAATATTACTTAGTGGATTTATTTGAAAGTTTCTTTGTGTAAAATGATAAATCTAATAGTCACCAATTGGTAGTAATGCTGTACCTTGTTTGTGACGCATGGTTTCGGAGATTTGATGGGAATAAAGGAAATGTACACTTCTTCGTATAATTTTAGACCGAATTTCTGTAATTATACTCATAATAGAAGGGAATGAAAAAATATCGTTCGAAATTTTTAAAAAGCATTAGGAGAAGAAAATTGAAATACGCACACTGGAGCATCATTCTCTCTAAATTCAGAAACCGAAGATTCCAGGAAATGAAGACTGCATAATAAATAGACGAGAGGAAAATTTATCAAAATACCTTAAATGGAAAAATATTGTTTTTTCAATTCGTAAAGCAATATAATGAAGAAAAGCTGTATTTTTCATGCTATAGCTGATTTGTGACAGGGAAGAATTGAAAGTGTTTACCGCATAGAATAATTATCTAAAGTATTACAAAATTTGAAAACATATGAAATTAAATTTATGGTGGATCTAGAATATTGAAAAGAAACACGAATACGGAATCATATTTAACCATTGTTAAAATTTTATTATGGTTCTATAGGGAGACAATGTTAGAAATTTTTTTAAGACGGTATTCGATATTTCTTTGAGTAAATTGACATGTGCACATAAGAAAACTTTTGCACAAATTCCAAAATGTACATGCAAGGAAAGATACTCAGGAAACAACAGATTCTATTTCAAATTAAAAAAAAAATATTTGACTTTCTAAGCAGGAGTTTAATGTGGATGGTTCTTCTGATGTTGCGAAGTTTGGGTGGGATTGAGGGAGTAAGGAATAAAAAGACATGTTTTTCAAGTAATATCATTTTGTAAAAATTCTAGAAAATTGGCATTTCTAAATCATGCAAAACAAATGAAAGAAGTATAGTTTGATCAAGAAAAGCAAAGGTTTAAAATTACACGGAAAAGAGTAATTTTGAGGTACACTGATGTTTAGTTTTATATACTAAATTTAATAACCATTTGCGATATCAGTTTCTTTCGCAGGTTAATTTTTTTCTTTTAAGGGAATGGACTTAGAGAGATGTAAAATGAAAAATGATGCTATGATGTGGAAAACTATGCCAGAAAATCTCTATGTGTGATCATTCAAACCTGAAGTTCAGCAATTTGATAGAAATCACAAGTGACTGCTATTCAGATAAGGGAGAAATGATACATTTAAAATAAAAACAAAAGCAGGTTCGTGTTTATCAATTATAATAATTGTTATTATAAATCCATAAGGAGACTAATTAGAAATATTCTTAAGATAGATTTCGAAATTTATATGACTTATTTTAGCATATACGAGACACATGACTTAAGTAAAAATTAAAAAAAAAAATATGCTATTAAAGATATTCAGGAAGCTGTAGACGTTATTCCGAATATTTAAATAATAACTTAAAAAACTTATCTCGAAAACAGCCGTTGAAGTGTAATGGAACCATTATAGTTGAGGAAGTATGGGAGGGATTGTGGGAAGGAAGAATATAAAGAGAAGTCTGTTAAGAAACATTATTTTAAAAATTGTGGAGAGTTGGTCTTTTTTAATCACTGACAACGAATGAAAAATTGTATAAATTGTTCAAGAAACGCAAAGGTTTAAAATTACACGGAGAAGTGTAAAATTCTGAAATTCTGATGTATTATGTTTTATATTAATATTAATAACAATCTCCGATATCCATTTCTTTCGAAGGCTACGTTTTTATGGAATGGGAGTATACAGATATCAAGGGCGACGTTTTCTAATTTTTGGAATTCAGGTCGCAGATCACCTGCATGCATGATAAAGGTAAACTGATGTTCGGCCATTTGAAAGAAGTCACAAATGATTGCTTCATCACTACATTTTCCTCTTACAGCAGCACTAATATACCGAAAATGATGCAGACATTTCGTTAAGCTTTTGATGAAAAACAGTGAACAATAAAAAATATTATTTTTCTTTATTAGCAGAAGAAATTGTGTAAAACTGTATTATGAATAGAGTTGCAAAAAGTCGGTTTATTCCCGAGTTTATTTCCAGTAGACCAGGTTTATTCCCAGGTTCATTCCTGAAAAACCGGTTTATTCCTAAAAATCCCTGTTTATTCCCGGATGTAAACCGTTTTTTTAACCTTTGCAACGCGAATTATGAATGCAATGTATGCAATTTTATGTAACTAGCTACCGTTAACGATAAATCTATTTGCAAAACCTGTTTTTGTAATGAAGAGAAGAACGTTTTCAATAGTTGCAATTAGAATCAAAAACTAAAAAAATGTCTTCATCATTTTTCGATACATTAGATGTGAGGGGCTGCCACTGGCGACTATTTTGTTTATTATTTTATCTAATATTCGTTAGATACTTAAAGATTTATAAAATATTACTTAATGGATTTATTTGAAAGTTTTTTTGTGTAAAATGATAAATCTAATAGTCACCAATTGGTAGTAATGCTGTACCTTGTTTGTGACGCATGGTTTCGGAGATTTGATGGGAATAAAGGAAATGTACACTTCTTCGTATAATTTTAGACCGAATTTCTGTAATTATACTCATAATAGAAGGAAATGAAAAAATATCGTTCGAAATTTTTAAAAAGCATTAGGAGAAGAAAATTGAAATACGCACACTGGAGCATCATTCTCTCTAAATTCAGAAATCGAAGATTCCAGGAAATGAAGACCGCATAATAAATAGACGAGAGGAAAATTTATCAAAATACCTTAAATGGAAAAATATAGTTTTTTCAATTCGTAAAGCAATATAATGAAGAAAAGCTGTATTTTTCATGCTATAGCTGGTTTGTGACAGGGAAGAATTGAAAGTGTTTACCGCATAGAATAATTATCTAAAGTATTACAAAATTTGAAAACATATGAAATTAAATTTATGGTGGATCTAGAATATTGAAAAGAAACACGAATACGGAATCATGTTTAACCATTGTTAAAATTTTATTATGGTTCTATAGGGAGACAATGTTAGAAATTTTTTTAAGACGGTATTCGATATTTCTTTGAGTAAATTGACATGTGCACATAACAAAACTTTTGCACAAATTCCAAAATGTACATGCAAGGAAAGATACTCAGGAAACAACAGATTCTATTTCAAATAAAAAAAAAATATTTGACTTTCTAAGCAGGAGTTTAATGTGGATGGTTCTTCTGATGTTGCGAAGTTTGGGTGGGATTGAGGGAGTAAGGAATAAAAAGACATGTTTTTCAAGTAATATCATTTTGTAAAAATTCTAGAAAATTGGCATTTCTAAATCATGCAAAACAAATGAAAGAAGTATAGTTTGATCAAGAAAAGCAAAGGTTTAAAATTACACGGAAAAGAGTAATTTTGAGGTACACTGATGTTTAATTTTATATACTAAATTTAATAACCATTTGCGATATCAGTTTCTTTCGCAGGTTAATTTTTTTCTTTTAAGGGAAAGGATTTAGAGAGATGTAAAATGAAAAATGATGCTATGATGTGGAAAACTATGCCAGAAAATCTCTATGTGTGATCATTCAAACTTGAAGTTCAGGAATTTGATAGAAATCACAAGTGACTGCTATTCAGATAAGGGAGAAATGATACATTTAAAATAAAAACAAAAGCAGGTTCGTGTTTATCAATTATAATAATTGTTATTTTAAATCCATAAGGAGACTAATTAGAAATATTTTTAAGATAGATATCGAAATTTATATGACTTATTTCAGCATATACGAGGCACATGACTTAAGTAAAAATTAAAAAAAAAAATATGCTATTAAAGATATTCAGGAAGCTGTAGACGTTATTCCGAATATTTAAATAATAACTTAAAAAACTTATCTCGAAAACAGCCGGGGAAGTGTAATGGAACCACTATAGTTGAGGAAGCATGGGAGGGATTGTGGGAAGGAAGAATATAAAGAGAAGTCTGTTAAGAAACATCATTTTAAAAATTGTGGAGAGTTGTTCTTTTTTAATCACTGACAACGAATGAAAAATTGTATAAATTGTTCAAGAAACGCAAAGGTTTAAAATTACACGGAGAAGTGTAAAATTCTGAAATTCTGATGTATTATGTTTTATATTAATATTAATAACAATCTCCGATATCCATTTCTTTCGAAGGCTACGTTTTTATGGAATGGGAGTATACAGATGTCAAGGGCGACGTTTTCTAATTTTTGGAATTCAGGTCGCAGATCACCTGCATGCATGATAAAGGTAAACTGATGTTCGGCCATTTGAAAGAAGTCACAAATGATTGCTTCATCACTACATTTTCCTCTTACAGCAGCACTAATATACCGAAAATGATGCAGACATTTCGTTAAGCTTTTGATGAAAAACAGTGAACAATAAAAAATACTCCCTCTGTCCCAAATTAGTTGCGACATTTGAATATTTTTGTACTGATTATTCATATTTAAGACTTTATGATTTCGTTTGAACATTTTTCAGAGAGCCATACTATCAATCAACAATATTTACGTACCTAACATTCCCTCCATAATTCCATAAATAGGTAATTAATTAATTAAAAAAATCCCGGTTTACACGCTCATAAGCCACGCCCCATCGTGTAAAGATTTTTTTGAACAGTAATCACATAAAACTGTCTTCAAGCTAATCAATCGTAAATTCATTTACGATCTTTTATTCCAAAATTTCTGACATGTTTTAGCACAAACATGCTGCAAACAAAATCGAATTCTGTCGAGCGTATTTTTTTTAAAATAGACGTTGCTTAATGATGGGTGAAATACGCACCAATGTTTTTTTCTTTCTTGAGAGACCTATTTAATACTGATTTACGAATTATAACAACATACGATAATTTTCGCAGTGATTGACTTCGTTTTCTTGGGACATCTTTGATTTTTCTCGGTGGCCTTTTTTTTCTTTTTTTTTTTTTTTTTTTTGGCGTCCGCATTTACAATTTTTTGTAAACTTACATTGCAAATTTCTTCATCTTTTACTTTTGACCAGTGTTGCTAATGGGCTACTTTTTTAAAATTCGGATTTGTTGATTGGCACAATTTTTTTTAAACGGTAAATTACTTTTTGTTTTCGCCTTAATTATCATGTCTATGAATAAGCCACATTTTATCATTTGTAAAAAGGGGTGCCAATCAAGAAACTGAATTTAAAAAAAGTAGCCCACCTGGCAACACTGATTTTGACGGCTTTTCCTGTTACTGCAAACGAGATAGGATGATAAACATTATGATATACATTGAATTATATATCTGCAGCATTTATGTCATTAAGGATTAGTTTAAATTTTTTCAAATATCGTTTCAATCATTTCAGCACAGTGTTGCGCTCAATATCAATCATTTCATTCTTCAGCTACGTTTCTAAACTATTATTTCTTTTACTTTTACTTTAAATTCGAGTTAACATCGTTTCAGGCACCTAGTATGCACCGTTATACTCATTATAGTATAATTTTACTGGTGTCTATCTACTAAATTACATCAGAAGTTATATATGACTCCACCTACTTGAAATGTCGCAACTAATTTGGGACAAGATTTTCAACCTAAATGTCGCAACTAATTTGGGACAGAGGGAGTATTATTTTTCTTTATTAGCAGAAGAAATTGTGTAAAACTGTATTATGAATAGAGTTGCAAAAAGTCGGTTTATTCCCAAGTTTATTTCCAGTAGACCAGGTTTATTCCCAGGTTCATTCCTGAAAAACCGGTTTATTCCTAAAAATCCCTGTTTATTCCCGGATGTAAACCGTTTTTTTAACCTTTGCAACGCGAATTATGAATGCAATGTATGCAATTTTATGTAACTAGCTACCGTTAACGATAAATCTATTTGCAAAACCTGTTTTTGTAATGAAGAGAAGAACGTTTTCAATAGTTGCAATTAGAATCAAAAACTAAAAAAATGTCTTCATCATTTTTCGATACATTAGATGTGAGGGGCTGCCACTGGCGACTATTTTGTTTATTATTTTATCTAATATTCGTTAGATACTTAAAGATTTATAAAATATTACTTAATGGATTTATCTGAAAGTTTCTTTGTGTAAAATGATAAATCTAATAGTCACCAATTGGTAGTAATGCTGTACCTTGTTTGTGACGCACGGTTTCGGAGATTTGATGGGAATAAAGGAAATGTACACTTCTTCGTATAATTTTAGACCGAATATCTGTAATTATACTCATAATAGAAGGGAATGAAAAAATATCGTTCGAAATTTTTAAAAAGCATTAGGAGAAGAAAATTGAAATACGCACACTGGAGCATCATTCTCTCTAAATTCAGAAATCGAAGATTCCAGGAAATGAAGACTGCATAATAAAAAGACGAGAGGAAAATTTATCAAAATACCTTAAATGGAAAAATATTGTTTTTTCAATTCGTAAAGCAATATAATGGAGAAAAGCTGTATTTTTCATGCTATAGCTGGTTTGTGACAGGGAAGAATTGAAAGTGTTTACCGCATAGAATAATTATCTAAAGTATTACAAAATTTGAAAACATATGAAATTAAATTTATGGTGGATCTAGAATATTGAAAAGAAACACGAATACGGAATCATGTTTAACCATTGTTAAAATTTTATTATGGTTCTATAGGGAGACAATGTTAGAAATTTTTTTAAGACGGTATTCGATATTTCTTTGAGTAAATTGACATGTGCACGTAACAAAACTTTTGCACAAATTCCAAAATGTACATGCAAGGAAAGATACTCAGGAAACAACAGATTCTATTTCAAATTAAAAAAAAATATTTGACTTTCTAAGCAGGAGTTTAATGTGGATGGTTCTTCTGATGTTGCGAAGTTTGGGTGGGATTGAGGGAGTAAGGAATAAAAAGACATGTTTTTCAAGTAATATCATTTTGTAAAAATTCTAGAAAATTGGCATTTCTAAATCATGCAAAACAAATGAAAGAAGTATAGTTTGATCAAGAAAAGCAAAGGTTTAAAATTACACGGAAAAGAGTAATTTTGAGGTACACTGATGCTTAGTTTTATATACTAAATTTAATAACCATTTGCGATAACAGTTTCTTTCGCAGGTTAATTTTTTTCTTTTAAGGGAATGGACTTAGAGAGATGTAAAATGAAAAATGATGCTATGATGTGGAAAACTATGCCAGAAAATCTCTATGTGTGATCATTCAAACCTGAAGTTCAGCAATTTGATAGAAATCACAAGTGACTGCTATTCAGATAAGGGAGAAATGATACATTTAAAATAAAAACAAAAGCAGGTTCGTGTTTATCAATTATAATAATTATTATTATAAATTCATAAGGAGACTAATTAGAAATATTCTTAAGATAGATTTCGAAATTTATATGACTTATTTCAGCATATACGAGACACATGACTTAAGTAAAAATTAAAAAAAAAATATGCTATTAAAGATATTCAGGAAGCTGTAGACGTTATTCCGAATATTTAAATAATAACTTAAAAAACTTATCTCGAAAACAGCCGTTGAAGTGTAATGGAACCACTATAGTTGAGGAAGCATGGGAGGGATTGTGGGAAGGAAGAATATAAAGAGAAGTCTGTTAAGAAACATTATTTTAAAAATTGTGGAGAGTTGGTCTTTTTTAATCACTGACAACGAATGAAAAATTGTATAAATTGTTCAAGAAACGCAAAGGTTTAAAATTACACGGAGAAGTGTAAAATTCTGAAATTCTGATGTATTATGTTTTATATTAATATTAATAACAATCTCCGATATCCATTTCTTTCGAAGGCTACGTTTTTATGGAATGGGAGTATACAGATGTCAAGGGCGACGTTTTCTAATTTTTGGAATTCAGGTCGCAGATCACCTGCATGCATGATAAGGGTAAACTGATGTTCGGCCATTTGAAAGAAGTCACAAACGATTGCTTCATCACTACATCTTCCTCTTACAGCAGCACTAATATACCGAAAATGATGCAGACATTTCGTTAAGCTTTTGATGAAAAACAGTGAACAATAAAAAATATTATTTTTCTTTATTAGAAGAAGAAATTGTGTAAAACTGTATTATGAATAGAGTTGCAAAAAGTCGGTTTATTCCCGAGTTTATTTCCAGTAGACCAGGTTTATTCCCAGGTTCATTCCTGAAAAACCGGTTTATTTCTAAAAATCCCTGTTTATTCCCAGGTTTATTCCGAAAAACCCGGTTTATTCCCGGATGTAAATCGTTTTTTTTAACCTTTGCAACGCTAATTATCAATGCAATGTATGCAATTTTATGTAACTACCTACCGTTAACGATAAATCTATTTGCAAAACCTGTTTTTGTAATGAAGAAAAGAATGTTTTCAATAGTTGCAATTAGAATCAAAAACTAAAAAAATGTCTTCAACATTTTTCGATACATTAGATGTGAGGGGCTGCCACTGGCGACTATTTTGTTTATTATTTTATCTAATATTCGTTATATACTTAAAGATTTATAAAATATTACTTAATGGATTTATTAGAAAGTTTCTTTGTGTAAAATGATAAATCTAATAGTCACCAATTGGTAGTAATGCTTTACCTTGTTTGTGACGCATCTTTTCGGAGATTTGATGGGAATAAAGGAAATGTACACTTCTTCGTATAATTTTAGACCGAATTTCTGTAATTATACTCATAATAGAAGGAAATGAAAAAATATCGTTCGAAATTTTTAAAAAGCATTAGGAGAAGAAAATTGAAATACGCACACTATGGCATCATTCTCTCTAAATTCAGAAATCGAAGATTCCAGGAAATGAAGACCGCATAATAAATAGACGAGAGGAAAATTTATCAAAATACCTTAAATGGAAAAATATTGTTTTTTCAATTCGCAAAGCAATATAATGAAGAAAAGCTGTATTTTTCATGCTATAGCTGGTTTGTGACAGGGAAGAATTGGAAGTGTTTACCGCATAGAATAATTATCTAAAGTATTACAAAATTTGAAAACATATGAAATTAAACTTATGGTGGATCTAGAATATTGAAAAGAAACACGAATACGGAAGCATGTTTAACCATTGTTAAAATTTTATTATGGTTCTATAGGGAGACAATGTTAGAAATTTTTTTAAGACGGTATTCGATATTTCTTTGAGTAAATTGACATGTGCACATAACAAAACTTTTGCACAAATTCCAAAATGTACATGCAAGGAAAGATACTCAGGAAACAACAGATTCTATTTCAAATTAAAAAAAAAATATTTGACTTTCTAAGCAGGAGTTTAATGTGGATGGTTCTTCTGATGTTGCGAAGTTTGGGTGGGATTGAGGGAGTAAGGAATAAAAAGACATGTTTTTCAAGTAATATCATTTTGTAAAAATTCTAGAAAATTGGCATTTCTAAATCATGCAAAACAAATGAAAGAAGTATAGTTTGATCAAGAAAAGCAAAGGTTTAAAATTACACGGAAAAGAGTAATTTTGAGGTACACTGATGTTTAGTTTTATATACTAAATTTAATAACCATTTGCGATATCAGTTTCTTTCGCAGGTTAATTTTTTTCTTTTAAGGGAATGGACTTAGAGAGATGTAAAATGAAAAATGATGCTATGATGTGGAAAACTATGCCAGAAAATCTCTATGTGTGATCATTCAAACCTGAAGTTCAGCAATTTGATAGAAATCACAAGTGACTGCTATTCAGATAAGGGAGAAATGATACATTTAAAATAAAAACAAAAGCAGGTTCGTGTTTATCAATTACAATAATTGTTATTATAAATTCATAAGGAGACTAATTAGAAATATTCTTAAGATAGATTTCGAAATTTATATGACTTATTTCAGCATATACGAGACACATGACTTAAGTTAAAATTAAAAAAAAAATATGCTATTAAAGATATTCAGGAAGCTGTACACGTTATTCCGAATATTTAAATAATAACTTAAAAAACTTATCTCGAAAACAGCCGTTGAAGTGTAATGGAACCACTATAGTTGAGGAAGCATGGGAGGGATTGTGGGAAGGAAGAATATAAAGAGAAGTCTGTTAAGAAACATCATTTTTAAAAATTGTGGAGAGTTGTTCTATCACTGACAACGAATGAAAAATTGTATAAATTGTTCAAGAAACGCAAAGGTTTAAAATTACACGGAGAAGTGTAAAATTCTGGAATTCTGATATATTATTTTTTATATTAATATTAATAACAATCTCCGATATCCATTTCTTTCGAAGGCTACGTTTTTATGGAATGGGAGTATACAGATGTCAAGGGCGACGTTTTCTAATTTTTGGAATTCAGGTCGCAGATCACCTGCATGCATGATAAGGGTAAACTGATGTTCGGCCATTTGAAAGAAGTCACAAATGATTGCTTCATCACTACATTTTCCTCTTACAGCAGCACTAATATACCGAAAATGATGCAGACATTTCGTTAAGCTTTTGATGAAAAACAGTGAACAATAAAAAATATTATTTTTCTTTATTAGCAGAAGAAATTGTGTAAAACTGTATTATGAATAGAGTTGCAAAAAGTCGGTTTATTCCCGAGTTTATTTCCAGTAGACCAGGTTTATTCCCAGGTTCATTCCTGAAAAACCGGTTTATTCCTAAAAATCCCTGTTTATTCCCGGATGTAAACCGTTTTTTAACCTTTGCAACGCGAATTATGAATGCAATGTATGCAATTTTATGTAACTAGCTACCGTTAACGATAAATCTATTTGCAAAACCTGTTTTTGTAATGAAGAGAAGAACGTTTTCAATAGTTGCAATTAGAATCAAAAACTAAAAAAATGTCTTCATCATTTTTCGATACATTAGATGTGAGGGGCTGCCACTGGCGACTATTTTGTTTATTATTTTATCTAATATTCGTTAGATACTTAAAGATTTATAAAATATTACTTAATGGATTTATTTGAAAGTTTCTTTGTGTAAAATGATAAATCTAATAGTCACCAATTGGTAGTAATGCTGTACCTTGTTTGTGACGCATGGTTTCGGAGATTTGATGGGAATAAAGGAAATGTACACTTCTTCGTATAATTTTAGACCGAATTTCTGTAATTATACTCATAATAGAAGGAAATGAAAAAATATCGTTCGAAATTTTTAAAAAGCATTAGGAGAAGAAAATTGAAATACGCACACTGGAGCATCATTCTCTCTAAATTCAGAAATCGAAGATTCCAGGAAATGAAGACTGCATAATAAATAGACGAGAGGAAAATTTATCAAAATACCTTAAATGGAAAAATATTGTTTTTTCAATTCGTAAAGCAATATAATGAAGAAAAGCTGTATTTTTCATGCTATAGCTGGTTTGTGACAGGGAAGAATTGAAAGTGTTTACCGCATAGAATAATTATCTAAAGTATTACAAAATTTGAAAACATATGAAATTAAATTTATGGTGGATCTAGAATATTGAAAAGAAACACGAATACGGAATCATGTTTAACCATTGTTAAAATTTTATTATGGTTCTATAGGGAGACAATGTTAGAAATTTTTTTAAGACGGTATTCGATATTTCTTTGAGTAAATTGACATGTGCACATAACAAAACTTTTGCACAAATTCCAAAATGTACATGCAAGGAAAGATACTCAGGAAACAACAGATTCTATTTCAAAAAAAAAAAATATTTGACTTTCTAAGCAGGAGTTTAATGTGGATGGTTCTTCTGATGTTGCGAAGTTTGGGTGGGATTGAGGGAGTAAGGAATAAAAAGACATGTTTTTCAAGTAATATCATTTTGTAAAAATTCTAGAAAATTGGCATTTCTAAATCATGCAAAACAAATGAAAGAAGTATAGTTTGATCAAGAACAGCAAAGGTTTAAAATTACACGGAAAAGAGTAATTTTGAGAAACACTGATGTTTAATTTTATATACTAAATTTAATAACCATTTGCGATATCAGTTTCTTTCGCAGGTTAATTTTTTTCTTTTAAGGGAATGGACTTAGAGAGATGTAAAATGAAAAATGATGCTATGATGTGGAAAAATAGGCCAGAAAATCTCTATGTGTGATCATTCAAACCTGAAGTTCAGCAATTTGATAGAAATCACAAGTGACTTCTTTTCAGATAAGGGAGAAATGATATATTTAAAATAAAAACAAAAGCAGGTTCGTGTTTATCAATTATAATAATTGTTATTATAAATCCATAAGGAGACTAATTAGAAATATTTTTAAGATAGATTTCTAAATTTATATGACTTATTTCAGCATATACGAGACACATGGCTTAAGTAAAAATTAAAAAAAAATATGCTATTAAAGATATTCAGGAAGCTGTAGACGTTATTCCGAATATTTAAATAATAACTTGAAAAACGTATCTCGAAAACAGCCGGGGAAGTGTAAAGGAACTACTATAGTTGAGGAAGCATGGGAGGGATTGTGGGAAGGAGGAATATAAAGAGAAGTCTGTTAAGAAACATCATTTTTAAAAATTGTGGAGAGTTGTTCTTTTTTAATCACTGACAACGAATGAAAAATTGTATAAATTGTTCAAGAAACGCAAAGGTTTAAAATTACACGGAGAAGTGTAAAATTCTGAAATTCTGATGTATTATGTTTTATATTAATATTAATAACAATCTCCGATATCCATTTCTTTCGAAGGCTACGTTTTTATGGAATGGGAGTATACAGATGTCAAGTGCGACGTTTTCTAATTTTTGGAATTCAGGTCGCAGATCACCTGCATGCATGATAAGGGTAAACTGATGTTCGGCCATTTGAAAGAAGTCACAAATGATTGCTTCATCACTACATTTTCCTCTTACAGCAGCACTAATATACCGAAAATGATGCAGACATTTCGTTAAGCTTTTGATGAAAAACAGTGAACAATAAAAAATATTATTTTTCTTCATTAGAAGAAGAAATTGTGTAAAACTGTATTATGAATAGAGTTGCAAATAGTCGGTTTATTCCCGAGTTTATTTCCAGTAGACCAGGTTTATTCCCAGGTTCATTCCTGAAAAACCGGTTTATTCCTAAAAATCCCTGTTTATTCCCAGGTTTATTCCGAAAAACCCGGTTTATTCCCGGATGTAAACCGTTTTTTTTAACCTTTGCAACGCTAATTATCAATGCAATGTATGCAATTTTATGTAACTACCTACCGTTAACGATAAATCTATTTGCAAAACCTGTTTTTGTAATGAAGAGAAGAACGTTTTCAATAGTTGCAATTAGAATCAAAAACTAAAAAAATGTCTTCATCATTTTTCGATACATTAGATGTGAGGGGCTGCCACTGGCGACTATTTTGTTTATTATTTTATCTAATATTCGTTAGATACTTAAAGATTTATAAAATATTACTTAATGTATTTATTTGAAAGTTTCTTTGTGTAAAATGATAAATCTAATAGTCACCAATTGGTAGTAATGCTGTACCTTGTTTGTGACGCATGGTTTCGGAGATTTGATGGGAATAAAGGAAATGTACACTTCTACGTATAATTTTAGACCGAATTTCTGTAATTATACTCATAATAGAAGGAAATGAAAAAATATCGTTCGACATTTTTAAAAAGCATTAGGAGAAGAAAATTGTAATACGCACACTGGAGCATCATTCTCTCTAAATTCAGAAATCGAAGATTCCAGGAAATGAAGACTGCATAATAAATAGACGGGAGGAAAATTTATCAAAATACCTTAAATGGAAAAATATTGTTTTTTCAATTCGTAAAGCAATATAATTAAGAAAAGCTGTATTTTTCATGCTATAGCTGGTTTGTGACAGGGAAGAATTGAAAGTGTTTACCGCATAGAATAATTATCTAAAGTATTACAAAATTTGAAAACATATGAAATTAAATTTATGGTGGATCTAGAATATTGAAAAGAAACACGAATACGGAATCATGTTTAACCATTGTTAAAATTTTATTATGGTTCTATAGGGAGAGAATGTTAGAAATTTTTTTAAGACGGTATTCGATATTTCTTTGAGTAAATTGACATGTGCACATAACAAAACTTTTGCACAAATTCCAAAATGTACATGCAAGGAAAGATACTCAGGAAACAACAGATTCTATATCAAATTAAAAAAAAAATATTTGACTTTCTGAGCAGGAGTTTAATGTGGATGGTTCTTCTGATGTTGCGAAGTTTGGGTGGGATTGAGGGAGTAAGGAATAAAAAGACATGTTTTTCAAGTAATATCATTTTGTAAAAATTCTAGAAAATTGGCATTTCTAAATCATGCAAAACAAGTGAAAGAAGTATAGTTTGATGAAGAAAAGCAAAGGTTTAAAATTACACGGAAAAGAGTAATTTTGAGGTACTCTGATGTTTAATTTTATATACTAAATTTAATAACCATTTGCGATATCAGTTTCTTTCGCAGGTTAATTTTTTTCTTTTAAGGGAATGGACTTAGAGAGATGTAAAATGAAAAATGATGCTATGATGTGGAAAACTATGCCAGAAAATCTCTATGTGTGATCATTCAAACCTGAAGTTCAGGAATTTGATAGAAATCACAAGTGACTGCTATTCAGATAAGGGAGAAATGATACATTTAAAATAAAAACAAAAGCAGGTTCGTGTTTATCAATTACAATAATTGTTATTATAAATTCATAAGGAGACTAATTAGAAATATTCTTAAGATAGATTTCGAAATTTATATGACTTATTTCAGCATATACGAGACACATGACTTAAGTAAAAATTAAAAAAAAAATATGCTATTAAAGATATTCAGGAAGCTGTAGACGTTATTCCGAATATTTAAATAATAACTTAAAAAACTTATCTCGAAAACAGCCGGGGAAGTGTAATGGAACAACTATAGTTGAAGAAGCATGGGAGGGATTGTGGGAAGGAAGAATATAAAGAGAAGTCTGTTAAGAAACATCATTCGTTCTTTTTTAATCACTGACAACGAATGAAAAATTGTATAAATTGTTCAAGAAACGCAAAGGTTTAAAATTACACTGAGAAGTGTAAAATTCTGAAATTCTGATGTATTATGTTTTATATTAATATTAATAACAATCTCCGATATCCATTTCTTTCGAAGGCTACGTTTTTATGGAATGGGAGTATACAGATGTCAAGTGCGACGTTTTCTAATTTTTGGAATTCAGGTCGCAGATCACCTGCATGCATGATAAGGGTAAACTGATGTTCGGCCATTTGAAAGAAGTCACAAATGATTGCTTCATCACTACATTTTCCTCTTACAGCAGCACTAATATACCGAAAATGATGCAGACATCTCGTTAAGCTTTTGATGAAAAACAGTGAACAATAAAAAATATTATTTTTCTTCATTAGAAGAAGAAATTGTGTAAAACTGTATTATGAATAGAGTTGCAAAAAGTCGGTTTATTCCCGAGTTTATTTCCAGTAGACCAGGTTTATTCCCAGGTTCATTCCTGAAAAACCGGTTTATTCCTAAAAATCCCTGTTTATTCCCAGGTTTATTCCGAAAAACCCGGTTTATTCCCGGATGTAAACCGTTTTTTTAACCTTTGCAACGCTAATTATCAATGCAATGTATGCAATTTTATGTAACTACCTACCGTTAACGATAAATCTATTTGCAAAACCTGTTTTTGTAATGAAGAAAAGAATGTTTTCAATAGTTGCAATTAGAATCAAAAACTAAAAAAATGTCTTCAACATTTTTCGATACATTAGATGTGAGGGGCTGCCACTGGCGACTATTTTGTTTATTATTTTATCTAATATTCGTTAGATACTTAAAGATTTATAAAATATTACTTAATGGATTTATTAGAAAGTTTCTTTGTGTAAAATGATAAATCTAATAGTCACCAATTGGTAGTAATGCTGTACCTTGTTTGTGACGCATCTTTTCGGAGATTTGATGGGAATAAAGGAAATGTACACTTCTTCGTATAATTTTAGACCGAATTTCTGTAATTATACTCATAATAGAAGGAAATGAAAAAATATCGTTCGAAATTTTTAAAAAGCATTAGGAGAAGAAAATTGAAATACGCACACTATGGCATCATTCTCTCTAAATTCAGAAATCGAAGATTCCAGGAAATGAAGACCGCATAATAAATAGACGGGAGGAAAATTTATCAAAATACCTTAAATGGAAAAATATTGTTTTTCAATTCGCAAAGCAATATAATGAAGAAAAGCTGTATTTTTCATGCTATAGCTGGTTTGTGACAGGGAAGAATTGGAAGTGTTTACCGCATAGAATAACTATCTAAAGTATTACAAAATTTGAAAACATATGAAATTAAAGTTATGGTGGATCTAGAATATTGAAAAGAAACACGAATACGGAAGCATGTTTAACCATTGTTAAAATTTTATTATGGTTCTATAGGGAGACAATGTTAGAAATTTTTTTAAGACGGTATTCGATATTTCTTTGAGTAAATTGACATGTGCATATAACAAAACTTTTGCACAAATTCCAAAATGTACATGCAACGAAAGATACTCAGGAAACAACAGATTCTATTTCAAATGTAAAAAAAAAATATTTGACTTTCTAAGCAGGAGTTTAATGTGGATGGTTCTTCTGATGTTGCGAAGTTTGGGTGGGATTGAGGAAGTAAGGAATAAAAAGACATGTTCTTCAAGTAATATCATTTTGTAAAAATTCTAGAAAATTGGCATTTCTAAATCATGCAAAACGAATGAAAGAAGTATAGTTTGATCAAGAACAGCAAAGGTTTAAAATTACACGGAAAAGAGTAATTTTGAGAAACACTGATGTTTAATTTTATATACTAAATTTAATAACCATTTGCGATATCAGTTTCTTTCGCAGGTTAATTTTTTTCTTTTAAGGGAATGGACTTAGAGAGATGTAAAATGAAAAATGATGCTATGATGTGGAAAACTAGGCCAGAAAATCTCTATGTGTGATCATTCAAACCTGAAGTTCAGCAATTTGATAGAAATCACAAGTGACTTCTATTCAGATAAGGGAGAAATGATATATTTAAAATAAAAACAAAAGCAGGTTCGTGTTTATCAATTATAATAATTGTTATTATAAATCCATAAGGAGACTAATTAGAAATATTTTTAAGATAGATTTCGAAATTTATATGACTTATTTCAGCATATACGAGACACATGGCTTAAGTAAAAATTTAAAAAAAATATGCTATTAAAGATATTCAGGAAGCTGTAGACGTTATTCCGAATATTTAAATAATAACTTGAAAAACTTATCTCGAAAACAGCCGGGGAAGTGTAATGGAACCACTATAGTTGAGGAAGCATGGGAGGGATTGTGGGAAGGAGGAATATAAAGAGAAGTCTGTTAAGAAACACCATTTTTAAAAATTGTGGAGAGTTGGTCTTTTTTAATCACTGACAACGAATGAAAAATTGTAGAAATTGTTCAAGAAACGCAAAGGTTTAAAATTAAACGGAGAAGTGTAAAATTCTGAAATTCTGATGTATTATTTTTTATATTAATATTAATAGCAATCTCCGATATCCATTTCTTTCGAAGGCTACGTTTTTATGGAATGGGAGTATACAGATGTCAAGTGCGACGTTTTCTAATTTTTGGAATTCAGGTCGCAGATCACCTGCATGCATGATAAGGGTAAACTGATGTTCGGCCATTTGAAAGAAGTCACAAATGATTGCTTCATCACTACATTTTCCTCTTACAGCAGCACTAATATACCGAAAATGATGCAGACATTTCGTTAAGCTTTTGATGAAAAACAGTGAACAATAAAAAATATTATTTTTCTTCATTAGAAGAAGAAATTGTGTAAAACTGTATTATGAATAGAGTTGCAAAAAGTCGGTTTATACCCGAGTTTATTTCCAGTAGACCAGGTTTATTCCCAGGTTCATTCCTGAAAAACAGGTTTATTCCTAAAAATCCCTGTTTATTCCCAGGTTTATTCCGAAAAACCCGGTTTATTCCCGGATGTAAACCGTTTTTTTTAACCTTTGCAACGCTAATTATCAATGCAATGTATGCAATTTTATGTAACTACCTACCGTTAACGATAAATCTATTTGCAAAACCTGTTTTTGTAATGAAGAAAAGAATGTTTTCAATAGTTGCAATTAGAATCAAAAACTAAAAAAAGTCTTCAACATTTTTCGATACATTAGATGTGAGGGGCTGCCACTGGCGACTATTTTGTTTATTATTTTATCTAATATTCGTTAGATACTTAAAGATTTATAAAATATTACTTAATGGATTTATTAGAAAGTTTCTTTGTGTAAAATGATAAATCTAATAGTCACCAATTGGTAGTAATGCTGTACCTTGTTTGTGACGCATCTTTTCGGAGATTTGATGGGAATAAAGGAAATGTACACTTCTTCGTATAATTTTAGACCGAATTTCTGTAATTATACTCATAATAGAAGGAAATGAAAAAATATCGTTCGAAATTTTTAAAAAGCATTAGGAGAAGAAAATTGAAATACGCACACTATGGCATCATTCTCACTAAATTCAGAAATCGAAGTTTCCAGGAAATGAAGACCGCATAATAAATAGACGAGAGGAAAATTTATCAAAATACCTTAAATGGAAAAATATTGTTTTTTCAATTCGCAAAGCCATATAATGAAGAAAAGCTGTATTTTTCATGCTATAGCTGGTTTGTGACAGGGAAGAATTGGAAGTGTTTACCGCATAGAATAATTATCTAAAGTATTACAAAATTTGAAAACATATGAAATTAAAGTTATGGTGGATCTAGAATATTGAAAAGAAACACGAATACGGAAGCATGTTTAACCATTGTTAAAATTTTATTATGGTTCTATAGGGAGACAATGTTAGAAATTTTTTTAAGACGGTATTCGATATTTCTTTGAGTAAATTGACATATGCACATAACAAAACTTTTGCACAAATTCCAAAATGTACATGCAAGGAAAGATACTCAGGAAACAACAGATTCTATTTCAAATTTAAAAAAAAAATATTTGACTTTCTAAGCAGGAGTTTAATGTGGATGGTTCTTCTGATGTTTCGAAGTTTGGGTGGGATTGAGGGAGTAAGGAATAAAAAGACATGTTTTTCAAGTAATATCATTTTGTAAAAATTCTAGAAAATTGGCATTTCTAAATCATGCAAAACAAATGAAAGAAGTATAGTTTGATCAAAAACAGCAAAGGTTTAAAATTACACGGAAAAGAGTAATTTTGAGAAACACTGATGTTTAATTTTATATACTAAATTTAATAACCATTTGCGATATCAGTTTCTTTCGCAGGTTAATTTTTTTCTTTTAAGGAGACTTAGAGAGATGTAAAATGAAAAATGATGCTATGATGTGGAAAACTAGGCCAGAAAATCTCTATGTGTGATCATTCAAACCTGAAGTTCAGGAATTTGATAGAAATCACAAGTGACTGCTATTCAGATAAGAGAGAAATGATGCATTTAAAATAAAAACGAAAGCAGGTTCGTGTTTATCAATTATAATAATTGTTATTATAAATCCATAAGGAGACTAATTAGAAATATTCTTAAGATAGATTTCGAAATTTATATGACTTATTTCAGCATATACGAGACACATGACTTAAGTAAAAATTAAAAAAAAATATGCTATTAAAGATATTCAGGAAGCTGTAGACGTTATTCCGAATATTTAAATAATAACTTAAAAAACTTATCTCGAAAACAGCCGGGGAAGTGTAATGGATCCACTATAGTTGAGGAAGCATGGGAGGGATTGTGGGAAGGAAGAATATAAAGAGAAGTCTGTTAAGAAACATCATTTTAAAAATTGTGGAGAGTTGGTCTTTTTTAATCACTGACAACGAATGAAAAATTGTAGAAATTGTTCAAGAAACGCAAAGGTTTAAAATTAAACGGAGAAGTGTAAAATTCTGAAATTCTGATGTATTATGTTTTATATTAATATTAATAACAATCTCCGATATCCATTTCTTTCGAAGGCTACGTTTTTATGGAATGGGAGTATACAGATGTCAAGGGCGACGTTTTCTAATTTTTGGAATTCAGGTCGCAGATCACCTGCATGCATGATAAGGGTAAACTGATGTTCGGCCATTTGAAAGAAGTCACAAACGATTGCTTCATCACTACATTTTCCTCTTACAGCAGCACTAATATACCGAAAATGATGCAGACATTTCGTTAAGCTTTTGATGAAAAACAGTGAACAATAAAAAATATTATTTTTCTTTATTAGAAGAAGAAATTGTGTAAAACTGTATTATGAATAGAGTTGCAAAAAGTCGGTTTTTTCCCGAGTTTATTTCCAGTAGACCAGGTTTATTCCCAGGTTCATTCCTGAAAAACCGGTTTATTTCTAAAAATCCCTGTTTATTCCCAGGTTTATTCCGAAAAACCCGGTTTATTCCCGGATGTAAACCGTTTTTTTTAACCTTTGCAACGCTAATTATCAATGCAATGTATGCAATTTTATGTAACTACCTACCGTTAACGATAAATCTATTTGCAAAACCTGTTTTTGTAATGAAGAAAAGAATGTTTTCAATAGTTGCAATTAGAATCAAAAACTAAAAAAATGTCTTCAACATTTTTCGATACATTAGATGTGAGGGGCTGCCACTGGCGACTATTTTGTTTATTATTTTATCTAATATTCGTTAGATACTTAAAGATTTATAAAATATTACTTAATGGATTTATTAGAAAGTTTCTTTGTGTAAAATGATAAATCTAATAGTCACCAATTGGTAGTAATGCTGTACCTTGTTTGTGACGCATCTTTTCGGAGATTTGATGGGAATAAAGGAAATGTACACTTCTTCGTATAATTTTAGACCTAATTTTTGTAATTATACTCATAATAGAAGGAAGTGAAAGAATATCGTTCGAAATTTTTAAAAAGCATTAGGAGAAGAAAATTGAAATACGCACACTATGGCATCATTCTCTCTAAATTCAGAAATCGAAGATTCCAGGAAATGAAGACCGCATAATAAATAGACGAGAGGAAAATTTATCAAAATACCTTAAATGGAAAAATATTGTTTTTCAATTCGCAAAGCCATATAATGAAGAAAAGCTGTATTTTTCATGCTATAGCTGGTTTGTGACAGGGAAGAATTGGAAGTGTTTACCGCATAGAATAATTATCTAAAGTATTACAAAATTTGAAAACATATGAAATTAAAGTTATGGTGGATCTAGAATATTGAAAAGAAACACGAATACGGAAGCATGTTTAACCATTGTTAAAATTTTATTATGGTTCTATAGGGAGACAATGTTAGAAATTTTTTTAAGACGGTATTCGATATTTCTTTGAGTAAATTGACATATGCACATAACAAAACTTTTGCACAAATTCCAAAATGTACAGGCAAGGAAAGATACTCAGGAAACAACAGATTCTATTTCAAATTTAAAAAAAAAATATTTGACTTTCTAAGCAGGAGTTTAATGTGGATGGTTCTTCTGATGTTTCGAAGTTTGGGTGGGATTGAGGGAGTAAGGAATAAAAAGACATGTTTTTCAAGTAATATCATTTTGTAAAAATTCTAGAAAATTGGCATTTCTAAATCATGCAAAACAAATGAAAGAAGTATAGTTTGATCAAAAACAGCAAAGGTTTAAAATTACACGGAAAAGAGTAATTTTGAGAAACACTGATGTTTAATTTTATATACTAAATTTAATAACCATTTGCGATATCAGTTTCTTTCGCAGGTTAATTTTTTTCTTTTAGGAGACTTAGAGAGATGTAAAATGAAAAATGATGCTATGATGTGGAAAACTAGGCCAGAAAATCTCTATGTGTGATCATTCAAACCTGAAGTTCAGGAATTTGATAGAAATCACAAGTGACTGCTATTCAGATAAGGGAGAAATGATACATTTAAAATAAAAACAAAAGCAGGTTCGTGTTTATCAATTATAATAATTGTTATAATAAATCCATAAGGAGACTAATTAGAAATATTTTTAAGATAGATATCGAAATTTATATGACTTATTTCAGCATATACGAGACACATGACTTAAGTAAAAATTAAAAAAAAAAAAATATGCTATTAAAGATATTCAGGAAGCTGTAGACTTTATTCCGAATATTTAAATAATAACTTAAAAAACTTATCTCGAAAACAGCCGTTGAAGTGTAATGGAACCACTATAGTTGAGGAAGCATGGGAGGGATTGTGGGAAGGAAGAATATAAAGAGAAGTCTGTTAAGAAACATTATTTCAAAAATTGTGGAGATTTGGTCTTTTTTAATCACTGACAACGAATGAAAAATTGTATAAATTGTTCAAGAAACGCAAAGGTTTAAAATTACACGGAGAAGTGTAAAATTCTGAAATTCTGATGTATTATGTTTTATATTAATATTAATAACAATCTCCGATATCCATTTCTTTCGAAGGCTAAGTTTTTATGGAATGGGAGTATACAGATGTCAAGGGCGACGTTTTCTAATTTTTGGAATTCAGGTCGCAGATAACCTGCATGCATGATAAGGGTAAACTGATGTTCGGCCATTTGAAAGAAGTCACAAACGATTGCTTCATCACTACATTTTCCTCTTACAGCAGCACTAATATACCGAAAATGATGCAGACATTTCGTTAAGCTTTTGATGAAAAACAGTGAACAATAAAAAATATTATTTTTCTTTATTAGAAGAAGAAATTGTGTAAAACTGTATTATGAATAGAGTTGCAAAAAGTCGGTTTATTCCCGAGTTTATTTCCAGTAGACCAGGTTTATTCCCAGGTTCATTCCTGAAAAACCGGTTTATTTCTAAAAATCCCTGTTTATTCCCAGGTTTATTCCGAAAAACCCGGTTTATTCCCGGATGTAAACCGTTTTTTTAACCTTTGCAACGCTAATTATCAATGCAATGTATGCAATTTTATGTAACTACCTACCGTTAACGATAAATCTATTTGCAAAACCTGTTTTTGTAATGAAGAAAAGAATGTTTTCAATAGTTGCAATTAGAATCAAAAACTAAAAAAATGTCTTCAACATTTTTCGATACATTAGATGTGAGGGGCTGCCACTGGCGACTATTTTGTTTATTATTTTATCTAATATTCGTTAGATACTTAAAGATTTATAAAATATTACTTAATGGATTTATTAGAAAGTTTCTTTGTGTAAAATGATAAATCTAATAGTCACCAATTGGTAGTAATGCTGTACCTTGTTTGTGACGCATCTTTTCTGAGATTTGATGGGAATAAAGGAAATGTACACTTCTTCGTATAATTTTAGACCTAATTTTTGTAATTATACTCATAATAGAAGGAAATGAAAAAATATCGTTCGAAATTTTTAAAAAGCATTAGGAGAAGAAAATTGAAATACGCACACTATGGCATCATTCTCTCTAAATTCAGAAATCGAAGATTCCAGGAAATGAAGACCGCATAATAAATAGACGAGAGGAAAATTTATCAAAATACCTTAAATGGAAAAATATTGTTTTTCAATTCGCAAAGCAATATAATGAAGAAAAGCTGTATTTTTCATGCTATAGCTGGTTTGTGACAGTGAAGAATTGGAAGTGTTTACCGCATAGAATAACTATCTAAAGTATTACAAAATTTGAAAACATATGAAATTAAAGTTATGGTGGATCTAGAATATTGAAAAGAAACACGAATACGGAAGCATGTTTAACCATTGTTAAAATTTTATTATGGTTCTATAGGGAGACAATGTTAGAAATTTTTTTAAAACGGTGTTCGATATTTCTTTGAGTAAATTGACATGTGCATATAACAAAACTTTTGCACAAATTCCAAAATGTACATGCAAGGAAAGATACTCAGGAAACAACAGATTCTATTTCAAATGTAAAAAAAAAATATTTGACTTTCTAAGCAGGAGTTTAATGTGGATGGTTCTTCTGATGTTGCGAAGTTTGGGTGGGATTGAGGGAGTAAGGAATAAAAAGACATGTTTTTCAAGTAATATCATTTTGTAAAAATTCTAGAAAATTGGCATTTCTAAATCATGCAAAACAAATGAAAGGAGTATAGTTTGATCAAAAACAGCAAAGGTTTAAAATTACACGGAAAAGAGTAATTTTGAGAAACACTGATGTTTAATTTTATATACTAAATTTAATAACCATTTGCGATATCAGTTTCTTTCGCAGGTTAATTTTTTTCTTTTAGGAGACTTAGAGAGATGTAAAATGAAAAATGATGCTATGATGTGGAAAACTAGGCCAGAAAATCTCTATGTGTGATCATTCAAACCTGAAGTTCAGGAATTTGATAGAAATCACAAGTGACTGCTATTCAGATAAGGGAGAAATGATACATTTAAAATAAAAACAAAAGCAGGTTCGTGTTTATCAATTATAATAATTGTTATAATAAATCCATAAGGAGACTAATTAGAAATATTTTTAAGATAGATATCGAAATTTATATGACTTATTTCAGCATATACGAGACACATGACTTAAGTAAAAATTAAAAAAAAAAAAATATGCTATTAAAGATATTCAGGAAGCTGTAGACTTTATTCCGAATATTTAAATAATAACTTAAAAAACTTATCTCGAAAACAGCCGTTGAAGTGTAATGGAACCACTATAGTTGAGGAAGCATGGGAGGGATTGTGGGAAGGAAGAATATAAAGAGAAGTCTGTTAAGAAACATTATTTCAAAAATTGTGGAGATTTGGTCTTTTTTAATCACTGACAACGAATGAAAAATTGTATAAATTGTTCAAGAAACGCAAAGGTTTAAAATTACACGGAGAAGTGTAAAATTCTGAAATTCTGATGTATTATGTTTTATATTAATATTAATAACAATCTCCGATATCCATTTCTTTCGAAGGCTAAGTTTTTATGGAATGGGAGTATACAGATGTCAAGGGCGACGTTTTCTAATTTTTGGAATTCAGGTCGCAGATAACCTGCATGCATGATAAGGGTAAACTGATGTTCGGCCATTTGAAAGAAGTCACAAACGATTGCTTCATCACTACATTTTCCTCTTACAGCAGCACTAATATACCGAAAATGATGCAGACATTTCGTTAAGCTTTTGATGAAAAACAGTGAACAATAAAAAATATTATTTTTCTTTATTAGAAGAAGAAATTGTGTAAAACTGTATTATGAATAGAGTTGCAAAAAGTCGGTTTATTCCCGAGTTTATTTCCAGTAGACCAGGTTTATTCCCAGGTTCATTCCTGAAAAACCGGTTTATTTCTAAAAATCCCTGTTTATTCCCAGGTTTATTCCGAAAAACCCGGTTTATTCCCGGATGTAAACCGTTTTTTTAACCTTTGCAACGCTAATTATCAATGCAATGTATGCAATTTTATGTAACTACCTACCGTTAACGATAAATCTATTTGCAAAACCTGTTTTTGTAATGAAGAAAAGAATGTTTTCAATAGTTGCAATTAGAATCAAAAACTAAAAAAATGTCTTCAACATTTTTCGATACATTAGATGTGAGGGGCTGCCACTGGCGACTATTTTGTTTATTATTTTATCTAATATTCGTTAGATACTTAAAGATTTATAAAATATTACTTAATGGATTTATTAGAAAGTTTCTTTGTGTAAAATGATAAATCTAATAGTCACCAATTGGTAGTAATGCTGTACCTTGTTTGTGACGCATCTTTTCGGAGATTTGATGGGAATAAAGGAAATGTACACTTCTTCGTATAATTTTAGACCTAATTTTTGTAATTATACTCATAATAGAAGGAAATGAAAAAATATCGTTCGAAATTTTTAAAAAGCATTAGGAGAAGAAAATTGAAATACGCACACTATGGCATCATTCTCTCTAAATTCAGAAATCGAAGATTCCAGGAAATGAAGACCGCATAATAAATAGACGAGAGGAAAATTTATCAAAATACCTTAAATGGAAAAATATTGTTTTTCAATTCGCAAAGCAATATAATGAAGAAAAGCTGTATTTTTCATGCTATAGCTGGTTTGTGACAGTGAAGAATTGGAAGTGTTTACCGCATAGAATAACTATCTAAAGTATTACAAAATTTGAAAACATATGAAATTAAAGTTATGGTGGATCTAGAATATTGAAAAGAAACACGAATACGGAAGCATGTTTAACCATTGTTAAAATTTTATTATGGTTCTATAGGGAGACAATGTTAGAAATTTTTTTAAAACGGTGTTCGATATTTCTTTGAGTAAATTGACATGTGCATATAACAAAACTTTTGCACAAATTCCAAAATGTACATGCAAGGAAAGATACTCAGGAAACAACAGATTCTATTTCAAATGTAAAAAAAAAATATTTGACTTTCTAAGCAGGAGTTTAATGTGGATGGTTCTTCTGATGTTGCGAAGTTTGGGTGGGATTGAGGGAGTAAGGAATAAAAAGACATGTTTTTCAAGTAATATCATTTTGTAAAAATTCTAGAAAATTGGCATTTCTAAATCATGCAAAACAAATGAAAGGAGTATAGTTTGATCAAAAACAGCAAAGGTTTAAAATTACACGGAAAAGAGTAATTTTGAGAAACACTGATGTTTAATTTTATATACTAAATTTAATAACCATTTGCGATATCAGTTTCTTTCGCAGGTTAATTTTTTTCTTTTAAGGAGACTTAGAGAGATGTAAAATGAAAAATGATGCTATGATGTGGAAAACTAGGCCAGAAAATCTCTATGTGTGATCATTCAAACCTGAAGTTCAGGAATTTGATAGAAATCACAAGTGACTGCTATTCAGATAAGAGAGAAATGATGCATTTAAAATAAAAACGAAAGCAGGTTCGTGTTTATCAATTATAATAATTGTTATTATAAATCCATAAGGAGACTAATTAGAAATATTCTTAAGATAGATTTCGAAATTTATATGACTTATTTCAGCATATACGAGACACATGACTTAAGTAAAAATTAAAAAAAAAATATGCTATTAAAGATATTCAGGAAGCTGTAGACGTTATTCCGAATATTTAAATAATAACTTAAAAAACTTATCTCGAAAACAGCCGGGGAAGTGTAATGGATCCACTATAGTTGAGGAAGCATGGGAGGGATTGTGGGAAGGAAGAATATAAAGAGAAGTCTGTTAAGAAACATCATTTTAAAAATTGTGGAGAGTTGGTCTTTTTTAATCACTGACAACGAATGAAAAATTGTAGAAATTGTTCAAGAAACGCAAAGGTTTAAAATTAAACGGAGAAGTGTAAAATTCTGAAATTCTGATGTATTATGTTTTATATTAATATTAATAACAATCTCCGATATCCATTTCTTTCGAAGGCTACGTTTTTATGGAATGGGAGTATACAGATGTCAAGGGCGACGTTTTCTAATTTTTGGAATTCAGGTCGCAGATCACCTGCATGCATGATAAGGGTAAACTGATGTTCGGCCATTTGAAAGAAGTCACAAACGATTGCTTCATCACTACGTTTTCCTCTTACAGCAGCACTAATATACCGAAAATGATGCAGACATTTCGTTAAGCTTTTGATGAAAAACAGTGAACAATAAAAAATATTATTTTTCTTTATTAGAAGAAGAAATTGTGTAAAACTGTATTATGAATAGAGTTGCAAAAAGTCGGTTTTTTCCCGAGTTTATTTCCAGTAGACCAGGTTTATTCCCAGGTTCATTCCTGAAAAACCGGTTTATTTCTAAAAATCCCTGTTTATTCCCAGGTTTATTCCGAAAAACCCGGTTTATTCCCGGATGTAAACCGTTTTTTTTAACCTTTGCAACGCTAATTATCAATGCAATGTATGCAATTTTATGTAACTACCTACCGTTAACGATAAATCTATTTGCAAAACCTGTTTTTGTAATGAAGAAAAGAATGTTTTCAATAGTTGCAATTAGAATCAAAAACTAAAAAAATGTCTTCAACATTTTTCGATACATTAGATGTGAGGGGCTGCCACTGGCGACTATTTTGTTTATTATTTTATCTAATATTCGTTAGATACTTAAAGATTTATAAAATATTACTTAATGGATTTATTAGAAAGTTTCTTTGTGTAAAATGATAAATCTAATAGTCACCAATTGGTAGTAATGCTGTACCTTGTTTGTGACGCATCTTTTCGGAGATTTGATGGGAATAAAGGAAATGTACACTTCTTCGTATAATTTTAGACCTAATTTTTGTAATTATACTCATAATAGAAGGAAATGAAAAAATATCGTTCGAAATTTTTAAAAAGCATTAGGAGAAGAAAATTGAAATACGCACACTATGGCATCATTCTCTCTAAATTCAGAAATCGAAGATTCCAGGAAATGAAGACCGCATAATAAATAGACGAGAGGAAAATTTATCAAAATACCTTAAATGGAAAAATATTGTTTTTCAATTCGCAAAGCAATATAATGAAGAAAAGCTGTATTTTTCATGCTATAGCTGGTTTGTGACAGTGAAGAATTGGAAGTGTTTACCGCATAGAATAACTATCTAAAGTATTACAAAATTTGAAAACATATGAAATTAAAGTTATGGTGGATCTAGAATATTGAAAAGAAACACGAATACGGAAGCATGTTTAACCATTGTTAAAATTTTATTATGGTTCTATAGGGAGACAATGTTAGAAATTTTTTTAAAACGGTATTCGATATTTCTTTGAGTAAATTGACATGTGCATATAACAAAACTTTTGCACAAATTCCAAAATGTACATGCAAGGAAAGATACTCAGGAAACAACAGATTCTATTTCAAATGTAAAAAAAAAATATTTGACTTTCTAAGCAGGAGTTTAATGTGGATGGTTCTTCTGATGTTGCGAAGTTTGGGTGGGATTGAGGGAGTAAGGAATAAAAAGACATGTTTTTCAAGTAATATCATTTTGTAAAAATTCTAGAAAATTGGCATTTCTAAATCATGCAAAACAAATGAAAGGAGTATAGTTTGATCAAAAACAGCAAAGGTTTAAAATTACACGGAAAAGAGTAATTTTGAGAAACACTGATGTTTAATTTTATATACTAAATTTAATAACCATTTGCGATATCAGTTTCTTTCGCAGGTTAATTTTTTTCTTTTAAGGAGACTTAGAGAGATGTAAAATGAAAAATGATGCTATGATGTGGAAAACTAGGCCAGAAAATCTCTATGTGTGATCATTCAAACCTGAAGTTCAGGAATTTGATAGAAATCACAAGTGACTGCTATTCAGATAAGAGAGAAATGATGCATTTAAAATAAAAACGAAAGCAGGTTCGTGTTTATCAATTATAATAATTGTTATTATAAATCCATAAGGAGACTAATTAGAAATATTCTTAAGATAGATTTCGAAATTTATATGACTTATTTCAGCATATACGAGACACATGACTTAAGTAAAAATTAAAAAAAAAATATGCTATTAAAGATATTCAGGAAGCTGTAGACGTTATTCCGAATATTTAAATAATAACTTAAAAAACTTATCTCGAAAACAGCCGGGGAAGTGTAATGGATCCACTATAGTTGAGGAAGCATGGGAGGGATTGTGGGAAGGAAGAATATAAAGAGAAGTCTGTTAAGAAACATCATTTTAAAAATTGTGGAGAGTTGGTCTTTTTTAATCACTGACAACGAATGAAAAATTGTAGAAATTGTTCAAGAAACGCAAAGGTTTAAAATTAAACGGAGAAGTGTAAAATTCTGAAATTCTGATGTATTATGTTTTATATTAATATTAATAACAATCTCCGATATCCATTTCTTTCGAAGGCTACGTTTTTATGGAATGGGAGTATACAGATGTCAAGGGCGACGTTTTCTAATTTTTGGAATTCAGGTCGCAGATCACCTGCATGCATGATAAGGGTAAACTGATGTTCGGCCATTTGAAAGAAGTCACAAACGATTGCTTCATCACTACGTTTTCCTCTTACAGCAGCACTAATATACCGAAAATGATGCAGACATTTCGTTAAGCTTTTGATGAAAAACAGTGAACAATAAAAAATATTATTTTTCTTTATTAGAAGAAGAAATTGTGTAAAACTGTATTATGAATAGAGTTGCAAAAAGTCGGTTTTTTCCCGAGTTTATTTCCAGTAGACCAGGTTTATTCCCAGGTTCATTCCTGAAAAACCGGTTTATTTCTAAAAATCCCTGTTTATTCCCAGGTTTATTCCGAAAAACCCGGTTTATTCCCGGATGTAAACCGTTTTTTTTAACCTTTGCAACGCTAATTATCAATGCAATGTATGCAATTTTATGTAACTACCTACCGTTAACGATAAATCTATTTGCAAAACCTGTTTTTGTAATGAAGAAAAGAATGTTTTCAATAGTTGCAATTAGAATCAAAAACTAAAAAAATGTCTTCAACATTTTTCGATACATTAGATGTGAGGGGCTGCCACTGGCGACTATTTTGTTTATTATTTTATCTAATATTCGTTAGATACTTAAAGATTTATAAAATATTACTTAATGGATTTATTAGAAAGTTTCTTTGTGTAAAATGATAAATCTAATAGTCACCAATTGGTAGTAATGCTGTACCTTGTTTGTGACGCATCTTTTCGGAGATTTGATGGGAATAAAGGAAATGTACACTTCTTCGTATAATTTTAGACCTAATTTTTGTAATTATACTCATAATAGAAGGAAATGAAAAAATATCGTTCGAAATTTTTAAAAAGCATTAGGAGAAGAAAATTGAAATACGCACACTATGGCATCATTCTCTCTAAATTCAGAAATCGAAGATTCCAGGAAATGAAGACCGCATAATAAATAGACGAGAGGAAAATTTATCAAAATACCTTAAATGGAAAAATATTGTTTTTCAATTCGCAAAGCAATATAATGAAGAAAAGCTGTATTTTTCATGCTATAGCTGGTTTGTGACAGTGAAGAATTGGAAGTGTTTACCGCATAGAATAACTATCTAAAGTATTACAAAATTTGAAAACATATGAAATTAAAGTTATGGTGGATCTAGAATATTGAAAAGAAACACGAATACGGAAGCATGTTTAACCATTGTTAAAATTTTATTATGGTTCTATAGGGAGACAATGTTAGAAATTTTTTTAAAACGGTGTTCGATATTTCTTTGAGTAAATTGACATGTGCATATAACAAAACTTTTGCACAAATTCCAAAATGTACATGCAAGGAAAGATACTCAGGAAACAACAGATTCTATTTCAAATGTAAAAAAAAATATTTGACTTTCTAAGCAGGAGTTTAATGTGGATGGTTCTTCTGATGTTGCGAAGTTTGGGTGGGATTGAGGGAGTAAGGAATAAAAAGACATGTTTTTCAAGTAATATCATTTTGTAAAAATTCTAGAAAATTGGCATTTCTAAATCATGCAAAACAAATGAAAGGAGTATAGTTTGATCAAAAACAGCAAAGGTTTAAAATTACACGGAAAAGAGTAATTTTGAGAAACACTGATGTTTAATTTTATATACTAAATTTAATAACCATTTGCGATATCAGTTTCTTTCGCAGGTTAATTTTTTTCTTTTAAGGAGACTTAGAGAGATGTAAAATGAAAAATGATGCTATGATGTGGAAAACTAGGCCAGAAAATCTCTATGTGTGATCATTCAAACCTGAAGTTCAGGAATTTGATAGAAATCACAAGTGACTGCTATTCAGATAAGAGAGAAATGATGCATTTAAAATAAAAACGAAAGCAGGTTCGTGTTTATCAATTATAATAATTGTTATTATAAATCCATAAGGAGACTAATTAGAAATATTCTTAAGATAGATTTCGAAATTTATATGACTTATTTCAGCATATACGAGACACATGACTTAAGTAAAAATTAAAAAAAAAATATGCTATTAAAGATATTCAGGAAGCTGTAGACGTTATTCCGAATATTTAAATAATAACTTAAAAAACTTATCTCGAAAACAGCCGGGGAAGTGTAATGGATCCACTATAGTTGAGGAAGCATGGGAGGGATTGTGGGAAGGAAGAATATAAAGAGAAGTCTGTTAAGAAACATCATTTTAAAAATTGTGGAGAGTTGGTCTTTTTTAATCACTGACAACGAATGAAAAATTGTAGAAATTGTTCAAGAAACGCAAAGGTTTAAAATTAAACGGAGAAGTGTAAAATTCTGAAATTCTGATGTATTATGTTTTATATTAATATTAATAACAATCTCCGATATCCATTTCTTTCGAAGGCTACGTTTTTATGGAATGGGAGTATACAGATGTCAAGGGCGACGTTTTCTAATTTTTGGAATTCAGGTCGCAGATCACCTGCATGCATGATAAGGGTAAACTGATGTTCGGCCATTTGAAAGAAGTCACAAACGATTGCTTCATCACTACGTTTTCCTCTTACAGCAGCACTAATATACCGAAAATGATGCAGACATTTCGTTAAGCTTTTGATGAAAAACAGTGAACAATAAAAAATATTATTTTTCTTTATTAGAAGAAGAAATTGTGTAAAACTGTATTATGAATAGAGTTGCAAAAAGTCGGTTTTTTCCCGAGTTTATTTCCAGTAGACCAGGTTTATTCCCAGGTTCATTCCTGAAAAACCGGTTTATTTCTAAAAATCCCTGTTTATTCCCAGGTTTATTCCGAAAAACCCGGTTTATTCCCGGATGTAAACCGTTTTTTTTAACCTTTGCAACGCTAATTATCAATGCAATGTATGCAATTTTATGTAACTACCTACCGTTAACGATAAATCTATTTGCAAAACCTGTTTTTGTAATGAAGAAAAGAATGTTTTCAATAGTTGCAATTAGAATCAAAAACTAAAAAAATGTCTTCAACATTTTTCGATACATTAGATGTGAGGGGCTGCCACTGGCGACTATTTTGTTTATTATTTTATCTAATATTCGTTAGATACTTAAAGATTTATAAAATATTACTTAATGGATTTATTAGAAAGTTTCTTTGTGTAAAATGATAAATCTAATAGTCACCAATTGGTAGTAATGCTGTACCTTGTTTGTGACGCATCTTTTCGGAGATTTGATGGGAATAAAGGAAATGTACACTTCTTCGTATAATTTTAGACCTAATTTTTGTAATTATACTCATAATAGAAGGAAATGAAAAAATATCGTTCGAAATTTTTAAAAAGCATTAGGAGAAGAAAATTGAAATACGCACACTATGGCATCATTCTCTCTAAATTCAGAAATCGAAGATTCCAGGAAATGAAGACCGCATAATAAATAGACGAGAGG
Organism: Maratus speculifer; assembly: GCA_964019185.1. Classification (NCBI taxonomy): domain Eukaryota; kingdom Metazoa; phylum Arthropoda; class Arachnida; order Araneae; family Salticidae; genus Maratus; species Maratus speculifer. The sequence continues at coordinate 121,763,781 of OZ025303.1, read as the reverse complement.
AAAATTTATCAAAATACCTTAAATGGAAAAATATTGTTTTTCAATTCGCAAAGCAATATAATGAAGAAAAGCTGTATTTTTCATGCTATAGCTGGTTTGTGACAGTGAAGAATTGGAAGTGTTTACCGCATAGAATAACTATCTAAAGTATTACAAAATTTGAAAACATATGAAATTAAAGTTATGGTGGATCTAGAATATTGAAAAGAAACACGAATACGGAAGCATGTTTAACCATTGTTAAAATTTTATTATGGTTCTATAGGGAGACAATGTTAGAAATTTTTTTAAAACGGTATTCGATATTTCTTTGAGTAAATTGACATGTGCATATAACAAAACTTTTGCACAAATTCCAAAATGTACATGCAAGGAAAGATACTCAGGAAACAACAGATTCTATTTCAAATGTAAAAAAAAAATATTTGACTTTCTAAGCAGGAGTTTAATGTGGATGGTTCTTCTGATGTTGCGAAGTTTGGGTGGGATTGAGGGAGTAAGGAATAAAAAGACATGTTTTTCAAGTAATATCATTTTGTAAAAATTCTAGAAAATTGGCATTTCTAAATCATGCAAAACAAATGAAAGGAGTATAGTTTGATCAAAAACAGCAAAGGTTTAAAATTACACGGAAAAGAGTAATTTTGAGAAACACTGATGTTTAATTTTATATACTAAATTTAATAACCATTTGCGATATCAGTTTCTTTCGCAGGTTAATTTTTTTCTTTTAAGGAGACTTAGAGAGATGTAAAATGAAAAATGATGCTATGATGTGGAAAACTAGGCCAGAAAATCTCTATGTGTGATCATTCAAACCTGAAGTTCAGGAATTTGATAGAAATCACAAGTGACTGCTATTCAGATAAGAGAGAAATGATGCATTTAAAATAAAAACGAAAGCAGGTTCGTGTTTATCAATTATAATAATTGTTATTATAAATCCATAAGGAGACTAATTAGAAATATTCTTAAGATAGATTTCGAAATTTATATGACTTATTTCAGCATATACGAGACACATGACTTAAGTAAAAATTAAAAAAAAAATATGCTATTAAAGATATTCAGGAAGCTGTAGACGTTATTCCGAATATTTAAATAATAACTTAAAAAACTTATCTCGAAAACAGCCGGGGAAGTGTAATGGATCCACTATAGTTGAGGAAGCATGGGAGGGATTGTGGGAAGGAAGAATATAAAGAGAAGTCTGTTAAGAAACATCATTTTAAAAATTGTGGAGAGTTGGTCTTTTTTAATCACTGACAACGAATGAAAAATTGTAGAAATTGTTCAAGAAACGCAAAGGTTTAAAATTAAACGGAGAAGTGTAAAATTCTGAAATTCTGATGTATTATGTTTTATATTAATATTAATAACAATCTCCGATATCCATTTCTTTCGAAGGCTACGTTTTTATGGAATGGGAGTATACAGATGTCAAGGGCGACGTTTTCTAATTTTTGGAATTCAGGTCGCAGATCACCTGCATGCATGATAAGGGTAAACTGATGTTCGGCCATTTGAAAGAAGTCACAAACGATTGCTTCATCACTACGTTTTCCTCTTACAGCAGCACTAATATACCGAAAATGATGCAGACATTTCGTTAAGCTTTTGATGAAAAACAGTGAACAATAAAAAATATTATTTTTCTTTATTAGAAGAAGAAATTGTGTAAAACTGTATTATGAATAGAGTTGCAAAAAGTCGGTTTTTTCCCGAGTTTATTTCCAGTAGACCAGGTTTATTCCCAGGTTCATTCCTGAAAAACCGGTTTATTTCTAAAAATCCCTGTTTATTCCCAGGTTTATTCCGAAAAACCCGGTTTATTCCCGGATGTAAACCGTTTTTTTTAACCTTTGCAACGCTAATTATCAATGCAATGTATGCAATTTTATGTAACTACCTACCGTTAACGATAAATCTATTTGCAAAACCTGTTTTTGTAATGAAGAAAAGAATGTTTTCAATAGTTGCAATTAGAATCAAAAACTAAAAAAATGTCTTCAACATTTTTCGATACATTAGATGTGAGGGGCTGCCACTGGCGACTATTTTGTTTATTATTTTATCTAATATTCGTTAGATACTTAAAGATTTATAAAATATTACTTAATGGATTTATTAGAAAGTTTCTTTGTGTAAAATGATAAATCTAATAGTCACCAATTGGTAGTAATGCTGTACCTTGTTTGTGACGCATCTTTTCGGAGATTTGATGGGAATAAAGGAAATGTACACTTCTTCGTATAATTTTAGACCTAATTTTTGTAATTATACTCATAATAGAAGGAAATGAAAAAATATCGTTCGAAATTTTTAAAAAGCATTAGGAGAAGAAAATTGAAATACGCACACTATGGCATCATTCTCTCTAAATTCAGAAATCGAAGATTCCAGGAAATGAAGACCGCATAATAAATAGACGAGAGGAAAATTTATCAAAATACCTTAAATGGAAGAATATTGTTTTTCAATTCGCAAAGCAATATAATGAAGAAAAGCTGTATTTTTCATGCTATAGCTGGTTTGTGACAGTGAAGAATTGGAAGTGTTTACCGCATAGAATAACTATCTAAAGTATTACAAAATTTGAAAACATATGAAATTAAAGTTATGGTGGATCTAGAATATTGAAAAGAAACACGAATACGGAAGCATGTTTAACCATTGTTAAAATTTTATTATGGTTCTATAGGGAGACAATGTTAGAAATTTTTTTAAAACGGTATTCGATATTTCTTTGAGTAAATTGACATGTGCATATAACAAAACTTTTGCACAAATTCCAAAATGTACATGCAAGGAAAGATACTCAGGAAACAACAGATTCTATTTCAAATGTAAAAAAAAAATATTTGACTTTCTAAGCAGGAGTTTAATGTGGATGGTTCTTCTGATGTTGCGAAGTTTGGGTGGGATTGAGGGAGTAAGGAATAAAAAGACATGTTCTTCAAGTAATATCATTTTGTAAAAATTCTAGAAAATTGGCATTTCTAAATCATGCAAAACAAATGAAAGAAGTATAGTTTGATCAAGAACAGCAAAGGTTTAAAATTACACGGAAAAGAGCAATTTTGAGAAACACTGATGTTTAATTTTATATACTAAATTTAATAACCATTTGCGATATCAGTTTCTTTCGCAGGTTAATTTTTTTCTTTTAAGGGAATGGACTTAGAGAGATGTAAAATGAAAAATGATGCTATGATGTGGAAAACTAGGCCAGAAAATCTCTATGTGTGATCATTCAAACCTGAAGTTCAGCAATTTGATAGAAATCACAAGTGACTTCTATTCAGATAAGGGAGAAATGATATATTTAAAATAAAAACAAAAGCAGGTTCGTGTTTATCAATTATAATAATTGTTATTATAAATCCATAAGGAGACTAATTAGAAATATTTTTAAGATAGATTTCGAAATTTATATGACTTATTTCAGCATATACGAGACACATGACTTAAGTAAAAATTAAAAAAAAAATATGCTATTAAAGATATTCAGGAAGCTGTAGACGTTATTCCGAATATTTAAATAATAACTTAAAAAACTTATCTCGAAAACAGCCGGGGAAGTGTAATGGAACCACTATAGTTGAGGAAGCATGGGAGGGATTGTGGGAAGGAAGAATATAAAGAGAAGACTTTTAAGAAACATCATTTTAAAAATTGTGGAGAGTTGTTCTTTTTTAATCACTGACAACGAATGAAAAATTGTAGAAATTGTTCAAGAAACGCAAAGGTTTAAAATTACACGGAGAAGTGTAAAATTCTGAAATTCTGATGTATTATGTTTTATATTAATATTAATAACAATCTCCGATATCCATTTCTTTCGAAGGCTACGTTTTTATGGAATGGGAGTATTCAGATGTCAAGGGCGACGTTTTCTAATTTTTGGAATTCAGGTCGCAGATCACCTGCATGCATGATAAAGGTAAACTGATGTTCGGCCATTTGAAAGAAGTCACAAATGATTGCTTCATCACTACATTTTCCTCTTACAGCAGCACTAATATACCGAAAATGATGCAGACATTTCGTTAAGCTTTTGATGAAAAACAGTGAACAATAAAAAATATTATTTTTCTTTATTAGCAGAAGAAATTGTGTAAAACTGTATTATGAATAGAGTTGCAAAAAGTCGGTTTATTCCCGAGTTTATTTCCAGTAGACCAGGTTCATTCCCAGGTTCATTCCTGAAAAACCGGTTTATTCCTAAAAATCCCTGTTTATTCCCGGATGTAAACCGTTTTTTTAACCTTTGCAACGCGAATTATGAATGCAATGTATGCAATTTTAGCTACCGTTAACGATAAATCTATTTGCAAAACCTGTTTTTGTAATGAAGAGAAGAACGTTTTCAATAGTTGTAATTAGAATCAAAAACTAAAAAAATGTCTTCATCATTTTTCGATGCATTAGATGTGAGGGGCTGCCACTGGCGACTATTTTGTTTATTATTTTATCTAATATTCGTTAGATACTTAAAGATTTATAAAATATTACTTAATGGATTTATTTGAAAGTTTCTTTGTGTAAAATGATAAATCTAATAGTCACCAATTGGTAGTAATGCTGTACCTTGTTTGTGACGCATGGTTTCGGAGATTTGATGGGAATAAAGGAAATGTACACTTATTCGTATAATTTTAGACCGAATATCTGTAATTATACTCATAATAGAAGGGAATGAAAAAATATCGTTCGAAATTTTTAAAAAGCATTAGGAGAAGAAAATTGAAATACGCACACTGGAGCATCATTCTCTGTAAATTCAGAAATCGAAGATTCCAGGAAATGAAGACTGCATAATAAATAGACGAGAGGAAAATTTATCAAAATACCTTAAATGGAAAAATATTGTTTTTTCAATTCGTAAAGCAATATAATGAAGAAAAGCTGTATTTTTCATGCTATAGCTGGTTTGTGACAGGGAAGAATTGAAAGTGTTTACCGCATAGAATAATTATCTAAAGTATTACAAAATTTGAAAACATATGAAATTAAATTTATGGTGGACCTAGAATATTGAAAAGAAACACGAATACGGAATCATGTTTAACCATTGTTAAAATTTTATTATGGTTCTATAGGGAGACAATGTTAGAAATTTTTTTAAGACGGTATTCGATATTTCTTTGAGTAAATTGACATGTGCACATAACAAAACTTTTGCACAAATTCCAAAATGTACATGCAAGGAAAGATACTCAGGAAACAACAGATTCTATTTCAAATTAAAAAAAAAATATTTGACTTTCTAAGCAGGAGTTTAATGTGGATGGTTCTTCTGATGTTGCGAAGTTTGGGTGGGATTGAGGGAGTAAGGAATAAAAAGACATGTTTTTCAAGTAATATCATTTTGTAAAAATTCTAGAAAATTGGCATTTCTAAATCATGCAAAACAAATGAAAGAAGTATAGTTTGATCAAGAAAAGCAAAGGTTTAAAATTACACGGAAAAGAGTAATTTTGAGGTACACTGATGTTTAGTTTTATATACTAAATTTAATAACCATTTGCGATATCAGTTTCTTTCGCAGGTTAATTTTTTTCTTTTAAGGGAATGGACTTAGAGAGATGTAAAATGAAAAATGATGCTATGATGTGGAAAACTATGCCAGAAAATCTCTATGTGTGATCATTCAAACCTGAAGTTCAGCAATTTGATAGAAATCACAAGTGACTTCTATTCAGATAAGGGAGAAATGATATATTTAAAATAAAAACAAAAGCAGGTTCGTGTTTATCAATTATAATAATTGTTATTACAAATCCTTAAAGAGACTAATTAGAAATATTTTTATGATAGATTTCGAAATTTATATGACTTATTTCAGCATATACGAGACACATGACTTAAGTAAAAATTAAAAAAAAAAATATGCTATTAAAGATATTCAGGAAGCTGTAGACGTTATTCCGAATATTTAAATAATAACTTAAAAAACTTATCTCGAAAACAGCCGGGGAAGTGTAATGGAACCACTATAGTTGAGGAAGCATGGGAGGGATTGTGGGAAGGAAGAATATAAAGAGAAGTCTGTTAAGAAACATCATTTTAAAAATTGTGGAGAGTTGTTCTTTTTTAATCACTGACAACGAATGAAAAATTGTATAAATTGTTCAAGAAACGCAAAGGTTTAAAATTACACGGAGAAGTGTAAAATTCTGAAATTCTGATGTATTATGTTTTATATTAATATTAATAACAATCTCCGATATCCATTTCTTTCGAAGGCTACGTTTTTATGGAATGGGAGTATACAGATGTCAAGGGCGACGTTTTCTAATTTTTGGAATTAAGGTCGCAGATCACCTGCATGCATGATAAAGGTAAACTGATGTTCGGCCATTTGAAAGAAGTCACAAATGATTGCTTCATCACTACATTTTCCTCTTACAGCAGCACTAATATACCGAAAATGATGCAGACATTTCGTTAAGCTTTTGATGAAAAACAGTGAACAATAAAAAATATTATTTTTCTTTATTAGCAGAAGAAATTGTGTAAAATTGTATTATGAATAGAGTTGCAAAAAGTCGGTTTATTCCCGAGTTTATTTCCAGTAGACCAGGTTTATTCCCAGGTTCATTCCTGAAAAACCGGTTTATTCCTAAAAATCCCTGTTTATTCCCGGATGTAAACCGTTTTTTTAACCTTTGCAACGCGAATTATGAATGCAATGTATGCAATTTTATGTAACTAGCTACCGTTAACGATAAATCTATTTGCAAAACCTGTTTTTGTAATGAAGAGAAGAACGTTTTCAATAGTTGCAATTAGAATCAAAAACTAAAAAAATGTCTTCATCATTTTTCGATACATTAGATGTGAGGGGCTGCCACTGGCGACTATTTTGTTTATTATTTTATCTAATATTCGTTAGATACTTAAAGATTTATAAAATATTACTTAATGGATTTATTTGAAAGTTTCTTTGTGTAAAATGATAAATCTAATAGTCACCAATTGGTAGTAATGCTGTACCTTGTTTGTGACGCACGGTTTCGGAGATTTGATGGGAATAAAGGAAATGTACACTTCTTCGTATAATTTTAGACCGAATATCTGTAATTATACTCATAATAGAAGGAAATGAAAAAATATCGTTCGAAATTTTTAAAAAGCATTAGGAGAAGAAAATCGAAATACGCACACTGGAGCATCATTCTCTCTAAATTCAGAAATCGAAGATTCCAGGAAATGAAGACTGCATAATAAATAGACGAGAGGAAAATTTATCAAAATACCTTAAATGGAAAAATATTGTTTTTTCAATTCGTAAAGCAATATAATGAAGAAAAGCTGTATTTTTCATGCTATAGCTGGTTTGTGACAGGGAAGAATTGAAAGTGTTTACCGCATAGAATAATTATCTAAAGTATTACAAAATTTGAAAACATATGAAATTAAATTTATGGTGGATCTAGAATATTGAAAAGAAACACGAATAAGGAATCATGTTTAACCATTGTTAAAATTTTATTATGGTTCTATAGGGAGACAATGTTAGAAATTTTTTTAAGACGGTATTCGATATTTCTTTGAGTAAATTGACATGTGCACATAACAAAACTTTTGCACAAATTCCAAAATGTACATGCAAGGAAAGATACTCAGGAAACAACAGATTCTATTTCAAATTAAAAAAAAAATATTTGACTTTCTAAGCAGGAGTTTAATATGGATGGTTCTTCTGATGTTGCGAAGTTTGGGTGGGATTGAGGGAGTAAGGAATAAAAAGACATGTTTTTCAAGTAATATCATTTTGTAAAAATTCTAGAAAATTGGCATTTCTAAATCATGCAAAACAAATGAAAGAAGTATAGTTTGATCAAGAAAAGCAAAGGTTTAAAATTACACGGAAAAGAGTAATTTTGAGGTACACTGATGTTTAGTTTTATATACTAAATTTAATAACCATTTGCGATATCAGTTTCTTTCGCAGGTTAATTTTTTTCTTTTAAGGGAATGGACTTAGAGAGATGTAAAATGAAAAATGATGCTATGATGTGGAAAACTATGCCAGAAAATCTCTATGTGTGATCATTCAAACCTAAAGTTCAGCAATTTGATAGAAATCACAAGTGACTTCTATTCAGATAAGGGAGAAATGATATATTTAAAATAAAAACAAAAGCAGGTTCGTGTTTATCAATTATAATAATTGTTATTACAAATCCTTAAGGAGACTAATTAGAAATATTTTTATGATAGATTTCGAAATTTATATGACTTATTTCAGCATATACGAGACATATGACTTAAGTAAAAATTAAAAAAAAGAAATATGCTATTAAAGATATTCAGGAAGCTGTAGACGTTATTCCGAATATTTAAATAATAACTTAAAAAAACTTATCTCGAAAACAGCCGGGGAAGTGTAATGGAACCACTATAGTTGAGGAAGCATGGGAGGGATTGTGGGAAGGAAGAATATAAAGAGAAGTCTGTTAAGAAACATCATTTTAAAAATTGTGGAGAGTTGTTCTTTTTTAATCACTGACAACGAATGAAAAATTGTATAAATTGTTCAAGAAACGCAAAGGTTTAAAATTACACGGAGAAGTGTAAAATTCTGAAATTCTGATGTATTATGTTTTATATTAATATTAATAACAATCTCCGATATCCATTTCTTTCGAAGGCTACGTTTTTATGGAATGGGAGTATACAGATGTCAAGGGCGACGTTTTCTAATTTTTGGAATTAAGGTCGCAGATCACCTGCATGCATGATAAAGGTAAACTGATGTTCGGCCATTTGAAAGAAGTCACAAATGATTGCTTCATCACTACATTTTCCTCTTACAGCAGCACTAATATACCGAAAATGATGCAGACATTTCGTTAAGCTTTTGATGAAAAACAGTGAACAATAAAAAATATTATTTTTCTTTATTAGCAGAAGAAATTGTGTAAAATTGTATTATGAATAGAGTTGCAAAAAGTCGGTTTATTCCCGAGTTTATTTCCAGTAGACCAGGTTTATTCCCAGGTTCATTCCTGAAAAACCGGTTTATTCCTAAAAATCCCTGTTTATTCCCGGATGTAAACCGTTTTTTTAACCTTTGCAACGCGAATTATGAATGCAATGTATGCAATTTTATGTAACTAGCTACCGTTAACGATAAATCTATTTGCAAAACCTGTTTTTGTAATGAAGAGAAGAACGTTTTCAATAGTTGCAATTAGAATCAAAAACTAAAAAAATGTCTTCATCATTTTTCGATACATTAGATGTGAGGGGCTGCCACTGGCGACTATTTTGTTTATTATTTTATCTAATATTCGTTAGATACTTAAAGATTTATAAAATATTACTTAATGGATTTATTTGAAAGTTTCTTTGTGTAAAATGATAAATCTAATAGTCACCAATTGGTAGTAATGCTGTACCTTGTTTGTGACGCACGGTTTCGGAGATTTGATGGGAATAAAGGAAATGTACACTTCTTCGTATAATTTTAGACCGAATATCTGTAATTATACTCATAATAGAAGGAAATGAAAAAATATCGTTCGAAATTTTTAAAAAGCATTAGGAGAAGAAAATCGAAATACGCACACTGGAGCATCATTCTCTCTAAATTCAGAAATCGAAGATTCCAGGAAATGAAGACTGCATAATAAATAGACGAGAGGAAAATTTATCAAAATACCTTAAATGGAAAAATATTGTTTTTTCAATTCGTAAAGCAATATAATGAAGAAAAGCTGTATTTTTCATGCTATAGCTGGTTTGTGACAGGGAAGAATTGAAAGTGTTTACCGCATAGAATAATTATCTAAAGTATTACAAAATTTGAAAACATATGAAATTAAATTTATGGTGGATCTAGAATATTGAAAAGAAACACGAATAAGGAATCATGTTTAACCATTGTTAAAATTTTATTATGGTTCTATAGGGAGACAATGTTAGAAATTTTTTTAAGACGGTATTCGATATTTCTTTGAGTAAATTGACATGTGCACATAACAAAACTTTTGCACAAATTCCAAAATGTACATGCAAGGAAAGATACTCAGGAAACAACAGATTCTATTTCAAATTAAAAAAAAAATATTTGACTTTCTAAGCAGGAGTTTAATATGGATGGTTCTTCTGATGTTGCGAAGTTTGGGTGGGATTGAGGGAGTAAGGAATAAAAAGACATGTTTTTCAAGTAATATCATTTTGTAAAAATTCTAGAAAATTGGCATTTCTAAATCATGCAAAACAAATGAAAGAAGTATAGTTTGATCAAGAAAAGCAAAGGTTTAAAATTACACGGAAAAGAGTAATTTTGAGGTACACTGATGTTTAGTTTTATATACTAAATTTAATAACCATTTGCGATATCAGTTTCTTTCGCAGGTTAATTTTTTTCTTTTAAGGGAATGGACTTAGAGAGATGTAAAATGAAAAATGATGCTATGATGTGGAAAACTATGCCAGAAAATCTCTATGTGTGATCATTCAAACCTAAAGTTCAGCAATTTGATAGAAATCACAAGTGACTTCTATTCAGATAAGGGAGAAATGATATATTTAAAATAAAAACAAAAGCAGGTTCGTGTTTATCAATTATAATAATTGTTATTACAAATCCTTAAGGAGACTAATTAGAAATATTTTTATGATAGATTTCGAAATTTATATGACTTATTTCAGCATATACGAGACATATGACTTAAGTAAAAATTAAAAAAAAGAAATATGCTATTAAAGATATTCAGGAAGCTGTAGACGTTATTCCGAATATTTAAATAATAACTTAAAAAACTTATCTCGAAAACAGCCGGGGAAGTGTAATGGAACCACTATAGTTGAGGAAGCATGGGAGGGATTGTGGGAAGGAAGAATATAAAGAGAAGTCTGTTAAGAAACATCATTTTAAAAATTGTGGAGAGTTGTTCTTTTTTAATCACTGACAACGAATGAAAAATTGTATAAATTGTTCAAGAAACGCAAAGGTTTAAAATTACACGGAGAAGTGTAAAATTCTGAAATTCTGATGTATTATGTTTTATATTAATATTAATAACAATCTCCGATATCCATTTCTTTCGAAGGCTACGTTTTTATGGAATGGGAGTATTCAGATGTCAAGGGCGACGTTTTCTAATTTTTGGAATTCAGGTCGCAGATCACCTGCATGCATGATAAAGGTAAACTGATGTTCGGCCATTTGAAAGAAGTCACAAATGATTGCTTCATCACTACATTTTCCTCTTACAGCAGCACTAATATACCGAAAATGATGCAGACATTTCGTTAAGCTTTTGATGAAAAACAGTGAACAATAAAAAATATTATTTTTCTTTATTAGCAGAAGAAATTGTGTAAAACTGTATTATGAATAGAGTTGCAAAAAGTCGGTTTATTCCCGAGTTTATCTCCAGTAGACCAGGTTTATTCCCAGGTTCATTCCTGAAAAACCGGTTAATTCCTAAAAATCCCTGTTTATTCCCGGATGTAAACCGTTTTTTTAACCTTTGCAACGCGAATTATGAATGCAATGTATGCAATTTTATGTAACTAGCTACCGTTAACGATAAATCTATTTGCAAAACCTGTTTTCGTAATGAAGAGAAGAACGTTTTCAATAGTTGCAATTAGAATCAAAAACTAAAAAAATGTCTTCATCATTTTTCGATACATTAGATGTGAGGGGCTGCCACTGGCGACTATATTGTTTATTATTTTATCTAATATTCGTTAGATACTTAAAGATTTATAAAATATTACTTAATGGATTTATTTGAAAGTTTCTTTGTGTAAAATGATAAATCTAATAGTCACCAATTGGTAGTAATGCTGTACCTTGTTTGTGACGCACGGTTTCGGAGATTTGATGGGAATAAAGGAAATGTACACTTCTTCGTATAATTTTAGACCGAATATCTGTAATTATACTCATAATAGAAGGGAATGAAAAAATATCGTTCGAAATTTTTAAAAAGCATTAGGAGAAGAAAATTGAAATACGCACACTGGAGCATCATTCTCTCTAAATTCAGAAATCGAAGATTCCAGGAAATGAAGACTGCATAATAAATAGACGAGAGGAAAATTTATCAAAATACCTTAAATGGAAAAATATTGTTTTTTCAATTCGTAAAGCAATATAATGAAGAAAAGCTGTATTTTTCATGCTATAGCTGGTTTGTGACAGGGAAGAATTGAAAGTGTTTACCGCATAGAATAATTATCTAAAGTATTACAAAATTTGAAAACATATGAAATTAAATTTATGGTGGATCTAGAATATTGAAAAGAAACACGAATACGGAATCATGTTTAACCATTGTTAAAATTTTATTATGGTTCTATAGGGAGACAATGTTAGAAATTTTTTTAAGACGGTATTCGATATTTCTTTGAGTAAATTGACATGTGCACATAACAAAACTTTTGCACAAATTCCAAAATGTACATGTAAGGAAAGATACTCAGGAAACAACAGATTCTATTTCAAATAAAAAAAAAATATTTGATTTTCTAAGCAGGAGTTTAATGTGGATGGTTCTTCTGATGTTGCGAAGTTTGGGTGGGATTGAGGGAGTAAGGAATAAAAAGACATGTTTTTCAAGTAATATCATTTTGTAAAAATTCTAGAAAATTGGCATTTCTAAATCATGCAAAACAAATGAAAGAAGTATAGTTTGATCAAGAAAAGCAAAGGTTTAAAATTACACGGAAAAGAGTAATTTTGAGGTACACTGATGTTTAATTTTATATACTAAATTTAATAACCATTTGCGATATCAGTTTCTTTCGCAGGTTAATTTATTTCTTTTAAGGGAAAGGACTTAGAGAGATGTAAAATGAAAAATGATGCTATGATGTGGAAAACTATGCCAGAAAATCTCTATGTGTGATCATTCAAACTTGAAGTTCAGGAATTTGATAGAAATCACAAGTGACTGCTATTCAGATAAGGGAGAAATGATACATTTAAAATAAAAACAAAAGCAGGTTCGTGTTTATCAATTATAATAATTGTTATTATAAATCCATAAGGAGACTAATTAGAAATATTTTTAAGATAGATATCTAAATTTATATGACTTATTTCAGCATATACGAGACACATGACTTAAGTAAAAATTAAAAAAAAATATGCTATTAAAGATATTCAGGGAGCTGTAGACGTTATTCCGAATATTTAAATAATAACTTGAAAAACGTATCTCGAAAACAGCCGGGGAAGTGTAAAGGAACTACTATAATTGAGGAAGCATGGGAGGGATTGTGGGAAGGAGGAATATAAAGAGAAGTCTGTTAAGAAACATCATTTTTAAAAATTGTGGAGAGTTGTTCTATCACTGACAACGAATGAAAAATTGTATAAATTGTTCAAGAAACGCAAAGGTTTAAAATTACACGGAGAAGTGTAAAATTCTGGAACTCTGATATATTATTTTTTATATTAATATTAATAACAATCTCCGATATCCATTTCTTTCGAAGGCTACGTTTTTATGGAATGGGAGTATACAGATGTCAAGGGCGACGTTTTCTAATTTTTGGAATTCAGGTCGCAGATCACCTGCATGCATGATAAGGGTAAACTGATGTTCGGCCATTTGAAAGAAGTCACAAATGATTGCTTCATCACTACATTTTCCTCGTACAGCAGCACTAATATACCGAAAATGATGCAGACATTTCGTTAAGCTTTTGATGAAAAACAGTGAACAATAAAAAATATTATTTTTCTTTATTAGCAGAAGAAATTGTGTAAAACTGTATTATGAATAGAGTTGCAAAAAGTCGGTTTATTCCCGAGTTTATTTCCAGTAGACCAGGTTTATTCCCAGGTTCATTCCTGAAAAACCGGTTTATTCCTAAAAATCCCTGTTTATTCCCGGATGTAAACCGTTTTTTTAACCTTTGCAACGCGAATTATGAATGCAATGTATGCAATTTTATGTAACTAGCTACCGTTAACGATAAATCTATTTGCAAAACCTGTTTTTGTAATGAAGAGAAGAACGTTTTCAATAGTTGCAATTAGAATCAAAAACTAAAAAAATGTCTTCATCATTTTTCGATACATTAGATGTGAGGGGCTGCCACTGGCGACTATTTTGTTTATTATTTTATCTAATATTCGTTAGATACTTAAAGATTTATAAAATATTACTTAATGGATTTATTTGAAAGTTTCTTTGTGTAAAATGATAAATCTAATAGTCACCAATTGGTAGTAATGCTGTACCTTGTTTGTGACGCACGGTTTCGGAGATTTGATGGGAATAAAGGAAATGTACACTTCTTCGTATAATTTTAGACCCAATATCTGTAATTATACTCATAATAGAAGGGAATGAAAAAATATCGTTCGAAATTTTTAAAAAGCATTAGGAGAAGAAAATTGAAATACGCACACTGGAGCATCATTCTCTCTAAATTCAGAAATCGAAGATTCCAGGAAATGAAGACTGCATAATAAATAGACGAGAGAAAAATTTATCAAAATACCTTAAATGGAAAAATATTGTTTTTTCAATTCGTAAAGCAATATAATGAAGAAAAGCTGTATTTTTCATGCTATAGCTGGTTTGTGACAGGGAAGAATTGAAAGTGTTTACCGCATAGAATAATTATCAAAAGTATTACAAAATTTGAAAACATATGAAATTAAATTTATGGTGGATCTAGAATATTGAAAAGAAACACGAATACGGAATCATGTTTAACCATTGTTAAAATTTTATTATGGTTCTATAGGGAGACAATGTTAGAAATTTTTTTAAGACGGTATTCGATATTTCTTTGAGTAAATTGACATATGCACATAACAAAACTTTTGCACAAATTCCAAAATGTACATGCAAGGAAAGATACTCAGGAAACAACAGATTCTATTTCAAATTAAAAAAAAATATTTGACTTTCTAAGCAGGAGTTTAATGTGGATGGTTCTTCTGATGTTGCGAAGTTTGGGTGGGATTGAGGGAGTAAGGAATAAAAAGACATGTTTTTCAAGTAATATCATTTTGTAAAAATTCTAGAAAATTGGCATTTCTAAATCATGCAAAACAAATGAAAGAAGTATAGTTTGATCAAGAAAAGCAAAGGTTTAAAATTACACGGAAAAGAGTAATTTTGAGGTACACTGATGTTTAGTTTTATATACTAAATTTAATAACCATTTGCGATATCAGTTTCTTTCGCAGGTTAATTTTTTATTTTAAGGGAATGGACTTAGAGAGATGTAAAATGAAAAAT
The DNA here is from genome assembly GCA_964019185.1 of Maratus speculifer. Lineage (NCBI taxonomy): Eukaryota > Metazoa > Arthropoda > Arachnida > Araneae > Salticidae > Maratus > Maratus speculifer. The sequence continues at coordinate 121,748,548 of OZ025303.1, read as the reverse complement.
GATGCTATGATGTGGAAAACTATGCCAGAAAATCTCTATGTGTGATCATTCAAACCTGAAGTTCAGCAATTTGATAGAAATCACAAGTGATTGCTATTCAGATAAGGGAGAAATGATACATTTAAAATAAAAACAAAAGCAGGTTCGTGTTTATCAATTATAATAATTGTTATTATAAATCCATAAGGAGACTAATTAGAAATATTCTTAAGATAGATTTCGAAATTTATATGACTTATTTCAGCATATACGAGACACATGACTTAAGTAAAAATTAAAAAAAAAAATATGCTATTAAAGATATTCAGGAAGCTGTAGACGTTATTCCGAATATTTAAATAATAACTTAAAAAACTTATCTCGAAAACAGCCGTTGAAGTGTAATGGAACCACTATAGTTGAGAAAGCATGGGAGGGATTGTGGGAAGGAAGAATATAAAGAGAAGTCTGTTAAGGAACATTATTTTAAAAATTGTGGAGAGTTGGTCTTTTTTAATCACTGACAACGAATGAAAAATTGTATAAATTGTTCAAGAAACGCAAAGGTTTAAAATTACACGGAGAAGTGTAAAATTCTGAAATTCTGATGTATTATGTTTTATATTAATATTAATAACAATCTCCGATATCCATTTCTTTCGAAGGCTACGTTTTTATGGAATGGGAGTATACAGATGTCAAGGGCGACGTTTTCTAATTTTTGGAATTCAGGTCGCAGATCACCTGCATGCATGATAAGGGTAAACTGATGTTCGGCCATTTGAAAGAAGTCACAAACGATTGCTTCATCACTACATTTTCCTCTTACAGCAGCACTAATATACCGAAAATGATGCAGACATTTCGTTAAGCTTTTGATGAAAAACAATGAACAATAAAAAATATTATTTTTCTTTATTAGAAGAAGAAATTGTGTAAAACTGTATTATGAATAAAGTTGCAAAAAGTCGGTTTATTCCCGAGTTTATTTCCAGTAGATCAGGTTTATTCCCAGGTTCATTCCTGAAAAACCGGTTTATTCCTAAAAATCCCTGTTTATTCCCAGGTTTATTCCGAAAAACCCGGTTTATTCCCGGATGTAAACCGCTTTTTTTAACCTTTGCAACGCTAATTATCAATGCAATGTATGCAATTTTATGTAACTAGCTACCGTTAACGATAAATCTATTTGCAAAACCTGTTTTTGTAATGAAGAAAAGAATGTTTTCAATAGTTGCAATTAGAATCAAAAACTAAAAAAATGTCTTCAACATTTTTCGATACATTAGATGTGAGGGGCTGCCACTGGCGACTATTTTGTTTATTATTTTATCTAATATTCGTTAGATACTTAAAGATTTAAAAAATATTACTTAATGGATTTATTAGAAAGTTTCTTTGTGTAAAATGATAAATGTAATAGTCACCAATTGGTAGTAATGCTGTACCTTGTTTGTGACGCATCTTTTCGGAGATTTGATGGGAATAAAGGAAATGTACACTTCTTCGTATAATTTTAGACCGAATTTCTGTAATTATACTCATAATAGAAGGAAATGAAAAAATATCGTTCGAAATTTTTAAAAAGCATTAGGAGAAGAAAATTGAAATACGCACACTAGGGCATCATTCTCTCTAAATCCAGAAATCGAAGATTCCAGGAAATGAAGACCGCATAATAAATAGACGTGAGGAAAATTTATCAAAATACCTTAAATGGAAAAATATTGTTTTTTCAATTCGCAAAGCAATATAATGAAGAAAAGCTGTATTTTTCATGCTATAGCTGGTTTGTGACATGGAAGAATTGGAAGTGTTTACCGCATGGAATAATTATCTAAAGTATTACAAAATTTCAAAACATATGAAATTAAAGTTATGGTGGATCTAGAATATTGAAAAGAATCACGAATACGGAAGCATGTTTAACCATTGTTAAAATTTTATTATGGTTCTATAGGGAGACAATGTTAGAAATTTTTTTAAGACGGTATTCGATATTTCTTTGAGTAAATTGACATGTGCACATAACAAAACTTTTGCACAAATTCCAAAATGTACATGCAAGGAAAGATACTCAGGAAACAACAGATTCTATTTCAAATTTAAAAAAAAATATTTGACTTTCTAAGCAGGAGTTTAATGTGGATGGTTCTTCTGATGTTGCGAAGTTTGGGTGGGATTGAAGGAGTAAGGAATAAAAAGACATGTTTTTCAAGTAATATCATTTTGTAAAAATTCTAGAAAATTGGCATTTCTAAATCATGCAAAACAAATGAAAGAAGTATAGTTTGATCAAGAACAGCAAAGGTTTAAAATTACACGGAAAAGAGTAATTTTGAAAAACACTGATGTTTAATTTTATATACTAAATTTAATAACCATTTGCGATATCAGTTTCTTTCGCAGGTTAATTTTTTTCTTTTAAGGGAATGGACTTAGAGAGATGTAAAATGAAAAATGATGCTATGATGTGGAAAACTAGGCCAGAAAATCTCTATGTGTGATCATTCAAACCTGAAGTTCAGCAATTTGATAGAAATCACAAGTGACTTCTATTCAGATAAGGGAGAAATGATATATTTAAAATAAAAACAAAAGCAGGTTCGTGTTTATCAATTATAATAATTGTTATTATAAATCCATAAGGAGACTAATTAGAAATATTTTTAAGATAGATTTCGAAATTTATATGACTTATTTCAGCATATACGAGACACATGGCTTAAGTAAATATTAAAAAAAAATATGCTATTTAAGATATTCAGGAAGCTGTAGACGTTATTCCGAATATTTAAATAATAACTTGAAAAACGTATCTCGAAAACAGCCGGGGAAGTGTAAAGGAACTACTATAGTTGAGGAAGCATGGGAGGGATTGTGGGAAGGAGGAATATAAAGAGAAGTCTGTTAAGAAACATCATTTTTAAAAATTGTGGAGAGTTGTTCTATCACTGACAACGAATGAAAAATTGTATAAATTGTTCAAGAAACGCAAAGGTTTAAAATTACACGGAGAAGTGTAAAATTCTGGAATTCTGATATATTATTTTTTATATTAATATTAATAACAATCTCCGATATCCATTTCTTTCGAAGGCTACGTTTTTATGGAATGGGAGTATACAGATGTCAAGGGCGACGTTTTCTAATTTTTGGAATTCAGGTCGCAGATCACCTGCATGCATGATAAGGGTAAACTGATGTTCGGCGATTTGAAAGAAGTCACAAATGATTGCTTCATCACTACATTTTCCTCGTACAGCAGCACTAATATACCGAAAATGATGCAGACATTTCGTTAAGCTTTTGATGAAAAACAGTGAACAATAAAAAATATTATTTTTCTTTATTAGCAGAAGAAATTGTGTAAAACTGTATTATGAATAGAGTTGCAAAAAGTCGGTTTATTAGCGAGTTTATTTCCAGTAGACCAGGTTTATTCCCAGGTTCATTCCTGAAAAACCGGTTTATTCCTAAAAATCCCTGTTTATTCCCGGTTGTAAACCGTTTTTTTAACCTTTGCAACGCGAATTATGAATGCAATGTATGCAATTTTATGTAACTAGCTACCGTTAACGATAAATCTATTTGCAAAACCTGTTTTTGTAATGAAGAGAAGAACGTTTTCAATAGTTGCAATTAGAATCAAAAACTAAAAAAATGTCTTCATCATTTTTCGATACATTAGATGTGAGGGGCTGCCACTGGCGACTATTTTGTTTATTATTTTATCTAATATTCGTTAGATACTTAAAGATTTATAAAATATTACTTAATGGATTTATTTGAAAGTTTCTTTGTGTAAAATGATAAATCTAATAGTCACCAATTGGTAGTAATGCTGTACCTTGTTTGTGACGCATGGTTTCGGAGATTTGATGGGAATAAAGGAAATGTACACTTCTTCGTAAAATTTTAGACCGAATTTCTGTAATTATACTCATAATAGAAGGAAATGAAAAAATATCGTTCGAAATTTTTAAAAAGCATTAGGAGAAGAAAATTGAAATACGCACACTGGAGCATCATTCTCTCTAAATTCAGAAATCGAAGATTCCAGGAAATGAAGACTGCATAATAAATAGACGAGAGGAAAATTTATCAAAATACCTTAAATGGAAAAATATTGTTTTTTCAATTCGTAAAGCAATATAATGAAGAAAAGCTGTATTTTTCATGCTATAGCTGGTTTGTGACAGGGAAGAATTGAAAGTGTTTACCGCATAGAATAATTATCTAAAGTATTACAAAATTTGAAAACATATGAAATTAAATTTATGGTGGATCTAGAATATTGAAAAGAAACACGAATACGGAATCATGTTTAACCATTGTTAAAATTTTATTATGGTTCTATAGGGAGACAATGTTAGAAATTTTTTTAAGACGGTATTCGATATTTCTTTGAGTAAATTGACATGTGCACATAACAAAACTTTTGCACAAATTCCAAAATGTACATGCAAGGAAAGATACTCAGGAAACAACAGATTCTATTTCAAATTAAAAAAAAAATATTTGACTTTCTAAGCAGGAGTTTAATGTGGATGGTTCTTCTGATGTTGCGAAGTTTGGGTGGGATTGAGGGAGTAAGGAATAAAAAGACATGCTTTTCAAGTAATATCATTTTGTAAAAATTCTAGAAAATTGGCATTTCTAAATCATGCAAAACAAATGAAAGAAGTATAGTTTGATCAAGAACAGCAAAGGTTTAAAATTACACGGAAAAGAGTAATTTTGAGAAACACTGATGTTTAATTTTATATACTAAATTTAATAACCATTTGCGATATCAGTTTCTTTCGCAGGTTAATTTTTTTCTTTTAAGGGAATGGACTTAGAGAGATGTAAAATGAAAAATGATGCTATGATGTGGAAAAATAGGCCAGAAAATCTCTATGTGTGATCATTCAAACCTGAAGTTCAGCAATTTGATAGAAATCACAAGTGACTTCTATTCACATAAGGGAGAAATGATATATTTAAAATAAAAACAAAAGCAGGTTCGTGTTTATCAATTATAATAATTGTTATTATAAATCCATAAGGAGACTAATTAGAAATATTTTTAAGATAGATTTCGAAATTTATATGACTTATTTCAGCATATACGAGACACATGGCTTAAGTAAAAATTAAAAAAAAATATGCTATTAAAGATATTCAGGAAGCTGTAGACGTTATTCCGAATATTTAAATAATAACTTGAAAAACGTATCTCGAAAACAGCCGGGGAAGTGTAAAGGAACTACTATAGTTGAGGAAGCATGGGAGGGATTGTGGGAAGGAGGAATATAAAGAGAAGTCTGTTAAGAAACATCATTTTTAAAAATTGTGGAGAGTTGTTCTATCACTGACAACGAATGAAAAATTGTATAAATTGTTCAAGAAACGCAAAGGTTTAAAATTACACGGAGAAGTGTAAAATTCTGGAATTCTGATATATTATTTTTTATATTAATATTAATAACAATCTCCGATATCCATTTCTTTCGAAGGCTACGTTTTTATGGAATGGGAGTATACAGATGTCAAGGGCGACGTTTTCTAATTTTTGGAATTCAGGTCGCAGATCACCTGCATGCATGATAAGGGTAAACTGATGTTCGGCCATTTGAAAGAAGTCACAAATGATTGCTTCATCACTACATTTTCCTCGTACAGCAGCACTAATATACCGAAAATGATGCAGACATTTCGTTAAGCTTTTGATGAAAAACAGTGAACAATAAAAAATATTATTTTTCTTTATTAGCAGAAGAAATTGTGTAAAACTGTATTATGAATAGAGTTGCAAAAAGTCGGTTTATTAGCGAGTTTATTTCCAGTAGACCAGGTTTATTCCCAGGTTCATTCCTGAAAAACCGGTTTATTCCTAAAAATCCCTGTTTATTCCCGGTTGTAAACCGTTTTTTTAACCTTTGCAACGCGAATTATGAATGCAATGTATGCAATTTTATGTAACTAGCTACCGTTAACGATAAATCTATTTGCAAAACCTGTTTTTGTAATGAAGAGAAGAACGTTTTCAATAGTTGCAATTAGAATCAAAAACTAAAAAAATGTCTTCATCATTTTTCGATACATTAGATGTGAGGGGCTGCCACTGGCGACTATTTTGTTTATTATTTTATCTAATATTCGTTAGATACTTAAAGATTTATAAAATATTACTTAATGGATTTATTTGAAAGTTTCTTTGTGTAAAATGATAAATCTAATAGTCACCAATTGGTAGTAATGCTGTACCTTGTTTGTGACGCATGGTTTCGGAGATTTGATGGGAATAAAGGAAATGTACACTTCTTCGTAAAATTTTAGACCGAATTTCTGTAATTATACTCATAATAGAAGGAAATGAAAAAATATCGTTCGAAATTTTTAAAAAGCATTAGGAGAAGAAAATTGAAATACGCACACTGGAGCATCATTCTCTCTAAATTCAGAAATCGAAGATTCCAGGAAATGAAGACTGCATAATAAATAGACGAGAGGAAAATTTATCAAAATACCTTAAATGGAAAAATATTGTTTTTTCAATTCGTAAAGCAATATAATGAAGAAAAGCTGTATTTTTCATGCTATAGCTGGTTTGTGACAGGGAAGAATTGAAAGTGTTTACCGCATAGAATAATTATCTAAAGTATTACAAAATTTGAAAACATATGAAATTAAATTTATGGTGGATCTAGAATATTGAAAAGAAACACGAATACGGAATCATGTTTAACCATTGTTAAAATTTTATTATGGTTCTATAGGGAGACAATGTTAGAAATTTTTTTAAGACGGTATTCGATATTTCTTTGAGTAAATTGACATGTGCACATAACAAAACTTTTGCACAAATTCCAAAATGTACATGCAAGGAAAGATACTCAGGAAACAACAGATTCTATTTCAAATTAAAAAAAAAATATTTGACTTTCTAAGCAGGAGTTTAATGTGGATGGTTCTTCTGATGTTGCGAAGTTTGGGTGGGATTGAGGGAGTAAGGAATAAAAAGACATGCTTTTCAAGTAATATCATTTTGTAAAAATTCTAGAAAATTGGCATTTCTAAATCATGCAAAACAAATGAAAGAAGTATAGTTTGATCAAGAACAGCAAAGGTTTAAAATTACACGGAAAAGAGTAATTTTGAGAAACACTGATGTTTAATTTTATATACTAAATTTAATAACCATTTGCGATATCAGTTTCTTTCGCAGGTTAATTTTTTTCTTTTAAGGGAATGGACTTAGAGAGATGTAAAATGAAAAATGATGCTATGATGTGGAAAAATAGGCCAGAAAATCTCTATGTGTGATCATTCAAACCTGAAGTTCAGCAATTTGATAGAAATCACAAGTGACTTCTATTCACATAAGGGAGAAATGATATATTTAAAATAAAAACAAAAGCAGGTTCGTGTTTATCAATTATAATAATTGTTATTATAAATCCATAAGGAGACTAATTAGAAATATTTTTAAGATAGATTTCGAAATTTATATGACTTATTTCAGCATATACGAGACACATGGCTTAAGTAAAAATTAAAAAAAAATATGCTATTAAAGATATTCAGGAAGCTGTAGACGTTATTCCGAATATTTAAATAATAACTTGAAAAACGTATCTCGAAAACAGCCGGGGAAGTGTAAAGGAACTACTATAGTTGAGGAAGCATGGGAGGGATTGTGGGAAGGAGGAATATAAAGAGAAGTCTGTTAAGAAACATCATTTTTAAAAATTGTGGAGAGTTGTTCTATCACTGACAACGAATGAAAAATTGTATAAATTGTTCAAGAAACGCAAAGGTTTAAAATTACACGGAGAAGTGTAAAATTCTGGAATTCTGATATATTATTTTTTATATTAATATTAATAACAATCTCCGATATCCATTTCTTTCGAAGGCTACGTTTTTATGGAATGGGAGTATACAGATGTCAAGGGCGACGTTTTCTAATTTTTGGAATTCAGGTCGCAGATCACCTGCATGCATGATAAGGGTAAACTGATGTTCGGCGATTTGAAAGAAGTCACAAATGATTGCTTCATCACTACATTTTCCTCGTACAGCAGCACTAATATACCGAAAATGATGCAGACATTTCGTTAAGCTTTTGATGAAAAACAGTGAACAATAAAAAATATTATTTTTCTTTATTAGCAGAAGAAATTGTGTAAAACTGTATTATGAATAGAGTTGCAAAAAGTCGGTTTATTAGCGAGTTTATTTCCAGTAGACCAGGTTTATTCCCAGGTTCATTCCTGAAAAACCGGTTTATTCCTAAAAATCCCTGTTTATTCCCGGTTGTAAACCGTTTTTTTAACCTTTGCAACGCGAATTATGAATGCAATGTATGCAATTTTATGTAACTAGCTACCGTTAACGATAAATCTATTTGCAAAACCTGTTTTTGTAATGAAGAGAAGAACGTTTTCAATAGTTGCAATTAGAATCAAAAACTAAAAAAATGTCTTCATCATTTTTCGATACATTAGATGTGAGGGGCTGCCACTGGCGACTATTTTGTTTATTATTTTATCTAATATTCGTTAGATACTTAAAGATTTATAAAATATTACTTAATGGATTTATTTGAAAGTTTCTTTGTGTAAAATGATAAATCTAATAGTCACCAATTGGTAGTAATGCTGTACCTTGTTTGTGACGCATGGTTTCGGAGATTTGATGGGAATAAAGGAAATGTACACTTCTTCGTAAAATTTTAGACCGAATTTCTGTAATTATACTCATAATAGAAGGAAATGAAAAAATATCGTTCGAAATTTTTAAAAAGCATTAGGAGAAGAAAATTGAAATACGCACACTGGAGCATCATTCTCTCTAAATTCAGAAATCGAAGATTCCAGGAAATGAAGACTGCATAATAAATAGACGAGAGGAAAATTTATCAAAATACCTTAAATGGAAAAATATTGTTTTTTCAATTCGTAAAGCAATATAATGAAGAAAAGCTGTATTTTTCATGCTATAGCTGGTTTGTGACAGGGAAGAATTGAAAGTGTTTACCGCATAGAATAATTATCTAAAGTATTACAAAATTTGAAAACATATGAAATTAAATTTATGGTGGATCTAGAATATTGAAAAGAAACACGAATACGGAATCATGTTTAACCATTGTTAAAATTTTATTATGGTTCTATAGGGAGAAAATGTTAGAAATTTTTTTAAGACGGTATTCGATATTTCTTTGAGTAAATTGACATGTGCACATAACAAAACTTTTGCACAAATTCCAAAATGTACATGCAAGGAAAGATACTCAGGAAACAACAGATTCTATTTCAAATTAAAAAAAAATATTTGACTTTCTAAGCAGGAGTTTAATGTGGATGGTTCTTCTGATGTTGCGAAGTTTGGGTGGGATTGAGGGAGTAAGGAATAAAAAGACATGCTTTTCAAGTAGTATGATTTTGTAAAAATTCTAGAAAATTGGCATTTCTAAATCATGCAAAACAAATGAAAGAAGTATAGTTTGATCAAGAACAGCAAAGGTTTAAAATTACACGGAAAAGAGTAATTTTGAGAAACACTGATGTTTAATTTTATATACTAAATTTAATAACCATTTGCGATATCAGTTTCTTTCGCAGGTTAATTTTTTTCTTTTAAGGGAATGGACTTAGAGAGATGTAAAATGAAAAATGATGCTATGATGTGGAAAAATAGGCCAGAAAATCTCTATGTGTGATCATTCAAACCTGAAGTTCAGCAATTTGATAGAAATCACAAGTGACTTCTATTCACATAAGGAAGAAATGATATATTTAAAATAAAAACAAAAGTAGGTTCGTGTTTATCAATTATAATAATTGTTATTATAAATCCATAAGGAGACTAATTAGAAATATTTTTAAGATAGATTTCGAAATTTATATGACTTATTTCAGCATATACGAGACACATGGCTTAAGTAAAAATTAAAAAAAAATATGCTATAAAAGATATTCAGGAAGCTGTAGACGTTATTCCGAATATTTAAATAATAACTTGAAAAACGTATCTCGAAAACAGCCGGGGAAGTGTAAAGGAACTACTATAGTTGAGGAAGCATGGGAGGGATTGTGGGAAGGAGGAATATAAAGAGAAGTCTGTTAAGAAACATCATTTTTAAAAATTGTGGAGAGTTGTTCTTTTTTAATCACTGACAACGAATGAAAAATTGTATAAATTGTTCAAGAAACGCAAAGGTTTAAAATTACACGGAGAAGTGTAAAATTCTGGAATTCTGATATATTATTTTTTATATTAATATTAATAACAATCTCCGATATCCATTTCTTTCGAAGGCTACGTTTTTATGGAATGGGAGTATACAGATGTCAAGGGCGACGTTTTCTAATTTTTGGAATTCAGGTCGCAGATCACCTGCATGCATGATAAGGGTAAACTGATGTTCGGCCATTTGAAAGAAGTCACAAATGATTGCTTCATCACTACATTTTCCTCTTACAGCAGCACTAATATACCGAAAATGATGCAGACATTTCGTTAAGCTTTTGATGAAAAACAGTGAACAATAAAAAATATTATTTTTCTTTATTAGCAGAAGAAATTGTGTAAAACTGTATTATGAATAGAGTTGCCAAAAGTCGGTTTATTCCCGAGTTTATTTCCAGTAGACCAGGTTTATTCCCAGGTTCATTCCTGAAAAACCGGTTTATTCCTAAAATTCCCTGTTTATTCCCGGATGTAAACCGTTTTTTTAACCTTTGCAACGCGAATTATGAATGCAATGTATGCAATTTTATGTAACTAGCTACCGTTAACGATAAATCTATTTGCAAAACCTGTTTTTGTAATGAAGAGAAGAACGTTTTCAATAGTTGCAATTAGAATCAAAAACTAAAAAAATGTCTTCATCATTTTTCGATACATTAGATGTGAGGGGCTGCCACTGGCGACTATTTTGTTTATTATTTTATCTAATATTCGTTAGATACTTAATGATTTATAAAATATTACTTAATGGATTTATTTGAAAGTTTCTTTGTGTAAAATGATAAATCTAATAGTCACCAATTGGTAGTAATGCTGTACCTTGTTTGTGACGCATGGTTTCGGAGATTTGATGGGAATAAAGGAAATGTACACTTCTTCGTATAATTTTAGACCGAATTTCTGTAATTATAATAGAAGGAAATGAAAAAATATCGTTCGAAATTTTTAAAAAGCATTAGGAGAAGAAAATTGAAATACGCACACTGGAGCATCATTCTCTCTAAATTCAGAAATCGAAGATTCCAGGAAATGAAGACTGCATAATAAATAGACGAGAGGAAAATTTATCAAAATACCTTAAATGGAAAAATATTGTTTTTTCAATTCGTAAAGCAATATAATGAAGAAAAGCTGTATTTTTCATGCTATAGCTGGTTTGTGACAGGGAAGAATTGAAAGTGTTTACCGCATAGAATAATTATCTAAAGTATTACAAAATTTGAAAACATATGAAATTAAATTTATGGTGGATCTAGAATATTGAAAAGAAACACGAATACGGAATCATGTTTAACCATTGTTAAAATTTTATTATGGTTCTATAGGGAGACAATGTTAGAAATTTTTTTAAGACGGTATTCGATATTTCTTTGAGTAAATTGACATGTGCACATAACAAAACTTTTGCACAAATTCCAAAATGTACATGCAAGGAAAGATACTCTGGAAACAACAGATTCTATTTCAAATTAAAAAAAAAATATTTGACTTTCTAAGCAGGAGTTTAATGTGGATGGTTCTTCTGATGTTGCGAAGTTTGGGTGGGATTGAGAGAGTAAGGAATAAAAATACATGTTTTTCAAGTAATATCATTTTGTAAAAATTCTAGAAAATTGGCATTTCTAAATCATGCAAAACAAATGAAAGAAGTATAGTTTGATCAAGAACAGCAAAGGTTTAAAATTACACGGAAAAGAGTAATTTTGAGAAACACTGATGTTTAATTTTATATACTAAATTTAATAACCATTTGCGATATCAGTTTCTTTCGCAGGTTAATTTTTTTCTTTTAAGGGAATGGACTTAGAGAGATGTAAAATGAAAAATGATGCTATGATGTGGAAAAATAGGCCAGAAAATCTCTATGTGTGATCATTCAAACCTGAAGTTTAGCAATTTGATAGAAATCACAAGTGACTTCTATTCAGATAAGGGAGAAATGATATATTTAAAATAAAAACAAAAGCAGGTTCGTGTTTATCAATTATAATAATTGTTATTATAAATCCATAAGGAGACTAATTAGAAATATTTTTAAGATAGATTTCGAAATTTATATGACTTATTTCAGCATATACGAGACACATGGCTTAAGTAAAAATTAAAAAAAAATATGCTATTAAAGATATTCAGGAAGCTGTAGACGTTATTCCGAATATTTAAATAATAACTTGAAAAACGTATCTCGAAAACAGCCGGGGAAGTGTAAAGGAACTACTATAGTTGAGGAAGCATGGGAGGGATTGTGGGAAGGAGGAATATAAAGAGAAGTCTGTTAAGAAACATCATTTTTAAAAATTGTGGAGAGTTGTTCTTTTTTAATCACTGACAACGAATGAAAAATTGTATAAATTGTTCAAGAAACGCAAAGGTTTAAAATTACACGGAGAAGTGTAAAATTCTGGAATTCTGATATATTATTTTTTATATTAATATTAATAACAATCTCCGATATCCATTTCTTTCGAAGGCTACGTTTTTATGGAATGGGAGTATACAGATGTCAAGGGCGAAGTTTTCTAATTTTTGGAATTCAGGTCGCATATCACCTGCATGCATGATAAGGGTAAACTGATGTTCGGCCATTTGAAAGAAGTCACAAATGATTGCTTCATCACTACATTTTCCTCTTACAGCAGCACTAATATACCGAAAAAGATGCAGACATTTCGTTAAGCTTTTGATGAAAAACAGTGAACAATAAAAAATATTATTTTTCTTTATTAGCAGAAGAAATTGTGTAAAACTGTATTATGAATAGAGTTGCAAAAAGTCGGTTTATTCCCAAGTTTATTTCCAGTAGACCAGGTTTATTCCCAGGTTCATTCCTGAAAAACCGGTTTATTCCTAAAAATCCCTGTTTATTCCCGGATGTAAACCGTTTTTATAACCTTTGCAATGCGAATTATGAATGCAATGTATGCAATTTTATGTAACTAGCTACCGTTAACGATAAATCTATTTGCAAAACCTGTTTTTGTAATGAAGAGAAGAACGTTTTCAATAGTTGCAATTAGAATCAAAAACTAAAAAAATGTCTTCATCATTTTTCGATACATTAGATGTGAGGGGCTGCCACTGGCGACTATTTTGTTTATTATTTTATCTAATATTCGTTAGATACTTAAAGATTTATAAAATATTACTTAATGGATTTATTTGAAAATTTCTTTGTGTAAAATGATAAATCTAATAGTCACCAATTGGTAGTAATGCTGTACCTTGTTTGTGACGCATGGTTTCGGAGATTTGATGGGAATAAAGGAAATGTACACTTCTTCGTATAATTTTAGACCGAATTTCTGTAATTATACTCATAATAGAAGGAAATGAAAAAATATCGTTCGAAATTTTTAAAAAGCATTAGGAGAAGAAAATTGAAATACGCACACTGGAGCATCATTCTCTCTAAATTCAGAAATCGAAGATTCCAGGAAATGAAGACTGCATAATAAATAGACGAGAGGAAAATTTATCAAAATACCTTAAATGGAAAAATATTGTTTTTTCAATTCGTAAAGCAATATAATGAAGAAAAGCTGTATTTTTCATGCTATAGCTGGTTTGTGACAGGGAAGAATTGAAAGTGTTTACCGCATAGAATAATTATCTAAAGTATTACAAAATTTGAAAACATATGAAATTAAATTTATGGTGGATCTAGAATATTGAAAAGAAACACGAATACGGAATCATGTTTAACCATTGTTAAAATTTTATTATGGTTCTATAGGGAGACAATGTTAGAAATTTTTTTAAGACGGTATTCGATATTTCTTTGAGTAAATTGACATGTGCACATAACAAAACTTTTGCACAAATTCCAAAATGTACATGCAAGGAAAGATACTCTGGAAACAACAGATTCTATTTCAAATTAAAAAAAAAATATTTGACTTTCTAAGCAGGAGTTTAATGTGGATGGTTCTTCTGATGTTGCGAAGTTTGGGTGGGATTGAGGGAGTAAGGAATAAAAAGACATGTTTTTCAAGTAATATCATTTTGTAAAAATTCTAGAAAATTGGCATTTCTAAATCATGCAAAACAAATGAAAGAAGTATAGTTTGATCAAGAACATCAAAGGTTTAAAATTACACGGAAAAGAGTAATTTTGAGAAACACTGATGTTTAATTTTATATACTAAATTTAATAACCATTTGCGATATCAGTTTCTTTCGCAGGTTAATTTTTTTCTTTTAAGGGAATGGACTTAGAGAGATGTAAAATGAAAAATGATGCTATGATGTGGAAAAATAGGCCAGAAAATCTCTATGTGTGATCATTCAAACCTGAAGTTCAGCAATTTGATAGAAATCACATGTGACTTCTATTCAGATAAGGGAGAAATGATATATTTAAAATAAAAACAAAAGCAGGTTCGTGTTTATCAATTATAATAATTGTTATTATAAATCCATAAGGAGACTAATTAGAAATATTTTTAAGATAGATTTCGAAATTTATATGACTTATTTCAGCATATACTAGACACATGGCTTAAGTAAAAATTAAAAAAAAATATGCTATTAAAGATATTCAGGAAGCTGTAGACGTTATTCCGAATATTTAAATAATAACTTGAAAAACGTATCTCGAAAACAGCCGGGGAAGTGTAAAGGAACTACTATAGTTGAGGAAGCATGGGAGGGATTGTGGGAAGGAGGAATATAAAGAGAAGTCTGTTAAGAAACATCATTTTTAAAAATTGTGGAGAGTTGTTCTTTTTTAATCACTGACAACGAATGAAAAATTGTATAAATTGTTCAAGAAACGCAAAGGTTTAAAATTACACGGAGAAGTGTAAAATTCTGGAATTCTGATATATTATTTTTTATATTAATATTAATAACAATCTCCGATATCCATTTCTTTCGAAGGCTACGTTTTTATGGAATGGGAGTATACAGATGTCAAGGGCGACGTTTTCTAATTTTTGGAATTCAGGTCGCAGATCACCTGCATGCATGATAAGGGTAAACTGATGTTCGGCCATTTGAAAGAAGTCACAAATGATTGCTTCATCACTACATTTTCCTCTTACAGCAGCACTAATATACCGAAAATGATGCAGACATTTCGTTAAGCTTTTGATGAAAAACAGTGAACAATAAAAAATATTATTTTTCTTTATTAGCAGAAGAAATTGTGTAAAACTGTATTATGAATAGAGTTGCAAAAAGTCGGTTTATTCCCGAGTTTATTTCCAGTAGACCAGGTTTATTCCCAGGTTCATTCCTGAAAAACCGGTTTATTCCTAAAATTCCCTGTTTATTCCCGGATGTAAACCGTTTTTTTAACCTTTGCAACGCGAATTATGAATGCAATGTATGCAATTTTATGTAACTAGCTACCGTTAACGATAAATCTATTTGCAAAACCTGTTTTTGTAATGAAGAGAAGAACGTTTTCAATAGTTGCAATTAGAATCAAAAATTAAAAAAATGTCTTCATCATTTTTCGATACATTAGATGTGAGGGGCTGCCACTGGCGACTATTTTGTTTATTATTTTATCTAATATTCGTTAGATACTTAAAGATTTATAAAATATTACTTAATGGATTTATTTGAAAGTTTCTTTGTGTAAAATGATAAATCTAATAGTCACCAATTGGTAGTAATGCTGTACCTTGTTTGTGACGCATGGTTTCGGAGATTTGATGGGAATAAAGGAAATGTACACTTCTTCGTATAATTTTAGACCGAATTTCTGTAATTATACTCATAATAGAAGGAAATGAAAAAATATCGTTCGAAATTTTTAAAAAGCATTAGGAGAAGAAAATTGAAATACGCACACTGGAGCATCATTCTCTCTAAATTCAGAAATCGAAGATTCCAGGAAATGAAGACTGCATAATAAATAGACGAGAGGAAAATTTATCAAAATACCTTAAATGGAAAAATATTGTTTTTTCAATTCGTAAAGTAATATAATGAAGAAAAGCTGTATTTTTCATGCTATAGCTGGTTTGTGACAGGGAAGAATTGAAAGTGTTTACCGCATAGAATAATTATCTAAAGTATTACAAAATTTGAAAACATATGAAATTAAATTTATGGTGGATCTAGAATATTGAAAAGAAACACGAATACGGAATCATGTTTAACCATTGTTAAAATTTTATTATGGTTCTATAGGGAGACAATGTTAGAAATTTTTTTAAGACGGTATTCGATATTTCTTTGAGTAAATTGACATGTGCACATAACAAAACTTTTGCACAAATTCCAAAATGTACATGCAAGGAAAGATACTCTGGAAACAACAGATTCTATTTCAAATTAAAAAAAAAATATTTGACTTTCTAAGCAGGAGTTTAATGTGGATGGTTCTTCTGATGTTGCGAAGTTTGGGTGGGATTGAGAGAGTAAGGAATAAAAAGACATGTTTTTCAAGTAATATCATTTTGTAAAAATTCTAGAAAATTGGCATTTCTAAATCATGCAAAACAAATGAAAGAAGTATAGTTTGATCAAGAACAGCAAAGGTTTAAAATTACACGGAAAAGAGTAATTTTGAGAAACACTGATGTTTAATTTTATATACTAAATTTAATAACCATTTGCGATATCAGTTTCTTTCGCAGGTTAATTTTTTTCTTTTAAGGGAATGGACTTAGAGAGATGTAAAATGAAAAATGATGCTATGATGTGGAAAAATAGGCCAGAAAATCTCTATGTGTGATAATTCAAACCTGAAGTTCAGCAATTTGATAGAAATCACAAGTGACTTCTATTCAGATAAGGGAGAAATGATATATTTAAAATAAAAACAAAAGCAGGTTCGTGTTTATCAATTATAATAATTGTTATTATAAATCCATAAGGAGACTAATTAGAAATATTTTTAAGATAGATATCGAAATTTATATGACTTATTTCAGCATATACGAGGCACATGACTTAAGTAAAAATTAAAAAAAAATATGCTATTAAAGATATTCAGGAAGCTGTAGACGTTATTCCGAATATTTAAATAATAACTTGAAAAACGTATCTCGAAAACAGCCGGGGAAGTGTAAAGGAACTACTATAGTTGAGGAAGCATGGGAGGGATTGTGGGAAGGAGGAATATAAAGAGAAGTCTGTTAAGAAACATCATTTTTAAAAATTGTGGAGAGTTGTTCTTTTTTAATCACTGACAACGAATGAAAAATTGTATAAATTGTTCAAGAAAAGCAAAGGTTTAAAATTACACGGAGAAGTGTAAAATTCTGGAATTCTGATATATTATTTTTTATATTAATATTAATAACAATCTCCGATATCCATTTCTTTCGAAGGCTACGTTTTTATGGAATGGGAGTATACAGATGTCAAGGGCGAAGTTTTCTAATTTTTGGAATTCAGGTCGCATATCACCTGCATGCATGATAAGGGTAAACTGATGTTCGGCCATTTGAAAGAAGTCACAAATGATTGCTTCATCACTACATTTTCCTCTTACAGCAGCACTAATATACCGAAAATGATGCAGACATTTCGTTAAGCTTTTGATGAAAAACAGTGAACAATAAAAAATATTATTTTTCTTTATTAGCAGAAGAAATTGTGTAAAACTGTATTATGAATAGAGTTGCAAAAAGTCGGTTTATTCCCGAGTTTATTTCCAGTAGACCAGGTTTATTCCCAGGTTCATTCCTGAAAAACCGGTTTATTCCTAAAAATCCCTGTTTATTCCCGGATGTAAACCGTTTTTATAACCTTTGCAATGCGAATTATGAATGCAATGTATGCAATTTTATGTAACTAGCTACCGTTAACGATAAATCTATTTGCAAAACCTGTTTTTGTAATGAAGAGAAGAACGTTTTCAATAGTTGCAATTAGAATCAAAAACTAAAAAAATGTCTTCATCATTTTTCGATTCATTAGATGTGAGGGGCTGCCACTGGCGACTATTTTGTTTATTATTTTATCTAATATTCGTTAGATACTTAAAGATTTATAAAATATTACTTAATGGATTTATTTGAAAATTTCTTTGTGTAAAATGATAAATCTAATAGTCACCAATTGGTAGTAATGCTGTACCTTGTTTGTGACGCATGGTTTCGGAGATTTGATGGGAATAAAGGAAATGTACACTTCTTCGTATAATTTTAGACCGAATTTCTGTAATTATACTCATAATAGAAGGAAATGAAAAAATATCGTTCGAAATTTTTAAAAAGCATTAGGAGAAGAAAATTGAAATACGCACACTGGAGCATCATTCTCTCTAAATTCAGAAATCGAAGATTCCAGGAAATGAAGACTGCATAATAAATAGACGAGAGGAAAATTTATCAAAATACCTTAAATGGAAAAATATTGTTTTTTCAATTCGTAAAGTAATATAATGAAGAAAAGCTGTATTTTTCATGCTATAGCTGGTTTGTGACAGGGAAGAATTGAAAGTGTTTACCGCATAGAATAATTATCTAAAGTATTACAAAATTTGAAAACATATGAAATTAAATTTATGGTGGATCTAGAATATTGAAAAGAAACACGAATACGGAATCATGTTTAACCATTGTTAAAATTTTATTATGGTTCTATAGGGAGACAATGTTAGAAATTTTTTTAAGACGGTATTCGATATTTCTTTGAGTAAATTGACATGTGCACATAACAAAACTTTTGCACAAATTCCAAAATGTACATGCAAGGAAAGATACTCAGGAAACAACAGATTCTATTTCAAATTTAAAAAAAAATATTTGACTTTCTAAGCAGGAGTTTAATGTGGATGGTTCTTCTGATGTTGCGAAGTTTGGGTGGGATTGAAGGAGTAAGGAATAAAAAGACATGTTTTTCAAGTAATATCATTTTGTAAAAATTCTAGAAAATTGGCATTTCTAAATCATGCAAAACAAATGAAAGAAGTATAGTTTGATCAAGAACAGCAAAGGTTTAAAATTACACGGAAAAGAGTAATTTTGAAAAACACTGATGTTTAATTTTATATACTAAATTTAATAACCATTTGCGATATCAGTTTCTTTCGCAGGTTAATTTTTTTCTTTTAAGGGAATGGACTTAGAGAGATGTAAAATGAAAAATGATGCTATGATGTGGAAAACTAGGCCAGAAAATCTCTATGTGTGATCATTCAAACCTGAAGTTCAGCAATTTGATAGAAATCACAAGTGACTTCTATTCAGATAAGGGAGAAATGATATATTTAAAATAAAAACAAAAGCAGGTTCGTGTTTATCAATTATAATAATTGTTATTATAAATCCATAAGGAGACTAATTAGAAATATTTTTAAGATAGATTTCGAAATTTATATGACTTATTTCAGCATATACGAGACACATGGCTTAAGTAAATATTAAAAAAAAATATGCTATTTAAGATATTCAGGAAGCTGTAGACGTTATTCCGAATATTTAAATAATAACTTGAAAAACGTATCTCGAAAACAGCCGGGGAAGTGTAAAGGAACTACTATAGTTGAGGAAGCATGGGAGGGATTGTGGGAAGGAGGAATATAAAGAGAAGTCTGTTAAGAAACATCATTTTTAAAAATTGTGGAGAGTTGTTCTATCACTGACAACGAATGAAAAATTGTATAAATTGTTCAAGAAACGCAAAGGTTTAAAATTACACGGAGAAGTGTAAAATTCTGGAATTCTGATATATTATTTTTTATATTAATATTAATAACAATCTCCGATATCCATTTCTTTCGAAGGCTACGTTTTTATGGAATGGGAGTATACAGATGTCAAGGGCGACGTTTTCTAATTTTTGGAATTCAGGTCGCAGATCACCTGCATGCATGATAAGGGTAAACTGATGTTCGGCCATTTGAAAGAAGTCACAAATGATTGCTTCATCACTACATTTTCCTCGTACAGCAGCACTAATATACCGAAAATGATGCAGACATTTCGTTAAGCTTTTGATGAAAAACAGTGAACAATAAAAAATATTATTTTTCTTTATTAGCAGAAGAAATTGTGTAAAACTGTATTATGAATAGAGTTGCAAAAAGTCGGTTTATTAGCGAGTTTATTTCCAATAGACCAGGTTTATTCCCAGGTTCATTCCTGAAAAACCGGTTTATTCCTAAAAATCCCTGTTTATTCCCGGTTGTAAACCGTTTTTTTAACCTTTGCAACGCGAATTATGAATGCAATGTATGCAATTTTATGTAACTAGCTACCGTTAACGATAAATCTATTTGCAAAACCTGTTTTTGTAATGAAGAGAAGAACGTTTTCAATAGTTGCAATTAGAATCAAAAACTAAAAAAATGTCTTCATCATTTTTCGATACATTAGATGTGAGGGGCTGCCACTGGCGACTATTTTGTTTATTATTTTATCTAATATTCGTTAGATACTTAAAGATTTATAAAATATTACTTAATGGATTTATTTGAAAGTTTCTTTGTGTAAAATGATAAATCTAATAGTCACCAATTGGTAGTAATGCTGTACCTTGTTTGTGACGCATGGTTTCGGAGATTTGATGGGAATAAAGGAAATGTACACTTCTTCGTAAAATTTTAGACCGAATTTCTGTAATTATACTCATAATAGAAGGAAATGAAAAAATATCGTTCGAAATTTTTAAAAAGCATTAGGAGAAGAAAATTGAAATACGCACACTGGAGCATCATTCTCTCTAAATTCAGAAATCGAAGATTCCAGGAAATGAAGACTGCATAATAAATAGACGAGAGGAAAATTTATCAAAATACCTTAAATGGAAAAATATTGTTTTTTCAATTCGTAAAGCAATATAATGAAGAAAAGCTGTATTTTTCATGCTATAGCTGGTTTGTGACAGGGAAGAATTGAAAGTGTTTACCGCATAGAATAATTATCTAAAGTATTACAAAATTTGAAAACATATGAAATTAAATTTATGGTGGATCTAGAATATTGAAAAGAAACACGAATACGGAATCATGTTTAACCATTGTTAAAATTTTATTATGGTTCTATAGGGAGACAATGTTAGAAATTTTTTTAAGACGGTACTCGATATTTCTTTGAGTAAATTGACATGTGCACATAACAAAACTTTTGCACAAATTCCAAAATGTACATGCAAGGAAAGATACTCAGGAAACAACAGATTCTATTTCAAATTAAAAAAAAAATATTTGACTTTCTAAGCAGGAGTTTAATGTGGATGGTTCTTCTGATGTTGCGAAGTTTGGGTGGGATTGAGGGAGTAAGGAATAAAAAGACATGCTTTTCAAGTAATATCATTTTGTAAAAATTCTAGAAAATTGGCATTTCTAAATCATGCAAAACAAATGAAAGAAGTATAGTTTGATCAAGAACAGCAAAGGTTTAAAATTACACGGAAAAGAGTAATTTTGAGAAACACTGATGTTTAATTTTATATACTAAATTTAATAACCATTTGCGATATCAGTTTCTTTCGCAGGTTAATTTTTTTCTTTTAAGGGAATGGACTTAGAGAGATGTAAAATGAAAAATGATGCTATGATGTGGAAAAATAGGCCAGAAAATCTCTATGTGTGATCATTCAAACCTGAAGTTCAGCAATTTGATAGAAATCACAAGTGACTTCTATTCACATAAGGGAGAAATGATATATTTAAAATAAAAACAAAAGCAGGTTCGTGTTTATCAATTATAATAATTGTTATTATAAATCCATAAGGAGACTAATTAGAAATATTTTTAAGATAGATTTCGAAATTTATATGACTTATTTCAGCATATACGAGACACATGGCTTAAGTAAAAATTAAAAAAAAATATGCTATTAAAGATATTCAGGAAGCTGTAGACGTTATTCCGAATATTTAAATAATAACTTGAAAAACGTATCTCGAAAACAGCCGGGGAAGTGTAAAGGAACTACTATAGTTGAGGAAGCATGGGAGGGATTGTGGGAAGGAGGAATATAAAGAGAAGTCTGTTAAGAAACATCATTTTTAAAAATTGTGGAGAGTTGTTCTTTTTTAATCACTGACAACGAATGAAAAATTGTATAAATTGTTCAAGAAACGCAAAGGTTTAAAATTACACGGAGAAGTGTAAAATTCTGGAATTCTGATATATTATTTTTATATTAATATTAATAACAATCTCCGATATCCATTTCTTTCGAAGGCTACGTTTTTATGGAATGGGAGTATACAGATGTCAAGGGCGACGTTTTCTAATTTTTGGAATTCAGGTCGCAGATCACCTGCATGCATGATAAGGGTAAACTGATGTTCGGCCATTTGAAAGAAGTCACAAATGATTGCTTCATCACTACATTTTCCTCTTACAGCAGCACTAATATACCGAAAATGATGCAGACATTTCGTTAAGCTTTTGATGAAAAACAGTGAACAATAAAAAATATTATTTTTCTTTATTAGCAGAAGAAATTGTGTAAAACTGTATTATGAATAGAGTTGCCAAAAGTCGGTTTATTCCCGAGTTTATTTCCAGTAGACCAGGTTTATTCCCAGGTTCATTCCTGAAAAACCGGTTTATTCCTAAAATTCCCTGTTTATTCCCGGATGTAAACCGTTTTTTTAACCTTTGCAACGCGAATTATGAATGCAATGTATGCAATTTTATGTAACTAGCTACCGTTAACGATAAATCTATTTGCAAAACCTGTTTTTGTAATGAAGAGAAGAACGTTTTCAATAGTTGCAATTAGAATCAAAAACTAAAAAAATGTCTTCATCATTTTTCGATACATTAGATGTGAGGGGCTGCCACTGGCGACTATTTTGTTTATTATTTTATCTAATATTCGTTAGATACTTAATGATTTATAAAATATTACTTAATGGATTTATTTGAAAGTTTCTTTGTGTAAAATGATAAATCTAATAGTCACCAATTGGTAGTAATGCTGTACCTTGTTTGTGACGCATGGTTTCGGAGATTTGATGGGAATAAAGGAAATGTACACTTCTTCGTATAATTTTAGACCGAATTTCTGTAATTATAATAGAAGGAAATGAAAAAATATCGTTCGAAATTTTTAAAAAGCATTAGGAGAAGAAAATTGAAATACGCACACTGGAGCATCATTCTCTCTAAATTCAGAAATCGAAGATTCCAGGAAATGAAGACTGCATAATAAATAGACGAGAGGAAAATTTATCAAAATACCTTAAATGGAAAAATATTGTTTTTTCAATTCGTAAAGCAATATAATGAAGAAAAGCTGTATTTTTCATGCTATAGCTGGTTTGTGACAGGGAAGAATTGAAAGTGTTTACCGCATAGAATAATTATCTAAAGTATTACAAAATTTGAAAACATATGAAATTAAATTTATGGTGGATCTAGAATATTGAAAAGAAACACGAATACGGAATCATGTTTAACCATTGTTAAAATTTTATTATGGTTCTATAGGGAGACAATGTTAGAAATTTTTTTAAGACGGTATTCGATATTTCTTTGAGTAAATTGACATGTGCACATAACAAAACTTTTGCACAAATTCCAAAATGTACATGCAAGGAAAGATACTCTGGAAACAACAGATTCTATTTCAAATTAAAAAAAAAATATTTGACTTTCTAAGCAGGAGTTTAATGTGGATGGTTCTTCTGATGTTGCGAAGTTTGGGTGGGATTGAGAGAGTAAGGAATAAAAATACATGTTTTTCAAGTAATATCATTTTGTAAAAATTCTAGAAAATTGGCATTTCTAAATCATGCAAAACAAATGAAAGAAGTATAGTTTGATCAAGAACAGCAAAGGTTTAAAATTACACGGAAAAGAGTAATTTTGAGAAACACTGATGTTTAATTTTATATACTAAATTTAATAACCATTTGCGATATCAGTTTCTTTCGCAGGTTAATTTTTTTCTTTTAAGGGAATGGACTTAGAGAGATGTAAAATGAAAAATGATGCTATGATGTGGAAAAATAGGCCAGAAAATCTCTATGTGTGATCATTCAAACCTGAAAATCAGCAATTTGATAGAAATCACAAGTGACTTCTATTCAGATAAGGGAGAAATGATATATTTAAAATAAAAACAAAAGCAGGTTCGTGTTTATCAATTATAATAATTGTTATTATAAATCCATAAGGAGACTAATTAGAAATATTTTTAAGATAGATTTCGAAATTTATATGACTTATTTCAGCATATACGAGACACATGGCTTAAGTAAAAATTAAAAAAAAATATGCTATTAAAGATATTCAGGAAGCTGTAGACGTTATTCCGAATATTTAAATAATAACTTGAAAAACGTATCTCGAAAACAGCCGGGGAAGTGTAAAGGAACTACTATAGTTGAGGAAGCATGGGAGGGATTGTGGGAAGGAGGAATATAAAGAGAAGTCTGTTAAGAAACATCATTTTTAAAAATTGTGGAGAGTTGTTCTTTTTTAATCACTGACAACGAATGAAAAATTGTATAAATTGTTCAAGAAACGCAAAGGTTTAAAATTACACGGAGAAGTGTAAAATTCTGGAATTCTGATATATTATTTTTTATATTAATATTAATAACAATCTCCTGTATCCATTTCTTTCGAAGGCTACGTTTTTATGGAATGGGAGTATACAGATGTCAAGGGCGAAGTTTTCTAATTTTTGGAATTCAGGTCGCATATCACCTGCATGCATGATAAGGGTAAACTGATGTTCGGCCATTTGAAAGAAGTCACAAATGATTGCTTCATCACTACATTTTCCTCTTACAGCAGCACTAATATACCGAAAAAGATGCAGACATTTCGTTAAGCTTTTGATGAAAAACAGTGAACAATAAAAAATATTATTTTTCTTTATTAGCAGAAGAAATTGTGTAAAACTGTATTATGAATAGAGTTGCAAAAAGTCGGTTTATTCCCGAGTTTATTTCCAGTAGACCAGGTTTATTCCCAGGTTCATTCCTGAAAAACCGGTTTATTCCTAAAAATCCCTGTTTATTCCCGGATGTAAACCGTTTTTATAACCTTTGCAATGCGAATTATGAATGCAATGTATGCAATTTTATGTAACTAGCTACCGTTAACGATAAATCTATTTGCAAAACCTGTTTTTGTAATGAAGAGAAGAACGTTTTCAATAGTTGCAATTAGAATCAAAAACTAAAAAAATGTCTTCATCATTTTTCGATACATTAGATGTGAGGGGCTGCCACTGGCGACTATTTTGTTTATTATTTTATCTAATATTCGTTAGATACTTAAAGATTTATAAAATATTACTTAATGGATTTATTTGAAAATTTCTTTGTGTAAAATGATAAATCTAATAGTCACCAATTGGTAGTAATGCTGTACCTTGTTTGTGACGCATGGTTTCGGAGATTTGATGGGAATAAAGGAAATGTACACTTCTTCGTATAATTTTAGACCGAATTTCTGTAATTATACTCATAATAGAAGGAAATGAAAAAATATCGTTCGAAATTTTTAAAAAGCATTAGGAGAAGAAAATTGAAATACGCACACTGGAGCATCATTCTCTCTAAATTCAGAAATCGAAGATTCCAGGAAATGAAGACTGCATAATAAATAGACGAGAGGAAAATTTATCAAAATACCTTAAATGGAAAAATATTGTTTTTTCAATTCGTAAAGCAATATAATGAAGAAAAGCTGTATTTTTCATGCTATAGCTGGTTTGTGACAGGGAAGAATTGAAAGTGTTTACCGCATAGAATAATTATCTAAAGTATTACAAAATTTGAAAACATATGAAATTAAATTTATGGTGGATCTAGAATATTGAAAAGAAACACGAATACGGAATCATGTTTAACCATTGTTAAAATTTTATTATGGTTCTATAGGGAGACAATGTTAGAAATTTTTTTAAGACGGTATTCGATATTTCTTTGAGTAAATTGACATGTGCACATAACAAAACTTTTGCACAAATTCCAAAATGTACATGCAAGGAAAGATACTCTGGAAACAACAGATTCTATTTCAAATTAAAAAAAAAATATTTGACTTTCTAAGCAGGAGTTTAATGTGGATGGTTCTTCTGATGTTGCGAAGTTTGGGTGGGATTGAGGGAGTAAGGAATAAAAAGACATGTTTTTCAAGTAATATCATTTTGTAAAAATTCTAGAAAATTGGCATTTCTAAATCATGCAAAACAAATGAAAGAAGTATAGTTTGATCAAGAACATCAAAGGTTTAAAATTACACGGAAAAGAGTAATTTTGAGAAACACTGATGTTTAATTTTATATACTAAATTTAATAACCATTTGCGATATCAGTTTCTTTCGCAGGTTAATTTTTTTCTTTTAAGGGAATGGACTTAGAGAGATGTAAAATGAAAAATGATGCTATGATGTGGAAAAATAGGCCAGAAAATCTCTATGTGTGATCATTCAAACCTGAAGTTCAGCAATTTGATAGAAATCACATGTGACTTCTATTCAGATAAGGGAGAAATGATATATTTAAAATAAAAACAAAAGCAGGTTCGTGTTTATCAATTATAATAATTGTTATTATAAATCCATAAGGAGACTAATTAGAAATATTTTTAAGATAGATTTCGAAATTTATATGACTTATTTCAGCATATACTAGACACATGGCTTAAGTAAAAATTAAAAAAAAATATGCTATTAAAGATATTCAGGAAGCTGTAGACGTTATTCCGAATATTTAAATAATAACTTGAAAAACGTATCTCGAAAACAGCCGGATAAGTGTAAAGGAACTACTATAGTTGAGGAAGCATGGGAGGGATTGTGGGAAGGAGGAATATAAAGAGAAGTCTGTTAAGAAACATCATTTTTAAAAATTGTGGAGAGTTGTTCTTTTTTAATCACTGACAACGAATGAAAAATTGTATAAATTGTTCAAGAAACGCAAAGGTTTAAAATTACACGGAGAAGTGTAAAATTCTGGAATTCTGATATATTATTTTTTATATTAATATTAATAACAATCTCCGATATCCATTTCTTTCGAAGGCTACGTTTTTATGGAATGGGAGTATACAGATGTCAAGGGCGACGTTTTCTAATTTTTGGAATTCAGGTCGCAGATCACCTGCATGCATGATAAGGGTAAACTGATGTTCGGCCATTTGAAAGAAGTCACAAATGATTGCTTCATCACTACATTTTCCTCTTACAGCAGCACTAATATACCGAAAATGATGCAGACATTTCGTTAAGCTTTTGATGAAAAACAGTGAACAATAAAAAATATTATTTTTCTTTATTAGCAGAAGAAATTGTGTAAAACTGTATTATGAATAGAGTTGCAAAAAGTCGGTTTATTCCCGAGTTTATTTCCAGTAGACCAGGTTTATTCCCAGGTTCATTCCTGAAAAACCGGTTTATTCCTAAAATTTCCTGTTTATTCCCGGATGTAAACCGTTTTTTTAACCTTTGCAACGCGAATTATGAATGCAATGTATGCAATTTTATGTAACTAGCTACCGTTAACGATAAATCTATTTGCAAAACCTGTTTTTGTAATGAAGAGAAGAACGTTTTCAATAGTTGCAATTAGAATCAAAAACTAAAAAAATGTCTTCATCATTTTTCGATACATTAGATGTGAGGGGCTGCCACTGGCGACTATTTTGTTTATTATTTTATCTAATATTCGTTAGATACTTAATGATTTATAAAATATTACTTAATGGATTTATTTGAAAGTTTCTTTGTGTAAAATGATAAATCTAATAGTCACCAATTGGTAGTAATGCTGTACCTTGTTTGTGACGCATGGTTTCGGAGATTTGATGGGAATAAAGGAAATGTACACTTCTTCGTATAATTTTAGACCGAATTTCTGTAATTATAATAGAAGGAAATGAAAAAATATCGTTCGAAATTTTTAAAAAGCATTAGGAGAAGAAAATTGAAATACGCACACTGGAGCATCATTCTCTCTAAATTCAGAAATCGAAGATTCCAGGAAATGAAGACTGCATAATAAATAGACGAGAGGAAAATTTATCAAAATACCTTAAATGGAAAAATATTGTTTTTTCAATTCGTAAAGCAATATAATGAAGAAAAGCTGTATTTTTCATGCTATAGCTGGTTTGTGACAGGGAAGAATTGAAAGTGTTTACCGCATAGAATAATTATCTAAAGTATTACAAAATTTGAAAACATATGAAATTAAATTTATGGTGGATCTAGAATATTGAAAAGAAACACGAATACGGAATCATGTTTAACCATTGTTAAAATTTTATTATGGTTCTATAGGGAGACAATGTTAGAAATTTTTTTAAGACGGTATTCGATATTTCTTTGAGTAAATTGACATGTGCACATAACAAAACTTTTGCACAAATTCCAAAATGTACATGCAAGGAAAGATACTCTGGAAACAACAGATTCTATTTCAAATTTAAAAAAAAATATTTGACTTTCTAAGCAGGAGTTTAATGTGGATGGTTCTTCTGATGTTGCGAAGTTTGGGTGGGATTGAGAGAGTAAGGAATAAAAAGACATGTTTTTCAAGTAATATCATTTTGTAAAAATTCTAGAAAATTGGCATTTCTAAATCATGCAAAACAAATGAAAGAAGTATAGTTTGATCAAGAACAGCAAAGGTTTAAAATTACACGGAAAAGAGTAATTTTGAGAAACACTGATGTTTAATTTTATATACTAAATTTAATAACCATTTGCGATATCAGTTTCTTTCGCAGGTTAATTCTTTTCTTTTAAGGGAATGGACTTAGAGAGATGTAAAATGAAAAATGATGCTATGATGTGGAAAAATAGGCCAGAAAATCTCTATGTGTGATCATTCAAACCTGAAGTTCAGCAATTTGATAGAAATCACAAGTGACTTCTATTCAGATAAGGGAGAAATGATATATTTAAAATAAAAACAAAAGCAGGTTCGTGTTTATCAATTATAATAATTGTTATTATAAATCCATAAGGAGACTAATTAGAAATATTTTTAAGATAGATTTCGAAATTTATATGACTTATTTCAGCATATACGAGACACATGGCTTAAGTAAAAATTAAAAAAAAATATGCTATTAAAGATATTCAGGAAGCTGTAGACGTTATTCCGAATATTTAAATAATAACTTGAAAAACGTATCTCGAAAACAGCCGGGGAAGTGTAAAGGAACTACTATAGTTGAGGAAGCATGGGAGGGATTGTGGGAAGGAGGAATATAAAGAGAAGTCTGTTAAGAAACATCATTTTTAAAAATTGTGGAGAGTTGTTCTTTTTTAATCACTGACAACGAATGAAAAATTGTATAAATTGTTCAAGAAACGCAAAGGTTTAAAATTACACGGAGAAGTGTAAAATTCTGGAATTCTGATATATTATTTTTTATATTAATATTAATAACAATCTCCGATATCCATTTCTTTCGAAGGCTACGTTTTTATGGAATGGGAGTATACAGATGTCAAGGGCGAAGTTTTCTAATTTTTGGAATTCAGGTCGCATATCACCTGCATGCATGATAAGGGTAAACTGATGTTCGGCCATTTGAAAGAAGTCACAAATGATTGCTTCATCACTACATTTTCCTCTTACAGCAGCACTAATATACCGAAAATGATGCAGACATTTCGTTAAGCTTTTGATGAAAAACAGTGAACAATAAAAAATATTATTTTTCTTTATTAGCAGAAGAAATTGTGTAAAACTGTATTATGAATAGAGTTGCAAAAAGTCGGTTTATTCCCGAGTTTATTTCCAGTAGACCAGGTTTATTCCCAGGTTCATTCCTGAAAAACCGGTTTATTCCTAAAAATCCCTGTTTATTCCCGGATGTAAACCGTTTTTATAACCTTTGCAATGCGAATTATGAATGCAATGTATGCAATTTTATGTAACTAGCTACCGTTAACGATAAATCTATTTGCAAAACCTGTTTTTGTAATGAAGAGAAGAACGTTTTCAATAGTTGCAATTAGAATCAAAAACTAAAAAAATGTCTTCATCATTTTTCGATACATTAGATGTGAGGGGCTGCCACTGGCGACTATTTTGTTTATTATTTTATCTAATATTCGTTAGATACTTAAAGATTTATAAAATATTACTTAATGGATTTATTTGAAAATTTCTTTGTGTAAAATGATAAATCTAATAGTCACCAATTGGTAGTAATGCTGTACCTTGTTTGTGACGCATGGTTTCGGAGATTTGATGGGAATAAAGGAAATGTACACTTCTTCGTATAATTTTAGACCGAATTTCTGTAATTATACTCATAATAGAAGGAAATGAAAAAATATCGTTCGAAATTTTTAAAAAGCATTAGGAGAAGAAAATTGAAATACGCACACTGGAGCATCATTCTCTCTAAATTCAGAAATCGAAGATTCCAGGAAATGAAGACTGCATAATAAATAGACGAGAGGAAAATTTATCAAAATACCTTAAATGGAAAAATATTGTTTTTTCAATTCGTAAAGTAATATAATGAAGAAAAGCTGTATTTTTCATGCTATAGCTGGTTTGTGACAGGGAAGAATTGAAAGTGTTTACCGCATAGAATAATTATCTAAAGTATTACAAAATTTGAAAACATATGAAATTAAATTTATGGTGGATCTAGAATATTGAAAAGAAACACGAATACGGAATCATGTTTAACCATTGTTAAAATTTTATTATGGTTCTATAGGGAGACAATGTTAGAAATTTTTTTAAGACGGTATTCGATATTTCTTTGAGTAAATTGACATGTGCACATAACAAAACTTTTGCACAAATTCCAAAATGTACATGCAAGGAAAGATACTCTGGAAACAACAGATTCTATTTCAAATTAAAAAAAAAATATTTGACTTTCTAAGCAGGAGTTTAATGTGGATGGTTCTTCTGATGTTGCGAAGTTTGGGTGGGATTGAGGGAGTAAGGAATAAAAAGACATGTTTTTCAAGTAATATCATTTTGTAAAAATTCTAGAAAATTGGCATTTCTAAATCATGCAAAACAAATGAAAGAAGTATAGTTTGATCAAGAACATCAAAGGTTTAAAATTACACGGAAAAGAGTAATTTTGAGAAACACTGATGTTTAATTTTATATACTAAATTTAATAACCATTTGCGATATCAGTTTCTTTCGCAGGTTAATTTTTTTCTTTTAAGGGAATGGACTTAGAGAGATGTAAAATGAAAAATGATGCTATGATGTGGAAAAATAGCCCAGAAAATCTCTATGTGTGATCATTCAAACCTGAAGTTCAGATATTTGATAGAAATCACAAGTGACTTCTATTCAGATAAGGGAGAAATGATATATTTAAAATAAAAACAAAAGCAGGTTCGTGTTTATCAATTATAATAATTGTTATTATAAATCCATAAGGAGACTAATTAGAAATATTTTTAAGATAGATTTCGAAATTTATATGACTTATTTCAGCATATACTAGACACATGGCTTAAGTAAAAATTAAAAAAAAATATGCTATTAAAGATATTCAGGAAGCTGTAGACGTTATTCCGAATATTTAAATAATAACTTGAAAAACGTATCTCGAAAACAGCCGGGGAAGTGTAAAGGAACTACTATAGTTGAGGAAGCATGGGAGGGATTGTGGGAAGGAGGAATATAAAGAGAAGTCTGTTAAGAAACATCATTTTTAAAAATTGTGGAGAGTTGTTCTATCACTGACAACGAATAAAAAATTGTATAAATTGTTCAAGAAACGCAAAGGTTTAAAATTACACGGAGAAGTGTAAAATTCTGGAATTCTGATATATTATTTTTTATATTAATATTAATAACAATCTCCGATATCCATTTCTTTCGAAGGCTACGTTTTTATGGAATGGGAGTATACAGATGTCAAGGGCGACGTTTTCTAATTTTTGGAATTCAGGTCGCAGATCACCTGCATGCATGATAAGGGTAAACTGATGTTCGGCCATTTGAAAGAAGTCACAAATGATTGCTTCATCACTACATTTTCCTCTTACAGCAGCACTAATATACCGAAAATGATGCAGACATTTCGTTAAGCTTTTGATGAAAAACAGTGAACAATAAAAAATATTATTTTTCTTTATTAGCAGAAGAAATTGTGTAAAACTGTATTATGAATAGAGTTGCAAAAAGTCGGTTTATTCCCGAGTTTATTTCCAGTAGACCAGGTTTATTCCCAGGTTCATTCCTGAAAAACCGGTTTATTCCTAAAAATCCCTGTTTATTCCCGGTTGTAAACCGTTTTTTTAACCTTTGCAACGCGAATTATGAATGCAATGTATGCAATTTTATGTAACTAGCTACCGTTAACGATAAATCTATTTGCAAAACCTGTTTTTGTAATGAAGAGAAGAACGTTTTCAATAGTTGCAATTAGAATCAAAAACTAAAAAAATGTCTTCATCATTTTTCGATACATTAGATGTGAGGGGCTGCCACTGGCGACTATTTTGTTTATTATTTTATCTAATATTCGTTAGATACTTAAAGATTTATAAAATATTACTTAATGGATTTATTTGAAAGTTTCTTTGTGTAAAATGATAAATCTAATAGTCACCAATTGGTAGTAATGCTGTACCTTGTTTGTGACGCATGGTTTCGGAGATTTGATGGGAATAAAGGAAATGTACACTTCTTCGTAAAATTTTAGACCGAATTTCTGTAATTATACTCATAATAGAAGGAAATGAAAAAATATCGTTCGAAATTTTTAAAAAGCATTAGGAGAAGAAAATTGAAATACGCACACTGGAGCATCATTCTCTCTAAATTCAGAAATCGAAGATTCCAGGAAATGAAGACTGCATAATAAATAGACGAGAGGAAAATTTATCAAAATACCTTAAATGGAAAAATATTGTTTTTTCAATTCGTAAAGCAATATAATGAAGAAAAGCTGTATTTTTCATGCTATAGCTGGTTTGTGACAGGGAAGAATTGAAAGTGTTTACCGCATAGAATAATTATCTAAAGTATTACAAAATTTGAAAACATATGAAATTTAATTTATGGTGGATCTAGAATATTGAAAAGAAACACGAATACGGAATCATGTTTAACCATTGTTAAAATTTTATTATGGTTCTATAGGGAGACAATGTTAGAAATTTTTTTAAGACGGTTTTCGATATTTCTTTGAGTAAATTGACATGTGCACATAACAAAACTTTTGCACAAATTCCAAAATGTACATGCAAGGAAAGATACTCAGGAAACAGCAGATTCTATTTCAAATTAAAAAAAAAATATTTGACTTTCTAAGCAGGAGTTTAATGTGGATGGTTCTTCTGATGTTGCGAAGTTTGGGTGGGATTGAGGGAGTAAGGAATAAAAAGACATGCTTTTCAAGTAATATCATTTTGTAAAAATTCTAGAAAATTGGCATTTCTAAATCATGCAAAACAAATGAAAGAAGTATAGTTTGATCAAGAACAGCAAAGGTTTAAAATTACACGGAAAAGAGTAATTTTGAGAAACACTGATGTTTAATTTTATATACTAAATTTAATAACCATTTGCGATATCAGTTTCTTTCGCAGGTTAATTTTTTTCTTTTAAGGGAATGGACTTAGAGAGATGTAAAATGAAAAATGATGCTATGATGTGGAAAAATAGGCCAGAAAATCTCTATGTGTGATCATTCAAACCTGAAGTTCAGCAATTTGATAGAAATCACAAGTGACTTCTATTCACATAAGGGAGAAATGATATATTTAAAATAAAAACAAAAGCAGGTTCGTGTTTATCAATTATAATAATTGTTATTATAAATCCATAAGGAGACTAATTAGAAATATTTTTAAGATAGATTTCGAAATTTATATGACTTATTTCAGCATATACGAGACACATGGCTTAAGTAAAAATTAAAAAAAAATATGCTATTAAAGATATTCAGGAAGCTGTAGACGTTATTCCGAATATTTAAATAATAACTTGAAAAACGTATCTCGAAAACCGCCGGGGAAGTGTAAAGGAACTACTATAGTTGAGGAGGGATTGTGGGAAGGAGGAATATAAAGAGAAGTCTGATAAGAAACATCATTTTTAAAAATTGTGGAGAGTTGTTCTTTTTTAATCACTGACAACGAATGAAAAATTGTATAAATTGTTCAAGAAACGCAAAGGTTTAAAATTACACGGAGAAGTGTAAAATTCTGGAATTCTGATATATTATTTTTTATATTAATATTAATAACAATCTCC
Source organism: Maratus speculifer (assembly GCA_964019185.1). Taxonomy (NCBI): domain Eukaryota; kingdom Metazoa; phylum Arthropoda; class Arachnida; order Araneae; family Salticidae; genus Maratus; species Maratus speculifer. The sequence continues at coordinate 121,714,239 of OZ025303.1, read as the reverse complement.
GATATCCATTTCTTTCGAAGGCTACGTTTTTATGGAATGGGAGTATACAGATGTCAAGGGCGACGTTTTCTAATTTTTGGAATTCAGGTCGCAGATCACCTGCATGCATGATAAGGGTAAACTGATGTTCGGCCATTTGAAAGAAGTCACAAATGATTGCTTCATCACTACATTTTCCTCTTACAGCAGCACTAATATACCGAAAATGATGCAGACATTTCGTTAAGCTTTTGATGAAAAACAGTGAACAATAAAAAATATTATTTTTCTTTATTAGCAGAAGAAATTGTGTAAAACTGTATTATGAATAGAGTTGCAAAAAGTCGGTTTATTCCCGAGTTTATTTCCAGTAGACAAGGTTTATTCCCAGGTTCATTCCTGAAAAACCGGTTTATTCCTAAAAATCCCTGTTTATTCCCGGAGTTAAACCGTTTTTTTAACCTTTGCAACGCGAATTATGAATGCAATGTATGCAATTTTATGTAACTAGCTACCGTTAACGATAAATCTATTTGCAAAACCTGTTTTTGTAATGAAGAGAAGAACGTTTTCAATAGTTGCAATTAGAATCAAAAACTAAAAAAATGTCTTCATCATTTTTCGATACATTAGATGTGAGGGGCTGCCACTGGCGACTATTTTGTTTATTATTTTATCTAATATTCGTTAGATACTTAAAGATTTATAAAATATTACTTAATGGATTTATTTGAAAGTTTCTTTGTGTAAAATGATAAATCTAATAGTCACCAATTGGTAGTAATGCTGTACCTTGTTTGTGACGCATGGTTTCGGAGATTTGATGGGAATAAAGGAAATGTACACTTCTTCGTATAATTTTAGACCGAATTTCTGTAATTATACTCATAATAGAAGGAAATGAAAAAATATCGTTCGAAATTTTTAAAAAGCATTAGGAGAAGAAAATTGAAATACGCACACTGGAGCATCATTCTCTCTAAATTCAGAAATCGAAGATTCCAGGAAATGAAGACTGCATAATAAATAGACGAGAGGAAAATTTATCAAAATACCTTAAATGGAAAAATATTGTTTTTTCAATTCGTAAAGCAATATAATGAAGAAAAGCTGTATTTTTCATGCTATAGCTGGTTTGTGACAGGGAAGAATTGAAAGTGTTTACCGCATAGAATAATTATCTAAAGTATTACAAAATTTGAAAACATATGAAATTAAATTTATGGTGGATCTAGAATATTGAAAAGAAACACGAATACGGAATCATGTTTAACCATTGTTAAAATTTTATTATGGTTCTATAGGGAGAAAATGTTAGAAATTTTTTTAAGACGGTATTCGATATTTCTTTGAGTAAATTGACATGTGCACATAACAAAACTTTTGCACAAATTCCAAAATGTACATGCAAGGAAAGATACTCAGGAAACAACAGATTCTATTTCAAATTTAAAAAAAAATATTTGACTTTCTAAGCAGGAGTTTAATGTGGATGGTTCTTCTGATGTTGCGAAGTTTGGGTGGGATTGAGGGAGTAAGGAATAAAAAGACATGCTTTTCAAGTAATATCATTTTGTAAAAATTCTAGAAAATTGGCATTTCTAAATCATGCAAAACAAATGAAAGGAGTATAGTTTGATCAAGAACAGCAAAGGTTTAAAATTACACGGAAAAGAGTAATTTTGAGAAACACTGATGTTTAATTTTATATACTAAATTTAATAACCATTTGCGATATCAGTTTCTTTCGCAGGTTAATTTTTTTCTTTTAAGGGAATGGACTTAGAGAGATGGAAAATGAAAAATGATGCTATGATGTGGAAAAATAGGCCAGAAAATCTCTATGTGTGATCATTCAAACCTGAAGTTCAGCAATTTGATAGAAATCACAAGTGACTTCTATTCACATAAGGAAGAAATGATATATTTAAAATAAAAACAAAAGCAGGTTCGTGTTTATCAATTATAATAATTGTTATTATGAATCCATAAGGAGACTAATTAGAAATATTTTTAAGATAGATTTCGAAATTTATATGACTTATTTCAGCATATACGAGACACATGGCTTAAGTAAAAATTAAAAAAAATATATGCTATTAAAGATATTCAGGAAGCTGTAGACGTTATTCCGAATATTTAAATAATAACTTGAAAAACGTATCTCGAAAACCGCCGGGGAAGTGTAAAGGAACTACTATAGTTGAGGAAGCATGGGAGGGATTGTGGGAAGGAGGAATATAAAGAGAAGTCTGTTAAGAAACATCATTTTTAAAAATTGTGGAGAGTTGTTCTTTTTTAATCACTGACAACGAATGAAAAATTGTATAAATTGTTCAAGAAACGCAAAGGTTTAAAATTACACGGAGAAGTGTAAAATTCTGGAATTCTGATATATTATTTTTTATATTAATATTAATAACAATCTCCGATATCCATTTCTTTCGAAGGCTAGGTTTTTATGGAATGGGAGTATACAGATGTCAAGGGCGACGTTTTCTAATTTTTGGAATTCAGGTCGCAGATCACCTGCATGCATGATAAGGGTAAACTGATGTTCGGCCATTTGAAAGAAGTCACAAATGATTGCTTCATCACTACATTTTCCTCTTACAGCAGCACTAATATACCGAAAATGATGCAGACATTTCGTTAAGCTTTTGATGAAAAACAGTGAACAATAAAAAATATTATTTTTCTTCATTAGAAGAAGAAATTGTGTAAAACTGTATTATGAATAGAGTTGCAAAAAGTCGGTTTATTCCCGAGTTTATTTCCAGTAGACCAGGTTTATTCCCAGGTTCATTCCTGAAAAACCGGTTTATTCCTAAAATTCCCTGTTTATTCCCGGATGTAAACCGTTTTTTTAACCTTTGCAACGCGAATTATGAATGCAATGTATGCAATTTTATGTAACTAGCTACCGTTAACGATAAATCTATTTGCAAAACCTGTTTTTGTAATGAAGAGAAGAACGTTTTCAATAGTTGCAATTAGAATCAAAAACTAAAAAAATGTCTTCATCATTTTTCGATACATTAGATGTGAGGGGCTGCCACTGGCGACTATTTTGTTTATTATTTTATCTAATATTCGTTAGATACTTAAAGATTTATAAAATATTACTTAATGGATTTATTTGAAAGTTTCTTTGTGTAAAATGATAAATCTAATAGTCACCAATTGGTAGTAATGCTGTACCTTGTTTGTGACGCATGGTTTCGGAGATTTGATGGGAATAAAGGAAATGTACACTTCTTCGTATAATTTTAGACCGAATTTCTGTAATTATACTCATAATAGAAGGAAATGAAAAAATATCGTTCGAAATTTTTAAAAAGCATTAGGAGAAGAAAATTGAAATACGCACACTGGAGCATCATTCTCTCTAAATTCAGAAATCGACGATTCCAGGAAATGAAGACTGCATAATAAATAGACGAGAGGAAAATTTATCAAAATACCTTAAATGGAAAAATATTGTTTTTTCAATTCGTAAAGCAATATAATGAAGAAAAGCTGTATTTTTCATGCTATAGCTGGTTTGTGACAGGGAAGAATTGAAAGTGTTTACCGCATAGAATAATTATCTAAAGTATTACAAAATTTGAAAACATATGAAATTAAATTTATGGTGGATCTAGAATATTGAAAAGAAGCACGAATACGGAATCATGTTTAACGATTGTTAAAATTTTATTATGGTTCTATAGGGAGACAATGTTAGAAATTTTTTTAAGACGGTATTCGATATTTCTTTGAGTAAATTGACATTTGCACATAACAAAAATTTGCACAAATTCCAAAATGTACATGCAAGGAAAGATACTCAGGAAACAACAGATTCTATTTCAAATTAAAAAAAAAAATTTGACTTTCTAAGCAGGAGTTTAATGTGGATGGTTCTTCTGATGTTGCGAAGTTTGGGTGGGATTGAGGGAGTAAGGAATAAAAAGACATGTTTTTCAAGTAATATCATTTTGTAAAAATTCTAGAAAATTGGCATTTCTAAATCATGCAAAACAAATGAAAGAAGTATAGTTTGATCAAGAACAGCAAAGGTTTAAAATTACACGGAAAAGAGTAATTTTGAGAAACACTGATGTTTAATTTTATATACTAAATTTAATAACCATTTGCGATATCAGTTTCTTTCGCAGGTTAATTTTTTTCTTTTAAGGGAATGGACTTAGAGAGATGTAAAATGAAAAATGATGCTATGATGTGGAAAAATAGGCCAGAAAATCTCTATGTGTGATCATTCAAACCTGAAGTTCAGCAATTTGATAGAAATCACAAGTGACTTCTATTCACATAAGGGAGAAATGATATATTTAAAATAAAAACAAAAGCAGGTTCGTGTTTATCAATTATAATAATTGTTATTATAAATCCATAAGGAGACTAATTAGAAATATTTTTAAGATAGATTTCGAAATTTATATGACTTATTTCAGCATATACGAGACACATGGCTTAAGTAAAAATTAAAAAAAAATATGCTATTAAAGATATTCAGGAAGCTGTAGACGTTATTCCGAATATTTAAATAATAACTTGAAAAACGTATCTCGAAAACAGCCGGGGAAGTGTAAAGGAACTACTATAGTTGAGGAAGCATGGGAGGGATTGTGGGAAGGAGGAATATAAAGAGAAGTCTGTTAAGAAACATCATTTTTAAAAATTGTGGAGAGTTGTTCTTTTTTAATCACTGACAACGAATGAAAAATTGTATAAATTGTTCAAGAAACGCAAAGGTTTAAAATTACACGGAGAAGTGTAAAATTCTGGAATTCTGATATATTATGTTTTATATTAATATTAATAACAATCTCCGATATCCATTTCTTTCGAAGGCTAGGTTTTTATGGAATGGGAGTATACAGATGTCAAGGGCGACGTTTTCTAATTTTTGGAATTCAGGTCGCAGATCACCTGCATGCATGATAAGGGTAAACTGATGTTCGGCCATTTGAAAGAAGTCACAAATGATTGCTTCATCACTACATTTTCCTCTTACAGCAGCACTAATATACCGAAAATGATGCAGACATTTCGTTAAGCTTTTGATGAAAAACAGTGAACAATAAAAAATATTATTTTTCTTTATTAGCAGAAGAAATTGTGTAAAACTGTATTATGAATAGAGTTGCAAAAAGTCGGTTTATTCCCGAGTTTATTTCCAGTAGACCAGGTTTATTCCCAGGTTCATTCCTGAAAAACCGGTTTATTCCTAAAAATCCCTGTTTATTCCCGGATGTAAACCGTTTTTTTAACCTTTGCAACGCGAATTATGAATGCAATGTATGCAATTTTATGTAACTAGCTACCGTTAACGATAAATCTATTTGCAAAACCTGTTTTTGTAATGAAGAGAAGAACGTTTTCAATAGTTGCAATTAGAATCAAAAACTAAAAAAATGTCTTCATCATTTTTCGATACATTAGATGTGAGGGGCTGCCACTGGCGACTATTTTGTTTATTATTTTATCTAATATTCGTTAGATACTTAAAGATTTATAAAATATTACTTAATGGATTTATTTGAAAGTTTCTTTGTGTAAAATGATAAATCTAATAGTCACCAATTGGTAGTAATGCTGTACCTTGTTTGTGACGCATGGTTTCGGAGATTTGATGGGAATAAAGGAAATGTACACTTCTTCGTATAATTTTAGACCGAATTTCTGTAATTATACTCATAATAGAAGGAAATGAAAAAATATCGTTCGAAATTTTTAAAAAGCATTAGGAGAAGAAAATTGAAATACGCACACTGGAGCATCATTCTCTCTAAATTCAGAAATCGAAGATTCCAGGAAATGAAGACTGCATAATAAATAGACGAGAGGAAAATTTATCAAAATACCTTAAATGGAAAAATATTGTTTTTTCAATTCGTAAAGCAATATAATGAAGAAAAGCTGTATTTTTCATGCTATAGCTGGTTTGTGACAGGGAAGAATTGAAAGTGTTTACCGCATAGAATAATTATCTAAAGTATTACAAAATTTGAAAACATATGAAATTAAATTTATGGTGGATCTAGAATATTGAAAAGAAACACGAATACGGAATCATGTTTAACCATTGTTAAAATTTTATTATGGTTCTATAGGGAGACAATGTTAGAAATTTTTTTAAGACGGTATTCGATATTTCTTTGAGTAAATTGACATGTGCACATAACAAAACTTTTGCACAAATTCCAAAATGTACATGCAAGGAAAGATACTCAGGAAACAACAGATTCTATTTCAAATTAAAAAAAAAATATTTGACTTTCTAAGCAGGAGTTTAATGTGGATTGTTCTTCTGATGTTGCGAAGTTTGGGTGGGATTGAGGGAGTAAGGAATAAAAAGACATGTTTTTCAAGTAATATCATTTTGTAAAAATTCTAGAAAATTGGCATTTCTAAATCATGCAAAACAAATGAAAGAAGTATAGTTTGATCAAGAACAGCAAAGGTTTAAAATTACACGGAAAAGAGTAATTTTGAGAAACACTGATGTTTAATTTTATATACTAAATTTAATAACCATTTGCGATATCAGTTTCTTTCGCAGGTTAATTTTTTTCTTTTAAGGGAATGGACTTAGAGAGATGTAAAATGAAAAATGATGCTATGATGTGGAAAAATAGGCCAGAAAATCTCTATGTGTGATCATTCAAACCTGAAGTTCAGCAATTTGATAGAAATCACAAGTGACTTCTATTCAGATAAGGGAGAAATGATATATTTAAAATAAAAACAAAAGCAGGTTCGTGTTTATCAATTATAATAATTGTTATTATAAATCCATAAGGAGACTAATTAGAAATATTTTTAAGATAGATTTCGAAATTTATATGACTTATTTCAGCATATACGAGACACATGGCTTAAGTAAAAATTAAAAAAAAAATATGCTATTAAAGATATTCAGGAAGCTGTAGACGTTATTCCGAATATTTAAATAATAACTTGAAAAACGTATCTCGAAAACAGCCGGGGAAGTGAAAAGGAACTACTATAGTTGAGGAAGCATGGGAGGGATTGTGGGAAGGAGGAATATAAAGAGAAGTCTGTTAAGAAACATCATTTTTAAAATTTGTGGAGAGTTGTTCTTTTTTAATCACTGACAACGAATGAAAAATTGTATAAATTGTTCAAGAAACGCAAAGGTTTAAAATTACACGGAGAAGTGTAAAATTCTGGAATTCTGATATATTATTTTTTATATTAATATTAATAACAATCTCCGATATCCATTTCTTTCGAAGGCTAGGTTTTTATGGAATGGGAGTATACAGATGTCAAGGGCGACGTTTTCTAATTTTTGGAATTCAGGTCGCAGATCACCTGCATGCATGATAAGGGTAAACTGATGTTCGGCCATTTGAAAGAAGTCACAAATGATTGCTTCATCACTACATTTTCCTCTTACAGCAGCACTAATATACCGAAAATGATGCAGACATTTCGTTAAGCTTTTGATGAAAAACAGTGAACAATAAAAAATATTATTTTTCTTTATTAGCAGAAGAAATTGTGTAAAACTGTATTATGAATAGAGTTGCAAAAAGCCGGTTTATTCCCGAGTTTATTTCCAGTAGACCAGGTTTATTCCCAGGTTCATTCCTGAAAAACCGGTTTATTCCTAAAATTCCCTGTTTATTCCCGGATGTAAACCGTTTTTTTAACCTTTGCAACGCGAATTATGAATGCAATGTATGCAATTTTATGTAACTAGCTACCGTTAACGATAAATCTATTTGCAAAACCTGTTTTTGTAATGAAGAGAAGAACGTTTTCAATAGTTGCAATTAGAATCAAAAACTAAAAAAATGTCTTCATCATTTTTCGATACATTAGATGTGAGGGGCTGCCACTGGCGACTATTTTGTTTATTATTTTATCTAATATTCGTTAGATACTTAAAGATTTATAAAATATTACTTAATGGATTTATTTGAAAGTTTCTTTGTGTAAAATGATAAATCTAATAGTCACCAATTGGTAGTAATGCTGTACCTTGTTTGTGACGCATGGTTTCGGAGATTTGATGGGAATAAAGGAAATGTACACTTCTTCGTATAATTTTAGACCGAATTTCTGTAATTATACTCATAATAGAAGGAAATGAAAAAATATCGTTCGAAATTTTTAAAAAGCATTAGGAGAAGAAAATTGAAATACGCACACTGGAGCATCATTCTCTCTAAATTCAGAAATCGACGATTCCAGGAAATGAAGACTGCATAATAAATAGACGAGAGGAAAATTTATCAAAATACCTTAAATGGAAAAATATTGTTTTTTCAATTCGTAAAGCAATATAATGAAGAAAAGCTGTATTTTTCATGCTATAGTTGGTTTGTGACAGGGAAGAATTGAAAGTGTTTACCGCATAGAATAATTATCTAAAGTATTACAAAATTTGAAAACATATGAAATTAAATTTATGGTGGATCTAGAATATTGAAAAGAAGCACGAATACGGAATCATGTTTAACGATTGTTAAAATTTTATTATGGTTCTATAGGGAGACAATGTTAGAAATTTTTTTAAGACGGTATTCGATATTTCTTTGAGTAAATTGACATGTGCACATAACAAAAATTTGCACAAATTCCAAAATGTACATGCAAGGAAAGATACTCAGGAAACAACAGATTCTATTTCAAATTTAAAAAAAAATATTTGACTTTCTAAGCAGGAGTTTAATGTGGATGGTTCTTCTGATGTTGCGAAGTTTGGGTGGGATTGAGGGAGTAAGGAATAAAAAGACATGTTTTTCAAGTAATATCATTTTGTAAAAATTCTAGAAAATTGGCATTTCTAAATCATGCAAAACAAATGAAAGAAGTATAGTTTGATCAAGAACAGCAAAGGTTTAAAATTACACGGAAAAGAGTAATTTTGAGAAACACTGATGTTTAATTTTATATACTAAATTTAATAACCATTTGCGATATCAGTTTCTTTCGCAGGTTAATTTTTTTCTTTTAAGGGAATGGACTTAGAGAGATGTAAAATGAAAAATGATGCTATGATGTGGAAAAATAGGCCAGAAAATCTCTATGTGTGATCATTCAAACCTGAAGTTCAGCAATTTGATAGAAATCACAAGTGACTTCTATTCACATAAGGGAGAAATGATATATTTAAAATAAAAACAAAAGCAGGTTCGTGTTTATCAATTATAATAATTGTTATTATAAATCCATAAGGAGACTAATTAGAAATATTTTTAAGATAGATTTCGAAATTTATATGACTTATTTCAGCATATACGAGACACATGGCTTAAGTAAAAATTAAAAAAAAATATGCTATTAAAGATATTCAGGAAGCTGTAGAAGTTATTCCGAATATTTAAATAATAACTTGAAAAACGTATCTCAAAAACAGCCGGGGAAGTGTAAAGGAACTACTATAGTTGAGGAAGCATGGGAGGGATTGTGGGAAGGAGGAATATAAAGAGAAGTCTGTTAAGAAACATCATTTTTAAAAATTGTGGAGAGTTGTTCTTTTTTAATCACTGACAACGAATGAAAAATTGTATAAATTGTTCAAGAAACGCAAAGGTTTAAAATTACACGGAGAAGTGTAAAATTCTGGAATTCTGATATATTATTTTTTATATTAATATTAATAACAATCTCCGATATCCATTTCTTTCGAAGGCTACGTTTTTATGGAATGGGAGTATACAGATGTCAAGGGCGACGTTTTCTAATTTTTGGAATTCAGGTCGCAGATCACCTGCATGCATGATAAGGGTAAACTGATGTTCGGCCATTTGAAAGAAGTCACAAATGATTGCTTCATCACTACATTTTCCTCTTACAGCAGCACTAATATACCGAAAATGATGCAGACATTTCGTTAAGCTTTTGATGAAAAACAGTGAACAATAAAAAATATTATTTTTCTTTATTTGAAGAAGAAATTGTGTAAAACTGTATTATGAATAGAGTTGCAAAAAGTCGGTTTATTCCCGAGTTTATTTCCAGTAGACCAGGTTTATTCCCAGGTTCATTCCTGAAAAACCGGTTTATTCCTAAAAATCCCTGTTTATTCCCGGATGTAAACCGTTTTTTTAACCTTTGCAACGCGAATTATGAATGCAATGTATGCAATTTTATGTAACTAGCTACCGTTAACGATAAATCTATTTGCAAAACCTGTTTTTGTAATGAAGAGAAGAACGTTTTCAATAGTTGCAATTAGAATCAAAAACTAAAAAAATGTCTTCATCATTTTTCGATACATTAGATGTGAGGGGCTGCCACTGGCGACTATTTTGTTTATTATTTTATCTAATATTCGTTAGATACTTAAAGATTTATAAAATATTACTTAATGGATTTATTTGAAAGTTTCTTTGTGTAAAATGATAAATCTAATAGTCACCAATTGGTAGTAATGCTGTACCTTGTTTGTGACGCATGGTTTCGGAGATTTGATGGGAATAAAGGAAATGTACACTTCTTCGTATAATTTTAGACCGAATTTCTGTAATTATACTCATAATAGAAGGAAATGAAAAAATATCGTTCGAAATTTTTAAAAAGCATTAGGAGAAGAAAATTGAAATACGCACACTGGAGCATCATTCTCTCTAAATTCAGAAATCGAAGATTCCAGGAAATGAAGACTGCATAATAAATAGACGAGAGGAAAATTTATCAAAATACCTTAAATGGAAAAATATTGTTTTTTCAATTCGTAAAGCAATATAATGAAGAAAAGCTGTATTTTTCATGCTATAGCTGGTTTGTGACAGGGAAGAATTGAAAGTGTTTACCGCATAGAATAATTATCTAAAGTATTACAAAATTTGAAAACATATGAAATTAAATTTATGGTGGATCTAGAATATTGAAAAGAAACACGAATACGGAATCATGTTTAACCATTGTTAAAATTTTATTATGGTTCTATAGGGAGACAATGTTAGAAATTTTTTTAAGACGGTATTCGATATTTCTTTGAGTAAATTGACATGTGCACATAACAAAACTTTTGCACAAATTCCAAAATGTACATGCAAGGAAAGATACTCAGGAAACAACAGATTCTATTTCAAATTAAAAAAAAAATATTTGACTTTCTAAGCAGGAGTTTAATGTGGATTGTTCTTCTGATGTTGCGAAGTTTGGGTGGGATTGAGGGAGTAAGGAATAAAAAGACATGTTTTTCAAGTAATATCATTTTGTAAAAATTCTAGAAAATTGGCATTTCTAAATCATGCAAAACAAATGAAAGAAGTATAGTTTGATCAAGAACAGCAAAGGTTTAAAATTACACGGAAAAGAGTAATTTTGAGAAACACTGATGTTTAATTTTATATACTAAATTTAATAACCATTTGCGATATCAGTTTCTTTCGCAGGTTAATTTTTTTCTTTTAAGGGAATGGACTTAGAGAGATGTAAAATGAAAAATGATGCTATGATGTGGAAAAATAGGCCAGAAAATCTCTATGTGTGATCATTCAAACCTGAAGTTCAGCAATTTGATAGAAATCACAAGTGACTTCTATTCAGATAAGGGAGAAATGATATATTTAAAATAAAAACAAAAGCAGGTTCGTGTTTATCAATTATAATAATTGTTATTATAAATCCATAAGGAGACTAATTAGAAATATTTTTAAGATAGATTTCGAAATTTATATGACTTATTTCAGCATATACGAGACACATGGCTTAAGTAAAAATTAAAAAAAAAATATGCTATTAAAGATATTCAGGAAGCTGTAGACGTTATTCCGAATATTTAAATAATAACTTGAAAAACGTATCTCGAAAACAGCCGGGGAAGTGAAAAGGAACTACTATAGTTGAGGAAGCATGGGAGGGATTGTGGGAAGGAGGAATATAAAGAGAAGTCTGTTAAGAAACATCATTTTTAAAATTTGTGGAGAGTTGTTTTTTTTTATTCACTGACAACGAATGAAAAATTGTATAAATTGTTCAAGAAACGCAAAGGTTTAAAATTACACGGAGAAGTGTAAAATTCTGGAATTCTGATATATTATTTTTTATATTAATATTAATAACAATCTCCGATATCCATTTCTTTCGAAGGCTAGGTTTTTATGGAATGGGAGTATACAGATGTCAAGGGCGACGTTTTCTAATTTTTGGAATTCAGGTCGCAGATCACCTGCATGCATGATAAGGGTAAACTGATGTTCGGCCATTTGAAAGAAGTCACAAATGATTGCTTCATCACTACATTTTCCTCTTACAGCAGCACTAATATACCGAAAATGATGCAGACATTTCGTTAAGCTTTTGATGAAAAACAGTGAACAATAAAAAATATTATTTTTCTTTATTAGCAGAAGAAATTGTGTAAAACTGTATTATGAATAGAGTTGCAAAAAGCCGGTTTATTCCCGAGTTTATTTCCAGTAGACCAGGTTTATTCCCAGGTTCATTCCTGAAAAACCGGTTTATTCCTAAAATTCCCTGTTTATTCCCGGATGTAAACCGTTTTTTTAACCTTTGCAACGCGAATTATGAATGCAATGTATGCAATTTTATGTAACTAGCTACCGTTAACGATAAATCTATTTGCAAAACCTGTTTGTGTAATGAAGAGAAGAACGTTTTCAATAGTTGCAATTAGAATCAAAAACTAAAAAAATGTCTTCATCATTTTTCGATACATTAGATGTGAGGGGCTGCCACTGGCGACTATTTTGTTTATTATTTTATCTAATATTCGTTAGATACTTAAAGATTTATAAAATATTACTTAATGGATTTATTTGAAAGTTTCTTTGTGTAAAATGATAAATCTAATAGTCACCAATTGGTAGTAATGCTGTACCTTGTTTGTGACGCATGGTTTCGGAGATTTGATGGGAATAAAGGAAATGTACACTTCTTCGTATAATTTTAGACCGAATTTCTGTAATTATACTCATAATAGAAGCAAATGAAAAAATATCGTTCGAAATTTTTAAAAAGCATTAGGAGAAGAAAATTGAAATACGCACACTGGAGCATCATTCTCTCTAAATTCAGAAATCGACGATTCCAGGAAATGAAGACTGCATAATAAATAGACGAGAGGAAAATTTATCAAAATACCTTAAATGGAAAAATATTGTTTTTTCAATTCGTAAAGCAATATAATGAAGAAAAGCTGTATTTTTCATGCTATAGCTGGTTTGTGACAGGGAAGAATTGAAAGTGTTTACCGCATAGAATAATTATCTAAAGTATTACAAAATTTGAAAACATATGAAATTAAATTTATGGTGGATCTAGAATATTGAAAAGAAGCACGAATACGGAATCATGTTTAATGATTGTTAAAATTTTATTATGGTTCTATAGGGAGACAATTTTAGAAATTTTTTTAAGACGGTATTCGATATTTCTTTGAGTAAATTGACATGTGCACATAACAAAAATTTGCACAAATTCCAAAATGTACATGCAAGGAAAGATACTCAGGAAACAACAGATTCTATTTCAAATTTAAAAAAAAATATTTGACTTTCTAAGCAGGAGTTTAATGTGGATGGTTCTTCTGATGTTGCGAAGTTTGGGTGGGATTGAGGGAGTAAGGAATAAAAAGACATGTTTTTCAAGTAATATCATTTTGTAAAAATTCTAGAAAATTGGCATTTCTAAATCATGCAAAACAAATGAAAGAAGTATAGTTTGATCAAGAACAGCAAAGGTTTAAAATTACACGGAAAAGAGTAATTTTGAGAAACACTGATGTTTAATTTTATATACTAAATTTAATAACCATTTGCGATATCAGTTTCTTTCGCAGGTTAATTTTTTTCTTTTAAGGGAATGGACTTAGAGAGATGTAAAATGAAAAATGATGCTATGATGTGGAAAAATAGGCCAGAAAATCTCTATGTGTGATCATTCAAACCTGAAGTTCAGCAATTTGATAGAAATCACAAGTGACTTCTATTCACATAAGGGAGAAATGATATATTTAAAATAAAAACAAAAGCAGGTTCGTGTTTATCAATTATAATAATTGTTATTATAAATCCATAAGGAGACTAATTAGAAATATTTTTAAGATAGATTTCGAAATTTATATGACTTATTTCAGCATATACGAGACACATGGCTTAAGTAAAAATTAAAAAAAAATATGCTATTAAAGATATTCAGGAAGCTGTAGACGTTATTCCGAATATTTAAATAATAACTTGAAAAACGTATCTCGAAAACAGCCGGGGAAGTGAAAAGGAACTACTATAGTTGAGGAAGCATGGGAGGGATTGTGGGAAGGAGGAATATAAAGAGAAGTCTGTTAAGAAACATCATTTTTAAAATTTGTGGAGAGTTGTTCTTTTTTAATCACTGACAACGAATGAAAAATTGTATAAATTGTTCAAGAAACGCAAAGGTTTAAAATTACACGGAGAAGTGTAAAATTCTGGAATTCTGATATATTATTTTTTATATTAATATTAATAACAATCTCCGATATCCATTTCTTTCGAAGGCTAGGTTTTTATGGAATGGGAGTATACAGATGTCAAGGGCGACGTTTTCTAATTTTTGGAATTCAGGTCGCAGATCACCTGCATGCATGATAAGGGTAAACTGATGTTCGGCCATTTGAAAGAAGTCACAAATGATTGCTTCATCACTACATTTTCCTCTTACAGCAGCACTAATATACCGAAAATGATGCAGACATTTCGTTAAGCTTTTGATGAAAAACAGTGAACAATAAAAAATATTATTTTTCTTTATTAGAAGAAGAAATTGTGTAAAACTGTATTATGAATAGAGTTGCAAAAAGTCGGTTTATTCCCGAGTTTATTTCCAGTAGACCAGGTTTATTCCCCGGTTCATTCCTGAAAAACCGGTTTATTCCTAAAAATCCCTGTTTATTCCCGGATGTAAACCGTTTTTTTAACCTTTGCAACGCGAATTATGAATGCAATGTATGCAATTTTATGTAACTAGCTACCGTTAACGATAAATCTATTTGCAAAACCTGTTTTTGTAATGAAGAGAAGAACGTTTTCAATAGTTGCAATTAGAATCAAAAACTAAAAAAATGTCTTCATCATTTTTCGATACATTAGATGTGAGGGGCTGCCACTGGCGACAATTTTGTTTATTATTTTATCTAATATTCGTTAGATACTTAAAGATTTATAAAATATTACTTAATGGATTTATTTGAAAGTTTCTTTGTGTAAAATGATAAATCTAATAGTCACCAATTGGTAGTAATGCTGTACCTTGTTTGTGACGCATGGTTTCGGAGATTTGATGGGAATAAAGGAAATGTACACTTCTTCGTATAATTTTAGACCGAATTTCTGTAATTATACTCATAATAGAAGGAAATGAAAAAATATCATTCGAAATTTTTAAAAAGCATTAGGAGAAGAAAATTGAAATACGCACACTGGAGCATCATTCTCTCTAAATTCAGAAATCGAAGATTCCAGGAAATGAAGACTGCATAATAAATAGACGAGAGGAAAATTTATCAAAATACCTTAAATGGAAAAATATTGTTTTTTCAATTCGTAAAGCAATATAATGAAGAAAAGCTGTATTTTTCATGCTATAGCTGGTTTGTGACAGGGAAGAATTGAAAGTGTTTACCGCATAGAATAATTATCTAAAGTATTACAAAATTTGAAAACATATGAAATTAAATTTATGGTGGATCTAGAATATTGAAAAGAAACACGAATACGGAATCATGTTTAACCATTGTTAAAATTTTATTATGGTTCTATAGGGAGACAATGTTAGAAATTTTTTTAAGACGGTATTCGATATTTCTTTGAGTAAATTGACATGTACACATAACAAAACTTTTGCACAAATTCCAAAATGTACATGCAAGGAAAGATACTCAGGAAACAACAGATTCTATTTCAAATTAAAAAAAAAATATTTGACTTTCTAAGCAGGAGTTTAATGTGGATTGTTCTTCTGATGTTGCGAAGTTTGGGTGGGATTGAGGGAGTAAGGAATAAAAAGACATGTTTTTCAAGTAATATCATTTTGTAAAAATTCTAGAAAATTGGCATTTCTAAATCATGCAAAACAAATGAAAGAAGTATAGTTTGATCAAGAACAGCAAAGGTTTAAAATTACACGGAAAAGAGTAATTTTGAGAAACACTGATGTTTAATTTTATATACTAAATTTAATAACCATTTGCGATATCAGTTTCTTTCGCAGGTTAATTTTTTTCTTTTAAGGGAATGGACTTAGAGAGATGTAAAATGAAAAATGATGCTATGATGTGGAAAAATAGGCCAGAAAATCTCTATGTGTGATCATTCAAACCTGAAGTTCAGCAATTTGATAGAAATCACAAGTGACTTCTATTCAGATAAGGGAGAAATGATATATTTAAAATAAAAACAAAAGCAGGTTCGTGTTTATCAATTATAATAATTGTTATTATAAATCCATAAGGAGACTAATTAGAAATATTTTTAAGATAGATTTCGAAATTTATATGACTTATTTCAGCATATACGAGACACATGGCTTAAGTAAAAATTAAAAAAAAATATGCTATTAAAGATATTCAGGAAGCTGTAGACGTTATTCCGAATATTTAAATAATAACTTGAAAAACGTATCTCGAAAACAGCCGGGGAAGTGAAAAGGAACTACTATAGTTGAGGAAGCATGGGAGGGATTGTGGGAAGGAGGAATATAAAGAGAAGTCTGTTAAGAAACATCATTTTTAAAATTTGTGGAGAGTTGTTCTTTTTTAATCAATGACAACGAATGAAAAATTGTATAAATTGTTCAAGAAACGCAAAGGTTTAAAATTACACGGAGAAGTGTAAAATTCTGGAATTCTGATATATTATTTTTTATATTAATATTAATAACACTCTCCGATATCCATTTCTTTCGAAGGCTACGTTTTTATGGAATGGGAGTATACAGATGTCAAGGGCGACGTTTTCTAATTTTTGGAATTCAGGTCGCAGATCACCTGCATGCATGATAAGGGTAAACTGATGTTCGGCCATTTGAAAGAAGTCACAAATGATTGCTTCATCACTACATTTTCCTCTTACAGCAGCACTAATATACCGAAAATGATGCAGACATTTCGTTAAGCTTTTGATGAAAAACAGTGAACAATAAAAAATATTATTTTTCTTTATTAGAAGAAGAAATTGTGTAAAACTGTATTATGAATAGAGTTGCAAAAAGTCGGTTTATTCCCGAGTTTATTTCCAGTAGACCAGGTTTATTCCCAGGTTCATTCCTGAAAAACCGGTTTATTCCTAAAAATCCCTGTTTATTCCCGGATGTAAACCGTTTTTTTAACCTTTGCAACGCGAATTATGAATGCAATGTATGCAATTTTATGTAACTAGCTACCGTTAACGATAAATCTATTTGCAAAAACTGTTTTTGTAATGAAGAGAAGAACGTTTTCAATAGTTGCAATTAGAATCAAAAACTAAAAAAATGTCTTCATCATTTTTCGATACATTAGATGTGAGGGGCTGCCACTGGCGACTATTTTGTTTATTATTTTATCTAATATTCGTTAGATACTTAAAGATTTATAAAATATTACTTAATGGATTTATTTGAAAGTTTCTTTGTGTAAAATGATAAATCTAATAGTCACCAATTGGTAGTAATGCTGTACCTTGTTTGTGACGCATGGTTTCGGAGATTTGATGGGAATAAAGGAAATGTACACTTCTTCGTATAATTTTAGACCGAATTTCTGTAATTATACTCATAATAGAAGGAAATGAAAAAATATCGTTCGAAATTTTTAAAAAGCATTAGGAGAAGAAAATTGAAATACGCACACTGGAGCATCATTCTCTCTAAATTCAGAAATCGAAGATTCCAGGAAATGAAGACTGCATAATAAATAGACGAGAGGAAAATTTATCAAAATACCTTAAATGGAAAAATATTGTTTTTTCAATTCGTAAAGCAATATAATGAAGAAAAGCTGTATTTTTCATGCTATAGCTGGTTTGTGACAGGGAAGAATTGAAAGTGTTTACCGCATAGAATAATTATCTAAAGTATTACAAAATTTGAAAACATATGAAATTAAATTTATGGTGGATCTAGAATATTGAAAAGAAACACGAATACGGAATCATGTTTAACCATTGTTAAAATTTTATTATGGTTCTATAGGGAGACAATGTTAGAAATTTTTTTAAGACGGTATTCGATATTTCTTTGAGTAAATTGACATGTGCACATAACAAAACTTTTGCACAAATTCCAAAATGTACATGCAAGGAAAGATACTCAGGAAACAACAGATTCTATTTCAAATTAAAAAAAAATATTTGACTTTCTAAGCAGGAGTTTAATGTGGATTGTTCTTCTGATGTTGCGAAGTTTGGGTGGGATTGAGGGAGTAAGGAATAAAAAGACATGTTTTTCAAGTAATATCATTTTGTAAAAATTCTAGAAAATTGGCATTTCTAAATCATGCAAAACAAATGAAAGAAGTATAGTTTGATCAAGAACAGCAAAGGTTTAAAATTACACGGAAAAGAGTAATTTTGAGAAACACTGATGTTTAATTTTATATACTAAATTTAATAACCATTTGCGATATCAGTTTCTTTCGCAGGTTAATTTTTTTCTTTTAAGGGAATGGACTTAGAGAGATGTAAAATGAAAAATGATGCAATGATGTGGAAAAATAGGCCAGAAAATCTCTATGTGTGATCATTCAAACCTGAAGTTCAGCAATTTGATAGAAATCACAAGTGACTTCTATTCACATAAGGGAGAAATGATATATTTAAAATAAAAACAAAAGCAGGTTCGTGTTTATCAATTATAATAATTGTTATTATAAATCCATAAGGAGACTAATTAGAAATATTTTTAAGATAGATTTCGAAATTTATATGACTTATTTCAGCATATACGAGACACATGGCTTAAGTAAAAATTAAAAAAAAATATGCTATTAAAGATATTCAGGAAGCTGTAGAAGTTATTCCGAATATTTAAATAATAACTTGAAAAACGTATCTCGAAAACAGCCGGGGAAGTGTAAAGGAACTACTATAGTTGAGGAAGCATGGGAGGGATTGTGGGAAGGAGGAATATAAAGAGAAGTCTGTTAAGAAACATCATTTTTAAAAATTGTGGAGAGTTGTTCTTTTTTAATCACTGACAACGAAAGAAAAATTGTATAAATTGTTCAAGAAACGCAAAGGTTTAAAATTACACGGAGAAGTGTAAAATTCTGGAATTCTGATATATTATTTTTTATATTAATATTAATAACAATCTCCGATATCCATTTCTTTCGAAGGCTACGTTTTTATGGAATGGGAGTATACAGATGTCAAGGGCGACGTTTTCTAATTTTTGGAATTCAGGTCGCAGATCACCTGCATGCATGATAAGGGTAAACTGATGTTCGGCCATTTGAAAGAAGTCACAAATGATTGCTTCATCACTACATTTTCCTCTTACAGCAGCACTAATATACCGAAAATGATGCAGACATTTCGTTAAGCTTTTGATGAAAAACAGTGAACAATAAAAAATATTATTTTTCTTTATTAGAAGAAGAAATTGTGTAAAACTGTATTATGAATAGAGTTGCAAAAAGTCGGTTTATTCCCGAGTTTATTTCCAGTAGACCAGGTTTATTCCCAGGTTCATTCCTGAAAAACCGGTTTATTCCTAAAAATCCCTGTTTATTCCCGGATGTAAACCGTTTTTTTAACCTTTGCAACGCGAATTATGAATGCAATGTATGCAATTTTATGTAACTAGCTACCGTTAACGATAAATCTATTTGCAAAAACTGTTTTTGTAATGAAGAGAAGAACGTTTTCAATAGTTGCAATTAGAATCAAAAACTAAAAAAATGTCTTCATCATTTTTCGATACATTAGATGTGAGGGGCTGCCACTGGCGACTATTTTGTTTATTATTTTATCTAATATTCGTTAGATACTTAAAGATTTATAAAATATTACTTAATGGATTTATTTGAAAGTTTCTTTGTGTAAAATGATAAATCTAATAGTCACCAATTGGTAGTAATGCTGTACCTTGTTTGTGACGCATGGTTTCGGAGATTTGATGGGAATAAAGGAAATGTACACTTCTTCGTATAATTTTAGACCGAATTTCTGTAATTATACTCATAATAGAAGGAAATGAAAAAATATCGTTCGAAATTTTTAAAAAGCATTAGGAGAAGAAAATTGAAATACGCACACTGGAGCATCATTCTCTCTAAATTCAGAAATCGAAGATTCCAGGAAATGAAGACTGCATAATAAATAGACGAGAGGAAAATTTATCAAAATACCTTAAATGGAAAAATATTGTTTTTTCAATTAAAAGCAATATAATGAAGAAAAGCTGTATTTTTCATGCTATAGCTCGTTTGTGACAGGGAAGAATTGAAAGTGTTTACCGCATAGAATAATTATCTAAAGTATTACAAAATTTGAAAACATATGAAATTAAATTTATGGTGGATCTAGAATATTGAAAAGAAACACGAATACGGAATCATGTTTAACCATTGTTAAAATTTTATTATGGTTCTATAGGGAGACAATGTTAGAAATTTTTTTAAGACGGTATTCGATATTTCTTTGAGTAAATTGACATGTGCACATAACAAAACTTTTGCACAAATTCCAAAATGTACATGCAAGGAAAGATACTCAGGAAACAACAGATTCTATTTCAAATTAAAAAAAAATATTTGACTTTCTAAGCAGGAGTTTAATGTGGATTGTTCTTCTGATGTTGCGAAGTTTGGGTGGGATTGAGGGAGTAAGGAATAAAAAGACATGTTTTTCAAGTAATATCATTTTGTAAAAATTCTAGAAAATTGGCATTTCTAAATCATGCAAAACAAATGAAAGAAGTATAGTTTGATCAAGAACAGCAAAGGTTTAAAATTACACGGAAAAGAGTAATTTTGAGAAACACTGATGTTTAATTTTATATACTAAATTTAATAACCATTTGCGATATCAGTTTCTTTCGCAGGTTAATTTTTTTCTTTTAAGGGAATGGACTTAGAGAGATGTAAAATGAAAAATGATGCTATGATGTGGAAAAATAGGCCAGAAAATCTCTATGTGTGATCATTCAAACCTGAAGTTCAGCAATTTGATAGAAATCACAAGTGACTTCTATTCACATAAGGGAGAAATGATATATTTAAAATAAAAACAAAAGCAGGTTCGTGTTTATCAATTATAATAATTGTTATTATAAATCCATAAGGAGACTAATTAGAAATATTTTTAAGATAGATTTCGAAATTTATATGACTTATTTCAGCATATACGAGACACATGGCTTAAGTAAAAATTAAAAAAAAATATGCTATTAAAGATATTCAGGAAGCTGTAGAAGTTATTCCGAATATTTAAATAATAACTTGAAAAACGTATCTCGAAAACAGCCGGGGAAGTGTAAAGGAACTACTATAGTTGAGGAAGCATGGGAGGGATTGTGGGAAGGAGGAATATAAAGAGAAGTCTGTTAAGAAACATCATTTTTAAAAATTGTGGAGAGTTGTTCTTTTTTAATCACTGACAACGAAAGAAAAATTGTATAAATTGTTCAAGAAACGCAAAGGTTTAAAATTACACGGAGAAGTGTAAAATTCTGGAATTCTGATATATTATTTTTTATATTAATATTAATAACAATCTCCGATATCCATTTCTTTCGAAGGCTACGTTTTTATGGAATGGGAGTATACAGATGTCAAGGGCGACGTTTTCTAATTTTTGGAATTCAGGTCGCAGATCACCTGCATGCATGATAAGGGTAAACTGATGTTCGGCCATTTGAAAGAAGTCACAAATGATTGCTTCATCACTACATTTTCCTCTTACAGCAGCACTAATATACCGAAAATGATGCAGACATTTCGTTAAGCTTTTGATGAAAAACAGTGAACAATAAAAAATATTATTTTTCTTTATTAGAAGAAGAAATTGTGTAAAACTGTATTATGAATAGAGTTGCAAAAAGTCGGTTTATTCCCGAGTTTATTTCCAGTAGACCAGGTTTATTCCCAGGTTCATTCCTGAAAAACCGGTTTATTCCTAAAAATCCCTGTTTATTCCCGGATGTAAACCGTTTTTTTAACCTTTGCAACGCGAATTATGAATGCAATGTATGCAATTTTATGTAACTAGCTACCGTTAACGATAAATCTATTTGCAAAACCTGTTTTTGTAATGAAGAGAAGAACGTTTTCAATAGTTGCAATTAGAATCAAAAACTAAAAAAATGTCTTCATCATTTTTCGATACATTAGATGTGAGGGGCTGCCACTGGCGACTATTTTGTTTATTATTTTATCTAATATTCGTTAGATACTTAAAGATTTATAAAATATTACTTAATGGATTTATTTGAAAGTTTCTTTGTGTAAAATGATAAATCTAATAGTCACCAATTGGTAGTAATGCTGTACCTTGTTTGTGACGCATGGTTTCGGAGATTTGATGGGAATAAAGGAAATGTACACTTCTTCGTATAATTTTAGACCGAATTTCTGTAATTATACTCATAATAGAAGGAAATGAAAAAATATCGTTCGAAATTTTTAAAAAGCATTAGGAGAAGAAAATTGAAATACGCACACTGGAGCATCATTCTCTCTAAATTCAGAAATCGAAGATTCCAGGAAATGAAGACTGCATAATAAATAGACGAGAGGAAAATTTATCAAAATACCTTAAATGGAAAAATATTGTTTTTTCAATTCGTAAAGCAATATAATGAAGAAAAGCTGTATTTTTCATGCTATAGCTGGTTTGTGACAGGGAAGAATTGAAAGTGTTTACCGCATAGAATAATTATCTAAAGTATTACAAAATTTGAAAACATATGAAATTAAATTTATAGTGGATCTAGAATATTGAAAAGAAACACGAATACGGAATCATGTTTAACCATTGTTAAAATTTTATTATGGTTCTATAGGGAGACAATGTTAGAAATTTTTTTAAGACGGTATTCGATATTTCTTTGAGTAAATTGACATGTGCACATAACAAAACTTTTGCACAAATTCCAAAATGTACATGCAAGGAAAGATACTCAGGAAACAACAGATTCTATTTCAAATTAAAAAAAAAATATTTGACTTTCTAAGCAGGAGTTTAATGTGGATTGTTCTTCTGATGTTGCGAAGTTTGGGTGGGATTGAGGGAGTAAGGAATAAAAAGACATGTTTTTCAAGTAATATCATTTTGTAAAAATTCTAGAAAATTGGCATTTCTAAATCATGCAAAACAAATGAAAGAAGTATAGTTTGATCAAGAACAGCAAAGGTTTAAAATTACACGGAAAAGAGTAATTTTGAGAAACACTGATGTTTAATTTTATATACTAAATTTAATAACCATTTGCGATATCAGTTTCTTTCGCAGGTTAATTTTTTTTCTTTTAAGGGAATGGACTTAGAGAGATGTAAAATGAAAAATGATGCTATGATGTGGAAAAATAGGCCAGAAAATCTCTATGTGTGATCATTCAAACCTGAAGTTCAGCAATTTGATAGAAATCACAAGTGACTTCTATTCAGATAAGGGAGAAATGATATATTTAAAATAAAAACAAAAGCAGGTTCGTGTTTATCAATTATAATAATTGTTATTATAAATCCATAAGGAGACTAATTAGAAATATTTTTAAGATAGATTTCGAAATTTATATGACTTATTTCAGCATATACGAGACACATGGCTTAAGTAAAAATTAAAAAAAAATATGCTATTAAAGATATTCAGGAAGCTGTAGACGTTATTCCGAATATTTAAATAATAACTTGAAAAACGTATCTCGAAAACAGCCGGGGAAGTGAAAAGGAACTACTATAGTTGAGGAAGCATGGGAGGGATTGTGGGAAGGAGGAATATAAAGAGAAGTCTGTTAAGAAACATCATTTTTAAAATTTGTGGAGAGTTGTTCTTTTTTAATCAATGACAACGAATGAAAAATTGTATAAATTGTTCAAGAAACGCAAAGGTTTAAAATTACACGGAGAAGTGTAAAATTCTGGAATTCTGATATATTATTTTTTATATTAATATTAATAACACTCTCCGATATCCATTTCTTTCGAAGGCTACGTTTTTATGGAATGGGAGTATACAGATGTCAAGGGCGACGTTTTCTAATTTTTGGAATTCAGGTCGCAGATCACCTGCATGCATGATAAGGGTAAACTGATGTTCGGCCATTTGAAAGAAGTCACAAATGATTGCTTCATCACTATATTTTCCACTTACAGCAGCACTAATATACCGAAAATGATGCAGACATTTCGTTAAGCTTTTGATGAAAAACAGTGAACAATAAAAAATATTATTTTTCTTTATTAGCAGAAGAAATTGTGTAAAACTGTATTATGAATAGAGTTGCAAAAAGTCGGTTTATTCCCGAGTTTATTTCCAGTAGACCAGGTTTATTCCCAGGTTCATTCCTGAAAAACCGGTTTATTCCTAAATATCCCTGTTTATTCCCGGATGTAAACCGTTTTTTAACCTTTGCAACGCGAATTATGAATGCAATGTATGCAATTTTATGTAACTAGCTACCGTTAACGATAAATCTATTTGCAAAACCTGTTTTTGTAATGAAGAGAAGAACGTTTTCAATAGTTGCAATTAGAATCAAAAACAAAAAAAATGTCTTCATCATTTTTCGATACATTAGATGTGAGGGGCTGCCACTGGCGACTATTTTGTTTATTATTTTATCTAATATTCGTTAGATACTTAAAGATTTATAAAATATTACTTAATGGATTTATTTGAAAGTTTCTTTGTGTAAAATGATAAATCTAATAGTCACCAATTGGTAGTAATGCTGTACCTTGTTTGTGACGCATGGTTTCGGAGATTTGATGGGAATAAAGGAAATGTACACTTCTTCGTATAATTTTAGACCGAATTTCTGTAATTATACTCATAATAGAAGGAAATGAAAAAATATCGTTCGAAATTTTTAAAAAGCATTAGGAGAAGAAAATTGAAATACGCACACTGGAGCATCATTCTCTCTAAATTCAGAAATCGAAGATTCCAGGAAATGAAGACTGCATAATAAATAGACGAGAGGAAAATTTATCAAAATACCTTAAATGGAAAAATATTGTTTTTTCAATTCGTAAAGCAATATAATGAAGAAAAGCTGTATTTTTCATGCTATAGCTGGTTTGTGACAGGGAAGAATTGAAAGTGTTTACCGCATAGAATAATTATCTAAAGTATTACAAAATTTGAAAACATATGAAATTAAATTTATGGTGGATCTAGAATATTGAAAAGAAACACGAATACGGAATCATGTTTAACCATTGTTAAAATTTTATTATGGTTCTATAGGGAGACAATGTTAGAAATTTTTTTTAAGACGGTATTCGATATTTCTTTGAGTAAATTGACATGTGCACATAACAAAACTTTTGCACAAATTCCAAAATGTACATGCAAGGAAAGATACTCAGGAAACAACAGATTCTATTTCAAATTAAAAAAAAAATGTTTGACTTTCTAAGCAGGAGTTTAATGTGGATGGTTCTTCTGATGTTGCGAAGTTTGGGTGGGATTGAGGGAGTAAGGAATAAAAAGACATGTTTTTCAAGTAATATCATTTTGTAAAAATTCTAGAAAATTGGCATTTCTAAATCATGCAAAACAAATGAAAGAAGTATAGTTTGATCAAGAACAGCAAAGGTTTAAAATTACACGGAAAAGAGTAATTTTGAGAAACACTGATGTTTAATTTTATATACTAAATTTAATAACCATTTGCGATATCAGTTTCTTTCGCAGGTTAATTTTTTTCTTTTAAAGGAATGGACTTAGAGAGATGTAAAGTGAAAAATGATGCTATGATGTGGAAAAATAGGCCAGAAAATCTCTATGTGTGATCATTCAAACCTGAAGTTCAGCAATTTGATAGAAATCACAAGTGACTTCTTTTCAGATAAGGGAGAAATGATATATTTAAAATAAAAACAAAAGCAGGTTCGTGTTTATCAATTATAATAATTGTTATTATAAATCCATAAGGAGACTAATTAGAAATATTTTTAAGATAGATTTCGAAATTTATATGACTTATTTCAGCATATACGAGACACATGGCTTAAGTAAAAATTAAAAAAAAATATGCTATTAAAGATATTCAGGAAGCTGTAGACGTTATTCCGAATATTTAAATAATAACTTGAAAAACGTATCTCGAAAACAGCCGGGGAAGTGTAAAGGAACTACTATAGTTGAGGAAGCATGGGAGGGATTGTGGGAAGGAGGAATATAAAGAGAAGTCTGTTAAGAAACATCATTTTTAAAAATTGTGGAGAGTTGTTCTTTTTTAATCACTGACAACGAATGAAAAATTGTATAAATTGTTCAAGAAACGCAAAGGTTTAAAATTACACGGAGAAGTGTAAAATTCTGGAATTCTGATATATTATTTTTTATATTAATATTAATAACAATCTCCGATATCCATTTCTTTCGAAGGCTACGTTTTTATGGAATGGGAGTATACAGATGTCAAGGGCGACGTTTTCTAATTTTTGGAATTCATGTCGCAGATCACCTGCATGCATGATAAGGGTAAACTGATGTTCGGCCATTTGAAAGAAGTCACAAATGATTGCTTCATCACTACATTTTCCTCTTACAGCAGCACTAATATACCGAAAATGATACAGACATTTCGTTAAGCTTTTGATGAAAAACAGTGAACAATAAAAAATATTATTTTTCTTTATTAGCAGAAGAAATTGTGTAAAACTGTATTATGAATAGAGTTGCAAAAAGTCGGTTTATTCCCGAGTTTATTTCCAGTAGACCAGGTTTATTCTCAGGTTCATTCCTGAAAAACCGGTTTATTCCTAAAATTCCCTGTTTATTCCCGGATGTAAACCGTTTTTTTAACCTTTGCAACGCGAATTATGAATGCAATGTATGCAATTTTATGTAACTAGCTACCGTTAACGATAAATCTATTTGCAAAACCTGTTTTTGTAATGAAGAGAAGAACGTTTTCAATAGTTGCAATTAGAATCAAAAACTAAAAAAATGTCTTCATCATTTTTCGATACATTAGATGTGAGGGGCTGCCACTGGCGACTATTTTGTTTATTATTTTATCTAATATTCGTTAGATACTTAAAGATTTATAAAATATTACTTAATGGATTTATTTGAAAGTTTCTTTGTGTAAAATGATAAATCTAATAGTCACCAATTGGTAGTAATGCTGTACCTTGTTTGTGACGCATGGTTTCGGATATTTGATGGGAATAAAGGAAATGTACACTTCTTCGTATAATTTTAGACCGAATTTCTGTAATTATACTCATAATAGAAGGAAATGAAAAAATATCGTTCGAAATTTTTAAAAAGCATTAGGAGAAGAAAATTGAAATACGCACACTGGAGCATCATTCTCTCTAAATTCAGAAATCGAAGATTCCAGGAAATGAAGACTGCATAATAAATAGACGAGAGGAAAATTTATCAAAATACCTTAAATGGAAAAATATTGTTTTTTCAATTCGTAAAGCAATATAATGAAGAAAAGCTGTATTTTTCATGCTATAGCTGGTTTGTGACAGGGAAGAATTGAAAGTGTTTACCGCATAGAATAATTATCTAAAGTATTACAAAATTTGAAAACATATGAAATTAAATTTATGGTGGATCTAGAATATTGAAAAGAAACACGAATACGGAATCATGTTTAACCATTGTTAAAATTTTATTATGGTTCTATAGGGAGACAATGTTAGAAATTTTTTTAAGACGGTATTCGATATTTCTTTGAGTAAATTGACGTGTGCACATAACAAAACTTTTGCACAAATTCCAAAATGTACATGCAAGGAAAGATACTCAGGAAACAACAGATTCTATTTCAAATTAAAAAAAAAAATGTTTGACTTTCTAAGCAGGAGTTTAATGTGGATGGTTCTTCTGATGTTGCGAAGTTTGGGTGGGATTGAGGGAGTAAGTAATAAAAAGACATGTTTTTCAAGTAATATCATTTTGTAAAAATTCTAGAAAATTGGCATTTCTAAATCATGCAAAACAAATGAAAGAAGTATAGTTTGATCAAGAACAGCAAAGGTTTAAAATTACACGGAAAAGAGTAATTTTGAGAAACACTGATGTTTAATTTTATATACTAAATTTAATAACCATTTGCGATATCAGTTTCTTTCGCAGGTTAATTTTTTTCTTTTAAGGGAATGGACTTAGAGAGATGTAAAATGAAAAATGATGCTATGATGTGGAAAAATAGGCCAGAAAATCTCTATGTGTGATCATTCAAACCTGAAGTTCAGCAATTTGATAGAAATCACAAGTGACTTCTTTTCAGATAAGGGAGAAATGATATATTTAAAATAAAAACAAAAGCAGGTTCGTGTTTATCAATTATAATAATTGTTATTATAAATCCATAAGGAGACTAATTAGAAATATTTTTAAGATAGATTTCGAAATTTATATGACTTATTTCAGCATATACGAGACACATGGCTTAAGTAAAAATTAAAAAAAAATATGCTATTAAAGATATTCAGGAAGCTGTAGACGTTATTCCGAATATTTAAATAATAACTTGAAAAACGTATCTCGAAAACAGCCGGGGAAGTGTAAAGGAACTACTATAGTTGAGGAAGCATGGGAGGGATTGTGGGAAGGAGGAATATAAAGAGAAGTCTGTTAAGAAACATCATTTTTAAAAATTGTGGAGAGTTGTTCTTTTTTAATCACTGACAACGAATGAAAAATTGTATAAATTGTTCAAGAAACGCAAAGGTTTAAAATTACACGGAGAAGTGTAAAATTCTGGAATTCTGATATATTATTTTTTATATTAATATTAATAACAATCTCCGATATCCATTTCTTTCGAAGGCTACGTTTTTATGGAATGGGAGTATACAGATGTCAAGGGCGACGTTTTCTAATTTTTGGAATTCAGGTCGCAGATCACCTGCATGCATGATAAGGGTAAACTGATGTTCGGCCATTTGAAAGAAGTCACAAATGATTGCTTCATCACTACATTTTCCTCTTACAGCAGCACTAATATACCGAAAATGATGCAGACATTTCGTTAAGCTTTTGATGAAAAACAGTGAACAATAAAAAATATTATTTTTCTTTATTAGCAGAAGAAATTGTGTAAAACTGTATTATGAATAGAGTTGCAAAAAGTCGGTTTATTCCCGAGTTTATTTCCAGTAGACCAGGTTTATTCCCAGGTTCATTCCTGAAAAACCGGTTTATTCCTAAAAATCCCTGTTTATTCCCGGATGTAAACCGTTTTTTTAACCTTTGCAACGCGAATTATGAATGCAATGTATGCAATTTTATGTAACTAGCTACCGTTAACGATAAATCTATTTGCAAAACCTGTTTTTGTAATGAAGAGAAGAACGTTTTCAATAGTTGCAATTAGAATCAAAAACTAAAAAAATGTCTTCATCATTTTTCGATACATTAGATGTGAGGGGCTGCCACTGGCGACTATTTTGTTTATTATTTTATCTAATATTCGTTAGATACTTAAAGATTTATAAAATATTACTTAATGGATTTATTTGAAAGTTTCTTTGTGTAAAATGATAAATCTAATAGTCACCAATTGGTAGTAATGCTGTACCTTGTTTGTGACGGTTGGTTTCGGAGATTTGATGGGAATAAAGGAAATGTACACTTCTTCGTATAATTTTAGACCGAATTTCTGTAATTATACTCATAATAGAAGGAAATGAAAAAATATCGTTCGAAATTTTTAAAAAGCATTAGGAGAAGAAAATTGAAATACGCACACTGGAGCATCATTCTCTCTAAATTCAGAAATCGAAGATTCCAGGAAATGAAGACTGCGTAATAAATAGACGAGAGGAAAATTTATCAAAATACCTTAAATGGAAAAATATTGTTTTTTCAATTCGTAAAGAAATATAATGAAGAAATGCTGTATTTTTCATGCTATAGCTGGTTTGTGACAGGGAAGAATTGAAAGTGTTTACCGCATAGAATAATTATCTAAAGTATTACAAAATTTGAAAACATATGAAATTAAATTTATGGTGGATCTAGAATATTGAAAAGAAACACGAATACGGAATCATGTTTAACCATTGTTAAAATTTTATTATGGTTCTATAGGGAGACAATGTTAGAAATTTTTTAAGACGGTATTCGATATTTCTTTGAGTAAATTGACATGTGCACATAACAAAACTTTTGCACAAATTCCAAAATGTACATGCAAGGAAAGATACTCAGGAAACAACAGATTCTATTTCAAATTAAAAAAAAAATATTTGACTTTCTAAGCAGGAGTTTAATGTGGATGGTTCTTCTGATGTTGCGAAGTTTGGGTGGGATTGAGGGAGTAAGGAATAAAAAGACATGTTTTTCAAGTAATATCATTTTGTAAAAATTCTAGAAAATTGGCATTTCTATATCATGCAAAACAAATGAAAGAAGTATAGTTTGATCAAGAACAGCAAAGGTTTAAAATTACACGGAAAAGAGTAATTTTGAGAAACACTGATGTTTAATTTTATATACTAAATTTAATAACCATTTGCGATATCAGTTTCTTTCGCAGGTTAATTTTTTTCTTTTAAGGGAATGGACTTAGAGAGATGTAAAGTGAAAAATGATGCTATGATGTGGAAAAATAGGCCAGAAAATCTCTATGTGTGATCATTCAAACCTGAAGTTCAGCAATTTGATAGAAATCACAAGTGACTTCTTTTCAGATAAGGGAGAAATGATATATTTAAAATAAAAACAAAAGCAGGTTCGTGTTTATCAATTATAATAATTGTTATTATAAATCCATAAGGAGACTAATTAGAAATATTTTTAAGATAGATTTCGAAATTTATATGACTTATTTCAGCATATACGAGACACATGGCTTAAGTAAAAATTAAAAAAAAATATGCTATTAAAGATATTCAGGAAGCTGTAGACGTTATTCCGAATATTTAAATAATAACTTGAAAAACGTATCTCGAAAACAGCCGGGGAAGTGTAAAGGAACTACTATAGTTGAGGAAGCATGGGAGGGATTGTGGGAAGGAGGAATATAAAGAGAAGTCTGTTAAGAAACATCATTTTTAAAAATTGTGGAGAGTTGTTCTTTTTTAATCACTGACAACGAATGAAAAATTGTATAAATTGTTCAAGAAACGCAAAGGTTTAAAATTACACGGAGAAGTGTAAAATTCTGGAATTCTGATATATTATTTTTTATATCAATATTAATAACAATCTCCGATATCCATTTCTTTCGAAGGCTACGTTTTTATGGAATGGGAGTATACAGATGTCAAGGGCGACGTTTTCTAATTTTTGGAATTCAGGTCGCAGATCACCTGCATGCATGATAAGGGTAAACTGATGTTCGGCCATTTGAAAGAAGTCACAAATGATTGCTTCATCACTACATTTTCCTCTTACAGCAGCACTAATATACCGAAAATGATGCAGACATTTCGTTAAGCTTTTGATAAAAATATTATTTTTCTTTATTAGCAGAAGAAATTGTGTAAAACTGTATTATGAATAGAGTTGCAAAAAGTCGGTTTATTCCCGAGTTTATTTCCAGTAGACCAGGTTTATTCTCAGGTTCATTCCTGAAAAACCGGTTTATTCCTAAAATTCCCTGTTTATTCCCGGATGTAAACCGTTTTTTTAACCTTTGCAACGCGAATTATGAATGCAATGTATGCAATTTTATGTAACTAGCTACCGTTAACGATAAATCTATTTGCAAAACCTGTTTTTGTAATGAAGAGAAGAACGTTTTCAATAGTTGCAATTAGAATCAAAAACTAAAAAAATGTCTTCATCATTTTTCGATACATTAGATGTGAGGGGCTGCCACTGGCGACTATTTTGTTTATTATTTTATCTAATATTCGTTAGATACTTAAAGATTTATAAAATATTACTTAATGGATTTATTTGAAAGTTTCTTTGTGTAAAATGATAAATCTAATAGTCACCAATTGGTAGTAATGCTGTACCTTGTTTGTGACGCATGGTTTCGGAGATTTGATGGGAATAAAGGAAATGTACACTTCTTCGTATAATTTTAGACCGAATTTCTGTAATTATACTCATAATAGAAGGAAATGAAAAAATATCGTTCGAAATTTTTAAAAAGCAGTAGGAGAAGAAAATTGAAATACGCACACTGGAGCATCATTCTCTCTAAATTCAGAAATCGAAGATTCCAGGAAATGAAGACTGCATAATAAATAGACGAGAGGAAAATTTATCAAAATACCTTAAATGGAAAAATATTGTTTTTTCAATTCGTAAAGCAATATAATGAAGAAAAGCTGTATTTTTCATGCTATAGCTGGTTTGTGACAGGGAAGAATTGAAAGTGTTTACCGCATAGAATAATTATCTAAAGTATTACAAAATTTGAAAACATATGAAATTAAATTTATGGTGGATCTAGAATATTGAAAAGAAACACGAATACGGAATCATGTTTAACCATTGTTAAAATTTTATTATGGTTCTATAGGGAGACAATGTTAGAAATTTTTTTAAGACGGTATTCGATATTTCTTTGAGTAAATTGACATGTGCACATAACAAAACTTTTGCACAAATTCCAAAATGTACATGCAAGGAAAGATACTCAGGAAACAACAGATTCTATTTCAAATTAAAAAAAAATATATTTGACTTTCTAAGCAGGAGTTTAATGTGGATTGTTCTTCTGATGTTGCGAAGTTTGGGTGGGATTGAGGGAGTAAGGATTAAAAAGACATGTTTTTCAAGTAATATCATTTTGTAAAAATTCTAGAAAATTGGCATTTCTAAATCATACAAAACAAATGAAAGAAGTATAGTTTGATCAAGAACAGCAAAGGTTTAAAATTACACGGAAAAGAGTAATTTTGAGAAACACTGATGTTTAATTTTATATACTAAATTTAATAACCATTTGCGATATCAGTTTCTTTCGCAGGTTAATTTTTTTCTTTTAAGGGAATGGACTTAGAGAGATGTAAAATGAAAAATGATGCTATGATGTGGAAAAATAGGCCGGAAAATCTCTATGTGTGATCATTCAAACCTGAAGTTCAGCAATTTGATAGAAATCACAAGTGACTTCTATTCAGATAAGGGAGAAATGATATATTTAAAATAAAAACAAAAGCAGGTTCGTGTTTATCAATTATAATAATTGTTATTATAAATCCATAAGGAGACTAATTAGAAATATTTTTAAGATAGATTTCGAAATTTATATGACTTATTTCAGCATATACGAGACACATGGCTTAAGTAAAAATTTAAAAAAAATATGCTATTAAAGATATTCAGGAAGCTGTAGACGTTATTCCGAATATTTAAATAATAACTTGAAAAACGTATCTCGAAAACAGCCGGGGAAGTGTAAAGGAACTACTATAGTTGAGGAAGCATGGGAGGGATTGTGGGAAGGAGGAATATAAAGAGAAGTCTGTTAAGAAACATCATTTTTAAAAATTGTGGAGAGTTGTTCTTTTTTAATCACTGACAACGAATGAAAAATTGTATAAATTGTTCAAGAAACGCAAAGGTTTAAAATTACACGGAGAAGTGTAAAATTCTGGAATTCTGATATATTATTTTTTATATTAATTTTAATAACAATCTCCGATATCCATTTCTTTCGAAGGCTACGTTTTTATGGAATGGGAGTATACAGATGTCAAGGGCGACGTTTTCTAATTTTTGGAATTCAGGTCGCAGATCACCTGCATGCATGATAAGGGTAAACTGATGTTCGGCCATTTGAAAGAAGTCACAAATGATTGCTTCATCACTACATTTTCCTCTTACAGCAGCACTAATATACCGAAAATGATGCAGACATTTCGTTAAGCTTTTGATGAAAAACAGTGAACAATAAAAAATATTATTTTTCTTTATTAGCAGAAGAAATTGTGTAAAACTGTATTATGAATAGAGTTGCAAAAATTCGGTTTATTCCCGAGTTTATTTTCAGTAGACCAGGTTTATTCCCAGTTCATTCCTGAAAAACCGGTTTATTCCTAAAAATCCCTGTTTATTCCCAGATGTAAACCGTTTTTTTAACCTTTGCAACGCGAATTATGAATGCAATGTATGCAATTTTATGTAACTAGCTACCGTTAACGATAAATCTATTTGCAAAACCTGTTTTTGTAATGAAGAGAAGAACGTTTTCAATAGTTGCAATTAGAATCAAAAACTAAAAAAATGTCTTCATCATTTTTCGATACATTAGATGTGAGGGGCTGCCACTGGCGACTATTTTGTTTATTATTTTATCTAATATTCGTTAGATACTTAAAGATTTATAAAATATTACTTAATGGATTTATTTGAAAGTTTCTTTGTGTAAAATGATAAATCTAATAGTCACCAATTGGTAGTAATGCTGTACCTTGTTTGTGACGCATGGTTTCGGAGATTTGATGGGAATAAAGGAAATGTACACTTCTTCGTATAATTTTAGACCGAATTTCTGTAATTATACTCATAATAGAAGGAAATGAAAAAATATCGTTCGAAATTTTTAAAAAGCAGTAGGAGAAGAAAATTGAAATACGCACACTGGAGCATCATTCTCTCTAAATTCAGAAATCGAAGATTCCAGGAAATGAAGACTGCATAATAAATAGACGAGAGGAAAATTTATCAAAATACCTTAAATGGAAAAATATTGTTTTTTCAATTCGTAAAGCAATATAATGAAGAAAAGCTGTATTTTTCATGCTATAGCTGGTTTGTGACAGGGAAGAATTGAAAGTGTTTACCGCATAGAATAATTATCTAAAGTATTACAAAATTTGAAAACATATGAAATTAAATTTATGGTGGATCTAGAATATTGAAAAGAAACACGAATACGGAATCATGTTTAACCATTGTTAAAATTTTATTATGGTTCTATAGGGAGACAATGTTAGAAATTTTTTTAAGACGGTATTCGATATTTCTTTGAGTAAATTGACATGTGCACATAACAAAACTTTTGCACAAATTCCAAAATGTACATGCAAGGAAAGATACTCAGGAAACAACAGATTCTATTTCAAATTAAAAAAAAAATATATTTGACTTTCTAAGCAGGAGTTTAATGTGGATTGTTCTTCTGATGTTGCGAAGTTTGGGTGGGATTGAGGGAGTAAGGATTAAAAAGACATGTTTTTCAAGTAATATCATTTTGTAAAAATTCTAGAAAATTGGCATTTCTAAATCATACAAAACAAATGAAAGAAGTATAGTTTGATCAAGAACAGCAAAGGTTTAAAATTACACGGAAAAGAGTAATTTTGAGAAACACTGATGTTTAATTTTATATACTAAATTTAATAACCATTTGCGATATCAGTTTCTTTCGCAGGTTAATTTTTTTCTTTTAAGGGAATGGACTTAGAGAGATGTAAAATGAAAAATGATGCTATGATGTGGAAAAATAGGCCGGAAAATCTCTATGTGTGATCATTCAAACCTGAAGTTCAGCAATTTGATAGAAATCACAAGTGACTTCTATTCAGATAAGGGAGAAATGATATATTTAAAATAAAAACAAAAGCAGGTTCGTGTTTATCAATTATAATAATTGTTATTATAAATCCATAAGGAGACTAATTAGAAATATTTTTAAGATAGATTTCGAAATTTATATGACTTATTTCAGCATATACGAGACACATGGCTTAAGTAAAAATTTAAAAAAAATATGCTATTAAAGATATTCAGGAAGCTGTAGACGTTATTCCGAATATTTAAATAATAACTTGAAAAACGTATCTCGAAAACAGCCGGGGAAGTGTAAAGGAACTACTATAGTTGAGGAAGCATGGGAGGGATTGTGGGAAGGAGGAATATAAAGAGAAGTCTGTTAAGAAACATCATTTTTAAAAATTGTGGAGAGTTGTTCTTTTTTAATCACTGACAACGAATGAAAAATTGTATAAATTGTTCAAGAAACGCAAAGGTTTAAAATTACACGGAGAAGTGTAAAATTCTGGAATTCTGATATATTATTTTTTATATTAATTTTAATAACAATCTCCGATATCCATTTCTTTCGAAGGCTACGTTTTTATGGAATGGGAGTATACAGATGTCAAGGGCGACGTTTTCTAATTTTTGGAATTCAGGTCGCAGATCACCTGCATGCATGATAAGGGTAAACTGATGTTCGGCCATTTGAAAGAAGTCACAAATGATTGCTTCATCACTACATTTTCCTCTTACAGCAGCACTAATATACCGAAAATGATGCAGACATTTCGTTAAGCTTTTGATGAAAAACAGTGAACAATAAAAAATATTATTTTTCTTTATTAGCAGAAGAAATTGTGTAAAACTGTATTATGAATAGAGTTGCAAAAAGTCGGTTTATTCCCGAGTTTATTTCCAGTAGACCAGGTTTATTCCCAGGTTCATTCCTGAAAAACCGGTTTATTCCTAAAAATCCCTGTTTATTCCTTGATGTAAACCGTTTTTTTAACCTTTGCAACGCGAATTATGAATGCAATGTATGCAATTTTATGTAACTAGCTACCGTTAACGATAAATCTATTTGCAAAACCTGTTTTTGTAATGAAGAGAAGAACGTTTTCAATAGTTGCAATTAGAATCAAAAACTAAAAAAATGTCTTCATCATTTTTCGATACATTAGATGTGAGGGGCTGCCACTGGCGACTATTTTGTTTATTATTTTATCTAATATTCGTTAGATACTTAAAGATTTATAAAATATTACTTAATGGATTTATTTGAAAGTTTCTTTGTGTAAAATGATAAATCTAATAGTCACCAATTGGTAGTAATGCTGTACCTTGTTTGTGACGCATGGTTTCGGAGATTTGATGGGAATAAAGGAAATGTACACTTCTTCGTATAATTTTAGACCGAATTTCTGTAATTATACTCATAATAGAAGGAAATGAAAAAATATCGTTCGAAATTTTTAAAAAGCATTAGGAGAAGAAAATTGAAATACGCACACTGGAGCATCATTCTCTCTAAATTCAGAAATCGAAGATTCCAGGAAATGAAGACTGCATAATAAATAGACGAGAGGAAAATTTATCAAAATACCTTAAATGGAAAAATATTGTTTTTTCAATTCGTAAAGCAATATAATGAAGAAAAGCTGTATTTTTCATGCTATAGCTGGTTTGTGACAGGGAAGAATTGAAAGTGTTTACCGCATAGAATAATTATCTAAAGTATTACAAAATTTGAAAACATATGAAATTAAATTTATGGTGGATCTAGAATATTGAAAAGAAACACGAATACGGAATCATGTTTAACCATTGTTAAAATTTTATTATGGTTCTATAGGGAGACAATGTTAGAAATTTTTTTAAGACGGTATTCGATATTTCTTTGAGTAAATTGACATGTGCACATCAGAAAACTTTTGCACAAATTCCAAAATGTACATGCAAGGAAAGATACTCAGGAAACAACAGATTCTATTTCAAATTAAAAAAAAAATATTTGACTTTCTAAGCAGGAGTTTAATGTGGATTGTTCTTCTGATGTTGCGAAGTTTGGGTGGGATTGAGGGAGTAAGGAATAAAAAGACATGTTTTTCAAGTAATATCATTTTGTAAAAATTCTAGAAAATTGGCATTTCTAAATCATGCAAAACAAATGAAAGAAGTATAGTTTGATCAAGAACAGCAAAGGTTTAAAATTACACGGAAAAGAGTAATTTTGAGAAACACTGATGTTTAATTTTATATACTAAATTTAATAACCATTTGCGATATCAGTTTCTTTCGCAGGTTAATTTTTTTCTTTTAAGGGAATGGACTTAGAGAGATGTAAAATGAAAAATGATGCTATGATGTGGAAAAATAGGCCAGAAAATCTCTATGTGTGATCATTCAAACCTGAAGTTCAGCAATTTGATAGAAATCACAAGTGACTTCTATTCAGATAAGGGAGAAAAGATATATTTAAAATAAAAAAAAAGCAGGTTCGTGTTTATCAATTATAATAATTGTTATTATAAATCCATAAGGAGACTAATTAGAAATATTTTTAAGATAGATTTCGAAATTTATATGACTTATTTCAGCATATACGAGACACATGGCTTAAGTAAAAATTAAAAAAAAATATGCTATTAAAGATATTCAGGAATCTGTAGACGTTATTCCGAATATTTAAATAATAACTTGAAAAACGTATCTCGAAAACAGCCGGGGAAGTGTAAAGGAACTACTATAGTTGAGGAAGCATGGGAGGGATTGTGGGAAGGAGGAATATAAAGAGAAATCTGTTAAGAAACATCATTTTTAAAAATTGTG
This sequence comes from Maratus speculifer, assembly GCA_964019185.1. Classification (NCBI taxonomy): domain Eukaryota; kingdom Metazoa; phylum Arthropoda; class Arachnida; order Araneae; family Salticidae; genus Maratus; species Maratus speculifer. Next base: position 121,675,879 of record OZ025303.1, on the reverse strand, counting down.
GAGAGTTGTTCTTTTTTAATCACTGACAACGAATGAAAAATTGTATAAATTGTTCAAGAAACGCAAAGGTTTAAAATTACACGGAGAAGTGTAAAATTCTGGAATTCTGATATATTATTTTTTATATTAATATTAATAACAATCTCCGATATCCATTTCTTTCGAAGGCTACGTTTTTATGGAATGGGAGTATACAGATGTCAAGGGCGACGTTTTCTAATTTTTGGAATTCAGGTCGCAGATCACCTGCATGCATGATAAGGGTAAACTGATGTTCGGCCATTTGAAAGAAGTCACAAATGATTGCTTCATCACTACATTTTCCTCTTACAGCAGCACTAATATACCGAAAATGATGCAGACATTTCGTTAAGCTTTTGATGAAAAACAGTGAACAATAAAAAATATTATTTTTCTTTATTAGCAGAAGAAATTGTGTAAAACTGTATTATGAATAGAGTTGCAAAAATTCGGTTTATTCCCGAGTTTATTTTCAGTAGACCAGGTTTATTCCCAGTTCATTCCTGAAAAACCGGTTTATTCCTAAAAATCCCTGTTTATTCCCAGATGTAAACCGTTTTTTTAACCTTTGCAACGCGAATTATGAATGCAATGTATGCAATTTTATGTAACTAGCTACCGTTAACGATAAATCTATTTGCAAAACCTGTTTTTGTAATGAAGAGAAGAACGTTTTCAATAGTTGCAATTAGAATCAAAAACTAAAAAAATGTCTTCATCATTTTTCGATACATTAGATGTGAGGGGCTGCCACTGGCGACTATTTTGTTTATTATTTTATCTAATATTCGTTAGATACTTAAAGATTTATAAAATATTACTTAATGGATTTATTTGAAAGTTTCTTTGTGTAAAATGATAAATCTAATAGTCACCAATTGGTAGTAATGCTGTACCTTGTTTGTGACGCATGGTTTCGGAGATTTGATGGGAATAAAGGAAATGTACACTTCTTCGTATAATTTTAGACCGAATTTCTGTAATTATACTCATAATAGAAGGAAATGAAAAAATATCGTTCGAAATTTTTAAAAAGCATTAGGAGAAGAAAATTGAAATACGCACACTGGAGCATCATTCTCTCTAAATTCAGAAATCGAAGATTCCAGGAAATGAAGACTGCATAATAAATAGACGAGAGGAAAATTTATCAAAATACCTTAAATGGAAAAATATTGTTTTTTCAATTCGTAAAGCAATATAATGAAGAAAAGCTGTATTTTTCATGCTATAGCTGGTTTGTGACAGGGAAGAATTGAAAGTGTTTACCGCATAGAATAATTATCTAAAGTATTACAAAATTTGAAAACATATGAAATTAAATTTATGGTGGATCTAGAATATTGAAAAGAAACACGAATAAGGAATCATGTTTAACCATTGTTAAAATTTTATTATGGTTCTATAGGGAGACAATGTTAGAAATTTTTTTAAGACGGTATTCGATATTTCTTTGAGTAAATTGACATGTGCACATCAGAAAACTTTTGCACAAATTCCAAAATGTACATGCAAGGAAAGATACTCAGGAAACAACAGATTCTATTTCAAATTAAAAAAAAAATATTTGACTTTCTAAGCAGGAGTTTAATGTGGATTGTTCTTCTGATGTTGCGAAGTTTGGGTGGGATTGAGGGAGTAAGGAATAAAAAGACATGTTTTTCAAGTAATATCATTTTGTAAAAATTCTAGAAAATTGGCATTTCTAAATCATGCAAAACAAATGAAAGAAGTATAGTTTGATCAAGAACAGCAAAGGTTTAAAATTACACGGAAAAGAGTAATTTTGAGAAACACTGATGTTTAATTTTATATACTAAATTTAATAACCATTTGCGATATCAGTTTCTTTCGCAGGTTAATTTTTTTCTTTTAAGGGAATGGACTTAGAGAGATGTAAAATGAAAAATGATGCTATGATGTGGAAAAATAGGCCAGAAAATCTCTATGTGTGATCATTCAAACCTGAAGTTCAGCAATTTGATAGAAATCACAAGTGACTTCTATTCAGATAAGGGAGAAAAGATATATTTAAAATAAAAAAAAAGCAGGTTCGTGTTTATCAATTATAATAATTGTTATTATAAATCCATAAGGAGACTAATTAGAAATATTTTTAAGATAGATTTCGAAATTTATATGACTTATTTCAGCATATACGAGACACATGGCTTAAGTAAAAATTAAAAAAAAATATGCTATTAAAGATATTCAGGAATCTGTAGACGTTATTCCGAATATTTAAATAATAACTTGAAAAACGTATCTCGAAAACAGCCGGGGAAGTGTAAAGGAACTACTATAGTTGAGGAAGCATGGGAGGGATTGTGGGAAGGAGGAATATAAAGAGAAATCTGTTAAGAAACATCATTTTTAAAAATTGTGGAGAGTTGTTCTTTTTTAATCACTGACAACGAATGAAAAATTGTATAAATTGTTCAAGAAACGCAAAGGTTTAAAATTACACGGAGAAGTGTAAAATTCTGGAATTCTGATATATTATTTTTTATATTAATATTAATAACAATCTCCGATATCCATTTCTTTCGAAGGCTACGTTTTTATGGAATGGGAGTATACAGATGTCAAGGGCGACGTTTTCTAATTTTTGGAATTCAGGTCGCAGATCACCTGCATGCATGATAAGGGTAAACTGATGTTCGGCCATTTGAAAGAAGTCACAAATGATTGCTTCATCACTACATTTTCCTCTTACAGCAGCACTAATATACCGAAAATGATGCAGACATTTCGTTAAGCTTTTGATGAAAAACAGTGAACAATAAAAAATATTATTTTTCTTTATTAGCAGAAGAAATTGTGTAAAACTGTATTATGAATAGAGTTGCAAAAATTCGGTTTATTCCCGAGTTTATTTTCAGTAGACCAGGTTTATTCCCAGTTCATTCCTGAAAAACCGGTTTATTCCTAAAAATCCCTGTTTATTCCCAGATGTAAACCGTTTTTTTAACCTTTGCAACGCGAATTATGAATGCAATGTATGCAATTTTATGTAACTAGCTACCGTTAACGATAAATCTATTTGCAAAACCTGTTTTTGTAATGAAGAGAAGAACGTTTTCAATAGTTGCAATTAGAATCAAAAACTAAAAAAATGTCTTCATCATTTTTCGATACATTAGATGTGAGGGGCTGCCACTGGCGACTATTTTGTTTATTATTTTATCTAATATTCGTTAGATACTTAAAGATTTATAAAATATTACTTAATGGATTTATTTGAAAGTTTCTTTGTGTAAAATGATAAATCTAATAGTCACCAATTGGTAGTAATGCTGTACCTTGTTTGTGACGCATGGTTTCGGAGATTTGATGGGAATAAAGGAAATGTACACTTCTTCGTATAATTTTAGACCGAATTTCTGTAATTATACTCATAATAGAAGGAAATGAAAAAATATCGTTCGAAATTTTTAAAAAGCATTAGGAGAAGAAAATTGAAATACGCACACTGGAGCATCATTCTCTCTAAATTCAGAAATCGAAGATTCCAGGAAATGAAGACTGCATAATAAATAGACGAGAGGAAAATTTATCAAAATACCTTAAATGGAAAAATATTGTTTTTTCAATTCGTAAAGCAATATAATGAAGAAAAGCTGTATTTTTCATGCTATAGCTGGTTTGTGACAGGGAAGAATTGAAAGTGTTTACCGCATAGAATAATTATCTAAAGTATTACAAAATTTGAAAACATATGAAATTAAATTTATGGTGGATCTAGAATATTGAAAAGAAACACGAATAAGGAATCATGTTTAACCATTGTTAAAATTTTATTATGGTTCTATAGGGAGACAATGTTAGAAATTTTTTTAAGACGGTATTCGATATTTCTTTGAGTAAATTGACATGTGCACATAACAAAACTTTTGCACAAATTCCAAAATGTACATGCAAGGAAAGATACTCAGGAAACAACAGATTCTATTTCAAATTAAAAAAAAAATATTTGACTTTCTAAGCAGGAGTTTAATGTGGATGGTTCTTCTGATGTTGCGAAGTTTGGGTGGGATTGAGGGAGTAAGGAATAAAAAGACATGTTTTTCAAGTAATATCATTTTGTAGAAATTCTAGAAAATTGGCATTTCTAAATCATGCAAAACAAATGAAAGAAGTATAGTTTGATCAAGAACAGCAAAGGTTTAAAATTACACGGAAAAGAGTAATTTTGAGAAACACTGATGTTTAATTTTATATACTAAATTTAATAACCATTTGCGATATCAGTTTCTTTCGCAGGTTAATTTTTTTCTTTTAAGGGAATGGACTTAGAGAGATGTAAAATGAAAAATGATGCTATGATGTGGAAAAATAGGCCAGAAAATCTCTATGTGTGATCATTCAAACCTGAAGTTCAGCAATTTGATAGAAATCACAAGTGACTTCTATTCAGATAAGGGAGAAATGATATATTTAAAATAAAAACAAAAGCAGGTTTGTGTTTATCAATTATAATAATTGTTATTATAAATCCATAAGGAGACTAATTAGAAATATTTTTAAGATAGATTTCGAAATTTATATGACTTATTTCAGCATATACGAGACACATGGCTTAAGTAAAAATTAAAAAAAAATATGCTATTAAAGATATTCAGGAAGCTGTAGACGTTATTCCGAATATTTAAATAATAACTTGAAAAACGTATCTCGAAAACAGCCGGGGAAGTGTAAAGGAACTACTATAGTTGAGGAAGCATGGGAGGGATTGTGGGAAGGAGGAATATAAAGAGAAGTCTGTTAAGAAACATCATTTTTAAAAATTGTGGAGAGTTGTTCTTTTTTAATCACTGACAACGAATGAAAAATTGTATAAATTGTTCAAGAAACGCAAAGGTTTAAAATTACACGGAGAAGTGTAAAATTCTGGAATTCTGATATATTATTTTTTATATTAATATTAATAACAATCTCCGATATCCATTTCTTTCGAAGGCTACGCTTTTATGGAATGGGAGTATACAGATGTCAAGGGCGACGTTTTCTAATTTTTGGAATTCAGGTCGCAGATCACCTGCATGCATGATAAGGGTAAACTGATGTTCGGCCATTTGAAAGAAGTCACAAATGATTGCTTCATCACTACATTTTCCTCTTACAGCAGCACTAATATACCGAAAATGTGCAGACATTTCGTTAAGCTTTTGATGAAAAACAGTGAACAATAAAAAATATTATTTTTCTTTATTAGCAGAAGAAATTGTGTAAAACTGTATTATGAATAGAGTTGCAAAAAGTCGGTTTATTCCCGAGTTTATTTCCAGTAGACCAGGTTTATTCCCAGGTTCATTCCTGAAAAACCGGTTTATTCCTAAAAATTCCTGTTTATTCCCGGATGTAAACCGTTTTTTTTACCTTTGCAACGCGAATTATGAATGCAATGTATGCAATTTTATGTAACTAGCTACCGTTAACGATAAATCTATTTGCAAAACCTGTTTTTGTAATGAAGAGAAGAACGTTTTCAATAGTTGCAATTAGAATCAAAAACTAAAAAAATGTCTTCATCATTTTTCGATACATTAGATGTGATGGGCTGCCACTGGCGACTATTTTGTTTATTATTTTATCTAATATTCGTTAGATACTTAAAGATTTATAAAATATTACTTAATGGATTTATTTGAAAGTTTCTTTGTGTAAAATGATAAATCTAATAGTCACCAATTGGTAGTAATGCTGTACCTTGTTTGTGACGCATGGTTTCGGAGATTTGATGGGAATAAAGGAAATGTACACTTCTTCGTATAATTTTAGACCGAATTTCTGTAATTATACTCATAATAGAAGGAAATGAAAAAATATCGTTCGAAATTTTTAAAAAGCATTAGGAGAAGAAAATTGAAATACGCACACTGGAGCGTCATTCTCTCTAAATTCAGAAATCGAAGATTCCAGGAAATGAAGATTGCATAATAAATAGACGAGAGGAAAATTTATCAAAATACCTTAAATGGAAAAATATTGTTTTTTCAATTTGTAAAGCAATATAATGAAGAAAAGCTGTATTTTTCATGCTATAGCTGGTTTGTGACAGGGAAGAATTGAAAGTGTTTACCGCATAGAATAATTATCTAAAGTATTACAAAATTTGAAAACATATGAAATTAAATTTATGGTGGATCTAGAATATTGAAAAGAAACACGAATACGGAATCATGTTTAACCATTGTTAAAATTTTATTATGGTTCTATAGGGAGACAATGTTAGAAATTTTTTTAAGACGGTATTCGATATTTCTTTGAGTAAATTGACATGTGCACATAACAAAACTTTTGCACAAATTCCAAAATGTACATGCAAGGAAAGATACTCAGGAAACAACAGATTCTATTTCAAATTAAAAAAAATATTTGACTTTCTAAGCAGGAGTTTAATGTGGATGGTTCTACTGATGTTGCGAAGTTTGGGTGGGATTGAGGGAGTAAGGAATAAAAAGACATGTTTTTCAAGTAATATCATTTTGTAAAAATTCTAGAAAATTGGCATTTCTAAATCATGCAAAACAAATGAAAGAAGTATAGTTTGATCAAGAACAGCAAAGGTTTAAAATTACACGGAAAAGAGTAATTTTGAGAAACACTGATGTTTAATTTTATATACTAAATTTAATAACCATTTGCGATATCAGTTTCTTTCGCAGGTTAATTTTTTTCTTTTAAGGGAATGGACTTAGAGAGATGTAAAATGAAAAATGATGCTATGATGTGGAAAAATAGGCCAGAAAATCTCTATGTGTGATCATTCAAACCTGAAGTTCAGCAATTTGATAGAAATCACAAGTGACTTCTTTTCAGATAAGGGAGAATTGATATATTTAAAATAAAAACAAAAGCAGGTTCGTGTTTATCAATTATAATAATTGTTATTATAAATCCATAAGGAGACTAATTAGAAATATTTTTAAGATAGATTTCGAAATTTATATGACTTATTTCAGCATATACGAGACACATGGCTTAAGTAAAAATTAAAAAAAAATATGCTATTAAAGATATTCAGGAAGCTGTAGACGTTATTCCGAATATTTAAATAATAACTTGAAAAACGTATCTCGAAAACAGCCGGGCAAGTGTAAAGGAACTACTATAGTTGAGGAAGCATGGGAGGGATTGTGGGAAGGAGGAATATAAAGAGAAGTCTGTTAAGAAACATCATTTTTAAAAATTGTGGAGAGTTGTTCTTTTTTAATCACTGACAACGAATGAAAAATTGTATAAATTGTTCAAGAAACGCAAAGGTTTAAAATTACACGGAGAAGTGTAAAATTCTGGAATTCTGATATATTATTTTTTATATTAATATTAATAACAATCTCCGATATCCATTTCTTTCGAAGGCTACGTTTTTATGGAATGGGAGTATACAGATGTCAAGGGCGACGTTTTCTAATTTTTGGAATTCAGGTCGCAGATCACCTGCATGCATGATAAGGGTAAACTGATGTTCGGCCATTTGAAAGAAGTCACAAATGATTGCTTCATCACTACATTTTCCTCTTACAGCAGCACTAATATACCGAAAATGATGCAGACATTTCGTTAAGCTTTTGATGAAAAACAGTGAACAATAAAAAATATTATTTTTCTTTATTAGCAGAAGAAATTGTGTAAAACTGTATTATGAATAGAGTTGCAAAAAGTCGGTTTATTCCCGAGTTTATTTCCAGTAGACCAGGTTTATTCCCAGGTTCATTCCTGAAAAACCGGTTTATTCCTAAAAATCCCTGTTTATTCCCGGATGTAAACCGTTTTTTTAACCTTTGCAACGCGAATTATGAATTCAATGTATGCAATTTTATGTAACTAGCTACCGTTAACGATAAATCTATTTGCAAAACCTGTTTTTGTAATGAAGAGAAGAACGTTTTCAATAGTTGCAATTAGAATCAAAAACTAAAAAAATGTCTTCATCATTTTTCGATACATTAGATGTGAGGGGCTGCCACTGGCGACTATTTTGTTTATTATTTTATCTAATATTCGTTAGATACTTAAAGATTTATAAAATATTACTTAATGGATTTATTTGAAAGTTTCTTTGTGTAAAATGATAAATCTAATAGTCACCAATTGGTAGTAATGCTGTACCTTGTTTGTGACGCATGGTTTCGGAGATTTGTGGGAATAAAGGAAATGTACACTTCTTCGTATAATTTTAGACCGAATTTCTGTAATTATACTCATAATAGAAGGAAATGAAAAAATATCGTTCGAAATTTTTAAAAAGCATTAGGAGAAGAAAATTGAAATACGCACACTGGAGCATCATTCTCTCTAAATTCAGAAATCGAAGATTCCAGGAAATGAAGACTGCATAATAAATAGACGAGAGGAAAATTTATCAAAATACCTTAAATGGAAAAATATTGTTTTTTCAATTCGTAAAGCAATATAATGAAGAAAAGCTGTATTTTTCATGCTATAGCTGGTTTGTGACAGGGAAGAATTGAAAGTGTTTACCGCATAGAATAATTATCTAAAGTATTACAAAATTTGAAAACATATGAAATTAAATTTATGGTGGATCTAGAATATTGAAAAGAAACACGAATACGGAATCATGTTTAACCATTGTTAAAATTTTATTATGGTTCTATAGGGAGACAATGTTAGAAATTTTTTTAAGACGGTATTCGATATTTCTTTGAGTAAATTGACATGTGCACATAACAAAACTTTTGCACAAATTCCAAAATGTACATGCAAGGAAAGATACTCAGGAAACAACAGATTCTATTTCAAATTAAAAAAAAAATATTTGACTTTCTAAGCAGGAGTTTAATGTGGATTGTTCTTCTGATATTGCGAAGTTTGGGTGGGATTGAGGGAGTAAGGAATAAAAAGACATGTTTTTCAAGTAATATCATTTTGTAAAAATTCTAGAAAATTGGCATTTCTAAATCATGCAAAACAAATGAAAGAAGTATAGTTTGATCAAGAACAGCAAAGGTTTAAAATTACACGGAAAAGAGTAATTTTGAGAAACACTGATGTTTAATTTTATATACTAAATTTAATAACCATTTGCGATATCAGTTTCTTTCGCAGGTTAATTTTTTTTCTTTTAAGGGAATGGACTTAGAGAGATGTAAAATGAAAAATGATGCTATGATGTGGAAAAATAGGCCAGAAAATCTCTATGTGTGATCATTCAAACCTGAAGTTCAGCAATTTGATAGAAATCACAAGTGACTTCTATTCAGATAAGGGAGAAATGATATATTTAAAATAAAAACAAAAGCAGGTTCGTGTTTATCAATTATAATAATTGTTATTATAAATCCATAAGGAGACTAATTAGAAATATTTTTAAGATAGATTTCGAAATTTATATGACTTATTTCAGCATATACGAGACACATGGCTTAAGTAAAAATTAAAAAAAAATATGCTATTAAAGATATTCAGGAAGCTGTAGACGTTATTCCGAATATTTAAATAATAACTTGAAAAACGTATCTCGAAAACAGCCGGGGAAGTGAAAAGGAACTACTATAGTTGAGGAAGCATGGGAGGGATTGTGGGAAGGAGGAATATAAAGAGAAGTCTGTTAAGAAACATCATTTTTAAAATTTGTGGAGAGTTGTTCTTTTTTAATCAATGACAACGAATGAAAAATTGTATAAATTGTTCAAGAAACGCAAAGGTTTAAAATTACACGGAGAAGTGTAAAATTCTGGAATTCTGATATATTATTTTTTATATTAATATTAATAACACTCTCCGATATCCATTTCTTTCGAAGGCTACGTTTTTATGGAATGGGAGTATACAGATGTCAAGGGCGACGTTTTCTAATTTTTGGAATTCAGGTCGCAGATCACCTGCATGCATGATAAGGGTAAACTGATGTTCGGCCATTTGAAAGAAGTCACAAATGATTGCTTCATCACTATATTTTCCACTTACAGCAGCACTAATATACCGAAAATGATGCAGACATTTCGTTAAGCTTTTGATGAAAAACAGTGAACAATAAAAAATATTATTTTTCTTTATTAGCAGAAGAAATTGTGTAAAACTGTATTATGAATAGAGTTGCAAAAAGTCGGTTTATTCCCGAGTTTATTTCCAGTAGACCAGGTTTATTCCCAGGTTCATTCCTGAAAAACCGGTTTATTCCTAAATATCCCTGTTTATTCCCGGATGTAAACCGTTTTTTAACCTTTGCAACGCGAATTATGAATGCAATGTATGCAATTTTATGTAACTAGCTACCGTTAACGATAAATCTATTTGCAAAACCTGTTTTTGTAATGAAGAGAAGAACGTTTTCAATAGTTGCAATTAGAATCAAAAACAAAAAAAATGTCTTCATCATTTTTCGATACATTAGATGTGAGGGGCTGCCACTGGCGACTATTTTGTTTATTATTTTATCTAATATTCGTTAGATACTTAAAGATTTATAAAATATTACTTAATGGATTTATTTGAAAGTTTCTTTGTGTAAAATGATAAATCTAATAGTCACCAATTGGTAGTAATGCTGTACCTTGTTTGTGACGCATGGTTTCGGAGATTTGATGGGAATAAAGGAAATGTACACTTCTTCGTATAATTTTAGACCGAATTTCTGTAATTATACTCATAATAGAAGGAAATGAAAAAATATCGTTCGAAATTTTTAAAAAGCATTAGGAGAAGAAAATTGAAATACGCACACGGGAGCATCATTCGCTCTAAATTCAGAAATCGAAGATTCCAGGAAATGAAGACTGCATAATAAATAGACGAGAGGAAAATTTATCAAAATACCTTAAATGGAAAAATATTGTTTTTTCAATTCGTAAAGCAATATAATGAAGAAAAGCTGTATTTTTCATGCTATAGCTGGTTTGTGACAGGGAAGAATTGAAAGTGTTTACCGCATAGAATAATTATCTAAAGTATTACAAAATTTGAAAACATATGAAATTAAATTTATGGTGGATCTAGAATATTGAAAAGAAACACGAATACGGAATCATGTTTAACCATTGTTAAAATTTTATTATGGTTTTATAGGGAGACAATGTTAGAAATTTTTTTTAAGACGGTATTCGATATTTCTTTGAGTAAATTGACATGTGCACATAACAAAACTTTTGCACAAATTCCAAAATGTACATGCAAGGAAAGATACTCAGGAAACAACAGATTCTATTTCAAATTAAAAAAAAAATGTTTGACTTTCTAAGCAGGAGTTTAATGTGGATGGTTCTTCTGATGTTGCGAAGTTTGGGTGGGATTGAGGGAGTAAGGAATAAAAAGACATGTTTTTCAAGTAATATCATTTTGTAAAAATTCTAGAAAATTGGCATTTCTAAATCATGCAAAACAAATGAAAGAAGTATAGTTTGATCAAGAACAGCAAAGGTTTAAAATTACACGGAAAAGAGTAATTTTGAGAAACACTGATGTTTAATTTTATATACTAAATTTAATAACCATTTGCGATATCAGTTTCTTTCGCAGGTTAATTTTTTTCTTTTAAGGGAATGGACTTAGAGAGATATAAAATGAAAAATGATGCTATGATGTGGAAAAATAGGCCAGAAAATCTCTATGTGTGATCATTCAAACCTGAAGTTCAGCAATTTGATAGAAATCACAAGTGACTTCTTTTCAGATAAGGGAGAAATGATATATTTAAAATAAAAACAAAAGCAGGTTCGTGTTTATCAATTATAATAATTGTTATTATAAATCCATAAGGAGACTAATTAGAAATATTTTTAAGATAGATTTCGAAATTTATATGACATATTTCAGCATATACGAGACACATGGCTTAAGTAAAAATTAAAAAAAAATATGCTATTAAAGATATTCAGGAAGCTGTAGACGTTATTCCGAATATTTAAATAATAACTTGAAAAACGTATCTCGAAAACAGCCGGGGAAGTGTAAAGGAACTACTATAGTTGAGGAAGCATGGGAGGGATTGTGGGAAGGAGGAATATAAAGAGAAGTCTGTTAAGAAACATCATTTTTAAAAATTGTGGAGAGTTGTTCTTTTTTAATCACTGACAACGAATGAAAAATTGTATAAATTGTTCAAGAAACGCAAAGGTTTAAAATTACACGGAGAAGTGTAAAATTCTGGAATTCTGATATATTATTTTTTATATTAATATTAATAACAATCTCCGATATCCATTTCTTTCGAAGGCTACGTTTTTATGGAATGGGAGTATACAGATGTCAAGGGCGACGTTTTCTAATTTTTGGAATTCAGGTCGCAGATCACCTGCATGCATGATAAGGGTAAACTGATGTTCGGCCATTTGAAAGAAGTCACAAATGATTGCTTCATCACTACATTTTCCTCTTACAGCAGCACTAATATACCGAAAATGATGCAGACATTTCGTTAAGCTTTTGATGAAAAACAGTGAACAATAAAAAATATTATTTTTCTTTATTAGCAGAAGAAATTGTGTAAAACTGTATTATGAATAGAGTTGCAAAAAGTCGGTTTATTCCCGAGTTTATTTCCAGTAGACCAGGTTTATTCCCAGGTTCATTCCTGAAAAACCGGTTTATTCCTAAAAATCCCTGTTTATTCCCGGATGTAAACCGTTTTTTTAACCTTTGCAACGCGAATTATGAATTCAATGTATGCAATTTTATGTAACTAGCTACCGTTAACGATAAATCTATTTGCAAAACCTGTTTTTGTAATGAAGAGAAGAACGTTTTCAATAGTTGCAATTAGAATCAAAAACTAAAAAAATGTCTTCATCATTTTTCGATACATTAGATGTGAGGGGCTGCCACTGGCGACTATTTTGTTTATTATTTTATCTAATATTCGTTAGATACTTAAAGATTTATAAAATATTACTTAATGGATTTATTTGAAAGTTTCTTTGTGTAAAATGATAAATCTAATAGTCACCAATTGGTAGTAATGCTGTACCTTGTTTGTGACGCATGGTTTCGGAGATTTGATGGGAATAAAGGAAATGTACACTTCTTCGTATAATTTTAGACCGAATTTCTGTAATTATACTCATAATAGAAGGAAATGAAAAAATATCGTTCGAAATTTTTAAAAAGCATTAGGAGAAGAAAATTGAAATACGCACACTGGAGCATCATTCTCTCTAAATTCAGAAATCGAAGATTCCAGGAAATGAAGACTGCATAATAAATAGACGAGAGGAAAATTTATCAAAATACCTTAAATGGAAAAATATTGTTTTTTCAATTCGTAAAGCAATATAATGAAGAAAAGCTGTATTTTTCATGCTATAGCTGGTTTGTGACAGGGAAGAATTGAAAGTGTTTACCGCATAGAATAATTATCTAAAGTATTACAAAATTTGAAAACATATGAAATTAAATTTATGGTGGATCTAGAATATTGAAAAGAAACACGAATACGGAATCATGTTTAACCATTGTTAAAATTTTATTATGGTTCTATAGGGAGACAATGTTAGAAATTTTTTTTAAGACGGTATTCGATATTTCTTTGAGTAAATTGACATGTGCACATAACAAAACTTTTGCACAAATTCCAAAATGTACATGCAAGGAAAGATACTCAGGAAACAACAGATTCTATTTCAAATTAAAAAAAAAATGTTTGACTTTCTAAGCAGGAGTTTAATGTGGATGGTTCTTCTGATGTTGCGAAGTTTGGGTGGGATTGAGGGAGTAAGGAATAAAAAGACATGTTTTTCAAGTAATATCATTTTGTAAAAATTCTAGAAAATTGGCATTTCTAAATCATGCAAAACAAATGAAAGAAGTATAGTTTGATCAAGAACAGCAAAGGTTTAAAATTACACGGAAAAGAGTAATTTTGAGAAACACTGATGTTTAATTTTATATACTAAATTTAATAACCATTTGCGATATCAGTTTCTTTCGCAGGTTAATTTTTTTCTTTTAAGGGAATGGACTTAGAGAGATGTAAAATGAAAAATGATGCTATGATGTGGAAAAATAGGCCAGAAAATCTCTATGTGTGATCATTCAAACCTGAAGTTCAGCAATTTGATAGAAATCACAAGTGACTTCTTTTCAGATAAGGGAGAAATGATATATTTAAAATAAAAACAAAAGCAGGTTCGTGTTTATCAATTATAATAATTGTTATTATAAATCCATAAGGAGACTAATTAGAAATATTTTTAAGATAGATTTCGAAATTTATATGACATATTTCAGCATATACGAGACACATGGCTTAAGTAAAAATTAAAAAAAAATATGCTATTAAAGATATTCAGGAAGCTGTAGACGTTATTCCGAATATTTAAATAATAACTTGAAAAACGTATCTCGAAAACAGCCGGGGAAGTGTAAAGGAACTACTATAGTTGAGGAAGCATGGGAGGGATTGTGGGAAGGAGGAATATAAAGAGAAGTCTGTTAAGAAACATCATTTTTAAAAATTGTGGAGAGTTGTTCTTTTTTAATCACTGACAACGAATGAAAAATTGTATAAATTGTTCAAGAAACGCAAAGGTTTAAAATTACACGGAGAAGTGTAAAATTCTGGAATTCTGATATATTATTTTTTATATTAATATTAATAACAATCTCCGATATCCATTTCTTTCGAAGGCTACGTTTTTATGGAATGGGAGTATACAGATGTCAAGGGCGACGTTTTCTAATTTTTGGAATTCAGGTCGCAGATCACCTGCATGCATGATAAGGGTAAACTGATGTTCGGCCATTTGAAAGAAGTCACAAATGATTGCTTCATCACTACATTTTCCTCTTACAGCAGCACTAATATACCGAAAATGATGCAGACATTTCGTTAAGCTTTTGATGAAAAACAGTGAACAATAAAAAATATTATTTTTCTTTATTAGCAGAAGAAATTGTGTAAAACTGTATTATGAATAGAGTTGCAAAAAGTCGGTTTATTCCCGAGTTTATTTCCAGTAGACCAGGTTTATTCCCAGGTTCATTCCTGAAAAACCGGTTTATTCCTAAAAATCCCTGTTTATTCCCGGATGTAAACCGTTTTTTTAACCTTTGCAACGCGAATTATGAATGCAATGTATGCAATTTTATGTAACTAGCTACCGTTAACGATAAATCTATTTGCAAAACCTGTTTTTGTAATGAAGAGAAGAACGTTTTCAATAGTTGCAATTAGAATCAAAAACTAAAAAAATGTCTTCATCATTTTTCGATAAATTAGATGTGAGGGGCTGCCACTGTCGACTATTTTGTTTATTATTTTATCTAATATTCGTTAGATACTTAAAGATTTATAAAATATTACTTAATGGATTTATTTGAAAGTTTCTTTGTGTAGAATGATAAATCTAATAGTCACCAATTGGTAGTAATGCTGTACCTTGTTTGTGACGCATGGTTTCGGAGATTTGATGGGAATAAAGGAAATGTACACTTCTTCGTATAATTTTAGACCGAATTTCTGTAATTATACTCATAATAGAAGGAAATGAAAAAATATCGTTCGAAATTTTTAAAAAGCATTAGGAGAAGAAAATTGAAATACGCACACTGGAGCATCATTCTCTCTAAATTCAGAAATCGAAGATTCCAGGAAATGAAGACTGCGTAATAAATAGACGAGAGGAAAATTTATCAAAATACCTTAAATGGAAAAATATTGTTTTTTCAATTCGTAAAGAAATATAATGAAGAAATGCTGTATTTTTCATGCTATAGCTGGTTTGTGACAGGGAAGAATTGAAAGTGTTTACCGCATAGAATAATTATCTAAAGTATTACAAAATTTGAAAACATATGAAATTAAATTTATGGTGGATCTAGAATATTGAAAAGAAACACGAATACGGAATCATGTTTAACCATTGTTAAAATTTTATTATGGTTCTATAGGGAGACAATGTTAGAAATTTTTTAAGACGGTATTCGATATTTCTTTGAGTAAATTGACATGTGCACATAACAAAACTTTTGCACAAATTCCAAAATGTACATGCAAGGAAAGATACTCAGGAAACAACAGATTCTATTTCAAATTAAAAAAAAAATATTTGACTTTCTAAGCAGGAGTTTAATGTGGATGGTTCTTCTGATGTTGCGAAGTTTGGGTGGGATTGAGGGAGTAAGGAATAAAAAGACATGTTTTTCAAGTAATATCATTTTGTAAAAATTCTAGAAAATTGGCATTTCTATATCATGCAAAACAAATGAAAGAAGTATAGTTTGATCAAGAACAGCAAAGGTTTAAAATTACACGGAAAAGAGTAATTTTGAGAAACACTGATGTTTAATTTTATATACTAAATTTAATAACCATTTGCGATATCAGTTTCTTTCGCAGGTTAATTTTTTTCTTTTAAAGGAATGGACTTAGAGAGATGTAAAGTGAAAAATGATGCTATGATGTGGAAAAATAGGCCAGAAAATCTCTATGTGTGATCATTCAAACCTGAAGTTCAGCAATTTGATAGAAATCATAAGTGACTTCTTTTCAGATAAGGGAGAAATGATATATTTAAAATAAAAACAAAAGCAGGTTCGTGTTTATCAATTATAATAATTGTTATTATAAATCCATAAGGAGACTAATTAGAAATATTTTTAAGATAGATTTCGAAATTTATATGACTTATTTCAGCATATACGAGACACATGGCTTAAGTAAAAATTAAAAAAAAATATGCTATTAAAGATATTCAGGAAGCTGTAGACGTTATTCCGAATATTTAAATAATAACTTGAAAAACGTATCTCGAAAACAGCCGGGGAAGTGTAAAGGAACTACTATAGTTGAGGAAGCATGGGAGGGATTGTGGGAAGGAGGAATATAAAGAGAAGTCTGTTAAGAAACATCATTTTTAAAAATTGTGGAGAGTTGTTCTTTTTTAATCACTGACAACGAATGAAAAATTGTATAAATTGTTCAAGAAACGCAAAGGTTTAAAATTACACGGAGAAGTGTAAAATTCTGGAATTCTGATATATTATTTTTTATATTAATATTAATAACAATCTCCGATATCCATTTCTTTCGAAGGCTACGTTTTTATGGAATGGGAGTATACAGATGTCAAGGGCGACGTTTTCTAATTTTTGGAATTCAGGTCGCAGATCACCTGCATGCATGATAAGGGTAAACTGATGTTCGGCCATTTGAAAGAAGTCACAAATGATTGCTTCATCACTACATTTTCCTCTTACAGCAGCACTAATATACCGAAAATGATGCAGACATTTCGTTAAGCTTTTGATGAAAAACAGTGAACAATAAAAAATATTATTTTTCTTTATTAGCAGAAGAAATTGTGTAAAACTGTATTATGAATAGAGTTGCAAAAAGTCGGTTTATTCCCGAGTTTATTTCCAGTAGACCAGGTTTATTCCCAGGTTCATTCCTGAAAAACCGGTTTATTCCTAAAAATCCCTGTTTATTCCCGGATGTAAACCGTTTTTTTAACCTTTGCAACGCGAATTATGAATGCAATGTATGCAATTTTATGTAACTAGCTACCGTTAACGATAAATCTATTTGCAAAACCTGTTTTTGTAATGAAGAGAAGAACGTTTTCAATAGTTGCAATTAGAATCAAAAACTAAAAAAATGTCTTCATCATTTTTCGATACATTAGATGTGAGGGGCTGCCACTGGCGACTATTTTGTTTATTATTTTATCTAATATTCGTTAGATACTTAAAGATTTATAAAATATTACTTAATGGATTTATTTGAAAGTTTCTTTGTGTAAAATGATAAATCTAATAGTCACCAATTGGTAGTAATGCTGTACCTTGTTTGTGACGCATGGTTTCGGAGATTTGATGGGAATAAAGGAAATGTACACTTCTTCGTATAATTTTAGACCGAATTTCTGTAATTATACTCATAATAGAAGGAAATGAAAAAATATCGTTCGAAATTTTTAAAAAGCATTAGGAGAAGAAAATTGAAATACGCACACTGGAGCATCATTCTCTCTAAATTCAGAAATCGAAGATTCCAGGAAATGAAGACTGCATAATAAATAGACGAGAGGAAAATTTATCAAAATACCTTAAATGGAAAAATATTGTTTTTTCAATTCGTAAAGCAATATAATGAAGAAAAGCTGTATTTTTCATGCTATAGCTGGTTTGTGACAGGGAAGAATTGAAAGTGTTTACCGCATAGAATAATTATCTAAAGTATTACAAAATTTGAAAACATATGAAATTAAATTTATGGTGGATCTAGAATATTGAAAAGAAACACGAATACGGAATCATGTTTAACCATTGTTAAAATTTTATTATGGTTCTATAGGGAGACAATGTTAGAAATTTTTTTAAGACGGTATTCGATATTTCTTTGAGTAAATTGACATGTGCACATCAGAAAACTTTTGCACAAATTCCAAAATGTACATGCAAGGAAAGATACTCAGGAAACAACAGATTCTATTTCAAATTAAAAAAAAAATATTTGACTTTCTAAGCAGGAGTTTAATGTGGATTGTTCTTCTGATGTTGCGAAGTTTGGGTGGGATTGAGGGAGTAAGGAATAAAAAGACATGTTTTTCAAGTAATATCATTTTGTAAAAATTCTAGAAAATTGGCATTTCTAAATCATGCAAAACAAATGAAAGAAGTATAGTTTGATCAAGAACAGCAAAGGTTTAAAATTACACGGAAAAGAGTAATTTTGAGAAACACTGATGTTTAATTTTATATACTAAATTTAATAACCATTTGCGATATCAGTTTCTTTCGCAGGTTAATTTTTTTCTTTTAAGGGAATGGACTTAGAGAGATGTAAAATGAAAAATGATGCTATGATGTGGAAAAATAGGCCAGAAAATCTCTATGTGTGATCATTCAAACCTGAAGTTCAGCAATTTGATAGAAATCACAAGTGACTTCTATTCAGATAAGGGAGAAAAGATATATTTAAAATAAAAAAAAAGCAGGTTCGTGTTTATCAATTATAATAATTGTTATTATAAATCCATAAGGAGACTAATTAGAAATATTTTTAAGATAGATTTCGAAATTTATATGACTTATTTCAGCATATACGAGACACATGGCTTAAGTAAAAATTAAAAAAAAATATGCTATTAAAGATATTCAGGAAGCTGTAGACGTTATTCCGAATATTTAAATAATAACTTGAAAAACGTATCTCGAAAACAGCCGGGGAAGTGTAAAGGAACTACTATAGTTGAGGAAGCATGGGAGGGATTGTGGGAAGGAGGAATATAAAGAGAAGTCTGTTAAGAAACATCATTTTTAAAAATTGTGGAGAGTTGTTCTTTTTTAATCACTGACAACGAATGAAAAATTGTATAAATTGTTCAAGAAACGCAAAGGTTTAAAATTACACGGAGAAGTGTAAAATTCTGGAATTCTGATATATTATTTTTTATATTAATATTAATAACAATCTCCGATATCCATTTCTTTCGAAGGCTACGTTTTTATGGAATGGGAGTATACAGATGTCAAGAGCGACGTTTTCTAATTTTTGGAATTCATGTCGCAGATCACCTGCATGCATGATAAGGGTAAACTGATGTTCGGCCATTTGAAAGAAGTCACAAATGATTGCTTCATCACTACATTTTCCTCTTACAGCAGCACTAATATACCGAAAATGATGCAGACATTTCGTTAAGCTTTTGATGAAAAACAGTGAACAATAAAAAATATTATTTTTCTTTATTAGCAGAAGAAATTGTGTAAAACTGTATTATGAATAGAGTTGCAAAAAGTCGGTTTATTCCCGAGTTTATTTCCAGTAGACCAGGTTTATTCTCAGGTTCATTCCTGAAAAACCGGTTTATTCCTAAAATTCCCTGTTTATTCCCGGATGTAAACCGTTTTTTTAACCTTTGCAACGCGAATTATGAATGCAATGTATGCAATTTTATGTAACTAGCTACCGTTAACGATAAATCTATTTGCAAAACCTGTTTTTGTAATGAAGAGAAGAACGTTTTCAATAGTTGCAATTAGAATCAAAAACTAAAAAAATGTCTTCATCATTTTTCGATACATTAGATGTGAGGGGCTGCCACTGGCGACTATTTTGTTTATTATTTTATCTAATATTCGTTAGATACTTAAAGATTTATAAAATATTACTTAATGGATTTATTTGAAAGTTTCTTTGTGTAAAATGATAAATCTAATAGTCACCAATTGGTAGTAATGCTGTACCTTGTTTGTGACGCATGGTTTCGGAGATTTGATGGGAATAAAGGAAATGTACACTTCTTCGTATAATTTTAGACCGAATTTCTGTAATTATACTCATAATAGAAGGAAATGAAAAAATATCGTTCGAAATTTTTAAAAAGCATTAGGAGAAGAAAATTGAAATACGCACACTGGAGCATCATTCTCTCTAAATTCAGAAATCGAAGATTCCAGGAAATGAAGACTGCATAATAAATAGACGAGAGGAAAATTTATCAAAATACCTTAAATGGAAAAATATTGTTTTTTCAATTCGTAAAGCAATATAATGAAGAAAAGCTGTATTTTTCATGCTATAGCTGGTTTGTGACAGGGAAGAATTGAAAGTGTTTACCGCATAGAATAATTATCTAAAGTATTACAAAATTTGAAAACATATGAAATTAAATTTATGGTGGATCTAGAATATTGAAAAGAAACACGAATACGGAATCATGTTTAACCATTGTTAAAATTTTATTATGGTTCTATAGGGAGACAATGTTAGAAATTTTTTTAAGACGGTATTCGATATTTCTTTGAGTAAATTGACGTGTGCACATAACAAAACTTTT
This sequence comes from Maratus speculifer, assembly GCA_964019185.1. Lineage (NCBI taxonomy): Eukaryota > Metazoa > Arthropoda > Arachnida > Araneae > Salticidae > Maratus > Maratus speculifer. The sequence continues at coordinate 121,655,111 of OZ025303.1, read as the reverse complement.
GCACAAATTCCAAAATGTACATGCAAGGAAAGATACTCAGGAAACAACAGATTCTATTTCAAATTAAAAAAAAAAATGTTTGACTTTCTAAGCAGGAGTTTAATGTGGATGGTTCTTCTGATGTTGCGAAGTTTGGGTGGGATTGAGGGAGTAAGTAATAAAAAGACATGTTTTTCAAGTAATATCATTTTGTAAAAATTCTAGAAAATTGGCATTTCTAAATCATGCAAAACAAATGAAAGAAGTATAGTTTGATCAAGAACAGCAAAGGTTTAAAATTACACGGAAAAGAGTAATTTTGAGAAACACTGATGTTTAATTTTATATACTAAATTTAATAACCATTTGCGATATCAGTTTCTTTCGCAGGTTAATTTTTTTCTTTTAAGGGAATGGACTTAGAGAGATGTAAAATGAAAAATGATGCTATGATGTGGAAAAATAGGCCAGAAAATCTCTATGTGTGATCATTCAAACCTGAAGTTCAGCAATTTGATAGAAATCACAAGTGACTTCTTTTCAGATAAGGGAGAAATGATATATTTAAAATAAAAACAAAAGCAGGTTCGTGTTTATCAATTATAATAATTGTTATTATAAATCCATAAGGAGACTAATTAGAAATATTTTTAAGATAGATTTCGAAATTTATATGACTTATTTCAGCATATACGAGACACATGGCTTAAGTAAAAATTAAAAAAAAATATGCTATTAAAGATATTCAGGAAGCTGTAGACGTTATTCCGAATATTTAAATAATAACTTGAAAAACGTATCTCGAAAACAGCCGGGGAAGTGTAAAGGAACTACTATAGTTGAGGAAGCATGGGAGGGATTGTGGGAAGGAGGAATATAAAGAGAAGTCTGTTAAGAAACATCATTTTTAAAAATTGTGGAGAGTTGTTCTTTTTTAATCACTGACAACGAATGAAAAATTGTATAAATTGTTCAAGAAACGCAAAGGTTTAAAATTACACGGAGAAGTGTAAAATTCTGGAATTCTGATATATTATTTTTTATATTAATATTAATAACAATCTCCGATATCCATTTCTTTCGAAGGCTACGTTTTTATGGAATGGGAGTATACAGATGTCAAGGGCGACGTTTTCTAATTTTTGGAATTCAGGTCGCAGATCACCTGCATGCATGATAAGGGTAAACTGATGTTCGGCCATTTGAAAGAAGTCACAAATGATTGCTTCATCACTACATTTTCCTCTTACAGCAGCACTAATATACCGAAAATGATGCAGACATTTCGTTAAGCTTTTGATAAAAATATTATTTTTCTTTATTAGCAGAAGAAATTGTGTAAAACTGTATTATGAATAGAGTTGCAAAAAGTCGGTTTATTCCCGAGTTTATTTCCAGTAGACCAGGTTTATTCTCAGGTTCATTCCTGAAAAACCGGTTTATTCCTAAAATTCCCTGTTTATTCCCGGATGTAAACCGTTTTTTTAACCTTTGCAACGCGAATTATGAATGCAATGTATGCAATTTTATGTAACTAGCTACCGTTAACGATAAAACTATATTTGCAAAACCTGTTTTTGTAATGAAGAGAAGAACGTTTTCAATAGTTGCAATTAGAATCAAAAACTAAAAAAATGTCTTCATCATTTTTCGATACATTAGATGTGAGGGGCTGCCACTGGCGACTATTTTGTTTATTATTTTATCTAATATTCGTTAGATACTTAAAGATTTATAAAATATTACTTAATGGATTTATTTGAAAGTTTCTTTGTGTAAAATGATAAATCTAATAGTCACCAATTGGTAGTAATGCTGTACCTTGTTTGTGACGCATGGTTTCGGAGATTTGATGGGAATAAAGGAAATGTACACTTCTTCGTATAATTTTAGACCGAATTTCTGTAATTATACTCATAATAGAAGGAAATGAAAAAATATCGTTCGAAATTTTTAAAAAGCATTAGGAGAAGAAAATTGAAATACGCACACTGGAGCATCATTCTCTCTAAATTCAGAAATCGAAGATTCCAGGAAATGAAGACTGCATAATAAATAGACGAGAGGAAAATTTATCAAAATACCTTAAATGGAAAAATATTGTTTTTTCAATTCGTAAAGCAATATAATGAAGAAAAGCTGTATTTTTCATGCTATAGCTGGTTTGTGACAGGGAAGAATTGAAAGTGTTTACCGCATAGAATAATTATCTAAAGTATTACAAAATTTGAAAACATATGAAATTAAATTTATGGTGGATCTAGAATATTGAAAAGAAACACGAATACGGAATCATGTTTAACCATTGTTAAAATTTTATTATGGTTCTATAGGGAGACAATGTTAGAAATTTTTTTAAGACGGTATTCGATATTTCTTTGAGTAAATTGACATGTGCACATAACAAAACTTTTGCACAAATTCCAAAATGTACATGCAAGGAAAGATACTCAGGAAACAACAGATTCTATTTCAAATTAAAAAAAAATATATTTGACTTTCTAAGCAGGAGTTTAATGTGGATTGTTCTTCTGATGTTGCGAAGTTTGGGTGGGATTGAGGGAGTAAGGATTAAAAAGACATGTTTTTCAAGTAATATCATTTTGTAAAAATTCTAGAAAATTGGCATTTCTAAATCATACAAAACAAATGAAAGAAGTATAGTTTGATCAAGAACAGCAAAGGTTTAAAATTACACGGAAAAGAGTAATTTTGAGAAACACTGATGTTTAATTTTATATACTAAATTTAATAACCATTTGCGATATCAGTTTCTTTCGCAGGTTAATTTTTTTCTTTTAAGGGAATGGACTTAGAGAGATGTAAAATGAAAAATGATGCTATGATGTGGAAAAATAGGCCGGAAAATCTCTATGTGTGATCATTCAAACCTGAAGTTCAGCAATTTGATAGAAATCACAAGTGACTTCTATTCAGATAAGGGAGAAATGATATATTTAAAATAAAAACAAAAGCAGGTTCGTGTTTATCAATTATAATAATTGTTATTATAAATCCATAAGGAGACTAATTAGAAATATTTTTAAGATAGATTTCGAAATTTATATGACTTATTTCAGCATATACGAGACACATGGCTTAAGTAAAAATTTAAAAAAAATATGCTATTAAAGATATTCAGGAAGCTGTAGACGTTATTCCGAATATTTAAATAATAACTTGAAAAACGTATCTCGAAAACAGCCGGGGAAGTGTAAAGGAACTACTATAGTTGAGGAAGCATGGGAGGGATTGTGGGAAGGAGGAATATAAAGAGAAGTCTGTTAAGAAACATCATTTTTAAAAATTGTGGAGAGTTGTTCTTTTTTAATCACTGACAACGAATGAAAAATTGTATAAATTGTTCAAGAAACGCAAAGGTTTAAAATTACACGGAGAAGTGTAAAATTCTGGAATTCTGATATATTATTTTTTATATTAATATTAATAACAATCTCCGATATCCATTTCTTTCGAAGGCTACGTTTTTATGGAATGGGAGTATACAGATGTCAAGGGCGACGTTTTCTAATTTTTGGAATTCAGGTCGCAGATCACCTGCATGCATGATAAGGGTAAACTGATGTTCGGCCATTTGAAAGAAGTCACAAATGATTGCTTCATCACTACATTTTCCTCTTACAGCAGCACTAATATACCGAAAATGATGCAGACATTTCGTTAAGCTTTTGATGAAAAACAGTGAACAATAAAAAATATTATTTTTCTTTATTAGCAGAAGAAATTGTGTAAAACTGTATTATGAATAGAGTTGCAAAAAGTCGGTTTATTCCCGAGTTTATTTCCAGTAGACCAGGTTTATTCCCAGGTTCATTCCTGAAAAACCGGTTTATTCCTAAAAATCCCTGTTTATTCCCGGATGTAAACCGTTTTTTTAACCTTTGCAACGCGAATTATGAATGCAATGTATGCAATTTTATGTAACTAGCTACCGTTAACGATAAATCTATTTGCAAAACCTGTTTTTGTAATGAAGAGAAGAACGTTTTCAATAGTTGCAATTAGAATCAAAAACTAAAAAAATGTCTTCATCATTTTTCGATACATTAGATGTGAGGGGCTGCCACTGGCGACTATTTTGTTTATTATTTTATCTAATATTCGTTAGATACTTAAAGATTTATAAAATATTACTTAATGGATTTATTTGAAAGTTTCTTTGTGTAAAATGATAAATCTAATAGTCACCAATTGGTAGTAATGCTGTACCTTGTTTGTGACGCATGGTTTCGGAGATTTGATGGGAATAAAGGAAATGTACACTTCTTCGTATAATTTTAGACCGAATTTCTGTAATTATACTCATAATAGAAGGAAATGAAAAAATATCGTTCGAAATTTTTAAAAAGCATTAGGAGAAGAAAATTGAAATACGCACACTGGAGCATCATTCTCTCTAAATTCAGAAATCGAAGATTCCAGGAAATGAAGACTGCATAATAAATAGACGAGAGGAAAATTTATCAAAATACCTTAAATGGAAAAATATTGTTTTTTCAATTCGTAAAGCAATATAATGAAGAAAAGCTGTATTTTTCATGCTATAGCTGGTTTGTGACAGGGAAGAATTGAAAGTGTTTACCGCATAGAATAATTATCTAAAGTATTACAAAATTTGAAAACATATGAAATTAAATTTATGGTGGATCTAGAATATTGAAAAGAAACACGAATACGGAATCATGTTTAACCATTGTTAAAATTTTATTATGGTTCTATAGGGAGACAATGTTAGAAATTTTTTTAAGACGGTATTCGATATTTCTTTGAGTAAATTGACATGTGCACATCAGAAAACTTTTGCACAAATTCCAAAATGTACATGCAAGGAAAGATACTCAGGAAACAACAGATTCTATTTCAAATTAAAAAAAAAATATTTGACTTTCTAAGCAGGAGTTTAATGTGGATTGTTCTTCTGATGTTGCGAAGTTTGGGTGGGATTGAGGGAGTAAGGAATAAAAAGACATGTTTTTCAAGTAATATCATTTTGTAAAAATTCTAGAAAATTGGCATTTCTAAATCATGCAAAACAAATGAAAGAAGTATAGTTTGATCAAGAACAGCAAAGGTTTAAAATTACACGGAAAAGAGTAATTTTGAGAAACACTGATGTTTAATTTTATATACTAAATTTAATAACCATTTGCGATATCAGTTTCTTTCGCAGGTTAATTTTTTTCTTTTAAGGGAATGGACTTAGAGAGATGTAAAATGAAAAATGATGCTATGATGTGGAAAAATAGGCCAGAAAATCTCTATGTGTGATCATTCAAACCTGAAGTTCAGCAATTTGATAGAAATCACAAGTGACTTCTATTCAGATAAGGGAGAAAAGATATATTTAAAATAAAAAAAAAGCAGGTTCGTGTTTATCAATTATAATAATTGTTATTATAAATCCATAAGGAGACTAATTAGAAATATTTTTAAGATAGATTTCGAAATTTATATGACTTATTTCAGCATATACGAGACACATGGCTTAAGTAAAAATTAAAAAAAAATATGCTATTAAAGATATTCAGGAAGCTGTAGACGTTATTCCGAATATTTAAATAATAACTTGAAAAACGTATCTCGAAAACAGCCGGGGAAGTGTAAAGGAACTACTATAGTTGAGGAAGCATGGGAGGGATTGTGGGAAGGAGGAATATAAAGAGAAGTCTGTTAAGAAACATCATTTTTAAAAATTGTGGAGAGTTGTTCTTTTTTAATCACTGACAACGAATGAAAAATTGTATAAATTGTTCAAGAAACGCAAAGGTTTAAAATTACACGGAGAAGTGTAAAATTCTGGAATTCTGATATATTATTTTTTATATTAATATTAATAACAATCTCCGATATCCATTTCTTTCGAAGGCTACGTTTTTATGGAATGGGAGTATACAGATGTCAAGAGCGACGTTTTCTAATTTTTGGAATTCATGTCGCAGATCACCTGCATGCATGATAAGGGTAAACTGATGTTCGGCCATTTGAAAGAAGTCACAAATGATTGCTTCATCACTACATTTTCCTCTTACAGCAGCACTAATATACCGAAAATGATGCAGACATTTCGTTAAGCTTTTGATGAAAAACAGTGAACAATAAAAAATATTATTTTTCTTTATTAGCAGAAGAAATTGTGTAAAACTGTATTATGAATAGAGTTGCAAAAAGTCGGTTTATTCCCGAGTTTATTTCCAGTAGACCAGGTTTATTCTCAGGTTCATTCCTGAAAAACCGGTTTATTCCTAAAATTCCCTGTTTATTCCCGGATGTAAACCGTTTTTTTAACCTTTGCAACGCGAATTATGAATGCAATGTATGCAATTTTATGTAACTAGCTACCGTTAACGATAAATCTATTTGCAAAACCTGTTTTTGTAATGAAGAGAAGAACGTTTTCAATAGTTGCAATTAGAATCAAAAACTAAAAAAATGTCTTCATCATTTTTCGATACATTAGATGTGAGGGGCTGCCACTGGCGACTATTTTGTTTATTATTTTATCTAATATTCGTTAGATACTTAAAGATTTATAAAATATTACTTAATGGATTTATTTGAAAGTTTCTTTGTGTAAAATGATAAATCTAATAGTCACCAATTGGTAGTAATGCTGTACCTTGTTTGTGACGCATGGTTTCGGAGATTTGATGGGAATAAAGGAAATGTACACTTCTTCGTATAATTTTAGACCGAATTTCTGTAATTATACTCATAATAGAAGGAAATGAAAAAATATCGTTCGAAATTTTTAAAAAGCATTAGGAGAAGAAAATTGAAATACGCACACTGGAGCATCATTCTCTCTAAATTCAGAAATCGAAGATTCCAGGAAATGAAGACTGCATAATAAATAGACGAGAGGAAAATTTATCAAAATACCTTAAATGGAAAAATATTGTTTTTTCAATTCGTAAAGCAATATAATGAAGAAAAGCTGTATTTTTCATGCTATAGCTGGTTTGTGACAGGGAAGAATTGAAAGTGTTTACCGCATAGAATAATTATCTAAAGTATTACAAAATTTGAAAACATATGAAATTAAATTTATGGTGGATCTAGAATATTGAAAAGAAACACGAATACGGAATCATGTTTAACCATTGTTAAAATTTTATTATGGTTCTATAGGGAGACAATGTTAGAAATTTTTTTAAGACGGTATTCGATATTTCTTTGAGTAAATTGACGTGTGCACATAACAAAACTTTTGCACAAATTCCAAAATGTACATGCAAGGAAAGATACTCAGGAAACAACAGATTCTATTTCAAATTAAAAAAAAAAATGTTTGACTTTCTAAGCAGGAGTTTAATGTGGATGGTTCTTCTGATGTTGCGAAGTTTGGGTGGGATTGAGGGAGTAAGTAATAAAAAGACATGTTTTTCAAGTAATATCATTTTGTAAAAATTCTAGAAAATTGGCATTTCTAAATCATGCAAAACAAATGAAAGAAGTATAGTTTGATCAAGAACAGCAAAGGTTTAAAATTACACGGAAAAGAGTAATTTTGAGAAACACTGATGTTTAATTTTATATACTAAATTTAATAACCATTTGCGATATCAGTTTCTTTCGCAGGTTAATTTTTTTCTTTTAAGGGAATGGACTTAGAGAGATGTAAAATGAAAAATGATGCTATGATGTGGAAAAATAGGCCAGAAAATCTCTATGTGTGATCATTCAAACCTGAAGTTCAGCAATTTGATAGAAATCACAAGTGACTTCTTTTCAGATAAGGGAGAAATGATATATTTAAAATAAAAACAAAAGCAGGTTCGTGTTTATCAATTATAATAATTGTTATTATAAATCCATAAGGAGACTAATTAGAAATATTTTTAAGATAGATTTCGAAATTTATATGACTTATTTCAGCATATACGAGACACATGGCTTAAGTAAAAATTAAAAAAAAATATGCTATTAAAGATATTCAGGAAGCTGTAGACGTTATTCCGAATATTTAAATAATAACTTGAAAAACGTATCTCGAAAACAGCCGGGGAAGTGTAAAGGAACTACTATAGTTGAGGAAGCATGGGAGGGATTGTGGGAAGGAGGAATATAAAGAGAAGTCTGTTAAGAAACATCATTTTTAAAAATTGTGGAGAGTTGTTCTTTTTTAATCACTGACAACGAATGAAAAATTGTATAAATTGTTCAAGAAACGCAAAGGTTTAAAATTACACGGAGAAGTGTAAAATTCTGGAATTCTGATATATTATTTTTTATATTAATATTAATAACAATCTCCGATATCCATTTCTTTCGAAGGCTACGTTTTTATGGAATGGGAGTATACAGATGTCAAGGGCGACGTTTTCTAATTTTTGGAATTCAGGTCGCAGATCACCTGCATGCATGATAAGGGTAAACTGATGTTCGGCCATTTGAAAGAAGTCACAAATGATTGCTTCATCACTACATTTTCCTCTTACAGCAGCACTAATATACCGAAAATGATGCAGACATTTCGTTAAGCTTTTGATGAAAAACAGTGAACAATAAAAAATATTATTTTTCTTTATTAGCAGAAGAAATTGTGTAAAACTGTATTATGAATAGAGTTGCAAAAAGTCGGTTTATTCCCGAGTTTATTTCCAGTAGACCAGGTTTATTCCCAGGTTCATTCCTGAAAAACCGGTTTATTCCTAAAAATCCCTGTTTATTCCCGGATGTAAACCGTTTTTTTAACCTTTGCAACGCGAATTATGAATGCAATGTATGCAATTTTATGTAACTAGCTACCGTTAACGATAAATCTATTTGCAAAACCTGTTTTTGTAATGAAGAGAAGAACGTTTTCAATAGTTGCAATTAGAATCAAAAACTAAAAAAATGTCTTCATCATTTTTCGATACATTAGATGTGAGGGGCTGCCACTGGCGACTATTTTGTTTATTATTTTATCTAATATTCGTTAGATACTTAAAGATTTATAAAATATTACTTAATGGATTTATTTGAAAGTTTCTTTGTGTAAAATGATAAATCTAATAGTCACCAATTGGTAGTAATGCTGTACCTTGTTTGTGACGGTTGGTTTCGGAGATTTGATGGGAATAAAGGAAATGTACACTTCTTCGTATAATTTTAGACCGAATTTCTGTAATTATACTCATAATAGAAGGAAATGAAAAAATATCGTTCGAAATTTTTAAAAAGCATTAGGAGAAGAAAATTGAAATACGCACACTGGAGCATCATTCTCTCTAAATTCAGAAATCGAAGATTCCAGGAAATGAAGACTGCATAATAAATAGACGAGAGGAAAATTTATCAAAATACCTTAAATGGAAAAATATTGTTTTTTCAATTCGTAAAGCAATATAATGAAGAAAAGCTGTATTTTTCATGCTATAGCTGGTTTGTGACAGGGAAGAATTGAAAGTGTTTACCGCATAGAATAATTATCTAAAGTATTACAAAATTTGAAAACATATGAAATTAAATTTATGGTGGATCTAGAATATTGAAAAGAAACACGAATAAGGAATCATGTTTAACCATTGTTAAAATTTTATTATGGTTCTATAGGGAGACAATGTTAGAAATTTTTTTAAGACGGTATTCGATATTTCTTTGAGTAAATTGACATGTGCACATAACAAAACTTTTGCACAAATTCCAAAATGTACATGCAAGGAAAGATACTCAGGAAACAACAGATTCTATTTCAAATTAAAAAAAAAATATTTGACTTTCTAAGCAGGAGTTTAATGTGGATGGTTCTTCTGATGTTGCGAAGTTTGGGTGGGATTGAGGGAGTAAGGAATAAAAAGACATGTTTTTCAAGTAATATCATTTTGTAGAAATTCTAGAAAATTGGCATTTCTAAATCATGCAAAACAAATGAAAGAAGTATAGTTTGATCAAGAACAGCAAAGGTTTAAAATTACACGGAAAAGAGTAATTTTGAGAAACACTGATGTTTAATTTTATATACTAAATTTAATAACCATTTGCGATATCAGTTTCTTTCGCAGGTTAATTTTTTTCTTTTAAGGGAATGGACTTAGAGAGATGTAAAATGAAAAATGATGCTATGATGTGGAAAAATAGGCCAGAAAATCTCTATGTGTGATCATTCAAACCTGAAGTTCAGCAATTTGATAGAAATCACAAGTGACTTCTATTCAGATAAGGGAGAAATGATATATTTAAAATAAAAACAAAAGCAGGTTTGTGTTTATCAATTATAATAATTGTTATTATAAATCCATAAGGAGACTAATTAGAAATATTTTTAAGATAGATTTCGAAATTTATATGACTTATTTCAGCATATACGAGACACATGGCTTAAGTAAAAATTAAAAAAAAATATGCTATTAAAGATATTCAGGAAGCTGTAGACGTTATTCCGAATATTTAAATAATAACTTGAAAAACGTATCTCGAAAACAGCCGGGGAAGTGTAAAGGAACTACTATAGTTGAGGAAGCATGGGAGGGATTGTGGGAAGGAGGAATATAAAGAGAAGTCTGTTAAGAAACATCATTTTTAAAAATTGTGGAGAGTTGTTCTTTTTTAATCACTGACAACGAATGAAAAATTGTATAAATTGTTCAAGAAATGCAAAGGTTTAAAATTACACGGAGAAGTGTAAAATTCTGGAATTCTGATATATTATTTTTTATATTAATATTAATAACAATCTCCGATATCCATTTCTTTCGAAGGCTACGCTTTTATGGAATGGGAGTATACAGATGTCAAGGGCGACGTTTTCTAATTTTTGGAATTCAGGTCGCAGATCACCTGCATGCATGATAAGGGTAAACTGATGTTCGGCCATTTGAAAGAAGTCACAAATGATTGCTTCATCACTACATTTTCCTCTTACAGCAGCACTAATATACCGAAAATGTGCAGACATTTCGTTAAGCTTTTGATGAAAAACAGTGAACAATAAAAAATATTATTTTTCTTTATTAGCAGAAGAAATTGTGTAAAACTGTATTATGAATAGAGTTGCAAAAAGTCGGTTTATTCCCGAGTTTATTTCCAGTAGACCAGGTTTATTCCCAGGTTCATTCCTGAAAAACCGGTTTATTCCTAAAAATTCCTGTTTATTCCCGGATGTAAACCGTTTTTTTAACCTTTGCAACGCGAATTATGAATGCAATGTATGCAATTTTATGTAACTAGCTACCGTTAACGATAAATCTATTTGCAAAACCTGTTTTTGTAATGAAGAGAAGAACGTTTTCAATAGTTGCAATTAGAATCAAAAACTAAAAAAATGTCTTCATCATTTTTCGATACATTAGATGTGATGGGCTGCCACTGGCGACTATTTTGTTTATTATTTTATCTAATATTCGTTAGATACTTAAAGATTTATAAAATATTACTTAATGGATTTATTTGAAAGTTTCTTTGTGTAAAATGATAAATCTAATAGTCACCAATTGGTAGTAATGCTGTACCTTGTTTGTGACGCATGGTTTCGGAGATTTGATGGGAATAAAGGAAATGTACACTTCTTCGTATAATTTTAGACCGAATTTCTGTAATTATACTCATAATAGAAGGAAATGAAAAAATATCGTTCGAAATTTTTAAAAAGCATTAGGAGAAGAAAATTGAAATACGCACACTGGAGCATCATTCTCTCTAAATTCAGAAATCGAAGATTCCAGGAAATGAAGACTGCATAATAAATAGACGAGAGGAAAATTTATCAAAATACCTTAAATGGAAAAATATTGTTTTTTCAATTCGTAAAGCAATATAATGAAGAAAAGCTGTATTTTTCATGCTATAGCTGGTTTGTGACAGGGAAGAATTGAAAGTGTTTACCGCATAGAATAATTATCTAAAGTATTACAAAATTTGAAAACATATGAAATTAAATTTATGGTGGATCTAGAATATTGAAAAGAAACACGAATACGGAATCATGTTTAACCATTGTTAAAATTTTATTATGGTTCTATAGGGAGACAATGTTAGAAATTTTTTTAAGACGGTATTCGATATTTCTTTGAGTAAATTGACATGTGCACATAACAAAACTTTTGCACAAATTCCAAAATGTACATGCAAGGAAAGATACTCAGGAAACAACAGATTCTATTTCAAATTAAAAAAAAAAATATTTGACTTTCTAAGCAGGAGTTTAATGTGGATTGTTCTTCTGATGTTGCGAAGTTTGGGTGGGATTGAGGGAGTAAGGAATAAAAAGACATGTTTTTCAAGTAATATCATTTTGTAAAAATTCTAGAAAATTGGCATTTCTAAATCATGCAAAAAAAATGAAAGAAGTATAGTTTGATCAAGAACAGCAAAGGTTTAAAATTACACGGAAAAGAGTAATTTTGAGAAACACTGATGTTTAATTTTATATACTAAATTTAATAACCATTTGCGATATCAGTTTCTTTCGCAGGTTAATTTTTTTCTTTTAAGGGAATGGACTTAGAGAGATGTAAAATGAAAAATGATGCTATGATGTGGAAAAATAGGCCAGAAAATCTCTATGTGTGATCATTCAAACCTGAAGTTCAGCAATTTGATAGAAATCACAAGTGACTTCTTTTCAGATAAGGGAGAATTGATATATTTAAAATAAAAACAAAAGCAGGTTCGTGTTTATCAATTATAATAATTGTTATTATAAATCCATAAGGAGACTAATTAGAAATATTTTTAAGATAGATTTCGAAATTTATATGACTTATTTCAGCATATACGAGACACATGGCTTAAGTAAAAATTAAAAAAAAATATGCTATTAAAGATATTCAGGAAGATGTAGACGTTATTCCGAATATTTAAATAATAACTTGAAAAACGTATCTCGAAAACAGCCGGGCAAGTGTAAAGGAACTACTATAGTTGAGGAAGCATGGGAGGGATTGTGGGAAGGAGGAATATAAAGAGAAGTCTGTTAAGAAACATCATTTTTAAAAATTGTGGAGAGTTGTTCTTTTTTAATCACTGACAACGAATGAAAAATTGTATAAATTGTTCAAGAAACGCAAAGGTTTAAAATTACACGGAGAAGTGTAAAATTCTGGAATTCTGATATATTATTTTTTATATTAATATTAATAACAATCTCCGATATCCATTTCTTTCGAAGGCTACGTTTTTATGGAATGGGAGTATACAGATGTCAAGGGCGACGTTTTCTAATTTTTGGAATTCAGGTCGCAGATCACCTGCATGCATGATAAGGGTAAACTGATGTTCGGCCATTTGAAAGAAGTCACAAATGATTGCTTCATCACTACATTTTCCTCTTACAGCAGCACTAATATACCGAAAATGATGCAGACATTTCGTTAAGCTTTTGATGAAAAACAGTGAACAATAAAAAATATTATTTTTCTTTATTATCAGAAGAAATTGTGTAAAACTGTATTATGAATAGAGTTGCAAAAAGTCGGTTTATTCCCGAGTTTATTTCCAGTAGACCAGGTTTATTCCCAGGTTCATTCCTGAAAAACCGGTTTATTCCTAAAAATCCCTGTTTATTCCCGGATGTAAACCGTTTTTTTAACCTTTGCAACGCGAATTATGAATTCAATGTATGCAATTTTATGTAACTAGCTACCGTTAACGATAAATCTATTTGCAAAACCTGTTTTTGTAATGAAGAGAAGAACGTTTTCAATAGTTGCAATTAGAATCAAAAACTAAAAAAATGTCTTCATCATTTTTCGATACATTAGATGTGAGGGGCTGCCACTGGCGACTATTTTGTTTATTATTTTATCTAATATTCGTTAGATACTTAAAGATTTATAAAATATTACTTAATGGATTTATTTGAAAGTTTCTTTGTGTAAAATGATAAATCTAATAGTCACCAATTGGTAGTAATGCTGTACCTTGTTTGTGACGCATGGTTTCGGAGATTTGATGGGAATAAAGGAAATGTACACTTCTTCGTATAATTTTAGACCGAATTTCTGTAATTATACTCATAATAGAAGGAAATGAAAAAATATCGTTCGAAATTTTTAAAAAGCATTAGGAGAAGAAAATTGAAATACGCACACTGGAGCATCATTCTCTCTAAATTCAGAAATCGAAGATTCCAGGAAATGAAGACTGCATAATAAATAGACGAGAGGAAAATTTATCAAAATACCTTAAATGGAAAAATATTGTTTTTTCAATTCGTAAAGCAATATAATGAAGAAAAGCTGTATTTTTCATGCTATAGCTGGTTTGTGACAGGGAAGAATTGAAAGTGTTTACCGCATAGAATAATTATCTAAAGTATTACAAAATTTGAAAACATATGAAATTAAATTTATGGTGGATCTAGAATATTGAAAAGAAACACGAATACGGAATCATGTTTAACCATTGTTAAAATTTTATTATGGTTCTATAGGGAGACAATGTTAGAAATTTTTTTAAGACGGTATTCGATATTTCTTTGAGTAAATTGACATGTGCACATAACAAAACTTTTGCACAAATTCCAAAATGTACATGCAAGGAAAGATACTCAGGAAACAACAGATTCTATTTCAAATTAAAAAAAAAAATATTTGACTTTCTAAGCAGGAGTTTAATGTGGATTGTTCTTCTGATGTTGCGAAGTTTGGGTGGGATTGAGGGAGTAAGGAATAAAAAGACATGTTTTTCAAGTAATATCATTTTGTAAAAATTCTAGAAAATTGGCATTTCTAAATCATGCAAAACAAATGAAAGAAGTATAGTTTGATCAAGAACAGCAAAGGTTTAATATTACACGGAAAAGAGTAATTTTGAGAAACACTGATGTTTAATTTTATATACTAAATATAATAACCATTTGCGATATCAGTTTCTTTCGCAGGTTAATTTTTTTCTTTTAAGGGAATGGACTTAGAGAGATGTAAAATGAAAAATGATGCTATGATGTGGAAAAATAGGCCGGAAAATCTCTATGTGTGATCATTCAAACCTGAAGTTCAGCAATTTGATAGAAATCACAAGTGACTTCTATTCAGATAAGGGAGAAATGATATATTTAAAATAAAAAAAAAGCAGGTTCGTGTTTATCAATTATAATAATTGTTATTATAAATCCATAAGGAGACTAATTAGAAATATTTTTAAGATAGATTTCGAAATTTATATGACTTATTTCAGCATATACGAGACACATGGCTTAAGTAAAAATTAAAAAAAATAATGCTATTAAAGATATTCAGGAATCTGTAGACGTTATTCCGAATATTTAAATAATAACTTGAAAAACGTATCTCGAAAACAGCCGGGGAAGTGTAAAGGAACTACTATAGTTGAGGAAGCATGGGAGGGATTGTGGGAAGGAGGAATATAAAGAGAAATCTGTTAAGAAACATCATTTTTAAAAATTGTGGAGAGTTGTTCTTTTTTAATCACTGACAACGAATGAAAAATTGTATAAATTGTTCAAGAAACGCAAAGGTTTAAAATTACACGGAGAAGTGTAAAATTCTGGAATTCTGATATATTATTTTTTATATTAATATTAATAACAATCTCCGATATCCATTTCTTTCGAAGGCTACGTTTTTATGGAATGGGAGTATACAGATGTCAAGGGCGACGTTTTCTAATTTTTGGAATTCAGGTCGCAGATCACCTGCATGCATGATAAGGGTAAACTGATGTTCGGCCATTTGAAAGAAGTCACAAATGATTGCTTCATCACTACATTTTCCTCTTACAGCAGCACTAATATACCGAAAATGATGCAGACATTTCGTTAAGCTTTTGATGAAAAACAGTGAACAATAAAAAATATTATTTTTCTTTATTAGCAGAAGAAATTGTGTAAAACTGTATTATGAATAGAGTTGCAAAAATTCGGTTTATTCCCGAGTTTATTTTCAGTAGACCAGGTTTATTCCCAGTTCATTCCTGAAAAACCGGTTTATTCCTAAAAATCCCTGTTTATTCCCAGATGTAAACCGTTTTTTTAACCTTTGCAACGCGAATTATGAATGCAATGTATGCAATTTTATGTAACTAGCTACCGTTAACGATAAATCTATTTGCAAAACCTGTTTTTGTAATGAAGAGAAGAACGTTTTCAATAGTTGCAATTAGAATCAAAAACTAAAAAAATGTCTTCATCATTTTTCGATACATTAGATGTGAGGGGCTGCCACTGGCGACTATTTTGTTTATTATTTTATCTAATATTCGTTAGATTCTTAAAGATTTATAAAATATTACTTAATGGATTTATTTGAAAGTTTCTTTGTGTAAAATGATAAATCTAATAGTCACCAATTGGTAGTAATGCTGTACCTTGTTTGTGACGCATGGTTTCGGAGATTTGATGGGAATAAAGGAAATGTACACTTCTTCGTATAATTTTAGACCGAATTTCTGTAATTATACTCATAATAGAAGGAAATGAAAAAATATCGTTCGAAATTTTTAAAAAGCATTAGGAGAAGAAAATTGAAATACGCACACTGGAGCATCATTCTCTCTAAATTCAGAAATCGAAGATTCCAGGAAATGAAGACTGCATAATAAATAGACGAGAGGAAAATTTATCAAAATACCTTAAATGGAAAAATATTGTTTTTTCAATTCGTAAAGCAATATAATGAAGAAAAGCTGTATTTTTCATGCTATAGCTGGTTTGTGACAGGGAAGAATTGAAAGTGTTTACCGCATAGAATAATTATCTAAAGTATTACAAAATTTGAAAACATATGAAATTAAATTTATGGTGGATCTAGAATATTGAAAAGAAACACGAATAAGGAATCATGTTTAACCATTGTTAAAATTTTATTATGGTTCTATAGGGAGACAATGTTAGAAATTTTTTTAAGACGGTATTCGATATTTCTTTGAGTAAATTGACATGTGCACATAACAAAACTTTTGCACAAATTCCAAAATGTACATGCAAGGAAAGATACTCAGGAAACAACAGATTCTATTTCAAATTAAAAAAAAAATATTTGACTTTCTAAGCAGGAGTTTAATGTGGATGGTTCTTCTGATGTTGCGAAGTTTGGGTGGGATTGAGGGAGTAAGGAATAAAAAGACATGTTTTTCAAGTAATATCATTTTGTAGAAATTCTAGAAAATTGGCATTTCTAAATCATGCAAAACAAATGAAAGAAGTATAGTTTGATCAAGAACAGCAAAGGTTTAAAATTACACGGAAAAGAGTAATTTTGAGAAACACTGATGTTTAATTTTATATACTAAATTTAATAACCATTTGCGATATCAGTTTCTTTCGCAGGTTAATTTTTTTCTTTTAAGGGAATGGACTTAGAGAGATGTAAAATGAAAAATGATGCTATGATGTGGAAAAATAGGCCAGAAAATCTCTATGTGTGATCATTCAAACCTGAAGTTCAGCAATTTGATAGAAATCACAAGTGACTTCTATTCAGATAAGGGAGAAATGATATATTTAAAATAAAAACAAAAGCAGGTTTGTGTTTATCAATTATAATAATTGTTATTATAAATCCATAAGGAGACTAATTAGAAATATTTTTAAGATAGATTTCGAAATTTATATGACTTATTTCAGCATATACGAGACACATGGCTTAAGTAAAAATTAAAAAAAAATATGCTATTAAAGATATTCAGGAAGCTGTAGACGTTATTCCGAATATTTAAATAATAACTTGAAAAACGTATCTCGAAAACAGCCGGGGAAGTGTAAAGGAACTACTATAGTTGAGGAAGCATGGGAGGGATTGTGGGAAGGAGGAATATAAAGAGAAGTCTGTTAAGAAACATCATTTTTAAAAATTGTGGAGAGTTGTTCTTTTTTAATCACTGACAACGAATGAAAAATTGTATAAATTGTTCAAGAAACGCAAAGGTTTAAAATTACACGGAGAAGTGTAAAATTCTGGAATTCTGATATATTATTTTTTATATTAATATTAATAACAATCTCCGATATCCATTTCTTTCGAAGGCTACGCTTTTATGGAATGGGAGTATACAGATGTCAAGGGCGACGTTTTCTAATTTTTGGAATTCAGGTCGCAGATCACCTGCATGCATGATAAGGGTAAACTGATGTTCGGCCATTTGAAAGAAGTCACAAATGATTGCTTCATCACTACATTTTCCTCTTACAGCAGCACTAATATACCGAAAATGTGCAGACATTTCGTTAAGCTTTTGATGAAAAACAGTGAACAATAAAAAATATTATTTTTCTTTATTAGCAGAAGAAATTGTGTAAAACTGTATTATGAATAGAGTTGCAAAAAGTCGGTTTATTCCCGAGTTTATTTCCAGTAGACCAGGTTTATTCCCAGGTTCATTCCTGAAAAACCGGTTTATTCCTAAAAATCCCTGTTTATTCCCGGATGTAAACCGTTTTTTTAACCTTTGCAACGCGAATTATGAATGCAATGTATGCAATTTTATGTAACTAGCTACCGTTAACGATAAATCTATTTGCAAAACCTGTTTTTGTAATGAAGAGAAGAACGTTTTCAATAGTTGCAATTAGAATCAAAAACTAAAAAAATGTCTTCATCATTTTTCGATACATTAGATGTGAGGGGCTGCCACTGGCGACTATTTTGTTTATTATTTTATCTAATATTCGTTAGATACTTAAAGATTTATAAAATATTACTTAATGGATTTATTTGAAAGTTTCTTTGTGTAAAATGATAAATCTAATAGTCACCAATTGGTAGTAATGCTGTACCTTGTTTGTGACGCATGGTTTCGGAGATTTGATGGGAA
This sequence comes from Maratus speculifer, assembly GCA_964019185.1. Classification (NCBI taxonomy): domain Eukaryota; kingdom Metazoa; phylum Arthropoda; class Arachnida; order Araneae; family Salticidae; genus Maratus; species Maratus speculifer. Next base: position 121,636,418 of record OZ025303.1, on the reverse strand, counting down.
TAAAGGAAATGTACACTTCTTCGTATAATTTTAGACCGAATTTCTGTAATTATACTCATAATAGAAGGAAATGAAAAAATATCGTTCGAAATTTTTAAAAAGCATTAGGAGAAGAAAATTGAAATACGCACACTGGAGCATCATTCTCTCTAAATTCAGAAATCGAAGATTCCAGGAAATGAAGACTGCATAATAAATAGACGAGAGGAAAATTTATCAAAATACCTTAAATGGAAAAATATTGTTTTTTCAATTCGTAAAGCAATATAATGAAGAAAAGCTGTATTTTTCATGCTATAGCTGGTTTGTGACAGGGAAGAATTGAAAGTGTTTACCGCATAGAATAATTATCTAAAGTATTACAAAATTTGAAAACATATTAAATTAAATTTATGGTGGATCTAGAATATTGAAAAGAAACACGAATACGGAATCATGTTTAACCATTGTTAAAATTTTATTATGGTTCTATAGGGAGACAATGTTAGAAATTTTTTTAAGACGGTATTCGATATTTCTTTGAGTAAATTGACATGTGCACATCAGAAAACTTTTGCACAAATTCCAAAATGTACATGCAAGGAAAGATACTCAGGAAACAACAGATTCTATTTCAAATTAAAAAAAAAATATTTGACTTTCTAAGCAGGAGTTTAATGTGGATTGTTCTTCTGATGTTGCGAAGTTTGGGTGGGATTGAGGGAGTAAGGAATAAAAAGACATGTTTTTCAAGTAATATCATTTTGTAAAAATTCTAGAAAATTGGCATTTCTAAATCATGCAAAACAAATGAAAGAAGTATAGTTTGATCAAGAACAGCAAAGGTTTAAAATTACACGGAAAAGAGTAATTTTGAGAAACACTGATGTTTAATTTTATATACTAAATTTAATAACCATTTGCGATATCAGTTTCTTTCGCAGGTTAATTTTTTTCTTTTAAGGGAATGGACTTAGAGAGATGTAAAATGAAAAATGATGCTATGATGTGGAAAAATAGGCCAGAAAATCTCTATGTGTGATCATTCAAACCTGAAGTTCAGCAATTTGATAGAAATCACAAGTGACTTCTATTCAGATAAGGGAGAAATGATATATTTAAAATAAAAACAAAAGCAGGTTCGTGTTTATCAATTATAATAATTGTTATTATAAATCCATAAGGAGACTAATTAGAAATATTTTTAAGATAGATTTCGAAATTTATATGACTTATTTCAGCATATACGAGACACATGGCTTAAGTAAAAATTAAAAAAAAATATGCTATTAAAGATATTCAGGAAGCTGTAGACGTTATTCCGAATATTTAAATAATAACTTGAAAAACGTATCTCAAAAACAGCCGGGGAAGTGTAAAGGAACTACTGTAGTTGAGGAAGCATGGGAGGGATTGTGGGAAGGAGGAATATAAAGAGAAGTCTGTTAAGAAACATCATTTTTAAAAATTGTGGAGAGTTGTTCTTTTTTAATCACTGACAACGAATGAAAAATTGTATAAATTGTTCAAGAAACGCAAAGGTTTAAAATTACACGGAGAAGTGTAAAATTCTGGAATTCTGATATATTATTTTTTATATTAATATTAATAACAATCTCCGATATCCATTTCTTTCGAAGGCTACGTTTTTATGGAATGGGAGTATACAGATGTCAAGGGCGACCTTTTCTAATTTTTGGAATTCAGGTCGCAGATCACCTGCATGCATGATAAGGGTAAACTGATGTTCGGCCATTTGAAAGAAGTCACAAATGATTGCTTCATCACTACATTTTCCTCTTACAGCAGCACTAATATACCGAAAATGATGCAGACATTTCGTTAAGCTTTTGATGAAAAACAGTGAACAATAAAAAATATTATTTTTCTTTATTAGCAGAAGAAATTGTGTAAAACTGTATTATGAATAGAGTTGCAAAAAGTCGGTTTATTCCCGAGTTTATTTCCAGTAGACCAGGTTTATTCCCAGGTTCATTCCTGAAAAACCGGTTTATTCCTAAAAATCCCTGTTTATTCCCGGATGTAAACCGTTTTTTTAACCTTTGCAACGCGAATTATGAATGCAATGTATGCAATTTTATGTAACTAGCTACCGTTAACGATAAATCTATTTGCAAAACCTGTTTTTGTAATGAAGAGAAGAACGTTTTCAATAGTTGCAATTAGAATCAAAAACTAAAAAAATGTCTTCATCATTTTTCGATACATTAGATGTGAGGGGCTGCCACTGGCGACTATTTTGTTTATTATTTTATCTAATATTCGTTAGATACTTAAAGATTTATAAAATATTACTTAATGGATTTATTTGAAAGTTTCTTTGTGTAAAATGATAAATCTAATAGTCACCAATTGGTAGTAATGCTGTACCTTGTTTGTGACGCATGGTTTCGGAGATTTGATGGGAATAAAGGAAATGTACACTTCTTCGTATAATTTTAGACCGAATTTCTGTAATTATACTCATAATAGAAGGAAATGAAAAAATATCGTTCGAAATTTTTAAAAAGCATTAGGAGAAGAAAATTGAAATACGCACACTGGAGCATCATTCTCTCTAAATTCAGAAATCGAAGATTCCAGGAAATGAAGACTGCATAATAAATAGACGAGAGGAAAATTTATCAAAATACCTTAAATGGAAAAATATTGTTTTTTCAATTCGTAAAGCAATATAATGAAGAAAAGCTGTATTTTTCATGCTATAGCTGGTTTGTGACAGGGAAGAATTGAAAGTGTTTACCGCATAGAATAATTATCTAAAGTATTACAAAATTTGAAAACATATGAAATTAAATTTATGGTGGATCTAGAATATTGAAAAGAAACACGAATACGGAATCATGTTTAACCATTGTTAAAATTTTATTATGGTTCTATAGGGAGACAATGTTAGAAATTTTTTTAAGACGGTATTCGATATTTCTTTGAGTAAATTGACATGTGCACATAACAAAACTTTTGCACAAATTCCAAAATGTACATGCAAGGAAAGATACTCAGGAAACAACAGATTCTATTTCAAATTAAAAAAAAATATATTTGACTTTCTAAGCAGGAGTTTAATGTGGATTGTTCTTCTGATGTTGCGAAGTTTGGGTGGGATTGAGGGAGTAAGGAATAAAAAGACATGTTTTTCAAGTAATATCATTTTGTAAAAATTCTAGAAAATTGGCATTTCTAAATCATACAAAACAAATGAAAGAAGTATAGTTTGATCAAGAACAGCAAAGGTTTAAAATTACACGGAAAAGAGTAATTTTGAGAAACACTGATGTTTAATTTTATATACTAAATTTAATAACCATTTGCGATATCAGTTTCTTTCGCAGGTTAATTTTTTTCTTTTAAGGGAATGGACTTAGAGAGATGTAAAATGAAAAATGATGCTATGATGTGGAAAAATAGGCCGGAAAATCTCTATGTGTGATCATTCAAACCTGAAGTTCAGCAATTTGATAGAAATCACAAGTGACTTCTATTCAGATAAGGGAGAAATGATATATTTAAAATAAAAACAAAAGCAGGTTCGTGTTTATCAATTATAATAATTGTTATTATAAATCCATAAGGAGACTAATTAGAAATATTTTTAAGATAGATTTCGAAATTTATATGACTTATTTCAGCATATACGAGACACATGGCTTAAGTAAAAATTAAAAAAAAATATGCTATTAAAGATATTCAGGAAGCTGTAGACGTTATTCCGAATATTTAAATAATAACTTGAAAAACGTATCTCGAAAACAGCCGGGGAAGTGTAAAGGAACTACTGTAGTTGAGGAAGCATGGGAGGGATTGTGGGAAGGAGGAATATAAAGAGAAGTCTGTTAAGAAACATCATTTTTAAAAATTGTGGAGAGTTGTTCTTTTTTAATCACTGACAACGAATGAAAAATTGTATAAATTGTTCAAGAAACGCAAAGGTTTAAAATTACACGGAGAAGTGTAAAATTCTGGAATTCTGATATATTATTTTTTATATTAATATTAATAACAATCTCCGATATCCATTTCTTTCGAAGGCTACGTTTTTATGGAATGGGAGTATACAGATGTCAAGGGCGACGTTTTCTAATTTTTGGAATTCAGGTCGCAGATCACCTGCATGCATGATAAGGGTAAACTGATGTTCGGCCATTTGAAAGAAGTCACAAATGATTGCTTCATCACTACATTTTCCTCTTACAGCAGCACTAATATACCGAAAATGATGCAGACATTTCGTTAAGCTTTTGATGAAAAACAGTGAACAATAAAAAATATTATTTTTCTTTATTAGCAGAAGAAATTGTGTAAAACTGTATTATGAATAGAGTTGCAAAAAGTCGGTTTATTCCCGAGTTTATTTCCAGTAGACCAGGTTTATTCCCAGGTTCATTCCTGAAAAACCGGTTTATTCCTAAAAATCCCTGTTTATTCCCGGATGTAAACCGTTTTTTTAACCTTTGCAACGCGAATTATGAATGCAATGTATGCAGTTTTATGTAACTAGCTACCGTTAACGATAAATCTATTTGCAAAACCTGTTTTTGTAATGAAGAGAAGAACGTTTTCAATAGTTGCAATTAGAATCAAAAACTAAAAAAATGTCTTCATCATTTTTCGATACATTAGATGTGAGGGGCTGCCACTGGCGACTATTTTGTTTATTATTTTATCTAATATTCGTTAGATACTTAAAGATTTATAAAATATTACTTAATGGATTTATTTGAAAGTTTCTTTGTGTAAAATGATAAATCTAATAGTCACCAATTGGTAGAAATGCTGTACCTTGTTTGTGACGCATGGTTTCGGAGATTTGATGGGAATAAAGGAAATGTACACTTCTTCGTATAATTTTAGACCGAATTTCTGTAATTATACTCATAATAGAAGGAAATGAAAAAATATCGTTCGAAATTTTTAAAAAGCATTAGGAGAAGAAAATTGAAATACGCACACTGGAGCATCATTCTCTCTAAATTCAGAAATCGAAGATTCCAGGAAATGAAGACTGCATAATAAATAGACGAGAGGAAAATTTATCAAAATACCTTAAATGGAAAAATATTGTTTTTTCAATTCGTAAAGCAATATAATGAAGAAAAGCTGTATTTTTCATGCTATAGCTGGTTTGTGACAGGGAAGAATTGAAAGTGTTTACCGCATAGAATAATTATCTAAAGTATTACAAAATTTGAAAACATATGAAATTAAATTTATGGTGGATCTAGAATATTGAAAAGAAACACGAATACGGAATCATGTTTAACCATTGTTAAAATTTTATTATGGTTCTATAGGGAGACAATGTTAGAAATTTTTTTAAGACGGTATTCGATATTTCTTTGAGTAAATTGACATGTGCACATCAGAAAACTTTTGCACAAATTCCAAAATGTACATGCAAGGAAAGATACTCAGGAAACAACAGATTCTATTTCAAATTAAAAAAAAAATATTTGACTTTCTAAGCAGGAGTTTAATGTGGATTGTTCTTCTGATGTTGCGAAGTTTGGGTGGGATTGAGGGAGTAAGGAATAAAAAGACATGTTTTTCAAGTAATATCATTTTGTAAAAATTCTAGAAAATTGGCATTTCTAAATCATGCAAAACAAATGAAAGAAGTATAGTTTGATCAAGAACAGCAAAGGTTTAAAATTACACGGAAAAGAGTAATTTTGAGAAACACTGATGTTTAATTTTATATACTAAATTTAATAACCATTTGCGATATCAGTTTCTTTCGCAGGTTAATTTTTTTCTTTTAAGGGAATGGACTTAGAGAGATGTAAAATGAAAAATGATGCTATGATGTGGAAAAATAGGCCAGAAAATCTCTATGTGTGATCATTCAAACCTGAAGTTCAGCAATTTGATAGAAATCACAAGTGACTTCTATTCAGATAAGGGAGAAAAGATATATTTAAAATAAAAAAAAAGCAGGTTCGTGTTTATCAATTATAATAATTGTTATTATAAATCCATAAGGAGACTAATTAGAAATATTTTTAAGATAGATTTCGAAATTTATATGACTTATTTCAGCATATACGAGACACATGGCTTAAGTAAAAATTAAAAAAAAAATATGCTATTAAAGATATTCAGGAATCTGTAGACGTTATTCCGAATATTTAAATAATAACTTGAAAAACGTATCTCGAAAACAGCCGGGGAAGTGTAAAGGAACTACTATAGTTGAGGAAGCATGGGAGGGATTGTGGGAAGGAGGAATATAAAGAGAAATCTGTTAAGAAACATCATTTTTAAAAATTGTGGAGAGTTGTTCTTTTTTAATCACTGACAACGAATGAAAAATTGTATAAATTGTTCAAGAAACGCAAAGGTTTAAAATTACACGGAGAAGTGTAAAATTCTGGAATTCTGATATATTATTTTTTATATTAATATTAATAACAATCTCCGATATCCATTTCTTTCGAAGGCTACGTTTTTATGGAATGGGAGTATACAGATGTCAAGGGCGACGTTTTCTAATTTTTGGAATTCAGGTCGCAGATCACCTGCATGCATGATAAGGGTAAACTGATGTTCGGCCATTTGAAAGAAGTCACAAATGATTGCTTCATCACTACATTTTCCTCTTACAGCAGCACTAATATACCGAAAATGATGCAGACATTTCGTTAAGCTTTTGATGAAAAACAGTGAACAATAAAAAATATTATTTTTCTTTATTAGCAGAAGAAATTGTGTAAAACTGTATTATGAATAGAGTTGCAAAAATTCGGTTTATTCCCGAGTTTATTTTCAGTAGACCAGGTTTATTCCCAGTTCATTCCTGAAAAACCGGTTTATTCCTAAAAATCCCTGTTTATTCCCAGATGTAAACCGTTTTTTTAACCTTTGCAACGCGAATTATGAATGCAATGTATGCAATTTTATGTAACTAGCTACCGTTAACGATAAATCTATTTGCAAAACCTGTTTTTGTAATGAAGAGAAGAACGTTTTCAATAGTTGCAATTAGAATCAAAAACTAAAAAAATGTCTTCATCATTTTTCGATACATTAGATGTGAGGGGCTGCCACTGGCGACTATTTTGTTTATTATTTTATCTAATATTCGTTAGATACTTAAAGATTTATAAAATATTACTTAATGGATTTATTTGAAAGTTTCGTTGTGTAAAATGATAAATCTAATAGTCACCAATTGGTAGTAATGCTGTACCTTGTTTGTGACGCATGGTTTCGGAGATTTGATGGGAATAAAGGAAATGTACACTTCTTCGTATAATTTTAGACCGAATTTCTGTAATTATACTCATAATAGAAGGAAATGAAAAAATATCGTTCGAAATTTTTAAAAAGCATTAGGAGAAGAAAATTGAAATACGCACACTGGAGCATCATTCTCTCTAAATTCAGAAATCGAAGATTCCAGGAAATGAAGACTGCATAATAAATAGACGAGAGGAAAATTTATCAAAATACCTTAAATGGAAAAATATTGTTTTTTCAATTCGTAAAGCAATATAATGAAGAAAAGCTGTATTTTTCATGCTATAGCTGGTTTGTGACAGGGAAGAATTGAAAGTGTTTACCGCATAGAATAATTATCTAAAGTATTACAAAATTTGAAAACATATGAAATTAAATTTATGGTGGATCTAGAATATTGAAAAGAAACACGAATACGGAATCATGTTTAACCATTGTTAAAATTTTATTATGGTTCTATAGGGAGACAATGTTAGAAATTTTTTTAAGACGGTATTCGATATTTCTTTGAGTAAATTGACATGTGCACATAACAAAACTTTTGCACAAATTCCAAAATGTACATGCAAGGAAAGATACTCAGGAAACAACAGATTCTATTTCAAATTAAAAAAAAATATATTTGACTTTCTAAGCAGGAGTTTAATGTGGATTGTTCTTCTGATGTTGCGAAGTTTGGGTGGGATTGAGGGAGTAAGGAATAAAAAGACATGTTTTTCAAGTAATATCATTTTGTAAAAATTCTAGAAAATTGGCATTTCTAAATCATACAAAACAAATGAAAGAAGTATAGTTTGATCAAGAACAGCAAAGGTTTAAAATTACACGGAAAAGAGTAATTTTGAGAAACACTGATGTTTAATTTTATATACTAAATTTAATAACCATTTGCGATATCAGTTTCTTTCGCAGGTTAATTTTTTTCTTTTAAGGGAATGGACTTAGAGAGATGTAAAATGAAAAATGATGCTATGATGTGGAAAAATAGGCCGGAAAATCTCTATGTGTGATCATTCAAACCTGAAGTTCAGCAATTTGATAGAAATCACAAGTGACTTCTATTCAGATAAGGGAGAAATGATATATTTAAAATAAAAACAAAAGCAGGTTCGTGTTTATCAATTATAATAATTGTTATTATAAATCCATAAGGAGACTAATTAGAAATATTTTTAAGATAGATTTCGAAATTTATATGACTTATTTCAGCATATACGAGACACATGGCTTAAGTAAAAATTAAAAAAAAAATATGCTATTAAAGATATTCAGGAAGCTGTAGACGTTATTCCGAATATTTAAATAATAACTTGAAAAACGTATCTCGAAAACAGCCGGGGAAGTGTAAAGGAACTACTATAGTTGAGGAAGCATGGGAGGGATTGTGGGAAGGAGGAATATAAAGAGAAGTCTGTTAAGAAACATCATTTTTAAAAATTGTGGAGAGTTGTTCTTTTTTAATCACTGACAACGAATGAAAAATTGTATAAATTGTTCAAGAAACGCAAAGGTTTAAAATTACACGGAGAAGTGTAAAATTCTGGAATTCTGATATATTATTTTTTATATTAATATTAATAACAATCTCCGATATCCATTTCTTTCGAAGGCTACGTTTTTATGGAATGGGAGTATACAGATGTCAAGGGCGACGTTTTCTAATTTTTGGAATTCAGGTCGCAGATCACCTGCATGCATGATAAGGGTAAACTGATGTTCGGCCATTTGAAAGAAGTCACAAATGATTGCTTCATCACTACATTTTCCTCTTACAGCAGCACTAATATACCGAAAATGATGCAGACATTTCGTTAAGCTTTTGATGAAAAACAGTGAACAATAAAAAATATTATTTTTCTTTATTAGCAGAAGAAATTGTGTAAAACTGTATTATGAATAGAGTTGCAAAAAGTCGGTTTATTCCCGAGTTTATTTCCAGTAGACCAGGTTTATTCCCAGGTTCATTCCTGAAAAACCGGTTTATTCCTAAAAATCCCTGTTTATTCCCGGATGTAAACCGTTTTTTTAACCTTTGCAACGCGAATTATGAATGCAATGTATGCAATTTTATGTAACTAGCTACCGTTAACGATAAATCTATTTGCAAAACCTGTTTTTGTAATGAAGAGAAGAACGTTTTCAATAGTTGCAATTAGAATCAAAAACTAAAAAAATGTCTTCATCATTTTTCGATACATTAGATGTGAGGGGCTGCCACTGGCGACTATTTTGTTTATTATTTTATCTAATATTCGTTAGATACTTAAAGATTTATAAAATATTACTTAATGGATTTATTTGAAAGTTTCTTTGTGTAAAATGATAAATCTAATAGTCACCAATTGGTAGTAATGCTGTACCTTGTTTGTGACGCATGGTTTCGGAGATTTGATGGGAATAAAGGAAATGTACACTTCTTCGTATAATTTTAGACCGAATTTCTGTAATTATACTCATAATAGAAGGAAATGAAAAAATATCGTTCGAAATTTTTAAAAAGCATTAGGAGAAGAAAATTGAAATACGCACACTGGAGCATCATTCTCTCTAAATTCAGAAATCGAAGATTCCAGGAAATGAAGACTGCATAATAAATAGACGAGAGGAAAATTTATCAAAATACCTTAAATGGAAAAATATTGTTTTTTCAATTCGTAAAGCAATATAATGAAGAAAAGCTGTATTTTTCATGCTATAGCTGGTTTGTGACAGGGAAGAATTGAAAGTGTTTACCGCATAGAATAATTATCTAAAGTATTACAAAATTTGAAAACATATGAAATTAAATTTATGGTGGATCTAGAATATTGAAAAGAAACACGAATACGGAATCATGTTTAACCATTGTTAAAATTTTATTATGGTTCTATAGGGAGACAATGTTAGAAATTTTTTTAAGACGGTATTCGATATTTCTTTGAGTAAATTGACATGTGCACATCAGAAAACTTTTGCACAAATTCCAAAATGTACATGCAAGGAAAGATACTCAGGAAACAACAGATTCTATTTCAAATTAAAAAAAAAAAATATTTGACTTTCTAAGCAGGAGTTTAATGTGGATTGTTCTTCTGATGTTGCGAAGTTTGGGTGGGATTGAGGGAGTAAGGAATAAAAAGACATGTTTTTCAAGTAATATCATTTTGTAAAAATTCTAGAAAATTGGCATTTCTAAATCATGCAAAACAAATGAAAGAAGTATAGTTTGATCAAGAACAGCAAAGGTTTAAAATTACACGGAAAAGAGTAATTTTGAGAAACACTGATGTTTAATTTTATATACTAAATTTAATAACCATTTGCGATATCAGTTTCTTTCGCAGGTTAATTTTTTTCTTTTAAGGGAATGGACTTAGAGAGATGTAAAATGAAAAATGATGCTATGATGTGGAAAAATAGGCCAGAAAATCTCTATGTGTGATCATTCAAACCTGAAGTTCAGCAATTTGATAGAAATCACAAGTGACTTCTATTCAGATAAGGGAGAAAAGATATATTTAAAATAAAAAAAAAGCAGGTTCGTGTTTATCAATTATAATAATTGTTATTATAAATCCATAAGGAGACTAATTAGAAATATTTTTAAGATAGATTTCGAAATTTATATGACTTATTTCAGCATATACGAGACACATGGCTTAAGTAAAAATTAAAAAAAAATATGCTATTAAAGATATTCAGGAATCTGTAGACGTTATTCCGAATATTTAAATAATAACTTGAAAAACGTATCTCGAAAACAGCCGGGGAAGTGTAAAGGAACTACTATAGTTGAGGAAGCATGGGAGGGATTGTGGGAAGGAGGAATATAAAGAGAAATCTGTTAAGAAACATCATTTTTAAAAATTGTGGAGAGTTGTTCTTTTTTAATCACTGACAACGAATGAAAAATTGTATAAATTGTTCAAGAAACGCAAAGGTTTAAAATTACACGGAGAAGTGTAAAATTCTGGAATTCTGATATATTATTTTTTATATTAATATTAATAACAATCTCCGATATCCATTTCTTTCGAAGGCTACGTTTTTATGGAATGGGAGTATACAGATGTCAAGGGCGACGTTTTCTAATTTTTGGAATTCAGGTCGCAGATCACCTGCATGCATGATAAGGGTAAACTGATGTTCGGCCATTTGAAAGAAGTCACAAATGATTGCTTCATCACTACATTTTCCTCTTACAGCAGCACTAATATACCGAAAATGATGCAGACATTTCGTTAAGCTTTTGATGAAAAACAGTGAACAATAAAAAATATTATTTTTCTTTATTAGCAGAAGAAATTGTGTAAAACTGTATTATGAATAGAGTTGCAAAAATTCGGTTTATTCCCGAGTTTATTTTCAGTAGACCAGGTTTATTCCCAGTTCATTCCTGAAAAACCGGTTTATTCCTAAAAATCCCTGTTTATTCCCAGATGTAAACCGTTTTTTTAACCTTTGCAACGCGAATTATGAATGCAATGTATGCTATTTTATGTAACTAGCTACCGTTAACGATAAATCTATTTGCAAAACCTGTTTTTGTAATGAAGAGAAGAACGTTTTCAATAGTTGCAATTAGAATCAAAAACTAAAAAAATGTCTTCATCATTTTTCGATACATTAGATGTGAGGGGCTGCCACTGGCGACTATTTTGTTTATTATTTTATCTAATATTCGTTAGATACTTAAAGATTTATAAAATATTACTTAATGGATTTATTTGAAAGTTTCTTTGTGTAAAATGATAAATCTAATAGTCACCAATTGGTAGTAATGCTGTACCTTGTTTGTGACGCATGGTTTCGGAGATTTGATGGGAATAAAGGAAATGTACACTTCTTCGTATAATTTTAGACCGAATTTCTGTAATTATACTCATAATAGAAGGAAATGAAAAAATATCGTTCGAAATTTTTAAAAAGCATTAGGAGAAGAAAATTGAAATACGCACACTGGAGCATCATTCTCTCTAAATTCAGAAATCGAAGATTCCAGGAAATGAAGACTGCATAATAAATAGACGAGAGGAAAATTTATCAAAATACCTTAAATGGAAAAATATTGTTTTTTCAATTCGTAAAGCAATATAATGAAGAAAAGCTGTATTTTTCATGCTATAGCTGGTTTGTGACAGGGAAGAATTGAAAGTGTTTACCGCATAGAATAATTATCTAAAGTATTACAAAATTTGAAAACATATGAAATTAAATTTATGGTGGATCTAGAATATTGAAAAGAAACACGAATACGGAATCATGTTTAACCATTGTTAAAATTTTATTATGGTTCTATAGGGAGACAATGTTAGAAATTTTTTTAAGACGGTATTCGATATTTCTTTGAGTAAATTGACATGTGCACATAACAAAACTTTTGCACAAATTCCAAAATGTACATGCAAGGAAAGATACTCAGGAAACAACAGATTCTATTTCAAATTAAAAAAAAAATATTTGACTTTCTAAGCAGGAGTTTAATGTGGATTGTTCTTCTGATGTTGCGAAGTTTGGGTGGGATTGAGGGAGTAAGGAATAAAAAGACATGTTTTTCAAGTAATATCATTTTGTAAAAATTCTAGAAAATTGGCATTTCTAAATCATGCAAAACAAATGAAAGAAGTATAGTTTGATCAAGAACAGCAAAGGTTTAATATTACACGGAAAAGAGTAATTTTGAGAAACACTGATGTTTAATTTTATATACTAAATATAATAACCATTTGCGATATCAGTTTCTTTCGCAGGTTAATTTTTTTCTTTTAAGGGAATGGACTTAGAGAGATGTAAAATGAAAAATGATGCTATGATGTGGAAAAATAGGCCGGAAAATCTCTATGTGTGATCATTCAAACCTGAAGTTCAGCAATTTGATAGAAATCACAAGTGACTTCTATTCAGATAAGGGAGAAATGATATATTTAAAATAAAAAAAAAGCAGGTTCGTGTTTATCAATTATAATAATTGTTATTATAAATCCATAAGGAGACTAATTAGAAATATTTTTAAGATAGATTTCGAAATTTATATGACTTATTTCAGCATATACGAGACACATGGCTTAAGTAAAAATTAAAAAAAAATATGCTATTAAAGATATTCAGGAATCTGTAGACGTTATTCCGAATATTTAAATAATAACTTGAAAAACGTATCTCGAAAACAGCCGGGGAAGTGTAAAGGAACTACTATAGTTGAGGAAGCATGGGAGGGATTGTGGGAAGGAGGAATATAAAGAGAAATCTGTTAAGAAACATCATTTTTAAAAATTGTGGAGAGTTGTTCTTTTTTAATCACTGACAACGAATGAAAAATTGTATAAATTGTTCAAGAAACGCAAAGGTTTAAAATTACACGGAGAAGTGTAAAATTCTGGAATTCTGATATATTATTTTTTATATTAATATTAATAACAATCTCCGATATCCATTTCTTTCGAAGGCTACGTTTTTATGGAATGGGAGTATACAGATGTCAAGGGCGACCTTTTCTAATTTTTGGAATTCAGGTCGCAGATCACCTGCATGCATGATAAGGGTAAACTGATGTTCGGCCATTTGAAAGAAGTCACAAATGATTGCTTCATCACTACATTTTCCTCTTACAGCAGCACTAATATACCGAAAATGATGCAGACATTTCGTTAAGCTTTTGATGAAAAACAGTGAACAATAAAAAATATTATTTTTCTTTATTAGCAGAAGAAATTGTGTAAAACTGTATTATGAATAGAGTTGCAAAAATTCGGTTTATTCCCGAGTTTATTTTCAGTAGACCAGGTTTATTCCCAGTTCATTCCTGAAAAACCGGTTTATTCCTAAAAATCCCTGTTTATTCCCAGATGTAAACCGTTTTTTTAACCTTTGCAACGCGAATTATGAATGCAATGTATGCAATTTTATGTAACTAGCTACCGTTAACGATAAATCTATTTGCAAAACCTGTTTTTGTAATGAAGAGAAGAACGTTTTCAATAGTTGCAATTAGAATCAAAAACTAAAAAAATGTCTTCATCATTTTTCGATACATTAGATGTGAGGGGCTGCCACTGGCGACTATTTTGTTTATTATTTTATCTAATATTCGTTAGATTCTTAAAGATTTATAAAATATTACTTAATGGATTTATTTGAAAGTTTCTTTGTGTAAAATGATAAATCTAATAGTCACCAATTGGTAGTAATGCTGTACCTTGTTTGTGACGCATGGTTTCGGAGATTTGATGGGAATAAAGGAAATGTACACTTCTTCGTATAATTTTAGACCGAATTTCTGTAATTATACTCATAATAGAAGGAAATGAAAAAATATCGTTCGAAATTTTTAAAAAGCATTAGGAGAAGAAAATTGAAATACGCACACTGGAGCATCATTCTCTCTAAATTCAGAAATCGAAGATTCCAGGAAATGAAGACTGCATAATAAATAGACGAGAGGAAAATTTATCAAAATACCTTAAATGGAAAAATATTGTTTTTTCAATTTGTAAAGCAATATAATGAAGAAAAGCTGTATTTTTCATGCTATAGCTGGTTTGTGACAGGGAAGAATTGAAAGTGTTTACCGCATAGAATAATTATCTAAAGTATTACAAAATTTGAAAACATATGAAATTAAATTTATGGTGGATCTAGAATATTGAAAAGAAACACGAATACGGAATCATGTTTAACCATTGTTAAAATTTTATTATGGTTCTATAGGGAGACAATGTTAGAAATTTTTTTAAGACGGTATTCGATATTTCTTTGAGTAAATTGACATGTGCACATAACAAAACTTTTGCACAAATTCCAAAATGTACATGCAAGGAAAGATACTCAGGAAACAACAGATTCTATTTCAAATTAAAAAAAAATATTTGACTTTCTAAACAGGAGTTTAATGTGGATGGTTCTACTGATGTTGCGAAGTTTGGGTGGGATTGAGGGAGTAAGGAATAAAAAGACATGTTTTTCAAGTAATATCATTTTGTAAAAATTCTAGAAAATTGGCATTTCTAAATCATGCAAAACAAATGAAAGAAGTATAGTTTGATCAAGAACAGCAAAGGTTTAAAATTACACGGAAAAGAGTAATTTTGAGAAACACTGATGTTTAATTTTATATACTAAATTTAATGACCATTTGCGATATCAGTTTCTTTCGCAGGTTAATTTTTTTCTTTTAAGGGAATGGACTTAGAGAGATGTAAAATGAAAAATGATGCTATGATGTGGAAAAATAGGCCAGAAAATCTCTATGTGTGATCATTCAAACCTGAAGTTCAGCAATTTGATAGAAATCACAAGTGACTTCTTTTCAGATAAGGGAGAATTGATATATTTAAAATAAAAACAAAAGCAGGTTCGTGTTTATCAATTATAATAATTGTTATTATAAATCCATAAGGAGACTAATTAGAAATATTTTTAAGATAGATTTCGAAATTTATATGACTTATTTCAGCATATACGAGACACATGGCTTAAGTAAAAATTAAAAAAAAATATGCTATTAAAGATATTCAGGAAGCTGTAGACGTTATTCCGAATATTTAAATAATAACTTGAAAAACGTATCTCGAAAACAGCCGGGCAAGTGTAAAGGAACTACTATAGTTGAGGAAGCATGGGAGGGATTGTGGGAAGGAGGAATATAAAGAGAAGTCTGTTAAGAAACATCATTTTTAAAAATTGTGGAGAGTTGTTCTTTTTTAATCACTGACAACGAATGAAAAATTGTATAAATTGTTCAAGAAACGCAAAGGTTTAAAATTACACGGAGAAGTGTAAAATTCTGGAATTCTGATATATTATTTTTTATATTAATATTAATAACAATCTCCGATATCCATTTCTTTCGAAGGCTACGTTTTTATGGAATGGGAGTATACAGATGTCAAGGGCGACGTTTTCTAATTTTTGGAATTCAGGTCGCAGATCACCTGCATGCATGATAAGGGTAAACTGATGTTCGGCCATTTGAAAGAAGTCACAAATGATTGCTTCATCACTACATTTTCCTCTTACAGCAGCACTAATATACCGAAAATGATGCAGACATTTCGTTAAGCTTTTGATGAAAAACAGTGAACAATAAAAAATATTATTTTTCTTTATTAGCAGAAGAAATTGTGTAAAACTGTATTATGAATAGAGTTGCAAAAAGTCGGTTTATTCCCGAGTTTATTTCCAGTAGATCAGGTTTATTCCCAGGTTCATTCCTGAAAAACCGGTTTATTCCTAAAAATCCCTGTTTATTCCCGGATGTAAACCGTTTTTTTAACCTTTGCAACGCGAATTATGAATTCAATGTATGCAATTTTATGTAACCAGCTACCGTTAACGATAAATCTATTTGCAAAACCTGTTTTTGTAATGAAGAGAAGAACGTTTTCAATAGTTGCAATTAGAATCAAAAACTAAAAAAATGTCTTCATCATTTTTCGATACATTAGATGTGAGGGGCTGCCACTGGCGACTATTTTGTTTATTATTTTATCTAATATTCGTTAGATACTTAAAGATTTATAAAATATTACTTAATGGATTTATTTGAAAGTTTCTTTGTGTAAAATGATAAATCTAATAGTCACCAATTGGTAGTAATGCTGTACCTTGTTTGTGACGCATGGTTTCGGAGATTTGATGGGAATAAAGGAAATGTACACTTCTTCGTATAATTTTAGACCGAATTTCTGTAATTATACTCATAATAGAAGGAAATGAAAAAATATCGTTCGAAATTTTTAAAAAGCATTAGGAGAAGAAAATTGAAATACGCACACTGGAGCATCATTCTCTCTAAATTCAGAAATCGAAGATTCCAGGAAATGAAGACTGCATAATAAATAGACGAGAGGAAAATTTATCAAAATACCTTAAATGGAAAAATATTGTTTTTTCAATTCGTAAAGCAATATAATGAAGAAAAGCTGTATTTTTCATGCTATAGCTGGTTTGTGACAGGGAAGAATTGAAAGTGTTTACCGCATAGAATAATTATCTAAAGTATTACAAAATTTGAAAACATATGAAATTAAATTTATGGTGGATCTAGAATATTGAAAAGAAACACGAATACGGAATCATGTTTAACCATTGTTAAAATTTTATTATGGTTCTATAGGGAGACAATGTTAGAAATTTTTTTAAGACGGTATTCGATATTTCTTTGAGTAAATTGACATGTGCACATAACAAAACTTTTGCACAAATTCCAAAATGTACATGCAAGGAAAGATACTCAGGAAACAACAGATTCTATTTCAAATTAAAAAAAAAATATTTGACTTTCTAAGCAGGAGTTTAATGTGGATTGTTCTTCTGATGTTGCGAAGTTTGGGTGGGATTGAGGGAGTAAGGAATAAAAAGACATGTTTTTCAAGTAATATCATTTTGTAAAAATTCTAGAAAATTGGCATTTCTAAATCATGCAAAACAAATGAAAGAAGTATAGTTTGATCAAGAACAGCAAAGGTTTAATATTACACGGAAAAGAGTAATTTTGAGAAACACTGATGTTTAATTTTATATACTAAATTTAATAACCATTTGCGATATCAGTTTCTTTCGCAGGTTAATTTTTTTCTTTTAAGGGAATGGACTTAGAGAGATGTAAAATGAAAAATGATGCTATGATGTGGAAAAATAGGCCGGAAAATCTCTATGTGTGATCATTCAAACCTGAAGTTCAGCAATTTGATAGAAATCACAAGTGACTTCTATTCAGATAAGGGAGAAATGATATATTTAAAATAAAAACAAAAGCAGGTTCGTGTTTATCAATTATAATAATTGTTATTATAAATCCATAAGGAGACTAATTAGAAATATTTTTAAGATAGATTTCGAAATTTATATGACTTATTTCAGCATATACGAGACACATGGCTTAAGTAAAAATTAAAAAAAAATATGCTATTAAAGATATTCAGGAAGCTGTAGACGTTATTCCGAATATTTAAATAATAACTTGAAAAACGTATCTCGAAAACAGCCGGGGAAGTGTAAAGGAACTACTATAGTTGAGGAAGCATGGGAGGGATTGTGGGAAGGAGGAATATAAAGAGAAGTCTGTTAAGAAACATCATTTTTAAAAATTGTGGAGAGTTGTTCTTTTTTAATCACTGACAACGAATGAAAAATTGTATAAATTGTTCAAGAAACGCAAAGGTTTAAAATTACACGGAGAAGTGTAAAATTCTGGAATTCTGATATATTATTTTTTATATTAATATTAATAACAATCTCCGATATCCATTTCTTTCGAAGGCTACGTTTTTATGGAATGGGAGTATACAGATGTCAAGGGCGACGTTTTCTAATTTTTGGATTTCAGGTCGCAGATCACCTGCATGCATGATAAGGGTAAACTGATGTTCGGCCATTTGAAAGAAGTCACAAATGATTGCTTCATCACTACATTTTCCTCTTACAGCAGCACTAATATACCGAAAATGATGCAGACATTTCGTTAAGCTTTTGATGAAAAACAGTGAACAATAAAAAATATTATTTTTCTTTATTAGCAGAAGAAATTGTGTAAAACTGTATTATGAATAGAGTTGCAAAAAGTCGGTTTATTCCCGAGTTTATTTCCAGTAGACCAGGTTTATTCTCAGGTTCATTCCTGAAAAACCGGTTTATTCCTAAAATTCCCTGTTTATTCCCGGATGTAAACCGTTTTTTTAACCTTTGCAACGCGAATTATGAATGCAATGTATGCAATTTTATGTAACTAGCTACCGTTAACGATAAATCTATTTGCAAAACTTGTTTTTGTAATGAAGAGAAGAACGTTTTCAATAGTTGCAATTAGAATCAAAAACTAAAAAAATGTCTTCATCATTTTTCGATACATTAGATGTGAGGGGCTGCCACTGGCGACTATTTTGTTTATTATTTTATCTAATATTCGTTAGATACTTAAAGATTTATAAAATATTACTTAATGGATTTATTTGAAAGTTTCTTTGTGTAAAATGATAAATCTAATAGTCACCAATTGGTAGTAATGCTGTACCTTGTTTGTGACGCATGGTTTCGGAGATTTGATGGGAATAAAGGAAATGTACACTTCTTCGTATAATTTTAGACCGAATTTCTGTAATTATACTCATAATAGAAGGAAATGAAAAAATATCGTTCGAAATTTTTAAAAAGCATTAGGAGAAGAAAATTGAAATACGCACACTGGAGCATCATTCTCTCTAAATTCAGAAATCGAAGATTCCAGGAAATGAAGACTGCATAATAAATAGACGAGAGGAAAATTCATCAAAATACCTTAAATGGAAAAATATTGTTTTTTCAATTCGTAAAGCAATATAATGAAGAAAAGCTGTATTTTTCATGCTATAGCTGGTTTGTGACAGGGAAGAATTGAAAGTGTTTACCGCATAGAATAATTATCTAAAGTATTACAAAATTTGAAAACATATGAAATTAAATTTATGGTGGATCTAGAATATTGAAAAGAAACACGAATACGGAATCATGTTTAACCATTGTTAAAATTTTATTATGGTTCTATAGGGAGACAATGTTAGAAATTTTTTTAAGACGGTATTCGATATTTCTTTGAGTAAATTGACATGTGCACATAACAAAACTTTTGCACAAATTCCAAAATGTACAGGCAAGGAAAGATACTCAGGAAACAACAGATTCTATTTCAAATTAAAAAAAAAAATATTTGACTTTCTAAGCAGGAGTTTAATGTGGATTGTTCTTCTGATGTTGCGAAGTTTGGGTGGGATTGAGGGAGTAAGGAATAAAAAGACATGTTTTTCAAGTAATATCATTTTGTAAAAATTCTAGAAAATTGGCATTTCTAAATCATGCAAAACAAATGAAAGAAGTATAGTTTGATCAAGAACAGCAAAGGTTTAAAATTACACGGAAAAGAGTAATTTTGAGAAACACTGATGTTTAATTTTATATACTAAATTTAATAACCATTTGCGATATCAGTTTCTTTCGCAGGTTAATTTTTTTCTTTTAAGGGAATGGACTTAGAGAGATGTAAAATGAAAAATGATGCTATGATGTGGAAAAATAGGCCAGAAAATCTCTATGTGTGATCATTCAAACCTGAAGTTCAGCAATTTGATAGAAATCACAAGTGACTTCTATTCAGATAAGGGAGAAATGATATATTTAAAATAAAAACAAAAGCAGGTTCGTGTTTATCAATTATAATAATTGTTATTATAAATCCATAAGGAGACTAATTAGAAATATTTTTAAGATAGATTTCGAAATTTATATGACTTATTTCAGCATATACGAGACACATGGCTTAAGTAAAAATTAAAAAAAAATATGCTATTAAAGATATTCAGGAAGCTGTAGACGTTATTCCGAATATTTAAATAATAACTTGAAAAACGTATCTCGAAAACAGCCGGGGAAGTGTAAAGGAACTACTGTAGTTGAGGAAGCATGGGAGGGATTGTGGGAAGGAGGAATATAAAGAGAAGTCTGTTAAGAAACATCATTTTTAAAAATTGTGGAGAGTTGTTCTTTTTTAATCACTGACAACGAATGAAAAATTGTATAAATTGTTCAAGAAACGCAAAGGTTTAAAATTACACGGAGAAGTGTAAAATTCTGGAATTCTGATATATTATTTTTTATATTAATATTAATAACAATCTCCGATATCCATTTCTTTCGAAGGCTACGTTTTTATGGAATGGGAGTATACAGATGTCAAGGGCGACGTTTTCTAATTTTTGGAATTCAGGTCGCAGATCACCTGCATGCATGATAAGGGTAAACTGATGTTCGGCCATTTGAAAGAAGTCACAAATGATTGCTTCATCACTACATTTTCCTCTTACAGCAGCACTAATATACCGAAAATGATGCAGACATTTCGTTAAGCTTTTGATGAAAAACAGTGAACAATAAAAAATATTATTTTTCTTTATTAGCAGAAGAAATTGTGTAAAACTGTATTATGAATAGAGTTGCAAAAAGTCGGTTTATTCCCGAGTTTATTTCCAGTAGACCAGGTTTATTCCCAGGTTCATTCCTGAAAAACCGGTTTATTCCTAAAAATCCCTGTTTATTCCCGGATGTAAACCGTTTTTTAACCTTTGCAACGCGAATTATGAATGCAATGTATGCAATTTTATGTAACTAGCTACCGTTAACGATAAATCTATTTGCAAAACCTGTTTTTGTAATGAAGAGAAGAACGTTTTCAATAGTTGCAATTAGAATCAAAAACTAAAAAAATGTCTTCATCATTTTTCGATACATTAGATGTGAGGGGCTGCCACTGGCGACTATTTTGTTTATTATTTTATCTAATATTCGTTAGATACTTAAAGATTTATAAAATATTACTTAATGGATTTATTTGAAAGTTTCTTTGTGTAAAATGATAAATCTAATAGTCACCAATTGGTAGTAATGCTGTACCTTGTTTGTGACGCATGGTTTCGGAGATTTGATGGGAATAAAGGAAATGTACACTTCTTCGTATAATTTTAGACCGAATTTCTGTAATTATACTCATAATAGAAGGAAATGAAAAAATATCGTTCGAAATTTTTAAAAAGCATTAGGAGAAGAAAATTGAAATACGCACACTGGAGCATCATTCTCTCTAAATTCAGAAATCGAAGATTCCAGGAAATGAAGACTGCATAATAAATAGACGAGAGGAAAATTTATCAAAATACCTTAAATGGAAAAATATTGTTTTTTCAATTCGTAAAGCAATATAATGAAGAAAAGCTGTATTTTTCATGCTATAGCTGGTTTGTGACAGGGAAGAATTGAAAGTGTTTACCGCATAGAATAATTATCTAAAGTATTACAAAATTTGAAAACATATGAAATTAAATTTATGGTGGATCTAGAATATTGAAAAGAAACACGAATACGGAATCATGTTTAACCATTGTTAAAATTTTATTATGGTTCTATAGGGAGACAATGTTAGAAATTTTTTTAAGACGGTATTCGATATTTCTTTGAGTAAATTGACATGTGCACATAACAAAACTTTTGCACAAATTCCAAAATGTACATGCAAGGAAAGATACTCAGGAAACAACAGATTCTATTTCAAATTAAAAAAATATATATTTGACTTTCTAAGCAGGAGTTTAATGTGGATTGTTCTTCTGATGTTGCGAAGTTTGGGTGGGATTGAGGGAGTAAGGAATAAAAAGACATGTTTTTCAAGTAATATCATTTTGTAAAAATTCTAGAAAATTGGCATTTCTAAATCATACAAAACAAATGAAAGAAGTATAGTTTGATCAAGAACAGCAAAGGTTTAAAATTACACGGAAAAGAGTAATTTTGAGAAACACTGATGTTTAATTTTATATACTAAATTTAATAACCATTTGCGATATCAGTTTCTTTCGCAGGTTAATTTTTTTCTTTTAAGGGAATGGACTTAGAGAGATGTAAAATGAAAAATGATGCTATGATGTGGAAAAATAGGCCGGAAAATCTCTATGTGTGATCATTCAAACCTGAAGTTCAGCAATTTGATAGAAATCACAAGTGACTTCTATTCAGATAAGGGAGAAATGATATATTTAAAATAAAAACAAAAGCAGGTTCGTGTTTATCAATTATAATAATTGTTATTATAAATCCATAAGGAGACTAATTAGAAATATTTTTAAGATAGATTTCGAAATTTATATGACTTATTTCAGCATATACGAGACACATGGCTTAAGTAAAAATTAAAAAAAAATATGCTATTAAAGATATTCAGGAAGCTGTAGACGTTATTCCGAATATTTAAATAATAACTTGAAAAACGTATCTCGAAAACAGCCGGGGAAGTGTAAAGGAACTACTATAGTTGAGGAAGCATGGGAGGGATTGTGGGAAGGAGGAATATAAAGAGAAGTCTGTTAAGAAACATCATTTTTAAAAATTGTGGAGAGTTGTTCTTTTTTAATCACTGACAACGAATGAAAAATTGTATAAATTGTTCAAGAAACGCAAAGGTTTAAAATTACACGGAGAAGTGTAAAATTCTGGAATTCTGATATATTATTTTTTATATTAATATTAATAACAATCTCCGATATCCATTTCTTTCGAAGGCTACGTTTTTATGGAATGGGAGTATACAGATGTCAAGGGCGACGTTTTCTAATTTTTGGAATTCAGGTCGCAGATCACCTGCATGCATGATAAGGGTAAACTGATGTTCGGCCATTTGAAAGAAGTCACAAATGATTGCTTCATCACTACATTTTCCTCTTACAGCAGCACTAATATACCGAAAATGATGCAGACATTTCGTTAAGCTTTTGATGAAAAACAGTGAACAATAAAAAATATTATTTTTCTTTATTAGCAGAAGAAATTGTGTAAAACTGTATTATGAATAGAGTTGCAAAAAGTCGGTTTATTCCCGAGTTTATTTCCAGTAGACCAGGTTTATTCCCAGGTTCATTCCTGAAAAACCGGTTTATTCCTAAAAATCCCTGTTTATTCCCGGATGTAAACCGTTTTTTTAACCTTTGCAACGCGAATTATGAATGCAATGTATGCAATTTTATGTAACTAGCTACCGTTAACGATAAATCTATTTGCAAAACCTGTTTTTGTAATGAAGAGAAGAACGTTTTCAATAGTTGCAATTAGAATCAAAAACTAAAAAAATGTCTTCATCATTTTTCGATACATTAGATGTGAGGGGCTGCCACTGGCGACTATTTTGTTTATTATTTTATCTAATATTCGTTAGATACTTAAAGATTTATAAAATATTACTTAATGGATTTATTTGAAAGTTTCTTTGTGTAAAATGATAAATCTAATAGTCACCAATTGGTGGTAATGCTGTACCTTGTTTGTGACGCATGGTTTCGGAGATTTGATGGGAATAAAGGAAATGTACACTTCTTCGTATAATTTTAGACCGAATTTCTGTAATTATACTCATAATAGAAGGAAATGAAAAAATATCGTTCGAAATTTTTAAAAAGCATTAGGAGAAGAAAATTGAAATACGCACACTGGAGCATCATTCTCTCTAAATTCAGAAATCGAAGATTCCAGGAAATGAAGACTGCATAATAAATAGACGAGAGGAAAATTTATCAAAATACCTTAAATGGAAAAATATTGTTTTTTCAATTCGTAAAGCAATATAATGAAGAAAAGCTGTATTTTTCATGCTATAGCTGGTTTGTGACAGGGAAGAATTGAAAGTGTTTACCGCATAGAATAATTATCTAAAGTATTACAAAATTTGAAAACATATGAAATTAAATTTATGGTGGATCTAGAATATTGAAAAGAAACACGAATACGGAATCATGTTTAACCATTGTTAAAATTTTATTATGGTTCTATAGGGAGACAATGTTAGAAATTTTTTTAAGACGGTATTCGATATTTCTTTGAGTAAATTGACATGTGCACATAACAAAACTTTTGCACAAATTCCAAAATGTACATGCAAGGAAAGATACTCAGGAAACAACAGATTCTATTTCAAATTAAAAAAAAATATATTTGACTTTCTAAGCAGGAGTTTAATGTGGATTGTTCTTCTGATGTTGCGAAGTTTGGGTGGGATTGAGGGAGTAAGGAATAAAAAGACATGTTTTTCAAGTAATATCATTTTGTAAAAATTCTAGAAAATTGGCATTTCTAAATCATACAAAACAAATGAAAGAAGTATAGTTTGATCAAGAACAGCAAAGGTTTAAAATTACACGGAAAAGAGTAATTTTGAGAAACACTGATGTTTAATTTTATATACTAAATTTAATAACCATTTGCGATATCAGTTTCTTTCGCAGGTTAATTTTTTTCTTTTAAGGGAATGGACTTAGAGAGATGTAAAATGAAAAATGATGCTATGATGTGGAAAAATAGGCCGGAAAATCTCTATGTGTGATCATTCAAACCTGAAGTTCAGCAGTTTGATAGAAATCACAAGTGACTTCTATTCAGATAAGGGAGAAATGATATATTTAAAATAAAAACAAAAGCAGGTTCGTGTTTATCAATTATAATAATTGTTATTATAAATCCATAAGGAGACTAATTAGAAATATTTTTAAGATAGATTTCGAAATTTATATGACTTATTTCAGCATATACGAGACACATGGCTTAAGTAAAAATTAAAAAAAAATATGCTATTAAAGATATTCAGGAAGCTGTAGACGTTATTCCGAATATTTAAATAATAACTTGAAAAACGTATCTCGAAAACAGCCGGGGAAGTGTAAAGGAACTACTATAGTTGAGGAAGCATGGGAGGGATTGTGGGAAGGAGGAATATAAAGAGAAGTCTGTTAAGAAACATCATTTTTAAAAATTGTGGAGAGTTGTTCTTTTTTAATCACTGACAACGAATGAAAAATTGTATAAATTGTTCAAGAAACGCAAAGGTTTAAAATTACACGGAGAAGTGTAAAATTCTGGAATTCTGATATATTATTTTTTATATTAATATTAATAACAATCTCCGATATCCATTTCTTTCGAAGGCTACGTTTTTATGGAATGGGAGTATACAGATGTCAAGGGCGACGTTTTCTAATTTTTGGAATTCAGGTCGCAGATCACCTGCATGCATGATAAGGGTAAACTGATGTTCGGCCATTTGAAAGAAGTCACAAATGATTGCTTCATCACTACATTTTCCTCTTACAGCAGCACTAATATACCGAAAATGATGCAGACATTTCGTTAAGCTTTTGATGAAAAACAGTGAACAATAAAAAATATTATTTTTCTTTATTAGCAGAAGAAATTGTGTAAAACTGTATTATGAATAGAGTTGCAAAAAGTCGGTTTATTCCCGAGTTTATTTCCAGTAGACCAGGTTTATTCCCAGGTTCATTCCTGAAAAACCGGTTTATTCCTAAAAATTCCTGTTTATTCCCGGATGTAAACCGTTTTTTTAACCTTTGCAACGCGAATTATGAATGCAATGTATGCAATTTTATGTAACTAGCTACCGTTAAAGATAAATCTATTTGCAAAACCTGTTTTTGTAATGAAGAGAAGAACGTTTTTAATAGTTGCAATTAGAATCAAAAACTAAAAAAATGTCTTCATCATTTTTCGATACATTAGATGTGATGGGCTGCCACTGGCGACTATTTTGTTTATTATTTTATCTAATATTCGTTAGATACTTAAAGATTTATAAAATATTACTTAATGGATTTATTTGAAAGTTTCTTTGTGTAAAATGATAAATCTAATAGTCACCAATTGGTAGTAATGCTGTACCTTGTTTGTGACGCATGTTTTCGGAGATTTGATGGGAATAAAGGAAATGTACACTTCTTCGTATAATTTTAGACCGAATTTCTGTAATTATACTCATAATAGAAGGAAATGTAAAAATATCGTTCGAAATTTTTAAAAAGCATTAGGAGAAGAAAATTGAAATACGCACACTGGAGCGTCATTCTCTCTAAATTCAGAAGTCGAAGATTCCAGGAAATGAAGACTGCATAATAAATAGACGAGAGGAAAATTTATCAAAATACCTTAAATGGAAAAATATTGTTTTTTCAACTTGTAAAGCAATATAATGAAGAAAAGCTGTATTTTTCATGCTATAGCTGGTTTGTGACAGGGAAGAATTGAAAGTGTTTACCGCATAGAATAATTATCTAAAGTATTACAAAATTTGAAAACATATGAAATTAAATTTATGGTGGATCTAGAATATTGAAAAGAAACACGAATACGGAATCATGTTTAACCATTGTTAAAATTTTATTATGGTTCTACAGGGAGACAATGTTAGAAATTTTTTTAAGACGGTATTCGATATTTATTTGAGTAAATTGACATGTGCACATAACAAAACTTTTGCACAAATTCCAAAATGTACATGCAAGGAAAGATACTCAGGAAACAACAGATTCTATTTCAAATTAAAAAAAAAATATTTGACTTTCTAAGCAGGAGTTTAATGTGGATGGTTCTTCTGATGTTGCGAAGTTTGGGTGGGATTGAGGGAGTAAGGAATAAAAAGACATGTTTTTCAAGTAATATCATTTTGTAAAAATTCTAGAAAATTGGCATTTCTAAATCATGCAAAACAAATGAAAGAAGTATAGTTTGATCAAGAACAGCAAAGGTTTAAAATTACACGGAAAAGAGTAATTTTGAGAAACACTGATGTTTAATTTTATATACTAAATTTAATAACCATTTGCGATATCAGTTTCTTTCGCAGGTTAATTTTTTTCTTTTAAGGGAATGGACTTAGAGAGATGTAAAATGAAAAATGATGCTATGATGTGGAAAAATAGGCCAGAAAATCTCTATGTGTGATCATTCAAACCTGAAGTTCAGCAATTTGATAGAAATCACAAGTGACTTCTTTTCAGATAAGGGAGAAATGATATATTTAAAATAAAAACAAAAGCAGGTTCGTGTTTATCAATTATAATAATTGTTATTATAAATCCATAAGGAGACTAATTAGAAATATTTTTAAGATAGATTTCGAAATTTATATGACTTATTTCAGCATATACGAGACACATGGCTTAAGTAAAAATTAAAAAAAAATATGCTATTAAAGATATTCAGGAAGCTGTAGACGTTATTCCGAATATTTAAATAATAACTTGAAAAACGTATCTCGAAAACAGCCGGGCAAGTGTAAAGGAACTACTATAGTTGAGGAAGCATGGGAGGGATTGTGGGAAGGAGGAATATAAAGAGAAGTCTGTTAAGAAACATCATTTTTAAAAATTGTGGAGAGTTGTTCTTTTTTAATCACTGACAACGAATGAAAAATTGTATAAATTGTTCAAGAAACGCAAAGGTTTAAAATTACACGGAGAAGTGTAAAATTCTGGAATTCTGATATATTATTATTTATATTAATATTAATAACAATCTCCGATATCCATTTCTTTCGAAGGCTACGTTTTTATGGAATGGGAGTATACAGATGTCAAGGGCGACGTTTTCTAATTTTTGGAATTCCGGTCGCAGATCACCTGCATGCATGATAAGGGTAAACTGATGTTCGGCCATTTGAAAGAAGTCACAAATGATTGCTTCATCACTACATTTTCCTCTTACAGCAGCACTAATATACCGAAAATGATGCAGACATTTCGTTAAGCTTTTGATGAAAAACAGTGAACAATAAAAAATATTATTTTTCTTTATTAGCAGAAGAAATTGTGTAAAACTGTATTATGAATAGAGTTGAAAAAAGTCGGTTTATTCCCGAGTTTATTTCCAGTAGATCAGGTTTATTCCCAGGTTCATTCCTGAAAAACCGGTTTATTCCTAAAAATCCCTGTTTATTCCCGGATGTAAACCGTTTTTTTAACCTTTGCAACGCGAATTATGAATTCAATGTATGCAATTTTATGTAACTAGCTACCGTTAACGATAAATCTATTTGCAAAACCTGTTTTTGTAATGAAGAGAAGAACGTTTTCAATAGTTGCAATTAGAATCAAAAACTAAAAAAATGTCTTCATCATTTTTCGATACATTAGATGTGAGGGGCTGCCACTGGCGACTATTTTGTTTATTATTTTATCTAATATTCGTTAGATACTTAAAGATTTATAAAATATTACTTAATGGATTTATTTGAAAGTTTCTTTGTGTAAAATGATAAATCTAATAGTCACCAATTGGTAGTAATGCTGTACCTTGTTTGTGACGCATGGTTTCGGAGATTTGATGGGAATAAAGGAAATGTACACTTCTTCGTATAATTTTAGACCGAATTTCTGTAATTATACTCATAATAGAAGGAAATGAAAAAATATCGTTCGAAATTTTTAAAAAGCATTAGGAGAAGAAAATTGAAATACGCACACTGGAGCATCATTCTCTCTAAATTCAGAAATCGAAGATTCCAGGAAATGAAGACTGCATAATAAATAGACGAGAGGAAAATTTATCAAAATACCTTAAATGGAAAAATATTGTTTTTTCAATTCGTAAAGCAATATAATGAAGAAAAGCTGTATTTTTCATGCTATAGCTGGTTTGTGACAGGGAAGAATTGAAAGTGTTTACCGCATAGAATAATTATCTAAAGTATTACAAAATTTGAAAACATATGAAATTAAATTTATGGTGGATCTAGAATATTGAAAAGAAACACGAATACGGAATCATGTTTAACCATTGTTAAAATTTTATTATGGTTCTATAGGGAGACAATGTTAGAAATTTTTTTAAGACGGTATTCGATATTTCTTTGAGTAAATTGACATGTGCACATAACAAAACTTTTGCACAAATTCCAAAATGTACATGCAAGGAAAGATACTCAGGAAACAACAGATTCTATTTCAAATTAAAAAAAAAAAATATTTGACTTTCTAAGCAGGAGTTTAATGTGGATTGTTCTTCTGATGTTGCGAAGTTTGGGTGGGATTGAGGGAGTAAGGAATAAAAAGACATGTTTTTCAAGTAATATCATTTTGTAAAAATTCTAGAAAATTGGCATTTCTAAATCATGCAAAACAAATGAAAGAAGTATAGTTTGATCAAGAACAGCAAAGGTTTAATATTACACGGAAAAGAGTAATTTTGAGAAACACTGATGTTTAATTTTATATACTAAATTTAATAACCATTTGCGATATCAGTTTCTTTCGCAGGTTAATTTTTTTCTTTTAAGGGAATGGACTTAGAGAGATGTAAAATGAAAAATGATGCTATGATGTGGAAAAATAGGCCGGAAAATCTCTATGTGTGATCATTCAAACCTGAAGTTCAGCAATTTGATAGAAATCACAAGTGACTTCTATTCAGATAAGGGAGAAATGATATATTTAAAATAAAAACAAAAGCAGGTTCGTGTTTATCAATTATAATAATTGTTATTATAAATCCATAAGGAGACTAATTAGAAATATTTTTAAGATAGATTTCGAAATTTATATGACTTATTTCAGCATATACGAGACACATGGCTTAAGTAAAAATTAAAAAAAAATATGCTATTAAAGATATTCAGGAAGCTGTAGACGTTATTCCGAATATTTAAATAATAACTTGAAAAACGTATCTCGAAAACAGCCGGGGAAGTGTAAAGGAACTACTATAGTTGAAGAAGCATGGGAGGGATTGTGGGAAGGAGGAATATAAAGAGAAGTCTGTTAAGAAACATCATTTTTAAAAATTGTGGAGAGTTGTTCTTTTTTAATCACTGACAACGAATGAAAAATTGTATAAATTGTTCAAGAAACGCAAAGGTTTAAAATTACACGGATAAGTGTAAAATTCTGGAATTCTGATATATTATTTTTTATATTAATATTAATAACAATCTCCGATATCCATTTCTTTCGAAGGCTACGTTTTTATGGAATGGGAGTATACAGATGTCAAGGGCGACGTTTTCTAATTTTTGGAATTCAGGTCGCAGATCACCTGCATGCATGATAAGGGTAAACTGATGTTCGGCCATTTGAAAGAAGTCACAAATGATTGCTTCATCACTACATTTTCCTCTTACAGCAGCACTAATATACCGAAAATGATGCAGACATTTCGTTAAGCTTTTGATGAAAAACAGTGAACAATAAAAAATATTATTTTTCTTTATTAGCAGAAGAAATTGTGTAAAACTGTATTATGAATAGAGTTGCAAAAAGTCGGTTTATTCCCGAGTTTATTTCCAGTAGACCAGGTTTATTCCCAGGTTCATTCCTGAAAAACCGGTTTATTCCTAAAAATCCCTGTTTATTCCCGGATGTAAACCGTTTTTTTAACCTTTGCAACGCGAATTATGAATGCAATGAATGCAATTTTATGTAACTAGCTACCGTTAACGATAAATCTATTTGCAAAACCTGTTTTTGTAATGAAGAGAAGAACGTTTTCAATAGTTGCAATTAGAATCAAAAACTAAAAAAATGTCTTCATCATTTTTCGATACATTAGATGTGAGGGGCTGCCACTGGCGACTATTTTGTTTATTATTTTATCTAATATTCGTTAGATACTTAAAGATTTATAAAATATTACTTAATGGATTTATTTGAAAGTTTCTTTGTGTAAAATGATAAATCTAATAGTCACCAATTGGTAGTAATGCTGTACCTTGTTTGTGACGCATGGTTTCGGAGATTTGATGGGAATAAAGGAAATGTACACTTCTTCGTATAATTTTAGACCGAATTTCTGTAATTATACTCATAATAGAAGGAAATGAAAAAATATCGTTCGAAATTTTTAAAAAGCATTAGGAGAAGAAAATTGAAATACGCACACTGGAGCATCATTCTCTCTAAATTCAGAAATCGAAGATTCCAGGAAATGAAGACTGCATAATAAATAGACGAGAGGAAAATTTATCAAAATACCTTAAATGGAAAAATATTGTTTTTTCAATTCGTAAAGCAATATAATGAAGAAAAGCTGTATTTTTCATGCTATAGCTGGTTTGTGACAGGGAAGAATTGAAAGTGTTTACCGCATAGAATAATTATCTAAAGTATTACAAAATTTGAAAACATATGAAATTAAATTTATGGTGGATCTAGAATATTGAAAAGAAACACGAATACGGAATCATGTTTAACCATTGTTAAAATTTTATTATGGTTCTATAGGGAGACAATGTTAGAAATTTTTTAAGACGGTATTCGATATTTCTTTGAGTAAATTGACATGTGCACATAAGAAAACTTTTGCACAAATTCCAAAATGTACATGCAAGGAAAGATACTCAGGAAACAACAGATTCTATTTCAAATTAAAAAAAAAAATATTTGACTTTCTAAGCAGGAGTTTAATGTGGATTGTTCTTCTGATGTTGCGAAGT
This sequence comes from Maratus speculifer, assembly GCA_964019185.1. Taxonomy (NCBI): domain Eukaryota; kingdom Metazoa; phylum Arthropoda; class Arachnida; order Araneae; family Salticidae; genus Maratus; species Maratus speculifer. The sequence goes on along the minus strand of OZ025303.1, from coordinate 121,604,425 downwards.
TTGGGTGGGATTGAGGGAGTAAGGAATAAAAAGACATGTTTTTCAAGTAATATCATTTTGTAAAAATTCTAGAAAATTGGCATTTCTAAATCATGCAAAACAAATGAAAGAAGTATAGTTTGATCAAGAACAGCAAAGGTTTAAAATTACACGGAAAAGAGTAATTTTGAGAAACACTGATGTTTAATTTTATATACTAAATTTAATAGCCATTTGCGATATCAGTTTCTTTCGCAGGTTAATTTTTTTCTTTTAAGGGAATGGACTTAGAGAGATGTAAAATGAAAAATGATGCTATGATGTGGAAAAATAGGCCAGAAAATCTCTATGTGTGATCATTCAAACCTGAAGTTCAGCAATTTGATAGAAATCACAAGTGACTTCTATTCAGATAAGGGAGAAATGATATATTTAAAATAAAAACAAAAGCAGGTTCGTGTTTATCAATTATAATAATTGTTATTATAAATCCATAAGGAGACTAATTAGAAATATTTTTAAGATAGATTTCGAAATTTATATGACTTATTTCAGCATATACGAGACACATGGCTTAAGTAAAAATTAAAAAAAAATATGCTATTAAAGATATTCAGGAAGCTGTAGACGTTATTCCGAATATTTAAATAATAACTTGAAAAACGTATCTCGAAAACAGCCGGGGAAGTGTAAAGGAACTACTATAGTTGAGGAAGCATGGGAGGGATTGTGGGAAGGAGGAATATAAAGAGAAGTCTGTTAAGAAACATCATTTTTAAAAATTGTGGAGAGTTGTTCTTTTTTAATCACTGACAACGAATGAAAAATTGTATAAATTGTTCAAGAAACGCAAAGGTTTAAAATTACACGGAGAAGTGTAAAATTCTGGAATTCTGATATATTATTTTTTATATTAATATTAATAACAATCTCCGATATCCATTTCTTTCGAAGGCTACGTTTTTATGGAATGGGAGTATACAGATGTCAAGGGCGACGTTTTCTAATTTTTGGAATTCAGGTCGCAGATCACCTGCATGCATGATAAGGGTAAACTGATGTTCGGCCATTTGAAAGAAGTCACAAATGATTGCTTCATCACTACATTTTCCTCTTACAGCAGCACTAATATACCGAAAATGATGCAGACATTTCGTTAAGCTTTTGATGAAAAACAGTGAACAATAAAAAATATTATTTTTCTTTATTAGCAGAAGAAATTGTGTAAAACTGTATTATGAATAGAGTTGCAAAAAGTCGGTTTATTCCCGAGTTTATTTCCAGTAGACCAGGTTTATTCCCAGGTTCATTCCTGAAAAACCGGTTTATTCCTAAAAATTCCTGTTTATTCCCGGATGTAAACCGTTTTTTTAACCTTTGCAACGCGAATTATGAATTCAATGTATGCAATTTTATGTAACTAGCTACCGTTAACGATAAATCTATTTGCAAAACCTGTTTTTGTAATGAAGAGAAGAACGTTTTCAATAGTTGCAATTAGAATCAAAAACTAAAAAAATGTCTTCATCATTTTTCGATACATTAGATGTGAGGGGCTGCCACTGGCGACTATTTTGTTTATTATTTTATCTAATATTCGTTAGATACTTAAAGATTTATAAAATATTACTTAATGGATTTATTTGAAAGTTTCTTTGTGTAAAATGATAAATCTAATAGTCACCAATTGGTAGTAATGCTGTACCTTGTTTGTGACGCATGGTTTCGGAGATTTGATGGGAATAAAGGAAATGTACACTTCTTCGTATAATTTTAGACCGAATTTCTGTAATTATACTCATAATAGAAGGAAATGAAAAAATATCGTTCGAAATTTTTAAAAAGCATTAGGAGAAGAAAATTGAAATACGCACACTGGAGCGTCATTCTCTCTAAATTCAGAAATCGAAGATTCCAGGAAATGAAGACTGCATAATAAATAGACGAGAGGAAAATTTATCAAAATACCTTAAATGGAAAAATATTGTTTTTTCAATTTGTAAAGCAATATAATGAAGAAAAGCTGTATTTTTCATGCTATAGCTGGTTTGTGACAGGGAAGAATTGAAAGTGTTTACCGCATAGAATAATTATCTAAAGTATTACAAAATTTGAAAACATATGAAATTAAATTTATGGTGGATCTAGAATATTGAAAAGAAACACGAATACGGAATCATGTTTAACCATTGTTAAAATTTTATTATGGTTCTATAGGGAGACAATGTTAGAAATTTTTTAAGACGGTATTCGATATTTCTTTGAGTAAATTGACATGTGCACATAACAAAACTTTTGCACAAATTCCAAAATGTACATGCAAGGAAAGATACTCAGGAAACAACAGATTCTATTTCAAATAAAAAAAAAAATATTTGACTTTCTAAGCAGGAGTTTAATGTGGATGGTTCTTCTGATGTTGCGAAGTTTGGGTGGGATTGAGGGAGTAAGGAATAAAAAGACATGTTTTTCAAGTAATATCATTTTGTAAAAATTCTAGAAAATTGGCATTTCTAAATCATGCAAAACAAATGAAAGAAGTATAGTTTGATCAAGAACAGCAAAGGTTTAAAATTACACGGAAAAGAGTAATTTTGAGGTACTCTGATGTTTAATTTTATATACTAAATTTAATAACCATTTGCGATATCAGTTTCTTTCGCAGGTTAATTTTTTTCTTTTAAGGGAATGGACTTAGAGAGATGTAAAATGAAAAATGATGCTATGATGTGGAAAAATAGGCCAGAAAATCTCTATGTGTGATCATTCAAACCTGAAGTTCAGCAATTTGATAGAAATCACAAGTGACTTCTTTTCAGATAAGGGAGAAATGATATATTTAAAATAAAAACAAAAGCAGGTTCGTGTTTATCAATTATAATAATTGTTATTATAAATCCATAAGGAGACTAATTAGAAATTTTTTTAAGATAGATTTCGAAATTTATATGACTTATTTCAGCATATACGAGACACATGGCTTAAGTAAAAATTAAAAAAAAATATGCTATTAAAGATATTCAGGAAGCTGTAGACGTTATTCCGAATATTTAAATAATAACTTGAAAAACGTATCTCGAAAACAGCCGGGCAAGTGTAAAGGAACTACTATAGTTGAGGAAGCATGGGAGGGATTGTGGGAAGGAGGAATATAAAGAGAAGTCTGTTAAGAAACATCATTTTTAAAAATTGTGGAGAGTTGTTCTTTTTTAATCACTGACAACGAATGAAAAATTGTATAAATTGTTCAAGAAACGCAAAGGTTTAAAATTACACGGATAAGTGTAAAATTCTGGAATTCTGATATATTATTTTTTATATTAATATTAATAACAATCTCCGATATCCATTTCTTTCGAAGGCTACGTTTTTATGGAATGGGAGTATACAGATGTCAAGGGCGACGTTTTCTAATTTTTGGAATTCAGGTCGCAGATCACCTGCATGCATGATAAGGGTAAACTGATGTTCGGCCATTTGAAAGAAGTCACAAATGATTGCTTCATCACTACATTTTCCTCTTACAGCAGCACTAATATACCGAAAATGATGCAGACATTTCGTTAAGCTTTTGATGAAAAACAGTGAACAATAAAAAATATTATTTTTCTTTATTAGCAGAAGAAATTGTGTAAAACTGTATTATGAATAGAGTTGCAAAAAGTCGGTTTATTCCCGAGTTTATTTCCAGTAGACCAGGTTTATTCCCAGGTTCATTCCTGAAAAACCGGTTTATTCCTAAAAATCCCTGTTTATTCCCGGATGTAAACCGTTTTTTTAACCTTTGCAACGCGAATTATGAATGCAATGAATGCAATTTTATGTAACTAGCTACCGTTAACGATAAATCTATTTGCAAAACCTGTTTTTGTAATGAAGAGAAGAACGTTTTCAATAGTTGCAATTAGAATCAAAAACTAAAAAAATGTCTTCATCATTTTTCGATACATTAGATGTGAGGGGCTGCCACTGGCGACTATTTTGTTTATTATTTTATCTAATATTCGTTAGATACTTAAAGATTTATAAAATATTACTTAATGGATTTATTTGAAAGTTTCTTTGTGTAAAATGATAAATCTAATAGTCACCAATTGGTAGTAATGCTGTACCTTGTTTGTGACGCATGGTTTCGGAGATTTGATGGGAATAAAGGAAATGTACACTTCTTCGTATAATTTTAGACCGAATTTCTGTAATTATACTCATAATAGAAGGAAATGAAAAAATATCGTTCGAAATTTTTAAAAAGCATTAGGAGAAGAAAATTGAAATACGCACACTGGAGCATCATTCTCTCTAAATTCAGAAATCGAAGATTCCAGGAAATGAAGACTGCATAATAAATAGACGAGAGGAAAATTTATCAAAATACCTTAAATGGAAAAATATTGTTTTTTCAATTCGTAAAGCAATATAATGAAGAAAAGCTGTATTTTTCATGCTATAGCTGGTTTGTGACAGGGAAGAATTGAAAGTGTTTACCGCATAGAATAATTATCTAAAGTATTACAAAATTTGAAAACATATGAAATTAAATTTATGGTGGATCTAGAATATTGAAAAGAAACACGAATACGGAATCATGTTTAACCATTGTTAAAATTTTATTATGGTTCTATAGGGAGACAATGTTAGAAATTTTTTAAGACGGTATTCGATATTTCTTTGAGTAAATTGACATGTGCACATAAGAAAACTTTTGCACAAATTCCAAAATGTACATGCAAGGAAAGATACTCAGGAAACAACAGATTCTATTTCAAATTAAAAAAAAAAATATTTGACTTTCTAAGCAGGAGTTTAATGTGGATTGTTCTTCTGATGTTGCGAAGTTTGGGTGGGATTGAGGGAGTAAGGAATAAAAAGACATGTTTTTCAAGTAATATCATTTTGTAAAAATTCTAGAAAATTGGCATTTCTAAATCATGCAAAACAAATGAAAGAAGTATAGTTTGATCAAGAACAGCAAAGGTTTAAAATTACACGGAAAAGAGTAATTTTGAGAAACACTGATGTTTAATTTTATATACTAAATTTAATAGCCATTTGCGATATCAGTTTCTTTCGCAGGTTAATTTTTTTCTTTTAAGGGAATGGACTTAGAGAGATGTAAAATGAAAAATGATGCTATGATGTGGAAAAATAGGCCAGAAAATCTCTATGTGTGATCATTCAAACCTGAAGTTCAGCAATTTGATAGAAATCACAAGTGACTTCTATTCAGATAAGGGAGAAATGATATATTTAAAATAAAAACAAAAGCAGGTTCGTGTTTATCAATTATAATAATTGTTATTATAAATCCATAAGGAGACTAATTAGAAATATTTTTAAGATAGATTTCGAAATTTATATGACTTATTTCAGCATATACGAGACACATGGCTTAAGTAAAAATTAAAAAAAAATATGCTATTAAAGATATTCAGGAAGCTGTAGACGTTATTCCGAATATTTAAATAATAACTTGAAAAACGTATCTCGAAAACAGCCGGGGAAGTGTAAAGGAACTACTATAGTTGAGGAAGCATGGGAGGGATTGTGGGAAGGAGGAATATAAAGAGAAGTCTGTTAAGAAACATCATTTTTAAAAATTGTGGAGAGTTGTTCTTTTTTAATCACTGACAACGAATGAAAAATTGTATAAATTGTTCAAGAAACGCAAAGGTTTAAAATTACACGGAGAAGTGTAAAATTCTGGAATTCTGATATATTATTTTTTATATTAATATTAATAACAATCTCCGATATCCATTTCTTTCGAAGGCTACGTTTTTATGGAATGGGAGTATACAGATGTCAAGGGCGACGTTTTCTAATTTTTGGAATTCAGGTCGCAGATCACCTGCATGCATGATAAGGGTAAACTGATGTTCGGCCATTTGAAAGAAGTCACAAATGATTGCTTCATCACTACATTTTCCTCTTACAGCAGCACTAATATACCGAAAATGATGCAGACATTTCGTTAAGCTTTTGATGAAAAACAGTGAACAATAAAAAATATTATTTTTCTTTATTAGCAGAAGAAATTGTGTAAAACTGTATTATGAATAGAGTTGCAAAAAGTCGGTTTATTCCCGAGTTTATTTCCAGTAGACCAGGTTTATTCCCAGGTTCATTCCTGAAAAACCGGTTTATTCCTAAAAATTCCTGTTTATTCCCGGATGTAAACCGTTTTTTTAACCTTTGCAACGCGAATTATGAATTCAATGTATGCAATTTTATGTAACTAGCTACCGTTAACGATAAATCTATTTGCAAAACCTGTTTTTGTAATGAAGAGAAGAACGTTTTCAATAGTTGCAATTAGAATCAAAAACTAAAAAAATGTCTTCATCATTTTTCGATACATTAGATGTGAGGGGCTGCCACTGGCGACTATTTTGTTTATTATTTTATCTAATATTCGTTAGATACTTAAAGATTTATAAAATATTACTTAATGGATTTATTTGAAAGTTTCTTTGTGTAAAATGATAAATCTAATAGTCACCAATTGGTAGTAATGCTGTACCTTGTTTGTGACGCATGGTTTCGGAGATTTGATGGGAATAAAGGAAATGTACACTTCTTCGTATAATTTTAGACCGAATTTCTGTAATTATACTCATAATAGAAGGAAATGAAAAAATATCGTTCGAAATTTTTAAAAAGCATTAGGAGAAGAAAATTGAAATACGCACACTGGAGCGTCATTCTCTCTAAATTCAGAAATCGAAGATTCCAGGAAATGAAGACTGCATAATAAATAGACGAGAGGAAAATTTATCAAAATACCTTAAATGGAAAAATATTGTTTTTTCAATTTGTAAAGCAATATAATGAAGAAAAGCTGTATTTTTCATGCTATAGCTGGTTTGTGACAGGGAAGAATTGAAAGTGTTTACCGCATAGAATAATTATCTAAAGTATTACAAAATTTGAAAACATATGAAATTAAATTTATGGTGGATCTAGAATATTGAAAAGAAACACGAATACGGAATCATGTTTAACCATTGTTAAAATTTTATTATGGTTCTATAGGGAGACAATGTTAGAAATTTTTTAAGACGGTATTCGATATTTCTTTGAGTAAATTGACATGTGCACATAACAAAACTTTTGCACAAATTCCAAAATGTACATGCAAGGAAAGATACTCAGGAAACAACAGATTCTATTTCAAATAAAAAAAAAAATATTTGACTTTCTAAGCAGGAGTTTAATGTGGATGGTTCTTCTGATGTTGCGAAGTTTGGGTGGGATTGAGGGAGTAAGGAATAAAAAGACATGTTTTTCAAGTAATATCATTTTGTAAAAATTCTAGAAAATTGGCATTTCTAAATCATGCAAAACAAATGAAAGAAGTATAGTTTGATCAAGAACAGCAAAGGTTTAAAATTACACGGAAAAGAGTAATTTTGAGGTACTCTGATGTTTAATTTTATATACTAAATTTAATAACCATTTGCGATATCAGTTTCTTTCGCAGGTTAATTTTTTTCTTTTAAGGGAATGGACTTAGAGAGATGTAAAATGAAAAATGATGCTATGATGTGGAAAAATAGGCCAGAAAATCTCTATGTGTGATCATTCAAACCTGAAGTTCAGCAATTTGATAGAAATCACAAGTGACTTCTTTTCAGATAAGGGAGAAATGATATATTTAAAATAAAAACAAAAGCAGGTTCGTGTTTATCAATTATAATAATTGTTATTATAAATCCATAAGGAGACTAATTAGAAATTTTTTTAAGATAGATTTCGAAATTTATATGACTTATTTCAGCATATACGAGACACATGGCTTAAGTAAAAATTAAAAAAAAATATGCTATTAAAGATATTCAGGAAGCTGTAGACGTTATTCCGAATATTTAAATAATAACTTGAAAAACGTATCTCGAAAACAGCCGGGCAAGTGTAAAGGAACTACTATAGTTGAGGAAGCATGGGAGGGATTGTGGGAAGGAGGAATATAAAGAGAAGTCTGTTAAGAAACATCATTTTTAAAAATTGTGGAGAGTTGTTCTTTTTTAATCACTGACAACGAATGAAAAATTGTATAAATTGTTCAAGAAACGCAAAGGTTTAAAATTACACGGAGAAGTGTAAAATTCTGGAATTCTGATATATTATTTTTTATATTAATATTAATAACAATCTCCGATATCCATTTCTTTCGAAGGCTACGTTTTTATGGAATGGGAGTATACAGATGTCAAGGGCGACGTTTTCTAATTTTTGGAATTCAGGTCGCAGATCACCTGCATGCATGATAAGGGTAAACTGATGTTCGGCCATTTGAAAGAAGTCACAAATGATTGCTTCATCACTACATTTTCCTCTTACAGCAGCACTAATATACCGAAAATGATGCAGACATTTCGTTAAGCTTTTGATGAAAAACAGTGAACAATAAAAAATATTATTTTTCTTTATTAGCAGAAGAAATTGTGTAAAACTGTATTATGAATAGAGTTGCAAAAAGTCGGTTTATTCCCGAGTTTATTTCCAGTAGACCAGGTTTATTCCCAGGTTCATTCCTGAAAAACCGGTTTATTCCTAAAAATCCCTGTTTATTCCCGGATGTAAACCGTTTTTTTAACCTTTGCAACGCGAATTATGAATTCAATGTATGCAATTTTATGTAACTAGCTACCGTTAACGATAAATCTATTTGCAAAACCTGTTTTTGTAATGAAGAGAAGAACGTTTTCAATAGTTGCAATTAGAATCAAAAACTAAAAAAATGTCTTCATCATTTTTCGATACATTAGATGTGAGGGGCTGCCACTGGCGACTATTTTGTTTATTATTTTATCTAATATTCGTTAGATACTTAAAGATTTATAAAATATTACTTAATGGATTTATTTGAAAGTTTCTTTGTGTAAAATGATAAATCTAATAGTCACCAATTGGTAGTAATGCTGTACCTTGTTTGTGACGCATGGTTTCGGAGATTTGATGGGAATAAAGGAAATGTACACTTCTTCGTATAATTTTAGACCGAATTTCTGTAATTATACTCATAATAGAAGGAAATGAAAAAATATCGTTCGAAATTTTTAAAAAGCATTAGGAGAAGAAAATTGAAATACGCACACTGGAGCATCATTCTCTCTAAATTCAGAAATCGAAGATTGCAGGAAATGAAGACTGCATAATAAATAGACGAGAGGAAAATTTATCAAAATACTTTAAATGGAAAAATATTGTTTTTTCAATTCGTAAAGCAACATAATGAAGAAAAGCTGTATTTTTCATGCTATAGCTGGTTTGTGACAGGGAAGAATTGAAAGTGTTTACCGCATAGAATAATTATCTAAAGTATTACAAAATTTGAAAACATATGAAATTAAATTTATGGTGGATCTAGAATATTGAAAAGAAACACGAATACGGAACCATGTTTAACCATTGTTAAAATTTTATTATGGTTCTATAGGGAGACAATGTTAGAAACTTTTTTAAGACGGTATTCGATATTTCTTTGAGTAAATTGACATGTGCACATAACAAAACTTTTGCACAAATTCCAAAATGTATATGCAAGGAAAGATACTCAGGAAACAACAGATTCTATTTCAAATTAAAAAAAAAATATTTGACTTTCTAAGCAGGAGTTTAATGTGGATGGTTCTTCTGATGTTGCGAAGTTTGGGTGGGATTGAGGGAGTAAGGAATAAAAAGACATGTTTTTCAAGTAATATCATTTTGTAAAAATTCTAGAAAATTGGCATTCCTAAATCATGCAAAACAAATGAAAGAAGTATAGTTTGATCAAGAACAGCAAAGGCTTAAAATTACACGGAAAAGAGTAATTTTGAGAAACACTGATGTTTAATTTTATATACTAAATTTAATAACCATTTGCGATATCAGTTTCTTTCGCAGGTTAATTTTTTTCTTTTAAGGGAATGGACTTAGAGAGATGTAAAATGAAAAATGATGATATGATGTGGAAAACTAGGCCAGAAAATCTCTATGTGTGATCATTCAAACCTGAAGTTCAGCAATTTGATAGAAATTACAAGTGACTTCTATTCAGATAAGGGAGAAATGACATATTTAAAATAAAAACAAAAGCAGGTTCGTGTTTATCAATTATAATAATTGTTATTATAAATCCATAAGGAAACTAATTAGAAATATTTTTAAGATAGATTTCGACATTTATATGACTTATTTCAGCATATACGAGACACATGGCTTAAGTAAAAATTAAAAAAAATATGCTATTAAAGATATTCAGGAAGCTGTAGACGTTATTCCGAATCTTTAAATAATAACTTGAAAAACGTATCTCGAAAACAGCCGGGGAAGTGTAAAGGAACTACTATAGTTGAGGAAGCATGGGAGGGATTGTGGGAAGGAGGAATATAAAGAGAAGTCTGTTAAGAAACATCATTTTTAAAAATTGTGGAGAGTTGTTCTTTTTTAATCACTGACAACGAATGAAAAATTGTATAAATTGTTCAAGAAACGCAAAGGTTTAAAATTACACGGAGAAGTGTAAAATTCTGGAATTCTGATACATTATTTTTTATATTAATATTAATAACAATCTCCGATATCCATTTCTTTCGAAGGCTACGTTTTTATGGAATGGGAGTATACAGATGTCAAGGGCGACGTTTTCTAATTTTTGGAATTCAGGTCGCAGATCACCTGCATGCATTATAAGGGTAAACTGATGTTCGGCCATTTGAAAGAAGTCACAAATGATTGCTTCATCACTACATTTTCCTCTTACAGCAGCACTAATATACCGAAAATGATGCAGACATTTCGTTAAGCTTTTGATGAAAAACAGTGAACAATAAAAAATATTATTTTTCTTTATTAGCAGAAGAAATTGTGTAAAACTGTATTATGAATAGAGTTGCAAAAAGTCGGTTTATTTCCGAGTTTATTTCCAGTAGACCAGGTTTATTCCCAGGTTCACTCCTGAAAAACCGGTTTATTCATAAAAATCCCTGTTTATTCCCAGGTTTATTCCGAAAAACCTGGTTTATTCCCGGATGTAAACCGTTTTTTTAACCTTTCAACGCTAATTATCAATGCAATGTATGCAATTTTATGTAACTAGCTACCGTTAACGATAAATCTATTTGCAAAACCTGTTTTTGTAATGAAGAGAAGAACGTTTTCAATAGTTGCAATTAGAATCAAAAACTAAAAAAATGTCAAAACTGTTGTTAGTTTTCGTTTTTTCAAAAACTAAAACAAAATCACTTCACCTTTTTTCATTCACGTATAAAAACATTTCATATTTATTTACTTAGAAGGTGTCACAAATAAAAATTAAATTAAAGAGTTGACATGTTTCGGTTCATTAATAAGAACCGTATTCATAACATATAAAATCAGTAGAAAATTAAATGACACTGGATATAAATATAATTTAAAAATCAAAACAAAACATTGCGCCCGCTATGATCGTGAATATAGCCATTGCCAACGCGGCATATAAATATAATAAATTTTGACCATATATTAAATTTAAAAAGTAAAAAAATTAAAATTAAAAAAGTAGAAAAACTCAATGACTCTGGATATAAAGGTAATTTAAAACCCCAAAACATAAAATATTGCGCCCTCTATGATCGTGAATAGCCAATGCCATCGCGGTTCCTCCTATTAGACTCATCCTTTAAATATTTATTAAGTAATTCTAACCACAAACTCGGAATGTCAAAAGAATAAGAATCATTACAAACTCTATCCCTCCTAGAATATATCTCTATGGATTCACGGATGGATTCATTGGCTATTCACGATCATAGAGGGCGCAATATTTTATGTTTTGGGGTTTTAAATTACCTTTATATCCAGAGTCATTGAGTTTTTCTACTTTTTTAATTTTAATTTTTTTACTTTTTAAATTTAATATATGGTCAAAATTTATTATATTTATATGCCGCGTTGGCAATGGCTATATTCACGATCATAGCGGGCGCAATGTTTTGTTTTGATTTTTAAATTATATTTATATCCAGTGTCATTTAATTTTCTACTGATTTTATATGTTATGAATACGGTTCTTATTAATGAACCGAAACATGTCAACTCTTTAATTTAATTTTTATTTGTGACACCTTCTAAGTAAATAAATATGAAATGTTTTTATACGTAAAAAAATGTCTTCATCATTTTTCGATACATTAGATGTGAGGGGCTGCCACTGGCGACTATTTTGTTTATTATTTTATCTAATATTCGTTAGATACTTAAAGATTTATAAAATATTACTTAATGGATTTATTTGAAAGTTTCTTTGTGTAAAATGATAAATCTAATAGTCACCAATTGGTAGTAATGCTGTACCTTGTTTGTGACGCATGGTTTCGGAGATTTGATGGGAATAAAGGAAATGTACACTTCTTCGTATAATTTTAGACCGAATTTCTGTAATTATACTCATAATAGAAGGAAATGAAAAAATATCGTTCGAAATTTTTAAAAAGCATTAGGAGAAGAAAATTGAAATACGCACACTGGAGCATCATTCTCTCTAAATTCAGAAATCGAAGATTCCAGGAAATGAAGACTGCATAATAAATAGACGAGAGGAAAATTTATCAAAATACCTTAAATGGAAAAATATTGTTTTTTCAATTCGTAAAGCAATATAATGAAGAAAAGCTGTATTTTTCATGCTATAGCTGGTTTGTGACAGGGAAGAATTGAAAGTGTTTACCGCATAGAATAATTATCTAAAGTATTACAAAATTTGAAAACATATGAAATTAAATTTATGGTGGATCTAGAATATTGAAAAGAAACACGAATACGGAATCATGTTTAACCATTGTTAAAATTTTATTATGGTTCTATAGGGAGACAATGTTAGAAATTTTTTTAAGACGGTATTCGATATTTCTTTGAGTAAATTGACATGTGCACATAAGAAAACTTTTGCACAAATTCCAAAATGTACATGCAAGGAAAGATACTCAGGAAACAACAGATTCTATTTCAAATTAAAAAAAAAATATTTGACTTTCTAAGCAGGAGTTTAATGTGGATTGTTCTTCTGATGTTGCGAAGTTTGGGTGGGATTGAGGGAGTAAGGAATAAAAAGACATGTTTTTCAAGTAATATCATTTTGTAAAAATTCTAGAAAATTGGCATTTCTAAATCATGCAAAACAAATGAAAGAAGTATAGTTTGATCAAGAACAGCAAAGGTTTAAAATTACACGGAAAAGAGTAATTTTGAGAAACACTGATGTTTAATTTTATATACTAAATTTAATAGCCATTTGCGATATCAGTTTCTTTCGCAGGTTAATTTTTTTCTTTTAAGGGAATGGACTTAGAGAGATGTAAAATGAAAAATGATGCTATGATGTGGAAAAATAGGCCAGAAAATCTCTATGTGTGATCATTCAAACCTGAAGTTCAGCAATTTGATAGAAATCACAAGTGACTTCTATTCAGATAAGGGAGAAATGATATATTTAAAATAAAAACAAAAGCAGGTTCGTGTTTATCAATTATAATAATTGTTATTATAAATCCATAAGGAGACTAATTAGAAATATTTTTAAGATAGATTTCGAAATTTATATGACTTATTTCAGCATATACGAGACACATGGCTTAAGTAAAAATTAAAAAAAAATATGCTATTAAAGATATTCAGGAAGCTGTAGACGTTATTCCGAATATTTAAATAATAACTTGAAAAACGTATCTCGAAAACAGCCGGGGAAGTGTAAAGGAACTACTATAGTTGAGGAAGCATGGGAGGGATTGTGGGAAGGAGGAATATAAAGAGAAGTCTGTTAAGAAACATCATTTTTAAAAATTGTGGAGAGTTGTTCTTTTTTAATCACTGACAACGAATGAAAAATTGTATAAATTGTTCAAGAAACGCAAAGGTTTAAAATTACACGGAGAAGTGTAAAATTCTGGAATTCTGATATATTATTTTTTATATTAATATTAATAACAATCTCCGATATCCATTTCTTTCGAAGGCTACGTTTTTATGGAATGGGAGTATACAGATGTCAAGGGCGACGTTTTCTAATTTTTGGAATTCAGGTCGCAGATCACCTGCATGCATGATAAGGGTAAACTGATGTTCGGCCATTTGAAAGAAGTCACAAATGATTGCTTCATCACTACATTTTCCTCTTACAGCAGCACTAATATACCGAAAATGATGCAGACATTTCGTTAAGCTTTTGATGAAAAACAGTGAACAATAAAAAATATTATTTTTCTTTATTAGCAGAAGAAATTGTGTAAAACTGTATTATGAATAGAGTTGCAAAAATTCGGTTTATTCCCGAGTTTATTTTCAGTAGACCAGGTTTATTCCCAGTTCATTCCTGAAAAACCGGTTTATTCCTAAAAATCCCTGTTTATTCCCGGATGTAAACCGTTTTTTAACCTTTGCAACGCGAATTATGAATGCAATGTATGCAATTTTATGTAACTAGCTACCGTTAACGATAAATCTATTTGCAAAACCTGTTTTTGTAATGAAGAGAAGAACGTTTTCAATAGTTGCAATTAGAAGCAAAAACTAAAAAAATGTCTTCATCATTTTTCGATACATTAGATGTGAGGGGCTGCCACTGGCGACTATTTTGCTTATTATTTTATCTAATATTCGTTAGATACTTAAAGATTTATAAAATATTACTTAATGGATTTATTTGAAAGTTTCTTTGTGTAAAATGATAAATCTAATAGTCACCAATTGGTAGTAATGCTGTACCTTGTTTGTGACGCATGGTTTCGGAGATTTGATGGGAATAAAGGAAATGTACACTTCTTCGTATAATTTTAGACCGAATTTCTGTAATTATACTCATAATAGAAGGAAATGAAAAAATATCGTTCGAAATTTTTTAAAAGCATTAGGAGAAGAAAATTGAAATACGCACACTGGAGCATCATTCTCTCTAAATTCAGAAATCGAAGATTCCAGGAAATGAAGACTGCATAATAAATAGACGAGAGGAAAATTTATCAAAATACCTTAAATGGAAAAATATTGTTTTTTCAATTCGTAAAGCAATATAATGAAGAAAAGCTGTATTTTTCATGCTATAGCTGGTTTGTGACAGGGAAGAATTGAAAGTGTTTACCGCATAGAATAATTATCTAAAGTATTACAAAATTTGAAAACATATGAAATTAAATTTATGGTGGATCTAGAATATTGAAAAGAAACACGAATAAGGAATCATGTTTAACCATTGTTAAAATTTTATTATGGTTCTATAGGGAGACAATGTTAGAAATTTTTTTAAGACGGTATTCGATATTTCTTTGAGTAAATTGACATGTGCACATAACAAAACTTTTGCACAAATTCCAAAATGTACATGCAAGGAAAGATACTCAGGAAACAACAGATTCTATTTCAAATTAAAAAAAAAATATTTGACTTTCTAAGCAGGAGTTTAATGTGGATGGTTCTTCTGATGTTGCGAAGTTTGGGTGGGATTGAGGGAGTAAGGAATAAAAAGACATGTTTTTCAAGTAATATCATTTTGTAGAAATTCTAGAAAATTGGCATTTCTAAATCATGCAAAACAAATGAAAGAAGTATAGTTTGATCAAGAACAGCAAAGGTTTAAAATTACACGGAAAAGAGTAATTTTGAGAAACACTGATGTTTAATTTTATATACTAAATTTAATAACCATTTGCGATATCAGTTTCTTTCGCAGGTTAATTTTTTTCTTTTAAGGGAATGGACTTAGAGAGATGTAAAATGAAAAATGATGCTATGATGTGGAAAAATAGGCCAGAAAATCTCTATGTGTGATCATTCAAACCTGAAGTTCAGCAATTTGATAGAAATCACAAGTGACTTCTATTCAGATAAGGGAGAAATGATATATTTAAAATAAAAACAAAAGCAGGTTTGTGTTTATCAATTATAATAATTGTTATTATAAATCCATAAGGAGACTAATTAGAAATATTTTTAAGATAGATTTCGAAATTTATATGACTTATTTCAGCATATACGAGACACATGGCTTAAGTAAAAATTAAAAAAAAATATGCTATTAAAGATATTCAGGAAGCTGTAGACGTTATTCCGAATATTTAAATAATAACTTGAAAAACGTATCTCGAAAACAGCCGGGGAAGTGTAAAGGAACTACTATAGTTGAGGAAGCATGGGAGGGATTGTGGGAAGGAGGAATATAAAGAGAAGTCTGTTAAGAAACATCATTTTTAAAAATTGTGGAGAGTTGTTCTTTTTTAATCACTGACAACGAATGAAAAATTGTATAAATTGTTCAAGAAACGCAAAGGTTTAAAATTACACGGAGAAGTGTAAAATTCTGGAATTCTGATATATTATTTTTTATATTAATATTAATAACAATCTCCGATATCCATTTCTTTCGAAGGCTACGCTTTTATGGAATGGGAGTATACAGATGTCAAGGGCGACGTTTTCTAATTTTTGGAATTCAGGTCGCAGATCACCTGCATGCATGATAAGGGTAAACTGATGTTCGGCCATTTGAAAGAAGTCACAAATGATTGCTTCATCACTACATTTTCCTCTTACAGCAGCACTAATATACCGAAAATGATGCAGACATTTCGTTAAGCTTTTGATGAAAAACAGTGAACAATAAAAAATATTATTTTTCTTTATTAGCAGAAGAAATTGTGTAAAACTGTATTATGAATAGAGTTGCAAAAAGTCGGTTTATTCCCGAGTTTATTTCCAGTAGACCAGGTTTATTCCCAGGTTCATTCCTGAAAAACCGGTTTATTCCTAAAAATTCCTGTTTATTCCCGGATGTAAACCGTTTTTTTAACCTTTGCAACGCGAATTATGAATGCAATGTATGCAATTTTATGTAACTAGCTACCGTTAACGATAAATCTATTTGCAAAACCTGTTTTTGTAATGAAGAGAAGAACGTTTTCAATAGTTGCAATTAGAATCAAAAACTAAAAAAATGTCTTCATCATTTTTCGATAAATTAGATGTGAGGGGCTGCCACTGGCGACTATTTTGTTTATTATTTTATCTAATATTCGTTAGATACTTAAAGATTTATAAAATATTACTTAATGGATTTATTTGAAAGTTTCTTTGTGTAAAATGATAAATCTAATAGTCACCAATTGGTAGTAATGCTGTACCTTGTTTGTGACGCATGGTTTCGGAGATTTGATGGGAATAAAGGAAATGTACACTTCTTCGTATAATTTTAGACCGAATTTCTGTAATTATACTCATAATAGAAGGAAATGAAAAAATATCGTTCGAAATTTTTAAAAAGCATTAGGAGAAGAAAATTGAAATACGCACACTGGAGCGTCATTCTCTCTAAATTCAGAAATCGAAGATTCCAGGAAATGAAGACTGCATAATAAATAGACGAGAGGAAAATTTATCAAAATACCTTAAATGGAAAAATATTGTTTTTTCAATTTGTAAAGCAATATAATGAAGAAAAGCTGTATTTTTCATGCTATAGCTGGTTTGTGACAGGGAAGAATTGAAAGTGTTTACCGCATAGAATAATTATCTAAAGTATTACAAAATTTGAAAACATATGAAATTAAATTTATGGTGGATCTAGAATATTGAAAAGAAACACGAATACGGAATCATGTTTAACCATTGTTAAAATTTTATTATGGTTCTATAGGGAGACAATGTTAGAAATTTTTTTAAGACGGTATTCGATATTTCTTTGAGTAAATTGACATGTGCACATAACAAAACTTTTGCACAAATTCCAAAATGTACATGCAAGGAAAGATACTCAGGAAACAACAGATTCTATTTCAAATAAAAAAAAAAATATTTGACTTTCTAAGCAGGAGTTTAATGTGGATGGTTCTTCTGATGTTGCGAAGTTTGGGTGGGATTGAGGGAGTAAGGAATAAAAAGACATGTTTTTCAAGTAATATCATTTTGTAAAAATTCTAGAAAATTGGCATTTCTAAATCATGCAAAACAAATGAAAGAAGTATAGTTTGATCAAGAACAGCAAAGGTTTAAAATTACACGGAAAAGAGTAATTTTGAGGTACTCTGATGTTTAATTTTATATACTAAATTTAATAACCATTTGCGATATCAGTTTCTTTCGCAGGTTAATTTTTTTCTTTTAAGGGAATGGACTTAGAGAGATGTAAAATGATAAATGATGCTATGATGTGGAAAAATAGGCCAGAAAATCTCTATGTGTGATCATTCAAACCTGAAGTTCAGCAATTTGATAGAAATCACAAGTGACTTCTTTTCAGATAAGGGAGAAATGATATATTTAAAATAAAAACAAAAGCAGGTTCGTGTTTATCAATTATAATAATTGTTATTATAAATCCATAAGGAGACTAATTAGAAATTTTTTTAAGATAGATTTCGAAATTTATATGACTTATTTCAGCATATACGAGACACATGGCTTAAGTAAAAATTAAAAAAAAATATGCTATTAAAGATATTCAGGAAGCTGTAGACGTTATTCCGGATATTTAAATAATAACTTGAAAAACGTATCTCGAAAACAGCCGGGCAAGTGTAAAGGAACTACTATAGTTGAGGAAGCATGGGAGGGATTGTGGGAAGGAGGAATATAAAGAGAAGTCTGTTAAGAAACATCATTTTTAAAAATTGTGGAGAGTTGTTCTTTTTTAATCACTGACAACGAATGAAAAATTGTATAAATTGTTCAAGAAACGCAAAGGTTTAAAATTACACGGAGAAGTGTAAAATTCTGGAATTCTGATATATTATTTTTTATATTAATATTAATAACAATCTCCGATATCCATTTCTTTCGAAGGCTACGTTTTTATGGAATGGGAGTATACAGATGTCAAGGGCGACGTTTTCTAATTTTTGGAATTCAGGTCGCAGATCACCTGCATGCATGATAAGGGTAAACTGATGTTCGGCCATTTGAAAGAAGTCACAAATGATTGCTTCATCACTACATTTTCCTCTTACAGCAGCACTAATATACCGAAAATGATGCAGACATTTCGTTAAGCTTTTGATGAAAAACAGTGAACAATAAAAAATATTATTTTTCTTTATTAGCAGAAGAAATTGTGTAAAACTGTATTATGAATAGAGTTGCAAAAAGTCGGTTTATTCCCGAGTTTATTTCCAGTAGACCAGGTTTATTCCCAGGTTCATTCCTGAAAAACCGGTTTATTCCTAAAAATCCCTGTTTATTCCCGGATGTAAACCGTTTTTTTAACCTTTGCAACGCGAATTATGAATTCAATGTATGCAATTTTATGTAACTAGCTACCGTTAACGATAAATCTATTTGCAAAACCTGTTTTTGTAATGAAGAGAAGAACGTTTTCAATAGTTGCAATTAGAATCAAAAACTAAAAAAATGTCTTCATCATTTTTCGATACATTAGATGTGAGGGGCTGCCACTG
Source organism: Maratus speculifer (assembly GCA_964019185.1). Taxonomy (NCBI): domain Eukaryota; kingdom Metazoa; phylum Arthropoda; class Arachnida; order Araneae; family Salticidae; genus Maratus; species Maratus speculifer. The sequence continues at coordinate 121,585,043 of OZ025303.1, read as the reverse complement.
GCGACTATTTTGTTTATTATTTTATCTAATATTCGTTAGATACTTAAAGATTTATAAAATATTACTTAATGGATTTATTTGAAAGTTTCTTTGTGTAAAATGATAAATCTAATAGTCACCAATTGGTAGTAATGCTGTACCTTGTTTGTGACGCATGGTTTCGGAGATTTGATGGGAATAAAGGAAATGTACACTTCTTCGTATAATTTTAGACCGAATTTCTGTAATTATACTCATAATAGAAGGAAATGAAAAAATATCGTTCGAAATTTTTAAAAAGCATTAGGAGAAGAAAATTGAAATACGCACACTGGAGCATCATTCTCTCTAAATTCAGAAATCGAAGATTGCAGGAAATGAAGACTGCATAATAAATAGACGAGAGGAAAATTTATCAAAATACTTTAAATGGAAAAATATTGTTTTTTCAATTCGTAAAGCAACATAATGAAGAAAAGCTGTATTTTTCATGCTATAGCTGGTTTGTGACAGGGAAGAATTGAAAGTGTTTACCGCATAGAATAATTATCTAAAGTATTACAAAATTTGAAAACATATGAAATTAAATTTATGGTGGATCTAGAATATTGAAAAGAAACACGAATACGGAACCATGTTTAACCATTGTTAAAATTTTATTATGGTTCTATAGGGAGACAATGTTAGAAATTTTTTTAAGACGGTATTCGATATTTCTTTGAGTAAATTGACATGTGCACATAACAAAACTTTTGCACAAATTCCAAAATGTATATGCAAGGAAAGATACTCAGGAAACAACAGATTCTATTTCAAATTAAAAAAAAAATATTTGACTTTCTAAGCAGGAGTTTAATGTGGATGGTTCTTCTGATGTTGCGAAGTTTGGGTGGGATTGAGGGAGTAAGGAATAAAAAGACATGTTTTTCAAGTAATATCATTTTGTAAAAATTCTAGAAAATTGGCATTCCTAAATCATGCAAAACAAATGAAAGAAGTATAGTTTGATCAAGAACAGCAAAGGCTTAAAATTACACGGAAAAGAGTAATTTTGAGAAACACTGATGTTTAATTTTATATACTAAATTTAATAACCATTTGCGATATCAGTTTCTTTCGCAGGTTAATTTTTTTCTTTTAAGGGAATGGACTTAGAGAGATGTAAAATGAAAAATGATGATATGATGTGGAAAACTAGGCCAGAAAATCTCTATGTGTGATCATTCAAACCTGAAGTTCAGCAATTTGATAGAAATTACAAGTGACTTCTATTCAGATAAGGGAGAAATGATATATTTAAAATAAAAACAAAAGCAGGTTCGTGTTTATCAATTATAATAATTGTTATTATAAATCCATAAGGAAACTAATTAGAAATATTTTTAAGATAGATTTCGAAATTTATATGACTTATTTCAGCATATACGAGACACATGGCTTAAGTAAAAATTAAAAAAAATATGCTATTAAAGATATTCAGGAAGCTGTAGACGTTATTCCGAATCTTTAAATAATAACTTGAAAAACGTATCTCGAAAACAGCCGGGGAAGTGTAAAGGAACTACAATAGTTGAGGAAGCATGGGAGGGATTGTGGGAAGGAGGAATATAAAGAGAAGTCTGTTAAGAAACATCATTTTTAAAAATTGTGGAGAGTTGTTCTTTTTTAATCACTGACAACGAATGAAAAATTGTATAAATTGTTCAAGAAACGCAAAGGTTTAAAATTACACGGAGAAGTGTAAAATTCTGGAATTCTGATACATTATTTTTTATATTAATATTAATAACAATCTCCGATATCTATTTCTTTCGAAGGCTACGTTTTTATGGAATGGGAGTATACAGATGTCAAGGGCGACGTTTTCTAATTTTTGGAATTCAGGTCGCAGATCACCTGCATGCATTATAAGGGTAAACTGATGTTCGGCCATTTGAAAGAAGTCACAAATGATTGCTTCATCACTACATTTTCCTCTTACAGCAGCACTAATATACCGAAAATGATGCAGACATTTCGTTAAGCTTTTGATGAAAAACAGTGAACAATAAAAAATATTATTTTTCTTTATTAGCAGAAGAAATTGTGTAAAACTGTATTATGAATAGAGTTGCAAAAAGTCGGTTTATTTCCGAGTTTATTTCCAGTAGACCAGGTTTATTCCCAGGTTCACTCCTGAAAAACCGGTTTATTCATAAAAATCCCTGTTTATTCCCAGGTTTATTCCGAAAAACCTGGTTTATTCCCGGATGTAAACCGTTTTTTTAACCTTTGCAACGCTAATTATCAATGCAATGTATGCAATTTTATGTAACTACCTACCGTTAACGATAAATCTATTTGCAAAACCTGTTTTCGTAATGAAGAAAAGAATTTTTTCAATAGTTGCAATTAGAATCAAAAACTAAAAAAATGTCTTCAACATTTTTCGATACATTAGATGTGAGGGGCTGCCACTGGCGACTATTTTGTTTATTATTTTATCTAATATTCGTTAGAAACTTAAAGATTTATAAAATATTACTTAATGGATTTATTTGAAAATTTCTTTGTGTAAAATGATAAATCTAATAGTCACCAATTGGTAGTAATGCTGTACCTTGTTTGTGACGCATGGTTTCGGAGATTTGATGGGAATAAAGGAAATGTACACTTCTTCGTATAATTTTAGACCGAATTTCTGTAATTATACTCATAATAGAAGGAAATGAAAAAATATCGTTCGAAATTTTTAAAAAGCATTAGGAGAAGAAAATTGAAATACGCACACTGGAGCATCATTCTCTCTAAATTCAGAAATCGAAGATTCCAGGAAATGAAGACCGCATAATAAATAGACGAGAGGAAAATTTATCAAAATACCTTAAATGGAAAAATATTGTTTTTTCAATTCGTAAAGCAATATAATGAAGAAAAGCTGTATTTTTCATGCTATAGCTGGTTTGTGACAGGGAAGAATTGAAAGTGTTTACCGCATAGAATAATTATCTAAAGTATTACAAAATTTGAAAACATATGAAATTAAATTTATGGTGGATCTAGAATATTGAAAAGAAACACGAATACGGAATCATGTTTAACCATTGTTAAAATTTTATTATGGTTCTATAGGGAGACAATGTTAGAAATTTTTTTAAGACGGTATTCGATATTTCTTTGAGTAAATTGACATGTGCACATAACAAAACTTTTGCACAAATTCCAAAAAGTACATGCAAGGAAAGATACTCAGGAAACAACAGATTCTATTTCAAATAAAAAAAAAATATATTTGACTTTCTAAGCAGGAGTTTAATGTGGATGGTTCTTCTGATGTTGCGAAGTTTGGGTGGGATTGAGGGAGTAAGGAATAAAAAGACATGTTTTTCAAGTAATATCATTTTGTAAAAATTCTAGAAAATTGGCATTTCTAAATCATGCAAAACAAATGAAAGAAGTATAGTTTGATCAAGAAAAGCAAAGGTTTAAAATTACACGGAAAAGAGTAATTTTGAGGTACACTGATGTTTAATTTTATATACTAAATTTAATAACCATTTGCGATATCAGTTTCTTTCGCAGGTTATTTTTTTTCTTTTAAGGGAAAGGACTTAGAGAGATGTAAAATGAAAAATGATGCTATGATGTGGAAAACTATGCCAGAAAATCTCTATGTGTGATCATTCAAACTTGAAGTTCAGGAATTTGATAGAAATCACAAGTGACTGCTATTCAGATAAGGGAGAAATGATACATTTAAAATAAAAACAAAAGCAGGTTCGTGTTTATCAATTATAATAATTGTTATTATAAATCCATAAGGAGACTAATTAGAAATATTTTTAAGATAGATATCGAAATTTATATGACTTATTTCAGCATATACGAGACACATGACTTAAGAAAAATTAAAAAAAAATATGCTATTAAAGATATTCAGGAAGCTGTAGACGTTATTCCGAATATTTAAATAATAACTTAAAAAACTTATCTCGAAAACAGCCGGGGAAGTGTAATGGAACCACTATAGTTGAGGAAGCATGGGAGGGATTGTGGGAAGGAAGAATATAAAGAGAAGTCTGTTAAGAAACATCATTTTAAAAATTGTGGAGAGTTGTTCTTTTTTAATCACTGACAACGAATGAAAAATTGTATAAATTGTTCAAGAAACGCAAAGGTTTAAAATTACACGGAGAAGTGTAAAATTCTGAAATTCTGATGTATTATGTTTTATATTAATATTAATAACAATCTCCGATATCCATTTCTTTCGAAGGCTACGTTTTTATGGAATGGGAGTATACAGATGTCAAGGGCGACGTTTTCTAATTTTTGGAATTCAGGTCGCAGATCACCTGCATGCATGATAAAGGTAAACTGATGTTCGGGCATTTGAAAGAAGTCACAAATGATTGCTTCATCACTACATTTTCCTCTTACAGCAGCACTAATATACCGAAAATGATGCAGACATTTCGTTAAGCTTTTGATGAAAAACAGTGAACAATAAAAAATATTATTTTTCTTTATTAGCAGAAGAAATTGTGTAAAACTGTATTATGAATAGAGTTGCAAAAAGTCGGTTTATTCCCAAGTTTATTTCCAGTAGACCAGGTTTATTCCCAGGTTCATTCCTGAAAAACCGGTTTATTCCTAAAAATCCCTGTTTATTCCCGGATGTAAACCGTTTTTTTAACCTTTGCAACGCGAATTATGAATGCAATGTATGCAATTTTATGTAACTAGCTACCGTTAACGATAAATCTATTTGCAAAACCTGTTTTTGTAATGAAGAGAAGAACGTTTTCAATAGTTGCAATTAGAATCAAAAACTAAAAAAATGTCTTCATCATTTTTCGATACATTAGATGTGAGGGGCTGCCACTGGCGACTATTTTGTTTATTATTTTATCTAATATTCGTTAGATACTTAAAGATTTATAAAATATTACTTAATGGATTTATTTGAAAGTTTCTTTGTGTAAAATGATAAATCTAATAGTCACCAATTGGTAGTAATGCTGTACCTTGTTTGTGACGCATGGTTTCGGAGATTTGATGGGAATAAAGGAAATGTACACTTCTTCGTATAATTTTAGACCGAATTTCTGTAATTATACTCATAATAGAAGGAAATGAAAAAATATCGTTCGAAATTTTTAAAAAGCATTAGGAGAAGAAAATTGAAATACGCACACTGGAGCATCATTCTCTCTAAATTCAGAAATCGAAGATTCCAGGAAATGAAGACCGCATAATAAATAGACGAGAGGAAAATTTATCAAACTACCTTAAATGGAAAAATATTGTTTTTTCAATTCGTAAAGCAATATAATGGAGAAAAGCTGTATTTTTCATGCTATAGCTGGTTTGTGACAGGGAAGAATTGAAAGTGTTTACCGCATAGAATAATTATCTAAAGTATTACAAAATTTGATAACATATGAAATTAAATTTATGGTCGATCTAGAATATTGAAAAGAAACACGAATACGGAATCATGTTTAACCATTGTTAAAATTTTATTATGGTTCTATAGGGAGACAATGTTAGAAATTTTTTTAAGACGGTATTCGATATTTCTTTGAGTAAATTGACATGTGCACATAACAAAACTTTTGCACAAATTCCAAAAAGTACATGCAAGGAAAGATACTCAGGAAACAACAGATTCTATTTCAAATAAAAAAAAAAAATATTTGACTTTCTAAGCAGGAGTTTAATGTGGATGGTTCTTCTGATGTTGCGAAGTTTGGGTGGGATTGAGGGAGTAAGGAATAAAAAGACATGTTTTTCAAGTAATATCATTTTGTAAAAATTCTAGAAAATTGGCATTTCTAAATCATGCAAAACAAATGAAAGAAGTATAGTTTGATCAAGAAAAGCAAAGGTTTAAAATTACACGGAAAAGAGTAATTTTGAGGTACACTGATGTTTAATTTTATATACTAAATTTAATAACCATTTGCGATATCAGTTTCTTTCGCAGGTTATTTTTTTTCTTTTAAGGGAAAGGACTTAGAGAGATGTAAAATGAAAAATGATGCTATGATGTGGAAAACTATGCCAGAAAATCTCTATGTGTGATCATTCAAACTTGAAGTTCAGGAATTTGATAGAAATCACAAGTGACTGCTATTCAGATAAGGGAGAAATGATACATTTAAAATAAAAACAAAAGCAGGTTCGTGTTTATCAATTATAATAATTGTTATTATAAATCCATAAGGAGACTAATTAGAAATATTTTTAAGATAGATATCGAAATTTATATGACTTATTTCAGCATATACGAGACACATGACTTAAGAAAAATTAAAAAAAAATATGCTATTAAAGATATTCAGGAAGCTGTAGACGTTATTCCGAATATTTAAATAATAACTTAAAAAACTTATCTCGAAAACAGCCGGGGAAGTGTAATGGAACCACTATAGTTGAGGAAGCATGGGAGGGATTGTGGGAAGGAAGAATATAAAGAGAAGTCTGTTAAGAAACATCATTTTAAAAATTGTGGAGAGTTGTTCTTTTTTAATCACTGACAACGAATGAAAAATTGTATAAATTGTTCAAGAAACGCAAAGGTTTAAAATTACACGGAGAAGTGTAAAATTCTGAAATTCTGATGTATTATGTTTTATATTAATATTAATAACAATCTCCGATATCCATTTCTTTCGAAGGCTACGTTTTTATGGAATGGGAGTATACAGATGTCAAGGGCGACGTTTTCTAATTTTTGGAATTCAGGTCGCAGATCACCTGCATGCATGATAAAGGTAAACTGATGTTCGGGCATTTGAAAGAAGTCACAAATGATTGCTTCATCACTACATTTTCCTCTTACAGCAGCACTAATATACCGAAAATGATGCAGACATTTCGTTAAGCTTTTGATGAAAAACAGTGAACAATAAAAAATATTATTTTTCTTTATTAGCAGAAGAAATTGTGTAAAACTGTATTATGAATAGAGTTGCAAAAAGTCGGTTTATTCCCAAGTTTATTTCCAGTAGACCAGGTTTATTCCCAGGTTCATTCCTGAAAAACCGGTTTATTCCTAAAAATCCCTGTTTATTCCCGGATGTAAACCGTTTTTTTAACCTTTGCAACGCGAATTATGAATGCAATGTATGCAATTTTATGTAACTAGCTACCGTTAACGATAAATCTATTTGCAAAACCTGTTTTTGTAATGAAGAGAAGAACGTTTTCAATAGTTGCAATTAGAATCAAAAACTAAAAAAATGTCTTCATCATTTTTCGATACATTAGATGTGAGGGGCTGCCACTGGCGACTATTTTGTTTATTATTTTATCTAATATTCGTTAGATACTTAAAGATTTATAAAATATTACTTAATGGATTTATTTGAAAGTTTCTTTGTGTAAAATGATAAATCTAATAGTCACCAATTGGTAGTAATGCTGTACCTTGTTTGTGACGCATGGTTTCGGAGATTTGATGGGAATAAAGGAAATGTACACTTCTTCGTATAATTTTAGACCGAATTTCTGTAATTATACTCATAATAGAAGGAAATGAAAAAATATCGTTCGAAATTTTTAAAAAGCATTAGGAGAAGAAAATTGAAATACGCACACTGGAGCATCATTCTCTCTAAATTCAGAAATCGAAGATTCCAGGAAATGAAGACCGCATAATAAATAGACGAGAGGAAAATTTATCAAACTACCTTAAATGGAAAAATATTGTTTTTTCAATTCGTAAAGCAATATAATGGAGAAAAGCTGTATTTTTCATGCTATAGCTGGTTTGTGACAGGGAAGAATTGAAAGTGTTTACCGCATAGAATAATTATCTAAAGTATTACAAAATTTGAAAACATATGAAATTAAATTTATGGTCGATCTAGAATATTGAAAAGAAACACGAATACGGAATCATGTTTAACCATTGTTAAAATTTTATTATGGTTCTATAGGGAGACAATGTTAGAAATTTTTTTAAGACGGTATTCGATATTTCTTTGAGTAAATTGACATGTGCACATAACAAAACTTTTGCACAAATTCCAAAAAGTACATGCAAGGAAAGATACTCAGGAAACAACAGATTCTATTTCAAATAAAAAAAAAAAATATTTGACTTTCTAAGCAGGAGTTTAATGTGGATGGTTCTTCTGATGTTGCGAAGTTTGGGTGGGATTGAGGGAGTAAGGAATAAAAAGACATGTTTTTCAAGTAATATCATTTTGTAAAAATTCTAGAAAATTGGCATTTCTAAATCATGCAAAACAAATGAAAGAAGTATAGTTTGATCAAGAAAAGCAAAGGTTTAAAATTACACGGAAAAGAGTAATTTTGAGGTACACTGATGTTTAATTTTATATACTAAATTTAATAACCATTTGCGATATCAGTTTCTTTCGCAGGTTATTTTTTTTCTTTTAAGGGAAAGGACTTAGAGAGATGTAAAATGAAAAATGATGCTATGATGTGGAAAACTATGCCAGAAAATCTCTATGTGTGATCATTCAAACTTGAAGTTCAGGAATTTGATAGAAATCACAAGTGACTGCTATTCAGATAAGGGAGAAATGATACATTTAAAATAAAAACAAAAGCAGGTTCGTGTTTATCAATTATAATAATTGTTATTATAAATCCATAAGGAGACTAATTAGAAATATTTTTAAGATAGATATCGAAATTTTTATGACTTATTTCAGCATATACGAGACACATGACTTAAGAAAAATTAAAAAAAAAATATGCTATTAAAGATATTCAGGAAGCTGTAGACGTTATTCCGAATATTTAAATAATAACTTAAAAAACTTATCTCGAAAACAGCCGGGGAAGTGTAATGGAACCACTATAGTTGAGGAAGCATGGGAGGGATTGTGGGAAGGAAGAATATAAAGAGAAGTCTGTTAAGAAACATCATTTTAAAAATTGTGGAGAGTTGTTCTTTTTTAATCACTGACAACGAATGAAAAATTGTATAAATTGTTCAAGAAACGCAAAGGTTTAAAATTACACGGAGAAGTGTAAAATTCTGAAATTCTGATGTATTATGTTTTATATTAATATTAATAACAATCTCCGATATCCATTTCTTTCGAAGGCTACGTTTTTATGGAATGGGAGTATACAGATGTCAAGGGCGACGTTTTCTAATTTTTGGAATTCAGGTCGCAGATCACCTGCATGCATGATAAAGGTAAACTGATGTTCGGCCATTTGAAAGAAGTCACAAATGATTGCTTCATCACTACATTTTCCTCTTACAGCAGCACTAATATACCGAAAATGATGCAGACATTTCGTTAAGCTTTTGATGAAAAACAGTGAACAATAAAAAATATTATTTTTCTTTATTAGCAGAAGAAATTGTGTAAAACTGTATTATGAATAGAGTTGCAAAAAGTCGGTTTATTCCCAAGTTTATTTCCAGTAGACCAGGTTTATTCCCAGGTTCATTCCTGAAAAACCGGTTTATTCCTAAAAATCCCTGTTTATTCCCGGATGTAAACCGTTTTTTTAACCTTTGCAACGCGAATTATGAATGCAATGTATGCAATTTTATGTAACTAGCTACCGTTAACGATAAATCTATTTGCAAAACCTGTTTTTGTAATGAAGAGAAGAACGTTTTCAATAGTTGCAATTAGAATCAAAAACTAAAAAAATGTCTTCATCATTTTTCGATACATTAGATGTGAGGGGCTGCCACTGGCGACTATTTTGTTTATTATTTTATCTAATATTCGTTAGATACTTAAAGATTTATAAAATATTACTTAATGGATTTATTTGAAAGTTTCTTTGTGTAAAATGATAAATCTAATAGTCACCAATTGGTAGTAATGCTGTACCTTGTTTGTGACGCATGGTTTCGGAGATTTGATGGGAATAAAGGAAATGTACACTTCTTCGTATAATTTTAGACCGAATTTCTGTAATTATACTCATAATAGAAGGAAATGAAAAAATATCGTTCGAAATTTTTAAAAAGCATTAGGAGAAGAAAATTGAAATACGCACACTGGAGCATCATTCTCTCTAAATTCAGAAATCGAAGATTCCAGGAAATGAAGACCGCATAATAAATAGACGAGAGGAAAATTTATCAAACTACCTTAAATGGAAAAATATTGTTTTTTCAATTCGTAAAGCAATATAATGGAGAAAAGCTGTATTTTTCATGCTATAGCTGGTTTGTGACAGGGAAGAATTGAAAGTGTTTACCGCATAGAATAATTATCTAAAGTATTACAAAATTTGAAAACATATGAAATTAAATTTATGGTCGATCTAGAATATTGAAAAGAAACACGAATACGGAATCATGTTTAACCATTGTTAAAATTTTATTATGGTTCTATAGGGAGACAATGTTAGAAATTTTTTTAAGACGGTATTCGATATTTCTTTGAGTAAATTGACATGTGCACGTAACAAAACTTTTGCACAAATTCCAAAATGTACATGCAAGGAAAGATACTCAGGAAACAACAGATTCTATTTCAAATTAAAAAAAAAATATTTGACTTTCTAAGCAGGAGTTTAATGTGGATGGTTCTTCTGATGTTGCGAAGTTTGGGTGGGATTGAGGGAGTAAGGAATAAAAAGACATGTTTTTCAAGTAATATCATTTTGTAAAAATTCTAGAATATTGGCATTTCTAAATCATGCAAAACAAATGAAAGAAGTATAGTTTGATCAAGAAAAGCAAAGGTTTAAAATTACACGGAAAAGAGTAATTTTGAGGTACACTGATGTTTAATTTTATATACTAAATTTAATAACCATTTGCGATATCAGTTTCTTTCGCAGGTTAATTTTTTTCTTTTAAGGGAAAGGACTTAGAGAGGTGTAAAATGAAAAATGATGCTATGATGTGGAAAACTATGCCAGAAAATCTCTATGTGTGATCATTCAAACTTGAAGTTCAGGAATTTGATAGAAATCACAAGTGACTGCTATTCAGATAAGGGAGAAATGATACATTTAAAATAAAAACAAAAGCAGGTTCGTGTTTATCAATTATAATAATTGTTATTATAAATCCATAAGGAGACTAATTAGAAATATTTTTAAGATAGATATCGAAATTTATATGACTTATTTCAGCATATACGAGACACATGACTTAAGTAAAAAAAAAAAAAAAAATATGCTATTAAAGATATTCAGGAAGCTGTAGACGTTATTCCGAATATTTAAATAATAACTTAAAAAACTTATCTCGAAAACAGCCGGGGAAGTGTAATGGAACCACTATAGTTGAGGAAGCATGGGAGGGATTGTGGGAAGGAAGAATATAAAGAGAAGTCTGTTAAGAAACATCATTTTAAAAATTGTGGAGAGTTGTTCTTTTTTAATCACTGACAACGAATGAAAAATTGTATAAATTGTTCAAGAAACGCAAAGGTTTAAAATTACACGGAGAAGTGTAAAATTCTGGAATTCTGATACATTATTTTTTATATTAATATTAATAACAATCTCCGATATCCATTTCTTTCGAAGGCTACGTTTTTATGGAATGGGAGTATACAGATGTCAAGGGCGACGTTTTCTAATTTTTGGAATTCAGGTCGCAGATCACCTGCATGCATTATAAGGGTAAACTGATGTTCGGCCATTTGAAAGAAGTCACAAATGATTGCTTCATCACTACATTTTCCTCTTACAGCAGCACTAATATACCGAAAATGATGCAGACATTTCGTTAAGCTTTTGATGAAAAACAGTGAACAATAAAAAATATTATTTTTCTTTATTAGCAGAAGAAATTGTGTAAAACTGTATTATGAATAGAGTTGCAAAAAGTCGGTTTATTTCCGAGTTTATTTCCAGTAGACCAGGTTTATTCCCAGGTTCACTCCTGAAAAACCGGTTTATTCATAAAAATCCCTGTTTATTCCCAGGTTTATTCCGAAAAACCTGGTTTATTCCCGGATGTAAACCGTTTTTTTAACCTTTGCAACGCTAATTATCAATGCAATGTATGCAATTTTATGTAACTACCTACCGTTAACGATAAATCTATTTGCAAAACCTGTTTTCGTAATGAAGAAAAGAATTTTTTCAATAGTTGCAATTAGAATCAAAAACTAAAAAAATGTCTTCAACATTTTTCGATACATTAGATGTGAGGGGCTGCCACTGGCGACTATTTTGTTTATTATTTTATCTAATATTCGTTAGAAACTTAAAGATTTATAAAATATTACTTAATGGATTTATTTGAAAATTTCTTTGTGTAAAATGATAAATCTAATAGTCACCAATTGGTAGTAATGCTGTACCTTGTTTGTGACGCATGGTTTCGGAGATTTGATGGGAATAAAGGAAATGTACACTTCTTCGTATAATTTTAGACCGAATTTCTGTAATTATACTCATAATAGAAGGAAATGAAAAAATATCGTTCGAAATTTTTAAAAAGCATTAGGAGAAGAAAATTGAAATACGCACACTGGAGCATCATTCTCTCTAAATTCAGAAATCGAAGATTCCAGGAAATGAAGACCGCATAATAAATAGACGAGAGGAAAATTTATCAAAATACCTTAAATGGAAAAATATTGTTTTTTCAATTCGTAAAGCAATATAATGAAGAAAAGCTGTATTTTTCATGCTATAGCTGGTTTGTGACAGGGAAGAATTGAAAGTGTTTACCGCATAGAATAATTATCTAAAGTATTACAAAATTTGAAAACATATGAAATTAAATTTATGGTGGATCTAGAATATTGAAAAGAAACACGAATACGGAATCATGTTTAACCATTGTTAAAATTTTATTATGGTTCTATAGGGTGACAATGTTAGAAATTTTTTTAAGACGGTATTCGATATTTCTTTGAGTAAATTGACATGTGCACATAACAAAACTTTTGCACAAATTCCAAAATGTACATGCAAGGAAAGATACTCAGGAAACAACAGATTCTATTTCAAATTTAAAAAAAAATATTTGACTTTCTAAGCAGGAGTTTAATGTGGATGGTTCTTCTGATGTTGCGAAGTTTGGGTGGGATTGAGGGAGTAAGGAATAAAAAGACATGTTTTTGAAGTAATATCATTTTGTAAAAATTCTAGAAAATTGGCATTTCTAAATCATGCAAAACAAGTGAAAGAAGTATAGTTTGATCAAGAAAAGCAAAGGTTTAAAATTACACGGAAAAGAGTAATTTTGAGGTACTCTGATGTTTAATTTTATATACTAAATTTAATAACCATTTGCGATATCAGTTTCTTTCGCAGGTTAATTTTTTTCTTTTAAGGGAATGGACTTAGAGAGATGTAAAATGAAAAATGATGCTATGATGTGGAAAACTATGCCAGAAAATCTCTATGTGTGATCATTCAAACCTGAAGCTCAGGAATTTGATAGAAATCATAAGTGACTGCTATTCAGATAAGGGAGAAATGATAGATTTAAAATAAAAACAAAAGCAGGTTCGTGTTTATCAATTATAATAATTGTTATTATAAATCGATAAGGAGACTAATTAGAAATATTCTTAAGATAGATTTCGAAATTTATATGACTTATTTCAGCATATACGAGACACATGACTTAAGTAAAAATTAAAAAAAATATATGCTATTAAAGATATTCAGGAAGCTGTAGACGTTATTCCGAATATTTAAATAATAACTTAAAAAACTTATCTCGAAAACAGCCGGGGAAGTGTAATGGAACCACTATAGTTGAGGAAGCATGGGAGGGATTGTGGGAAGGAAGAATATAAAGAGAAGTCTTTTAAGAAACATCATTTTAAAAATTGTGGAGAGTTGGTCTTTTTTAATCACTGACAAGGAATGAAAAATTGTATAAATTGTTCAAGAAACGCAAAGGTTTAAAATTACACTGAGAAGTGTAAAATTCTGAAATTCTGATGTATTATGTTTTATATTAATATTAATAACAATCTCCGATATCCATTTCTTTCGAAGGCTACGTTTTTATGGAATGGGAGTATACAGATGTCAAGGGCGACGTTTTCTAATTTTTGGAATTCAGGTCGCAGATCACCTGCATGCATGATAAAGGTAAACTGATGTTCGGCCATTTGAAAGAAGTCACAAATGATTGCTTCATCACTACATTTTCCTCTTACAGCAGCACTAATATACCGAAAATGATGCAGACATTTCGTTAAGCTTTTGATGAAAAACAGTGAACAATAAAAAATATTATTTTTCTTTATTAGCAGAAGAAATTGTGTAAAACTGTATTATGAATAGAGTTGCAAAAAGTCGGTTTATTCCCGAGTTTATTTCCAGTAGACCAGGTTTATTCCCAGGTTCATTCCTGAAAAACCGGTTTATTCCTAAAAATCCCTGTTTATTCCCGGATGTAAACCGTTTTTTTAACCTTTGCAACGCGAATTATGAATGCAATGTATGCAATTTTATGTAACTAGCTACCGTTAACGATAAATCTATTTGCAAAACCTGTTTTTGTAATGAAGAGAAGAACGTTTTCAATAGTTGCAATTAGAATCAAAAACTAAAAAAATGTCTTCATCATTTTTCGATACATTCGATGTGAGGGGCTGCCACTGGCGACTATTTTGTTTATTATTTTATCTAATATTCGTTAGATACTTAAAGATTTATAAAATATTACTTAATGGATTTATTTGAAAGTTTCTTTGTGTAAAATGATAAATCTCATAGTCACCAATTGGTAGTAATGCTGTACCTTGTTTGTGACGCACGGTTTCGGAGATTTGATGGGAATAAAGGAAATGTACACTTCTTCGTATAATTTTAGACCGAATATCTGTAATTATACTCATAATAGAAGGGAATGAAAAAATATCGTTCGAAATTTTTAAAAAGCATTAGGAGAAGAAAATTGAAATACGCACACTGGAGCATCATTCTCTCTAAATTCAGAAATCGAAGATTCCAGGAAATGAAGACTGCATAATAAATAGACGAGAGGAAAATTTATCAAAATACATTAAATGGAAAAATATTGTTTTTTAATTCGTAAAGCAATATAATGAAGAAAAGCTGTATTTTTCATGCTATAGCTGGTTTGTGACAGGGAAGAATTGAAAGTGTTTACCGCATAGAATAATTATCTAAAGTATTACAAAATTTGAAAACATATGAAATTAAATTTATGGTGGATCTAGAATATTGAAAAGAAACACGAATACGGAATCATGTTTAACCATTGTTAAAATTTTATTATGGTTCTATAGGGAGACAATGTTAGAAATTTTTTTAAGACGGTATTCGATATTTCTTTGAGTAAATTGACATGTGCACATAACAAAACTTTTGCACAAATTCCAAAATGTACATGCAAGTAAAGATACACAGGAAACAACAGATTCTATTTCAAATTAAAAAAAATATTTGACTTTCTAAGCAGGAGTTTAATGTGGATGGTTCTTCTGATGTTGCGAAGTTTGGGTGGGATTGAGGGAGTAAGGAATAAAAAGACATGTTTTTCAAGTAATATCATTTTGTAAAAATTCTAGAAAATTGGCATTTCTAAATCATGCAAAACAAATGAAAGAAGTATAGTTTGATCAAGAAAAGCAAAGGTTTAAAATTACACGGAAAAGAGTAATTTTGAGGTACACTGATGTTTAGTTTTATATACTAAATTTAATAACCATTTGCGATATCAGTTTCTTTCGCAGGTTAATTTTTTTCTTTTAAGGGAATGGACTTAGAGAGATGTAAAATGAAAAATGATGCTATGATGTGGAAAACTATGCCAGAAAATCTCTATGTGTGATCATTCAAACCTGAAAATCAGCAATTTGATAGAAATCACAAGTGACTTCTATTCAGATAAGGGAGAAATGATATATTTAAAATAAAAACAAAAGCAGGTTCGTGTTTATCAATTATAATAATTGTTATTATAAATCCATAAGGAGACTAATTAGAAATATTTTTAAGATAGATTTCGAAATTTATATGACTTATTTCAGCATATACGAGACACATGACTTAAGTAAAAATTAAAAAAAAAATATGCTATTAAAGATATTCAGGAAGCTGTAGACGTTATTCCGAATATTTAAATAATAACTTAAAAAACTTATCTCGAAAACAGCCGGGGAAGTGTAATGGAACCACTATAGTTGAGGAAGCATGGGAGGGATTGTGGGAAGGAAGAATATAAAGAGAAGTCTTTTAAGAAACATCATTTTAAAAATTGTGGAGAGTTGTTCTTTTTTAATCACTGACAACGAATGAAAAATTGTATAAATTGTTCAAGAAACGCAAAGGTTTAAAATTACACGGAGAAGTGTAAAATTCTGAAATTCTGATGTATTATGTTTTATATTAATATTAATAACAATCTCCGATATCCATTTCTTTCGAAGGCTACGTTTTTATGGAATGGGAGTATTCAGATGTCAAGGGCGACGTTTTCTAATTTTTGGAATTCAGGTCGCAGATCACCTGCATGCATGATAAAGGTAAACTGATGTTCGGCCCTTTGAAAGAAGTCACAAATGATTGCTTCATCACTACATTTTCCTCTTACAGCAGCACTAATATACCGAAAATGATGCAGACATTTCGTTAAGCTTTTGATGAAAAACAGTGAACAATAAAAAATATTATTTTTCTTTATTAGCAGAAGAAATTGTGTAAAACTGTATTATGAATAGAGTTGCAAAAAGTCGGTTTATTCCCGAGTTTATTTCCAGTAGACCAGGTTTATTCCCAGGTTCATTCTTGAAAAACCGGTTTATTCCTAAAAATCCCTGTTTATTCCCGGATGTAAACCGTTTTTTTAACCTTTGCAACGCGAATTATGAATGCAATGTATGCAATTTTATGTAACTAGCTACCGTTAACGATAAATCTATTTGCAAAACCTGTTTTTGTAATGAAGAGAAGAACGTTTTCAATAGTTGCAATTAGAATCAAAAACTAAAAAAATGTCTTCATCATTTTTCGATACATTAGATGTGAGGGGCTGCCACTGGCGACTATTTTGTTTATTATTTTATCTAATATTCGTTAGATACTTAAAGATTTATAAAATATTACTTAATGGATTTATTTGAAAGTTTCTTTGTGTAAAATGATAAATCTAATAGTCACCAATTGGTAGTAATGCTGTACCTTGTTTGTGACGCATGGTTTCGGAGATTTGATGGGAATAAAGGAAATGTACACTTCTTCGTATAATTTTAGACCGAATTTCTGTAATTATACTCATAATAGAAGGAAATGAAAAAATATCGTTCGAAATTTTTAAAAAGCATTAGGAGAAGAAAATTGAAATACGCACACTGGAGCATCGTTCTCTCTAAATTCAGAAATCGAAGATTCCAGGAAATGAAGACCGCATAATAAATAGACGAGAGGAAAATTTATCAAAATACCTTAAATGGAAAAATATTGTTTTTTCAATTCGTAAAGCAATATAATGAAGAAAAGCTGTATTTTTCATGCTATAGCTGGTTTGTGACAGGGAAGAATTGAAAGTGTTTACCGCATAGAATAATTATCTAAAGTATTACAAAATTTGAAAACATATGAAATTAAATTTATGGTGGATCTAGAATATTGAAAAGAAACACGAATACGGAATCATGTTTAACCATTGTTAAAATTTTATTATGGTTCTATAGGGAGACAATGTTAGAAATTTTTTTAAGACGGTATTCGATATTTCTTTGAGTAAATTGACATGTGCACATAACAAAACTTTTGCACAAATTCCAAAATGTACATGCAAGGAAAGATACTCAGGAAACAACAGATTCTATTTCAAATAAAAAAAAAAATATTTGACTTTCTAAGCAGGAGTTTAATGTGGATGGTTCTTCTGATGTTGCGAAGTTTGGGTGGGATTGAGGGAGTAAGGAATAAAAAGACATGTTTTTCAAGTAATATCATTTTGTAAAAATTCTAGAAAATTGGCATTTCTAAATCATGCAAAACAAATGAAAGAAGTATAGTTTGATCAAGAAAAGCAAAGGTTTAAAATTACACGGAAAAGAGTAATTTTGAGGTACACTGATGTTTAATTTTATATACTAAATTTAATAACCATTTGCGATATCAGTTTCTTTCGCAGGTTATTTTTTTTCTTTTAAGGGAAAGGACTTAGAGAGATGTAAAATGAAAAATGATGCTATGATGTGGAAAACTATGCCAGAAAATCTCTATGTGTGATCATTCAAACTTGAAGTTCAGGAATTTGATAGAAATCACAAGTGACTGCTATTCAGATAAGGGAGAAATGATACATTTAAAATAAAAACAAAAGCAGGTTCGTGTTTATCAATTATAATAATTGTTATTATAAATCCATAAGGAGACTAATTAGAAATATTTTTAAGATAGATATCGAAATTTATATGACTTATTTCAGCATATACGAGACACATGACTTAAGTAAAAATTAAAAAAAAAATATGCTATTAAAGATATTCAGGAAGCTGTAGACGTTATTCCGAATATTTAAATAATAACTTAAAAAACTTATCTCGAAAACAGCCGGGGAAGTGTAATGGAACCACTATAGTTGAGGAAGCATGGGAGGGATTGTGGGAAGGAAGAATATAAAGAGAAGTCTGTTAAGAAACATCATTTTAAAAATTGTGGAGAGTTGTTCTTTTTTAATCACTGACAACGAATGAAAAATTGTATAAATTGTTCAAGAAACGCAAAGGTTTAAAGTTACACGGAGAAGTGTAAAATTCTGAAATTCTGATGTATTATGTTTTATATTAATATTAATAACAATCTCCGATATCCATTTCTTTCGAAGGCTACGTTTTTATGGAATGGGAGTATACAGATGTCAAGGGCGACGTTTTCTAATTTTTGGAATTCAGGTCGCAGATCACCTGCATGCATGATAAAGGTAAACTGATGTTCGGCCATTTGAAAGAAGTCACAAATGATTGCTTCATCACTACATTTTCCTCTTACAGCAGCACTAATATACCGAAAATGATGCAGACATTTCGTTAAGCTTTTGATGAAAAACAGTGAACAATAAAAAATATTATTTTTCTTTATTAGCAGAAGAAATTGTGTAAAACTGTATTATGAATAGAGTTGCAAAAAGTCGGTTTATTCCCAAGTTTATTTCCAGTAGACCAGGTTTATTCCCAGGTTCATTCCTGAAAAACCGGTTTATTCCTAAAAATCCCTGTTTATTCCCGGATGTAAACCGTTTTTTTAACCTTTGCAACGCGAATTATGAATGCAATGTATGCAATTTTATGTAACTAGCTACCGTTAACGATAAATCTATTTGCAAAACCTGTTTTTGTAATGAAGAGAAGAACGTTTTCAATAATTGCAATTAGAATCAAAAACTAAAAAAATGTCTTCATCATTTTTCGATACATTAGATGTGAGGGGCTGCCACTGGCGACTATTTTGTTTATTATTTTATCTAATATTCGTTAGATACTTAAAGATTTATAAAATATTACTTAATGGATTTATTTGAAAGTTTCTTTGTGTAAAATGATAAATCTAATAGTCACCAATTGGTAGTAATGCTGTACCTTGTTTGTGACGCACGGTTTAGGAGATTTGATGGGAATAAAGGAAATGTACACTTCTTCGTATAATTTTAGACCGAATATCTGTAATTATACTCATAATAGAAGGGAATGAAAAAATATCGTTCGAAATTTTTAAAAAGCATTAGGAGAAGAAAATTGAAATACGCACACTGGAGCATCATTCTCTCTAAATTCAGAAATCGAAGATTCCAGGAAATGAAGACTGCATAATAAATAGACGAGAGGAAAATTTATCAAAATACCTTAAATGGAAAAATATTGTTTTTTCAATTCGTAAAGCAATATAATGGAGAAAAGCTGTATTTTTCATGCTATAGCTGGTTTGTGACAGGGAAGAATTGAAAGTGTTTACCGCATAGAATAATTATCTAAAGTATTACAAAATTTGAAAACATATGAAATTAAATTTATGGTCGATCTAGAATATTGAAAAGAAACACGAATACGGAATCATGTTTAACCATTGTTAAAATTTTATTATGGTTCTATAGGGAGACAATGTTAGAAATTTTTTTAAGACGGTATTCGATATTTCTTTGAGTAAATTGACATGTGCACGTAACAAAACTTTTGCACAAATTCCAAAATGTACATGCAAGGAAAGATACTCAGGAAACAACAGATTCTATTTCAAATTAAAAAAAAAATATTTGACTTTCTAAGCAGGAGTTTAATGTGGATGGTTCTTCTGATGTTGCGAAGTTTGGGTGGGATTGAGGGAGTAAGGAATAAAAAGACATGTTTTTCAAGTAATATCATTTTGTAAAAATTCTAGAAAATTGGCATTTCTAAATCATGCAAAACAAATGAAAGAAGTATAGTTTGATCAAGAAAAGCAAAGGTTTAAAATTACACGGAAAAGAGTAATTTTGAGGTACACTGATGTTTAGTTTTATATACTAAATTTAATAACCATTTGCGATATCAGTTTCTTTCGCAGGTTAATTTTTTTCTTTTAAGGGAATGGACTTAGAGAGATGTAAAATGAAAAATGATGCTATGATGTGGAAAACTATGCCAGAAAATCTCTATGTGTGATCATGCAAACCTGAAGTTCAGCAATTTGATAGAAATCACAAGTGACTGCTATTCAGATAAGGGAGAAATGATACATTTAAAATAAAAACAAAAGCAGGTTCGTGTTTATCAATTATAATAATTGTTATTATAAATCCATAAGGAGACTAATTAGAAATATTCTTAAGATAGATTTCGAAATTTATATGACTTATTTCAGCATATACGAGACACATGACTTAAGTAAAAATTAAAAAAAAATATGCTATTAAAGATATTCAGGAAGCTGTAGACGTTATTCCGAATATTTAAATAATAACTTAAAAAACTTATCTCGAAAACAGCCGTTGAAGTGTAATGGAACCATTATAGTTGAGGAAGCATGGGAGGGATTGTGGGAAGGAAGAATATAAAGAGAAGTCTGTTAAGAAACATTATTTTAAAAATTGTGGAGAGTTGGTCTTTTTTAATCACTGACAACGAATGAAAAATTGTATAAATTGTTCAAGAAACGCAAAGGTTTAAAATTACACGGAGAAGTGTAAAATTCTGAAATTCTGATGTATTATGTTTTATATTAATATTAATAACAATCTCCGATATCCATTTCTTTCGAAGGCTACGTTTTTATGGAATGGGAGTATACAGATGTCAAGGGCGACGTTTTCTAATTTTTGGAATTCAGGTCGCAGATCACCTGCATGCATGATAAAGGTAAACTGATGTTCGGCCATTTGAAAGAAGTCACAAATGATTGCTTCATCACTACATTTTCCTCTTACAGCAGCACTAATATACCGAAAATGATGCAGACATTTCGTTAAGCTTTTGATGAAAAACAGTGAACAATAAAAAATATTATTTTTCTTTATTAGCAGAAGAAATTGTGTAAAACTGTATTATGAATAGAGTTGCAAAAAGTCGGTTTATTCCCGAGTTTATTTCCAGTAGACCAGGTTTATTCCCAGGTTCATTCCTGAAAAACCGGTTTATTCCTAAAAATCCCTGTTTATTCCCGGATGTAAACCGTTTTTTTAACCTTTGCAACGCGAATTATGAATGCAATGTATGCAATTTTATGTAACTAGCTACCGTTAACGATAAATCTATTTGCAAAACCTGTTTTTGTAATGAAGAGAAGAACGTTTTCAATAGTTGCAATTAGAATCAAAAACTAAAAAAATGTCTTCATCAATTTTCGATACATTAGATGTGAGGGGCTGCCACTGGCGACTATTTTGTTTATTATTTTATCTAATATTCGTTAGATACTTAAAGATTTATAAAATATTACTTAATGGATTTATTTGAAAGTTTCTTTGTGTAAAATGATAAATCTAATAGTCACCAATTGGTAGTAATGCTGTACCTTGTTTGTGACGCACGGTTTCGGAGATTTGATGGGAATAAAGGAAATGTACACTTCTTCGTATAATTTTAGACCGAATATCTGTAATTATACTCATAATAGAAGGGAATGAAAAAATATCGTTCGAAATTTTTAAAATGCATTAGGAGAAGAAATTTGAAATACGCACACTGGAGCATCATTCTCTCTAAATTCAGAAATCGAAGATTCCAGGAAATGAAGACTGCATAATAAATAGACGAGAGGAAAATTTATCAAAATACCTTAAATGGAAAAATATTGTTTTTTCAATTCGTAAAGCAATATAATGGAGAAAAGCTGTATTTTTCATGCTATAGCTGGTTTGTGACAGGGAAGAATTGAAAGTGTTTACCGCATAGAATAATTATCTAAAGTATTACAAAATTTGAAAACATATGAAATTAAATTTATGGTCGATCTAGAATATTGAAAAGAAACACGAATACGGAATCATGTTTAACCATTGTTAAAATTTTATTATGGTTCTATAGGGAGACAATGTTAGAAATTTTTTTAAGACGGTATTCGATATTTCTTTGAGTAAATTGACATGTGCACGTAACAAAACTTTTGCACAAATTCCAAAATGTACATGCAAGGAAAGATACTCAGGAAACAACAGATTCTATTTCAAATTAAAAAAAAAATATTTGACTTTCTAAGCAGGAGTTTAATGTGGATGGTTCTTCTGATGTTGCGAAGTTTGGGTGGGATTGAGGGAGTAAGGAATAAAAAGACATGTTTTTCAAGTAATATCATTTTGTAAAAATTCTAGAAAATTGGCATTTCTAAATCATGCAAAACAAATGAAAGAAGTATAGTTTGATCAAGAAAAGCAAAGGTTTAAAATTACACGGAAAAGAGTAATTTTGAGGTACACTGATGTTTAGTTTTATATACTAAATTTAATAACCATTTGCGATATCAGTTTCTTTCGCAGGTTAATTTTTTTCTTTTAAGGGAATGGACTTAGAGAGATGTAAAATGAAAAATGATGCTATGATGTGGAAAACTATGCCAGAAAATCTCTATGTGTGATCATTCAAACCTGAAGTTCAGCAATTTGATAGAAATCACAAGTGACTGCTATTCAGATAAGGGAGAAATGATACATTTAAAATAAAAACAAAAGCAGGTTCGTGTTTATCAATTATAATAATTGTTATTATAAATCCATAAGGAGACTAATTAGAAATATTCTTAAGATAGATTTCGAAATTTATATGACTTATTTCAGCATATACGAGACACATGACTTAAGTAAAAATTAAAAAAAATATATGCTATTAAAGATATTCAGGAAGCTGTAGACGTTATTCCGAATATTTAAATAATAACTTAAAAAACTTATCTCGAAAACAGCCGTTGAAGTGTAATGGAACCATTATAGTTGAGGAAGCATGGGAGGGATTGTGGGAAGGAAGAATATAAAGAGAAGTCTGTTAAGAAACATTATTTTAAAAATTGTGGAGAGTTGGTCTTTTTTAATCACTGACAACGAATGAAAAATTGTATAAATTGTTCAAGAAACGCAAAGGTTTAAAATTACACGGAGAAGTGTAAAATTCTGAAATTCTGATGTATTATGTTTTATATTAATATTAATAACAATCTCCGATATCCATTTCTTTCGAAGGCTACGTTTTTATGGAATGGGAGTATACAGATGTCAAGGGCGACGTTTTCTAATTTTTGGAATTCAGGTCGCAGATCACCTGCATGCATGATAAAGGTAAACTGATGTTCGGCCATTTGAAAGAAGTCACAAATGATTGCTTCATCACTACATTTTCCTCTTACAGCAGCACTAATATACCGAAAATGATGCAGACATTTCGTTAAGCTTTTGATGAAAAACAGTGAACAATAAAAAATATTATTTTTCTTTATTAGCAGAAGAAATTGTGTAAAACTGTATTATGAATAGAGTTGCAAAAAGTCGGTTTATTCCCGAGTTTATTTCCAGTAGACCAGGTTTATTCCCAGGTTCATTCCTGAAAAACCGGTTTATTCCTAAAAATCCCTGTTTATTCCCGGATGTAAACCGTTTTTTTAACCTTTGCAACGCGAATTATGAATGCAATGTATGCAATTTTATGTAACTAGCTACCGTTAACGATAAATCTATTTGCAAAACCTGTTTTTGTAATGAAGAGAAGAACGTTTTCAATAGTTGCAATTAGAATCAAAAACTAAAAAAATGTCTTCATCATTTTTCGATACATTAGATGTGAGGGGCTGCCACTGGCGACTATTTTGTTTATTATTTTATCTAATATTCGTTAGATACTTAAAGATTTATAAAATATTACTTAATGGATTTATTTGAAAGTTTTTTTGTGTAAAATGATAAATCTAATAGTCACCAATTGGTAGTAATGCTGTACCTTGTTTGTGACGCACGGTTTCGGAGATTTGATGGGAATAAAGGAAATGTACACTTCTTCGTATAATTTTAGACCGAATATCTGTAATTATACTCATAATAGAAGGGAATGAAAAAATATCGTTCGAAATTTTTAAAAAGCATTAGGAGAAGAAAATTGAAATACGCACACTGGAGCATCATTCTCTCTAAATTCAGAAATCGAAGATTCCAGGAAATGAAGACTGCATAATAAATAGACGAGAGGAAAATTTATCAAAATACCTTAAATGGAAAAATATTGTTTTTTCAATTCGTAAAGCAATATAATGAAGAAAAGCTGTATTTTTCATGCTATAGCTGGTTTGTGACAGGGAAGAATTGAAAGTGTTTACCGCATAGAATAATTATCTAAAGTATTACAAAATTTGAAAACATATGAAATTAAATTTATGGTGGATCTAGAATATTGAAAAGAAACACGAATACGGAATCATGTTTAACCATTGTTAAAATTTTATTATGGTTCTATAGGGAGACAATGTTAGAAATTTTTTTAAGACGGTATTCGATATTTCTTTGAGTAAATTGACATGTGCACATAACAAAACTTTTGCACAAATTCCAAAATGTACATGCAAGGAAAGATACTCAGGAATCAACAGATTCTATTTCAAATTAAAAAAAAAATATTTGACTTTCTAAGCAGGAGTTTAATGTGGATGGTTCTTCTGATGTTGCGAAGTTTGGGTGGGATTGAGGGAGTAAGGAATAAAAAGACATGTTTTTCAAGTAATATCATTTTGTAAAAATTCTAGAAAATTGGCATTTCTAAATCATGCAAAACAAATGAAAGAAGTATAGTTTGATCAAGAAAAGCAAAGGTTTAAAATTACACGGAAAAGAGTAATTTTGAGGTACACTGATGTTTAGTTTTATATACTAAATTTAATAACCATTTGCGATATCAGTTTCTTTCGCAGGTTAATTTTTTTCTTTTAAGGGAATGGACTTAGAGAGATGTAAAAGGAAAAATGATGCTATGATGTGGAAAACTATGCCAGAAAATCTCTATGTGTGATCATTCAAACCTGAAGTTCAGCAATTTGATAGAAATCACAAGTGACTGCTATTCAGATAAGGGAGAAATGATACATTTAAAATAAAAACAAAAGCAGGTTCGTGTTTATCAATTATAATAATTGTTATTATAAATCCATAAGGAGACTAATTAGAAATATTCTTAAGATAGATTTCGAAATTTATATGACTTATTTCAGCATATACGAGACACATGACTTAAGTAAAAATTAAAAAAAAAATATGCTATTAAAGATATTCAGGAAGCTGTAGACGTTATTCCGAATATTTAAATAATAACTTAAAAAACTTATCTCGAAAACAGCCGTTGAAGTGTAATGGAACCATTATAGTTGAGGAAGCATGGGAGGGATTGTGGGAAGGAAGAATATAAAGAGAAGTCTGTTAAGAAACATTATTTTAAAAATTGTGGAGAGTTGGTCTTTTTTAATCACTGACAACGAATGAAAAATTGTATAAATTGTTCAAGAAACGCAAAGGTTTAAAATTACACGGAGAAGTGTAAAATTCTGAAATTCTGATGTATTATGTTTTATATTAATATTAATAACAATCTCCGATATCCATTTCTTTCGAAGGCTACGTTTTTATGGAATGGGAGTATACAGATGTCAAGGGCGACGTTTTCTAATTTTTGGAATTCAGGTCGCAGATCACCTGCATGCATGATAAAGGTAAACTGATGTTCGGCCATTTGAAAGAAGTCACAAATGATTGCTTCATCACTACATTTTCCTCTTACAGCAGCACTAATATACCGAAAATGATGCAGACATTTCGTTAAGCTTTTGATGAAAAACAGTGAACAATAAAAAATATTATTTTTCTTTATTAGCAGAAGAAATTGTGTAAAACTGTATTATGAATAGAGTTGCAAAAAGTCGGTTTATTCCCGAGTTTATTTCCAGTAGACCAGGTTTATTCCCAGGTTCATTCCTGAAAAACCGGTTTATTCCTAAAAATCCCTGTTTATTCCCGGATGTAAACCGTTTTTTTAACCTTTGCAACGCGAATTATGAATGCAATGTATGCAATTTTATGTAACTAGCTACCGTTAACGATAAATCTATTTGCAAAACCTGTTTTTGTAATGAAGAGAAGAACGTTTTCAATAGTTGCAATTAGAATCAAAAACTAAAAAAATGTCTTCATCAATTTTCGATACATTAGATGTGAGGGGCTGCCACTGGCGACTATTTTGTTTATTATTTTATCTAATATTCGTTAGATACTTAAAGATTTATAAAATATTACTTAATGGATTTATTTGAAAGTTTCTTTGTGTAAAATGATAAATCTAATAGTCACCAATTGGTAGTAATGCTGTACCTTGTTTGTGACGCACGGTTTCGGAGATTTGATGGGAATAAAGGAAATGTACACTTCTTCGTATAATTTTAGACCGAATATCTGTAATTATACTCATAATAGAAGGGAATGAAAAAATATCGTTCGAAATTTTTAAAAAGCATTAGGAGAAGAAATTTGAAATACGCACACTGGAGCATCATTCTCTCTAAATTCAGAAATCGAAGATTCCAGGAAATGAAGACTGCATAATAAATAGACGAGAGGAAAATTTATCAAAATACCTTAAATGGAAAAATATTGTTTTTTCAATTCGTAAAGCAATATAATGAAGAAAAGCTGTATTTTTCATGCTATAGCTGGTTTGTGACAGGGAAGAATTGAAAGTGTTTACCGCATAGAATAATTATCTAAAGTATTACAAAATTTGAAAACATATGAAATTAAATTTATGGTGGATCTAGAATATTGAAAAGAAACACGAATACGGAATCATGTTTAACCATTGTTAAAATTTTATTATGGTTCTATAGGGAGACAATGTTAGAAATTTTTTTAAGACGGTATTCGATATTTCTTTGAGTAAATTGACATGTGCACATAACAAAACTTTTGCACAAATTCCAAAATGTACATGCAAGGAAAGATACTCAGGAAACAACAGATTCTATTTCAAATTAAAAAAAAAATATTTGACTTTCTAAGCAGGAGTTTAATGTGGATGGTTCTTCTGATGTTGCGAAGTTTGGGTGGGATTGAGGGAGTAAGGAATAAAAAGACATGTTTTTCAAGTAATATCATTTTGTAAAAATTCTAGAAAATTGGCATTTCTAAATCATGCAAAACAAATGAAAGAAGTATAGTTTGATCAAGAAAAGCAAAGGTTTAAAATTACACGGAAAAGAGTAATTTTGAGGTACACTGATGTTTAGTTTTATATACTAAATTTAATAACCATTTGCGATATCAGTTTCTTTCGCAGGTTAATTTTTTTCTTTTAAGGGAATGGACTTAGAGAGATGTAAAAGGAAAAATGATGCTATGATGTGGAAAACTATGCCAGAAAATCTCTATGTGTGATCATTCAAACCTGAAGTTCAGCAATTTGATAGAAATCACAAGTGACTGCTATTCAGATAAGGGAGAAATGATACATTTAAAATAAAAACAAAAGCAGGTTCGTGTTTATCAATTATAATAATTGTTATTATAAATCCATAAGGAGACTAATTAGAAATATTCTTAAGATAGATTTCGAAATTTATATGACTTATTTCAGCATATACGAGACACATGACTTAAGTAAAAATTAAAAAAAAAATATGCTATTAAAGATATTCAGGAAGCTGTAGACGTTATTCCGAATATTTAAATAATAACTTAAAAAACTTATCTCGAAAACAGCCGTTGAAGTGTAATGGAACCATTATAGTTGAGGAAGCATGGGAGGGATTGTGGGAAGGAAGAATATAAAGAGAAGTCTGTTAAGAAACATTATTTTAAAAATTGTGGAGAGTTGGTCTTTTTTAATCACTGACAACGAATGAAAAATTGTATAAATTGTTCAAGAAACGCAAAGGTTTAAAATTACACGGAGAAGTGTAAAATTCTGAAATTCTGATGTACTATGTTTTATATTAATATTAATAACAATCTCCGATATCCATTTCTTTCGAAGGCTACGTTTTTATGGAATGGGAGTATACAGATGTCAAGGGCGACGTTTTCTAATTTTTGGAATTCAGGTCGCAGATCACCTGCATGCATGATAAAGGTAAACTGATGTTCGGCCATTTGAAAGAAGTCACAAATGATTGCTTCATCACTACATTTTCCTCTTACAGCAGCACTAATATACCGAAAATGATGCAGACATTTCGTTAAGCTTTTGATGAAAAACAGTGAACAATAAAAAATATTATTTTTCTTTATTAGCAGAAGAAATTGTGTAAAACTGTATTATGAATAGAGTTGCAAAAAGTCGGTTTATTCCCGAGTTTATTTCCAGTAGACCAGGTTTATTCCCAGGTTCATTCCTGAAAAACCGGTTTATTCCTAAAAATCCCTGTTTATTCCCGGATGTAAACCGTTTTTTTAACCTTTGCAACGCGAATTATGAATGCAATGTATGCAATTTTATGTAACTAGCTACCGTTAACGATAAATCTATTTGCAAAACCTGTTTTTGTAATGAAGAGAAGAACGTTTTCAATAGTTGCAATTAGAATCAAAAACTAAAAAAATGTCTTCATCAATTTTCGATACATTAGATGTGAGGGGCTGCCACTGGCGACTATTTTGTTTATTATTTTATCTAATATTCGTTAGATACTTAAAGATTTATAAAATATTACTTAATGGATTTATTTGAAAGTTTCTTTGTGTAAAATGATAAATCTAATAGTCACCAATTGGTAGTAATGCTGTACCTTGTTTGTGACGCACGGTTTCGGAGATTTGATGGGAATAAAGGAAATGTACACTTCTTCGTATAATTTTAGACCGAATATCTGTAATTATACTCATAATAGAAGGGAATGAAAAAATATCGTTCGAAATTTTTAAAAAGCATTAGGAGAAGAAATTTGAAATACGCACACTGGAGCATCATTCTCTCTAAATTCAGAAATCGAAGATTCCAGGAAATGAAGACTGCATAATAAATAGACGAGAGGAAAATTTATCAAAATACCTTAAATGGAAAAATATTGTTTTTTCAATTCGTAAAGCAATATAATGAAGAAAAGCTGTATTTTTCATGCTATAGCTGGTTTGTGACAGGGAAGAATTGAAAGTGTTTACCGCATAGAATAATTATCTAAAGTATTACAAAATTTGAAAACATATGAAATTAAATTTATGGTGGATCTAGAATATTGAAAAGAAACACGAATACGGAATCATGTTTAACCATTGTTAAAATTTTATTATGGTTCTATAGGGAGACAATGTTAGAAATTTTTTTAAGACGGTATTCGATATTTCTTTGAGTAAATTGACATGTGCACATAACAAAACTTTTGCACAAATTCCAAAATGTACATGCAAGGAAAGATACTCAGGAAACAACAGATTCTATTTCAAATTAAAAAAAAAATATTTGACTTTCTAAGCAGGAGTTTAATGTGGATGGTTCTTCTGATGTTGCGAAGTTTGGGTGGGATTGAGGGAGTAAGGAATAAAAAGACATGTTTTTCAAGTAATATCATTTTGTAAAAATTCTAGAAAATTGGCATTTCTAAATCATGCAAAACAAATGAAAGAAGTATAGTTTGATCAAGAAAAGCAAAGGTTTAAAATTACACGGAAAAGAGTAATTTTGAGGTACACTGATGTTTAGTTTTATATACTAAATTTAATAACCATTTGCGATATCAGTTTCTTTCGCAGGTTAATTTTTTTCTTTTAAGGGAATGGACTTAGAGAGATGTAAAAGGAAAAATGATGCTATGATGTGGAAAACTATGCCAGAAAATCTCTATGTGTGATCATTCAAACCTGAAGTTCAGCAATTTGATAGAAATCACAAGTGACTGCTATTCAGATAAGGGAGAAATGATACATTTAAAATAAAAACAAAAGCAGGTTCGTGTTTATCAATTATAATAATTGTTATTATAAATCCATAAGGAGACTAATTAGAAATATTCTTAAGATAGATTTCGAAATTTATATGACTTATTTCAGCATATACGAGACACATGACTTAAGTAAAAATTAAAAAAAAAATATGCTATTAAAGATATTCAGGAAGCTGTAGACGTTATTCCGAATATTTAAATAATAACTTAAAAAACTTATCTCGAAAACAGCCGTTGAAGTGTAATGGAACCATTATAGTTGAGGAAGCATGGGAGGGATTGTGGGAAGGAAGAATATAAAGAGAAGTCTGTTAAGAAACATTATTTTAAAAATTGTGGAGAGTTGGTCTTTTTTAATCACTGACAACGAATGAAAAATTGTATAAATTGTTCAAGAAACGCAAAGGTTTAAAATTACACGGAGAAGTGTAAAATTCTGAAATTCTGATGTATTATGTTTTATATTAATATTAATAACAATCTCCGATATCCATTTCTTTCGAAGGCTACGTTTTTATGGAATGGGAGTATACAGATGTCAAGGGCGACGTTTTCTAATTTTTGGAATTCAGGTCGCAGATCACCTGCATGCCTGATAAAGGTAAACTGATGTTCGGCCATTTGAAAGAAGTCACAAATGATTGCTTCATCACTACATTTTCCTCTTACAGCAGCACTAATATACCGAAAATGATGCAGACATTTCGTTAAGCTTTTGATGAAAAACAGTGAACAATAAAAAATATTATTTTTCTTTATTAGCAGAAGAAATTGTGTAAAACTGTATTATGAATAGAGTTGCAAAAAGTCGGTTTATTCCCGAGTTTATTTCCAGTAGAATAGGTTTATTCCCAGGTTCATTCCTGAAAAACCGGTTTATTCCTAAAAATCCCTGTTTATTCCCGGATGTAAACCGATTTTGTAACCTTTGCAACGCGAATTATGAATGCAATGTATGCAATTTTATGTAACTAGCTACCGTTAACGATAAATCTATTTGCAAAACCTGTTTTTGTAATGAAGAGAAGAACGTTTTCAATAGTTGCAATTAGAATCAAAAACTGAAAAAATGTCTTCATCATTTTTCGATACATTAGATGTGAGGGGCTGCCACTGGCGACTATTTTGTTTATTATTTTATCTAATATTCGTTAGATACTTAAAGATTTATAAAATATTACTTAATGGATTTATTTGAAAGTTTCTTTGTGTAAAATGATAAATCTAATAGTCACCAATTGGTAGTAATGCTGTACCTTGTTTGTGACGCACGGTTTCGGAGATTTGATGGGAATAAAGGAAATGTACACTTCTTCGTATAATTTTAGACCGAATATCTGTAATTATACTCATAATAGAACGGAATGAAAAAATATCGTTCGAAATTTTTAAAAAGCATTAGGAGAAGAAATTTGAAATACGCACACTGGAGCATCATTCTCTCTAAATTCAGAAATCGAAGATTCCAGGAAATGAAGACTGCATAATAAATAGACGAGAGGAAAATTTATCAAAATACCTTAAATGGAAAAA
The DNA here is from genome assembly GCA_964019185.1 of Maratus speculifer. Classification (NCBI taxonomy): domain Eukaryota; kingdom Metazoa; phylum Arthropoda; class Arachnida; order Araneae; family Salticidae; genus Maratus; species Maratus speculifer. Next base: position 121,553,267 of record OZ025303.1, on the reverse strand, counting down.
TATTGTTTTTTCAATTCGTAAAGCAATATAATGGAGAAAAGCTGTATTTTTCATGCTATAGCTGGTTTGTGACAGGGAAGAATTGAAAGTGTTTACCGCATAGAATAATTATCTAAAGTATTACAAAATTTGAAAACATATGAAATTAAATTTATGGTCGATCTAGAATATTGAAAAGAAACACGAATACGGAATCATGTTTAACCATTGTTAAAATTTTATTATGGTTCTATAGGGAGACAATGTTAGAAATTTTTTTAAGACGGTATTCGATATTTCTTTGAGTAAATTGACATGTGCACATAACAAAACTTTTGCACAAATTCCAAAATGTACATGCAAGGAAAGATACTCAGGAAACAACAGATTCTATTTCAAATTAAAAAAAAAATATTTGACTTTCTAAGCAGGAGTTTAATGTGGATGGTTCTTCTGATGTTGCGAAGTTTGGGTGGGATTGAGGGAGTAAGGAATAAAAAGACATGTTTTTCAAGTAATATCATTTTGTAAAAATTCTAGAAAATTGGCATTTCTAAATCATGCAAAACAAATGAAAGAATTATAGTTTGATCAAGAAAAGCAAAGGTTTAAAATTACACGGAAAAGAGTAATTTTGAGGTACACTGATGTTTAGTTTTATATACTAAATTTAATAACCATTTGCGATATCAGTTTCTTTCGCAGGTTAATTTTTTTCTTTTAAGGGAATGGACTTAGAGAGATGTAAAATGAAAAATGATGCTATGATGTGGAAAACTATGCCAGAAAATCTCTATGTGTGATCATTCAAACCTGAAGTTCAGCAATTTGATAGAAATCACAAGTGACTGCTATTCAGATAAGGGAGAAATGATACATTTAAAATAAAAACAAAAGCAGGTTCGTGTTTATCAATTATAATAATTGTTATTATAAATCCATAAGGAGACTAATTAGAAATATTCTTAAGATAGATTTCGAAATTTATATGACTTATTTCAGCATATACGAGACACATGACTTAAGTAAAAATAAAAAAAAAAATATGCTATTAAAGATATTCAGGAAGCTGTAGACGTTATTCCGAATATTTAAATAATAACTTAAAAAACTTATCTCGAAAACAGCCGTTGAAGTGTAATGGAACCATTATAGTTGAGGAAGCATGGGAGGGATTGTGGGAAGGAAGAATATAAAGAGAAGTCTGTTAAGAAACATTATTTTAAAAATTGTGGAGAGTTGGTCTTTTTTAATCACTGACAACGAATGAAAAATTGTATAAATTGTTCAAGAAACGCAAAGGTTTAAAATTACACGGAGAAGTGTAAAATTCTGAAATTCTGATGTATTATGTTTTTTATTAATATTAATAACAATCTCCGATATCCATTTCTTTCGAAGGCTACGTTTTTATGGAATGGGAGTATACAGATGTCAAGGGCGACGTTTTCTAATTTTTGGAATTCAGGTCGCAGATCACCTGCATGCATGATAAAGGTAAACTGATGTTCGGCCATTTGAAAGAAGTCACAAATGATTGCTTCATCACTACATTTTCCTCTTACAGCAGCACTAATATACCGAAAATGATGCAGACATTTCGTTAAGCTTTTGATGAAAAACAGTGAACAATAAAAAATATTATTTTTCTTTATTAGCAGAAGAAATTGTGTAAAACTGTATTATGAATAGAGTTGCAAAAAGTCGGTTTATTCCCGAGTTTTTTCCAGTAGACCAGGTTTATTCCCAGGTTCATTCCTGAAAAACCGGTTTAGTCCTAAAAATCCCTGTTTATTCCCGGATGTAAACCGTTTTTTTAACCTTTGCAACGCGAATTATGAATGCAATGTATGCAATTTTATGTAACTAGCTGCCGTTAACGATAAATCTATTTGCAAAACCTGTTTTTGTAATGAAGAGAAGAACGTTTTCAATAGTTGCAATTAGAATCAAAAACTAAAAAAATGTCTTCATCATTTTTCGATACATTAGATGTGAGGGGCTGCCACTGGCGACTATTTTGTTTATTATTTTATCTAATATTCGTTAGATACTTAAAGATTTATAAAATATTACTTAATGGATTTATTTGAAAGTTTCTTTGTGTAAAATGATAAATCTAATAGTCACCAATTGGTAGTAATGCTGTACCTTGTTTGTGACGCACGGTTTCGGAGATTTGATGGGAATAAAGGAAATGTACACTTCTTCGTATAATTTTAGACCGAATATCTGTAATTATACTCATAATAGAAGGGAATGAAAAAATATCGTTCGAAATTTTTAAAAAGCATTAGGAGAAGAAAATTGAAATACGCACACTGGAGCATCATTCTCTCTAAATTCAGAAATCGAAGATTCCAGGAAATGAAGACTGCATAATAAATAGACGAGAGGAAAATTTATCAAAATACCTTAAATGGAAAAATATTGTTTTTTCAATTCGTAAAGCAATATAATGAAGAAAAGCTGTATTTTTCATGCTATAGCTGGTTTGTGACAGGGAAGAATTGAAAGTGTTTACCGCATAGAATAATTATCTAAAGTATTACAAAATTTGAAAACATATGAAATTAAATTTATGGTGGATCTAGAATATTGAAAAGAAACACGAATACGGAATCATGTTTAACCATTGTTAAAATTTTATTATGGTTCTATAGGGAGACAATGTTAGAAATTTTTTTAAGACGGTATTCGATATTTCTTTGAGTAAATTGACATGTGCACATAACAAAACTTTTGCACAAATTCCAAAATGTACATGCAAGGAAAGATACTCAGGAAACAACAGATTCTATTTCAAATTAAAAAAAAAAATATTTGACTTTCTAAGCAGGAGTTTAATGTGGATGGTTCTTCTGATGTTGCGAAGTTTGGGTGCGATTGAGGGAGTAAGGAATAAAAAGACATGTTTTTCAAGTAATATCATTTTGTAAAAATTCTAGAAAATTGGCATTTCTAAATCATGCAAAACAAATGAAAGAAGTATAGTTTGATCAAGAAAAGCAAAGGTTTAAAATTACACGGAAAAGAGTAATTTTGAGGTACACTGATGTTTAGTTTTATATACTAAATTTAATAACCATTTGCGATATCAGTTTCTTTCGCAGGTTAATTTTTTTCTTTTAAGGGAATGGACTTAGAGAGATGTAAAATGAAAAATGATGCTATGATGTGGAAAACTATGCCAGAAAATCTCTATGTGTGATCATTCAAACCTGAAGTTCAGCAATTTGATAGAAATCACAAGTGACTGCTATTCAGATAAGGGAGAAATGATACATTTATAATAAAAACAAAAGCAGGTTCGTGTCTATCAATTATAATAATTGTTATTATAAATCCATAAGGAGACTAATTAGAAATATTCTTAAGATAGATTTCGAAATTTATATGACTTATTTCAGCATATACGAGACACATGACTTAAGTAAAAATTAAAAAAAAAATATGCTATTAAAGATATTCAGGAAGCTGTAGACGTTATTCCGAATATTTAAATAATAACTTAAAAAACTTATCTCGAAAACAGCCGTTGAAGTGTAATGGAACCATTATAGTTGAGGAAGCATGGGAGGGATTTTGGGAAGGAAGAATATAAAGAGAAGTCTGTTAAGAAACATTATTTTAAAAATTGTGGAGAGTTGGTCTTTTTTAATCACTGACAACGAATGAAAAATTGTATAAATTGTTCAAGAAACGCAAAGGTTTAAAATTACACGGAGAAGTGTAAATTTCTGAAATTCTGATGTATTATGTTTTATATTAATATTAATAACAATCTCCGATATCCATTTCTTTCGAAGGCTACGTTTTTATGGAATGGGAGTATACAGATGTCAAGGGCGACGTTTTCTAATTTTTGGAATTCAGGTCGCAGATCACCTGCATGCATGATAAAGGTAAACTGATGTTCGGCCATTTGAAAGAAGTCACAAATGATTGCTTCATCACTACATTTTCCTCTTACAGCAGCACTAATATACCGAAAATGATGCAGATATTTCGTTAAGCTTTTGATGAAAAACAGTGAACAATAAAAAATATTATTTTTCTTTATTAGCAGAAGAAATTGTGTAAAACTGTTTTATGAATAGAGTTGCAAAAAGTCGGTTTATTCCCGAGTTTATTTCCAGTAGACCAGGTTTATTCCCAGGTTCATTCCTGAAAAACCGGTTTATTCCTAAAAATCCCTGTTTATTCCCGGATGTAAACCGTTTTTTTAACCTTTGCAACGCGAATTATGAATGCAATGTATGCAATTTTAGCTACCGTTAACGATAAATCTATTTGCAAAACCTGTTTTTGTAATGAAGAGAAGAACGTTTTCAACAGTTGCAATTAGAATCAAAAACTAAAAAAATGTCTTCATCATTTTTCGATACATTAGATGTGAGGGGCTGCCACTGGCGACTATTTTGTTTATTATTTTATCTAATATTCGTTAGATACTTAAAGATTTATAAAATATTACTTAATGGATTTATTTGAAAGTTTCTTTGTGTAAAATGATAAATCTAATAGTCACCAATTGGTAGTAATGCTGTACCTTGTTTGTGACGCATGGTTTCGGAGATTTGATGGGAATAAAGGAAATGTACACTTCTTCGTATAATTTTAGACCGAATTTCTGTAATTATACTCATAATAGAAGGAAATGAAAAAATATCGTTCGAAATTTTTAAAAAGCATTAGGAGAAGAAAATTGAAATACGCACACTGGAGCATCATTCTCTCTAAATTCAGAAATCGAAGATTCCAGGAAATGAAGACTGCATAATAAATAGACGAGAGGAAAATTTATCAAAATACCTTAAATGGAAAAATATTGTTTTTTCAATTCGTAAAGCAATATAATGGAGAAAAGCTGTATTTTTCAGTTGTATTAGAGTTGCAAAAATTCGGTTTATTCCCAAGTTTATTTCCAGTAGACCAGGTTTATTCCCAGGTTCATTCCTGAAAAACCGGTTTATTCCTAAAAATCCCTGTTTATTCCCGGATGTAAACCGTTTTTTTAACCTTTGCAACGCGAATTATGAATGCAATGTATGCAATTTTAGCTACCGTTAACGATAAATCTATTTGCAAAACCTGTTTTTGTAATGAAGAGAAGAACGTTTTCAACAGTTGCAATTAGAATCAAAAACTAAAAAAATGTCTTCATCATTTTTCGATACATTAGATGTGAGGGGCTGCCACTGGCGACTATTTTGTTTATTATTTTATCTAATATTCGTTAGATACTTAAAGATTTATAAAATATTACTTAATGGATTTATTTGAAAGTTTCTTTGTGTAAAATGATAAATCTAATAGTCACCAATTGGTAGTAATGCTGTACCTTGTTTGTGACGCATGGTTTCGGAGATTTGATGGGAATAAAGGAAATGTACACTTCTTCGTATAATTTTAGACCGAATTTCTGTAATTATACTCATAATAGAAGGAAATGAAAAAATATCGTTCGAAATTTTTAAAAAGCATTAGGAGAAGAAAATTGAAATACGCACTCTGGAGCATCATTCTCTCTAAATTCAGAAATCGAAGATTCCAGGAAATGAAGACTGCATAATAAATAGACGAGAGGAAAATTTATCAAAATACCTTAAATGGAAAAATATTGTTTTTTCAATTCGTAAAGCAATATAATGGAGAAAAGCTGTATTTTTCATGCTATCTGGTTTGTGACAGGGAAGAATTGAAAGTGTTTACCGCATAGAATAATTATCTAAAGTATTACAAAATTTGAAAACATATGAAATTAAATTTATGGTGGATCTAGAATATTGAAAAGAAACACGAATACGGAATCATGTTTAACCATTGTTAAAATTTTATTATGGTTCTATAGGGAGACAATGTTAGAAATTTTTTTAAGACGGTATTCGATATTTCTTTGAGTAAATTGACATGTGCACGTAACAAAACTTTTGCACAAATTCCAAAATGTACATGCAAGGAAAGATACTCAGGAAACAACAGATTCTATTTCAAATTAAAAAAAAAAAAAATATTTGACTTTCTAAGCAGGAGTTTAATGTGGATGGTTCTTCTGATGTTGCGAAGTTTGGGTGGGATTGAGGGAGTAAGGAATAAAAAGACATGTTTTTCAAGTAATATCATTTTGTAAAAATTCTAGAAAATTGGCATTTCTAAATCATGCAAAACAAATGAAAGAAGTATAGTTTGATCAAGAAAAGCAAAGGTTTAAAATTACACGGAAAAGAGTAATTTTGAGGTACACTGATGTTTAGTTTTATATACTAAATTTAATAACCATTTGCGATATCAGTTTCTTTCGCAGGTTAATTTTTTTCTTTTAAGGGAATGGACTTAGAGAGATGTAAAATGAAAAATGATGTTATGATGTGGAAAACTATGCCAGAAAATCTCTATGTGTGATCATTCAAACCTGAAGTTCAGCAATTTGATAGAAATCACAAGTGACTCCTATTCAGATAAGGGAGAAATGATATATTTAAAATAAAAACAAAAGCAGGTTCGTGTTTATCAATTATAATAATTGTTATTATAAATCCATAAGGAGACTAATTAGAAATATTTTTAAGATAGATTTCGAAATTTATATGACTTATTTCAGCATATACGAGACACATGACTTAAGTAAAAATTAAAAAAAAATATGCTATTAAAGATATTCAGGAAGCTGTAGACGTTATTCCGAATATTTAAATAATAACTTAAAAAACTTATCTCGAAAACAGCCGGGGAAGTGTAATGGAACCACTATAGTTGAGGAAGCATGGGAGGGATTGTGGGAAGGATGAATATAAAGAGAAGTCTGTTAAGAAACATCATTTTAAAAATTGTGGAGAGTTGTTCTTTTTTAATCACTGACAACGAATGAAAAATTGTATAAATTGTTCAAGAAACGCAAAGGTTTAAAATTACACGGAGAAGTGTAAAATTCTGAAATTCTGATGTATTATGTTTTATATTAATATTAATAACAATCTCCGATATCCATTTCTTTCGAAGGCTACGTTTTTATGGAATGGGAGTATACAGATGTCAAGGGCGACGTTTTCTAATTTTTGGAATTCAGGTCGCAGATCACCTGCATGCATGATAAAGGTAAACTGATGTTCGGCCATTTGAAAGAAGTCACAAATGATTGCTTCATCACTACATTTTCCTCTTACAGCAGCACTAATATACCGAAAATGATGCAGACATTTCGTTAAGCTTTTGATGAAAAACAGTGAACAATAAAAAATATTATTTTTCTTTATTAGCAGAAGAAATTGTGTAAAACTGTTTTATGAATAGAGTTGCAAAAAGTCGGTTTATTCCCGAGTTTATTTCCAGTAGACCAGGTTTATTCCCAGGTTCATTCCTGAAAAACCGGTTTATTCCTAAAAATCCCTGTTTATTCCCGGATGTAAACCGTTTTTTTAACCTTTGCAACGCGAATTATGAATGCAATGTATGCAATTTTAGCTACCGTTAACGATAAATCTATTTGCAAAACCTGTTTTTGTAATGAAGAGAAGAACGTTTTCAATAGTTGCAATTAGAATCAAAAACTAAAAAAATGTCTTCATCATTTTTCGAAACATTAGATGTGAGGGGCTGCCACTGGCGACTATTTTGTTTATTATTTTATCTAATATTCGTTAGATACTTAAAGATTTCTAAAATATTACTTAATGGATTTATTTGAAAGTTTCTTTGTGTAAAATGATAAATCTAATAGTCACCAATTGGTAGTAATGCTGTACCTTGTTTGTGACGCATGGTTTCGGAGATTTGATGGGAATAAAGGAAATGTACACTTCTTCGTATAATTTTAGACCGAATTTCTGTAATTATACTCATAATAGAAGGAAATGAAAAAATATCGTTCGAAATTTTTAAAAAGCATTAGGAGAAGAAAATTGAAATACGCACACTGGAGCATCATTCTCTCTAAATTCAGAAATCGAAGATTCCAGGAAATGAAGACCGCATAATAAATAGACGAGAGGAAAATTTATCAAAATACCTTAAATGGAAAAATATTGTTTTTTCAATTCGTAAAGCAATATAATGAAGAAAAGCTGTATTTTTCATGCTATAGCTGGTTTGTGACAGGGAAGAATTGAAAGTGTTTACCGCATAGAATAATTATCTAAAGTATTACAAAATTTGAAAACATATGAAATTAAATTTATGGTGGATCTAGAATATTGAAAAGAAACACGAATACGGAATCATGTTTAACCATTGTTAAAATTTTATTATGGTTCTATAGGGAGACAATGTTAGAAAATTTTTTAAGACGGTATTCGATATTTCTTTGAGTAAATTGACATGTGCACATAACAAAACTTTTGCACAAATTCCAAAATGTACATGCAAGGAAAGATACTCAGGAAACAACAGATTCTATTTCAAATAAAAAAAAATATTTGACTTTCTAAGCAGGAGTTTAATGTGGATGGTTCTTCTGATGTTGCGAAGTTTGGGTGGGATTGAGGGAGTAAGGAATAAAAAGACATGTTTTTCAAGTTATATTATTTTGTAAAAATTCTAGAATATTGGCATTTCTAAATCATGCAAAACAAATGAAAGAAGTATAGTTTGATCAAGAAAAGCAAAGGTTTAAAATTACACGGAAAAGAGTAATTTTGAGGTACACTGATGTTTAATTTTATATACTAAATTTAATAACCATTTGCGATATCAGTTTCTTTCGCAGGTTAATTTTTTTCTTTTAAGGGAAAGGACTTAGAGAGATGTAAAATGAAAAATGATGCTATGATGTGGAAAACTATGCCAGAAAATCTCTATGTGTGATCATTCAAACTTGAAGTTCAGGAATTTGATAGAAATCACAAGTGACTGCTATTCAGATAAGGGAGAAATGATACATTTAAAATAAAAACAAAAGCAGGTTCGTGTTTATCAATTATAATAATTGTTATTATAAATCCATAAGGAGACTAATTAGAAATATTTTTAACCGACTTCAAAGAGGAGGTTATGATTTCGACCTGTATGTATTTGTTGTTCACGCATAACTTTTGCAAATATGAACTGATTTTCATAATTCTTTTTTTGTTTGAAAGCGTAAGGCCCATGTGGTCCCATTCGAATTTCATAAAAATCTGATAATTAGAACTTTTAAAAAAATAAAAACTTTAAATTTCAAATACATTTTGAAGCAATCGACCAATTAGAAGTGTTCCTTTTGCATGCTTTTATGTTACACTTACATAGACACACGATCTTTTCACTGTTAAAAGTTGGAAGTTTTTGCTGCATCGTTACTCCACCGCTTTTATGGAATATCTCTATTTTGACCAATGAGAATTCACCATAGTACAATGAAGTAATCATTTTCTATAAAAGCGATGGATAGACGATAAAGTAAAAGTTTCAAATTTTTAATGGTGTTCAAAGTGCAAAATCCTAACTGGACGAGGGCCAGGATTCACATAAATTTTGCGCTGTTTGCGAAACGAGATTTATTAACAAGAAAATTTATTTAAAACATTGAAAAATTTGCTAAACTTCAGGCTTCTGATTAGCGTTGCAAATGTTAGAAAAAACCCGGTTTAAACCCGGGAATAAACCGGGTTTTTAGGAATAAACCTGGAAAAAACCTGGGATTTTTTGGAATAATTCGTTTTTTTTGGAAATAAACCTGGGAATAAACCTGGTCTATTGGAAATAAACCCGGGAATAAACCGACTTTTTGCAACTCTACTTCTGATTCGTTAATCTGGTTTCGCTGACAGCGCAAATTCTACCTGGATCCCGGACAAGTTCTCTTATGCAAGAAACCGGAAATATAGCATCTAGGGGATATAGTGTGGAAATCGGCCATCTCAGGGCGTGTTCAGAGCAACTTACAAAAGTAACCAATGTTACCGACCGATTGTAGGGCAGTACGAAAGCAAATTTTGGCATCAATGAAAACTATTCTGTTGAATTGTAGCTGACGTCACACTTCGCTTTGATTTTCATTTCGTACTTGCCTACAATCGGTAAGTGGTCGGTAAGTAACCGGTAAGTTGTGCTGAACACGCCCTCTGTAACACGTGAAAAAAAGCGCTAAAATGTTCTATTCTTTAAAAGTGCAACAATGCTAATGAAATTTAAAGATGAAGCGACATCTGCAGGACATTTTTTAAAAATGGAAGAATTGTTGCTAGTCTAGATAATGTATCACGAAAATGCCGCAGATGTCGCTGTGATCGACACTTTGGAATTCAGAAACATCATTGCACATTTAAAGGATACAAATTTTTAGCACTGCTTGCATTGTAAAAATTTGAACCCTTTTGCTGCATCGCCATTCCATCGCTTTTATTGAAAACGATTACTTCGCTCTATTATGGAGCATTCTCATTGGTCAAAACAAAGAAATTCTATAAAAGCGATGGAGTAACGATGCAGCAAAAGGGTCAAATTTTTTACAGTTGATAGCAGATTTTCACTCAATGTATTCCAGACTCTCTCCTTCGAACAATGAAAAGTTCTCAAAAATGAAGGCTTATTATTGGTCAATCTTGTTTTGCTTAACAGCGAATAATCCTTCTGGATCCTAACCACTGTTGTAGAGATGATAGTTTTTTTTTTCAAAGTACGAAATCTTAGCTGGAACAATTCTCGTATCTACCAAAGTAAAAGATCCATATCGATCCAGACATGAGAATTCGATATCGAAAAGCTGAAAATCCATCTCTAAAGAGCCTTACACGTTAAAGCAAGAGTGTATGTGTATCAGGGTGCTTGTTATGCCGGATTCACAAAGTGATTAAAGTACATTGCTATGTGCTAGATTTACATTTGGACAAATATAAATGGCGAAAAATTTTGATAAGCTTATCATTAAAGTTAAGCTAGTTAACTTCTTTCACCCATAAAACAAACTCGTTCAGGCGACTAACGCCAAGTTCTGGAATAAAAATTCTTAAATTTTCTGTACTTTGGAAAACCGCGTTTATCAAAGAACATTCTTAACTTCAAATATTTCTATTTTCATATAGACGCATGTTGAATCATGGTGTGATTTTAATAATATCTTCCTTTTTAGTTTTTATGACTGAAAAGGGTATTTTAATACATACGAATATTTAGAATTACTTTGCTATGCATTGCATCATAGAAGCAACTTGACGCGTTCTGATTGTGTACGCGTACTTTAAACCGTAAAAAAATCTGACCCTTTTGCTGCATCGTCACTGCCCCGCTTTTATAGAATATCTCACTTTTGATCCATGAGAATGCTCCATAATAGGCTGAAGTAATCGTTTTCTATATTAGCGGTGGAGGGACGATGCAGCAAAAGGGTAAAATTTTTAACAGTGTACCTTGTTTAAAATATCTTGAAAAATTACCTCTGTTTTTAAAGACTATCTATTTTCTGATCAATAAAAACGCTCCATACACATTTTTAGATCGCTCTCATTAGTCAGAAAATAGATAGTCTTTAAAAACAAAGGTAATTTTTCACAATAATTTTAACGTATACTGATGGATTGTTAGCTTTTCAATGCCCATTTACGAAGTCTGTAGATTTCAATGTGGACCTTAAGGCACTACACTAGTCTCAGAAAAAGACTCGGATGTTAGTGTAAAGACTATGGATGTGTTCTTTTCAAATATCTCGCTCAAATTTTAATATATTTACATGATTTTTTTTGCATAGGATAGCCGAGGATATTCTACAACCGGCCTAGTTTTTACTTCTTCGATTTGCGCTTATGTATGTTTTATATAATGATAGTTTCAATTTCAGAACCGTTTAAACCGGTTTTGAAATTTAAAATATTTTTTTTTTTAATCTGAAACCAAAATTGAAAAAGTAAAAACTAGTTGGATGTGGAATATCCTCAGCTATCCTATGCAGAAAAAAATCACGTAAAAATTTTAAAATTTGAGCGAGATATATGAAAAGAACGCCCACATAGACTACACATTATTATCCGGGTCTTTTTTCTGTGCCTAGTGTGGGGCCTTAAAGTTTGCTGAATGCGATAAATTTCCGAAATGTTAAAGCTTAAATGGACAAGTTCTCGCATCCACTAAAGCGGAAATGGACATCGATACCAATCGACATTCTTAAATTGTTGAAAAGATGAAAATCCTTTCGTATATATTTTGCTCCGGAGGAAAAAACTATCTCTACATATCAATGCAAAATAAAGTGCATAGATATGTGTAGCAAAATTATCTTTAGATTCAGATTTGGTTACCGGATTAGACACCAGAATGATTTCAGATTTTATTCATGTAGGATTCCTCGATGTGAATATGACGACACATGGAGCACAGTATACGATTGATTGAAAAGATTCTGGACAAAAATGAGTCATCAAGGGGGTCCTTGTGGCCGAGTGGTTAAGACACCAATGAGCTGCTAATCTCTTGAGAGCGTAAGAGATTGTGGGTTCGAATCCCACTGGCTCCGTTGCACACACTCTTTATATGTAGCTCCCGGTTGTACTTTTCTTGTGTCGTAATATTTCCTTGTGCTATCTTGTCCTTGTATGTCCACGAATTTGTAAAATAATATGGATTATGTATTTATGTCTGTGTAGAAATAAAGGATCATTCGGCGTGCAATCGAATTCTACCAGGAAATCATCATCAAATTTTATAATAGAAAATGCCTGGCATTGCGATACATTGTTAAAAATTTAACTTTTGCTGCATGAGAGGGATGGTATGAGATATTCCATCCCTCTTATGGAATATCTCATACACACTGTTAAAAATCTGCTGCATTATGCTGCAACGCCCTCCACCACTTGTATATAATATCTCTATTCCAACCAATGAGAAAGCGCCATTTCACGGCCAAGTAACCGTTTTCTATACAAGCAGGGGAGTGCGTTGCAGCAAAATGCAGCAGATTTTTAACAGTGCATACACTGTAAAAAATTTTACCTTTTTGCTGCATCGTCTCTCCCCCGCTTTTATAAAATAAATGTCTTTTGACCCATGAGAATGCTCCATGATAGGCTGAAATTATCGTTTTCCATAAAAGCGGTGGAGTGAATTTCAAATTTTTAAGAGTTTAGTTGGGACAAAAGCGTCCGTGAAAAAAGTATTTGGGCTTCGAATGCTGTCAATCTCTTATAGATGCAGCCAAGTACAGGTTATGATTTTCGGATTCCTCGTCGAAACATCACCGCTCATTTCCGATGCCTTTACTGCATTTATAGGAATTAGATTGTTGTTGTTTCTCTATTGAATTATAGAGCGATTTTTGTTAAAATCTTTCTTTTTGCTTTTTCTGAGTGAAGGGGGAGTACTTTTGACTACACTAGAAAAGCATTTTACTATTCATAGATACATGTGGAGTCATTTTGCTGTTTACTCATATATGGAAGCGCTTTGCCGCGCGCTTATGTGTAAGGACACTTTACTTGAGGCATTGTCACCTTTCGATAACCACTTCCGATGTCCGTACGATTAGATGTTGGCTTTAAGATTTCATGAATGCGGTAGCTTTTCGTCGTGCCAGATCTGAAGAAGTTACCACATCCAGAAAACCTAAAGATTCACAACGATACTAACCGATATTGTAAGTGTCTTTTGGAAAGTTGACAATCAAACGGTGACAAGTAAAGCGAATACATCAGAACTCAGCAAAGTGCGTTTATTAGTAATGCGTTGCAAAGAGCCATCATATGTCAGTACACATAATTATGTATTACGGTACAAATAACTAAAAAGTAGGAAATAAATTTAACTTTTTCAAAAAAATGTATAACCGACTCCAAAAAAAAGCGCAAAAAAGAATTAAATAATTTTATAAAATTCTCTAATGACAAATCGTTATCCAATAACCACACATTGACTATCATGTACCGGTATAAAATGGTTAAATTTAATATATAGAATTTAATATCCACCAAACATAGGTTTTCCAGAGAATATTTTTTACAAGAGATTAATTTACATATTTTTGATTTAATTTTTGAATATATACATATAAAAAGTAAGGAATTACTTTTTGAAGTTGGTGCCAAACTATCTTAAATATAGTAAGAATTGTGGATATATTATGTCTAGTACCATAAATAAAATGGGGAAATCATTATCGATTATGATTGTTTGGCACCAACTTCAAAAAGTAATTCCTTACTTTTTATATGTATATATTCAAAAATTAAATCAAAAATATGTAAATTAATCTCTTGTAAAAAAATATTCTCTGGAAAACCTATGTTTGGTGGATATTAAATTCTATATATTAAATTTAACCATTTTATACCGGTACATGATAGTCAATGTGTGGTTATTGGATAACGATTTGTCATTAGAGAATTTTATAGAATTATTTAATTCTTTTTAGCGCTTTTTTTTGGAGTCGGTTATACATTTTTTTGAAAAAGTTAAATTTATTAAGATAGATATCGAAATTTATATGACTTATTTCAGCATATACGAGACACATGACTTAAGTAAAAATTAAAAAAAAAATATGCTATTAAAGATATTCAGGAAGCTGTAGACGTTATTCCGAATATTTAAATAATAACTTAAAAAACTTATCTCGAAAACAGCCGGGGAAGTGTAATGGAACCACTATAGTTGAGGAAGCATGGGAGGGATTGTGGGAAGGAAGAACATAAAGAGAAGTCTGTTAAGAAACATCATTTTTAAAAATTGTGGAGAGTTGTTCTTCTTTAATCACTGACAATGAATGAAAAATTGAATAAATTGTTCAAGAAACGCAAAGGTTTAAAATTACACGGAGAAGTGTAAAATTCTGGAATTCTGATATATTATTTTTTATATTAATATTAATAACAATCTCCGATATCCCTTTCTTTCGAAGGCTACGTTTTTATGGAATGGGAGTATACAGATGTCAAGGGCGACGTTTTCTAATTTTTGGAATTCAGGTCGCAGATCACCTGCATGCATGATAAGGGTAAACTGATGTTCGGCCATTTGAAAGAAGTCACAAATGATTGCTTCATCACTACATTTTCCTCTTACAGCAGCACTAATATACCGAAAATGATGCAGACATTTCGTTAAGCTTTTGATGAAAAACAGTGAACAATAAAAAATATTATTTTTCTTTATTAGAAGAAGAAATTGTGTAAAACTCTATTATGAATAGAGTTGCAAAAAGTCGGTTTATTCCCGAGTTTATTTCCAGTAGACCAGGTTTATTCCCAGGTTCATTCCTGAAAAACCGGTTTATTCCTATAAATCCCTGTTTATTCCCGGATGTAAACCGTTTTTTTAACCTTTGCAACGCGAATTATGAATGCAATGTATGCAATTTTATGTAACTAGCTACCGTTAACGATAAATCTATTTGCAAAGCCTGTTTTTGTAATGAAGAGAAGAACGTTTTCAATAGTTGCAATTAGAATGAAAAACTAAAAAAATGTCTTCATCATTTTTCGATACATTAGATGTGAGGGGCTGCCACTGGCGACTATTTTGTTTATTATTTTATCTAATATTCGTTAGATACTTAAAGATTTATAAAATATTACTTAATGGATTTATTTGAAAGTTTATTTGTGTAAAATGATAAATCTAATAGTCACCAATTGGTAGTAATGCTGTACCTTGTTTGTGACGCATGGTTTCGGAGATTTGATGGGAATAAAGGAAATGTACACTTCTTCGTATAATTTTAGACCGAATTTCTGTAATTATACTCATAATAGAAGGAAATGAAAAAATATCGTTCGAAATTTTTAAAAAGCATTAGGAGAAGAAAATTGAAATACGCACACTGGAGCATCATTCTCTCTAAATTCAGAAATCGAAGATTCCAGGAAATGAAGACTGCATAATAAATAGACGAGAGGAAAATTTATCAAAATACCTTAAATGGAAAAATATTGTTTTTTCAATTCGTAAAGCAATATAATGAAGAAAAGCTGTATTTTTCATGCTATAGCTGGTTTGTGACAGGGAAGAATTGAAAGTGTTTATCGCATAGAATAATTATCTAAAGTATTACAAAATTTGAAAACATATGAAATTAAATTTATGGTGGATCTAGAATATTGAAAAGAAACACGAATACGGAATCATGTTTAACCATTGTTAAAATTTTATTATGGTTCTATAGGGAGACAATGTTAGAAATTTTTTTAAGACGGTATTCGATATTTCTTTGAGTAAATTGACATGTGCACATAAGAAAACTTTTGCACAAATTCCAAAATGTACATGCAAGGAAAGATACTCAGGAAACAACAGATTCTATTTCAAATTAAAAAAAAAATATTTGACTTTCTAAGCAGGAGTTTAATGTGGATGGTTCTTCTGATGTTGCGAAGTTTGGGTGGGATTGAGGGAGTAAGGAATAAAAAGACATGTTTTTCAAGTAATATCATTTTGTAAAAATTCTAGAAAATTGGCATTTCTATATCATGCAAAACAAATGAAAGAAGTATAGTTTGATCAAGAACAGCAAAGGTTTAAAATTACACGGAAAAGAGTAATTTTCAGAAACACTAATGTTTAATTTTATATACTAAATTTTATAACCATTTGCGATATCAGTTTCTTTCGCAGGTTAATTTTTTCTTTTAAGGGAATGGACTTAGAGAGATGTAAAATGAAAAATGATGCTATGATGTGGAAAAATAGGCCAGAAAATCTCTATGTGTGATCATTCAAACCTGAAGTTCAGCAATTTGATAGAAATCACAAGTGACTTCTATTCAGATAAGGGAGAAATGATATATTTAAAATAAAAACAAAAGCAGGTTCGTGTTTATCAATTATAATAATTGTTATTATAAATCCATAAGGAGACTAATTAGAAATATTTTTAAGATAGATTTCGAAATTTATATGACTTATTTCAGCATATACGAGACACATGGCTTAAGTAAAAATTAAAAAAAAATATGCTATTAAAGATATTCAGGAAGCTGTAGACGTTATTCCGAATATTTAAATAATAACTTGAAAAACGTATCTCGAAAACAGCCGGGGAAGTGTAAAGGAACTACTATAGTTGAGGAAGCATGGGAGGGATTGTGGGAAGGAGGAATATAAAGAGAAGTCTGTTAAGAAACATCATTTTTAAAAATTGTGGAGAGTTGTTCTTTTTTAATCACTGACAACGAATGAAAAATTGTATAAATTGTTCAAGAAACGCAAAGGTTTAAAATTACACGGAGAAGTGTAAAATTCTGGAATTCTGATATATTATTTTTTATATTAATATTAATAACAATCTCCGATATCCATTTCTTTCGAAGGCTACGTTTTTATGGAATGGGAGTATACAGATGTCAAGGGCGACGTTTTCTAATTTTTGGAATTCAGGTCGCAGATCACCTGCATGCATGATAAGGGTAAACTGATGTTCGGCCATTTGAAAGAAGTCACAAATGATTGCTTCATCACTACATTTTCCTCTTACAGCAGCACTAATATACCGAAAATGATGCAGACATTTCGTTAAGCTTTTGATGAAAAACAGTGAACAATAAAAAATATTATTTTTCTTTATTAGCAGAAGAAATTGTGTAAAACTGTATTATGAATAGAGTTGCAAAAAGTCGGTTTATTCCCGAGTTTATTTCCAGTAGACCAGGTTTATTCCCAGGTTCATTCCTGAAAAACCGGTTTATTCCTAAAAATCCCTGTTTATTCCCGGATGTAAACCGTTTTTTTAACCTTTGCAACGCCAATTATGAATGCAATGTATGCAATTTTATGTAACTAGCTACCGTTAACGATAAATCTATTTGCAAAACCTGTTTTTGTAATGAAGAGAAGAACGTTTTCAATAGTTGCAATTAGAATCAAAAACTAAAAAAATGTCTTCATCATTTTTCGATACATTAGATGTGAGGGGCTGCCACTGGCGACTATTTTGTTTATTATTTTATCTAATATTCGTTAGATACTTAAAGATTTATAAAATATTACTTAATGGATTTATTTGAAAGTTTCTTTGTGTAAAATGATAAATCTAATAGTCACCAATTGGTAGTAATGCTGTACCTTGTTTGTGACGCATGGTTTCGGAGATTTGATGGGAATTAAGGAAATGTACATTTCTTCGTATAATTTTAGACCGAATTTCTGTAATTATACTCATAATAGAAGGAAATGAAAAAATATCGTTCGAAATTTTTAAAAAGCATTAGGAGAAGAAAATTGAAATACGCACACTGGAGCATCATTCTCTCTAAATTCAGAAATCGAAGATTCCAGGAAATGAAGACTGCATAATAAATAGACGAGAGGAAAATTTATCAAAATACCTTAAATGGAAAAATATTGTTTTTTCAATTCGTAAAGCAATATAATGAAGAAAAGCTGTATTTTTCATGCTATAGCTGGTTTGTGACAGGGAAGAATTGAAAGTGTTTACCGCATAGAATAATTATCTAACGTATTACAAAATTTGAAAACATATGAAATTAAATTTATGGTGGATCTAGATTATTGAAAAGAAACACGAATACGGAATCATGTTTAACCATTGTTAAAATTTTATTATGGTTCTATAGGGAGACAATGTTAGAAATTTTTTTAAGACGGTATTCGATAATTCTTTGAGTAAATTGACATGTGCACATAACAAAACTTTTGCACAAATTCCAAAATGTACATGCAAGGAAAGATACTCAGGAAACAACAGATTCTATTTCAAATTTAAAAAAAAATATTTGACTTTCTAAGCAGGAGTTTAATGTGGATGGTTCTTCTGATGTTGCGAAGTTTGGGTGGGATTGAGGGAGTAAGGAATAAAAAGACATGTTTTTCAAGTAATATCATTTTGTAAAAATTCTAGAAAATTGGCATTTCTAAATCATGCAAAACAAGTGAAAGAAGTATAGTTTGATCAAGAAAAGCAAAGGTTTAAAATTACACGGAAAAGAGTAATTTTGAGGTACTCTGATGTTTAATATTATATACTAAATTTAATAACCATTTGCGATAGGAGATTCTTTCGCAGGTTAATTTTTTTCTTTTAAGGGAATGGACTTAGAGAGATGTAAAATGAAAAATGATGCTATGATGTGGAAAACTATGCCAGAAAATCTCTATGTGTGATCATTCAAACCTGAAGTTCAGGAATTTGATAGAAATCATAAGTGACTGCTATTCAGATAAGGGAGAAATGATAGATTTAAAATAAAAACAAAAGCAGGTTCCTGTTTATCAATTATAATAATTGTTATTATAAATCCATAAGGAGACTAATTAGAAATATTCTTAAGATAGATTTCGAAATTTATATGACTTATTTCAGCATATACGAGACACATGACTTAAGTAAAAATTAAAAAAAATATATGCTATTAAAGATATTCAGGAAGCTGTAGACGTTATTCCGAATATTTAAATAATAACTTAAAAAACTTATCTCGAAAACAGCCGGGGAAGTGTAATGGAACAACTATAGTTGAGGAAGCATGGGAGGGATTGTGGGAAGGAAGAATATAAAGAGAAGTCTTTTAAGAAACATCATTTTAAAAATTGTGGAGAGTTGGTCTTTTTTAATCACTGACAACGAATGAAAAATTGTATAAATTGTTCAAGAAACGCAAAGGTTTAAAATTACACTGAGAAGTGTAAAATTCTGAAATTCTGATGTATTATGTTTTATATTAATATTAATAACAATCTCCGATATCCATTTCTTTCGAAGGCTACGTTTTTATGGAATGGGAGTATACAGATGTCAAGTGCGACGTTTTCTAATTTTTGGAATTCAGGTTGCAGATCACCTGCATGCATTATAAGGGTAAACTGATGTTCGGCCATTTGAAAGAAGTCACAAATGATTGCTTCATCACTACATTTTCCTCTTACAGCAGCACTAATATACCGAAAATGATGCAGACATTTCGTTAAGCTTTTGATGAAAAACAGTGAACAATAAAAAATATTATTTTTCTTCATTAGAAGAAGAAATTGTGTAAAACTGTATTATGAATAGAGTTGCAAAAAGTCGGTTTATTCCCGAGTTTATTTCCAGTAGACCAGGTTTATTCCCAGGTTCATTCCTGAAAAACCGGTTTATTCCTAAAAATCCCTGTTTATTCCCAGGTTTATTCCGAAAAACCCGGTTTATTCCCGGATGTAAACCGTTTTTTTTAACCTTTGCAACGCTAATTATCAATGCAATGTATGCAATTTTATGTAACTACCTACCGTTAACGATAAATCTATTTGCAAAACCTGTTTCTGTAATGAAGAGAAGAACGTTTTCAATAGTTGCAATTAGAATCAAAAACTAAAAAAATGTCTTCATCATTTTTCGATTCATTAGATGTGAGGGGCTGCCACTGGCGACTATTTTGTTTATTATTTTATCTAATATTCGTTAGATACTTAAAGATTTATAAAATATTACTTAATGGATTTATTTGAAAATTTCTTTGTGTAAAATGATAAATCTAATAGTCACCAATTGGTAGTAATGCTGTACCTTGTTTGTGACGCATGGTTTCGGAGATTTGATGGGAATAAAGGAAATGTACACTTCTTCGTATAATTTTAGACCGAATTTCTGTAATTATACTCATAATAGAAGGAAATGAAAAAATATCGTTCGAAATTTTTAAAAAGCATTAGGAGAAGAAAATTGAAATACGCACACTGGAGCATCATTCTCTCTAAATTCAGTAATCGAAGATTCCAGGAAATGAAGACCGCATAATAAATAGACGAGAGGAAAATTTATCAAAATACCTTAAATGGAAAAATATTGTTTTTTCAATTCGTAAAGCAATATAATGAAGAAAAGCTGTATTTTTCATGCTATAGCTGGTTTGTGACAGGGAAGAATTGAAAGTGTTTACCGCATAGAATAATTATCTAAAGTATTACAAAATTTGAAAACATATGAAATTAAATTTATGGTGGATCTAGAATATTGAAAAGAAACACGAATACGGAATCATGTTTAACCATTGTTAAAATTTTATTATGGTTCTATAGGGAGACAATGTTAGAAATTTTTTTAAGACGGTATTCGATAATTCTTTGAGTAAATTGACATGTGCACATAACAAAACTTTTGCACAAATTCCAAAATGTACATGCAAGGAAAGATACTCAGGAAACAACAGATTCTATTTCAAATTAAAAAAAAAATATTTGACTTTCTAAGCAGGAGTTTAATGTGGATGGTTCTTCTGATGTTGCGAAGTTTGGGTGGGATTGAGGGAGTAAGGAATAAAAAGACATGTTTTTCAAGTAATATCATTTTGTAAAAATTCTAGAAAATTGGCATTTCTAAATCATGCAAAACAAGTGAAAGAAGTATAGTTTGATCAAGAAAAGCAAAGGTTTAAAATTACACGGAAAAGAGTAATATTGAGGTACTCTGATGTTTAATTTTATATACTAAATTTAATAACCATTTGCGATATCAGTTTCTTTCGCAGGTTAATTTTTTTCTTTTAAGGAGACTTAGAGAGATGTAAAATGAAAAATGATGCTATGATGTGGAAAACTAGGCCAGAAAATCTCTATGTGTGATCATTCAAACCTGAAGTTCAGGAATTTGATAGAAATCACAAGTGACTGCTATTCAGATAAGGGAGAAATGATACATTTAAAATAAAAACAAAAGCAGGTTCGTGTTTATCAATTATAATAATTGTTATTATAAATCCATAAGGAGACTAATTAGAAATATTTTTAAGATAGATATCGAAATTTATATGACTTATTTCAGCATATACGAGACACATGACTTAAGTAAAAATTAAAAAAAAAAATATGCTATTAAAGATATTCAGGAAGCTGTAGACGTTATTCCGAATATTTAAATAATAACTTAAAAAACTTA
This sequence comes from Maratus speculifer, assembly GCA_964019185.1. Classification (NCBI taxonomy): domain Eukaryota; kingdom Metazoa; phylum Arthropoda; class Arachnida; order Araneae; family Salticidae; genus Maratus; species Maratus speculifer. The sequence continues at coordinate 121,531,519 of OZ025303.1, read as the reverse complement.
TCTCGAAAACAGCCGGGGAAGTGTAATGGATCCACTATAGTTGAGGAAGCATGGGAGGGATTGTGGGAAGGAAGAATATAAAGAGAAGTCTGTTAAGAAACATCATTTTAAAAATTGTGGAGAGTTGGTCTTTTTTAATCACTAACAACGAATGAAAAATTGTATAAAATGTTCAAGAAACGCAAAGGTTTAAAATTTCACGGAGAAGTGTAAAATTCTGAAATTCTGATGTATTATGTTTTATATTAATATTAATAACAATCTCCGATATCCATTTCTTTCGAAGGCTACGTTTTTATGGAATGGGAGTATTCAGATGTCAAGGGCGACGTTTTCTAATTTTTGGAATTCAGGTCGCAGATCACCTGCATGCATGATAAAGGTAAACTGATGTTCGGCCATTTGAAAGAAGTCACAAATGATTGCTTCATCACTACATTTTCCTCTTACAGCAGCACTAATATACCGAAAATGATGCAGACATTTCGTTAAGCTTTTGATGAAAAACAGTGAACAATAAAAAATATTATTTTTCTTTATTAGAAGAAGAAATTGTGTAAAACTGTATTATGAATAGAGTTGCAAAAAGTCGGTTTATTCCCGAGTTTATTTCCAGTAGACCAGGTTTATTCCCAGGTTCATTCCTGAAAAACCGGTTTATTTCTAAAAATCCCTGTTTATTCCCAGGTTTATTCCGAAAAACCCGGTTTATTCCCGGATGTAAACCGTTTTTTTTAACCTTTGCAACGCTAATTATAAATGCAATGTATGCAATTTTATGTAACTACCTACCGTTAACGATAAATCTATTTGCAAAACCTGTTTTTGTAATGAAGAAAAGAATGTTTTCAATAGTTGCAATTAGAATCAAAAACTAAAAAAATGTCTTCAACATTTTTCGATACATTAGATGTGAGGGGCTGCCACTGGCGACTATTTTGTTTATTATTTTATCTAATATTCGTTAGATACTTAAAGATTTATAAAATATTACTTAATGGATTTATTAGAAAGTTTCTTTGTGTAAAATGATAAATCTAATAGTCACCAATTGGTAGTAATGCTGTACCTTGTTTGTGACGCATCTTTTCGGAGATTTGATGGGAATAAAGGAAATGTACACTTCTTCGTATAATTTTAGACCTAATTTTTGTAATTATACTCATAATAGAAGGAAATGAAAAAATATCGTTCGAAATTTTTAAAAAGCATTAGGAGAAGAAAATTGAAATACGCACACTATGGCATCATTCTCTCTAAATTCAGAAATCGAAGATTCCAGGAAATGAAGACCGCATAATAAATAGACGAGAGGAAAATTTATCAAAATACCTTAAATGGAAAAATATTGTTTTTCAATTCGCAAAGCAATATAATGAAGAAAAGCTGTATTTTTCATGCTATAGCTGGTTTGTGACAGGGAAGAATTGGAAGTGTTTACCGCATAGAATAACTATCTAAAGTATTACAAAATTTGAAAACATATGAAATTAAAGTTATGGTGGATCTAGAATATTGAAAAGAAACATGAATACGGAAGCATGTTTAACCATTGTTAAAATTTTATTATGGTTCTATAGGGAGACAATGTTAGAAATTTTTTTAAGACGGTATTCGATATTTCTTTGAGTAAATTGACATGTGCATATAACAAAACTTTTGCACAAATTCCAAAATGTACATGCAAGGAAAGATACTCAGAAAACAACAGATTTTATTTCAAATGTAAAAAAAAATATTTGACTTTCTAAGCAGGAGTTTAATGTGGATGGTTCTTCTGATGTTGCGAAGTTTGGGTGGGATTGAGGGAGTAAGGAATAAAAAGACATGTTCTTCAAGTAATATCATTTTGTAAAAATTCTAGAAAATTGGCATTTCTAAATCATGCAAAACAAATGAAAGAAGTATAGTTTGATCAAGAACAGCAAAGGTTTAAAATTACACGGAAAAGAGCAATTTTGAGAAACACTGATGTTTAATTTTATATACTAAATTTAATAACCATTTGCGATATCAGTTTTTTTCGCAGGTTAATTTTTTTCTTTTAAGGGAATGGACTTCGAGAGATGTAAAATGAAAAATGATGCTATGATGTGGAAAACTAGGCCAGAAAATCTCTATGTGTGATCATTCAAACCTGAAGTTCAGCAATTTGATAGAAATCACAAGTGACTTCTATTCACATAAGGGAGAAATGATATATTTAAAATAAAAACAAAAGCAGGTTCGTGTCTATCAATTATAATAATTGTTATTATAAATCCATAAGGAGACTAATTAGAAATATTTTTAAGATAGATTTCGAAATTTATATGACTTATTTCAGCATATACGAGACACATGGCTTAAGTAAAAATTAAAAAAAAATATGCTATTAAAGATATTCAGGAAGCTGTAGACGTTATTCCGAATATTTAAATAATAACTTGAAAAACTTATCTCGAAAACAGCCGGGGAAGGTAATGGAACTACTATAGTTGAGGAAGCATGGGAGGGATTGTGGGAAGGAGGAATATAAAGAGAAGTCAACACCATTTTTAAAAATTGTGGAGAGTTGGTCTTTTTTAATCACTGACAACGAATGAAAAATTGTAGAAATTGTTCAAGAAACGCAAAGGTTTAAAATTAAACGGAGAAGTGTAAAATTCTGAAATTCTGATGTATTATTTTTTATATTAATATTAATAGCAATCTCCGATATCCATTTCTTTCGAAGGCTACGTTTTTATGGAATGGGAGTATACAGATGTCAAGGGCGACGTTTTCTAATTTTTGGAATTCAGGTCGCAGATCACCTGCATGCATGATAAGGGTAAACTGATGTTCGGCCATTTGAAAGAAGTCACAAATGATTGCTTCATCACTACATTTTCCTCTTAGAGCAGCACTAATATACCGAAAATGATGCAGACATTTCGTTAAGCTTTTGATGAAAAACAGTGAACAATAAAAAATATTATTTTCTTTATTAGCAGAAGAAATTGTGTAAAACTGTATTATGAATAGAGTTGCAAAAAGTCGGTTTATTCCCGAGTTTATTTCCAGTAGACCAGGTTTATTCCCAGGTTCATTCCTGAAAAACCGGTTTATTCCTAAAAATCCCTGTTTATTCCCGGATGTAAACCGTTTTTTTAACCTTTGCAACGCGAATTATGAATGCAATGTATGCAATTTTAGCTACCGTTAACGATAAATCTATTTGCAAAACCTGTTTTTGTAATGAAGAGAAGAACGTTTTCAATAGTTGCAATTAGAATCAAAAACTAAAAAAATGTCTTCATCATTTTTCGATACATTAGATGTGAGGGGCTGCCACTGGCGAATATTTTGTTTATTATTTTATCTAATATTCGTTAGATACTTAAAGATTTATAAAATATTACTTAATGGATTTATTTGAAAGTTTCTTTGTGTAAAATGATAAATCTAATAGTCACCAATTGGTAGTAATGCTGTACCTTGTTTGTGACGCATGGTTTCGGAGATTTGATGGGAATAAAGGAAATGTACACTTCTTCGTATAATTTTAGACCGAATTTCTGTAATTATACTCATAATAGAAGGAAATGAAAAAATATCGTTCGAAATTTTTAAAAAGCATTAGGAGAAGAAAATTGAAATACGCACACTGGAGCATCATTCTCTCTAAATTCAGAAATCGAAGATTCCAGGAAATGAAGACCGCATAATAAATAGACGAGAGGAAAATTTATCAAAATACCTTAAATGGAAAAATATTGTTTTTTCAATTCGTAAAGCAATATAATGAAGAAAAGCTGTATTTTTCATGCTATAGCTGGTTTGTGACAGGGAAGAATTGAAAGTGTTTACCGCATAGAATAATTATCTAAAGTATTACAAAATTTGAAAACTATGAAATTAAATTTATGGTGGATCTAGAATATTGAAAAGAAACACGAATACGGAATCATGTTTAACCATTGTTAAAATTTTATTATGGTTCTATAGGGAGACAATGTTAGAAATTTTTTTAAGACGGTATTCGATATTTCTTTGAGTAAATTGACATGTGCACATAACAAAACTTTTGCACAAATTCCAAAATGTACATGCAAGGAAAGATACTCAGGAAACAACAGATTCTATTTCAAAAAAAAAAAAAAATATTTGACTTTCTAAGCAGGAGTTTAATGTGGATGGTTCTTCTGATGTTGCGAAGTTTGGGTGGGATTGAGGGAGTAAGGAATAAAAAGACATGTTTTTCAAGTAATATCATTTTGTAAAAATTCTAGAAAATTGGCATTTCTAAATCATGCAAAACAAATGAAAGAAGTATAGTTTGATCAAGAAAAGCAAAGGTTTAAAATTACACGGAAAAGAGTAATTTTGAGGTACACTGATGTTTAGTTTTATATACTAAATTTAATAACCATTTGCGATATCAGTTTCTTTCGCAGGTTAATTTTTTTCTTTTAAGGGAATGGACTTAGAGAGATGTAAAATGAAAAATGATGCTATGATGTGGAAAACTATGCCAGAAAATCTCTATGTGTGATCATTCAAACCTGAAGTTCAGCAATTTGATAGAAATCACAAGTGACTTCTATTCAGATAAGGGAGAAATGATATATTTAAAATAAAAACAAAAGCAGGTTCGTGTTTATCAATTATAATAATTGTTATTATAAATCCTTAAGGAGACTAATTAGAAATATTTTTAAGATAGATTTCGAAATTTATATGACTTATTTCAGCATATACGAGACACATGACTTAAGTAAAAATTAAAAAAAAAAAAATATGCTATTAAAGATATTCAGGAAGCTGTAGACGTTATTCCGAATATTTAAATAATAACTTAAAAAACTTATCTCGAAAACAGCCGGGGAAGTGTAATGGAACCACTATAGTTGAGGAAGCATGGGAGGGATTGTGGGAAGGAAGAATATAAAGAGAAGTCTGTTAAGAAACATCATTTTAAAAATTGTGGAGAGTTGTTCTTTTTTAATCACTGACAACGAATGAAAAATTGTATAAATTGTTCAAGAAACGCAAAGGTTTAAAATTACACGGAGAAGTGTAAAATTCTGAAATTCTGATGTATTATGTTTTATATTAATATTAATAACAATCTCCGATATCCATTTCTTTCGAAGGCTACGTTTTTATGGAATTGGAGTATTCAGATGTAAAGGGCGACGTTTTCTAATTTTTGGAATTCAGGTCGCAGATCACCTGCATGCATGTTAAAGGTAAACTGATGTTCGGCCATTTGAAAGAAGTCACAAATGATTGCTTCATCACTACATTTTCCTCTTACAGCAGCACTAATATACCGAAAATGATGCAGACATTTCGTTAAGCTTTTGATGAAAAACAGTGAACAATAAAAAATATTATTTTTCTTTATTAGCAGAAGAAATTGTGTAAAACTGTATTATGAATAGAGTTGCAAAAATTCGGTTTATTCCCGAGTTTATTTCCAGTAGACCAGGTTCATTCCAAGGTTCATTCCTGAAAAACCGGTTTATTCCTAAAAATCCCTGTTTATTCCCGGATGTAAACCGTTTTTTTAACCTTTGCAACGCGAATTATGAATGCAATGTATGCAATTTTAGCTACCGTTAACGATAAATCTATTTGCAAAACCTGTTTTTGTAATGAAGAGAAGAACGTTTTCAATAGTTGCAATTAGAATCAAAAACTAAAAAAATGTCTTCATCATTTTTCGATGCATTAGATGTGAGGGGCTGCCACTGGCGACTATTTTGTTTATTATTTTATCTCATATTCGTTAGATACTTAAAGATTTATAAAATATTACTTAATGGATTTATTTGAAAGTTTCTTTGTGTAAAATGATAAATCTAATAGTCACCAATTGGTAGTAATGCTGTACCTTGTTTGTGACGCATGGTTTCGGAGATTTGATGGGAATAAAGGAAATGTACACTTCTTCGTATAATTTTAGACCGAATTTCTGTAATTATACTCATAATAGAAGGAAATGAAAAAATATCGTTCGAAATTTTTAAAAAGCATTAGGAGAAGAAAATTGAAATACGCACACTGGAGCATCATTCTCTCTAAATTCAGAAATCGAAGATTCCAGGAAATGAAGACCGCATAATAAATAGACGAGAGGAAAATTTATCAAAATACCTTAAATGGAAAAATATTGTTTTTTCAATTCGTAAAGCAATATAATGAAGAAAAGCTGTATTTTTCATGCTATAGCTGGTTTGTGACAGGGAAGAATTGAAAGTGTTTACCGCATAGAATAATTATCTAAAGTATTACAAAATTTGAAAACATATGAAATTAAATTTATGGTGGATCAAGAATATTGAAAAGAAACACGAATACGGAATCAAGTTTAACCATTGTTAAAATTTTATTATGGTTCTATAGGGAGACAATGTTAGAAATTTTTTTAAGACGGTATTCGATATTTCTTTGAGTAAATTGACATGTGCACATAACAAAACTTTTGCACAAATTCCAAAATGTACATGCAAGGAAAGATACTCAGGAAACAACAGATTCTATTTCAAAAAAAAAAAAAAAAAAATATTTGACTTTCTAAGCAGGAGTTTAATGTGGATGGTTCTTCTGATGTTGCGAAGTTTGGGTGGGATTGAGGGAGTAAGGAATAAAAAGACATGTTTTTCAAGTAATATCATTTTGTAAAAATTCTAGAAAATTGGCATTTCTAAATCATGCAAAACAAATGAAAGAAGTATAGTTTGATCAAGAAAAGCAAAGGTTTAAAATTACACGGAAAAGAGTAATTTTGAGGTACACTGATGTTTAATTTTATATACTAAATTTAATAACCATTTGCGATATCAGTTTCTTTCGCAGGTTAATTTTTTTCTTTAAAGGGATAGGACTTAGAGAGATGTAAAATGAAAAATGATGCTATGATGTGGAAAACTATGCCAGAAAATCTCTATGTGTGATCATTCAAACTTGAAGTTCAGGAATTTGATAGAAATCACAAGTGACTGCTATTCAGATAAGGGAGAAATGATACATTTAAAATAAAAACAAAAGCAGGTTCGTGTTTATCAATTATAATAATTGTTATTATAAATCCATAAGGAGACTAATTAGAAATATTTTTAAGATAGATATCGAAATTTATATGACTTATTTCAGCATATACGAGACACATGACTTAAGTAAAAATTAAAAAAAAAAATATGCTATTAAAGATATTCAGGAAGCTGTAGACGTTATTCCGAATATTTAAATAATAACTTAAAAAACTTATCTCGAAAACAGCCGGGGAAGTGTAATGGAACCACTATAGTTGAGGAAGCATGGGAGGGATTGTGGGAAGGAAGAATATAAAGAGAAGTCTGTTAAGAAACATCATTTTAAAAATTGTGGAGAGTTGTTCTTTTTTAATCACTGACAACGAATGAAAAATTGTATAAATTGTTCAAGAAACGCAAAGGTTTAAAATTACACGGAGAAGTGTAAAATTCTGGAATTCTGATATATTATTTTTTATATTAATATTAATAACAATCTCCGATATCCATTTCTTTCGAAGGCTACGTTTTTATGGAATGGGAGTATACAGATGTCAAGGGCGAAGTTTTCTAATTTTTGGAATTCAGGTCGCAGATCACCTGCATGCATGATAAGGGTAAACTGATGTTCGGCCATTTGAAAGAAGTCACAAATGATTGCTTCATCACTACATTTTCCTCTTACAGCAGCACTAATATACCGAAAATGATGCAGACATTTCGTTAAGCTTTTGATGAAAAACAGTGAACAATAAAAAATATTATTTTTCTTTATTAGCAGAAGAAATTGTGTAAAACTGTATTATGAATAGTGTTGCAAAAAGTCGGTTTATTCCCGAGTTTATTTCCAGTAGACCAGGTTCATTCCCAGGTTCATTCCTGAAAAACCGGTTTATTCCTAAAAATCCCTGTTTATTCCCGGATGTAAACCGTTTTTTTAACCTTTGCAACGCGAATTATGAATGCAATGTATGCAATTTTAGCTACCGTTAACGACAAATCTATTTGCAAAACCTGTTTTTGTAATGAAGAGAAGAACGTTTTCAATAGTTGCAATTAGAATCAAAAACTAAAAAAATGTCTTCATCATTTTTCGATGCATTAGATGTGAGGGGCTGCCACTGGCGACTATTTTGTTTATTATTTTATCTAATATTCGTTAGATACTTAAAGATTTATAAAATATTACTTAATGGATTTATTTGAAAGTTTCTTTGTGTAAAATGATAAATCTAATAGTCACCAATTGGTAGTAATGCTGTACCTTGTTTGTGACGCATGGTTTCGGAGATTTGATGGGAATAAAGGAAATGTACACTTCTTCGTATAATTTTAGACCGAATTTCTGTAATTATACTCATAATAGAAGGAAATGAAAAAATATCGTTCGAAATTTTTAAAAAGCATTAGGAGAAGAAAATTGAAATACGCACACTGGAGCATCATTCTCTCTAAATTCAGAAATCGAAGATTCCAGGAAATGAAGACCGCATAATAAATAGACGATAGGAAAATTTATCAAAATACCTTAAATGGAAAAATATTGTTTTTTCAATTCGTAAAGCAATATAATGAAGAAAAGCTGTATTTTTCATGCTATAGCTGGTTTGTGACAGGGAAGAATTGAAAGTGTTTACCGCATAGAATAATTATCTAAAGTATTACAAAATTTGAAAACATATGAAATTAAATTTATGGTGGATCTAGAATATTGAAAAGAAACACGAATACGGAATCATGTTTAACCATTGTTAAAATTTTATTATGGTTCTATAGGGAGACAATGTTAGAAATTTTTTTAAGACGGTATTCGATATTTCTTTGAGTAAATTGACATGTGCACATAACAAAACTTTTGCACAAATTCCAAAATGTACATGCAAGGAAAGATACTGAGGAAACAGCAGATTCTATTTCAAATAAAAAAAAAATATTTGACTTTCTAAGCAGGAGTTTAATGTGGATGGTTCTTCTGATGTTGCGAAGTTTGGGTGGGATTGAGGGAGTAAGGAATAAAAAGACATGTTTTTCAAGTAATATCATTTTGTAAAAATTCTCGAAAATTGGCATTTCTAAATCATGCAAAACAAATGAAAGAAGTATAGTTTGATCAAGAAAAGCAAAGGTTTAAAATTACACGGAAAAGAGTAATTTTGAGGTACACTGATGTTTAATTTTATATACTAAATTTAATAACCATTTGCGATATCAGTTTCTTTCGCAGGTTAATTTTTTTCTTTTAAGGGATAGGACTTAGAGAGATGTAAAATGAAAAATGATGCTATGATGTGGAAAACTATGCCAGAAAATCTCTATGTGTGATCATTCAAACTTGAAGTTCAGGAATTTGATAGAAATCACAAGTGACTGCTATTCAGATAAGGGAGAAATGATACATTTAAAATAAAAACAAAAGCAGGTTCGTGTTTATCAATTATAATAATTGTTATTATAAATCCATAAGGAGACTAATTAGAAATATTTTTAAGATAGATATCGAAATTTATATGACTTATTTCAGCATATACGAGACACATGACTTAAGTAAAAAATAAAAAAAAAATATGCTATTAAAGATATTCAGGAAGCTGTAGACGTTATTCCGAATATTTAAATAATAACTTAAAAAACTTATCTCGAAAACAGCCGTTGAAGTATAATGGAACCACTATAGTTGAGGAAGCATGGGAGGGATTGTGGGAAGGAAGAATATAAAGAGAAGTCTGTTAAGAAACATTATTTTAAAAATTGTGGAGAGTTGGTCTTTTTTAATCACTGACAACGAATGAAAAATTGTATAAATTGTTCAAGAAACGCAAAGGTTTAAAATTACACGGAGAAGTGTAAAATTCTGAAATTCTGATGTATTATGTTTTATATTAATATTAATAACAATCTCCGATATCCATTTCTTTCGAAGGCTACGTTTTTATGGAATTGGAGTATACAGATGTCAAGGGCGACGTTTTCTAATTTTTGGAATTCAGGTCGCAGATCACCTGCATGCATGATAAGGGTAAACTGATGTTCGGCCATTTGAAAGAAGTCACAAACGATTGCTTCATCACTACATTTTCCTCTTACAGCAGCACTAATATACCGAAAATGATGCAGACATTTCGTTAAGCTTTTGATGAAAAACAGTGAACAATAAAAAATATTATTTTTCTTTATTAGCAGAAGAAATTGTGTAAAACTGTATTATGAATAGAGTTGCAAAAAGTCGGTTTATTCCCGAGTTTATTTCCAGTAGACCAGGTTTATTCCCAGGTTCATTCCTGAAAAACCGGTTTATTCCTAAAAATCCCTGTTTATTCCCGGATGTAAACCGTTTTTTTAACCTTTGCAAAGCGAATTATGAATGCAATGTATGCAATTTTACGTAACTAGCTACCGTTAACGATAAATCTATTTGCAAAACCTGTTTTTGTAATGAAGAGAAGAACGATTTCAATAGTTGCAATTAGAATCAAAAACTAAAAAAATGTTTTCATCATTTTTCGAAACATTAGATGTGAGGGGCTGCCACTGGCGACTATTTTGTTTATTATTTTATCTAATATTCGTTAGATACTTAAAGATTTATAAAATATTACTTAATGGATTTATTTGAAAGTTTCTTTGTGTAAAATGATAAATCTAATAGTCACCAATTGGTAGTAATGCTGTACCTTGTTTGTGACGCACGGTTTCGGAGATTTGATGGGAATAAAGGAAATTTACACTTCTTCGTATAATTTTAGACCGAATATCTGTAATTATACTCATAATAGAAGGGAATGAAAAAATATCGTTCGAAATTTTTTAAAAGCATTAGGAGAAGAAAATTGAAATACGCACACTGGAGCATCATTCTCTCTAAATTCAGAAATCGAAGATTCCAGGAAATGAAGACTGCATAATAAATAGACGAGAGGAAAATTTATCAAAATACCTTAAATGGAAAAATATTGTTTTTTCAATTCGTAAAGCAACATAATGAAGAAAAGCTGTATTTTTCATGCTATAGCTGGTTTGTGACAGGGAAGAATTGAAAGTGTTTACCGCATAGAATAATTATCTAAAGTATTACAAAATTTGAAAACATATGAAATTAAATTTATGGTGGATCTAGAATATTGAAAAGAAACACGAATACGGAATCATGTTTAACCATTGTTAAAATTTTATTATGGTTCTATAGGGAGACAATGTTAGAAATTTTTTTAAGACGGTATTCGATATTTCTTTGAGTAAATTGACATGTGCACATAACAAAACTTTTGCACAAATTCCAAAATGTACATGCAAGGAAAGATACTCAGGAAACAACAGATTCTATTTCAAATTTAAAAAAAAATATTTGACTTTCTAAGCAGGAGTTTAATGTGGATGGTTCTTCTGATGTTGCGAAGTTTGGGTGGGATTGAGGGAGTAAGGAAACCAAAGACATGTTTTTCAAGTAATATCATTTTGTAAAAATTCTAGAAAATTGGCATTTCTAAATCATGCAAAACAAATGAAAGAAGTATAGTTTGATCAAGAAAAGCAAAGGTTTAAAATTACACGGAAAAGAGTAATTTTGAGGTACACTGATGTTTAGTTTTATATACTAAATTTAATAACCATTTGCGATATCAGTTTCTTTCGCAGGTTAATTTTTTTCTTTTAAGGGAATGGACTTAGAGAGATGTAAAATGAAAAATGATGCTATGATGTGGAAAACTATGCCAGAAAATCCCTATGTGAGATCATTCAAACCTGAAGTTCAGCAATTTGATAGAAATCACAAGTGACTTCTATTCAGATAAGGGAGAAATGATATATTTAAAATAAAAACAAAAGCAGGTTCGTGCTTATCAATTATAATAATTGTTATTATAAATCCTTAAGGAGACTAATTAGAAATATTTTTATGATAGATTTCGAAATTTATATGGCTTATTTCAGCATATACGAGACACATGGCTTAAGTAAAAATTAAAAAAAAAAATATGCTATTAAAGATATTCAGGAAGCTGTAGACGTTATTCCGAATATTTAAATAATAACTTGAAAAACGTATCTCGAAAACAGCCGGGGAAGTGTAAAGGAACTACTATAGTTGAGGAAGCATGGGAGGGATTGTGGGAAGGAGGAATATAAAGAGAAGTCTGTTAAGAAAGATCATTTTAAAAATTGTGGAGAGTTGTTCTTTTTTAATCACTGACAACGAATGAAAAATTGTATAAATTGTTCAAGAAACGCAAAGGTTTAAAATTACACGGAGAAGTGTAAAATTCTGAAATTCTGATGTATTATGTTTTATATTAATATTAATAACAATCTCCGATATCCATTTCTTTCGAAGGCTACGTTTTTATGGAATGGGAGTATTCAGATGTCAAGGGCGACGTTTTCTAATTTTTGGAATTCAGGTCGCAGATCACCTGCATGCATGATAAAGGTAAACTGATGTTCGGCCATTTGAAAGAAGTCACAAATGATTGCTTCATCACTACATTTTCCTCTTACAGCAGTACTAATATACCGAAAATGATGCAGACATTTCGTTAAGCTTTTGATGAAAATCAGTGAACAATAAAAAATATTATTTTTCTTTATTAGCAGAAGAAATTGTGTAAAACTGTATTATGAATAGAGTTGCAAAAAGTCGGTTTATTCCCGAGTTTATTTCCAGTAGACCAGGTTTATTCCCAGGTTCATTCCTGAAAAACCGGTTAATTCCTAAAAATCCCTGTTTATTCCCGGATGTAAACCGTTTTTTTAACCTTTGCAACGCGAATTATGAATGCAATGTATGCAATTTTAGCTACCGTTAACGATAAATCTATTTGCAAAACCTGTTTTTGTAATGAAGAGAAGAACGTTTTCAATAGTTGCAATTAGAATCAAAAACTAAAAATATGTCTTCATCATTTTTCGATACATTAGATGTGAGGGGCTGCCACTTGCGACTATTTTGTTTATTATTTTATCTAATATTCGTTAGATACTTAAAGATTTATAAAATATTACTTAATGGATTTATTTGAAAGTTTCTTTGTGTAAAATGATAAATCTAATAGTCACCAATTGGAAGTAATGTTGTACCTTGTTTGTGACGCATGGTTTCGGAGATTTGATGGGAATAAAGGAAATGTACACTTCTTCGTATAATTTTAGACCGAATTTCTGTAATTATACTCATAATAGAAGGAAATGAAAAAATATCGTTCGAAATTTTTAAAAAGCATTAGGAGAAGAAAATTGAAATACGCACACTAGGGCATCATTCTCTCTAAATCCAGAAATCGAAGATTCCAGGAAATGAAGACCGCATAATAAATAGACGTGAGGAAAATTTATCAAAATACCTTAAATGGAAAAATATTGTTTTTTCAATTCGCAAAGCAATATAATGAAGAAAAGCTGTATTTTTCATGCTATAGCTGGTTTGTGACATGGAAGAATTGGAAGTGTTTACCGCATGGAATAATTATCTAAAGTATTACAAAATTTGAAAACATATGAAATTAAAGTTATGGTGGATCTAGAATATTGAAAAGAATCACGAATACGGAAGCATGTTTAACCATTGTTAAAATTTTATTATGGTTCTATAGGGAGACAATGTTAGAAATTTTTTTAAGACGGTATTCGATATTTCTTTGAGTAAATTGACATGTGCACATAACAAAACTTTTGCACAAATTCCAAAATGTACATGCAAGGAAAGATACTCAGGAAACAACAGATTCTATTTAAAATTTAAAAAAAAATATTTGACTTTCTAAGCAGGAGTTTAATGTGGTTGGTTCTTCTGATGTTGCGAAGTTTGGGTGGGATTGAAGGAGAAAGGAATAAAAAGACATGTTTTTCAAGTAATATCATTTTGTAAAAATTCTAGAAAATTGGCATTTCTAAATCATGCAAAACAAATGAAAGAAGTATAGTTTGATCAAGAACAGCAAAGGTTTAAAATTACACGGAAAAGAGTAATTTTGAAAAACACTGATGTTTAATTTTATATACTAAATTTAATAACCATTTGCGATATCAGTTTCTTTCGCAGGTTAATTTTTTTCTTTTAAGGGAATGGACTTAGAGAGATGTAAAATGAAAAATGATGCTATGATGTGGAAAACTAGGCCAGAAAATCTCTATGTGTGATCATTCAAACCTGAAGTTCAGCAATTTGATAGAAATCACAAGTGACTTCTATTCAGATAAGGGAGAAATGATATATTTAAAATAAAAACAAAAGCAGGTTCGTGTTTATCAATTATAATAATTGTTATTATAAATCCTTAAGGAGACTAATTAGAAATATTTTTAAGATAGATTTCGAAATTTATATGACTTATTTCAGCATATACGAGACACATGACTTAAGTAAAAATTAAAAAAAAAAATATGCTATTAAAGATATTCAGGAAGCTGTAGACGTTATTCCGAATATTTAAATAATAACTTAAAAAACTTATCTCGAAAACAGCCGGGGAAGTGTAATGGAACCACTATAGTTGAGGAAGCATGGGAGGGATTGTGGGAAGGAAGAATATAAAGAGAAGTCTGTTAAGAAACATCATTTTAAAAATTGTGGAGAGTTGTTCTTTTTTAATCACTGACAACGAATGAAAAATTGTATAAATTGTTCAAGAAACGCAAAGGTTTAAAATTACACGGAGAAGTGTAAAATTCTGAAATTCTGATGTATTATGTTTTATATTAATATTAATAACAATCTCCGATATCCATTTCTTTCGAAGGCTACGTTTTTATGGAATTGGAGTATTCAGATGTAAAGGGCGACGTTTTCTAATTTTTGGAATTCAGGTCGCAGATCACCTGCATGCATGTTAAAAGGTAAACTGATGTTCGGCCATTTGAAAGAAGTCACAAATGATTGCTTCATCACTACATTTTCCTCTTACAGCAGCACTAATATACCGAAAATGATGCAGACATTTCGTTAAGCTTTTGATGAAAAACAGTGAACAATAAAAAATATTATTTTTCTTTATTAGCAGAAGAAATTGTGTAAAACTGTATTATGAATAGAGTTGCAAAAATTCGGTTTATTCCCGAGTTTATTTCCAGTAGACCAGGTTCATTCCAAGGTTCATTCCTGAAAAACCGGTTTATTCCTAAAAATCCCTGTTTATTCCCGGATGTAAACCGTTTTTTTAACCTTTGCACCGCGAATTATGAATGCAATGTATGCAATTTTAGCTACCGTTAACGATAAATCTATTTGCAAAACCTGTTTTTGTAATGAAGAGAAGAACGTTTTCAATAGTTGCAATTAGAATCAAAAACTAAAAAAATGTCTTCATCATTTTTCGATGCATTAGATGTGAGGGGCTGCCACTGGCGACTATTTTGTTTATTATTTTATCTCATATTCGTTAGATACTTAAAGATTTATAAAATATTACTTAATGGATTTATTTGAAAGTTTCTTTGTGTAAAATGATAAATCTAATAGTCACCAATTGGTAGTAATGCTGTACCTTGTTTGTGACGCATGGTTTCGGAGATTTGATGGGAATAAAGGAAATGTACACTTCTTCGTATAATTTTAGACCGAATTTCTGTAATTATACTCATAATAGAAGGAAATGAAAAAATATCGTTCGAAATTTTTAAAAAGCATTAGGAGAAGAAAATTGAAATACGCACACTGGAGCATCATTCTCTCTAAATTCAGAAATCGAAGATTCCAGGAAATGAAGACTGCATAATAAATAGACGAGAGGAAAATTTATCAAAATACCTTAAATGGAAAAATATTGTTTTTTCAATTCGTAAAGCAACATAATGAAGAAAAGCTGTATTTTTCATGCTATAGCTGGTTTGTGACAGGGAAGAATTGAAAGTGTTTACCGCATAGAATAATTATCTAAAGTATTACAAAATTTGAAAACATATGAAATTAAATTTATGGTGGATCTAGAATATTGAAAAGAAACACGAATACGGAATCATGTTTAACCATTGTTAAAATTTTATTATGGTTCTATAGGGAGACAATGTTAGAAATTTTTTTAAGACGGTATTCGATATTTCTTTGAGTAAATTGACATGTGCACATAACAAAACTTTTGCACAAATTCCAAAATGTACATGCAAGGAAAGATACTCAGGAAACAACAGATTCTATTTCAAATTTAAAAAAAAATATTTGACTTTCTAAGCAGGAGTTTAATGTGGATGGTTCTTCTGATGTTGCGAAGTTTGGGTGGGATTGAGGGAGTAAGGAAACCAAAGACATGTTTTTCAAGTAATATCATTTTGTAAAAATTCTAGAAAATTGGCATTTCTAAATCATGCAAAACAAATGAAAGAAGTATAGTTTGATCAAGAAAAGCAAAGGTTTAAAATTACACGGAAAAGAGTAATTTTGAGGTACACTGATGTTTAGTTTTATATACTAAATTTAATAACCATTTGCGATATCAGTTTCTTTCGCAGGTTAATTTTTTTCTTTTAAGGGAATGGACTTAGAGAGATGTAAAATGAAAAATGATGCTATGATGTGGAAAACTATGCCAGAAAATCCCTATGTGTGATCATTCAAACCTGAAGTTCAGCAATTTGATAGAAATCACAAGTGACTTCTATTCAGATAAGGGAGAAATGATATATTTAAAATAAAAACAAAAGCAGGTTCGTGTTTATCAATTATAATAATTGTTATTATAAATCCTTAAGGAGACTAATTAGAAATATTTTTATGATAGATTTCGAAATTTATATGGCTTATTTCAGCATATACGAGACACATGGCTTAAGTAAAAATTAAAAAAAAAAATATGCTATTAAAGATATTCAGGAAGCTGTAGACGTTATTCCGAATATTTAAATAATAATTTGAAAAACGTATCTCGAAAACAGCCGGGGAAGTGTAAAGGAACTACTATAGTTGAGGAAGCATGGGAGGGATTGTGGGAAGGAGGAATATAAAGAGAAGTCTGTTAAGAAAGATCATTTTAAAAATTGTGGAGAGTTGTTCTTTTTTAATCACTGACAACGAATGAAAAATTGTATAAATTGTTCAAGAAACGCAAAGGTTTAAAATTACACGGAGAAGTGTAAAATTCTGAAATTCTGATGTATTATGTTTTATATTAATATTAATAACAATCTCCGATATCCATTTCTTTCGAAGGCTACGTTTTTATGGAATGGGAGTATTCAGATGTCAAGGGCGACGTTTTCTAATTTTTGGAATTCAGGTCGCAGATCACCTGCATGCATGATAAAGGTAAACTGATGTTCGGCCATTTGAAAGAAGTCACAAATGATTGCTTCATCACTACATTTTCCTCTTACAGCAGTACTAATATACCGAAAATGATGCAGACATTTCGTTAAGCTTTTGATGAAAATCAGTGAACAATAAAAAATATTATTTTTCTTTATTAGCAGAAGAAATTGTGTAAAACTGTATTATGAATAGAGTTGCAAAAAGTCGGTTTATTCCCGAGTTTATTTCCAGTAGACCAGGTTTATTCCCAGGTTCATTCCTGAAAAACCGGTTAATTCCTAAAAATCCCTGTTTATTCCCGGATGTAAACCGTTTTTTTAACCTTTGCAACGCGAATTATGAATGCAATGTATGCAATTTTAGCTACCGTTAACGATAAATCTATTTGCAAAACCTGTTTTTGTAATGAAGAGAAGAACGTTTTCAATAGTTGCAATTAGAATCAAAAACTAAAAATATGTCTTCATCATTTTTCGATACATTAGATGTGAGGGGCTGCCACTTGCGACTATTTTGTTTATTATTTTATCTAATATTCGTTAGATACTTAAAGATTTATAAAATATTACTTAATGGATTTATTTGAAAGTTTCTTTGTGTAAAATGATAAATCTAATAGTCACCAATTGGAAGTAATGTTGTACCTTGTTTGTGACGCATGGTTTCGGAGATTTGATGGGAATAAAGGAAATGTACACTTCTTCGTATAATTTTAGACCGAATTTCTGTAATTATACTCATAATAGAAGGAAATGAAAAAATATCGTTCGAAATTTTTAAAAAGCATTAGGAGAAGAAAATTGAAATACGCACACTAGGGCATCATTCTCTCTAAATCCAGAAATCGAAGATTCCAGGAAATGAAGACCGCATAATAAATAGACGTGAGGAAAATTTATCAAAATACCTTAAATGGAAAAATATTGTTTTTTCAATTCGCAAAGCAATATAATGAAGAAAAGCTGTATTTTTCATGCTATAGCTGGTTTGTGACATGGAAGAATTGGAAGTGTTTACCGCATGGAATAATTATCTAAAGTATTACAAAATTTGAAAACATATGAAATTAAAGTTATGGTGGATCTAGAATATTGAAAAGAATCACGAATACGGAAGCATGTTTAACCATTGTTAAAATTTTATTATGGTTCTATAGGGAGACAATGTTAGAAATTTTTTTAAGACGGTATTCGATATTTCTTTGAGTAAATTGACATGTGCACATAACAAAACTTTTGCACAAATTCCAAAATGTACATGCAAGGAAAGATACTCAGGAAACAACAGATTCTATTTCAAATTTAAAAAAAAATATTTGACTTTCTAAGCAGGAGTTTAATGTGGATGGTTCTTCTGATGTTGCGAAGTTTGGGTGGGATTGAAGGAGAAAGGAATAAAAAGACATGTTTTTCAAGTAATATCATTTTGTAAAAATTCTAGAAAATTGGCATTTCTAAATCATGCAAAACAAATGAAAGAAGTATAGTTTGATCAAGAACAGCAAAGGTTTAAAATTACACGGAAAAGAGTAATTTTGAAAAACACTGATGTTTAATTTTATATACTAAATTTAATAACCATTTGCGATATCAGTTTCTTTCGCAGGTTAATTTTTTTCTTTTAAGGGAATGGACTTAGAGAGATGTAAAATGAAAAATGATGCTATGATGTGGAAAACTAGGCCAGAAAATCTCTATGTGTGATCATTCAAACCTGAAGTTCAGCAATTTGATAGAAATCACAAGTGACTTCTATTCAGATAAGGGAGAAATGATATATTTAAAATAAAAACAAAAGCAGGTTCGTGTTTATCAATTATAATAATTGTTATTATAAATCCTTAAGGAGACTAATTAGAAATATTTTTAAGATAGATTTCGAAATTTATATGACTTATTTCAGCATATACGAGACACATGACTTAAGTAAAAATTAAAAAAAAAAAATATGCTATTAAAGATATTCAGGAAGCTGTAGACGTTATTCCGAATATTTAAATAATAACTTAAAAAACTTATCTCGAAAACAGCCGGGGAAGTGTAATGGAACCACTATAGTTGAGGAAGCATGGGAGGGATTGTGGGAAGGAAGAATATAAAGAGAAGTCTGTTAAGAAACATCATTTTAAAAATTGTGGAGAGTTGTTCTTTTTTAATCACTGACAACGAATGAAAAATTGTATAAATTGTTCAAGAAACGCAAAGGTTTAAAATTACACGGAGAAGTGTAAAATTCTGAAATTCTGATGTATTATGTTTTATATTAATATTAATAACAATCTCCGATATCCATTTCTTTCGAAGGCTACGTTTTTATGGAATTGGAGTATTCAGATGTAAAGGGCGACGTTTTCTAATTTTTGGAATTCAGGTCGCAGATCACCTGCATGCATGTTAAAGGTAAACTGATGTTCGGCCATTTGAAAGAAGTCACAAATGATTGCTTCATCACTACATTTTCCTCTTACAGCAGCACTAATATACCGAAAATGATGCAGACATTTCGTTAAGCTTTTGATGAAAAACAGTGAACAATAAAAAATATTATTTTTCTTTATTAGCAGAAGAAATTGTGTAAAACTGTATTATGAATAGAGTTGCAAAAATTCGGTTTATTCCCGAGTTTATTTCCAGTAGACCAGGTTCATTCCAAGGTTCATTCCTGAAAAACCGGTTTATTCCTAAAAATCCCTGTTTATTCCCGGATGTAAACCGTTTTTTTAACCTTTGCACCGCGAATTATGAATGCAATGTATGCAATTTTAGCTACCGTTAACGATAAATCTATTTGCAAAACCTGTTTTTGTAATGAAGAGAAGAACGTTTTCAATAGTTGCAATTAGAATCAAAAACTAAAAAAATGTCTTCATCATTTTTCGATGCATTAGATGTGAGGGGCTGCCACTGGCGACTATTTTGTTTATTATTTTATCTCATATTCGTTAGATACTTAAAGATTTATAAAATATTACTTAATGGATTTATTTGAAAGTTTCTTTGTGTAAAATGATAAATCTAATAGTCACCAATTGGTAGTAATGCTGTACCTTGTTTGTGACGCATGGTTTCGGAGATTTGATGGGAATAAAGGAAATGTACACTTCTTCGTATAATTTTAGACCGAATTTCTGTAATTATACTCATAATAGAAGGAAATGAAAAAATATCGTTCGAAATTTTTAAAAAGCATTAGGAGAAGAAAATTGAAATACGCACACTGGAGCATCATTCTCTCTAAATTCAGAAATCGAAGATTCCAGGAAATGAAGACCGCATAATAAATAGACGAGAGGAAAATTTATCAAAATACCTTAAATGGAAAAATATTGTTTTTTCAATTCGTAAAGCAATATAATGAAGAAAAGCTGTATTTTTCATGCTATAGCTGGTTTGTGACAGGGAAGAATTGAAAGTGTTTACCGCATAGAATAATTATCTAAAGTATTACAAAATTTGAAAACATATGAAATTAAATTTATGGTGGATCAAGAATATTGAAAAGAAACACGAATACGGAATCATGTTTAACCATTGTTAAAATTTTATTATGGTTCTATAGGGAGACAATGTTAGAAATTTTTTTAAGACGGTATTCGATATTTCTTTGAGTAAATTGACATGTGCACATAACAAAACTTTTGCACAAATTCCAAAATGTACATGCAAGGAAAGATACTCAGGAAACAACAGATTCTATTTCAAAAAAAAAAAATATTTGACTTTCTAAGCAGGAGTTTAATGTGGATGGTTCTTCTGATGTTGCGAAGTTTGGGTGGGATTGAGGGAGTAAGGAATAAAAAGACATGTTTTTCAAGTAATATCATTTTGTAAAAATTCTAGAAAATTGGCATTTCTAAATCATGCAAAACAAATGAAAGAAGTATAGTTTGATCAAGAAAAGCAAAGGTTTAAAATTACACGGAAAAGAGTAATTTTGAGGTACACTGATGTTTAATTTTATATACTAAATTTAATAACCATTTGCGATATCAGTTTCTTTCGCAGGTTAATTTTTTTCTTTTAAGGGATAGGACTTAGAGAGATGTAAAATGAAAAATGATGCTATGATGTGGAAAACTATGCCAGAAAATCTCTATGTGTGATCATTCAAACTTGAAGTTCAGGAATTTGATAGAAATCACAAGTGACTGCTATTCAGATAAGGGAGAAATGATACATTTAAAATAAAAACAAAAGCAGGTTCGTGTTTATCAATTATAATAATTGTTATTATAAATCCATAAGGAGACTAATTAGAAATATTTTTAAGATAGATATCGAAATTTATATGACTTATTTCAGCATATACGAGACACATGACTTAAGTAAAAATTAAAAAAAAAAATATGCTATTAAAGATATTCAGGAAGCTGTAGACGTTATTCCGAATATTTAAATAATAACTTAAAAAACTTATCTCGAAAACAGCCGGGGATGTGTAATGGAACCACTATAGTTGAGGAAGCATGGGAGGGATTGTGGGAAGGAAGAATATAAAGAGAAGTCTGTTAAGAAACATCATTTTAAAAATTGTGGAGAGTTGTTCTTTTTTAATCACTGACAACGAATGAAAAATTGTATAAATTGTTCAAGAAACGCAAAGGTTTAAAATTACACGGAGAAGTGTAAAATTCTGGAATTCTGATATATTATTTTTTATATTAATATTAATAACAATCTCCGATATCCATTTCTTTCGAAGGCTACGTTTTTATGGAATGGGAGTATACAGATGTCAAGGGCGAAGTTTTCTAATTTTTGGAATTCAGGTCGCAGATCACCTGCATGCATGATAAGGGTAAACTGATGTTCGGCCATTTGAAAGAAGTCACAAATGATTGCTTCATCACTACATTTTCCTCTTACAGCAGCACTAATATACCGAAAATGATGCAGACATTTCGTTAAGCTTTTGATGAAAAAAAGTGAACAATAAAAAATATTATTTTTCTTTATTAGCAGAAGAAATTGTGTAAAACTGTATTATGAATAGTGTTGCAAAAAGTCGGTTTATTCCCGAGTTTATTTCCAGTAGACCAGGTTCATTCCCAGGTTCATTCCTGAAAAACCGGTTTATTCCTAAAAATCCCTGTTTATTCCCGGATGTAAACCGTTTTTTTAACCTTTGCAACGCGAATTATGAATGCAATGTATGCAATTTTAGCTACCGTTAACGATAAATCTATTTGCAAAACCTGTTTTTGTAATGAAGAGAAGAACGTTTTCAATAGTTGCAATTAGAATCAAAAACTAAAAAAATGTCTTCATCATTTTTCGATGCATTAGATGTGAGGGGCTGCCACTGGCGACTATTTTGTTTATTATTTTATCTAATATTCGTTAGATACTTAAAGATTTATAAAATATTACTTAATGGATTTATTTGAAAGTTTCTTTGTGTAAAATGATAAATCTAATAGTCACCAATTGGTAGTAATGCTGTACCTTGTTTGTGACGCATGGTTTCGGAGATTTGATGGGAATAAAGGAAATGTACACTTCTTCGTATAATTTTAGACCGAATTTCTGTAATTATACTCATAATAGAAGGAAATGAAAAAATATCGTTCGAAATTTTTAAAAAGCATTAGGAGAAGAAAATTGAAATACGCACACTGGAGCATCATTCTCTCTAAATTCAGAAATCGAAGATTCCAGGAAATGAAGACCGCATAATAAATAGACGAGAGGAAAATTTATCAAAATACCTTAAATGGAAAAATATTGTTTTTTCAATTCGTAAAGCAATATAATGAAGAAAAGCTGTATTTTTCATGCTATAGCTGGTTTGTGACAGGGAAGAATTGAAAGTGTTTACCGCATAGAATAATTATCTAAAGTATTACAAAATTTGAAAACATATGAAATTAAATTTATGGTGGATCTAGAATATTGAAAAGAAACACGAATACGGAATCATGTTTAACCATTGTTAAAATTTTATTATGGTTCTATAGGGAGACAATGTTAGAAATTTTTTTAAGACGGTATTCGATATTTCTTTGAGTAAATTGACATGTGCACATAACAAAACTTTTGCACAAATTCCAAAATGTACATGCAAGGAAAGATACTGAGGAAACAGCAGATTCTATTTCAAATAAAAAAAAAATATTTGACTTTCTAAGCAGGAGTTTAATGTGGATGGTTCTTCTGATGTTGCGAAGTTTGGGTGGGATTGAGGGAGTAAGGAATAAAAAGACATGTTTTTCAAGTAATATCATTTTGTAAAAATTCTCGAAAATTGGCATTTCTAAATCATGCAAAACAAATGAAAGAAGTATAGTTTGATCAAGAAAAGCAAAGGTTTAAAATTACACGGAAAAGAGTAATTTTGAGGTACACTGATGTTTAATTTTATATACTAAATTTAATAACCATTTGCGATATCAGTTTCTTTCGCAGGTTAATTTTTTTCTTTTAAGGGATAGGACTTAGAGAGATGTAAAATGAAAAATGATGCTATGATGTGGAAAACTATGCCAGAAAATCTCTATGTGTGATCATTCAAACTTGAAGTTCAGGAATTTGATAGAAATCACAAGTGACTGCTATTCAGATAAGGGAGAAATGATACATTTAAAATAAAAACAAAAGCAGGTTCGTGTTTATCAATTATAATAATTGTTATTATAAATCCATAAGGAGACTAATTAGAAATATTTTTAAGATAGATATCGAAATTTATATGACTTATTTCAGCATATACGAGACACATGACTTAAGTAAAAAATAAAAAAAAAAATATGCTATTAAAGATATTCAGGAAGCTGTAGACGTTATTCCGAATATTTAAATAATAACTTAAAAAACTTATCTCGAAAACAGCCGTTGAAGTATAATGGAACCACTATAGTTGAGGAAGCATGGGAGGGATTGTGGGAAGGAAGAATATAAAGAGAAGTCTGTTAAGAAACATTATTTTAAAAATTGTGGAGAGTTGGTCTTTTTTAATCACTGACAACGAATGAAAAATTGTATAAATTGTTCAAGAAACGCAAAGGTTTAAAATTACACGGAGAAGTGTAAAATTCTGAAATTCTGATGTATTATGTTTTATATTAATATTAATAACAATCTCCGATATCCATTTCTTTCGAAGGCTACGTTTTTATGGAATTGGAGTATACAGATGTCAAGGGCGACGTTTTCTAATTTTTGGAATTCAGGTCGCAGATCACCTGCATGCATGATAAGGGTAAACTGATGTTCGGCCATTTGAAAGAAGTCACAAACGATTGCTTCATCACTACATTTTCCTCTTACAGCAGCACTAATATACCGAAAATGATGCAGACATTTCGTTAAGCTTTTGATGAAAAACAGTGAACAATAAAAAATATTATTTTTCTTTATTAGCAGATGAAATTGTGTAAAACTGTATTATGAATAGAGTTGCAAAAAGTCGGTTTATTCCCGAGTTTATTTCCAGTAGACCAGGTTTATTCCCAGGTTCATTCCTGAAAAACCGGTTTATTCCTAAAAATCCCTGTTTATTCCCGGATGTAAACCGTTTTTTTAACCTTTGCAAAGCGAATTATGAATGCAATGTATGCAATTTTATGTAACTAGCTACCGTTAACGATAAATCTATTTGCAAAACCTGTTTTTGTAATGAAGAGAAGAACGATTTCAATAGTTGCAATTAGAATCAAAAACTAAAAAAATGTTTTCATCATTTTTCGAAACATTAGATGTGAGGGGCTGCCACTGGCGACTATTTTGTTTATTATTTTATCTAATATTCGTTAGATACTTAAAGATTTATAAAATATTACTTAATGGATTTATTTGAAAGTTTCTTTGTGTAAAATGATAAATCTAATAGTCACCAATTGGTAGTAATGCTGTACCTTGTTTGTGACGCACGGTTTCGGAGATTTGATGGGAATAAAGGAAATTTACACTTCTTCGTATAATTTTAGACCGAATATCTGTAATTATACTCATAATAGAAGGGAATGAAAAAATATCGTTCGAAATTTTTAAAAAGCATTAGGAGAAGAAAATTGAAATACGCACACTGGAGCATCATTCTCTCTAAATTCAGAAATCGAAGATTCCAGGAAATGAAGACTGCATAATAAATAGACGAGAGGAAAATTTATCAAAATACCTTAAATGGAAAAATATTGTTTTTTCAATTCGTAAAGCAACATAATGAAGAAAAGCTGTATTTTTCATGCTATAGCTGGTTTGTGACAGGGAAGAATTGAAAGTGTTTACCGCATAGAATAATTATCTAAAGTATTACAAAATTTGAAAACATATGAAATTAAATTTATGGTGGATCTAGAATATTGAAAAGAAACACGAATACGGAATCATGTTTAACCATTGTTAAAATTTTATTATGGTTCTATAGGGAGACAATGTTAGAAATTTTTTTAAGACGGTATTCGATATTTCTTTGAGTAAATTGACATGTGCACATAACAAAACTTTTGCACAAATTCCAAAATGTACATGCAAGGAAAGATACTGAGGAAACAGCAGATTCTATTTCAAATAAAAAAAAAATATTTGACTTTCTAAGCAGGAGTTTAATGTGGATGGTTCTTCTGATGTTGCGAAGTTTGGGTGGGATTGAGGGAGTAAGGAATAAAAAGACATGTTTTTCAAGTAATATCATTTTGTAAAAATTCTCGAAAATTGGCATTTCTAAATCATGCAAAACAAATGAAAGAAGTATAGTTTGATCAAGAAAAGCAAAGGTTTAAAATTACACGGAAAAGAGTAATTTTGAGGTACACTGATGTTTAATTTTATATACTAAATTTAATAACCATTTGCGATATCAGTTTCTTTCGCAGGTTAATTTTTTTCTTTTAAGGGATAGGACTTAGAGAGATGTAAAATGAAAAATGATGCTATGATGTGGAAAACTATGCCAGAAAATCTCTATGTGTGATCATTCAAACTTGAAGTTCAGGAATTTGATAGAAATCACAAGTGACTGCTATTCAGATAAGGGAGAAATGATACATTTAAAATAAAAACAAAAGCAGGTTCGTGTTTATCAATTATAATAATTGTTATTATAAATCCATAAGGAGACTAATTAGAAATATTTTTAAGATAGATATCGAAATTTATATGACTTATTTCAGCATATACGAGACACATGACTTAAGTAAAAAATAAAAAAAAAAATATGCTATTAAAGATATTCAGGAAGCTGTAGACGTTATTCCGAATATTTAAATAATAACTTAAAAAACTTATCTCGAAAACAGCCGTTGAAGTATAATGGAACCACTATAGTTGAGGAAGCATGGGAGGGATTGTGGGAAGGAAGAATATAAAGAGAAGTCTGTTAAGAAACATTATTTTAAAAATTGTGGAGAGTTGGTCTTTTTTAATCACTGACAACGAATGAAAAATTGTATAAATTGTTCAAGAAACGCAAAGGTTTAAAATTACACGGAGAAGTGTAAAATTCTGAAATTCTGATGTATTATGTTTTATATTAATATTAATAACAATCTCCGATATCCATTTCTTTCGAAGGCTACGTTTTTATGGAATTGGAGTATACAGATGTCAAGGGCGACGTTTTCTAATTTTTGGAATTCAGGTCGCAGATCACCTGCATGCATGATAAGGGTAAACTGATGTTCGGCCATTTGAAAGAAGTCACAAACGATTGCTTCATCACTACATTTTCCTCTTACAGCAGCACTAATATACCGAAAATGATGCAGACATTTCGTTAAGCTTTTGATGAAAAACAGTGAACAATAAAAAATATTATTTTTCTTTATTAGCAGAAGAAATTGTGTAAAACTGTATTATGAATAGAGTTGCAAAAAGTCGGTTTATTCCCGAGTTTATTTCCAGTAGACCAGGTTTATTCCCAGGTTCATTCCTGAAAAACCGGTTTATTCCTAAAAATCCCTGTTTATTCCCGGATGTAAACCGTTTTTTTAACCTTTGCAAAGCGAATTATGAATGCAATGTATGCAATTTTATGTAACTAGCTACCGTTAACGATAAATCTATTTGCAAAACCTGTTTTTGTAATGAAGAGAAGAACGATTTCAATAGTTGCAATTAGAATCAAAAACTAAAAAAATGTTTTCATCATTTTTCGAAACATTAGATGTGAGGGGCTGCCACTGGCGACTATTTTGTTTATTATTTTATCTAATATTCGTTAGATACTTAAAGATTTATAAAATATTACTTAATGGATTTATTTGAAAGTTTCTTTGTGTAAAATGATAAATCTAATAGTCACCAATTGGTAGTAATGCTGTACCTTGTTTGTGACGCACGGTTTCGGAGATTTGATGGGAATAAAGGAAATTTACACTTCTTCGTATAATTTTAGACCGAATATCTGTAATTATACTCATAATAGAAGGGAATGAAAAAATATCGTTCGAAATTTTTAAAAAGCATTAGGAGAAGAAAATTGAAATACGCACACTGGAGCATCATTCTCTCTAAATTCAGAAATCGAAGATTCCAGGAAATGAAGACTGCATAATAAATAGACGAGAGGAAAATTTATCAAAATACCTTAAATGGAAAAATATTGTTTTTTCAATTCGTAAAGCAACATAATGAAGAAAAGCTGTATTTTTCATGCTATAGCTGGTTTGTGACAGGGAAGAATTGAAAGTGTTTACCGCATAGAATAATTATCTAAAGTATTACAAAATTTGAAAACATATGAAATTAAATTTATGGTGGATCTAGAATATTGAAAAGAAACACGAATACGGAATCATGTTTAACCATTGTTAAAATTTTATTATGGTTCTATAGGGAGACAATGTTAGAAATTTTTTTAAGACGGTATTCGATATTTCTTTGAGTAAATTGACATGTGCACATAACAAAACTTTTGCACAAATTCCAAAATGTACATGCAAGGAAAGATACTCAGGAAACAACAGATTCTATTTCAAATTTAAAAAAAAATATTTGACTTTCTAAGCAGGAGTTTAATGTGGATGGTTCTTCTGATGTTGCGAAGTTTGGGTGGGATTGAGGGAGTAAGGAAACCAAAGACATGTTTTTCAAGTAATATCATTTTGTAAAAATTCTAGAAAATTGGCATTTCTAAATCATGCAAAACAAATGAAAGAAGTATAGTTTGATCAAGAAAAGCAAAGGTTTAAAATTACACGGAAAAGAGTAATTTTGAGGTACACTGATGTTTAGTTTTATATACTAAATTTAATAACCATTTGCGATATCAGTTTCTTTCGCAGGTTAATTTTTTTCTTTTAAGGGAATGGACTTAGAGAGATGTAAAATGAAAAATGATGCTATGATGTGGAAAACTATGCCAGAAAATCTCTATGTGTGATCATTCAAACCTGAAGTTCAGCAATTTGATAGAAATCACAAGTGACTTCTATTCAGATAAGGGAGAAATGATATATTTAAAATAAAAACAAAAGCAGGTTCGTGTTTATCAATTATAATAATTGTTATTATAAATCCTTAAGGAGACTAATTAGAAATATTTTTATGATAGATTTCGAAATTTATATGGCTTATTTCAGCATATACGAGACACATGGCTTAAGTAAAAATTAAAAAAAAAAATATGCTATTAAAGATATTCAGGAAGCTGTAGACGTTATTCCGAATATTTAAATAATAACTTGAAAAACGTATCTCGAAAACAGCCGGGGAAGTGTAAAGGAACTACTATAGTTGAGGAAGCATGGGAGGGATTGTGGGAAGGAGGAATATAAAGAGAAGTCTGTTAAGAAAGATCATTTTAAAAATTGTGGAGAGTTGTTCTTTTTTAATCACTGACAACGAATGAAAAATTGTATAAATTGTTCAAGAAACGCAAAGGTTTAAAATTACACGGAGAAGTGTAAAATTCTGAAATTCTGATGTATTATGTTTTATATTAATATTAATAACAATCTCCGATATCCATTTCTTTCGAAGGCTACGTTTTTATGGAATGGGAGTATTCAGATGTCAAGGGCGACGTTTTCTAATTTTTGGAATTCAGGTCGCAGATCACCTGCATGCATGATAAAGGTAAACTGATGTTCGGCCATTTGAAAGAAGTCACAAATGATTGCTTCATCACTACATTTTCCTCTTACAGCAGCACTAATATACCGAAAATGATGCAGACATTTCGTTAAGCTTTTGATGAAAATCAGTGAACAATAAAAAATATTATTTTTCTTTATTAGCAGAAGAAATTGTGTAAAACTGTATTATGAATAGAGTTGCAAAAAGTCGGTTTATTCCCGAGTTTATTTCCAGTAGACCAGGTTTATTCCCAGGTTCATTCCTGAAAAACCGGTTAATTCCTAAAAATCCCTGTTTATTCCCGGATGTAAACCGTTTTTTTAACCTTTGCAACGCGAATTATGAATGCAATGTATGCAATTTTAGCTACCGTTAACGATAAATCTATTTGCAAAACCTGTTTTTGTAATGAAGAGAAGAACGTTTTCAATAGTTGCAATTAGAATCAAAAACTAAAAATATGTCTTCATCATTTTTCGATACATTAGATGTGAGGGGCTGCCACTTGCGACTATTTTGTTTATTATTTTATCTAATATTCGTTAGATACTTAAAGATTTATAAAATATTACTTAATGGATTTATTTGAAAGTTTCTTTGTGTAAAATGATAAATCTAATAGTCACCAATTGGAAGTAATGTTGTACCTTGTTTGTGACGCATGGTTTCGGAGATTTGATGGGAATAAAGGAAATGTACACTTCTTCGTATAATTTTAGACCGAATTTCTGTAATTATACTCATAATAGAAGGAAATGAAAAAATATCGTTCGAAATTTTTAAAAAGCATTAGGAGAAGAAAATTGAAATACGCACACTAGGGCATCATTCTCTCTAAATCCAGAAATCGAAGATTCCAGGAAATGAAGACCGCATAATAAATAGACGTGAGGAAAATTTATCAAAATACCTTAAATGGAAAATATTGTTTTTTCAATTCGCAAAGCAATATAATGAAGAAAAGCTGTATTTTTCATGCTATAGCTGGTTTGTGACAGGGAAGAATTGGAAGTGTTTACCGCATGGAATAATTATCTAAAGTATTACAAAATTTGAAAACATATGAAATTAAAGTTATGGTGGATCTAGAATATTGAAAAGAATCACGAATACGGAAGCATGTTTAACCATTGTTAAAATTTTATTATGGTTCTATAGGGAGACAATGTTAGAAATTTTTTTAAGACGGTATTCGATATTTCTTTGAGTAAATTGACATGTGCACATAACAAAACTTTTGCACAAATTCCAAAATGTACATGCAAGGAAAGATACTCAGGAAACAACAGATTCTATTTCAAATTTAAAAAAAAATATTTGACTTTCTAAGCAAGAGTTTAATGTGGATGGTTCTTCTGATGTTGCGAAGTTTGGGTGGGATTGAAGGAGAAAGGAATAAAAAGACATGTTTTTCAAGTAATATCATTTTGTAAAAATTCTAGAAAATTGGCATTTCTAAATCATGCAAAACAAATGAAAGAAGTATAGTTTGATCAAGAACAGCAAAGGTTTAAAATTACACGGAAAAGAGTAATTTTGAAAAACACTGATGTTTAATTTTATATACTAAATTTAATAACCATTTGCGATATCAGTTTCTTTCGCAGGTTAATTTTTTTCTTTTAAGGGAATGGACTTAGAGAGATGTAAAATGAAAAATGATGCTATGATGTGGAAAACTAGGCCAGAAAATCTCTATGTGTGATCATTCAAACCTGAAGTTCAGCAATTTGATAGAAATCACAAGTGACTTCTATTCAGATAAGGGAGAAATGATATATTTAAAATAAAAACAAAAGCAGGTTCGTGTTTATCAATTATAATAATTGTTATTATAAATCCATAAGGAGACTAATTAGAAATATTTTTAAGATAGATTTCGAAATTTATATGGCTTATTTCAGCATATACGAGACACATGGCTTAAGTAAAAATTAAAAAAAAAATATGCTATTAAAGATATTCAGGAAGCTGTAGACGTTATTCCGAATATTTAAATAATAACTTGAAAAACGTATCTCGAAAACAGCCGGGGAAGTGTAAAGGAACTACTATAGTTGAGGAAGCATGGGAGGGATTGTGGGAAGGAGGAATATAAAGAGAAATCTGTTAAGAAACATCATTTTTAAAAATTGTGGAGAGTTGTTCTTTTAATCACTGACAACGAATGAAAAATTGTATAAATTGTTCAAGAAACGCAAAGGTTTAAAATTACACGGAGAAGTGTAAAATTCTGGAATTCTGATATATTATTTTTTATATTAATATTAATAACAATCTCCGATATCCATTTCTTTCGAAGGCTACGTTTTTATGGAATGGGAGTAAACAGATATGAAGGGCGACGTTTTCTAATTTTTGGAATTCAGGTCGCAGATCACCTGCATGCATGATAAGGGTAAACTGATGTTCGGCCATTTGAAAGAAGTCACAAATGATTGCTTCATCACTACATTTTCCTCTTACAGCAGCACTAATATACCGAAAATGATGCAGACATTTCGTTAAGCTTTGATGAAAAACAGTGAACAATAAAAAATATTATTTTTCTTTATTAGCAGAAGAAATTGTGTAAAACTGTATTATGAATAGAGTTGCAAAAAGTCGGTTTATTCCCGATTTTATTTCCAGTAGACCAGGTTTATTCCCAGGTTCATTCCTGAAAAACCGGTTTATTCCTAAAAATCCCTGTTTATTCCCGGATGTAAACCGTTTTTTTAACCTTTGCAACGCGAATTATGAATGCAATGTATGCAATTTTATGTAACTAGCTACCGTTAACGATAAATCTATTTGCAAAACCTGTTTTTGTAATGGAGAGAAGAACGTTTTAAATAGTTGCAATTAGAATCAAAAACTAAAAAAATGTCTTCATCATTTTTCGATACATTAGATGTGAGGGGCTGCCACTGGCGACTATTTTGTTTATTATTTTATCTAATATTCGTTAGATACTTAAAGATTTATAAAATATTACTTAATGGATTTATTTGAAAGTTTCTTTGTGTAAAATGATAAATCTAATAGTCACCAATTGGTAGTAATGCTGTACCTTGTTTGTGACGCATGGTTTCGGAGATTTGATGGGAATAAAGGAAATGTACACTTCTTCGTATAATTTTAGACCGAATTTCTGTAATTATACTCATAATAGAAGGAAACGAAAAAATATCGTTCGAAATTTTTAAAAAGCATTAGGAGAAGAAAATTGAAATACGCACACTATGGCATCATTCTCTCTAAATTCAGAAATCGAAGATTCCAGGAAATGGAGACCGCATAATAAATAGACGAGAGGAAAATTTATCAAAATACCTTAAATGGAAAAATATTGTTTTTTCAATTCGCAAAGCAATATAATGAAGAAAAGCTGTATTTTTCATGCTATAGCTGGTTTGTGACAGGGAAGAATTGGAAGTGTTTACCGCATAGAATAATTATCTAAAGTATTACAAAATTTGAAAACATATGAAATTAAAGTTATGGTGGATCTAGAATATTGAAAAGAAACACGAATACGGAAGCATGTTTAACCATTGTTAAAATTTTATTATGGTTCTATAGGGAGACAATGTTAGAAATTTTTTTAAGACGGTATTCGATATTTCTTTGAGTAAATTGACATGTGCAC
This sequence comes from Maratus speculifer, assembly GCA_964019185.1. NCBI lineage: Eukaryota > Metazoa > Arthropoda > Arachnida > Araneae > Salticidae > Maratus > Maratus speculifer. The sequence goes on along the minus strand of OZ025303.1, from coordinate 121,498,642 downwards.
ATAACAAAACTTTTGCACAAATTCCAAAATGTACATGCAAGGAAAGATACTCAGGAAACAACAGATTCTATTTCAAATTAAAAAAAAATATTTGACTTTCTAAGCAGGAGTTTAATGTGGATGGTTCTTCTGATGTTGCGAAGTTTGGGTGGGATTGAGGGAGTAAGGAATAAAAAGACATGTTTTTCAAGTAATATCATTTTGTAAAAATTCTAGAAAATTGGCATTTCTAAATCATGCAAAACAAATGAAAGAAGTATAGTTTGATCAAGAACAGCAAAGGTTTAAAATTACACGGAAAAGAGTAATTTTGAGAAACACTGATGTTTAATTTTATATACTAAATTTAATAACCATTTGCGATATCAGTTTCTTTCGCAGGTTAATTTTTTTCTTTTAAGGGAATGGACTTAGAGAGATGTAAAATGAAAAATGATGCTATGATGTGGAAAACTAGGAAGAAAATCTCTATGTGTGATCATTCAAACCTGAAGTTCAGCAATTTGATAGAAATCACAAGTGACTTCTATTCAGATAAGGGAGAAATGATATATTTAAAATAAAAACAAAAGCAGGTTCGTGTTTATCAATTATAATAATTGTTATTATAAATCCATAAGGACACTAATTAGAAATATTTTTAAGATAGATTTCGAAATTTATATGACTTATTTCAGCATATACGAGACACATGGCTTAAGTAAAAATTAAAAAAAAATATGCTATTAAAGATATTCAGGAAGCTGTAGACGTTATTCCGAATATTTAAATAATAACTTGAAAAACGTATCTCGAAAACAGCCGGGGAAGTGTAAAGGAACTACTATAGTTGAGGAAGCATGGGAGGGATTGTGGAGACTAATTAGAAATATTTTTAAGATAGATTTCGAAATTTATATGACTTATTTCAGCATATACGAGACACATGGATTAAGTAAAAATTTAAAAAAAATATGCTATTAAAGATATTCAGGAAGCTGTAGACGTTATTCCGAATATTTAAATAATAACTTGAAAAACTTATCTCGAAAACAGCCGGGGAAGGTAATGGTACTACTATAGTTGAGGAAGCATGGGAGGGATTGTGGGAAGGAGGAATATAAAGAGAAGTCTGTTAAGAAACATCATTTTTAAAAATTGTGGAGAGTTGTTCTATCACTGACAACGAATGAAAAATTGTATAAATTGTTCAAGAAACGCAAAGGTTTAAAATTACACGGAGAAGTGTAAAATTCTGGAATTCTGATATATTATTTTTCATATTAATATTAATAACAATCTCCGATATCCATTTCTTTCGAAGGCTACGTTTTTATGGAATGGGAGTATACAGATGTCAAGGGCGACGTTTTCTAATTTTTGGAATTCAGGTCGCAGATCACCTGCATGCATGATAAGGGTAAACTGATGTTCGGCCATTTGAACGAAGTCACAAATGATTGCTTCATCACTACATTTTCCTCGTACAGCAGCACTAATATACCGAAAATGATGCAGACATTTCGTTAAGCTTTTGATGAAAAACAGTGAACAATAAAAAATATTATTTTTCTTTATTAGCAGAAGAAATTGTGTAAAACTGTATTATGAATAGAGTTGCAAAAAGTCGGTTTATTCCCGAGTTTATTTCCAGTAGACCAGGTTTATTCCCAGGTTCATTCCTGAAAAACCGGTTTATTCCTAAAAATCCTGTTTATTCCCGGATGTAAACCGTTTTTTAACCTTTGCAACGCGAATTATGAATGCAATGTATGCAATTTTATGTAACTAGCTACCGTTAACGATAAATCTATTTTCAAAACCTGTTTTTGTAATGAAGAGAAGAACGTTTTCAATAGTTGCAATTAGAATCAAAAACTAAAAAAATGTCTTCATCATTTTTCGATACATTAGATGTGAGGGGCTGCCACTGGCGACTATTTTGTTTATCATTTTATCTAATATTCGTTAGATACTTAAAGATTTATAAAATATTACTTAATGGATTTATTTGAAAGTTTCTTTGTGTAAAATGATAAATCTAATAGTCACCAATTGGTAGTAATGCTGTACCTTGTTTGTGACGCATGGTTTCGGAGATTTGATGGGAATAAAGGAAATGTACACTTCTTCGTAAAATTTTAGACCGAATTTCTGTAATTATACTCATAATAGAAGGAAATGAAAAAATATCGTTCGAAATTTTTAAAAAGCATTAGGAGAAGAAAATTGAAATACGCACACTGGAGCATCATTCTCTCTAAATTCAGAAATCGAAGATTCCAGGAAATGAAGACTGCATAATAAATAGACGAGAGGAAAATTTATCAAAATACCTTAAATGGAAAAATATTGTTTTTTCAATTCGTAAAGCAATATAATGAAGAAAAGCTGTATTTTTCATGCTATAGCTGGTTTGTGACAGGGAAGAATTGAAAGTGTTTACCGCATAGAATAATTATCTAAAGTATTACAAAATTTGAAAACATATGAAATTAAATTTATGGTGGATCTAGAATATTGAAAAGAAACACGAATACGGAATCATGTTTAACCATTGTTAAAATTTTATTATGGTTTTATAGGGAGACAATGTTAGAAATTTTTTTAAGACGGTATTCGATATTTCTTTGAGTAAATTGACATGTGCACATAACAAAACTTTTGCACAAATTCGAAAATGTACATGCAAGGAAAGATACTCAGGAAACAACAGATTCTATTTAAATTTAAAAAAAAATATTTGACTTTCTAAGCAGGAGTTTAATGTGGATGGTTCTTCTGATGTTGCGAAGTTTGGGTGGGATTGAGGGAGTAAGGAATAAAAAGACATGTTTTTCAAGTAATATCATTTTGTAAAAATTCTAGAAAATTGGCATTTCTAAATCATGCAAAACAAATGAAAGAAGTATAGTTTGATCAAGAACAGCAAAGGTTTAAAATTACACGGAAAAGAGTAATTTTGAGAAACACTGATGTTTAATTTTATATACTAAATTTAATAACCATTTGCGATATCAGTTTCTTTCGCAGGTTAATTTTTTTCTTTTAAGGGAATGGACTTAGAGAGATGTAAAATGAAAAATGATGCTATGATGTGGAAAAATAGGCCAGATAATCTCTATGTGTGATCATTCAAACCTGAAGTTCAGCAATTTGATAGAAATCACAAGTGACTTCTATTCAGATAAGGGAGAAATGATATATTTAAAATAAAAACAAAAGCAGGTTCGTGTTTATCAATTATAATAATTGTTATAATAATTCCATAAGGACACTAATTAGAAATATTTTTAAGATAGATTTCGAAATTTATATGACTTATTTCAGCATATACGAGACACATGGCTTAAGTAAAAATTAAAAAAAAAATATGCTATTAAAGATATCCAGGAAGCTGTAGACGTTATTCCGAATATTTAAATAATAACTTGAAAAACGTATCTCGAAAACAGCCGGGGAAGTGTAAAGGAACTACTATAGTTGAGGAAGCATGGGAGGGATTGTGGGAAGGAGGAATATAAAGAGAAGTCTGTTAAGAAACATCATTTTTAAAAATTGTGGAGAGTTGTTCTTTTTTAATCACTGACAACGAATGAAAAATTGTATAAATTGTTCAAGAAACGCAAAGGTTTAAAATTACACGGAGAAGTGTAAAATTCTGGAATTCTGATATATTATTTTTTATATTAATATTAATAACAATCTCCGATATCCATTTCTTTCGAAGGCTACGTTTTTATGGAATGGGAGTATACAGATGTCAAGGGCGACGTTTTCTAATTTTTGGAATTCAGGTCGCAGATCACCTGCATGCATGAAAAGGGTAAACTGATGTTCGGCCATTTGAAAGAAGTCACAAATGATTGCTTCATCACTACATTTTCCTCTTACAGCAGCACTAATATACCGAAAATGATGCAGACATTTCGTTAAGCTTTTGATGAAAAACAGTGAACAATAAAAAATATTATTTTTCTTTATTAGCAGAAGAAATTGTGTAAAACTGTATTATGAATAGAGTTGCAAAAAGTCGGTTTATTCCCGAGTTTATTTCCAGTAGACCAGGTTTATTCCCAGGTTCATTCCTGAAAAACCGGTTTATTCCTAAAAATCCCTGTTTATTCCCGGATGTAAACCGTTTTTTTAACCTTTGCAACGCGAATTATGAATGCAATGTATGCAATTTTATGTAACTAGCTACCGTTAACGATAAATCTATTTGCAAAACCTGTTTTTGTAATGAAGAGAAGAACGTTTTCAATAGTTGCAATTAGAATCAAAAACTAAAAAAATATCTTCATCATTTTTCGATACATTAGATGTGAGGGGCTGCCACTGGCGACTATTTTGTTTATTATTTTATCTAATATTCGTTAGATACTTAAAGATTTATAAAATATTACTTAATGGATTTATTTGAAAGTTTCTTTGTGTAAAATGATAAATCTAATAGTCACCAATTGGTAGTAATGCTGTACCTTGTTTGTGACGCATGGTTTCGGAGATTTGATGGGAATAAAGGAAATGTACACTTCTTCGTATAATTTTAGACCGAATTTCTGTAATTATACTCATAATAGAAGGAAATGAAAAAATATCGTTCGAAATTTTTAAAAAGCATTAGGAGAAGAAAATTGAAATACGCACACTGGAGCATCATTCTCTCTAAATTCAGAAATCGAAGATTCCAGGAAATGAAGACTGCATAATAAATAGAAGAGAGGAAAATTTATCAAAATACCTTAAATGGAAAAATATTGTTTTTTCAATTCGTAAAGCAATATAATGAAGAAAAGCTGTATTTTTCATGCTATAGCTGGTTTGTGACAGGGAAGAATTGAAAGTGTTTACCGCATAGAATAATTATCTAAAGTATTACAAAATTTGAAAACATATGAAATTAAATTTATCGTGGATCTAGAATATTGAAAAGAAACACGAATACGGAATCATGTTTAACCATTGTTAAAATTTTATTATGGTTCTATAGGGAGACAATGTTAGAAATTTTTTTAAGACGGTATTCGATATTTCTTTGAGTAAATTGACATGTGCACATAACAAAACTTTTGCACAAATTCCAAAATGTACATGCAAGGAAAGATACTCAGGAAACAACAGATTCTATTTCAAATTAAAAAAAAAAAATATTTGACTTTCTAAGCAGGAGTTTAATGTGGATGGTTCTTCTGATGTTGCGAAGTTTGGGTGGGATTGAGGGAGTAAGGAATAAAAAGACATGTTTTTCAAGTAATATCATTTTGTAAAAATTCTAGAAAATTGGCATTTCTAAATCATGCAAAACAAATGAAAGAAGTATAGTTTGATCAAGAAAAGCAAAGGTTTAAAATTACACGGAAAAGAGTAATTTTGAGGTACACTGATGTTTAGTTTTATATACTAAATTTAATAACCATTTGCGATATCAGTTTCTTTCGCAGGTTAATTTTTTTCTTTTAAGGGAATGGACTTAGAGAGATGTAAAATGAAAAATGATGCTATGATGTGGAAAAATAGGCCAGAAAATCTCTATGTGTGATCATTCAAACCTGAAGTTCAGCAATTTGATAGAAATCACAAGTGACTTCTATTCAGATAAGGGAGAAATGATATATTTAAAATAAAAACAAAAGCAGGTTCGTGTTTATCAATTATAATAATTGTTATTATAAATCCATAAGGAGACTAATTAGAAATATTTTTAAGATAGATTTCGAAATTTATATGACTTATTTCAGCATATACGAGACACATGGCTTAAGTAAAAATTAAAAAAAAATATGCTATTAAAGATATTCAGGAAGCTGTAGACGTTATTCCGAATATTTAAATAATAACTTGAAAAACGTATCTCGAAAACAGCCGGGGAAGTGTAAAGGAACTACTATAGTTGAGGAAGCATGGGAGGGATTGTGGGAAGGAAGAATATAAAGAGAAGTCTGTTAAGAAACATCATTTTAAAAATTGTGGAGAGTTGTTCTTTTTTAATCACTGACAACGAATGAAAAATTGTATAAATTGTTCAAGAAACGCAAAGGTTTAAAATTACACGGAGAAGTGTAAAATTCTGGAATTCTGATATATTATTTTTTATATTAATATTAATAACAATCTCCGATATCCATTTCTTTCGAAGGCTACGTTTTTATGGAATGGGAGTATACAGATGTCAAGGGCGACGTTTTCTAATTTTTGGAATTCAGGTCGCAGGTCACCTGCATGCATGAAAAGGGTAAACTGATGTTCGGCCATTTGAAAGAAGTCACAAATGATTGCTTCATCACTACATTTTCCTCTTACAGCAGCACTAATATACCGAAAATGATGCAGACATTTCGTTAAGCTTTTGATGAAAAACAGTGAACAATAAAAAATATTATTTTTCTTTATTAGCAGAAGAAATTGTGTAAAACTGTATTATGTATAGAGTTGCAAAAAGTCGGTTTATTCCCGAGTTTATTTCCAGTAGACCAGGTTTATTCCCAGGTTCATTCCTGAAAAACCGGTTTATTCCTAAAAATCCCTGTTTATTCCCGGATGTAAACCGTTTTTTTAACCTTTGCAACGCGAATTATGAATGCAATGTATGCAATTTTATGTAACTAGCTACCGTTAACGATAAATCTATTTGCAAAACCTGTTTTTGTAATGAAGAGAAGAACGTTTTCAATAGTTGCAATTAGAATCAAAAACTAAAAAAATATCTTCATCATTTTTCGATACATTAGATGTGAGGGGCTGCCACTGGCGACTATTTTGTTTATTATTTTATCTAATATTCGTTAGATACTTAAAGATTTATAAAATATTACTTAATGGATTTATTTGAAAGTTTCTTTGTGTAAAATGATAAATCTAATAGTCACCAATTGGTAGTAATGCTGTACCTTGTTTGTGACGCATGGTTTCGGAGATTTGATGGGAATAAAGGAAATGTACACTTCTTCGTATAATTTTAGACCGAATTTCTGTAATTATACTCATAATAGAAGGAAATGAAAAAATATCGTTCGAAATTTTTAAAAAGCATTAGGAGAAGAAAATTGAAATACGCACACGGGAGCATCATTCGCTCTAAATTCAGAAATCGAAGATTCCAGGAAATGAAGACTGCATAATAAATAGACGAGAGGAAAATTTATCAAAATACCTTAAATGGAAAAATATTGTTTTTTCAATTCGTAAAGCAATATAATGAAGAAAAGCAGTATTTTTCATGCTATAGCTGGTTTGTGACAGGGAAGAATTGAAAGTGTTTACCGCATAGAATAATTATCTAAAGTATTACAAAATTTGAAAACATATGAAATTAAATTTATGGTGGATCTAGAATATTGAAAAGAAACACGAATACGGAATCATGTTTAACCATTGTTAAAATTTTATTATGGTTCTATAGGGAGACAATGTTAGAAATTTTTTTAAGACGGTATTCGATATTTCTTTGAGTAAATTGACATGTGCACATAACAAAACTTTTGCACAAATTCCAAAATGTACATGCAAGGAAAGATACTCAGGAAACAACAGATTCTATTTCAAATTAAAAAAAAAAATATTTGACTTTCTAAGCAGGAGTTTAATGTGGATGGTTCTTCTGATGTTGCGAAGTTTGGGTGGGATTGAGGGAGTAAGGAATAAAAAGACATGTTTTTCAAGTAATATCATTTTGTAAAAATTCTAGAAAATTGGCATTTCTAAATCATGCAAAACAAATGAAAGAAGTATAGTTTGATCAAGAACAGCAAAGGTTTAAAATTACACGGAAAAGAGTAATTTTGAGAAACACTGATGTTTAATTTTATATACTAAATTTAATAACCATTTGCGATATCAGTTTCTTTCGCAGGTTAATTTTTTTCTTTTAAGGGAATGGACTTAGAGAGATGTAAAATGAAAAATGATGCTATGATGTGGAAAAATAGGCCAGAAAATCTCTATGTGTGATCATTCAAACCTGAAGTTCAGCAATTTGATAGAAATCACAAGTGACTTCTATTCAGATAAGGGAGAAATGATATATTTAAAATAAAAACAAAAGCAGGTTCGTGTTTATCAATTATAATAATTGTTATTATAAATCCATAAGGAGACTAATTAGAAATATTTTTAAGATAGATTTCGAAATTTATATGACTTATTTCAGCATATACGAGACACATGGCTTAAGTAAAAATTAAAAAAATATATGCTATTAAAGATATTCAGGAAGCTGTAGACGTTATTCCGAATATTTAAATAATAACTTGAAAAACGTATCTCGAAAACAGCCGGGGAAGTGTAAAGGAACGACTATAGTTGAGGAAGCATGGGAGGGATTGTGGGAAGGAGGAATATAAAGAGAAGTCTGTTAAGAAACATCATTTTTAAAAATTGTGGAGAGTTGTTCTTTTTTAATCACTGACAACGAATGAAAAATTGTATAAATTGTTCAAGAAACGCAAAGGTTTAAAATTACACGGAGAAGTGTAAAATTCTGGAATTCTGATATATTATTTTTTATATTAATATTAATAACAATCTCCGATATCCATTTCTTTCGAAGGCTACGTTTTTATGGAATGGGAGTATACAGATGTCAAGGGCGACGTTTTCTAATTTTTAGAATTCAGGTCGCAGATCACCTGCATGCATGATAAGGGTAAACTGATGTTCGGCCATTTGAAAGAAGTCACAAATGATTGCTTCATCACTACATTTTCCTCTTACAGCAGCACTAATATACCGAAAATGATGCAGACATTTCGTTAAGCTTTTGATGAAAAACAGTGAACAATAAAAAATATTATTTTTCTTTATTAGCAGAAGAAATTGTGTAAAACTGTATTATGAATAGAGTTGCAAAAAGTCGGTTTATTCCCGAGTTTATTTCCAGTAGACCAGGTTTATTCCCAGGTTCATTCCTGAAAAACCGGTTTATTCCTAAAAATCCCTGTTTATTCCCGGATGTAAACCGTTTTTTTAACCTTTGCAACGCGAATTATGAATGCAATGTATGCAGTTTTATGTAACTGGCTACCGTTAACGATAAATCTATTTGCAAAACCTGTTTTTGTAATGAAGAGAAGAACGTTTTCAATAGTTGCAATTAGAATCAAAAACTAAAAAAATGTCTTCATCATTTTTCGATACATTAGATGTGAGGGGCTGCCACTGGCGACTATTTTGTTTATTATTTTATCTAATATTCGTTAGATACTTAAAGATTTATAAAATATTACTTAATGGATTTATTTGAAAGTTTCTTTGTGTAAAATGATAAATCTAATAGTCACCAATTGGTAGTAATGCTGTACCTTGTTTGTGACGCATGGTTTCGGAGATTTGATGGGAATAAAGGAAATGTACACTTCTTCGTATAATTTTAGACCGAATTTCTGTAATTATACTCATAATAGAAGGAAATGAAAAAATATCGTTCGAAATTTTTAAAAAGCATTAGGAGAAGAAAATTGAAATACGCACACTGGAGCATCATTCTCTCTAAATTCAGAAATCGAAGATTCCAGGAAATGAAGACTGCATAATAAATAGACGAGAGGAAAATTTATCAAAATACCTTAAATGGAAAAATATTGTTTTTTCAATTCGTAAAGCAATATAATGAAGAAAAGCTGTATTTTTCATGCTATAGCTTGTTTGTGACAGGGAAGAATTGAAAGTGTTTACCGCATAGAATAATTATCTAAAGTATTACAAAATTTGAAAACATATGAAATTAAATTTATGGTGGATCTAGAATATTGAAAAGAAACACGAATACGGAATCATGTTTAACCATTGTTAAAATTTTATTATGGTTCTATAGGGAGACAATGTTAGGAATTTTTTTAAGACGGTATTCGATATTTCTTTGAGTAAATTGACATGTGCACATAACAAAACTTTTGCACAAATTCCAAAATGTACATGCAAGGAAAGATACTCAGGAAACAACAGATTCTATTTCAAATTAAAAAAAAAATATTTGACTTTCTAAGCAGGAGTTTAATGTGGATGGTTCTTCTGATGTTGCGAAGTTTGGGTGGGATTGAGGGAGTAAGGAATAAAAAGACATGTTTTTCAAGTAATATCATTTTGTAAAAATTCTAGAAAATTGGCATTTCTAAATCATGCAAAACAAATGAAAGAAGTATAGTTTGATCAAGAACAGCAAAGGTTTAAAATTACACGGAAAAGAGTAATTTTGAGAAACACTGATGTTTAATTTTATATACTAAATTTAATAACCATTTGCGATATCAGTTTCTTTCGCAGGTTAATTTTTTTCTTTTAAGGGAATGGACTTAGAGAGATGTAAAATGAAAAATGATGCTATGATGTGGAAAAATAGGCCAGAAAATCTCTATGTGTGATCATTCAAACCTGAAGTTCAGCAATTTGATAGAAATCACAAGTGACTTCTTTTCAGATAAGGGAGAAATGATATATTTAAAATAAAAACAAAAGCAGGTTCGTGTTTATCAATTATAATAATTGTTATTATAAATCCATAAGGAGACTAATTAGAAATATTTTTAAGATAGATTTCGAAATTTATATGACTTATTTCAGCATATACGAGACACATGGCTTAAGTAAAAATTAAAAAAAAAATATGCTATTAAAGATATTCAGGAAGCTGTAGACGTTATTCCGAATATTTAAATAATAACTTGAAAAACGTATCTCGAAAACAGCCGGGGAAGTGCAAAGGAACTACTATAGTTGAGGAAGCATGGGAGGGATTGTGGGAAGGAGGAATATAAAGAGAAGTCTGTTAAGAAACATCATTTTAAAAATTGTGGAGAGTTGTTCTTTTTTAATCACTGACAACGAATGAAAAATTGTATAAATTGTTCAAGAAACGCAAAGGTTTTAAATTACACGGAGAAGTGTAAAATTCTGGAATTCTGATATATTATTTTTTATATTAATATTAATAACAATCTCCGATATCCATTTCTTTCGAAGGCTACGTTTTTATGGAATGGGAGTATACAGATGTCAAGGGCGACGTTTTCTAATTTTTGGAATTCAGGTCGCAGATCACCTGCATGCATGATAAGGGTAAACTGATTTTCGGCCATTTGAAAGTAGTCACAAATGATTGCTTCATCACTACATTTTCCTCTTACAGCAGCACTAATATACCGAAAATGATGCAGACATTTCGTTAAGCTTTTGATGAAAAACAGTGAACAATAAAAAATATTATTTTTCTTTATTAGCAGAAGAAATTGTGTAAAACTGTATTATGAATAGAGTTGCAAAAAGTCGGTTTATTCCCGAGTTTATTTCCAGTAGACCAGGTTTATTCCCAGGTTCATTCCTGAAAAACCGGTTTATTCCTAAAAATCCCTGTTTATTCCCGGATGTAAACCGTTTTTTTAACCTTTGCAACGCGAATTATGAATGCAATGTATGCAATTTTATGTAACTAGCTACCGTTAACGATAAATCTATTTGCAAAACCTGTTTTTGTAATGAAGAGAAGAACGTTTTCAATAGTTGCAATTAGAATCAAAAACTAAAAAAATGTCTTCATCATTTTTCGATACATTAGATGTGAGGGGCTGCCACTGGCGACTATTTTGTTTATTATTTTATCTAATATTCGTTAGATACTTAAAGATTTATAAAATATTACTTAATGGATTTATTTGAAAGTTTCTTTGTGTAAAATGATAAATCTAATAGTCACCAATTGGTAGTAATGCTGTACCTTGTTTGTGACGCATGGTTTCGGAGATTTGATGGGAATAAAGGAAATGTACACTTCTTCGTATAATTTTAGACCGAATTTCTGTAATTATACTCATAATAGAAGGAAATGAAAAAATATCGTTCGAAATTTTTAAAAAGCATTAGGAGAAGAAAATTGAAATACGCACACTGGAGCATCATTCTCTCTAAATTCAGAAATCGAAGATTCCAGGAAATGAAGACTGCATAATAAATAGACGAGAGGAAAATTTATCAAAATACCTTAAATGGAAAAATATTGTTTTTTCAATTCGTAAAGCAATATAATGAAGAAAAGCTGTATTTTTCATGCTATAGCTGGTTTGTGACAGGGAAGAATTGAAAGTGTTTACCGCATAGAATAATTATCTAAAGTATTACAAAATTTGAAAACATATGAAATTAAATTTATGGTGGATCTAGAATATTGAAAAGAAACACGAATACGGAATCATGTTTAACCATTGTTAAAATTTTATTATGGTTCTATAGGGAGACAATGTTAGAAATTTTTTTAAGACGGTATTCGATATTTCTTTGAGTAAATTGACATGTGCACATAACAAAACTTTTGCACAAATTCCAAAATGTACATGCAAGGAAAGATACTCAGGAAACAACAGATTCTATTTCAAATTAAAAAAAAAATGTTTGACTTTCTAAGCAGGAGTTTAATGTGGATGGTTCTTCTGATGTTGCGAAGTTTGGGTGGGATTGAGGGAGTAAGGAATAAAAAGACATGTTTTTCAAGTAATATCATTTTGTAAAAATTCTAGAAAATTGCATTTCTAAATCATGCAAAACAAATGAAAGAAGTATAGTTTGATCAAGAACAGCAAAGGTTTAAAATTACACGGAAAAGAGTAATTTTGAGAAACACTGATGTTTAATTTTATATACTAAATTTTATAACCATTTGCGATATCAGTTTCTTTCGCAGGTTAATTTTTTTCTTTTAAGGGAATGTACTTAGAGAGATGTAAAATGAAAAATGATGCTATGATGTGGAAAAATAGGCCAGAAAATCTCTATGTGTGATCATTCAAACCTGAAGTTCAGCAATTTGATAGAAAGCACAAGTGACTTCTTTTCAGATAAGGGAGAAATGATATATTTAAAATAAAAACAAAAGCAGGTTCGTGTTTATCAATTATAATAATTGTTATTATAAATCCATAAGGAGACTAATTAGAAATATTTTTAAGATAGATTTCGAAATTTATATGACTTATTTCAGCATATACGAGACACATGGCTTAAGTAAAAATTAAAAAAAAATATGCTATTAAAGATATTCAGGAAGCTGTAGACGTTATTCCGAATATTTAAATAATAACTTGAAAAACGTATCTCGAAAACAGCCGGGGAAGTGTAAAGGAACTACTATAGTTGAGGAAGCATGGGAGGGATTGTGGGAAGGAGGAATATAAAGAGAAGTCTGTTAAGAAACATCATTTTTAAAAATTGTGGAGAGTTGTTCTTTTTTAATCACTGACAACGAATGAAAAATTGTATAAATTGTTCAAGAAACGCAAAGGTTTAAAATTACACGGAGAAGTGTAAAATTCTGGAATTCTGATATATTATTTTTTATATTAATATTAATAACAATCTCCGATATCCATTTCTTTCGAAGGCTACGTTTTTATGGAATGGGAGTATACAGATGTCAAGGGCGACGTTTTCTAATTTTTGGAATTCAGGTCGCAGATCACCTGCATGCATGATAAGGGTAAACTGATGTTCGGCCATTTGAAAGAAGTCACAAATGATTGCTTCATCACTACATTTTCCTCTTACAGCAGCATCAATATACCGAAAATGATGCAGACATTTCGTTAAGCTTTTGATGAAAAACAGTGAACAATAAAAAATATTATTTTTCTTTATTAGCAGAAAAAATTGTGTAAAACTGTATTATGAATAGAGTTGCAAAAAGTCGGTTTATTCCCGAGTTTATTTCCAGTAGACCAGGTTTATTCCCAGGTTCATTCCTGAAAAACCGGTTTATTCCTAAAAATCCCTGTTTATTCCCGGATGTAAACCGTTTTTTTAACCTTTGCAACGCGAATTATGAATGCAATGTATGCAATTTTATGTAACTAGCTACCGTTAACGATAAATCTATTTGCAAAACCTGTTTTTGTAATGAAGAGAAGAACGTTTTCAATAGTTGCAATTAGAATCAAAAACTAAAAAAATGTCTTCATCATTTTTCGATACATTAGATGTGAGGGGCTGCCACTGGCGACTATTTTGTTTATTATTTTATCTAATATTCGTTAGATACTTAAAGATTTATAAAATATTACTTAATGGATTTATTTGAAAGTTTCTTTGTGTAAAATGATAAATCTAATAGTCACCAATTGGTAGTAATGCTGTACCTTGTTTGTGACGCATGGTTTCGGAGATTTGATGGGAATAAAGGAAATGTACACTTCTTCGTATAATTTTAGACCGAATTTCTGTAATTATACTCATAATAGAAGGAAATGAAAAAATATCGTTCGAAATTTTTAAAAAGCATTAGGAGAAGAAAATTGAAATACGCACACTGGAGCATCATTCTCTCTAAATTCAGAAATCGAAGATTCCAGGAAATGAAGACTGCATAATAAATAGACGAGAGGAAAATTTATCAAAATACCTTAAATGGAAAAATATTATTTTTTCAATTCGTAAAGCAATATAATGAAGAAAAGCTGTATTTTTCATGCTATAGCTGGTTTGTGACAGGGAAGAATTGAAAGTGTTTACCGCATAGAATAATTATCTAAAGTATTACAAAATTTGAAAACATATGAAATTAAATTTATGGTGGATCTAGAATATTGAAAAGAAACACGAATACGGAATCATGTTTAACCATTGTTAAAATTTTATTATGGTTCTATAGGGAGACAATGTTAGAAATTTTTTTAAGACGGTATTCGATATTTCTTTGAGTAAATTGACATGTGCACATAACAAAACTTTTGCACAAATTCCAAAATGTACATGCAAGGAAAGATACCCAGGAAACAACAGATTCTATTTCAAATTAAAAAAAAAATGTTTGACTTTCTAAGCAGGAGTTTAATGTGGATGGTTCTTCTGATGTTGCGAAGTTTGGGTGGGATTGAGGGAGTAAGGAATAAAAAGACATGTTTTTCAAGTAATATCATTTTGTAAAAATTCTAGAAAATTGGCATTTCTAAATCATGCAAAACAAATGAAAGAAGTATAGCTTGATCAAGAACAGCAAAGGTTTAAAATTACACGGAAAAGAGTAATTTTGAGAAACACTGATGTTTAATTTTATATACTAAATTTAATAACCATTTGCGATATCAGTTTCTTTCGCAGGTTAATTTTTTTCTTTTAAGGGAATGGACTTAGAGAGATGTAAAATGAAAAATGATGCTATGATGTGGAAAAATAGGCCAGAAAATCTCTATGTGTGATCATTCAAACCTGAAGTTCAGCAATTTGATAGAAAGCACAAGTGACTTCTTTTCAGATAAGGGAGAAATGATATATTTAAAATAAAAACAAAAGCAGGTTCGTGTTTATCAATTATAATAATTGTTATTATAAATCCATAAGGAGACTAATTAGAAATATTTTTAAGATAGATTTCGAAATTTATATGACTTATTTCAGCATATACGAGACACATGGCTTAAGTAAAAATTAAAAAAAAATATGCTATTAAAGATATTCAGGAAGCTGTAGACGTTATTCCGAATATTTAAATAATAACTTGAAAAACGTATCTCGAAAACAGCCGGGGAAGTGTAAAGGAACTACTATAGTTGAGGAAGCATGGGAGGGATTGTGGGAAGGAGGAATATAAAGAGAAGTCTGTTAAGAAACATCATTTTTAAAAATTGTGGAGAGTTGTTCTTTTTTAATCACTGACAACGAATGAAAAATTGTATAAATTGTTCAAGAAACGCAAAGGTTTAAAATTACACGGAGAAGTGTAAAATTCTGGAATTCTGATATATTATTTTTTATATTAATATTAATAACAATCTCCGATATCCATTTCTTTCGAAGGCTACGTTTTTATGGAATGGGAGTATACAGATGTCAAGGGCGACGTTTTCTAATTTTTGGAATTCAGGTCGCAGATCACCTGCATGCATGATAAGGGTAAACTGATGTTCGGCGATTTGAAAGAAGTCACAAATGATTGCTTCATCACACATTTTCCTCTTACAGCAGCACTAATATACCGAAAATGATGCAGACATTTCGTTAAGCTTTTGATGAAAAACAGTGAACAATAAAAAATATTATTTTTCTTTATTAGCAGAAGAAATTGTGTAAAACTGTATTATGAATAGAGTTGCAAAAAGTCGGTTTATTCCCGAGTTTATTTCCACTAGACCAGGTTTATTCCCAGGTTCATTCCTGAAAAACCGGTTTATTCCTAAAAATCCCTGTTTATTCCCGGATGTAAACCGTTTTTTTAACCTTTGCAACGCGAATTATGAATGCAATGTATGCAATTTTATGTAACTGGCTACCGTTAACGATAAATCTATTTGCAAAACCTGTTTTTGTAATGAAGAGAAGAACGTTTTCAATAGTTGCAATTAGAATCAAAAACTAAAAAAATGTCTTCATCATTTTTCGATACATTAGATGTGAGGGGCTGCCACTGGCGACTATTTTGTTTATTATTTTATCTAATATTCGTTAGATACTTAAAGATTTATAAAATATTACTTAATGGATTTATTTGAAAGTTTCTTTGTGTAAAATGATAAATCTAATAGTCACCAATTGGTAGTAATGCTGTACCTTGTTTGTGACGCATGGTTTCGGAGATTTGATGGGAATAAAGGAAATGTACACTTCTTCGTATAATTTTAGACCGAATTTCTGTAATTATACTCATAATAGAAGGAAATGAAAAAATATCGTTCGAAATTTTTAAAAAGCATTAGGAGAAGAAAATTGAAATACGCACACTGGAGCATCATTCTCTCTAAATTCAGAAATCGAAGATTCCAGGAAATGAAGACTGCATAATAAATAGACGAGAGGAAAATTTATCAAAATACCTTAAATGGAAAAATATTGTTTTTTCAATTCGTAAAGCAATATAATGAAGAAAAGCTGTATTTTTCATGCTATAGCTGGTTTGTGACAGGGAAAAATTGAAAGTGTTTACCGCATAGAATAATTATCTAAAGTATTACAAAATTTGAAAACATATGAAATTAAATTTATGGTGGATCTAGAATATTGAAAAGAAACACGAATACGGAATCATGTTTAACCATTGTTAAAATTTTATTATGGTTCTATAGGGAGACAATGTTAGAAATTTTTTTAAGACGGTATTCGATATTTCTTTGAGTAAATTGACATGTGCACATAACAAAACTTTTGCACAAATTCCAAAATGTACATGCAAGGAAAGATACTCAGGAAACAACAGATTCTATTTCAAATTAAAAAAAAAATATTTGACTTTCTAAGCAGGAGTTTAATGTGGATTGTTCTTCTGATGTTGCGAAGTTTGGGTGGGATTGAGGGAGTAAGGAATAAAAAGACATGTTTTTCAAGTAATATCATTTTGTAAAAATTCTAGAAAATTGGCATTTCTAAATCATGCAAAACAAATGAAAGAAGTATAGCTTGATCAAGAACAGCAAAGGTTTAAAATTACACGGAAAAGAGTAATTTTGAGAAACACTGATGTTTAATTTTATATACTAAATTTAATAACCATTTGCGATATCAGTTTCTTTCGCAGGTTAATTTTTTTCTTTTAAGGGAATGGACTTAGAGAGATGTAAAATGAAAAATGATGCTATGATGTGGAAAAATAGGCCAGAAAATCTCTATGTGTGATCATTCAAACCTGAAGTTCAGCAATTTGATAGAAAGCACAAGTGACTTCTTTTCAGATAAGGGAGAAATGATATATTTAAAATAAAAACAAAAGCAGGTTCGTGTTTATCAATTATAATAATTGTTATTATAAATCCATAAGGAGACTAATTAGAAATATTTTTAAGATAGATTTCGAAATTTATATGACTTATTTCAGCATATACGAGACACATGGCTTAAGTAAAAATTAAAAAAAAATATGCTATTAAAGATATTCAGGAAGCTGTAGACGTTATTCCGAATATTTAAATAATAACTTGAAAAACGTATCTCGAAAACAGCCGGGGAAGTGTAAAGGAACTACTATAGTTGAGGAAGCATGGGAGGGATTGTGGGAAGGAGGAATATAAAGAGAAGTCTGTTAAGAAACATCATTTTTAAAAATTGTGGAGAGTTGTTCTTTTTTAATCACTGACAACGAATGAAAAATTGTATAAATTGTTCAAGAAACGCAAAGGTTTAAAATTACACGGAGAAGTGTAAAATTCTGGAATTCTGATATATTATTTTTTATATTAATATTAATAACAATCTCCGATATCCATTTCTTTCGAAGGCTACGTTTTTATGGAATGGGAGTATACAGATGTCAAGGGCGACGTTTTCTAATTTTTGGAATTCAGGTCGCAGATCACCTGCATGCATGATAAGGGTAAACTGATGTTCGGCGATTTGAAAGAAGTCACAAATGATTGCTTCATCACACATTTTCCTCTTACAGCAGCACTAATATACCGAAAATGATGCAGACATTTCGTTAAGCTTTTGATGAAAAACAGTGAACAATAAAAAATATTATTTTTCTTTATTAGCAGAAGAAATTGTGTAAAACTGTATTATGAATAGAGTTGCAAAAAGTCGGTTTATTCCCGAGTTTATTTCCACTAGACCAGGTTTATTCCCAGGTTCATTCCTGAAAAACCGGTTTATTCCTAAAAATCCCTGTTTATTCCCGGATGTAAACCGTTTTTTTAACCTTTGCAACGCGAATTATGAATGCAATGTATGCAATTTTATGTAACTGGCTACCGTTAACGATAAATCTATTTGCAAAACCTGTTTTTGTAATGAAGAGAAGAACGTTTTCAATAGTTGCAATTAGAATCAAAAACTAAAAAAATGTCTTCATCATTTTTCGATACATTAGATGTGAGGGGCTGCCACTGGCGACTATTTTGTTTATTATTTTATCTAATATTCGTTAGATACTTAAAGATTTATAAAATATTACTTAATGGATTTATTTGAAAGTTTCTTTGTGTAAAATGATAAATCTAATAGTCACCAATTGGTAGTAATGCTGTACCTTGTTTGTGACGCATGGTTTCGGAGATTTGATGGGAATAAAGGAAATGTACACTTCTTCGTATAATTTTAGACCGAATTTCTGTAATTATACTCATAATAGAAGGAAATGAAAAAATATCGTTCGAAATTTTTAAAAAGCATTAGGAGAAGAAAATTGAAATACGCACACTGGAGCATCATTCTCTCTAAATTCAGAAATCGAAGATTCCAGGAAATGAAGACTGCATAATAAATAGACGAGAGGAAAATTTATCAAAATACCTTAAATGGAAAAATATTGTTTTTTCAATTCGTAAAGCAATATAATGGAGAAAAGCTGTATTTTTCAGTTGTATTAGAGTTGCAAAAATTCGGTTTATTCCCAAGTTTATTTCCAGTAGACCAGGTTTATTCCCAGGTTCATTCCTGAAAAACCGGTTTATTCCTAAAAATCCCTGTTTATTCCCGGATGTAAACCGTTTTTTTAACCTTTGCAACGCGAATTATGAATGCAATGTATGCAATTTTAGCTACCGTTAACGATAAATCTATTTGCAAAACCTGTTTTTGTAATGAAGAGAAGAACGTTTTCAACAGTTGCAATTAGAATCAAAAACTAAAAAAATGTCTTCATCATTTTTCGATACATTAGATGTGAGGGGCTGCCACTGGCGACTATTTTGTTTATTATTTTATCTAATATTCGTTAGATACTTAAAGATTTATAAAATATTACTTAATGGATTTATTTGAAAGTTTCTTTGTGTAAAATGATAAATCTAATAGTCACCAATTGGTAGTAATGCTGTACCTTGTTTGTGACGCATGGTTTCGGAGATTTGATGGGAATAAAGGAAATGTACACTTCTTCGTATAATTTTAGACCGAATTTCTGTAATTATACTCATAATAGAAGGAAATGAAAAAATATCGTTCGAAATTTTTAAAAAGCATTAGGAGAAGAAAATTGAAATACGCACTCTGGAGCATCATTCTCTCTAAATTCAGAAATCGAAGATTCCAGGAAATGAAGACTGCATAATAAATAGACGAGAGGAAAATTTATCAAAATACCTTAAATGGAAAAATATTGTTTTTTCAATTCGTAAAGCAATATAATGGAGAAAAGCTGTATTTTTCATGCTATCTGGTTTGTGACAGGGAAGAATTGAAAGTGTTTACCGCATAGAATAATTATCTAAAGTATTACAAAATTTGAAAACATATGAAATTAAATTTATGGTGGATCTAGAATATTGAAAAGAAACACGAATACGGAATCATGTTTAACCATTGTTAAAATTTTATTATGGTTCTATAGGGAGACAATGTTAGAAATTTTTTTAAGACGGTATTCGATATTTCTTTGAGTAAATTGACATGTGCACGTAACAAAACTTTTGCACAAATTCCAAAATGTACATGCAAGGAAAGATACTCAGGAAACAACAGATTCTATTTCAAATTAAAAAAAAAAAAATATTTGACTTTCTAAGCAGGAGTTTAATGTGGATGGTTCTTCTGATGTTGCGAAGTTTGGGTGGGATTGAGGGAGTAAGGAATAAAAAGACATGTTTTTCAAGTAATATCATTTTGTAAAAATTCTAGAAAATTGGCATTTCTAAATCATGCAAAACAAATGAAAGAAGTATAGTTTGATCAAGAAAAGCAAAGGTTTAAAATTACACGGAAAAGAGTAATTTTGAGGTACACTGATGTTTAGTTTTATATACTAAATTTAATAACCATTTGCGATATCAGTTTCTTTCGCAGGTTAATTTTTTTCTTTTAAGGGAATGGACTTAGAGAGATGTAAAATGAAAAATGATGTTATGATGTGGAAAACTATGCCAGAAAATCTCTATGTGTGATCATTCAAACCTGAAGTTCAGCAATTTGATAGAAATCACAAGTGACTCCTATTCAGATAAGGGAGAAATGATATATTTAAAATAAAAACAAAAGCAGGTTCGTGTTTATCAATTATAATAATTGTTATTATAAATCCATAAGGAGACTAATTAGAAATATTTTTAAGATAGATTTCGAAATTTATATGACTTATTTCAGCATATACGAGACACATGAC
Organism: Maratus speculifer; assembly: GCA_964019185.1. NCBI lineage: Eukaryota > Metazoa > Arthropoda > Arachnida > Araneae > Salticidae > Maratus > Maratus speculifer. Next base: position 121,477,665 of record OZ025303.1, on the reverse strand, counting down.
TTAAGTAAAAATTAAAAAAAAATATGCTATTAAAGATATTCAGGAAGCTGTAGACGTTATTCCGAATATTTAAATAATAACTTAAAAAACTTATCTCGAAAACAGCCGGGGAAGTGTAATGGAACCACTATAGTTGAGGAAGCATGGGAGGGATTGTGGGAAGGATGAATATAAAGAGAAGTCTGTTAAGAAACATCATTTTAAAAATTGTGGAGAGTTGTTCTTTTTTAATCACTGACAACGAATGAAAAATTGTATAAATTGTTCAAGAAACGCAAAGGTTTAAAATTACACGGAGAAGTGTAAAATTCTGAAATTCTGATGTATTATGTTTTATATTAATATTAATAACAATCTCCGATATCCATTTCTTTCGAAGGCTACGTTTTTATGGAATGGGAGTATACAGATGTCAAGGGCGACGTTTTCTAATTTTTGGAATTCAGGTCGCAGATCACCTGCATGCATGATAAAGGTAAACTGATGTTCGGCCATTTGAAAGAAGTCACAAATGATTGCTTCATCACTACATTTTCCTCTTACAGCAGCACTAATATACCGAAAATGATGCAGACATTTCGTTAAGCTTTTGATGAAAAACAGTGAACAATAAAAAATATTATTTTTCTTTATTAGCAGAAGAAATTGTGTAAAACTGTTTTATGAATAGAGTTGCAAAAAGTCGGTTTATTCCCGAGTTTATTTCCAGTAGACCAGGTTTATTCCCAGGTTCATTCCTGAAAAACCGGTTTATTCCTAAAAATCCCTGTTTATTCCCGGATGTAAACCGTTTTTTTAACCTTTGCAACGCGAATTATGAATGCAATGTATGCAATTTTAGCTACCGTTAACGATAAATCTATTTGCAAAACCTGTTTTTGTAATGAAGAGAAGAACGTTTTCAATAGTTGCAATTAGAATCAAAAACTAAAAAAATGTCTTCATCATTTTTCGAAACATTAGATGTGAGGGGCTGCCACTGGCGACTATTTTGTTTATTATTTTATCTAATATTCGTTAGATACTTAAAGATTTATAAAATATTACTTAATGGATTTATTTGAAAGTTTCTTTGTGTAAAATGATAAATCTAATAGTCACCAATTGGTAGTAATGCTGTACCTTGTTTGTGACGCATGGTTTCGGAGATTTGATGGGAATAAAGGAAATGTACACTTCTTCGTATAATTTTAGACCGAATTTCTGTAATTATACTCATAATAGAAGGAAATGAAAAAATATCGTTCGAAATTTTTAAAAAGCATTAGGAGAAGAAAATTGAAATACGCACACTGGAGCATCATTCTCTCTAAATTCAGAAATCGAAGATTCCAGGAAATGAAGACTGCATAATAAATAGACGAGAGGAAAATTTATCAAAATACCTTAAATGGAAAAATATTGTTTTTTCAATTCGTAAAGCAATATAATGAAGAAAAGCTGTATTTTTCATGCTATAGCTGGTTTGTGACAGGGAAAAATTGAAAGTGTTTACCGCATAGAATAATTATCTAAAGTATTACAAAATTTGAAAACATATGAAATTAAATTTATGGTGGATCTAGAATATTGAAAAGAAACACGAATACGGAATCATGTTTAACCATTGTTAAAATTTTATTATGGTTCTATAGGGAGACAATGTTAGAAATTTTTTTAAGACGGTATTCGATATTTCTTTGAGTAAATTGACATGTGCACATAACAAAACTTTTGCACAAATTCCAAAATGTACATGCAAGGAAAGATACTCAGGAAACAACAGATTCTATTTCAAATTAAAAAAAAAAATATTTGACTTTCTAAGCAGGAGTTTAATGTGGATTGTTCTTCTGATGTTGCGAAGTTTGGGTGGGATTGAGGGAGTAAGGAATAAAAAGACATGTTTTTCAAGTAATATCATTTTGTAAAAATTCTAGAAAATTGGCATTTCTAAATCATGCAAAACAAATGAAAGAAGTATAGTTTGATCAAGAACAGCAAAGGTTTAAAATTACACGGAAAAGAGTAATTTTGAGAAACACTGATGTTTAATTTTATATACTAAATTTAATAACCATTTGCGATATCAGTTTCTTTCGCAGGTTAATTTTTTTCTTTTAAGGGAATGGACTTAGAGAGATGTAAAATGAAAAATGATGCTATGATGTGGAAAAATAGGCCAGAAAATCTCTATGTGTGATCATTCAAACCTGAAGTTCAGCAATTTGATAGAAATCACAAGTGACTTCTATTCAGATAAGGGAGAAATGATATATTTAAAATAAAAACAAAAGCAGGTTCGTGTTTATCAATTATAATAATTGTTATTATAAATCCATAAGGAGACTAATTAGAAATATTTTTAAGATAGATTTCGAAATTTATATGACTTATTTCAGCATATACGAGACACATGGCTTAAGTAAAAATTAAAAAAAATATGCTATTAAAGATATTCAGGAAGCTGTAGACGTTATTCCGAATATTTAAATAATAACTTGAAAAACGTATCTCGAAAACAGCCGGGGAAGTGTAAAGGAACTACTATAGTTGAGGAAGCATGGGAGGGATTGTGGGAAGGAGGAATATAAAGAGAAGTCTGTTAAGAAACATCATTTTTAAAAATTGTGGAGAGTTGTTCTTTTTTAATCACTGACAACGAATGAAAAATTGTATAAATTGTTCAAGAAACGCAAAGGTTTAAAATTACACGGAGAAGTGTAAAATTCTGGAATTCTGATATATTATTTTTTATATTAATATTAATAACAATCTCCGATATCCATTTCTTTCGAAGGCTACGTTTTTATGGAATGGGAGTATACAGATGTCAAGGGCGACGTTTTCTAATTTTTGGAATTCAGGTCGCAGATCACCTGCATGCATGATAAGGGTAAACTGATGTTCGGCCATTTGAAAGAAGTCACAAATGATTGCTTCATCACTACATTTTCCTCTTACAGCAGCACTAATATACCGAAAATGATGCAGATATTTCGTTAAGCTTTTGATGAAAAACAGTGAACAATAAAAAATATTATTTTTCTTTATTAGCAGAAGAAATTGTGTAAAACTGTATTATGAATAGAGTTGCAAAAAGTCGGTTTATTCCCGAGTTTATTTCCAGTAGACCAGGTTTATTCCCAGGTTCATTCCTGAAAAACCGGTTTATTCCTAAAAATCCCTGTTTATTCCCGGATGTAAACCGTTTTTTTAACCTTTGCAACGCGAATTATGAATGCAATGTATGCAATTTTATGTAACTAGCTACCGTTAACGATAAATCTATTTGCAAAACCTGTTTTTGTAATGAAGAGAAGAACGTTTTCAATAGTTGCAATTAGAATCAAAAACTAAAAAAATGTCTTCATCATTTTTCGATACATTAGATGTGAGGGGCTGCCACTGGCGACTATTTTGTTTATTATTTTATCTAATATTCGTTAGATACTTAAAGATTTATAAAATATTACTTAATGGATTTATTTGAAAGTTTCTTTGTGTAAAATGATAAATCTAATAGTCACCAATTGGTAGTAATGCTGTACCTTGTTTGTGACGCATGGTTTCGGAGATTTGATGGGAATAAAGGAAATGTACACTTCTTCGTATAATTTTAGACCGAATTTCTGTAATTATACTCATAATAGAAGGAAATGAAAAAATATCGTTCGAAATTTTTAAAAAGCATTAGGAGAAGAAAATTGAAATACGCACACTGGAGCATCATTCTCTCTAAATTCAGAAATCGAAGATTCCAGGAAATGAAGACTGCATAATAAATAGACGAGAGGAAAATTTATCAAAATACCTTAAATGGAAAAATATTGTTTTTTCAATTCGTAAAGCAATATAATGAAGAAAAGCTGTATTTTTCATGCTATAGCTGGTTTGTGACAGGGAAAAATTGAAAGTGTTTACCGCATAGAATAATTATCTAAAGTATTACAAAATTTGAAAACATATGAAATTAAATTTATGGTGGATCTAGAATATTGAAAAGAAACACGAATACGGAATCATGTTTAACCATTGTTAAAATTTTATTATGGTTCTATAGGGAGACAATGTTAGAAATTTTTTTAAGACGGTATTCGATATTTCTTTGAGTAAATTGACATGTGCACATAACAAAACTTTTGCACAAATTCCAAAATGTACATGCAAGGAAAGATACTCAGGAAACAACAGATTCTATTTCAAATTAAAAAAAAAATATTTGACTTTCTAAGCAGGAGTTTAATGTGGATTGTTCTTCTGATGTTGCGAAGTTTGGGTGGGATTGAGGGAGTAAGGAATAAAAAGACATGTTTTTCAAGTAATATCATTTTGTAAAAATTCTAGAAAATTGGCATTTCTAAATCATGCAAAACAAATGAAAGAAGTATAGTTTGATCAAGAACAGCAAAGGTTTAAAATTACACGGAAAAGAGTAATTTTGAGAAACACTGATGTTTAATTTTATATACTAAATTTAATAACCATTTGCGATATCAGTTTCTTTCGCAGGTTAATTTTTTTCTTTTAAGGGAATGGACTTAGAGAGATGTAAAATGAAAAATGATGCTATGATGTGGAAAAATAGGCCAGAAAATCTCTATGTGTGATCATTCAAACCTGAAGTTCAGCAATTTGATAGAAATCACAAGTGACTTCTATTCAGATAAGGGAGAAATGATATATTTAAAATAAAAACAAAAGCAGGTTCGTGTTTATCAATTATAATAATTGTTATTATAAATCCATAAGGAGACTAATTAGAAATATTTTTAAGATAGATTTCGAAATTTATATGACTTATTTCAGCATATACGAGACACATGGCTTAAGTAAAAATTAAAAAAAATATGCTATTAAAGATATTCAGGAAGCTGTAGACGTTATTCCGAATATTTAAATAATAACTTGAAAAACGTATCTCGAAAACAGCCGGGGAAGTGTAAAGGAACTACTATAGTTGAGGAAGCATGGGAGGGATTGTGGGAAGGAGGAATATAAAGAGAAGTCTGTTAAGAAACATCATTTTTAAAAATTGTGGAGAGTTGTTCTTTTTTAATCACTGACAACGAATGAAAAATTGTATAAATTGTTCAAGAAACGCAAAGGTTTAAAATTACACGGAGAAGTGTAAAATTCTGGAATTCTGATATATTATTTTTTATATTAATATTAATAACAATCTCCGATATCCATTTCTTTCGAAGGCTACGTTTTTATGGAATGGGAGTATACAGATGTCAAGGGCGACGTTTTCTAATTTTTGGAATTCAGGTCGCAGATCACCTGCATGCATGATAAGGGTAAACTGATGTTCGGCCATTTGAAAGAAGTCACAAATGATTGCTTCATCACTACATTTTCCTCTTACAGCAGCACTAATATACCGAAAATGATGCAGATATTTCGTTAAGCTTTTGATGAAAAACAGTGAACAATAAAAAATATTATTTTTCTTTATTAGCAGAAGAAATTGTGTAAAACTGTATTATGAATAGAGTTGCAAAAAGTCGGTTTATTCCCGAGTTTATTTCCAGTAGACCAGGTTTATTCCCAGGTTCATTCCTGAAAAACCGGTTTATTCCTAAAAATCCCTGTTTATTCCCGGACGTAAACCGTTTTTTTAACCTTTGCAACGCGAATTATGAATGCAATGTATGCAATTTTATGTAACTAGCTACCGTTAACGATAAATCTATTTGCAAAACCTGTTTTTGTAATGAAGAGAAGAACGTTTTCAATAGTTGCAATTAGAATCAAAAACTAAAAAAATGTCTTCATCATTTTTCGATACATTAGATGTGAGGGGCTGCCACTGGCGACTATTTTGTTTATTATTTTAGCTAATATTCGTTAGATACTTAAAGATTTATAAAATATTACTTAATGGATTTATTTGAAAGTTTCTTTGTGTAAAATGATTAATCTAATAGTCACCAATTGGTAGTAATGCTGTACCTTGTTTGTGACGCATGGTTTCGGAGATTTGATGGGAATAAAGGAAATGTACACTTCTTCGTATAATTTTAGACCGAATTTCTGTAATTATACTCATAATAGAAGGAAATGAAAAAATATCGTTCGAAATTTTTAAAAAGCATTAGGAGAAGAAAATTGAAATACGCACACTGGAGCATCATTCTCTCTAAATTCAGAAATCGAAGATTCCAGGAAATGAAGACTGCATAATAAATAGACGAGAGGAAAATTTATCAAAATACCTTAAATGGAAAAATATTGTTTTTTCAATTCGTAAAGCAATATAATGAAGAAAAGCTGTATTTTTCATGCTATAGCTGGTTTGTGACAGGGAAGAATTGAAAGTGTTTACCGCATAGAATAATTATCTAAAGTATTACAAAATTTGAAAACATATGAAATTAAATTTATGGTGGATCTAGAATATTGAAAAGAAACACGAATACGGAATCATGTTTAACCATTGTTAAAATTTTATTATGGTTCTATAGGGAGACAATGTTAGAAATTTTTTTAAGACGGTATTCGATATTTCTTTGAGTAAATTGACATGTGCACATAACAAAACTTTTGCACAAATTCCAAAATGTACATGCAAGGAAAGATACTCAGGAAACAACAGATTCTATTTCAAATTAAAAAAATAAATATTTGACTTTCTAAGCAGGAGTTTAATGTGGATTGTTCTTCTGATGTTGCGAAGTTTGGGTGGGATTGAGGGAGTAAGGAATAAAAAGACATGTTTTTCAAGTAATATCATTTTGTAAAAATTCTAGAAAATTGGCATTTCTAAATCATGCAAAACAAATGAAAGAAGTATAGTTTGATCAAGAACAGCAAAGGTTTAAAATTACACGGAAAAGAGTAATTTTGAGAAACACTGATGTTTAATTTTATATACTAAATTTAATAACCATTTGCGATATCAGTTTCTTTCGCAGGTTAATTTTTTTCTTTTAAGGGAATGGACTTAGAGAGATGTAAAATGAAAAATGATGCTATGATGTGGAAAAATAGGCCAGAAAATCTCTATGTGTGATCATTCAAACCTGAAGTTCAGCAATATGATAGAAAGCACAAGTGACTTCTTTTCAGATAAGGGAGAAATGATATATTTAAAATAAAAACAAAAGCAGGTTCGTGTTTATCAATTATAATAATTGTTATTATAAATCCATAAGGAGACTAATTAGAAATATTTTTAAGATAGATTTCGAAATTTATATGACTTATTTCAGCATATACGAGACACATGGCTTAAGTAAAAATTAAAAAAAAATATGCTATTAAAGATATTCAGGAAGCTGTAGACGTTATTCCGAATATTTAAATAATAACTTGAAAAACGTATCTCGAAAACAGCCGGGGAAGTGTAAAGGAACTACTATAGTTGAGGAAGCATGGGAGGGATTGTGGGAAGGAGGAATATAAAGAGAAGTCTGTTAAGAAACATCATTTTTAAAAATTGTGGAGAGTTGTTCTTTTTTAATCACTGACAACGAATGAAAAATTGTATAAATTGTTCAAGAAACGCAAAGGTTTAAAATTACACGGAGAAGTGTAAAATTCTGGAATTCTGATATATTATTTTTTATATTACGATTAATAACAATCTCCGATATCCATTTCTTTTGAAGGCTACGTTTTTATGGAATGGGAGTATACAGATGTCAAGGGCGACGTTTTCTAATTTTTGGAATTCAGGTCGCAGATCACCTGCATGCATGATAAGGGTAAACTGATGTTCGGCCATTTGAAAGAAGTCACAAATGATTGCTTCATCACTACATTTTCCTCTTACAGCAGCACTAATATACCGAAAATGATGCAGACATTTCGTTAAGCTTTTGATGAAAAACAGTGAACAATAAAAAATATTATTTTTCTTTATTAGCAGAAGAAATTGTGTAAAACTGTATTATGAATAGAGTTGCAAAAAGTCGGTTTATTCCCGAGTTTATTTCCAGTAGACCAGGTTTATTCCCAGGTTCATTCCTGAAAAACCGGTTTATTCCTAAAAATCCCTGTTTATTCCCGGATGTAAACCGTTTTTTTAACCTTTGCAACGCGAATTATGAATGCAATGTATGCAATTTTATGTAACTAGCTACCGTTAACGATAAATCTATTTGCAAAACCTGTTTTTGTAATGAAGAGAAGAACGTTTTCAATAGTTGCAATTAGAATCAAAAACTAAAAAAATGTCTTCATCATTTTTCGATACATTAGATGTGAGGGGCTGCCACTGGCGACTATTTTGTTTATTATTTTATCTAATATTCGTTAGATACTTAAAGATTTATAACTTAATACTTATAATAAAGAAAATAAAGTTATAAAGATTTATAACTTAATATACTTAATGGATTTATTTGAAAGTTTCTTTGTGTAAAATGATAAATCTAATAGTCACCAATTGGTAGTAATGCTGTACCTTGTTTGTGACGCATGGTTTCGGAGATTTGATGGGAATAAAGGAAATGTACACTTCTTCGTATAATTTTAGACCGAATTTCTGTAATTATACTCATAATAGAAGGAAATGAAAAAATATCGTTCGAAATTTTTAAAAAGCATTAGGAGAAGAAAATTGAAATACGCACACTGGAGCATCATTCTCTCTAAATTCAGAAATCGAAGATTCCAGGAAATGAAGACTGCATAATAAATAGACGAGAGGAAAATTTATCAAAATACCTTAAATGGAAAAATATTGTTTTTTCAATTTGTAAAGCAATATAATGAAGAAAAGCTGTATTTTTCATGCTATAGCTGGTTTGTGACAGGGAAGAATTGAAAGTGTTTACCGCATAGAATAATTATCTAAAGTATTACAAAATTTGAAAACATATGAAATTAAATTTATGGTGGATCTAGAATATTGAAAAGAAACACGAATACGGAATCATGTTTAACCATTGTTAAAATTTTATTATGGTTCTATAGGGAGACAATGTTAGAAATTTTTTTAAGACGGTATTCGATATTTCTTTGAGTAAATTGACATGTGCACATAACAAAACTTTTGCACAAATTCCAAAATGTACATGCAAGGAAAGATACTCAGGAAACAACAGATTCTATTTCAAATTAAAAAAAAATATATTTGACTTTCTAAGCAGGAGTTTAATGTGGATGGTTCTTCTGATGTTGCGAAGTTTGGGTGGGATTGAGGGAGTAAGGAATAAAAAGACATGTTTTTCAAGTAATATCATTTTGTAAAAATTCTAGAAAATTGGCATTTCTAAATCATGCAAAACAAATGAAAGAAGTATAGTTTGATCAAGAACAGCAAAGGTTTAAAATTACACGGAAAAGAGTAATTTTGAGAAACACTGATGTTTAATTTTATATAATAAATTTAATAACCATTTGCGATATCAGTTTCTTTCGCAGGTTAATTTTTTTCTTTTAAGGGAATGGACTTAGAGAGATGTAAAATGAAAAATGATGCTATGATGTGGAAAAATAGGCCAGAAAATCTCTATGTGTGATCATTCAAACCTGAAGTTCAGCAATTTGATAGAAATCACAAGTGACTTCTTTTCAGATAAGGGAGAAATGATATATTTAAAATAAAAACAAAAGCAGGTTCGTGTTTATCAATTATAATAATTGTTATTATAAATCCATAAGGAGACTAATTAGAAATATTTTTAAGATAGATTTCGAAATTTATATGACTTATTTCAGCATATACGAGACACATGGCTTAAGTAAAAATTAAAAAAAAATATGCTATTAAAGATATTCAGGAAGCTGTAGACGTTATTCCGAATATTTAAATAATAACTTGAAAAACGTATCTCGAAAACAGCCGGGGAAGTGTAAAGGAACTACTATAGTTGAGGAAGCATGGGAGGGATTGTGGGAAGGAGGAATATAAAGAGAAGTCTGTTAAGAAACATCATTTTTAAAAATTGTGGAGAGTTGTTCTTTTTTAATCACTGACAACGAATGAAAAATTGTATAAATTGTTCAAGAAACGCAAAGGTTTAAAATTACACGGAGAAGTGTAAAATTCTGGAATTCTGATATATTATTTTTTATATTAATATTAATAACAATCTCCGATATCCATTTCTTTCGAAGGCTACGTTTTTATGGAATGGGAGTATACAGATGTCAAGGGCGACGTTTTCTAATTTTTTGAATTCAGGTCGCAGATCACCTGCATGCATGATAAGGGTAAACTGATGTTCGGCCATTTGAAAGAAGTCACAAATGATTGCTTCATCACTACATTTTCCTCTTACAGCAGCACTAATATACCGAAAATGATGCAGACATTTCGTTAAGCTTTTGATGAAAAACAGTGAACAATAAAAAATATTATTTTTCTTTATTAGCAGAAGAAATTGTGTAAAACTGTATTATGAATAGAGTTGCAAAAAGTCGGTTTATTCCCGAGTTTATTTCCAGTAGACCAGGTTTATTCCCAGGTTCATTCCTGAAAAACCGGTTTATTCCTAAAAATCCCTGTTTATTCCCGGATGTAAACCGTTTTTTTAACCTTTGCAACGCGAATTATGAATGCAATGTATGCAATTTTATGTAACTAGCTACCGTTAACGATAAATCTATTTGCAAAACCTGTTTTTGTAATGAAGAGAAGAACGTTTTCAATAGTTGCAATTAGAATCAAAAACTAAAAAAATGTCTTCATCATTTTTCGATACATTAGATGTGAGGGGCTGCCACTGGCGACTATTTTGTTTATTATTTTATCTAATATTCGTTAGATACTTAAAGATTTATAAAATATTACTTAATGGATTTATTTGAAAGTTTCTTTGTGTAAAATGACAAATCTAATAGTCACCAATTGGTAGTAATGCTGTACCTTGTTTGTGACGCATGGTTTCGGAGATTTGATGGGAATAAAGGAAATGTATACTTCTTCGTATAATTTTAGACCGAATTTCTGTAATTATACTCATAATAGAAGGAAATGAAAAAATATCGTTCGAAATTTTTAAAAAGCATTAGGAGAAGAAAATTGAAATACGCACACTGCAGCATCATTCTCTCTAAATTCAGAAATCGAAGATTCCAGGAAATGAAGACTGCATAATAAATAGACGAGAGGAAAATTTATCAAAATACCTTAAATGGAAAAATATTGTTTTTTCAATTCGTAAAGCAATATAATGAAGAAAAGCTGTATTTTTCATGCTATAGCTGGTTTGTGACAGGGAAGAATTGAAAGTGTTTACCGCATAGAATAATTATCTAAAGTATTACAAAATTTGAAAACATATGAAATTAAATTTATGGTGGATCTAGAATATTGAAAAGAAACACGAATACGGAATCATGTTTAACCATTGTTAAAATTTTATTATGGTTCTATAGGGAGACAATGTTAGAAATTTTTTTAAGACGGTATTCGATATTTCTTTGAGTAAATTGACATGTGCACATAACAAAACTTTTGCACAAATTCCAAAATGTACATGCAAGGAAAGATACTCAGGAAACAACAGATTCTATTTCAAATTAAAAAAAAATATATTTGACTTTCTAAGCAGGAGTTTAATGTGGATTGTTCTTCTGATGTTGCGAAGTTTGGGTGGGATTGAGGGAGTAAGGAATAAAAAGACATGTTTTTCAAGTTATATCATTTTGTAAAAATTCTAGAAAATTGGCATTTCTAAATCATGCAAAACAAATGAAAGAAGTATAATTTGATCAAGAACAGCAAAGGTTTAAAATTACACGGAAAAGAGTGATTTTGAGAAACACTGATGTTTAATTTTATATACTAAATTTAATAACCATTTGCAATATCAATTTCTTTCGCAGGTTAATTTTTTTCTTTTAAGGGAATGGACTTAGAGAGATGTAAAATGAAAAATGATGCTATGATGTGGAAAAATAGGCCAGAAAATCTCTATGTGTGATCATTCAAACCTGAAGTTCAGCAATTTGATAGAAATCACAAGTGACTTCTATTCAGATAAGGGAGAAATGATATATTTAAAATAAAAACAAAAGCAGGTTCGTGTTTATCAATTATAATAATTGTTATTATAAATCCATAAGGAGACTAATTAGAAATATTTTTAAGATAGATTTCGAAATTTATATGACTTATTTCAGCATATACGAGACACATGGCTTAAGTAAAAATTAAAAAAAAATATGCTATTAAAGATATTCAGGAAGCTGTAGACGTTATTCCGAATATTTAAATAATAACTTGAAAAACGTATCTCGAAAACAGCCGGGGAAGTGTAAAGGAACTACTATAGTTGAGGAAGCATGGGAGGGATTGTGGGAAGGAGGAATATAAAGAGATGTCTGTTAAGAAACATCATTTTTAAAAATTGTGGAGAGTTGTTCTTTTTTAATCACTGACAACGAATGAAAAATTGTATAAATTGTTCAAGAAACGCAAAGGTTTAAAATTACACGGAGAAGTGTAAAATTCTGGAATTCTGATATATTATTTTTTATATTAATATTAATAACAATCTCCGATATCCATTTCTTTCGAAGGCTACGTTTTTATGGAATGGGAGTATACAGATGTCAAGGGCGACGTTTTCTAATTTTTGGAATTCAGGTCGCAGATCACCTGCATGCATGATAAGGGTAAACTGATGTTCGGCCATTTGAAAGAAGTCACAAATGATTGCTTCATCACTACATTTTCCTCTTACAGCAGCACTAATATACCGAAAATGATGCAGACATTTCGTTAAGCTTTTGATGAAAAACAGTGAACAATAAAAAATATTATTTTTCTTTATTAGCAGAAGAAATTGTGTAAAACTGTATTATGAATAGAGTTGCAAAAAGTCGGTTTATTCCCGAGTTTATTTCCAGTAGACCAGGTTTATTCCCAGGTTCATTCCTGAAAAACCGGTTTATTCCTAAAAATCCCTGTTTATTCCCGGATGTAAACCGTTTTTTTAACCTTTGCAACGCGAATTATGAATGCAATGTATGCAATTTTATGTAACTAGCTACCGTTAACGATAAATCTATTTGCAAAACCTGTTTTTGTAATGAAGAGAAGAACGTTTTCAATAGTTGCAATTAGAATCAAAAACTAAAAAAATGTCTTCATCATTTTTCGATACATTAGATGTGAGGGGCTGCCACTGGCGACTATTTTGTTTATTATTTTATCTAATATTCGTTAGATACTTAAAGATTTATAAAATATTACTTAATGGATTTATTTGAAAGTTTCTTTGTGTAAAATGATAAATCTAATAGTCACCAATTGGTAGTAATGCTGTACCTTGTTTGTGACGCATGGTTTCGGAGATTTGATGGGAATAAAGGAAATGTACACTTCTTCGTATAATTTTAGACCGAATTTCTGTAATTATACTCATAATAGAAGGAAATGAAAAAATATCGTTCGAAATTTTTAAAAAGCATTAGGAGAAGAAAATTGAAATACGCACACTGGAGCATCATTCTCTCTAAATTCAGAAATCGAAGATTCCAGGAAATGAAGACTGCATAATAAATAGACGAGAGGAAAATTTATCAAAATACATTAAATGGAAAAATATTGTTTTTTCAATTCGTAAAGCAATATAATGAAGAAAAGCTGTATTTTTCATGCTATAGCTGGTTTGTGACAGGGAAGAATTGAAAGTGTTTACCGCATAGAATAATTATCTAAAGTATTACAAAATTTGAAAACATATGAAATTAAATTTATGGTGGATCTAGAATATTGAAAAGAAACACGAATACGGAATCATGTTTAACCATTGTTAAAATTTTATTATGGTTCTATAGGGAGACAATGTTAGAAATTTTTTTAAGACGGTATTCGATATTTCTTTGAGTAAATTGACATGTGCACATAACAAAACTTTTGCACAAATTCCAAAATGTACATGCAAGGAAAGATACTCAGGAAACAACAGATTCTATTTCAAATTAAAAAAAAATATATTTGACTTTCTAAGCAGGAGTTTAATGTGGATTGTTCTTCTGATGTTGCGAAGTTTGGGTGGGATTGAGGGAGTAAGGAATAAAAAGACATGTTTTTCAAGTAATATCATTTTGTAAAAATTCTAGAAAATTGGCATTTCTAAATCATGCAAAACAAATGAAAGAAGTATAGTTTGATCAAGAACAGCAAAGGTTTAAAATTACACGGAAAAGAGTAATTTTGAGAAACACTGATGTTTAATTTTATATACTAAATTTAATAACCATTTGCGATATCAGTTTCTTTCGCAGGTTAATTTTTTTCTTTTAAGGGAATGGACTTAGAGAGATGTAAAATGAAAAATGATGCTATGATGTGGAAAAATAGGCCAGAAAATCTCTATATGTGATCATTCAAACCTGAAGTTCAGCAATTTGATAGAAATCACAAGTGACTTCTATTCAGATAAGGGAGAAATGATATATTTAAAATAAAAACAAAAGCAGGTTCGTGTTTATCAATTATAATAATTGTTATTATAAATCCATAAGGAGACTAATTAGAAATATTTTTAAGATAGATTTCGAAATTTATATGACTTATTTCAGCATATACGAGACACATGGCTTAAGTAAAAATTAAAAAAAATATGCTATTAAAGATATTCAGGAAGCTGTAGACGTTATTCCGAATCTTTAAATAATAACTTGAAAAACGTATCTCGAAAACAGCCGGGGAAGTGTAAAGGAACTACTATAGTTGAGGAAGCATGGGAGGGATTGTGGGAAGGAAGAATATAAAGAGAAGTCTGTTAAGAAAAATAATTTTTAAAAATTGTGGAGAGTTGTTCTTTTTTAATCACTGACAACGAATGAAAAATTGTATAAATTGTTCAAGAAACGCAAAGGTTTGAAATTACACGGAGAAGTGTAAAATTCTGGAATTCTGATATATTATTTTTTATATTAATATTAATAACAATCTCCGATATCCATTTCTTTCGAAGGCTACGTTTTTATGGAATGGGAGTATACAGATGTCAAGGGCGACGTTGTCTAATTTTTGGAATTCAGGTCGCAGATCACCTGCATGCATGATAAGGGTAAACTGATGTTCGGCCATTTGAAAGAAGTCACAAATGATTGCTTCATCACTACATTTTCCTCTTACAGCAGCACTAATATACCGAAAATGATGCAGACATTTCGTTAAGCTTTTGATGAAAAACAGTGAACAATAAAAAATATTATTTTTCTTTATTAGCAGAAGAAATTGTGTAAAACTGTATTATGAATAGAGTTGCAAAAAGTCGGTTTATTCCCGAGTTTATTTCCAGTAGACCAGGTTTATTCCCAGGTTCATTCCTGAAAAACCGGTTTATTCCTAAAAATCCCTGTTTATTCCCGGATGTAAACCGTTTTTTTAACCTTTGCAACGCGAATTATGAATGCAATGTATGCAATTTTATGTAACTAGCTACCGTTAACGATAAATCTATTTGCAAAACCTGTTTTTGTAATGAAGAGAAGAACGTTTTCAATAGTTGCAATTAGAATCAAAAACTAAAAAAATGTCTTCATCATTTTTCGATACATTAGATGTGAGGGGCTGCCACTGGCGACTATTTTGTTTATTATTTTATCTAATATTCGTTAGATACTTAAAGATTTATAAAATATTACTTAATGGATTTATTTGAAAGTTTCTTTGTGTAAAATGATAAATCTAATAGTCACCAATTGGTAGTAATGCTGTACCTTGTTTGTGACGCATGGTTTCGGAGATTTGATGGGAATAAAGGAAATGTACACTTCTTCGTATAATTTTAGACCGAATTTCTGTAATTATACTCATAATAGAAGGAAATGAAAAAATATCGTTCGAAATTTTTAAAAAGCATTAGGAGAAGAAAATTGAAATACGCACACTGGAGCGTCATTCTCTCTAAATTCAGAAATCGAAGATTCCAGGAAATGAACCCTGCATAATAAATAGACGAGAGGAAAATTTATCAAAATACCTTAAATGGAAAAATATTGTTTTTTCAATTCGTAAAGCAATATAATGAAGAAAAGCTGTATTTTTCATGCTATAGCTGGTTTGTGACAGGGAAGAATTGAAAGTGTTTACCGCATAGAATAATTATCTAAAGTATTACAAAATTTGAAAACATATGAAATAAATTTATGGTGGATCTAGAATATTGAAAAGAAACACGAATACGGAATCATGTTTAACCATTGTTAAAATTTTATTATGGTTCTAAAGGGAGACAATGTTAGAAATTTTTTTAAGACGGTATTCGATATTTTTTTGAGTAAATTGACATGTGCACATAACAAAACTTTTGCACAAATTCCAAAATGTACATGCAAGGAAAGATACTCAGGAAACAACAGATTCTATTTCAAATTAAAAAAAAAATATTTGACTTTCTAAGCAGGAGTTTAATGTGGATGGTTCTTCTGATGTTGCGAAGTTTGGGTGGGATTGAGGGAGTAAGGAATAAAAAGACATGTTTTTCAAGTAATATCATTTTGTAAAAATTCTAGAAAATTGGCATTTCTAAATCATGAAAAACAAATGAAAGAAGTATAGTTTGATCAAGAACAGCAAAGGCTTAAAATTACACGGAAAAGAGTAATTTTGAGAAACACTGATGTTTAATTTTATATACTAAATTTAATAACCATTTGCGATATCAGTTTCTTTCGCAGGTTAATTTTTTTCTTTTAAGGGAATGGACTTAGAGAGATGTAAAATGAAAAATGATGCTATGATGTGGAAAACTATGCCAGAAAATCTCTATGTGTGATCATTCAAACCTGAAGTTCAGCAATTTGATAGAAATTACAAGTGACTTCTATTCAGATAAGGGAGAAATGATATATTTAAAATAAAAACAAAAGCAGGTTCGTGTTTATCAATTATAATAATTGTTATTATAAATCCATAAGGAGACTAATTAGAAATATTTTTAAGATAGATTTCGAAATTTATTTGACTTATTTCAGCATATACGAGACACATGGCTTAAGTAAAAATTAAAAAAAATATGCTATTAAAGATATTCAGGAAGCTGTAGACGTTATTCCGAATCTTTAAATAATAACTTGAAAAACGTATCTCGAAAACAGCCGGGGAAGTGTAAAGGAACTACTATAGTTGAGGAAGCATGGGAGGGATTGTGGGAAGGAGGAATATAAAGAGAAGTCTGTTAAGAAACATCATTTTTAAAAATTGTGGAGAGTTGTTCTTTTTTAATCACTGACAACGAATGAAAAATTGTATAAATTGTTCAAGAAACGCAAAGGTTTAAAATTACACGGAGAAGTGTAAAATTCTGGAATTCTGATATATTATTTTTTATATTAATATTAATAACAATCTCCGATATCCATTTCTTTCGAAGGCTCCGTTTTTATGGAATGGGAGTATACAGATGTCAAGGGCGACGTTTTCTAATTTTTGGAATTCAGGTCGCAGATCACCTGCATGCATGATAAGGGTAAACTGATGTTCGGCCATTTGAAAGAAGTCACAAATGATTGCTTCATCACTACATTTTCCTCTTACAGCAGCACTAATATACCGAAAATGATGCAGACATTTCGTTAAGCTTTTGATGAAAAACAGTGAACAATAAAAAATATTATTTTTCTTTATTAGCAGAAGAAATTGTGTAAAACTGTATTATGAATAGAGTTGCAAAAAGTCGGTTTATTTCCGAGTTTATTTCCAGTAGACCAGGTTTATTCCCAGGTTCATTCCTGAAAAACCGGTTTATTCCTAAAAATCCCTGTTTATTCCCGGATGTAAACCGTTTTTTTAACCTTTGCAACGCGAATTATGAATGCAATGTATGCAATTTTATGTAACTAGCTACCGTTAACGATAAATCTATTTGCAAAACCTGTTTTTGTAATGAAGAGAAGAACGTTTTCAATAGTTGCAATTAGAATCAAAAACTAAAAAAATGTCTTCATCATTTTTCGATACATTAGATGTGAGGGGCTGCCACTGGCGACTATTTTGTTTATTATTTTATCTAATATTCGTTAGATACTTAAAGATTTATAAAATATTACTTAATGGATTTATTTGAAAGTTTCTTTGTGTAAAATGATAAATCTAATAGTCACCAATTGGTAGTAATGCTGTACCTTGTTTGTGACGCATGGTTTCGGAGATATGATGGGAATAAAGGAAATGTACACTTCTTCGTATAATTTTAGACCGAAATTCTGTAATTATACTCATAATAGAAGGAAATGAAAAAATATCGTTCGAAATTTTTAAAACGCATTAGGAGAAGAAAATTGAAATACGCACACTGGAGCATCATTCTCTCTAAATTCAGAAATCGAAGATTCCAGGAAATGAAGACTGCATAATAAATAGACGAGAGGAAAATTTATCAAAATACCTTAAATGGAAAAATATTGTTTTTTCAATTCGTAAAGCAATATAATGAAGAAAAGCTGTATTTTTCATGCTATAGCTGGTTTGTGACAGGGAAGAATTGAAAGTGTTTACCGCATAGAATAATTATCTAAAGTATTACAAAATTTGAAAACATATGAAATTATGGTGGATATAGAATATTGAAAAGAAACACGAATACGGAATCATGTTTAACCATTGTTAAAATTTTATTATGGTTCTATAGGGAGACAATGTTAGAAAATTTTTTAAGACGGTATTCGATATTTCTTTGAGAAATTGACATGTGCACATAACAAAACTTTTGCACAAATTCCAAAATGTACATGCAAGGAAAGATACTCAGGAAACAACAGATTCTATTTCAAATTAAAAAAAAAAATATTTGACTTTCTAAGCAGGAGTTTAATGTGGATGGTTCTTCTGATGTTGCGAAGTTTGGGTGGGATTGAGGGAGTAAGGAATAAAAAGACATGTTTTTCAAGTAATATCATTTTGTAAAAATTCTAGAAAATTGGCATTTCTAAATCATGCAAAACAAATGAAAGAAGTATAGTTTGATCAAGAACAGCAAAGGTTTAAAATTACACGGAAAAGAGTAATTTTGAGAAACACTGATGTTTAATTTTATATAATAAATTTAATAACCATTTGCGATATCAGTTTCTTTCGCAGGTTAATTTTTTTCTTTTAAGGGAATGGACTTAGAGAGAAGTAAAATGAAAAATGATGCTATGATGTGGAAAAATAGGCCAGAAAATCTCTATGTGTGATCATTCAAACCTGAAGTTCAGCAATTTGATAGAAATCACAAGTGACTTCTATTCAGATAAGGGAGAAATGATATATTTAAAATAAAAACAAAAGCAGGTTCGTGTTTATCAATTATAATAATTGTTATTATAAATCCATAAGGAGACTAATTAGAAATATTTTTAAGATAGATTTCGAAATTTATATGACTTATTTCAGCATATACGAGACACATGGCTTAAGTAAAAATTAAAAAAAAATATGCTATTAAAGATATTCAGGAAGCTGTAGACGTTATTCCGAATATTTAAATAATAACTTGAAAAACGTATCTCGAAAACAGCCGGGGAAGTGTAAAGGAACTACTATAGTTGAGGAAGCATGGGAGGGATTGTGGGAAGGAGGAATATAAAGAGAAGTCTGTTAAGAAACATCATTTTTAAAAATTGTGGAGAGTTGTTCTTTTTTAATCACTGACAACGAATGAAAAATTGTATAAATTGTTCAAGAAACGCAAAGGTTTAAAATTACACGGAGAAGTGTAAAATTCTGGAATTCTGATATATTATTTTTTATATTAATATTAATAACAATCTTCGATATCCATTTCTTTCGAAGGCTACGTTTTTATGGAATGGGAGTATACAGATGTCAAGGGCGACGTTTTCTAATTTTTGGAATTCAGGTCGCAGATCACCTGCATGCATGATAAGGGTAAACTGATGTTCGGCCATTTGAAAGAAGTCACAAATGATTGCTTCATCACTACATTTTCCTCTTACAGCAGCACTAATATACCGAAAATGATGCAGACATTTCGTTAAGCTTTTGATGAAAAACAGTGAACAATAAAAAATATTATTTTTCTTTATTAGCAGAAGAAATTGTGTAAAACTGTATTATGAATAGAGTTGCAAAAAGTCGGTTTATTCCCGAGTTTATTTCCAGTAGACCAGGTTTATTCCCAGGTTCATTCCTGAAAAACCGGTTTATTCCTAAAAATCCCTGTTTATTCCCGGATGTAAACCGTTTTTTTAACCTTTGCAACGCGAATTATGAATGCAATGTATGCAATTTTATGTAACTAGCTACCGTTAACGATAAATCTATTTGCAAAACCTGTTTTTGTAATGAAGAGAAGAACGTTTTCAATAGTTGCAATTAGAATCAAAAACTAAAAAAATGTCTTCATCATTTTTCGATACATTAGATGTGAGGGGCTGCCACTGGCGACTATTTTGTTTATTATTTTATCTAATATTCGTTAGATACTTAAAGATTTATAAAATATTACTTAATGGATTTATTTGAAAGTTTCTTTGTGTAAAATGATAAATCTAATAGTCACCAATTGGTAGTAATGCTGTACCTTGTTTGTGACGCATGGTTTCGGAGATTTGATGGGAATAAAGGAAATGTACACTTCTTCGTATAATTTTAGACCGAATTTCTGTAATTATACTCATAATAGAAGGAAATGAAAAAATATCGTTCGAAATTTTTAAAAAGCATTAGGAGAAGAAAATTGAAATACGCACACTGGAGCATCATTCTCTCTAAATTCAGAAATCGAAGATTCCAGGAAATGAAGACTGCATAATAAATAGACGAGAGGAAAATTTATCAAAATACCTTAAATGGAAAAATATTGTTTTTTCAATTCGTAAAGCAATATAATGAAGAAAAGCTGTATTTTTCATGCTATAGCTGGTTTGTGACAGGGAAGAATTGAAAGTGTTTACCGCATAGAATAATTATCTAAAGTATTACAAAATTTGAAAACATATGAAATTAAATTTATGGTGGATCTAGAATATTGAAAAGAAACACGAATACGGAATCATGTTTAACCATTGTTAAAATTTTATTATGGTTCTATAGGGAGACAATGTTAGAAATTTTTTTAAGACGGTATTCGATATTTCTTTGAGAAATTGACATGTGCACATAACAAAACTTTTGCACAAATTCCAAAATGTACATGCAAGGAAAGATACTCAGGAAACAACAGATTCTATTTCAAATTAAAAAAAAATATATTTGACTTTCTAAGCAGGAGTTTAATGTGGATTGTTCTTCTGATGTTGCGAAGTTTGGGTGGGATTGAGGGAGTAAGGAATAAAAAGACATGTTTTTCAAGTAATATCATTTTGTAAAAATTCTAGAAAATTGGCATTTCTAAATCATGCAAAACAAATGAAAGAAGTATAGTTTGATCAAGAACAGCAAAGGTTTAAAATTACACGGAAAAGAGTAATTTTGAGAAACACTGATGTTTAATTTTATATACTAAATTTAATAACCATTTGCGATATCAGTTTCTTTCGCAGGTTAATTTTTTTCTTTTAAGGGAATGGACTTAGAGAGATGTAAAATGAAAAATGATGCTATGATGTGGAAAAATAGGCCAGAAAATCTCTATGTGTGATCATTCAAACCTGAAGTTCAGCAATTTGATAGAAATCACAAGTGACTTCTATTCAGATAAGGGAGAAATGATATATTTAAAATAAAAACAAAAGCAGGTTCGTGTTTATCAATTATAATAATTGTTATTATAAATCCATAAGGAGACTAATTAGAAATATTTTTAAGATAGATTTCGAAATTTATATGACTTATTTCAGCATATACGAGACACATGGCTTAAGTAAAAATTAAAAAAAATATGCTATTAAAGATATTCAGGAAGCTGTAGACGTTATTCCGAATCTTTAAATAATAACTTGAAAAACGTATCTCGAAAACAGCCGGGGAAGTGTAAAGGAACTACTATAGTTGAGGAAGCATGGGAGGGATTGTGGGAAGGAAGAATATAAAGAGAAGTCTGTTAAGAAAAATAATTTTTAAAAATTGTGGAGAGTTGTTCTTTTTTAATCACTGACAACGAATGAAAAATTGTATAAATTGTTCAAGAAACGCAAAGGTTTAAAATTACACGGAGAAGTGTAAAATTCTGGAATTCTGATATATTATTTTTTATATTAATATTAATAACAATCTCCGATATCCATTTCTTTCGAAGGCTACGTTTTTATGGAATGGGAGTATACAGATGTCAAGGGCGACGTTTTCTAATTTTTGGAATTCAGGTCGCAGATCACCTGCATGCATGATAAGGGTAAACTGATGTTCGGCCATTTGAAAGAAGTCACAAATGATTGCTTCATCACTACATTTTCCTCTTACAGCAGCACTAATATACCGAAAATGATGCAGACATTTCGTTAAGCTTTTGATGAAAAACAGTGAACAATAAAAAATATTATTTTTCTTTATTAGCAGAAGAAATTGTGTAAAACTGTATTATGAATAGAGTTGCAAAAAGTCGGTTTATTCCCGAGTTTATTTCCAGTAGACCAGGTTTATTCCCAGGTTCATTCCTGAAAAACCGGTTTATTCCTAAAAATCCCTGTTTATTCCCGGATGTAAACCGTTTTTTTAACCTTTGCAATGCGAATTATGAATGCAATGTATGCAATTTTATGTAACTAGCTACCGTTAACGATAAATCTATTTGCAAAACCTGTTTTTGTAATGAAGAGAAGAACGTTTTCAATAGTTGCAATTAGAATCAAAAACTAAAAAAATGTCTTCATCATTTTTCGATACATTAGATGTGAGGGGCTGCCACTGGCGACTATTTTGTTTATTATTTTATCTAATATTCGTTAGATACTTAAAGATTTATAAAATATTACTTAATGGATTTATTTGAAAGTTTCTTTGTGTAAAATGATAAATCTAATAGTCACCAATTGGTAGTAATGCTGTACCTTGTTTGTGACGCATGGTTTCGGAGATTTGATGGGAATAAAGGAAATGTACACTTCTTCGTATAATTTTAGACCGAATTTCTGTAATTATACTCATAATAGAAGGAAATGAAAAAATATCGTTCGAAATTTTTAAAAAGCATTAGGAGAAGAAAATTGAAATACGCACACTGGAGCGTCATTCTCTCTAAATTCAGAAATCGAAGATTCCAGGAAATGAAGACTGCATAATAAATAGACGAGAGGAAAATTTATCAAAATACCTTAAATGGAAAAATATTGTTTTTTCAATTCGTAAAGCAATATAATGAAGAAAAGCTGTATTTTTCATGCTATAGCTGGTTTGTGACAGGGAAGAATTGAAAGTGTTTACCGCATAGAATAATTATCTAAAGTATTACAAAATTTGAAAACATATGAAATAAATTTATGGTGGATCTAGAATATTGAAAAGAAACACGAATACGGAATCATGTTTAACCATTGTTAAAATTTTATTATGGTTCTAAAGGGAGACAATGTTAGAAATTTTTTTAAGACGGTATTCGATATTTCTTTGAGTAAATTGACATGTGCACATAACAAAACTTTTGCACAAATTCCAAAATGTACATGCAAGGAAAGATACTCAGGAAACAACAGATTCTATTTCAAATTAAAAAAAAAATATTTGACTTTCTAAGCAGGAATTTAATGTGGATGGTTCTTCTGATGTTGCGAAGTTTGGGTGGGATTGAGGGAGTAAAGAATAAAAAGACATGTTTTTCAAGTAATATCATTTTGTAAAAATTCTAGAAAATTGGCATTTCTAAATCATGCAAAACAAGTGAAAGAAGTATAGTTTGATCAAGAAAAGCAAAGGTTTAAAATTACACGGAAAAGAGTAATTTTGAGGTACTCTGATGTTTAATTTTATATACTAAATTTAATAACCATTTGCGATATCAGTTTCTTTCGCAGGTTAATTTTTTTCTTTTAAGGGAATGGACTTAGAGAGATGTAAAATGAAAAATGATGCTATGATGTGGAAAACTATGCCAGAAAATCTCTATGTGTGATCATTCAAACCTGAAGCTCAGGAATTTGATAGAAATCACAAGTGACTGCTATTCAGATAAGGGAGAAATGATAGATATAAAATAAAAACAAAAGTAGGTTCGTGTTTATCAATTATAATAATTGTTATTATAAATCCATAAGGAGACTAATTAGAAATATTCTTAAGATAGATTTCGAAATTTATATGACTTATTTCAGCATATACGAGACACATGACTTAAGTAAAAATTAAAAAAAATATATGCTATTAAAGATATTCAGGAAGCTGTAGACGTTATTCCGAATATTTAAATAATAACTTAAAAAACTTATCTCGAAAACAGCCGGGGAAGTGTAATGGAACAACTATAGTTGAGGAAGCATGGGAGGGATTGTGGGAAGGAAGAATATAAAGAGAAGTCTGTTAAGAAACATCATTTTAAAAATTGTGGAGAGTTGGTCTTTTTTAATCACTGACAACGAATGAAAAATTGTATAAATTGTTCAAGAAACGCAAAGGTTTAAAATTACACTGAGAAGTGTAAAATTCTGAAATTCTGATGTATTATGTTTTATATTAATATTAATAACAATCTCCGATATCCATTTCTTTCGAAGGCTACGTTTTTATGGAATGGGAGTATACAGATGTCAAGTGCGACGTTTTCTAATTTTTGGAATTCAGGTCGCACATCACCTGCATGCATGATAAGGGTAAACTGATGTTCGGCCATTTGAAAGAAGTCACAAATGATTGCTTCATCACTACATTTTCCTCTTACAGCAGCACTAATATACCGAAAATGATGCAGACATTTCGTTAAGCTTTTGATGAAAAACAGTGAACAATAAAAAATATTATTTTTCTTCATTAGAAGAAGAAATTGTGTAAAACTGTATTATGAATAGAGTTGCAAAAAGTCGGTTTATTCCCGAGTTTATTTCCAGTAGACCAGGTTTATTCCCAGGTTCATTCTTGAAAAACCGGTTTATTCCTAAAAATCCCTGTTTATTCCCAGGTTTATTCCGAAAAACCTGGTTTATTCCCGGATGTAAACCGTTTTTTTTAACCTTTGCAACGCTAATTATCAATGCAATGTATGCAATTTTATGTAACTACCTACCGTTAACGATAAATCTATTTGCAAAACCTGTTTTCGTAATGAAGAAAAGAATTTTTTCAATAGTTGCAATTAGAATCAAAAACTAAAAAAATGTCTTCAACATTTTTCGATACATTAGATGTGAGGGGCTGCCACTGGCGACTATTTTGTTTATTATTTTATCTAATATTCGTTGGATACTTAAAGATTTATAAAATATTACTTAATGGATTTATTAGAAAGTTCCTTTGTGTAAAATGATAAATCTAATAGTCACCAATTGGTAGTAATGCTGTACCTTGTTTGTGACGCATCTTTTCGGAGATTTGATGGGAATAAAGGAAATGTACACTTCTTCGTATAATTTTAGACCGAATTTCTGTAATTATACTCATAATAGAAGGAAATGAAAAAATATCGTTCGAAATTTTTAAAAAGCATTAGGAGAAGAAAATTGAAATACGCACACTGGAGCATCATTCTATCTAAATTCAGAAATCGAAGATTCCAGGAAATGAAGACCGCATAATAAATAGACGAGAGGAAAATTTATCAAAATACCTTAAATGGAAAAATATTGTTTTTTCAATTCGTAAAGCAATATAATGAAGAAAAGCTGTATTTTTCATGCTATAGCAGGTTTGTGACAGGGAGAATTGAAAGTGTTTACCGCATAGAATAATTATCTAAAGTATTACAAAATTTGAAAACATATGAAATTAAATTTATGGTGGATATAGAATATTGAAAAGAAACACGAATACGGAATCATTTTTAACCATTGTTAAAATTTTATTATGGTTCTATAGGGAGACAATGTTAGAAATTTTTTTAAGACGGTATTCGATATTTCTTTGAGTAAATTGACATGTGCACATAACAAAACTTTTGCACAAATTCCAAAATGTACATCTAAGGAAAGATACTCAGGAAACAACAGATTCTATTTCAAATAAAAAAAAAATATTTGACTTTCTAAGCAGGAGTTTAATGTGGATGGTTCTTCTGATGTTGCGAAGTTTGGGTGGGATTGAGGGAGTAAGGAATAAAAAGACATGTTTTTCAAGTAATATCATTTTGTAAAAATTCTAGAAAATTGGCATTTCTAAATCATGCAAAACAAATGAATGAAGTATAGTTTGATCAAGAACAGCAAAGGTTTAAAATTACACGGAAAAGAGTAATTTTGAGAAACACTGATGTTTAATTTTATATACTAAATTTAATAACCATTTGCGATATCAGTTTCTTTCGCAGGTTAATTTTTTTCTTTTAAGGGAATGGACTTAGAGAGATGTAAAATGAAAAATGATGCTATGATGTGGAAAAATAGGCCAGAAAATCTCTATGTGTGATCATTCAAACCTGAAGTTCAGCAATTTGATAGAAATCACAAGTGACTTCTATTCAGATAAGGGAGAAATGATATATTTAAAATAAAAACAAAAGCAGGTTCGTGTTTATCAATTATAATAATTGTTATTATAAATCCATAAGGAGACTAATTAGAAATATTTTTAAGATAGATTTCGAAATTTATATGACTTATTTCAGCATATACGAGACACATGGCTTAAGTAAAAATTAAAAAAAATATGCTATTAAAGATATTCAGGAAGCTGTAGACGTTATTCCGAATCTTTAAATAATAACTTGAAAAACGTATCTCGAAAACAGCCGGGGAAGTGTAAAGGAACTACTATAGTTGAGGAAGCATGGGAGGGATTGTGGGAAGGAAGAATATAAAGAGAAGTCTGTTAAGAAAAATAATTTTTAAAAATTGTGGAGAGTTGTTCTTTTTTAATCACTGACAACGAATGAAAAATTGTATAAATTGTTCAAGAAACGCAAAGGTTTAAAATTACACGGAGAAGTGTAAAATTCTGGAATTCTGATATATTATTTTTTATATTAATATTAATAACAATCTCCGATATCCATTTCTTTCGAAGGCTACGTTTTTATGGAATGGGAGTATACAGATGTCAAGGGCGACGTTTTCTAATTTTTGGAATTCAGGTCGCAGATCACCTGCATGCATGATAAGGGTAAACTGATGTTCGGCCATTTGAAAGAAGTCACAAATGATTGCTTCATCACTACATTTTCCTCTTACAGCAGCACTAATATACCGAAAATGATGCAGACATTTCGTTAAGCTTTTGATGAAAAACAGTGAACAATAAAAAATATTATTTTTCTTTATTAGCAGAAGAAATTGTGTAAAACTGTATTATGAATAGAGTTGCAAAAAGTCGGTTTATTCCCGAGTTTATTTCCAGTAGACCAGGTTTATTCCCAGGTTCATTTCTGAAAAACCGGTTTATTCCTAAAAATCCCTGTTTATTCCCGGATGTAAACCGTTTTTTTAACCTTTGCAACGCGAATTATGAATGCAATGTATGCAATTTTATGTAACTAGCTACCGTTAACGATAAATCTATTTGCAAAACCTGTTTTTGTAATGAAGAGAAGAACGTTTTCAATAGTTGCAATTAGAATCAAAAACTAAAAAAATGTCTTCATCATTTTTCGATACATTAGATGTGAGGGGCTGCCACTGGCGACTATTTTGTTTATTATTTTATCTAATATTCGTTAGATACTTAAAGATTTATAAAATATTACTTAATGGATTTATTTGAAAGTTTCTTTGTGTAAAATGATAAATCTAATAGTCACCAATTGGTAGTAATGCTGTACCTTGTTTGTGACGCATGGTTTCGGAGATTTGATGGGAATAAAGGAAATGTACACTTCTTCGTATAATTTTAGACCGAATTTCTGTAATTATACTCATAATAGAAGGAAATGAAAAAATATCGTTCGAAATTTTTAAAAAGCATTAGGAGAAGAAAATTGAAATACGCACACTGGAGCGTCATTCTCTCTAAATTCAGAAATCGAAGATTCCAGGAAATGAAGACTGCATAATAAATAGACGAGAGGAAAATTTATCAAAATACCTTAAATGGAAAAATATTGTTTTTTCAATTCGTAAAGCAATATAATGAAGAAAAGCTGTATTTTTCATGCTATAGCTGGTTTGTGACAGGGAAGAATTGAAAGTGTTTACCGCATAGAATAATTATCTAAAGTATTACAAAATTTGAAAACATATGAAATAAATTTATGGTGGATCTAGAATATTGAAAAGAAACACGAATACGGAATCATGTTTAACCATTGTTAAAATTTTATTATGGTTCTAAAGGGAGACAATGTTAGAAATTTTTTTAAGACGGTATTCGATATTTCTTTGAGTAAATTGACATGTGCACATAACAAAACTTTTGCACAAATTCCAAAATGTACATGCAAGGAAAGATACTCAGGAAACAACAGATTCTATTTCAAATTAAAAAAAAATATTTGACTTTCTAAGCAGGAATTTAATGTGGATGGTTCTTCTGATGTTGCGAAGTTTGGGTGGGATTGAGGGAGTAAAGAATAAAAAGACATGTTTTTCAAGTAATATCATTTTGTAAAAATTCTAGAAAATTGGCATTTCTAAATCATGCAAAACAAGTGAAAGAAGTATAGTTTGATCAAGAAAAGCAAAGGTTTAAAATTACACGGAAAAGAGTAATTTTGAGGTACTCTGATGTTTAATTTTATATACTAAATTTAATAACCATTTGCGATATCAGTTTCTTTCGCAGGTTAATTTTTTTCTTTTAAGGGAATGGACTTAGAGAGATGTAAAATGAAAAATGATGCTATGATGTGGAAAACTATGCCAGAAAATCTCTATGTGTGATCATTCAAACCTGAAGCTCAGGAATTTGATAGAAATCACAAGTGACTGCTATTCAGATAAGGGAGAAATGATAGATATAAAATAAAAACAAAAGTAGGTTCGTGTTTATCAATTATAATAATTGTTATTATAAATCCATAAGGAGACTAATTAGAAATATTCTTAAGATAGATTTCGAAATTTATATGACTTATTTCAGCATATACGAGACACATGACTTAAGTAAAAATTAAAAAAAATATATGCTATTAAAGATATTCAGGAAGCTGTAGACGTTATTCCGAATATTTAAATAATAACTTAAAAAACTTATCTCGAAAACAGCCGGGGAAGTGTAATGGAACAACTATAGTTGAGGAAGCATGGGAGGGATTGTGGGAAGGAAGAATATAAAGAGAAGTCTGTTAAGAAACATCATTTTAAAAATTGTGGAGAGTTGGTCTTTTTTAATCACTGACAACGAATGAAAAATTGTATAAATTGTTCAAGAAACGCAAAGGTTTAAAATTACACTGAGAAGTGTAAAATTCTGAAATTCTGATGTATTATGTTTTATATTAATATTAATAACAATCTCCGATATCCATTTCTTTCGAAGGCTACGTTTTTATGGAATGGGAGTATACAGATGTCAAGTGCGACGTTTTCTAATTTTTGGAATTCAGGTCGCACATCACCTGCATGCATGATAAGGGTAAACTGATGTTCGGCCATTTGAAAGAAGTCACAAATGATTGCTTCATCACTACATTTTCCTCTTACAGCAGCACTAATATACCGAAAATGATGCAGACATTTCGTTAAGCTTTTGATGAAAAACAGTGAACAATAAAAAATATTATTTTTCTTCATTAGAAGAAGAAATTGTGTAAAACTGTATTATGAATAGAGTTGCAAAAAGTCGGTTTATTCCCGAGTTTATTTCCAGTAGACCAGGTTTATTCCCAGGTTCATTCTTGAAAAACCGGTTTATTCCTAAAAATCCCTGTTTATTCCCAGGTTTATTCCGAAAAACCTGGTTTATTCCCGGATGTAAACCGTTTTTTTTAACCTTTGCAACGCTAATTATCAATGCAATGTATGCAATTTTATGTAACTACCTACCGTTAACGATAAATCTATTTGCAAAACCTGTTTTCGTAATGAAGAAAAGAATGTTTTCAATAGTTGCAATTAGAATCAAAAACTAAAAAAATGTCTTCAACATTTTTCGATACATTAGATGTGAGGGGCTGCCACTGGCGACTATTTTGTTTATTATTTTATCTAATATTCGTTGGATACTTAAAGATTTATAAAATATTACTTAATGGATTTATTAGAAAGTTCCTTTGTGTAAAATGATAAATCTAATAGTCACCAATTGGTAGTAATGCTGTACCTTGTTTGTGACGCATCTTTTCGGAGATTTGATGGGAATAAAGGAAATGTACACTTCTTCGTATAATTTTAGACCGAATTTCTCTAATTATACTCATAATAGAAGGAAATGAAAAAATATCGTTCGAAATTTTTAAAAAGCATTAGGAGAAGAAAATTGAAATACACACACTGGAGCATCATTCTATCTAAATTCAGAAATCGAAGATTCCAGGAAATGAAGACCGCATAATAAATAGACGAGAGGAAAATTTATCAAAATACCTTAAATGGAAAAATATTGTTTTTTCAATTCGTAAAGCAATATAATGAAGAAAAGCTGTATTTTTCATGCTATAGCAGGTTTGTGACAGGGAGAATTGAAAGTGTTTACCGCATAGAATAATTATCTAAAGTATTACAAAATTTGAAAACATATGAAATTAAATTTATGGTGGATCTAGAATATTGAAAAGAAACACGAATACGGAATCATTTTTAACCATTGTTAAAATTTTATTATGGTTCTATAGGGAGACAATGTTAGAAATTTTTTTAAGACGGTATTCGATATTTCTTTGAGTAAATTGACATGTGCACATAACAAAACTTTTGCACAAATTCCAAAATGTACATCTAAGGAAAGATACTCAGGAAACAACAGATTCTATTTCAAATAAAAAAAAAATATTTGACTTTCTAAGCAGGAGTTTAATGTGGATGGTTCTTCTGATGTTGCGAAGTTTGGGTGGGATTGAGGGAGTAAGGAATAAAAAGACATGTTTTTCAAGTAATATCATTTTGTAAAAATTCTAGAAAATTGGCATTTCTAAATCATGCAAAACAAATGAATGAAGTATAGTTTGATCAAGAAAAGCAAAGGTTTAAAATTACACGAAAAAGAGTAATTTTGAGGTACTCTGATGTTTAATTTTACATACTAAATTTAATAACCATTTGCGATATCAGTTTCTTTCGCAGGTTAATTTTTTTCTTTTACGGGAATGGACTTAGAGATATGTAAAATGAAAAATGATGCTTTGATGTGGAAAACTATGCCAGAAAATCTCTATGTGTGATCATTCAAACCTGAAGTTCAGGAATTTGATAGAAATCACAAGTGACTGCTATTCAGATAAGGGAGAAATGATACATTTAAAATAAAAACAAAAGCAGGTTCGTGTTTATCAATTATAATAATTGTTATTATAAATCCATAAGGAGACTAATTAGAAATATTCTTAAGATAGATTTCGAAATTTATATGACTTATTTCAGCAAATACGAGACACATGACTTAAGTAAAAATTAAAAAAAAAATATGCTATTAAAGATATTCAGGAAGCTGTAGACGTTATTCCGAATATTTAAATAATAACTTAAAAAACTTATCTCGAAAACAGCCGGAGAAGTGTAATGGAACAACTATAGTTGAGGAAGCATGGGAGGGATTGTGGGAAGGAAGAATATAAAGAGAAGTCTGTTAAGAAACATCAATTTAAAAATTGTGGAGAGTTGGTCTTTTTTAATCACTGACAACGAATGAAAAATTGTATAAATTGTTCAAGAAACGCAAAGGTTTAAAATTACACTGAGAAGTGTAAAATTCTGAAATTCTGTTGTATTATGTTTTATATTAATATTAATAACAATCTCCGATATCCATTTCTTTCGAAGGCTACGTTTTTATGGAATGGGAGTATACAGATGTCAAGTGCGACGTTTTCTAATTTTTGGAATTCAGGTCGCAGATCACCTGCATGCATGATAAGGGTAAACTGATGTTCGGCCATTTGAAAGAAGTCACAAATGATTGCTTCATCACTACATTTTCCTCTTACAGCAGCACTAATATACCGAAAATGATGCAGACATTTCGTTAAGCTTTTGATGAAAAACAGTGAACAATAAAAAATATTATTTTTCTTCATTAGAAGAAGAAATTGTGTAAAACTGTATTATGAATAGAGTTGCAAAAAGTCGGTTTATTCCCGAGTTTATTTCCAGTAGACCAGGTTTATTCCCAGGTTCATTCCTGAAAAACCGGTTTATTCCTAAAAATAACTGTTTATTCCCAGGTTTATTCCGAAAAACCCGGTTTATTCCCAGTTGTAAACCGTTTTTTTTAACCTTTGCAACGCTAATTATCAATGCAATGTATGGAATTTTATGTAACTACCTACCGTTAACGATAAATCTATTTGCAAAACCTGTTTTTGTAATGAAGAAAAGAATGTTTTCAATAGTTGCAATTAGAATCAAAAACTAAAAAAATGTCTTCAACATTTTTCGATACATTAGATGTGAGGGGCTGCCACTGGCGACTATTTTGTTTATTATTTTATCTAATATTCGTTAGATACTTAATGATTTATAAAATATTACTTAATGGATTTATTAGAAAGTTTCTTTGTGTAAAATGATAAATCTAATAGTCACTGGAGCATCATTCTCTCTAAATTCAGAAATCGAAGATTCCAGGAAATGAAGACCGCATAATAAATAGACGAGAGGAAAATTTATCAAAATACCTTAAATGGAAAAATATTGTTTTTTCAATTCGTAAAGCAATATAATGAAGAAAAGCTGTATTTTTCATGCTATAGCTGGTTTGTGACAGGGAAGAATTGAAAGTGTTTACCGCATAGAATAATTATCTAAAGTATTACAAAATTTGAAAACATATGAAATTAAATTTATGGTGGATCTAGAATATTGAAAAGAAACACGAATACGGAATCATGTTTAACCATTGTTAAAATTTTATTATGGTTCTATAGGGAGACAATGTTAGAAATTTTTTTAAGACGGTATTCGATATTTCTTTGAGTAAATTGACATGTGCACATAACAAAACTTTTGCACAAATTCCAAAATGTACATGCAAGGAAAGATACTCAGGAAACAACAGATTCTATTTCAAATTAAAAAAAAAAATATTTGACTTTCTGAGCAGGAGTTTAATGTGGATGGTTCTTCTGATGTTGCGAAGTTTGGGTGGGATTGAGGGAGTAAGGAATAAAAAGACATGTTTTTCAAGTAATAACATTTTGTAAAAATTCTAGAAAATTGGCATTTCTAAATCATGCAAAACAAGTGAAAGAAGTATAGTTTGATGAAGAAAAGCAAAGGTTTAAAATTACACGGAAAAGAGTAATTTTGAGGTACTCTGATGTTTAATTTTATATACTAAATTTAATAACCATTTGCGATATCAGTTTCTTTCGCAGGTTAATTTTTTTCTTTTAAGGGAATGGACTTAGAGAGATGTAAAATGAAAAATGATGCTATGATGTGGAAAACTATGCCAGAAAATCTCTATGTGTGATCATTCAAACCTGAAGTTCAGGAATTTGATAGAAATCACAAGTGACTTCTTTTCAGATAAGGGAGAAATGATATATTTAAAATAAAAACAAAAGCAGGTTCGTGTTTATCAATTATAATAATTGTTATTATAAATCCATAAGGAGACTAATTAGAAATATTTTTAAGATAGATTTCGAAATTTATATGACTTATTTCAGCATATACGAGACACATGGCTTAAGTAAAAATTAAAAAAAAATATGCTATTAAAGATATTCAGGAAGCTGTAGACGTTATTCCGAATATTTAAATAATAACTTGAAAAACGTATCTCGAAAACAGCCGGGGAAGTGTAAAGGAACTACTATAGTTGAGGAAGCATGGGAGGGATTGTGGGAAGGAGGAATATAAAGAGAAGTCTGTTAAGAAACATCATTTTTAAAAATTGTGGAGAGTTGTTCTTTTTTAATCACTGACAACGAATGAAAAATTGTATAAATTGTTCAAGAAACGCAAAGGTTTAAAATTACACGGAGAAGTGTAAAATTCTGGAATTCTGATATATTATTTTTTATATTAATATTAATAACAATCTCCGATATCCATTTCTTTCGAAGGCTACGTTTTTATGGAATGGGAGTATACAGATGTCAAGGGCGACGTTTTCTAATTTTTGGAATTCAGGTCGCAGATCACCTGCATGCATGATAAGGGTAAACTGATGTTCGGCCATTTGAAAGAAGTCACAAATGATTGCTTCATCACTACATTTTCCTCTTACAGCAGCACTAATATACCGAAAATGATGCAGACTTTTCGTTAAGCTTTTGATGAAAAACAGTGAACAATAAAAAATATTATTTTTCTTTATTAGCAGAAGAAATTGTGTAAAACTGTATTATGAATAGAGTTGCAAAAAGTCGGTTTATTCCCGAGTTTATTTCCAGTAGACCAGGTTTATTCCCAGGTTCATTCCTGAAAAACCGGTTTATTCCTAAAAATCCCTGTTTATTCCCGGATGTAAACCGTTTTTTTAACCTTTGCAACGCGAATTATGAATGCAATGTATGCAATTTTATGTAACTAGCTACCGTTAACGATAAATCTATTTGCAAAACCTGTTTTTGTAATGAAGAGAAGAACGTTTTCAATAGTTGCAATTAGAATCAAAAACTAAAAAAATGTCTTCATCATTTTTCGATACATTAGATGTGAGGGGCTGCCACTGGCGACTATTTTGTTTATTATTTTATCTAATATTCGTTAGATACTTAAAGATTTATAAAATATTACTTAATGGATTTATTTGAAAGTTTCTTTGTGTAAAATGATAAATCTAATAGTCACCAATTGGTAGTAATGCTGTACCTTGTTTGTGACGCATGGTTTCGGAGATTTGATGGGAATAAAGGAAATGTATACTTCTTCGTATAATTTTAGACCGAATTTCTGTAATTATACTCATAATAGAAGGAAATGAAAAAATATCGTTCGAAATTTTTAAAAAGCATTAGGAGAAGAAAATTGAAATACGCACACTGCAGCATCATTCTCTCTAAATTCAGAAATCGAAGATTCCAGGAAATGAAGACTGCATAATAAATAGACGAGAGGAAAATTTATCAAAATACCTTAAATGGAAAAATATTGTTTATTCAATTCGTAAAGCAATATAATGAAGAAAAGCTGTATTTTTCATGCTATAGCTGGTTTGTGACAGGGAAGAATTGAAAGTGTTTACCGCATAGAATAATTATCTAAAGTATTACAAAATTTGAAAACATATGAAATTAAATTTATGGTGGATCTAGAATATTGAAAAGAAACACGAATACGGAATCATGTTTAACCATTGTTAAAATTTTATTATGGTTCTATAGGGAGACAATGTTAGAAATTTTTTTAAGACGGTATTCGATATTTCTTTGAGTAAATTGACATGTGCACATAACAAAACTTTTGCACAAATTCCAAAATGTACATGCAAGGAAAGATACTCAGGAAACAACAGATTCTATTTCAAATTAAAAAAAAATATATTTGACTTTCTAAGCAGGAGTTTAATGTGGATTGTTCTTCTGATGTTGCGAAGTTTGGGTGGGATTGAGGGAGTAAGGAATAAAAAGACATGTTTTTCAAGTAATATCATTTTGTAAAAATTCTAGAAAATTGGCATTTCTAAATCATGCAAAACAAATGAAAGAAGTATAATTTGATCAAGAACAGCAAAGGTTTAAAATTACACGGAAAAGAGTGATTTTGAGAAACACTGATGTTTAATTTTATATACTAAATTTAATAACCATTTGCGATATCAATTTCTTTCGCAGGTTAATTTTTTTCTTTTAAGGGAATGGACTTAGAGAGATGTAAAATGAAAAATGATGCTATGATGTGGAAAAATAGGCCAGAAAATCTCTATGTGTGATCATTCAAACCTGAAGTTCAGCAATTTGATAGAAATCACAAGTGACTTCTATTCAGATAAGGGAGAAATGATATATTTAAAATAAAAACAAAAGCAGGTTCGTGTTTATCAATTATAATAATTGTTATTATAAATCCATAAGGAGACTAATTAGAAATATTTTTAAGATAGATTTCGAAATTTATATGACTTATTTCAGCATATACGAGACACATGGCTTAAGTAAAAATTAAAAAAAAAATATGCTATTAAAGATATTCAGGAAGCTGTAGACGTTATTCCGAATATTTAAATAATAACTTGAAAAACGTATCTCGAAAACAGCCGGGGAAGTGTAAAGGAACTACTATAGTTGAGGAAGCATGGGAGGGATTGTGGGAAGGAGGAATATAAAGAGAAGTCTGTTAAGAAACATCATTTTTAAAAATTGTGGAGAGTTGTTCTTTTTTAATCACTGACAACGAATGAAAAATTGTATAAATTGTTCAAGAAACGCAAAGGTTTAAAATTACACGGAGAAGTGTAAAATTCTGGAATTCTGATATATTATTTTTTATATTAATATTAATAACAATCTTCGATATCCATTTCTTTCGAAGGCTACGTTTTTATGGAATGGGAGTATGCAGATGTCAAGGGCGACGTTTTCTAATTTTTGGAATTCAGGTCGCAGATCACCTGCATGCATGATAAGGGTAAACTGATGTTCGGCCATTTGAAAGAAGTCACAAATGATTGCTTCATCACTACATTTTCCTCTTACAGCAGCACTAATATACCGAAAATGATGCAGACATTTCGTTAAGCTTTTGATGAAAAACAGTGAACAATAAAAAATATTATTTTTCTTTATTAGCAGAAGAAATTGTGTAAAACTGTATTATGAATAGAGTTGCAAAAAGTCGGTTTATTCCCGAGTTTATTTCCAGTAGACCAGGTTTATTCCCAGGTTCATTCCTGAAAAACCGGTTTATTCCTAAAAATCCCTGTTTATTCCCGGATGTAAACCGTTTTTTTAAACTTTGCAACGCGAATTATGAATGCAATGTATGCAATTTTATGTAACTAGCTACCGTTAACGATAAATCTATTTGCAAAACCTGTTTTTGTAATGAAGAGAAGAACGTTTTCAATAGTTGCAATTAGAATTAAAAACTAAAAAAATGTCTTCATCATTTTTCGATACATTAGATGTGAGGTGCTGCCACTGGCGACTATTTTGTTTATTATTTTATCTAATATTCGTTAGATACTTAAAGATTTATAAAATATTACTTAATGGATTTATTTGAAAGTTTCTTTGTGTAAAATGATAAATCTAATAGTCACCAATTGGTAGTAATGCTGTACCTTGTTTGTGACGCATGGTTTCGGAGATTTGATGGGAATAAAGGAAATGTACACTTCTTCGTATAATTTTAGACCGAATTTCTGTAATTATACTCATAATAGAAGGAAATGAAAAAATATCGTTCGAAATTTTTAAAAAGCATTAGGAGAAGAAAATAGAAATACGCACACTGGAGCATCATTCTCTCTAAATTCAGAAATCGAAGATTCCAGGAAATGAAGACTGCATAATAAATAGACGAGAGGAAAATTTATCAAAATACCTTAAATGGAAAAATATTGTTTTTTCAATTCGTAAAGCAATATAATGAAGAAAAGCTGTATTTTTCATGCTATAGCTGGTTTGTGACAGGGAAGAATTGAAAGTGTTTACCGCATAGAATAATTATCTAAAGTATTACAAAATTTGAAAACATATGAAATTAAATTTATGGTGGATCTAGAATATTGAAAAGAAACACGAATACGGAATCATGTTTAACCATTGTTAAAATTTTATTATGGTTCTATAGGGAGACAATGTTAGAAATTTTTTTAAGACGGTATTCGATATTTCTTTGAGAAATTGACATGTGCACATAACAAAACTTTTGCACAAATTCCAAAATGTACATGCAAGGAAAGATACTCAGGAAACAACAGATTCTATTTCAAATTAAAAAAAAATATATTTGACTTTCTAATCAGGAGTTTAATGTGGATTGTTCTTCTGATGTTGCGAAGTTTGGGTGGGATTGAGGGAGTAAGGAATAAAAAGACATGTTTTTCAAGTAATATCATTTTGTAAAAATTCTAGAAAATTGGCATTTCTAAATCATGCAAAACAAATGAAAGAAGTATAGTTTGATCAAGAACAGCAAAGGTTTAAAATTACACGGAAAAGAGTAATTTTGAGAAACACTGATGTTTAATTTTATATACTAAATTTAATAACCATTTGCGATATCAGTTTCTTTCGCAGGTTAATTTTTTTCTTTTAAGGGAATGGACTTAGAGAGATGTAAAATGAAAAATGATGCTATGATGTGGAAAAATAGGCCAGAAAATCTCTATGTGTGATCATTCAAACCTGAAGTTCAGCAATTTGATAGAAATCACAAGTGACTTCTATTCAGATAAGGGAGAAATGATATATTTAAAATAAAAACAAAAGCAGGTTCGTGTTTATCAATTATAATAATTGTTATTATAAATCCATAAGGAGACTAATTAGAAATATTTTTAAGATA
This sequence comes from Maratus speculifer, assembly GCA_964019185.1. Classification (NCBI taxonomy): domain Eukaryota; kingdom Metazoa; phylum Arthropoda; class Arachnida; order Araneae; family Salticidae; genus Maratus; species Maratus speculifer. Next base: position 121,439,256 of record OZ025303.1, on the reverse strand, counting down.
GATTTCGAAATTTATATGACTTATTTCAGCATATACGAGACACATGGCTTAAGTAAAAATTAAAAAAAATATGCTATTAAAGATATTCAGGAAGCTGTAGACGTTATTCCGAATCTTTAAATAATAACTTGAAAAACGTATCTCGAAAACAGCCGGGGAAGTGTAAAGGAACTACTATAGTTGAGGAAGCATGGGAGGGATTGTGGGAAGGAAGAATATAAAGAGAAGTCTGTTAAGAAAAATAATTTTTAAAAATTGTGGAGAGTTGTTCTTTTTTAATCACTGACAACGAATGAAAAATTGTATAAATTATTCAAGAAACGCAAAGGTTTAAAATTACACGGAGAAGTGTAAAATTCTGGAATTCTGATATATTATTTTTTATATTAATATTAATAACAATCTCCGATATCCATTTCTTTCGAAGGCTACGTTTTTATGGAATGGGAGTATACAGATGTCAAGGGCGACGTTTTCTAATTTTTGGAATTCAGGTCGCAGATCACCTGCATGCATGATGAGGGTAAACTGATGTTCGGCCATTTGAAAGAAGTCACAAATGATTGCTTCATCACTACATTTTCCTCTTACAGCAGCACTAATATACCGAAAATGATGAAGACATTTCGTTAAGCTTTTGATGAAAAACAGTGAACAATAAAAAATATTATTTTTCTTTATTAGCAGAAGAAATTGTGTAAAACTGTATTATGAATAGAGTTGCAAAAAGTCGGTTTATTCCCGAGTTTATTTCCAGTAGACCAGGTTTATTCCCAGGTTCATTCCTGAAAAACCGGTTTATTCCTAAAAATCCCTGTTTATTCCCGGATGTAAACCGTTTTTTTAACCTTTGCAACGCGAATTATGAATGCAATGTATGCAATTTTATGTAACTAGCTACCGTTAACGATAAATCTATTTGCAAAACCTGTTTTTGTAATGAAGAGAAGAACGTTTTCAATAGTTGCAATTAGAATCAAAAACTAAAAAAATGTCTTCATCATTTTTCGATACATTAGATGTGAGGGGCTGCCACTGGCGACTATTTTGTTTATTATTTTATCTAATATTCGTTAGATACTTAAAGATTTATAAAATATTACTTAATGGATTTATTTGAAAGTTTCTTTGTGTAAAATGATAAATCTAATAGTCACCAATTGGTAGTAATGCTGTACCTTGTTTGTGACGCATGGTTTCGGAGATTTGATGGGAATAAAGGAAATGTACACTTCTTCGTATAATTTTAGACCGAATTTCTGTAATTATACTCATAATAGAAGGAAATGAAAAAATATCGTTCGAAATTTTTAAAAAGCATTAGGAGAAGAAAATTGAAATACGCACACTGGAGCGTCATTCTCTCTAAATTCAGAAATCGAAGATTCCAGGAAATGAAGACTGCATAATAAATAGACGAGAGGAAAATTTATCAAAATACCTTAAATGGAAAAATATTGTTTTTTCAATTCGTAAAGCAATATAATGAAGAAAAGCTGTATTTTTCATGCTATAGCTGGTTTGTGACAGGGAAGAATTGAAAGTGTTTACCGCATAGAATAATTATCTAAAGTATTACAAAATTTGAAAACATATGAAATAAATTTATGGTGGATCTAGAATATTGAAAAGAAACACGAATACGGAATCATGTTTAACCATTGTTAAAATTTTATTATGGTTCTAAAGGGAGACAATGTTAGAAATTTTTTTAAGACGGTATTCGATATTTCTTTGAGTAAATTGACATGTGCACATAACAAAACTTTTGCACAAATTCCAAAATGTACATGCAAGGAAAGATACTCAGGAAACAACAGATTCTATTTCAAATTAAAAAAAAAATATTTGACTTTCTAAGCAGGAATTTAATGTGGATGGTTCTTCTGATGTTGCGAAGTTTGGGTGGGATTGAGGGAGTAAAGAATAAAAAGACATGTTTTTCAAGTAATATCATTTTGTAAAAATTCTAGAAAATTGGCATTTCTAAATCATGCAAAACAAGTGAAAGAAGTATAGTTTGATCAAGAAAAGCAAAGGTTTAAAATTACACGGAAAAGAGTAATTTTGAGGTACTCTGATGTTTAATTTTATATACTAAATTTAATAACCATTTGCGATATCAGTTTCTTTCGCAGGTTAATTTTTTTCTTTTAAGGGAATGGACTTAGAGAGATGTAAAATGAAAAATGATGCTATGATGTGGAAAACTATGCCAGAAAATCTCTATGTGTGATCATTCAAACCTGAAGCTCAGGAATTTGATAGAAATCACAAGTGACTGCTATTCAGATAAGGGAGAAATGATAGATATAAAATAAAAACAAAAGTAGGTTCGTGTTTATCAATTATAATAATTGTTATTATAAATCCATAAGGAGACTAATTAGAAATATTCTTAAGATAGATTTCGAAATTTATATGACTTATTTCAGCATATACGAGACACATGACTTAAGTAAAAATTAAAAAAAATATATGCTATTAAAGATATTCAGGAAGCTGTAGACGTTATTCCGAATATTTAAATAATAACTTAAAAAACTTATCTCGAAAACAGCCGGGGAAGTGTAATGGAACAACTATAGTTGAGGAAGCATGGGAGGGATTGTGGGAAGGAAGAATATAAAGAGAAGTCTGTTAAGAAACATCATTTTAAAAATTGTGGAGAGTTGGTCTTTTTTAATCACTGACAACGAATGAAAAATTGTATAAATTGTTCAAGAAACGCAAAGGTTTAAAATTACACTGAGAAGTGTAAAATTCTGAAATTCTGATGTATTATGTTTTATATTAATATTAATAACTATCTCCGATATCCATTTCTTTCGAAGGCTACGTTTTTATGGAATGGGAGTATACAGATGTCAAGTGCGACGTTTTCTAATTTTTGGAATTCAGGTCGCACATCACCTGCATGCATGATAAGGGTAAACTGATGTTCGGCCATTTGAAAGAAGTCACAAATGATTGCTTCATCACTACATTTTCCTCTTACAGCAGCACTAATATACCGAAAATGATGCAGACATTTCGTTAAGCTTTTGATGAAAAACAGTGAACAATAAAAAATATTATTTTTCTTCATTAGAAGAAGAAATTGTGTAAAACTGTATTATGAATAGAGTTGCAAAAAGTCGGTTTATTCCCGAGTTTATTTCCAGTAGACCAGGTTTATTCCCAGGTTCATTCTTGAAAAACCGGTTTATTCCTAAAAATCCCTGTTTATTCCCAGGTTTATTCCGAAAAACCTGGTTTATTCCCGGATGTAAACCGTTTTTTTTAACCTTTGCAACGCTAATTATCAATGCAATGTATGCAATTTTATGTAACTACCTACCGTTAACGATAAATCTATTTGCAAAACCTGTTTTCGTAATGAAGAAAAGAATTTTTTCAATAGTTGCAATTAGAATCAAAAACTAAAAAAATGTCTTCAACATTTTTCGATACATTAGATGTGAGGGGCTGCCACTGGCGACTATTTTGTTTATTATTTTATCTAATATTCGTTAGATACTTAATGATTTATAAAATATTACTTAATGGATTTATTAGAAAGTTTCTTTGTGTAAAATGATAAATCTAATAGTCACCAATTGGTAGTAATGCTGTACCTTGTTTGTGACGCATCTTTTCGGAGATTTGATGGGAATAAAGGAAATGTACACTTCTTCGTATAATTTTAGACCGAATTTCTGTAATTATACTCATAATAGAAGGAAATGAAAAAATATCGTTCGAAATTTTTAAAAAGCATTAGGAGAAGAAAATTGAAATACGCACACTGGAGCATCATTCTCTCTAAATTCAGAAATCGAAGTTTCCAGAAAATGAAGACCGCATAATAAATAGACGAGAGGAAAATTTATCAAAATACCTTATATGGAAAAATATTGTTTTTTCAATTCGTAAAGCAATATAATGAAGAAAAGCTGTATTTTTCATGCTATAGCTGGTTTGTGACAGGGAAGAATTGAAAGTGTTTACCGCATAGAATAATTATCTAAAGTATTACAAAATTTGAAAACATATGAAATTAAATTTATGGTGGATCTAGAATATTGAAAAGAAACACGAATACGGAATCATGTTTAACCATTGTTAAAATTTTATTATGGTTCTATAGGGAGACAATGTTAGAAATTTTTTTAAGACGGTATTCGATATTTCTTTGAGTAAATTGACATGTGCACATAACAAAACTTTTGCACAAATTCCAAAATGTACATGCAAGGAAAGATACTCAGGAAACAACAGATTCTATTTCAAATTAAAAAAAAAATATTTGACTTTCTGAGCAGGAGTTTAATGTGGATGGTTCTTCTGATGTTGCGAAGTTTGGGTGGGATTGAGGGAGTAAGGAATAAAAAGACATGTTTTTCAAGTAATAACATTTTGTAAAAATTCTAGAAAATTGGCATTTCTAAATCATGCAAAACAAGTGAAAGAAGTATAGTTTGATGAAGAAAAGCAAAGGTTTAAAATTACACGGAAAAGAGTAATTTTGAGGTACTCTGATGTTTAATTTTATATACTAAATTTAATAACCATTTGCGATATCAGTTTCTTTCGCAGGTTAATTTTTTTCTTTTAAGGGAATGGACTTAGAGAGATGTAAAATGAAAAATGATGCTATGATGTGGAAAACTATGCCAGAAAATCTCTATGTGTGATCATTCAAACCTGAAGTTCAGGAATTTGATAGAAATCACAAGTGACTGCTATTCAGATAAGGGAGAAATGATAGATTTAAAATAAAAACAAAAGCAGGTTCGTGTTTATCAATTATAATAATTGTTATTATAAATCCATAAGGAGACTAATTAGAAATATTCTTAAGATAGATTTCGAAATTTATATGACTTATTTCAGCACATACGAGACACATGACTTAAGTAAAAATTAAAAAAAAAATATGCTATTAAAGATATTCAGGAAGCTGTAGACGTTATTCCGAATATTTAAATAATAACTTAAAAAACTTATCTCGAAAACAGCCGGGGAAGTGTAATGGAACAACTATAGTTGAAGAAGCATGGGAGGGATTGTGGGAAGGAAGAATATAAAGAGAAGTCTGTTAAGAAACATCATTTTAAAAATTGTGGAGAGTTGGTCTTTTTTATTCACTGACAACGAATGAAAAATTGTATAAATTGTTCAAGAAACGCAAAGGTTTAAAATTACACTGAGAAGTGTAAAATTCTGAAATTCTGACGTATTATGTTTTATATTAATATTAATAACAATCTCCGATATCCATTTCTTTCGAAGGCTACGTTTTTATGGAATGGGAGTATACAGATGTCAAGTGCGACGTTTTCTAATTTTTGGAATTCAGGTCGCAGATCACCTGCATGCATGATAAGGGTAAACTGATGTTCGGCCATTTGAAAGAAGTCACAAATGATTGCTTCATCACTACATTTTCCTCTTACAGCAGCACTAATATACCGAAAATGATGCAGACATTTCGTTAAGCTTTTGATGAAAAACAGTGAACAATAAAAAATATTATTTTTCTTCATTAGAAGAAGAAATTGTGTAAAACTGTATTATGAATAGAGTTGCAAAAAGTCGGTTTATTCCCGAGTTTATTTCCAGTAGACCAGGTTTATTCCCAGGTTCATTCCTGAAAAACCGGTTTATTCCTAAAAATCCCTGTTTATTCCCAGGTTTATTCCGAAAAACCCGGTTTATTCGAGGATGTAAACCGTTTTTTTTTAACCTTTGCAACGCTAATTATGAATGCAATGTATGCAATTTTATGTAACTAGCTACCGTTAACGATAAATCTATTTGCAAAACCTGTTTTTGTAATGAAGAAAAGAACGTTTTCAATAGTTGCAATTAGAATCAAAAACTAAAAAAATGTCTTCATCATTTTTCGATACATTAGATGTGAGGGGCTGCCACTGGCGACAATTTTGTTTATTATTTTATCTAATATTCGTTATATAATTAAAGATTTATAAAATATTACTTAATGGATTTATTTGAAAGTTTCTTTGTGTAAAATGATAAATCTAATAGTCACCAATTGGTTGTAAAGCTGTACCTTGTTTGTGACGCATGGTTTCGGAGATTTGATGGGAATAAAGGAAATGTACACTTCGTATAATTTTAGACCGAATTTCTGTAAGTATACTCATAATAGAAAGAAATGAAAAAATATCGTTCGAAATTTTCAATAAGCATTAGGAGAAGAAAATTGAAATACGCACACTAGGGCATCATTCTGCCTAAATTCAGAAATCGAAGATTCCGGGAAAGGAAGACCGCATAATAAATAGACGAGAGGAAAATTTATCAAAATACCTTAAATGGAAAAATATTGTTTTTTCAATTCGTAAAGCAATATAATGAAGAAAAGCTGTATTTTTCATGCTATAGCTGGTTTGTGACAGGGAAGAATTGAAATTGTTTACCGCATAGAATAATTATCTAAAGTATTACAAAATTTGAAAACATACGAAATTAAAATTATGGTGAATCTAGAATATTGAAAAGAAACACGAATACGGAATCATGTTTAACCATTGTTAAAATTTTATTAGGGTTCTATAGGGAGACAATGCTAGAAATTTTTTTAAGACGGTAATTGATATTTCTTTTTGTACATTGACATGTGCACATAACAAAACTTTTGCACAAATTCCCAAATATACATGCAGTGAAAGATACTCAGGAAACAACAGATTCTATTGCAAATTTAAAAAAATATATTTGACTTTCTAAGCAGGAGTTTAACGTGGATGGTTCTTCTGATGTTGCGAAGTTTGGGTGGGATTGAGGGAGTAAGGAATAAAAAGACATGTTTTTCAGGTAATATCATTTTTTAAAAATTCTAAAAAATTGGCATTTCTAAATCATGCAAAACAAATGAAAGAAGTATAGTTTGATCAAGAACAGCAAAGGTTTAAAATTACACGGAAAAGAGTAATTTTGAGGTACACTGATGTTTAATTTTATATACTAAATTTAATAACCATTTGCGATATCAGTTTCTTTCGCAGGTTAATTTTTTTCTTTTAAGGGAATGGACTTAGAGAGATGTAAAATGAAAAATGATGCTATGATGAGGAAAACTAGGCCAGAAAATCTCTATGTGTGATCATTCAAACCTGAAGTTCAGCAATTTGATAGAAATCACAAGTGACTTCTATTCAGATAAGGGAGAAATGATATATTTAAAATAAAAACAAAAGCAGGTTCGTGTTTATCAATTATAATAATTGTTATTATAAATCCATAAGGAGACTAATTAGAAATATTTTTAAGATAGATTTCGAAATTCATATGACTTATTTCAGCACATTCGAGACACATGACTTAAGTAAAAGTTTAAAAAAAAAATATGCTATTAAAAATATTCAGGAAGCTGTAGACGTTATTCCGAATATTTAAATAATAACTTGAAAAACTTATCTCGAAAACAGCCGGGGAAGGTAATGGAACTACTATAGTTGAGAAAGCATGGGAGGGATTGTGGGAAGGAGGAATATAAAGAGAAGTCTGTTAAGAAACACCATTTTTAAAAATTGTGGAGAGTTGATCTTTTTTAATCACTGACAACGAATGAAAAATTGTATAAATTGTTCAAGAAACGCAAAGGTTTAAAATTAAACGGAGAAGTGCAAAATTCTGAAATTCTGATATATTATTTTTTATATTAATATTAATAGCAATCTCCGATATCCATTTCTTTCGAAGGCTACGTTTTTATGGAATGGCAGTAAACAGATGTCAAGGGCGACGTTTTCTAATTTTTGGAATTCAGGTCGCAGATCACCTGCATGCATGATAAGGGTAAACTGATGTTCGGCCATTTGAAAGAAGTCACAAATGATTGCTTCATCACTACATTTTCCTCTTACAGCAGCACTAATATACCGAAAATGATGCAGACATTTCGTTAAGCTTTTGATGAAAAACAGTGAACAATAAAAAATATTATTTTTCTTTATTAGCAGAAGAAATTGTGTAAAACTGTATTATGAATAGAGTTGCAAAAAGTCGGTTTATTCCCGAGTTTATTTCCAGTAGACCAGGTTTATTCCCAGGTTCATTCCTGAAAAACCGGTTTATTCCTAAAAATCCCTGTTTATTCCCGGATGTAAACCGTTTTTTTAACCTTTGCAACGCGAATTATGAATGCAATGTATGCAATTTTATGTAACTAGCTACCGTTAACGATAAATCTATTTGCAAAACCTGTTTTTGTAATGAAGAGAAGAACGTTTTCAATAGTTGCAATTAGAATCAAAAACTAAAAAAATGTCTTCATCATTTTTCGATACATTAGATGTGAGGGGCTGCCACTGGCGAATATTTTGTTTATTATTTTATCTAATATTCGTTAGATACTTAAAGATTTATAAAATATTACTTAATGGATTTATTTGAAAGTTTCTTTGTGTAAAATGATAAATCTAATAGTCACCAATTGGTAGTAATGCTGTACCTTGTTTGTGACGCATGGTTTCGGAGATTTGATGGGAATAAAGGAAATGTACACTTCTTCGTATAATTTTAGACCGAATTTCTGTAATTATACTCATAATAGAAGGAAATGAAAAAATATCGTTCGAAATTTTTAAAAAGCATTAGGGGAAGAAAATTGAAATACGCACACTGGAGCATCATTCTCTCTAAATTCAGAAATCGAAGATTCCAGGAAATGAAGACCGCATAATAAATAGACGAGAGGAAAATTTATCAAAATACCTTAAATGGAAAAATATTGTTTTTTCAATTCGTAAAGCAATATAATGAAGAAAAGCTGTATTTTTCATGCTATAGCTTGTTTGTGACAGGGAAGAATTGAAAGTGTTTACCGCATAGAATAATTATCTAAATTATTACAAAATTTGAAAACATATGAAATTAAATTTATGGTGGATCTAGAATATTGAAAAGAAACACGAATACGGAATCATGTTTAACCATTGTTAAAATTTTATTATGGTTCTATATGGAGACAATGTTAGAAATTTTTTTAAGACGGTATTCGATATTTCTTTGAGTAAAATGACATGTGCACATAACAAAACTTTTGCACAAATTCCAAAATGTACATGCAAGGAAAGATACTCAGGAAACAACAGATTCTATTTCGAATTAAAAAAAAAAATATTTGACTTTCTAAGCAGGAGTTTAATGTGGATGGTTCTTCTGATGTTGCGAAGTTTGGGTGGGATTGAGGGAGTAAGGAATAAAAAGACATGTTTTTCAAGTAATATCATTTTGTAAAAATTCTAGAAAATTGGCATTTCTAAATCATGCAAAACAAATGAAAGAAGTATAGTTTGATCAAGAAAAGCAAAGGTTTAAAATTACACGGAAAAGAGTAATTTTAAGGTACACTGATATTTAATTTTATATACTAAATTTAATAACCATTTGCGATATCAGTTTCTTTCGCAAGTTAATTTTTTTCTTTTAAGGGAATGGACTTAGAGAGATGTAAAATGAAAAATGATGCATTGATGTGGAAAACTATGCCAGAAAATCTCTATGTGTGATCATTCAAACCTGAAGTTCAGGAATTTGATAGAAATCATAAGTGACTGCTATTCAGATAAGGGAGAAATGATAGATTTAAAATAAAAACAAAAGCAGGTTCGTGTTTATCAATTATAATAATTGTTATTATAAATCCATAAGGAGACTAATTAGAAATATTTTTAAGATAGATTTCGAAATTTATATGACTTATTTCAGCATATACGAGACACATGGCTTAAGTAAAAATTAAAAAAAATATGCTATTAAAGATATTCAGGAAGCTGTAGACGTTATTCCGAATCTTTAAATAATAACTTGAAAAACGTATCTCGAAAACAGCCGGGGAAGTGTAAAGGAACTACTATAGTTGAGGAAGCATGGGAGGGATTGTGGGAAGGAAGAATATAAAGAGAAGTCTGTTAAGAAAAATAATTTTTAAAAATTGTGGAGAGTTGGTCTTTTTTATTCACTGACAACGAATGAAAAATTGTATAAATTGTTCAAGAAACGCAAAGGTTTAAAATTACACGGAGAAGTGTAAAATTCTGGAATTCTGATATATTATTTTTTATATTAATATTAATAACAATCTCCGATATCCATTTCTTTCGAAGGCTACGTTTTTATGGAATGGGAGTATACAGATGTCAAGGGCGACGTTTTCTAATTTTTGGAATTCAGGTCGCAGATCACCTGCATGCATGATAAGGGTAAACTGATGTTCGGCCATTTGAAAGAAGTCACAAATGATTGCTTCATCACTACATTTTCCTCTTACAGCAGCACTAATATACCGAAAATGATGCAGACATTTCGTTAAGCTTTTGATGAAAAACAGTGAACAATAAAAAATATTATTTTTCTTTATTAGCAGAAGAAATTGTGTAAAACTGTATTATGAATAGAGTTGCAAAAAGTCGGTTTATTCCCGAGTTTATTTCCAGTAGACCAGGTTTATTCCCAGGTTCATTCCTGAAAAACCGGTTTATTCCTAAAAATCCCTGTTTATTCCCGGATGTAAACCGTTTTTTTAACCTTTGCAACGCGAATTATGAATGCAATGTATGCAATTTTATGTAACTAGCTACCGTTAACGATAAATCTATTTGCAAAACCTGTTTTTGTAATGAAGAGAAGAACGTTTTCAATAGTTGCAATTAGAATCAAAAACTAAAAAAATGTCTTCATCATTTTTCGATACATTAGATGTGAGGGGCTGCCACTGGCGACTATTTTGTTTATTATTTTATCTAATATTCGTTAGATACTTAAAGATTTATAAAATATTACTTAATGGATTTATTTGAAAGTTTCTTTGTGTAAAATGATAAATCTAATAGTCACCAATTGGTAGTAATGCTGTACCTTGTTTGTGACGCATGGTTTCGGAGATTTGATGGGAATAAAGGAAATGTACACTTCTTCGTATAATTTTAGACCGAATTTCTGTAATTATACTCATAATAGAAGGAAATGAAAAAATATCGTTCGAAATTTTTAAAAAGCATTAGGAGAAGAAAATTGAAATACGCACACTGGAGCGTCATTCTCTCTAAATTCAGAAATCGAAGATTCCAGGAAATGAAGACTGCATAATAAATAGACGAGAGGAAAATTTATCAAAATACCTTAAATGGAAAAATATTGTTTTTTCAATTCGTAAAGCAATATAATGAAGAAAAGCTGTATTTTTCATGCTATAGCTGGTTTGTGACAGGGAAGAATTGAAAGTGTTTACCGCATAGAATAATTATCTAAAGTATTACAAAATTTGAAAACATATGAAATAAATTTATGGTGGATCTAGAATATTGAAAAGAAACACGAATACGGAATCATGTTTAACCATTGTTAAAATTTTATTATGGTTCTAAAGGGAGACAATGTTAGAAATTTTTTTAAGACGGTATTCGATATTTCTTTGAGTAAATTGACATGTGCACATAACAAAACTTTTGCACAAATTCCAAAATGTACATGCAAGGAAAGATACTCAGGAAACAACAGATTCTATTTCAAATTAAAAAAAAAATATTTGACTTTCTAAGCAGGAATTTAATGTGGATGGTTCTTCTGATGTTGCGAAGTTTGGGTGGGATTGAGGGAGTAAAGAATAAAAAGACATGTTTTTCAAGTAATATCATTTTGTAAAAATTCTAGAAAATTGGCATTTCTAAATCATGCAAAACAAGTGAAAGAAGTATAGTTTGATCAAGAAAAGCAAAGGTTTAAAATTACACGGAAAAGAGTAATTTTGAGGTACTCTGATGTTTAATTTTATATACTAAATTTAATAACCATTTGCGATATCAGTTTCTTTCGCAGGTTAATTTTTTTCTTTTAAGGGAATGGACTTAGAGAGATGTAAAATGAAAAATGATGCTATGATGTGGAAAACTATGCCAGAAAATCTCTATGTGTGATCATTCAAACCTGAAGCTCAGGAATTTGATAGAAATCACAAGTGACTGCTATTCAGATAAGGGAGAAATGATAGATATAAAATAAAAACAAAAGTAGGTTCGTGTTTATCAATTATAATAATTGTTATTATAAATCCATAAGGAGACTAATTAGAAATATTCTTAAGATAGATTTCGAAATTTATATGACTTATTTCAGCATATACGAGACACATGACTTAAGTAAAAATTAAAAAATATATATGCTATTAAAGATATTCAGGAAGCTGTAGACGTTATTCCGAATATTTAAATAATAACTTAAAAAACTTATCTCGAAAACAGCCGGGGAAGTGTAATGGAACAACTATAGTTGAGGAAGCATGGGAGGGATTGTGGGAAGGAAGAATATAAAGAGAAGTCTGTTAAGAAACATCATTTTAAAAATTGTGGAGAGTTGGTCTTTTTTAATCACTGACAACGAATGAAAAATTGTATAAATTGTTCAAGAAACGCAAAGGTTTAAAATTACACTGAGAAGTGTAAAATTCTGAAATTCTGATGTATTATGTTTTATATTAATATTAATAACAATCTCCGATATCCATTTCTTTCGAAGGCTACGTTTTTATGGAATGGGAGTATACAGATGTCAAGTGCGACGTTTTCTAATTTTTGGAATTCAGGTCGCACATCACCTGCATGCATGATAAGGGTAAACTGATGTTCGGCCATTTGAAAGAAGTCACAAATGATTGCTTCATCACTACATTTTCCTCTTACAGCAGCACTAATATACCGAAAATGATGCAGACATTTCGTTAAGCTTTTGATGAAAAACAGTGAACAATAAAAAATATTATTTTTCTTCATTAGAAGAAGAAATTGTGTAAAACTGTATTATGAATAGAGTTGCAAAAAGTCGGTTTATTCCCGAGTTTATTTCCAGTAGACCAGGTTTATTCCCAGGTTCATTCTTGAAAAACCGGTTTATTCCTAAAAATCCCTGTTTATTCCCAGGTTTATTCCGAAAAACCTGGTTTATTCCCGGATGTAAACCGTTTTTTTTAACCTTTGCAACGCTAATTATCAATGCAATGTATGCAATTTTATGTAACTACCTACCGTTAACGATAAATCTATTTGCAAAACCTGTTTTCGTAATGAAGAAAAGAATTTTTTCAATAGTTGCAATTAGAATCAAAAACTAAAAAAATGTCTTCAACATTTTTCGATACATTAGATGTGAGGGGCTGCCACTGGCGACTATTTTGTTTATTATTTTATCTAATATTCGTTGGATACTTAAAGATTTATAAAATATTACTTAATGGATTTATTAGAAAGTTCCTTTGTGTAAAATGATAAATCTAATAGTCACCAATTGGTAGTAATGCTGTACCTTGTTTGTGACGCATCTTTTCGGAGATTTGATGGGAATAAAGGAAATGTACACTTCTTCGTATAATTTTAGACCGAATTTCTGTAATTATACTCATAATAGAAGGAAATGAAAAAATATCGTTCGAAATTTTTAAAAAGCATTAGGAGAAGAAAATTGAAATACGCACACTGGAGCATCATTCTATCTAAATTCAGAAATCGAAGATTCCAGGAAATGAAGACCGCATAATAAATAGACGAGAGGAAAATTTATCAAAATACCTTAAATGGAAAAATATTGTTTTTTCAATTCGTAAAGCAATATAATGAAGAAAAGCTGTATTTTTCATGCTATAGCAGGTTTGTGACAGGGAGAATTGAAAGTGTTTACCGCATAGAATAATTATCTAAAGTATTACAAAATTTGAAAACATATGAAATTAAATTTATGGTGGATCTAGAATATTGAAAAGAAACACGAATACGGAATCATTTTTAACCATTGTTAAAATTTTATTATGGTTCTATAGGGAGACAATGTTAGAAATTTTTTTAAGACGGTATTCGATATTTCTTTGAGTAAATTGACATGTGCACATAACAAAACTTTTGCACAAATTCCAAAATGTACATCTAAGGAAAGATACTCAGGAAACAACAGATTCTATTTCAAATAAAAAAAAAATATTTGACTTTCTAAGCAGGAGTTTAATGTGGATGGTTCTTCTGATGTTGCGAAGTTTGGGTGGGATTGAGGGAGTAAGGAATAAAAAGACATGTTTTTCAAGTAATATCATTTTGTAAAAATTCTAGAAAATTGGCATTTCTAAATCATGCAAAACAAATGAATGAAGTATAGTTTGATCAAGAAAAGCAAAGGTTTAAAATTACACGAAAAAGAGTAATTTTGAGGTACTCTGATGTTTAATTTTACATACTAAATTTAATAACCATTTGCGATATCAGTTTCTTTCGCAGGTTAATTTTTTTCTTTTACGGGAATGGACTTAGAGATATGTAAAATGAAAAATGATGCTTTGATGTGGAAAACTATGCCAGAAAATCTCTATGTGTGATCATTCAAACCTGAAGTTCAGGAATGTGATAGAAATCACAAGTGACTGCTATTCAGATAAGGGAGAAATGATACATTTAAAATAAAAACAAAAGCAGGTTCGTGTTTATCAATTATAATAATTGTTATTATAAATCCATAAGGAGACTAATTAGAAATATTCTTAAGATAGATTTCGAAATTTATATGACTTATTTCAGCATATACGAGACACATGACTTAAGTAAAAATTAAAAAAAAAATATGCTATTAAAGATATTCAGGAAGCTGTAGACGTTATTCCGAATATTTAAATAATAACTTAAAAAACTTATCTCGAAAACAGCCGGAGATGTGTAATGGAACAACTATAGTTGAGGAAGCATGGGAGGGATTGTGGGAAGGAAGAATATAAAGAGAAGTCTGTTAAGAAACATCAATTTAAAAATTGTGGAGAGTTGGTCTTTTTTAATCACTGACAACGAATGAAAAATTGTATAAATTGTTCAAGAAACGCAAAGGTTTAAAATTACACTGAGAAGTGTAAAATTCTGAAATTCTGTTGTATTATGTTTTATATTAATATTAATAACAATCTCCGATATCCATTTCTTTCGAAGGCTACGTTTTTATGGAATGGGAGTATACAGATGTCAAGTGCGACGTTTTCTAATTTTTGGAATTCAGGTCGCAGATCACCTGCATGCATGATAAGGGTAAACTGATGTTCGGCCATTTGAAAGAAGTCACAAATGATTGCTTCATCACTACATTTTCCTCTTACAGCAGCACTAATATACCGAAAATGATGCAGACATTTCGTTAAGCTTTTGATGAAAAACAGTGAACAATAAAAAATATTATTTTTCTTCATTAGAAGAAGAAATTGTGTAAAACTGTATTATGAATAGAGTTGCAAAAAGTCGGTTTATTCCCGAGTTTATTTCCAGTAGACCAGGTTTATTCCCAGGTTCATTCCTGAAAAACCGGTTTATTCCTAAAAATAACTGTTTATTCCCAGGTTTATTCCGAAAAACCCGGTTTATTCCCAGTTGTAAACCGTTTTTTTTAACCTTTGCAACGCTAATTATCAATGCAATGTATGGAATTTTATGTAACTACCTACCGTTAACGATAAATCTATTTGCAAAACCTGTTTTTGTAATGAAGAAAAGAATGTTTTCAATAGTTGCAATTAGAATCAAAAACTAAAAAAATGTCTTCAACATTTTTCGATACATTAGATGTGAGGGGCTGCCACTGGCGACTATTTTGTTTATTATTTTATCTAATATTCGTTAGATACTTAATGATTTATAAAATATTACTTAATGGATTTATTAGAAAGTTTCTTTGTGTAAAATGATAAATCTAATAGTCACCAATTGGTAGTAATGCTGTACCTTGTTTGTGACGCATCTTTTCGGAGATTTGATGGGAATAAAGGAAATGTACACTTCTTCGTATAATTTTAGACCGAATTTCTGTAATTATACTCATAATAGAAGGAAATGAAAAAATATCGTTCGAAATTTTTAAAAAGCATTAGGAGAAGAAAATTGAAATACGCACACTGGAGCATCATTCTCTCTAAATTCAGAAATCGAAGATTCCAGGAAATGAAGACCGCATAATAAATAGACGAGAGGAAAATTTATCAAAATACCTTAAATGGAAAAATATTGTTTTTTCAATTCGTAAAGCAATATAATGAAGAAAAGCTGTATTTTTCATGCTATAGCTGGTTTGTGACAGGGAAGAATTGAAAGTGTTTACCGCATAGAATAATTATCTAAAGTATTACAAAATTTGAAAACATATGAAATTAAATTTATGGTGGATCTAGAATATTGAAAAGAAACACGAATACGGAATCATGTTTAACCATTGTTAAAATTTTATTATGGTTCTATAGGGAGACAATGTTAGAAATTTTTTTAAGACGGTATTCGATATTTCTTTGAGTAAATTGACATGTGCACATAACAAAACTTTTGCACAAATTCCAAAATGTACATCCAAGGAAAGATACTCAGGAAACAACAGATTCTATTTCAAATTAAAAAAAAAATATTTGACTTTCTGAGCAGGAGTTTAATGTGGATGGTTCTTCTGATGTTGCGAAGTTTGGGTGGGATTGAGGGAGTAAGGAATAAAAAGACATGTTTTTCAAGTAATAACATTTTGTAAAAATTCTAGAAAATTGGCATTTCTAAATCATGCAAAACAAGTGAAAGAAGTATAGTTTGATGAAGAAAAGCAAAGGTTTAAAATTACACGGAAAAGAGTAATTTTGAGGTACTCTGATGTTTAATTTTATATACTAAATTTAATAACCATTTGCGATATCAGTTTCTTTCGCAGGTTAATTTTTTTCTTTTAAGGGAATGGACTTAGAGAGATGTAAAATGAAAAATGATGCTATGATGTGGAAAACTATGCCAGAAAATCTCTATGTGTGATCATTCAAACCTGAAGTTCAGGAATTTGATAGAAATCACAAGTGACTGCTATTCAGATAAGGGAGAAATGATAGATTTAAAATAAAAACAAAAGCAGGTTCGTGTTTATCAATTATAATAATTGTTATTATAAATCCATAAGGAGACTAATTAGAAATATTCTTAAGATAGATTTCGAAATTTATATGACTTATTTCAGCACATACGAGACACATGACTTAAGTAAAAATTAAAAAAAAAATATGCTATTAAAGATATTCAGGAAGCTGTAGACGTTATTCCGAATATTTAAATAATAACTTAAAAAACTTATCTCGAAAACAGCCGGGGAAGTGTAATGGAACAACTATAGTTGAAGAAGCATGGGAGGGATTGTGGGAAGGAAGAATATAAAGAGAAGTCTGTTAAGAAACATCATTTTAAAAATTGTGGAGAGTTGGTCTTTTTTATTCACTGACAACGAATGAAAAATTGTATAAATTGTTCAAGAAACGCAAAGGTTTAAAATTACACTGAGAAGTGTAAAATTCTGAAATTCTGATGTATTATGTTTTATATTAATATTAATAACAATCTCCGATATCCATTTCTTTCGAAGGCTACGTTTTTATGGAATGGGAGTATACAGATGTCAAGTGCGACGTTTTCTAATTTTTGGAATTCAGGTCGCAGATCACCTGCATGCATGATAAGGGTAAACTGATGTTCGGCCATTTGAAAGAAGTCACAAATGATTGCTTCATCACTACATTTTCCTCTTACAGCAGCACTAATATACCGAAAATGATGCAGACATTTCGTTAAGCTTTTGATGAAAAACAGTGAACAATAAAAAATATTATTTTTCTTCATTAGAAGAAGAAATTGTGTAAAACTGTATTATGAATAGAGTTGCAAAAAGTCGGTTTATTCCCGAGTTTATTTCCAGTAGACCAGGTTTATTCCCAGGTTCATTCCTGAAAAACCGGTTTATTCCTAAAAATCCCTGTTTATTCCGAAAAACCCGGTTTATTCGAGGATGTAAACCGTTTTTTTTAACCTTTGCAACGCTAATTATGAATGCAATGTATGCAATTTTATGTAACTAGCTACCGTTAACGATAAATCTATTTGCAAAACCTGTTTTTGTAATGAAGAAAAGAACGTTTTCAATAGTTGCAATTAGAATCAAAAACTAAAAAAATGTCTTCATCATTTTTCGATACATTAGATGTGAGGGGCTGCCACTGGCGACAATTTTGTTTATTATTTTATCTAATATTCGTTATATAATTAAAGATTTATAAAATATTACTTAATGGATTTATTTGAAAGTTTCTTTGTGTAAAATGATAAATCTAATAGTCACCAATTGGTTGTAAAGCTGTACCTTGTTTGTGACGCATGATTTCGGAGATTTGATGGGAATAAAGGAAATGTACACTTCGTATAATTTTAGACCGAATTTCTGTAAGTATACTCATAATAGAAAGAAATGAAAAAATATCGTTCGAAATTTTCAATAAGCATTAGGAGAGGAAAATTGAAATACGCACACTAGGGCATCATTCTGCCTAAATTCAGAAATCGAAGATTCCGGGAAAGGAAGACCGCATAATAAATAGACGAGAGGAAAATTTATCAAAATACCTTAAATGGAAAAATATTGTTTTTTCAATTCGTAAAGCAATATAATGAAGAAAAGCTGTATTTTTCATGCTATAGCTGGTTTGTGACAGGGAAGAATTGAAATTGTTTACCGCATAGAATAATTATCTAAAGTATTACAAAATTTGAAAACATACGAAATTAAAATTATGGTGAATCTAGAATATTGAAAAGAAACACGAATACGGAATCATGTTTAACCATTGTTAAAATTTTATTAGGGTTCTATAGGGAGACAATGCTAGAAATTTTTTTAAGACGGTAATTGATATTTCTTTTTGTACATTGACATGTGCACATAACAAAACTTTTGCACAAATTCCCAAATATACATGCAGTGAAAGATACTCAGGAAACAACAGATTCTATTGCAAATTTAAAAAAATATATTTGACTTTCTAAGCAGGAGTTTAACGTGGATGGTTCTTCTGATGTTGCGAAGTTTGGGTGGGATTGAGGGAGTAAGGAATAAAAAGACATGTTTTTCAGGTAATATCATTTTTTAAAAATTCTAAAAAATTGGCATTTCTAAATCATGCAAAACAAATGAAAGAAGTATAGTTTGATCAAGAACAGCAAAGGTTTAAAATTACACGGAAAAGAGTAATTTTGAGGTACACTGATGTTTAATTTTATATACTAAATTTAATAACCATTTGCGATATCAGTTTCTTTCGCAGGTTAATTTTTTTCTTTTAAGGGAATGGACTTAGAGAGATGTAAAATGAAAAATGATGCTATGATGAGGAAAACTAGGCCAGAAAATCTCTATGTGTGATCATTCAAACCTGAAGTTCAGCAATTTGATAGAAATCACAAGTGACTTCTATTCAGATAAGGGAGAAATGATATATTTAAAATAAAAACAAAAGCAGGTTCGTGTTTATCAATTATAATAATTGTTATTATAAATCCATAAGGAGACTAATTAGAAATATTTTTAAGATAGATTTCGAAATTCATATGACTTATTTCAGCACATTCGAGACACATGACTTAAGTAAAAGTTTAAAAAAAAAATATGCTATTAAAAATATTCAGGAAGCTGTAGACGTTATTCCGAATATTTAAATAATAACTTGAAAAACTTATCTCGAAAACAGCCGGGGAAGGTAATGGAACTACTATAGTTGAGAAAGCATGGGAGGGATTGTGGGAAGGAGGAATATAAAGAGAAGTCTGTTAAGAAACACCATTTTTAAAAATTGTGGAGAGTTGATCTTTTTTAATCACTGACAACGAATGAAAAATTGTATAAATTGTTCAAGAAACGCAAAGGTTTAAAATTAAACGGAGAAGTGCAAAATTCTGAAATTCTGATATATTATTTTTTATATTAATATTAATAGCAATCTCCGATATCCATTTCTTTCGAAGGCTACGTTTTTATGGAATGGCAGTAAACAGATGTCAAGGGCGACGTTTTCTAATTTTTGGAATTCAGGTCGCAGATCACCTGCATGCATGATAAGGGTAAACTGATGTTCGGCCATTTGAAAGAAGTCACAAATGATTGCTTCATCACTACATTTTCCTCTTACAGCAGCACTAATATACCGAAAATGATGCAGACATTTCGTTAAGCTTTTGATGAAAAACAGTGAACAATAAAAAATATTATTTTTCTTTATTAGCAGAAGAAATTGTGTAAAACTGTATTATGAATAGAGTTGCAAAAAGTCGGTTTATTCCCGAGTTTATTTCCAGTAGACCAGGTTTATTCCCAGGTTCATTCCTGAAAAACCGGTTTATTCCTAAAAATCCCTGTTTATTCCCGGATGTAAACCGTTTTTTTAACCTTTGCAACGCGAATTATGAATGCAATGTATGCAATTTTATGTAACTAGCTACCGTTAACGATAAATCTATTTGCAAAACCTGTTTTTGTAATGAAGAGAAGAACGTTTTCAATAGTTGCAATTAGAATCAAAAACTAAAAAAATGTCTTCATCATTTTTCGATACATTAGATGTGAGGGGCTGCCACTGGCGAATATTTTGTTTATTATTTTATCTAATATTCGTTAGATACTTAAAGATTTATAAAATATTACTTAATGGATTTATTTGAAAGTTTCTTTGTGTAAAATGATAAATCTAATAGTCACCAATTGGTAGTAATGCTGTACCTTGTTTGTGACGCATGGTTTCGGAGATTTGATGGGAATAAAGGAAATGTACACTTCTTCGTATAATTTTAGACCGAATTTCTGTAATTATACTCATAATAGAAGGAAATGAAAAAATATCGTTCGAAATTTTTAAAAAGCATTAGGGGAA
The DNA here is from genome assembly GCA_964019185.1 of Maratus speculifer. Taxonomy (NCBI): domain Eukaryota; kingdom Metazoa; phylum Arthropoda; class Arachnida; order Araneae; family Salticidae; genus Maratus; species Maratus speculifer. Next base: position 121,418,522 of record OZ025303.1, on the reverse strand, counting down.
GAAAATTGAAATACGCACACTGGAGCATCATTCTCTCTAAATTCAGAAATCGAAGATTCCAGGAAATGAAGACCGCATAATAAATAGACGAGAGGAAAATTTATCAAAATACCTTAAATGGAAAAATATTGTTTTTTCAATTCGTAAAGCAATATAATGAAGAAAAGCTGTATTTTTCATGCTATAGCTTGTTTGTGACAGGGAAGAATTGAAAGTGTTTACCGCATAGAATAATTATCTAAATTATTACAAAATTTGAAAACATATGAAATTAAATTTATGGTGGATCTAGAATATTGAAAAGAAACACGAATACGGAATCATGTTTAACCATTGTTAAAATTTTATTATGGTTCTATATGGAGACAATGTTAGAAATTTTTTTAAGACGGTATTCGATATTTCTTTGAGTAAAATGACATGTGCACATAACAAAACTTTTGCACAAATTCCAAAATGTACATGCAAGGAAAGATACTCAGGAAACAACAGATTCTATTTCGAATTAAAAAAAAAAATATTTGACTTTCTAAGCAGGAGTTTAATGTGGATGGTTCTTCTGATGTTGCGAAGTTTGGGTGGGATTGAGGGAGTAAGGAATAAAAAGACATGTTTTTCAAGTAATATCATTTTGTAAAAATTCTAGAAAATTGGCATTTCTAAATCATGCAAAACAAATGAAAGAAGTATAGTTTGATCAAGAAAAGCAAAGGTTTAAAATTACACGGAAAAGAGTAATTTTAAGGTACACTGATGTTTAATTTTATATACTAAATTTAATAACCATTTGCGATATCAGTTTCTTTCGCAAGTTAATTTTTTTCTTTTAAGGGAATGGACTTAGAGAGATGTAAAATGAAAAATGATGCATTGATGTGGAAAACTATGCCAGAAAATCTCTATGTGTGATCATTCAAACCTGAAGTTCAGGAATTTGATAGAAATCATAAGTGACTGCTATTCAGATAAGGGAGAAATGATAGATTTAAAATAAAAACAAAAGCAGGTTCGTGTTTATCAATTATAATAATTGTTATTATAAATCCATAAGGAGACTAATTAGAAATATTCTTAAGATAGATTTCGAAATTTATATGACTTATTTCAGCACATACGAGACACATGACTTAAGTAAAAATTAAAAAAAAAATATGCTATTAAAGATATTCAGGAAGCTGTAGACGTTATTCCGAATATTTAAATAATAACTTAAAAAACTTATCTCGAAAACAGCCGGGGAAGTGTAATGGAACCACTATAGTTGAGGAAGCATGGGAGGGATTGTGGAAAGGAAGAATATAAAGAGAAGTCTGTTAAGAAACACCATTTTTAAAAATTGTGGAGAGTTGTTCTTTTTTAATCACTGACAACGAATGAAAAATTGTATAAATTGTTCAGGAAACGCAAAGGTTTAAAATTACACGGAGAAGTGTAAAATTCTGGAATTCTGATATATTATTTTTTATATTAATATTAATAACAATCTCCGATATCCATTTCTTTCGAAGGCTACGTTTTTATGGAATGGGAGTATACAGATGTCAAGGGCGACGTTTTCTAATTTTTGGAATTCAGGTCGCAGATCACCTGCATGCATGATAAGGGTAAACTGATGTTCGGCCATTTGAAAGAAGTCACAAATGATTGCTTCATCACTACATTTTCCTCTTACAGCAGCACTAATATACCGAAAATGATGCAGACATTTCGTTAAGCTTTTGATGAAAAACAGTGAACAATAAAAAATATTATTTTTCTTTATTAGCAGAAGAAATTGTGTAAAACTGTATTATGAATAGAGTTGCAAAAAGTCGGTTTATTCCCGAGTTTATTTCCAGTAGACCAGGTTTATTCCCAGGTTCATTCCTGAAAAACCGGTTTATTCCTAAAAATCCCTGTTTATTCCGAAAAACCCGGTTTATTGGAGGATGTAAACCGTTTTTTTTAACCTTTGCAACGCTAATTATGAATGCAATGTATGCAATTTTATGTAACTAGCTACCGTTAACGATAAATCTATTTGCAAAACCTGTTTTTGTAATGAAGAAAAGAACGTTTTCAATAGTTGCAATTAGAATCAAAAACTAAAAAAATGTCTTCATCATTTTTCGATACATTAGATGTGAGGGGCTGCCACTGGCGACAATTTTGTTTATTATTTTATCTAATATTCGTTATATAATTAAAGATTTATAAAATATTACTTAATGGATTTATTTGAAAGTTTCTTTGTGTAAAATGATAAATCTAATAGTCACCAATTGGTTGTAAAGCTGTACCTTGTTTGTGACGCATGGTTTCGGAGATTTGATGGGAATAAAGGAAATGTACACTTCTTCGTATAATTTTAGACCGAATTTCTGTAAGTATACTCATAATAGAAAGAAATGAAAAAATATCGTTCGAAATTTTCAATAAGCATTAGGAGAAGAAAATTGAAATACGCACACTAGGGCATCATTCTGCCTAAATTCAGAAATCGAAGATTCCGGGAAAGGAAGACCGCATAATAAATAGACGAGAGGAAAATTTATCAAAATACCTTAAATGGAAAAATATTGTTTTTTCAATTCGTAAAGCAATATAATGAAGAAAAGCTGTATTTTTCATGCTATAGCTGGTTTGTGACAGGGAAGAATTGAAATTGTTTACCGCATAGAATAATTATCTAAAGTATTACAAAATTTGAAAACATACGAAATTAAAATTATGGTGAATCTAGAATATTGAAAAGAAACACGAATACGGAATCATGTTTAACCATTGTTAAAATTTTATTAGGGTTCTATAGGGAGACAATGCTAGAAATTTTTTTAAGACGGTAATTGATATTTCTTTTTGTACATTGACATGTGCACATAACAAAATTTTGCACAAATTCCCAAATATACATGCAGGGAAAGATACTCAGGAAACAACAGATTCTATTGCAAATTTAAAAAAATATATTTGACTTTCTAAGCAGGAGTTTAACGTGGATGGTTCTTCTGATGTTGCGAAGTTTGGGTGGGATTGAGGGAGTAAGGAATAAAAAGACATGTTTTTCAGGTAATATCATTTTTTAAAAATTCTAAAAAATTGGCATTTCTAAATCATGCAAAACAAATGAAAGAAGTATAGTTTGATCAAGAACAGCAAAGGTTTAAAATTACACGGAAAAGAGTAATTTTGTGAATCACTGATGTGTAATTTTATATACTAAATTTAATAACCATTTTCGATATCAGTTTCTTTCGCAGGTTAATTTTTTTTTTTTAAGGGAATGGACTTAGAGAGATGTAAAATGAAAAATGATGCTATGATGTGGAAAACTAGGCCATAAAATCTCTATGTGTGATCATTCAAACCTGAAGTTCAGCAATTTGATAGAAATCACAAGTGATTGCTATTCAGACAAGGGAGTAATGATATATTTAAAATAAAAACAAATGCAGGTTCGTGTTTATCAATTATAATAATTGTTATTATAAACCCATAAAGAGACTAATTTGAAATATTTTTAAGATAGATTTCGAAATTCATATGACTTATTTCAGCATATTCAAGACACAAGACTTAAGTAAAATTTAAAAAAAAAATTTGCTATTAAAGATATTCAGGAAGCTGTAGACGTTATTCCGAATATTTAAATAATAACTTAAAAAACCTATCTCGAAAACAGCCGGGGAAGTGTAATGGAACTACTATAGTTGAGGAAGCATGGGAGGGATTGTGGGAAGGAGGAATATAAAGCGAAGTCTGTTAAGAAACGTCATTTTTAAAAATTGTGGAGTGTTGGTCTTTTTTAATCACTGACAACGAATGAAAAATTGTATAAAATGTTCAAGAAGTGCAAAGGTTTAAAATTACACGAAGAAGTGTAAATTTCTGAAATACTGATGTATTATTTTTTATATTAGTATTAATAACAATCTCCGATATCCATTTCTTTCGAAGGTTACGTTTTTATGGAATGGGAGTGTACAGATATCAAGGGCGACGTTTTCTAATTTTTGGAATTCAGGACGCAGATCACCTGCATGCATGATAAGGGTAAACTGATGTTCGGTCATTTGAAAGAAGTCACAAATGATTGATTCATCACTACATTTTCCTCTTACAGCAGCACTAATATACCGAAAATGATGCAGACATTTCGTTAAGCTTTTGATGAAAAAACAGTGAACAAAAAAAATATTATTTTTCTTTATTAGCAGAAGAAATTGTGTAAAACTGTATTATGAATAGAGTTGCAAAAAGTCGGTTTATTCCCGAGATTATTTCCAGTTGACCAGGTTTATTCCCAGGTTCATTCCTGAAAAACCGGTTTATTCCTAAAAATCCCTGTTTATTGCGAAAAACCCGGTTTATTCCCGGATGTAAACCGTTTTTTAGGTGCGTTCGTAATTATGTAAATACGTAGCACCTATTGTTGTCGCTCAGTCCGTCCGTCTGTCTGTCCGTCTGTCTGTCTGTCTGTCTCTCCGTCCGCATATAACAACGCAAAAACTACCCAACCGAATCGTTTGAAATTTAAAATACATAATTACACCATAATTTTGTCGAGTCATTTCAAATTTTATGAAAATTGAATGGATAGATCAATTACAGGGACAATCAAAAGGATTCCGTTACATTACGGTCAATGGGGAAAAAAGTTTCAAATGCATTTTAATCGTTTGAAATTTAAAACATATAATTATTGCGTAGTTTTGGCGAGTCATTTCAAATGTTATGAAAATCGGATGCATAGATCAATTACAGGGACAATCAAAAGAATTCTGTTACATTACGATCAATGGGGAAAATTTTTTTAAATGCATTTTAATAGTTTGAAATTTAAAACATATAATTATTACGTAATTTTATCGAGTCATTTCAAATGTTATGAAAGTCGGATGCATAGATCATTTACAGGGACCATGAAAGGTATTCCATTATATTACGGTCAATGGGAAAAACGTTTCAAATGCATTTATATGATGTTACACTCATTCGAACATAATAGAATTGGCATGAATCTATGAAATATATACTAAAATATGCATTCTGTACAATCTGTGATGCAAAGAATTTTTATTATTAAATTACAGGGTCACACAAAAGTACTCCACTACATAATGCTACACGGGGAAACATTGTTTGAGGCGTGTTTTAATTATATTCAACTGTTTCACATTTTATGAATAAGATATATGTTGCTGAGGTGTAATAAAAATTACTTTCTGCATATTTACAGAAACACAGAGATTTCGATTACTATACTGTATCCGAAGTACGCTCTACTATATCGGCAAGATCTGAATATTTTTAAAACTTCGTTATCGTACGAACGCACCTCATTTCCTACGTCCACGTGCAATTTCCAACTTGTTTAACCTTTGCAACGCTAATTATGAATGCAATGTATGCAATTTTATGTAAATAGCTACCGTTAACGATAAATCTATTTGCAAAACCTGTTTTTGTAATGAAGAAAAGAACGTTTTCAATAGTAGCAATTAGAATCAAAAACTAAAAAAATGTCTTCATCATTTTTCGATACATTAGATGTGAGGGGCTGCCACTGGCGACTATTTTGTTTATTATTTTATCTAATATTCGTTATATAATTAAAGATTTATAAAATATCACTTAATTGATTTATTTGAAAGTTTCTTTGTGTAAAATGATAAATCTAATAGTCACCAATTGGTAGTAATGCTGTACCTTGTTTGTGACGCATGGTTTCGGAGATTTGATGGGAATAATGGAAATGTACACTTCTTCGTATAATTTTAGACCGAATTTCTGTAAGTATACTCATAATAGACAGAAATGAAAAAATATCGTTCGAAATTTTCAATAAGCATTAGGAGAAGAAAATTGAAATACGCACACTAGGGCATCATTCTGCCTAAATTCCGAAATCGAAGATTCCAGGAAAGGAAGACCGCATAATAAATAGACGAGAGGAAAATTTATCAAAATACCTTAAATGGAAAAATATTGTTTTTTCAATTCGTAAAGCAATATAATGAAGAAAAGCTACATTTTTCATGCTATAGCTGGTTTGTGACAGGGAAGAATATAAATTGTTTACCGCATAGAATAATTATCTAAAGTATTACAAAATTTGAAAACATACGAAATTAAAATTATGGTGAATCTAGAATATTGAAAAGAAACACGAATATGGAATCATGTTTAACCATTGTTAAAATTTTATTAGGGTTCTATAGGAAGACAATGTTAGAAATTTTTTTAAGACGGTATTACGAATCGAAAACAGCCGGGGAAGTGTAATGGAACTACTATAGTTGATGAAGCATGGGAGGGATTGAGGGAAGGAGGAATATAAAGAGAAGTCTAATAAGAAACATCATTTTTAAAAATTGTGGAGAGTTGGTCCTTTTTAATCACTGACAACGAATGAAAAATTTTATAAATTGTTCAAGAAGTGCAAAGGTTTAAAATTACACGGAGAAGTGTAAAATTCTGAAATACTGTTATATATATTTTTTATACTAGTATTAATAACAATCTCCGATATCCATTTCTTTCGAAGGCTACGTTTTTATGGAATGGGAGTATGCAGATGTCAAGGGCGACGTTTTCTAATTTTTGGAATTCAGGTCGCAGATCACCTGCATGCATGATAAGGGTAAACTGATGTTCGGCCATTTGAAAAAAGTCACAAATGATTGCTTCATCACTGCATTTTCCTCTTACAGCAGTACTAATATACCGAAAATGATGCACACATTTCGTTAAGCTTTTGATGAAAAACAGTGAACAATAAAAAATATTTTTTTTCTTTATTAGCAGAAGAAATTGTGCAAAACTGTATTATGAATAGAGTTGCAAAAAGTCGGTTTATTCCCGAGTTTATTTCAAGTAGACCAGGTTTATTCCCAGGTTCATTCCTGAAAAACCGGTTTATTCCTAAAAATCCCTGTTTATTCCCAGATTTATTCCGAAAAACCCGGTTTATTCCCGGATGTAAACATTTTTTTTAACCTTTGCAAAGCTAATCATGAATGCAATGTATGCAATTTTATGTAACTTGCTAACGTTAACGATAAATCTATTTGCAAAACCTGTTTTTGTAATAAAGAAAAGAACGTTTTCAATAGCTGCAATTAGAATCAAAAACTAAAAAAATGTCTTCATCATTTTTAGATACATTAGATGTGAGGGGCTGCCACTGGCGACTATTTTGTTTATTATTTTATCTAATATTCGTTAGATACTTAAAGATTTATAAAATATTACTTAATGGATTTATTTGAAATTTTCTTTGTGTAAAATGATAAATCTAATAATCACCAATTGGTAGTAATGCTGTACCTTGTTTGTGACGCACGGTTTCGGAGATTTGATGGGAATAAAGGAAATGTACTCTTCATCGTATAATTTTAGACCGAATTTCTGTAAGTATACTTATAATAGAAGGAAATGAAAAAATATCGTTCGGAATTTTTAAAAAGCATTAGGAGAAGAAAATTGAAATACGCACACTAGGGCATCATTCTGCCTAAATTCAGAAATCGAAGATTCCAGGAAAGGAAGACCGCTTAATAAATAGACGAGAGGAAAATTTATCAAAATACCTTAAATGGAAAAATATTGTTTTTTCAATTCGTAAAGCAATATAATGAAGAAAAGCTACATTTTTCATGCTATAGCTGGTTTGTGACAGGGAAGAATATAAATTGTTTACCGCATAGAATAATTATCTAAAGTATTACAAAATTTGAAAACATACGAAATTAAAATTATGGTGAATCTAGAATATTGAAAAGAAACACGAATACGGAATCATGTTTAACCATTGTTAAAATTTTATTAGGGTTCTATAGGAAGACAATGTTAGAAATTTTTTTAAGACGGTATTACGAATCGAAAACAGCCGGGGAAGTGTAATGGAACTACTATAGTTGATGAAGCATGGGAGGGATTGAGGGAAGGAGGAATATAAAGAGAAGTCTAATAAGAAACATCATTTTTAAAAATTGTGGAGAGTTGGTCCTTTTTAATCATTGACAACGAATGAAAAATTTTATAAATTGTTCAAGAAGTGCAAAGGTTTAAAATTACACGGAGAAGTGTAAAATTCTGAAATACTGTTATATATAATTTTTGTACTAGTATTAATAACAATCTCCGATATCCATTTCTTTCGAAGGCTACGTTTTTATTGAATGGGAGTATGCAGATGTCAAGGGCGACGTTTTCTAATTTTTGGAATTCAGGTCGCAGATCTCCTGCATGCATGATAAGGGTAAACTGATGTTCGGCCATTTGAAAAAAGTCACAAATGATTGCTTCATCACTGCATTTTCCTCTTACAGCAGTACTAATATACCGAAAATGATGCACACATTTCGTTAAGCTTTTGATGAAAAACAGTGAACAATAAAAAATATTTTTTTTCTTTATTAGCAGAAGAAATTGTGCAAAACTGTATTATGAATAGAGTTGCAAAAAGTCGGTTTATTCCCGAGTTTATTTCAAGCAGACCAGGTTTATTCCCTGGTTCATTCCTGAAAAACCGGTTTATTCCTAAAAATCCCTGTTTATTCCCAGATTTATTCCGAAAAACCCGGTTTATTCCCGGATGTAAACATTTTTTTTAACCTTTGCAAAGCTAATCATGAATGCAATGTATGCGATTTTATGTAACTTGCTAACGTTAACGATAAATCTATTTGCAAAACCTGATTTTGTAATAAAGAAAAGAACGTTTTCAATAGCTGCAATTAGAATCAAAAACTAAAAAAATGTCTTCATCATTTTTAGATACATTAGATGTGAGGGGCTGCCACTGGCGACTATTTTGTTTATTATTTTATCTAATATTCGTTAGATACTTAAAGATTTATAAAATATTACTTAATGGATTTATTTGAAATTTTCTTTGTGTAAAATGATAAATCTAATAATCACCAATTGGTAGTAATGCTGTACCTTGTTTGTGACGCATGGTTTCGGAGATTTGATGGGAATAAAGGAAATGTACACTTCATCGTATAATTTTAGACCGAATTTTTGTAAGTATACTTATAATAGAAGGAAATGAAAAAATATCGTTCGGAATTTTTAAAAAGCATTAGGAGAAGAAAATTGAAATACGCACACTAGGGCATCATTCTGCCTAAATTCAGAAATCGAAGATTCCAGGAAAGGAAGACCGCTTAATAAATAGACGAGAGGAAAATTTATCAAAATACCTTAAATGGAAAAATATTGTTTTTTCAATTCGTAAAGCAATATAATGAAGAAAAGCTGTATTTTTCATGCTATAGCTGGTTTGTGACAGGGAAGAATTGAAAGTGTTTACCTCATAGAATAATTATCTAAATTATTATAAAATTTGAAACCGTTTGAATTTAAAATTATGGTGGATCTAGAATATTGAAAAGAAACACGAATACGGAATCATGTTTAACCATTGTTAAAATTTTATTATGGTTCTATAGGGAGACAATGTTAGAAATTTTTTTAAGACGGTATTCGATATTTCTTTGAGTAAATTTACATGCGCACATAACAAAACTTTTGCACAAATTCCAAAATGTACATGCAAGGAAAGATACTCAGGAAACAACAGATTCTATTCCAAATTAAAAAAAAAATGACTTTCTAATGTGGATGGTTCTTCTGATGTTGCGAAGTTTTTGTGGGATTGAGGGAGTAAGGAATAAAAAGACATGTTTTTCAAGTAATATCATTTTGTAAAAAATCTAGAAAATTTGCATTTCTAAATCATGCAAAACAAATGAAAGAAGTATAGTTTGATCATCAAGAACAGCAAAGGTTTAAAATTACACGGAAAAGAATAATTTTGAGAAACACTGATGTGTTATTTTATATACTAAATTTAATAACCATTTGCGATATCAGTCTCTTTCGCAGGTTAATTTCGTTTCTTCTAAGGGAATGGACTTAGAGAGATGTAAAATGAAAAATGATACTATGATGTGGAAAACTAGGCGAGAAAATCTCTATGTGTGATCATTCAAACCTGAAGTTTAGCAATTTGATAGAAATCACAAGTGAATGCTATTCATATACAGGAGAAATGATACATTTAAAATAAAAACAAAAGCAGGTTCGTGATTATCAATTATAATAATTGTTATTATAAATCTATAAGGAGACTAATTAGAAATATATTTAAGATAGATTTCGAAATTCATATGACTTATTTCAGCATATTCGAGACACATGATTTAAGTAAAAATTAAAAAAAAATATGCTATTAAAGATATTCAGGAAGCTGTAGACGTTATTCCGAATATTTAAATAACATAAAAAACTTATCTCGAAAACAGCCGGGGAAGTGTAATGGAACCACTATAGTTCAGGAAGCATGGGAGAGATTGTGGGAAGGAGGAATATAAAGCGAAGTCTGTTAAGAAACCTCATTTTTAAAAGTTGTGGAGAGTTGGTCTTCTTTAATCACTGACAACGAATGAAAAATTGTATAAATTGTTCAAGAAGTGCAAAGGTTTAAAATTACACGGAGAAGTGTAAAATTCTGAAATACTGATATATTATTTTTTATATTAATATTAATAACAATCTCCGATATCCATTTCTTTCGAAGGCTACGTTTTTATGGAATGGGAGTATACAGATGTCAAGGGCGACGTTTTCTATTTTTTGGAATTCAGGACGCAGATCACCTTCATGCATGATAAAGGTAAACTAATGTTCGGCCATTTGAAAGAAATCACAAATGATTGCTTCATCACTACATTTTCCTCTTACAGCAGCACTAATATGCCGAAAATGATAAAGATATTTCGTTAAGCTTTTGATGAAAAACAGTGAACAATAAAAAATATTATTTTTCTTTATTAGCAGAAGAAATTGAGTAAAACTGTATTATGAATAGAGTTGCAAATGTCGGTTTATTCCCGAGTTTATTTCAAGTTGACCAGGTTTATTCCCAAGTTCATTCCTGAAAAACCGGTTTATTCCTAAAAATCCCTGTTTATTCCCAGGTTTATTCCGAAAAACCCGGTTTATTCCCGGATGTAAACCGTTTTTTAACTTTTGCAATGCTAATTATGAATGCAATGTATGCAATTTTATGTAACTAGCTACCATTAACGATAAATCTATTTGCAAAACCTGTTTTTGTAATGTAGAAAAGAATGTTTTCAATAGTTGCAATTAGAATCAAAAACTAAAAAAATGTCTTCATCATTTTTCGATACATTAGATGTGAGGGGCTGCCACTGGCGACTATTTTGTTTTTTATTTTATCTGATATTCGTTAGATAATTAAAGATTTATAAAATATTACTTAGTGGATTTATTTGAAAGTTTCTTTGCGTATAATGATAAATCTAATAGTCACCAAGTGGTAGTAATGCTGTACCTTGTTTGTGACGCATGGTTTTGGAGATTTGATGGGAATAAAGGAAATGTACACTTCTTCGTATATTTTTAGATCGAATTTCTGTAAGTATACTCATAATAGAAAGAAATGAAAAAAATATCGTTCGAAATTTTTAAAAAGCATTAGGAGAAGAAAATTGAAATACGCAAACTAGGGCATCATTCTGTCTAAATTCAGAAATCGAAGATTCCATAACAACCGCATGAAGACCGCATAATAAATAGACGAGAGGAAAATTTATCAAAATACCTTAAATGGAAAAATATTGTTTTTTCAATTCGTAAAGCAATATAATGAAGAAAAGCTGTACTTTTCATGCTATAGCTGGTTTGTGACAGAGAAGAATTGAAAGTGTTTACCGCATAGAATAATTATCTAAAGTATTACAAAATTTGAAAACATACGAAATTAAAATTATGGTGGATCTAGAATATTGAAAAGAAACACGAATACGGAATCATGTTTAACCATTGTTAAAATTTTATTAGGGTTCTATAGGGAGACAATGTTAGAAATTTTTTTAAGACGGTATTCGATATTTCTTTGAGTACATTGACATGTGCACATAACAAAACTTTTTCACAAATTCCCAAATATACATGCAGGGAAAGATACTCAGGAAACAACAGATTCTATTCCAAATTTAAAAAAATATATTTGACTTTCTAAGCAGGAGTTTAACGTGGATGGTTCTTCTCATGTTGCGAAGTTTGGGTGGGATTGAGGGAGTAAGGAATAAAAAGACATGTTTTTCAGGTAATATCATTTTGTAAAAATTCTAAAAAATAGGCATTTCTAAATCATGCAAAACAAATGAAGGAAGTATAGTTTGATCAAGAACAGCAAAGGTTTAAAATTACACGGAAAAGAGTAATTTTGAGAATCACTGATGTGTAATTTTATATACTAAATTTAATAACCATTTTCGATATCAGTTTCTTTCGCAGGATAATTTTTTTTTAAGGGAATGGACTTAGAGAGATGTAAAATGAAAAATGATGCTATGATGTGGAAAACTAGGCCATAAAATCTCTATGTGTGATCATTCAAACCTGAAGTTCAGCAATTTGATAGAAATCACAAGTGAATGCTATTCAGGTAAGGGAGAAGTGATACATTTAAAATAAAAACAAAAGCAGGTTCTTGTTTATCAATTATAATAATTGTTATTATAAATCCATAAGGAGACTAATTAGAAATATTTTTAAGATAGATTTCGAAATTCATATGACTTATTTCAGCACATTCGAGACACATGACTTAAGTAAAAGTTAAAAAAAAAATATGCTATTAAAAATATTCAGGAAGCTGTAGACGTTATTCCGAATATTTAAATAATAACTTAAAATACTTATTTTGAAAACAGCCGGGGAAGTGTAACGGTAGTGTAACTACTATAGTGTAGGAAGCACGGGAGAGATTGTGGGAAGAAGGAATATAAAGCGACTTAGAGAGATGTAAAATGAAAAATGATGCTATGATGTGGAAAACTAGGCCAGAAAATATCTAAGTGTGATCATTCAAACCTGAAGTTCAGCAATTTGATAGAAATCACAAGTGAATGCAATTCAGATAAGGGAGAAATGATACATTTAAATTAAAAAACAAAAAAAGCAGGTTCGTGTTTATCAATTATAATAATTGTTATTATAAATCCATAAGGAGACTAATTAGAAATATTTTTAAGATAGATTTCGAAATTTATATGACTTATTTCAGCAAATACGAGACACATGTCTTAAGTAAAAATTAAAAAAAAATATGCTATTAAAGATATTCAGGAAGCTGTAGACGTTATTCCGAATATTTAAATAATAACTTAAAAAACTTACCTCGAAAACAGCCGGGGAAGTGTAATGGAACTACTATAGTTGATGAAGCATGGGAGGGATTGTGGGAAGGAGGAATATAAAGAGAAGTCTAATAAGAAACATCATTTTTAAAAATTGTGGAGAGTTGGTCCTTTTTAATCACTGACAACGAATGAAAAATTGTATAAATTGTTCAAGAAACGCAAAGGTTTAAAATTACACGGAGAAGTGTAAAATTCTGAAATTCTGATATATTATTTTTTATATTAATATTAATAACAATCTCCGATATCCATTTCTTTCGAAGGATACGTTTTTATGGAATGGGAGTATACGTTTTCAATAGTTGCAATTAGAATCAAAAACTAAAAAAAATGTCTTCATCATTTTTTGATACATTAGATGTGAGGGGCTGCCACTGGCGACTATTTTGTTTTTTATTTTATCTAATATTCATTAGATACTTAAAGATTTATAAAATATTACTTAATGGATTTATTTGAAAGTTTCTTTGTGTAAAATGATAAATCTAATAGTCACCAATTGGTAGTAATGCTGTACCTTGTTTGTGACGCATGGTTTCGGAGATTTGATGGGAATAAAGGAAAATTACACATCTTCGTATAATTTTAAACCGAATTTCTGTAAGTATACTCATAATAGAAGGAAATGAAAAAATATCGTTCGAAACTTTTAAAAAGCATTAGGAGAAGAAAATTGAAATACGCACACTAGGGCATCATTCTGCCTAAATTCAGAAATCGAAGATAAAAGGAAAGGAAGACCGCATAAATAAATAGACGAGAGGAAAATTTATCAAAATACCTTAAATAGAAAAATATTTTTTTTTTCATATCGTAAAGCAATATAATGAAGAAAAGCTGTATTTTTCATGCTATAGCTGGTTTGTGACAGGAAGAATTGAGATTGTTTACCGCATAGAATAATTATCTAAAGTATTACAAAATTTGAAAACATATGAAATTAAAGTTATGGTGGATCTAGAATATTGAAAAGAAAGTTAGAAATTTTTTTAAGACGGTATTCGATATTTCTTTGAGTAAATTGACATGTGCACATAACAAAACTTTTGCACAAATTCAAAAATGTACATGCAAGGAAATATACTCAGGAAACAACAGATTCTATTCCAAATTAAAAAAAAAAATATTTGACTTTCTAAGCAGAAGTTTAATGTGGATGGATCTTCTGATGTTGCGAAGTTTGGGTGGGATTGAGGAAGTAAGGAATAAAAAGACATCTTCTTCAGGTAATATCATTTTATAAAAATTCTAAAAAATTTGCATTTCTAAATCATGCAAAACAAATGAAAGAAGTATAGTTTGATCAAGAACAGCAAAGGTTTAAAGTTACACGGAATAGAGTAATTTTGAGAAACACTGATGTGCTATTTTATATACTAAATTTTATAACCATTTGCGATATCAGTCTCTTTCGCAGGTTAATTTTTTTCTTTTAAGGGAATGGACTTAGAGAGATGTAAAATGAAAAATGATGCTATGATGTGGAAAACTAGGCCAGAAAATATCTAAGTGTGATCATTCAAACCTGAAGTTCAGCAATTTGATAAAAATCACAAGTGAATGCAATTCAGATAAGGGAGAAATGATACATTTAAGTTAAAAAACAAAAAAAGCAGGTTCGTGTTTATCAATTATAATAATTGTTATTATAAATCCATAAGGAGACTAATTAGAAATATTTTTAAGATAGATTTCGAAATTTATATGACTTATTTCAGCAAATACGAGACACATGTCTTAAGTAAAAATTAAAAAAAAATATGCTATTAAAGATATTCAGGAAGCTGTAGACGTTATTCCGAATATTTAAATAATAACTTAAAAAACTTACCTCGAAAACAGCCGGGGAAGTGTAATGCAACTACTATAGTTGATGAAGCATGGGAGGGATTGTGGGAAGGAGGAATATAAAGAGAAGTCTAATAAGAAACATCATTTTTAAAAATTGTGGAGAGTTGGTCCTTTTTAATCACTGACAACGAATGAAAAATTGTATAAATTGTTCAAGAAACGCAAAGGTTTAAAATTACAGGGAGAAGTGTAAAATTCTGAAATACTGTTATATATTTTTTTTATACTAGTATTAATAACAATCTCCGATATCCATTTCTTTCGAAGGCTACGTTTTTATGGAATGGGAGTATACAGATGTCAAAGGCGACGTTTTTTAATTTTTGGAATTCAGGACGCAGATCACCTGCATGTATGATAAGGGTAAACTGATTTTCGGCCATGTGACAGAAGTCACAAATGATTGCTTCATCACTACATTTTCCTCTTACAGCAGCACTAATATACCGAAAAAAATGCAGACATTTCGTTAAGCTTTTGATGAAAAACAGTGAACAATAAAAAATATTATTTTTCTTTTTTAGCAGAATAAATTGTGTAAACCTGTATTATGAGTAGAGTTGCAAAAAGTCGGTTTATTCCCGAGTTTATTTCAAGTTGACCAGGTTTATTCCCAGGTTCATTCCTGAAAAACCGGTTTATTCCTAAAAATCCCTGTTTATTCCCCGGTTTATTCCCGGATGTAAACCGTTTTTTTAACCTTTGCAACGCTATATATGAATGCAATGTATGAAATTTTAAGTAACTAGCTACCGTTAACGATAAATCTATTTGTAAAACCTGTTTTTGTAATGAAGAAAAGAACGTTTTCAATAGTTGCAATTAGAATCAAAAACTAAAAAAATTTCTTCATCATTTTTCGATACATTAGATGTGAGGGGCTTCCACTGGCGACTATTTTGTTTATTATTTTATCTAATATTCGTTAGATACTTAAAGATTTATAAAATATTACTTAATGAATTTATTTGAAAGTTTCTTTGGGTAAAATGATAAATCTAATAGTCACCAATTGGTAGTAATGCTGTACCTTGTTTGTGACGCATGGTTTCGGAGATTTGATGGGAATAAAGGAAATGTACACATCTTTATATAATTTTAGACCGAATTTCTGTAAATATACTCATAATAGAAGGAAATGAAAAAATATCGTTCGGAATTTTTAAAAAGCATTAGGAGAAGAAAATTGAAATAAGCACACTAGGGCATCATTCTGCTTAAATTCAGAAATCGAAGATTCCAGGAAAGGAAGACCGCATAGTAAATAGACGAGAGGAAAATTTATCAAAATACCTTAAATGGAAAAATATTGTTTTTTCAATTCGTAAAGCAATATAATGAAGAAAAGCTGTATTTTTCATGCTATAGCTGGTTTGTGACAGGGAAGAATTGAAAGTGTTTACCGCATAGAATAATTATCTAAAGTATTGCAAAATTTGAAAATATACGAAATTAAAATTATGGTGGATCTAGAATATTGAAAAGAAACACGAATACAGAATCATGTTTAACCATTGTTAAAATTTTATTATGGTTCTATAGGGAGACAATGTTAGAAATTTTTTAAGACTGTATTCGATATTTCTTTGAGTAAATTGACATGTGCACATAACAAAATTTTGCACAAATTCCAAAATGTACATGCAGGGAAAGATACTCAGGAAACAACAGATTCTATTCCAAATTAAAAAAAAAAAATATTTGACTTTCTAAGCAGGAGTTTAATGTGGATGGTTCTTCTGATGTTGCGAAGTTTGGGTGGGATTGAGGGAGTAAGGAATAAAAAGACATGTTTTTCAAGTAATATCATTTTGTAAAAATTCTAGAAAATTGGCATTTCTAAATCATGCAAAACAAATGACAGAAGTATAGTTTGATCAAGAACAGCAAAGGTTTAAAATTACACGGAAAAGAGTAATTTTGAGAATCACTGATGTGTAATTTTATATACTAAATTTAATAATCATTTGCGATATCAGTTTCTTTCGCAGGTTAAATTTTTTCTTTTAAAGGAATGGACTTAGAGAGATGTAAAATGAAAAATGATGCTATGATGTGGGAAACTAGGCCAGAAAATCTCTATGTGTGATCATTCAAACCTGAAGTTCAGCAATTTGATAGAAATCACAAGTGAATGCTATTCAGGTAAGGGAGAAGTGATACATTTAAAATAAAAACAAAAGCAGGTTCTTGTTTATCAATTATAATAATTGTTATTATAAATCCATAAGGAGACTAATTAGAAATATTTTTAAGATAGATTTCGAAATTCATATGACTTATTTCAGCACATTCGAGACACATGACTTAAGTAAAAGTTAAAAAAAAAATATGCTATTAAAAATATTCAGGAAGCTGTAGACGTTATTCCGAATATTTAAATAATAACTTAAAATACTTATTTTGAAAACAGCCGGGGAAGTGTAACGGTAGTGTAACTACTATAGTGTAGGAAGCACGGGAGAGATTGTGGGAAGAAGGAATATAAAGCGAAGTCAGTTAAGAAACATCATCTTTAAAAATTGTGGAGAGTTGGTCTTTTTTAATCACTGACAACGAATGAAAATTTGTATAAATTGTTCAAGAAGTGCAAAGGTTTAAAATTACACAGAGAAGTGTAAAATTCTGAAATACTGATATATTATTTTTTATATTAATATTAATAACAATCTCCGATATCCATTTCTTTCGAAGGCTACGCTTTTATGGAATGGAAGTATACAGATGTCAAGGGCGATGTTTTCTAATTTTTGGAATTCAGGACGCAGATCACCTGCATGCATGATAAGGGTAAACTGATGTTCGGCCATTTGAAAAAAGTCACAAATGACTGCTTCATCACTACATTTTCCTCTTACAGCGGCACTAATATACCGAAAATGATGCAGACATTTCGTTAAGCTTTTGATGAAAAACAGTGAACAATAAAAAATATTATTTTCTTTATTAGCAGAAGAAATTGTGTAAAATTGTGTTATGAATAGAGTTGCAAAAAGTCGGTTTATTCCCGAGTTTATTTCCAGTAGACCAAGTTTATTCCCAGGTTCATTCCTGAAAAACCGGTTTATTCCTAAAAATTCCTCACTTATTCTGAAAAACCCGGTTTATTCCCGGATGTAAACCCTTTTTTTAACCTTTGCAACGCTTATTATGAATGCAATGTATGCAATTTTATGTAACTAGCTACCGTTAACGATAAATCTATTTGCAAAACCTGTTTTTGTAATGAAGAAAAGAACGTTTTCAATATTTGCAATTAGAATCAAAAATTAAAAAAAGTCTTCATCATTTTTCGTTACATTAGATGTGAGGGGCTGCCACTGGGGACTATTTTGTTTATTATTTTATCTAATATTCGTTAGATACTTAAAGATTTATAAAATATTACTTAATGTATTCATTTGAAAGTTTCTTTGTGTAAAATGATAAATCTAATAGTCACCAATTGGTAGTAATGCTGTACCTTGTTTGTGACGCATGGTTTCGGAGATTTGTTGGGAATAAAGGAAATGTACACTTCTTCGTATAATTTTAGACCGAATTTCTGTAAGTTTACTCATAATAGAAGGAAATGAAAAAATATCGTTCGAAATTTTTAAAAAGCATTAGGAGAAGAATATTGAAATACGCACACTATTGCATCATTCTGCCTAAATTCAGAAATCGAAGATTCCAGGAAAGGAAGACCGCATAATAAATAGACGAAAGGAAAATTTATCAAAATACCTTAAATGGAAAAATATTGTTTTTTCAATTCGAAAAGCAATATAATGAATAAAAGCTGTATTTTTCATGCTATAGCTCGTTTGTGACAGGGAAGAATAGAAATGGTTTACCGCATAGAATAATTATCTAAAGTATTACAAAATTTGAAAACATATGAAATTAAAATTATCGTGGATCTAGAATATTGAAAAGAAACACGAATACGGAATCATGTTTAACCATTGTTAAATTTTTATTATGGTTCTATAGGGAGACAATGTTAGAAATTTTTTTAAGACGGTATTCGATATTTCTTTGAGTAAATTGACATGTGCACATAAAAAAACTTTTGCACAAATTCCAAAATGTACATGCAAGGAAAGATACTCAGGAAACAACAGATTCTATTCCAAATTAAAAAAAAATATTTGACTTTCTAAGCAGGAGTTTAATGTGGATAGTTCTTCTGATGTTGCGAAGTTTGGGTGGGATTGAGGGTGTAAGGAATAAAAAGACATGTTTTTCAAGTAATATCATTTTGTAAAAATTCTAGAAAATTGGCATTTCTAAATTATGCAAAACAAATGAAAGAAGTATAGTTTGATCAAGATCAGCAAAGGTTTAAAATTACACGGAAAAGAGTAATTTTGAGAAACACTGATGTGTAATTTTATAACCATTTGCGATATCAGTTTCTTTCGCAGGTTAATTTTTTTCTTTTAAGGGAATGGACCTAGAGAGCTGTAAAAAGAAAAATGATACTATGATGACGAAAACTAGCCAGAAAATCTCTATGTGTGATCATTCAAACCTCTCGTTCAGCAATTTGATAGAAATCACAAGTGAATGCTATTCATATAAGGGAGAAATGATACATTTAAAATAAAAAAAGCAGGCTCGTGTTTATCAATTATAATAATTGTTATTATAAATCCTTAATGAGACTGCTAAATATTTTTATGATAGATATCGAAATTTTTATGAGTTATTTCAGCATATACGAAACACATGACTTAAGTAGAAATAAAAAATAAATATGCTGTTAAAGATATTCAGGAAGCTGTAGATGTTATTCCCAATATTTAAATAATAACTTAAAAAACTTATCTCGAAAACAGCCGGGAAAGTGTAATGGAACTACTATAGTTGAGGAAGCATGGGAGGGATTGTGGGAAGGAGGAATATAAAGCGAAGTCTGTTAAGAAACATCATTTTTAAAAATTGTGGAGAGTTGATCTTTTTTAATCACTGACCAC
The DNA here is from genome assembly GCA_964019185.1 of Maratus speculifer. Classification (NCBI taxonomy): domain Eukaryota; kingdom Metazoa; phylum Arthropoda; class Arachnida; order Araneae; family Salticidae; genus Maratus; species Maratus speculifer. Next base: position 121,398,484 of record OZ025303.1, on the reverse strand, counting down.
GAATGAAAAATTGTATAAATTGTTCAAGAAGTGCAAAGGTTTACATTAAAGAAGAACTTTATTAAGAATTTATGCAAGTTAAAAATGTAATAAAAATACTTGCATACTAATTACTTTCACTTAAAAATAATTAAAATGTTACATACTTCTTTGTCTCGCACGTCCTGTATGAGGATCCAACTGTATGAAACACAAAAAGCATTCAAAGATGAATAAACCCTTTTAACGTATATCACTGGTATATATTCAATAGTATACAATATTATAATTTTAATTACATGACTTTGAATAACTGATTAATTACACTAGTTTAAAATCTTAGAGTTTCACTTCTACGAATGCCATAATTCTTCAATAAAAATTAAGAATTGGTTGAACTCATTCAATATATTAGATTGAGATTTCGCACTAGAAAAACGACATCTATCCAGGCCGTCGAGAGCCGTGACGTGCCCAGGATCAGTCACACATCCCCTTCCCTCTTATACAGACTCTCATGATACATAAAAAGCATGTGAATTTTTAATAATACCTCCTCGACTTTGAAGACTACTTTGTTCGTCTCTCATAAATTAAATTGTTTATTTTCCTGAATTTAAAGATACTAATTAGATATTAATACTATTTAACAAAAGTAATTGTAGACCTTTCCTTTTTTATTGTTACGTTTTAATATACGTAAAAATTATAATGTGCAATGTGTATTGTAACTATTGGGCTCCTTTGAGCTTATTGGTCCTCCAAAGAATTTGCCGGCTGAACCCCCCCTCCCCCCCCAATCCCTTCTCTCCTCAGATCTGCACTCATTAAGCAGCAAGAACATCATTTGATAAGTTGCCGTTCACCTAGGCGAGAATACCATTTTTTCCGTTACTGAAATATAAGTATTTTACAGTATAAATGGCGTTTTTAATGAAAAAACATTATTTTATGGTACAAATACTGTTTATAATCGAAATAGCATAGATACTGGATTTTTTTATACCTATTATACCTTAAAAATACGGTACTCATATCGTAAAAATGAAAGCAGTAGAAGCACCGTAAAATTTAGGTACATCTATTGAAATGCTACGAAAATGTTTAGAATGTCATTTATCTTACTGAAAAATAATTATTTTACGGTATAAATACGGAGTTTTTACTGAGAAACAATCATTTTACTGTGTAAATAGCGTTTTCAATTGAAAGAGAACAAACTCTATTTTTTTACGCTTATTATAGCTTAGAAATACGGTATTCATACCGTAAAGAGTGAAAATGATAGTAGTACCGTGAAATTTACGGTACATCTACTGGAATTTTACAAAAAAATTTTACAGTGCAAGTTGTGCAAAGATATGTATACTGGTAAAAAAACAAAAAAATATATTTTATATTTATTTTATCAATGTTAAATTTTTTTTATTTGTTAAGGAAGTTTTTTTGTCATTATGTACAATTGTTAAAAAAAATGGTAAAATGTAACTAAAACGATGAATTGCGCAATTATACTTACATAGCTGCCAACTTCTACACCTTATTATACATTTATTTTTCATACCAGTATTTTAAAACAGCTACTGCTGTTACATTTCAGATTTAAATATATAACAAAAATTATTATTTTAAAATAGAGGTATAAAAATGCTATAAAAGTAGTATGCACTTAGAGAATTAAAAAAAAATTACAAAAAAGTGTTTACATTTGTGATCGCTATGATAATGTGAGATGATATCTGATAAAATAAAATGCTAATATTAAATTTCGTTCTTACATTTCTATAAACTATTAAAACCTAAAATAATTAATAGATCTTATATTATTTTCATTAAATAGTAACAATTTATTAAATTTTATTAAATATTAACAAATAATTCAAGAATACTGACAGACAAAAAATTATTTCACACTTCTTTTGTTGTTTGAAAGTCATAATTATAAAAACTAAAGGATCAGAAGGGCGTAAAGAGAATACAAATCACATTAATTTTCAAAAAATAAAGTAAAATTAATAAAAGCGGTCAAAATTATATATATTAATATTCTTGTTACTTACTTGGAAATTAGGATTTTTGTTTATTAATTTTTTCTTTTGTCAACACAGAAATCTAAATTTTCTTACATTCAGTTAAATGTTTAGAATGTCACTGTCTAGCAAATCATCACTTTTGTATTTTTTATTTTATTTATACATTTATTTATTTTTTATGGAAATGTGGTATTATGCTATTCTTACAAGAATTGATATGTAGTTTATAGCTTACAATCTTAATAACAAGCTTTAATTTTCCACACAGATCAAGAAAAGTAAAAAACTAGTTGTCGTGGGCAATATTGCTTATAACGCGAAAAATAATTAATAAAAAATGAAAAATGTCATTTTATTCCATATTGCTAAATAGTCAAGACTAAGTTTATACATCAATGCTTAAAAAAATTTAAAATTGTATAAAAGCTCTCCATTGTTAAGGAGAGGGTTTGAAAATCATATTAAAATTCAAAATATAAATGTTTTAGAACGTTTACAAAATAAATTGATATCATTATGATTCAGACATATTTAAAACAAGCAAATAAAATATAAAAAAGATATTTATTACAACGATTAAATTACATTAACACACTGTATCATAATACATAGTTATAATATTTATGTATACAATTTATTTTCTTTTACACAGTGTGTCATTTACTTTTATTTAAAAATTCCAATAGTTTTGTCCACTTTCAGGATTATGATTATCCGCCAATTGATTTGTTGTAGTTTGTACCAAACACAGGGTTAATCAACATCAAATACCTTAAAGAAAAAGATTCATTCAACATGGGTATAAGCATTAAAATAAATTATTGAAGAAAATGCAAAAGTAATTTGTAGAAATGGTTTCACAAAATTATCTTAAGAGGTTATTTCAATATTCAGAAGAAGGAACAGGAATGCTCATAATAAATCCTAAGGGAGCGTTATTTTCATTTTTTTGCTTTGATTTTAATATACAGGGTGATTCCAAATTTTTTTTACAATAAAAGAGGGGTGATAGTACACATCAAGACAAACAATATTAAATAGGAGACCAAGGGTCCAAAACGTTTTCTTATGGAGATAGCCGCCATTAAAGTTTAGGGACCAAAATTTCAAATAAACATAAAAAACGGAAAAATCGGTCGATTGATTTGCGGTTTTCACTAAAATTATTCTTTATGTCGGCATTTTCTTGAAATTAAATTATAAAGATAAATTTCAAAAAATGCCGATAGAGGGCGCTTTAGACTTTGGAGTAACGAACAACTATTTTTTGCCGGTATGTTTTGCATCTCATTAAATGTTTTCGTAAGTTTACACTCAAACTTAAATTTTGAGCTCAAAATCTGTAGTTGGGAGTGGTTAAGTAACACAAACTGACCTGTGTTCAGAGGGTTCAAATTTCAAAAGATTAAAAAAAACGGAAAAATTGGTCGATTGATTTGCGGTTTTCACTAAAACTATTCTTTATTTAGGTATTTTCGTGAAAATAAATTATAAAGATAAATTTCAAAAAATGCTGATAGAGGGCGCTTTAGACTTTGGAGTAACGAACAACTATTTTTTGCCGAATTGTTTGCATCTCTTTAAATGATTTCGGAAGCTTAGACTTAAACTTAAATTTTGAGCTCAAAATCTGAATAGTAGGGAGTGGTTAAGTAGCACAAACTGAACTGTGTTCAAGGGAGAGGGGGAGTTTCAAATTTAAAGTAATTATAGAAAATGGAAAAATTGGTCGATTCGTTTGCGGTTTAAAATAAAACTATTCTTTAAGTCAGTATCGTCTTGAAAATAATTTTTAAACATAAATCTCAAAAAATTCCGTCAGAGGGCGTCTTAAACTTCAGAGTAACCAGCAATTCATTTTAACCATTATTTTTTGGTTCTAATTAAATGCTTGCAAAAGCACTTTAAATGTTCTCGGAAGCTTAGATTTAAACTTAAATTTTGTGCTCAAATCCTAAATCGTTATGAGGAGTTAAGAAGCGCAAACTGAAGTGTGTTCAGGAGTTGAAATTTAACCCTCTTTCCTCCTCGAACACAATTCAATTTTTCGTTACTTAAACACTCCCAACGATTCAGAATTTCAGCCCAAAATTTAAGTCTATGCATTTGAAAGTATTTAATGAGATTTAAAAAATAACATTTAAAAATAGTTGTACGCTACTCCAAAGTCTAAGGCGCCCTCTATCGGCATTTTTCGAAATTTATCTTTAAAAATTATTTTCAAGAAAACACTGATTGATCAAGAAAATTGCTGATTTAAAAATTAGTTTTAGCAAACACCTCAAACGAATCGACCAATTTTTTCCGTTTTTTACAATCATTTGAAATTTGAACCCTCTGAACACAGCTAAGTTTATCTACTTAACGATTCCCAGCTATTCAGATTTTGAGCTCAAAATTTAAGTTCAAGTCTAAGCTTACGAAAGCATTTAATAAGATGCAAAAAACAACGCCAAAAAAGTGTGTTTCGTTACTCCAAAGTTTAAAGCGCCCTCTATCGGCATTTTTTGAAATTTATCTTTATAATTTATTTTCACGAAAATACTTAAATAAAGAATACTTTTAGTGAAAACCGCAAATCAATCGACCACTTTTTCCGTTTTTTATAATCAATTGAAATTTGAACCCTCTGAACACAGCTCAGTTTGTGTTACTTAACCACTCCCAACTACAGATTTTGAGCTCAAAATTTAAGTTTGAGTCTAAGCTTACGAAAACATTTAATGAGATGCAAAAAATACCGGCAAAAAATAGTTGTTCGTTACTCCAAAGTCTAAAGCGCCCTCTATCGGCATTTTTTGAAATTTATCTTTATAATTTAATTTCAAGAAAATGCCGACATAAAGAATATATTTAGTGAAAACCGCAAATCAATCGACCGATTTTTCCGTTTTTTATGTTTATTTGAAATTTTAGTCCCTAAACTTTAATGGCGGCTATTTCCTTAGGAAAACGTTTTGGACCCTTGGTCTCCTATTTAATATTGTTTGTCTTGATGTGTACTATAACCCCTCTTTTATTGTAAAAAAAATTTGGAATCACCCTGTATATATATATATATATATATATATATATATATATATATATATATATATATATATATATATATATATATATATATAAATAGAACAGATACACATATATTACATAGAATAGATGAAGATGATCTACAACTGGGCTAGTTTTCTTTTTCCTACATTAATTATTGATTTTTTATATATATTTGGGTAGTTTCAATTTCAGAACCAGTTCTGTAAGTGAAGAACAAATTTAAAAAACATCTAAAAATTATAAACTACTCTGGGTAGATCGTCTTCATTTATCCTACACAAAAATCATTTAAAAATATTAATATCCAAATTATATATTTGAAAGTAACGCTCCTATAAAATTTACATTAGTGTTTTCGTTTCTTCCCATGACTGGTGTGGGACCTTCCCATGACTCTTAAGAACCTACACCAGTACCGTAGCTAAATTCCAATATTAATTTTAAAATCACGGGGAAATTTCTTACAATTTTCTCACTTGTATTTTAATATTTTAATAATATTATTATTATTTTTGGATGTGATACTTTAAATTGATATCTATTGTTGTGTGTATGTACTTTTTCAACTTTTGTAACAATTTATTTATGTAATTAAGCTATTGCATAGCTTTTATCGCGGGCTTTGAGCCGGCGACCGAATCCAAAAATTCCGTAACGAGGAAAATCCTAACACATCCGTAACGAAAAAACCTAATACTCGGCTAACGTTGTTTCACTTCGGCAGACTTCGGCATAGTATCCTTCGGTAGACTTCGGCATGGTATCCTTCGGTAGACTTCGGCAGACATTGACGCGGTATTTTTCAGATATTTAGAGGATATCAAGTCTCAAACTTATATGTCTTATTTCAGTTACTATAAATCTATAGTTTCAATAAAAATTCCTAATAGAATGGGTATAGAAAAGAATAGTCTTAAGATAAAACAAGGTAGGATAATGTAGCTTTTGGTGAGTGGAGACCCGCCCAATGGTGAGGATCGAAAAATTTTATAACTAACTTTAATTTTATAAATGCTTATAACTCGCGATCAAATTTTCGTAGCGCGGCCAAATTTTGTTTGGTAATTTATTATGAGACAGTGTTAATTTTTGGTGACAGGAGACCCTCCACGGTGAGGGTCGAAAAATTTAAAATGCTTATAAGTCGCGATCTAATTTTCGTATCGCGGCCAAATTTTGTTTGGTAATTTATTATGAGACAGTGTTAATTTTTGGTGAAAGGAGACCCCCCCCCCTCCATGGTGAGGGTCGAAAAATTTAAAATGTTTATAACTCGCGATCAATTTTCGTAGCGCGGCCAAATTTTGTTTGGTAATTTATTATGAGACAGTGTTACTTTTGGTGACAGGAGACCCCCACGGTGAGGGTCGAAAAAGTTTATAACTCGCGATCTAGTTTTCGTAGCGCGGCCAAATTTTGTTTGGTAATTTATTATGAGACAATGTTAATATTTGGTGACAGGAGACCCCCACGGTGAGGGTCGAAAAAGTTAAAATGCTTATAACTCGCGGTCTAATTTTCATATCGCGGCCAAATTTTGTTTGGTAATTTATTATGAGACAGTGTTAATTTTTGGTGAAAGGAGACCCCCCCCCCCTTGGTGAGGGTCGAAAATTTTAAAATGCTTATAACTCGCGATCTAATTTTCGTAGCGCGGCCAAACTTTGTTTGGTAATTTATTATGAGACAGTGTTAGTTTTGGTGACAGGAGATCCCCCATGGTGAGGGTCGAAAAATTTAAAATGCTTATAACTCGCGATCTAATTTTCGTAGCGCGGCCAAATTTTGGTTGGTAATTTATCATGAGACAGTGTTAATTTTTAGTGACAGGGGATCCCCCATGGAGAGGGTCGAAAATATTAAAATGATTATAACTCGCGATCTAATTTTCGTAGTGCGTCCAAATTTTGTTTGGTAATTTATTATGAGACAGTGTTAATTTTTGGTGACCTGAGATCCCCCATGGTGAGGGTCGAAAAATTTAAAATGTTTATAACTCGCGATCAATTTTAGTAGCGTGGCCAAATTTTGTTTGAAAATTTATTATGAGACAGTGTTAATTTTTGGTGACAGGAGATCCCCCATGGTGAGGGTCGAAAAATTTAAAATGCCTATAACTCGCGATCTAATTTTCGTAGCGTGGCCAAATTTTGTTTGTATTTTATTAAGGAATCGCATAGCTTTTATCGCGGGCTTTGAGTGCGGCGAAAGAATAAAGAAATTCCGTAACAAGAAAAAAAAAAAAAAAAAAAAAAAAAAAAAAAAAAAAACTAACACTCCGGCTAACGTCGCACATACGGGTATTTACGTTATCTAGGCGGCCAAAATTATTTTATTGCATATACCTATACTAAATGGTACGATTGAAAGAAAAAATAAATTTATTAAATTTTTAAAGACGATTTATTAAAATAATTTCACTTTTTAAATACTAATATTCATTTTCGTCACTCACTGAAGAATCATCACTAACATTGGGCTTCGCAGGAAAAAGAAGAGCAATTGTTTCTGGCAAAAAGGAGTTCATTTTTTTTACCAACGACTTTTCTCTTGTTACTTTAAAAAGGGTCTGATGTTAAAAGTAGCCGATTCAAAATATCTTTGTTGCAGCTTTCCCTCGAGAATTTTGGTACAAAATCTTGGCGGTATAGCCTAAAATGCTTATTGCGCGCTTCTGCGGCCTCTTCTGAAAGTTGCCCAATGGGCAATAATGCATTTTTAATTATAGTTGAACCATGAATTAATATTTTATGCATAGTTTGAGACATTGGATGACACTGGTACAAATCTACATATAAGCGAGCAGTGTCTAATGCGTATTTCTCGTATTTTTCTGTATCAATTATATGTCCGCTTGAAATTGCTTCGAGTATGACTTTTAAGCGATATATTAAGTCATAACTAATGCCTGTTATGTCAGACGCCAATTTCGGATCTTCAAAAAACCTCCTACTTGTATTACCGTCATTGGTGTTGCCAATATTTGCCTTTGGCATGTCTACCAGTAAACCTGTTTCTTCGCAAAATCTTTTCTGGATTTCGAATTTTTTTTTCCAGCTCAGTTTTTTTCTCAGCTTCAGTCTTCCGCTCTCTATATTTCGGCAATTATATTGGCAATTTATAAGCTAAATGAAGAATGCTTTCAAAAAGTCTAATTCGAGCATGTAAAATTGAAAGACCGAACTCGATAGCTTCAGGATTAATTTCTTTCTGAAAATCAATTTTGTTAAAGTCCTTAGAAGTTGTACCGCATATGTAGCATTGACTTGTGGACTTTGTGCCAGTCGCAGCGTTGCAGACATTGCCATCTACCATTGTCATGATGAAGACATGACTGAATGAAAACTTGTTCCCATTTAAATTATCTACTGTGCCGATTAGTGACATCGCAGAATTTTTTATAAAGTTAATTTCTTCCTCCGTAACATCAATATTTTCTTTTACAAAACGAAATCTTATAGGACGGCAAAATCTGGGGGATGAAGTGTTGGATTTTCCCATAAGAGCTTTTCGTTTTTACTACCAGAAACTAATCGTAAAGGGGCGAAACTACTTTGGAATATGTTCGCATCAGTGTCGGCATCATTTACAAAGTTCTGTTTAAATTGTCTTGTTGTGAACCATCACAACCCCACTTTGAACTTTAAACTCTCTCTTTCTTGCTCTTTCACTTTTGTTATAACCTCTTCCAGGAACATATATAAACGCTTAACTATATTGTCAACCAAAGACTGTAAATCGATTTCGGCATAATACTTGTAACTCTGCAGGACTCTGGGGGCGGATAGCATTCTTGTTTCGCTTTTTGCAGCAAGGTATAACAAGGAAAGAATTTCTTGTTGGTATTCCTCACTATTTCGTATTGTCGACGAGTTAAGTCGGCTTCTACGAACACGGATAATGCTTGAGTTGGCGTGAGTGAATCAGTTTTTTCGATCTCTGGCTTTAGAAAATGCCTTTTTATATTTTGTTGCACGTTTCGGACTACTTATAATTTCTTTCAGTATTTCAGAAGCATCTCGTTTTCCAGATTTCTGCAACTCAACATAAGCTGCATGAATTATTACTTCCTTTTCTAGAGAAGATCGTAATTCTTCTGTTTTTCTCCTCTTAGTTCTCTCACTTGATGCTATAAATAATTTAGATGGTCGCCCAGGCCGAGGTTGTGATATGACAGGTATATCAAAAGTTCCTTCTAGCCAACATTGATTGTTTTTCATAAATATATCTTCTTTTTTATGTGCTTTTATCCATCTCTTTTTAATTTGTGATTTAAATCGTGAAAAATTGCGTTTTAATCTCTCAATTTGGTCGTCTGTGTAATCTTCATCCGATATCAGCTTATCTTTTAAGAAATTTAATTTATCTTCAAAATTTGGCAAATCAAAGCTCTGCATTCGATTAAACAAACATTTACGGGTGACAACTTTTACTCTCAAGGTATCTTGTGAACCTACAATAAAAATATTTTCTTTTAGAATGCTATATGCGATAGTCAATTTTTTTTAATATTTCGTAAAAAATGTTCAAAGTACCAGACAGTACACATCCGCGCTTTTCCGCGGCAGCTTCTTTAATTTTTCATTATTCAAAACTTTAAACTTTCGATTTAGTTAAAAATTATAACAGGATATGCCTGGGCAATACAACAAAAACTTGATTAAATAAATTATTTTAGAATTAATCTTACTCTAAAATGAGGGTATCTTAAAAGTGCATCAATTAAACTTCTTAGAGATAAAACAATAAAAGAATATAATAAACTTTTGAATTATTACCTGCTGTATCAGGATCCATCACAAGGACTTTCAAAATAAACGTAAAATAATATATATTCCACTTCAAAGGTAACGTCTCTACACGAACGCCAAGAACTGACATAAATAACAAGTTGAATGATTGAATTCCGACTAAAGTTTTAACGAGATGCGTTGGCCGGGGAAAGGTTGAATGGTTGGTTGCTGTTCATTAAACTGTCCTCTAACTCAGGTTGTCATTCGTTTAAAGGTTTTAGTACTTTGAAAATTTGACTTTTGGCCGCCCAGATTGGTCAAATACCCGTATGTGCGTCGTTTCAGTTCGGCAGACTTCGGCACGGTATCCTTAGGTAGACTTCGGCAGACATTGAAGCGGTATTTTTCAGATATTTTGAGAATATCATGTCTTAAACTTATGTTTTTTATTTCAGCTACCATAAACGTATAGTTTCAATGATAAAAATTCCTGATTAACCTACATGTATTGTAAGATAATAAAAATATTTTAAACGATAATAACTTCTCATTTGTTCAATACAAGAAAAAGAAATTGTTATCGGTCATCAATCTCAAAATGTTTAACTTGAATTAATATCAAAGACAAAGAAAAACTGCATAAATAAAAAATAAATAAATAATTATAATTGCATAAGTTGATAAAAAATGCTATGCAATAGCTTTACCGCGGCAGTCCCCGAGTGCCACACGTATATTTATTTATTTTATTTTCAGAACTGCTTTCAAAGTAGAAGCATCTGCATATAAAAAAACTGTAACAAACAGTTGAAAAAGTAGAAATGCATAGTAAAAAATAGATACTGCATCCTGTGTAAAACAAATCATTTAAAAATATTAAAAGGGGAGGGGGCAAGAGGTCTGTAAGTAACACGACAGCAAGATTAATATTAGATTGAACATTTATTACTGAGCCGAGTATAGGCTATGTGTTTAAACAAAAAGGGAGATGTCGGAGCTTAAATCCTTAATTTAATATATTCACTCAATAACGCACACATTTTCAAGTAATTGTTATTTATTAAGTTAAAATTTTTAATTGTTTTTTCTGATGGTTTACCATATCACTTGGAAACAAAAGCACGTGACTTAATTTCTCATAATGTTTTTTAATTTTTAAATTTAAATTTAAAAATTATAAAACTTTTATATAACTATTAATAGTTACTTAGTTACCCCCACATTTTATATAACTATTAATAGTTATTAAAAAGTGGGGGTAATTTAAAATCTTTATAACTCGAAATATTATTCGCAAAATTTCTTTCCATTTATATGAACAGAAATATATAAGCTTTAATTCTGATTTGGGAATTTAAAAAATATTAATTTGAATAAAATTTAAAAATATTTAAAGTAAAAAATTGAAAAAATAGAATTTTTAAAATCATATTTTCAAATTTAAATATTTTTTTGAAATTTGCTGAATTAAAATTAAAATAAAACAATTGTAAAAGACATGTTCCAAATTTAAACAAGTTTTCTTTAACAGTTCTTCAGTTATCGCAGTTTAAATACAAGAAATGGTGAAAAAAAACTCACCAAGAAAAAAAGTATTTTCGGAAAAAGTCATTTCTATGAGAACGATTGCTTTGAAAGCTAGATTTTAAAAAGAAACCAAAACGAAAAAAATATCTCTTAATTCAGTTAAAAAAGAAACAATGTTTTATCGTTAAAGGTTTTATACGTCATTTTAAGAAGAATTTTTTTAATACAATAAAACTGTTTAATAAAATTTGAATATTTTTGTGTCCCGCATACCCTTAAACACCAGAAGTTACAAGTCGCAGCAAAAAATTAGTCGTGAGTGGCATCTGGCGACAGTGAATCTGTAATTATAATGAAGAGCAGGGTATGGAAAAGAAACCAATTTAAAAACTCTGTTTATTTGGAGAATGGAGGAGACGTTAAAAAGTTTTTTTAAAAAAATTCTAACTAGAAATAAATAAAAAGTATGCGTTTAACAATGATAATACTGAGACGCTATTTTAGCTGAATAATGTGTGAATTTAAAGTACCTGCAAATAAAATTATGCTATTAGTAATAACTAAAAGTCATTATTTTATCATAAGAATTATGGGTTTGAAATATTACAAGAAATGTATCAAGTGGTTAATTAAAAAAAATGAAATATCGACTTTAGTTTGTGTTTGATTGTATTTCTTTTTGAAAAATTTAAAAAATAAACTGTGATTAGTATTTATGCAATAAAAAAGTACTGATATTCAGTCATATCCACTATTTGTTGCAATTATTATTCATATAACAAGCCATTTATTACAAAGTTAAAGAATGTAGACGGGTGTTACAGATTTTTTTTCTTCTTTGCAGATTATTTTTTCATGGATATTTATTTTACTCTCTATTATATTTAACACTTTATTACTTAATCCAAAAACTTGAGTTAGTAATTAATAGAAGTGAATAAAACGAATAAAATCGTTACAAGTACCCTAATTTCCTGCCTATAATCCGCAGCACCGTATAATCCGCAGGTGTCAATTGTGGGATATTTTGGGAAAAAAAACACCGTATAATCCGCAGCGGCGTATAATCCGCAAGTGATACCTTTACTTAAAAAAATTTACACGATGCATAGGACTAACATTCAACCATAAGAAAAAAAATATGTAAGAAAAAAAATATCGAATGTAAAATATTTTAATTTTTACCTTTTACTTTTAATGTAACACTTGATAAATAATTTATAAGTAAAAAAATTCAGAACAAAAATATTTGCAATTCTAATATATACACAATAATAAATTTGGAAGGTTTACCACTCAGTATGAAAATTATAATTAAATAAGATAATTACTTAAGCATATGTTTAAATTAAATTTAGATTCCTTGTACTAGTTTTTTTTAACATGATTTGGTCTTAATGAGTAATATGCAAAGAAGCTAGCTATAATAAATCTATTATATCTAGCTTATGGCAATGTGCTTTTAATATCTGCAGTGATGGCGCCATCTAGCGAAATAACAGAAAAATATTGAAAATGAAGTAAGTATTATCTCAGAATACACTATTATTATATCTCCTGATTAAAAATAAACATATGAAAAAAAATGTTAGTATTTAATCAAAGGACTTCATTTAAAAATTAAAGCAAATTTAATAAGCTGTTTCACTGTTTTTAATATTTATGAAACTATAATAAAAACAATATTTGAAAAATTATAATATAAATAATAAACAATTTAATTGATTAAACGTGTTTTTTACGGAAATACAAATTATTTACACTAGTTTTTTTCCTTTTAATAAGATTCGGCCTTAATGAATATGAATATGCTTTTAACATCTGCATTGATGACGCCATCTAGCGAAATAGAAGAAGATATTGAAAATCCAGCAAGCATTATCCCAGAAAACCCTAATATTATATTTCCAAATATAAATTTAAATAAACATATGAAAAAAAATGTTGTTTTAATTGAATCAATAAAAATTAATGCATATTTAATAGATTGCACTGTTTTTAATATTCATTCAAAAATATAATAATGAAAATCGAAACTTACCCATTACGTTACATCAGAAACTTGTAAAGCAAAAATATAAATAACACTTAATAATTTATTATATAGACGTAAAAGAAAGACAGACATTCTAGATGATAAAATAATTTAATCAAGATCAGACGAATCGGTATCCAATTCAAACAATTTTATCAATTCTTCGGGGAAATTTGCATCGTTATCATTTTCAGAATTATAGTCACTACTAGAACCACAGTCAATTTCATCAACAATTTTAGCCTTTATAAATGCTTTTTTGATAGTTTTTTCAGAAACATCGTCCCAAGCTTTTTTCACCCATTCGCAAATGTCTGCGTATGATGCACGGCGCATTTTCCCACTGTTAGTGTAGCTATGTTCGCCCTGTTCCATCCATCTTTCCCACAAATTTCTTACTTTACTTTTAAAAGATTTATTCACTCCTACATCGAGGGGCTGAAGAACCTTTGTTAAACCACCAGGTATTATGGCCAGTTCTGCTTTAGACGATTTGCACGCACTTTTCACTTTCTCAACACGATGAGCTCTCATGGAATCCATAATCAATAACGCAGCTGGATTGAAAAACGTACCTTTTCTTTTTCTATATATAGTATTTATCCAAGATATCATCAAATCTTCATTCATCCATCCTTTCTCAGCGGCTTGAACTTCTATTCCTTTAGGAAAATGTTCTTTAGGGATTGTTTTCCTTTTAAAAATGATCATAGGAGGTAATTTTGTTCCATCTGCCGCACAAGATAAAACGACGGTGAAAGCTGATTTTTCGTGTCCCGTTGTTGTTATAGAAATGCTATCTTTTCCTCGAGAATCCACAGTGTAATTCGGAGAGCAGTCAAAACATAACGGAACTTCATCCATATTGATAATTTCCTTCAGGCTGAAATTCTTTTCTTCAATTTTCTCTTTCACATATTTTAGGAAATCTTCGGTTTTTTCTTTCCAATTTTCAGGCAATTCTTGTCCTACAGTTGTACGAGCCCGTACACAAAGTTTCTTCCGTTTCATGAAACGGTAACACCACGTGGCTCCACCTTCAAAGTTTTCTATGTTCATCTCTGTCGCAATAATCCGAGCTTGGCTTCTTATTCTTACTGTTGATACCGATAGGCTCGATTTCAGTTGATTCAAAATCCATGAATGCAGTTCATTTTCTAGAGCAGGCCACGATGCATGACCTCTTCTAACGGCACGGCGTTTTCTATCCATGTTTTGAAGTTTGGCTTTGTTTTTACGCCAAAGTCTTATATTCGATTCATCAACGCTGAAAATTATTCCAGCTTCCCTATTCCCAATTTCTTCAGCCTTCTAAATTATTTTAAGTTTTCTTTCGGGTGTATAACTGATACGTTTACGCTTTACAGCTCCAGACATTTTGCTTAAATTAAGAAAAAACTAACGCGTGTACAGCAAGTCGCAGTCAAAAGAAAAAATGGCAGCCAGCAACGTGCTTCTCTTAGAGAAGAATCTGTAGGAGCAGGTGAAAATGATTCCCTACTTTTCCCTGTATAGGGATTTCTTTTCCATTGTTTTGCAGTCGTAGATAAAGATTTTGTACTATACAAATCCCTGTATTTTTGACTGAAAGGGATTATTCTCATCACGCAAAAGAATTCATCTGGTTAAGACCCCTTGTACGTGACGTCACATGGTTCATCTGGCGCCCAAACATAAGTCAAATGTGATGTTTTCACATTTGTAAACATAGTGATTTGCGCTTCATTTTTTAAATACTTAGAAAAATAATTCAAGAATAAGAAAAATCAAAGTTAAACAGAAAGACCACGTGTGCTTTTAATGGCAAACGAGAAATTATGATGTTTTGTTTGGGCTCCACATGTGCACCAGATTAGAGCATCAGCCGT
Source organism: Maratus speculifer (assembly GCA_964019185.1). NCBI lineage: Eukaryota > Metazoa > Arthropoda > Arachnida > Araneae > Salticidae > Maratus > Maratus speculifer. Next base: position 121,383,258 of record OZ025303.1, on the reverse strand, counting down.
TGCTGTGACGTCAATGCAAGGGGTCTATATATCAAGTAGCGCCATCTGTTGACTTTTAAGAAAGATATTTGTAAATATGCTAAAAAAATTTACGTTTATTGACATTTTTCGAAGTTGTCGCGTAGAAAAAAATTAGCAGATAATCCGCGGCGCCGCATAATCCGCATTACAAGAAAAATAAAGTTTTTTAGCGTATAATCCGCGGATAATAGGCAGGAAATTAGGGTAAGTGTTTAAGTAACGTTGCAATTGCAAAACATTTTACCTATGGATTATTTTCTGCCTCTGTAGCAGTCTATCTGTCGCAGACCATCGAGATATTTTTTGCCACTGGGTAGTAGATAGTTCCAAGTCTACTCCTCCACCATACTTCAAAAATGAAATTGGGTAGCCATATTCCTTCACCATTTCAAATTTCCTGTTATTGAAAATAAACATATATTATTTCTTAATGACTTAAATATACCAAATGAAAAAAAAATCTTTATACCAGTCATTTTATTAGTAAATATCAATATTTTTTCTGGATTGCTTGTCAAAAACTGTGAAAACATGTTTTAATTCCAAAAAATTTTGAAGAGTTTGGACGATAATGACTGTAAAATAAATAAATAAATAAATAAAATACCAGATGAAGACCCCTCCCTTTTCCGTCATACTAAAATTACTCATTATCGAAAAGCAAATGTAATTAAAACATATATACATATATATAAACCATATTCTTTCATTTCTCTAAATAATCAATTTGAAAAACACACAAGGTTTTGACGTGTAAGAAACTAAATAGTTATGCTGTAAATCAATGGTTTTTACATTTATTAATATTTTATGACAAAAATTACGCAGGCTGATTTCGAAGATCCCAAATAGATGATAATTATAATTTACACTTCCCGTAAACCTTCCAATATTGAAAAGATGTGATAAAATGTGGAATGGAAGGTACGGCTAGGGAGTTCTCAACTGCTCCGCTCAACAAGCGCAAAACATTTTGACACATATACAAATTCATTTTTTAACAGAAATATATAAAATTGGAAGGCCTGACTATGGAATAGATTTCGAATCGAACTTAATTTTCCATTTTATGTAATTAAATTATCTGTCCAGTGCTTAGCTATTTCGATCACGTAATCACCCTTTTTTCTCCTGCTTTTCGACCGGTTTTTCTGCATTCGTCGGGGAATGTGTTCAAAAATGTCAACTTTGAAAGCTTGTTATGAAAGATCTATTGCATTTTTTTTAAACAGAAAACTGAGTGCAATTAGACAGTTTCTGAATAACAACAGCAGCTATTTTCATGCATTTCCGAAGAAAAATAAATTAAAGCATATTTCACAAAGTTTCTCTTTAAAAGTCTTTGCGCTAGTTGCTCCTACGCTATTACTATAAAATTTATTTCGTTTAGTATCATCTAATAATTTGTATACATTTCTTGCTAGAATGCTATTAAATTTTAGTGGCGTGTGACTGACTCTGCTGGTGCCTATATTTTTGCACCCCTGGTCTAAGATCTAAATATGTAAAACTCTAAATTTTGAATGTAAAGATACGTAATCAGGCTCAATTAAAGCAAAATTTGGAGCCTACTTAAGAAAAAAATTCATTTAATAATAGGCCCTTTCATAAAATCAGACATTTCATTATTTTTACCATCCAAATTAACAAAAAAAAGGTTTATCAGAAAGTAAACCTATAACATAAAGACTTAAATCCGATTTAATAGACTCTCTCTGTGTGCAAAAAAGACAACACGTTCGCTGCAGCTTACGTAAAGATGTGATGCTAGATAATGCCGCACTGTAGAAATGGGTTTTTCCCAGAAGCCGATTTACTTTTTATAACAAAGAATCAGTAAAAGAATTTTCCGCGCCAGCGCGTAACTGGCTATTGGACATCACCACACATACCGCGCTGGCGCGTGAGTGGTCCCTTAACGTTGGCGCCACACCACGCACTTTCGCTCGAATTGAAGCGAACGTGTTAAAAATATATATATCACTCCAGTAATTAGACTTTAACTGCTTGCTTTTTTTTTCCTAGGGAGGACAGGGAGGGATCAATATTGGCCGTAATTCGCATATATTTAGCGAAGTATTTGAATTATAAGTAACACGTTTTAAAGTGTTTTTTAATTAGTTTAATGACACTTATATTCGTCTATAACATGCTGAATCCCAAAATACCGAATACACTATTTAGTCAAACACTAGTTTAAATGAAATTTAACTTACTTAGAATTTCATAAATAACCCAGTTTCTAACTCGTGAAAACATAAATACAGTTAATAACACGTAGATATGAGCTGTCAGAGAATTGTAATCATAATTGCAAATATGCCAGCTGATTTTTAAAAGTTCCATAGAAATTGTTTTATTCTGGTTTAAATTGACTTAATACCCCCCATCTCTTTTTTCTGCGTTTTAGGTAGATTTCGTATGAAATACTACCTATTACAATCGCACCAGTTTATATATATACAGGGTGATTCCGAATTTTTTTTACAGTAAAAGAGGGGTGATAGTACACATCAAGACAAACAGTATTAAATAGGAGACCAAGGGTCCAAAACGTTTTCTTAAGGAAATAGCCGCCATTAAAGTTTAGGGACCAAAATTTCAAATATATATAAAAAACTGAAAAATCGGTCGATTGATTTGCGGTTTTCACTAAAATTATTCTTTATGTCGGCATTTTCTTCAAATTAAATTATAAAGCTAAATTTCAAAAAATGCCGATAGAGGGCGCTTTAGACATTAGAGTAACGAACAACTATTTTTTGCCGGTATTTTTTGCATCTCATTAAATGTTTTCGTCAGCTTAGACTCAAACTTAAATTTTGGGCTCAAAATCTGTAGTTGGGAGTGGTTAAGTAACACAAACTGAGCTGTATTCAGAGGGTTCAAATTTCAAATGATTATAAAAAACGGAAAAATTGGTCGATTGATTTGCGGTTTTCACTAAAACTATTCTTTATTTAGGTATTTTCGTGAAAATAAATTATAAAGATAAATTTCAAGAAATGCCGATAGAGGGCGCTTTAGACTTTGGAGTAAAGAAACACTCTTTTTTGGCATTATTTTTTGCATCTTATTAAATGCTTTCGTAAGCTTAGACTTGAACTTAAATTTTGAACTCAAAATCTGAATAGCTGGGAGTGGTTAAGTAGACAAACTTAGCTGTGTTGAGAGGGTTCAAATTTCAAATAATTGTAAAAAACGGAAAAAATGGTCGATTGGTTTGCGGTTTTTGCTAAAACTAATTTTTAAATCAGCAGTTTTCTTGATCAATCAGTGTTTTCTTGAAAATACTTTTTAAAGATAAATTTCACAAAATGCCGATAGAGGGCGTCTTAGACTTTGGAGTAGCGTACCACTATTTTTAACTGTTATTTTTTTAATCTCATTAAATGCTTTCAAATAAATTTTGGGCTGAAAGTCTGAATCGTTGGGAGTGTTTAAGTAGCGAAAAATTGAATTGTGCTAGAGGAGGAAAGAGGGTTAAATTTTAACTCCTGAACACACTTCAATTTGCGCTTCTTAACTCCTCATAACGATTCAGGATTTGAGCTCAAAATTTAAGTTTAAATCTAAGCTTCCGAGAACATTTAAAATGCTTTTGCAAGCATTTAATTAGAACCAAAAAATAATGGTTAAAATTAATTGTTGGTTACTCTGAAGTTTAAGGCGCCCTCTGACGGAATTTTTTGAGATTTATCTTTAAAAATTATTTTCAAGAAGATACTGACTTAAAGCATAGTTTTATTTTAAACCGCAAACGAATCGACCAACTTTTCCATTTTCTATAATTACTTTAAATTTGAACCTCCCCCTCCCCCTTGAACACAGTTCAGTTTGTGCTACTTAACCACTCCCTACTATTCAGATTTTCAGCTCAAAATTTAAGTTTAAGTCTAACCTTCCTAAATCATTTAAAGAGATGCAAATAATAACGGCAAAAAATAGTTGTTTCTTACTCCAAAGTCTAAAGCGCCCTCTATCGGCATATTTTGAAATTTATCTTTATAATTTACTAGACGGTTGCCCGCCCTCAGTAGCCCGAAGACTATCTGAATGCCAGTTCTACAACCCCACACATTCACGTTTCTGTGCCATGTCTCGTCAGTTTCCGGCAGATATGTTTGATCGGTGTTCTGGGGTTTCGTTTGCATATCTTTTTTTATTGTTAATGAAGAGGTCTTCCATTTGTTCTTCCATCTGTTCTTCTTTCTGTTCTTCCATCTGTTCTTCCATTTGTTCTTCCATTTGTTCTTCCATTTGTTCTTCCATTTGTTCTTCAATTATATTCGACGATTCACTGTTTGAGAGCCTATCTGTCCTTTTATTTATAGAAGTTCAAAATGAAAAAAGATTTTCTTAGCAGACGATTTTTTGTGATAAATACATTATCTGTTTTATATTTCTTCTGCTTTATTCCTTTTATTTATAGAGTTCAAAATGAAAAAAGATTTTCTTAGCAGACGATTTTTTGTGATAAATACATTATCTGTTTTATATTTCTTCTGCGTTTACCTAAGCTGTGTAAAATCTCTATAAATAAAAGGAATAGAGGATGAGAGCCTATCTGTGCCTCAATTATCCTCAGAATTCCTTTTATATATATAGATTTTCACGAAAATACCTAAATAAAGAATAGTTTTAGTGAAAACCGCAAATTAATCGACCAATTTTTCCGTTTTTTTTTAATCATTTGAAATTTGAATCCTCTGAATACAGCTCAGTTTGTGTTACTTAACCACTCCCAACTACAGATTTTGAGCTCAAAATTTAAGATTGAGTGTAAACTTACGAAAACATTTAATGAAATGCAAAAAATACCGGCAAAAAGTAGTTGTTCGTTACTCCAAAGTCTAAAGCGCCCTCTATCGGCATTTTTTGAAATTTATCTTTATAATTTAATTTCAAGAAAATGCCGACATAAAGAATAATTTTAGTGAAAACCGCAAATCAATCGACCGATTTTTCCGTTTTTTATGTGTATTTGAAATTTTGGTCCCTAAACTTTAATGGCGGCTATTTCCTTAGGAAAACGTTTTGAACCCTTGGTCTCCTATTTAATATTGTTTGTCTTAATGTGTACTATCACCCCTCTTTTATTGTAAAAAAAATTTGGAATCACCCTGTATATATATACCTATATATATATATATATGTCTCACTTTTTTATGGACACGATAACTTCTATAATTCTTCACCAATCTCCACCAAACTGGTACATAAAATCAAAGGGGATAAAATCTCCGCTAAGTTCGTTAATGGGCAAAATCGGACCAAGGGGGTCGGAATAGGGGGCGTTTTTGTGAAAACCGAAAAAACGCCATAACTTCTTTATTAAAGTAGATATCGAATCGGTTTAAAGTTTATATTACTTCTTAAAAATGGGCCAAGAGTTTATGCAAGACAGATTTTTGATAAATTTAGAAGTGGGCTCAAGGGGCGAAAAAAACAGGGGTTCTAAGAGAAAAAAAATCATAACTTCGTCAATTTTCAAAATATCAAGTCCAAGTAATTTTTTTGTAAATGGTCTTAAAATTATCTAAAACTTTTGTATTTACAAGTTTTTGACAGGATCAACTTTTACCGATGAAAAAAATTTTAAACGAAAAGAAAAAGGGCGGTGAAAAAAGAGAAAAATCCATAAATCCGTCAATTTTTAAGATATCAAGTCTGATTAAATGTATTTTACATCTTCTCAAAAATATCTACAACTTTTATATTGACAAGTTTTTCATAGGACCAATTCGTATAGCAAAAAGACATTAAACAAAAATAGGAGTTGGAGAAAAAACCTCAAATTCAAACTGCTTATATTCTGACTCATTTTTAAATTCATTTTTGATTTTAAACGCATCCAAATGGTAGATCCTCTTATTTAGAAACTGTATAAAGTGACGCATTGGTCAATTTTCTGATAAAGACAGAATATATTTCAAAAAAAGTCTACCAAAAAGGGCCTTTTGAACAGAATTTCCCAAAGTCATCGGGACTCAAAATTTAAAAGGAAGTATTCAAATAAGAAATTGCGTTTTTTTCTGTCTCGTTTTTAAATCCATTTTTGTTCTCAAACGCATCCAATTTACAGATCCTTTTATTTAGGAACTGTATAACGTGATGCGTTGGTCAGTTTTTTGATAAAGATGGAATATATTTCAAAAAAGGCTACCAAAAAGGGTATTTTGAACAGAATTTTCCGAAATCATCCTGACTGAAAATTTAAGGAAGTTTTCACATAGCAAATATCGTTTTTTATGACTCGTTTTAAAATCCATTTTCGCTCTCAAATGCATCCAATTTACAGATCCTCTTATTTAGGAACTATATACTGTGGCGCATTGGCCAGTTTTTTGATAAAGATAGAATATATTTTTAAAAATTCTGTTAAAGTGAGTATTTCGCACAAAATTTTCCGAAGCAATCATCATTAAAGAATTCAGGATGTATTCAAACAACAAATCGGTTATTTTATGACTCATTTTTAAATTCAATTTTTTTCTCAAATGCATTCAACTGACAATTTTTTGTTATTTAGGAACTGTATAATGTGCTGTTTTGGTCAATTTTTTAATAAATTCAGAATTTATTTCAAAATATGTTGTCAAAATGGGCATTTGAGTTGAATTTTTCTTAAGATGATTCTGATAAAACCAGTTTTTGCAGAAAAAAGAAATTAAAAATTTTTCATAAACGGCCAAATGAAGTTATTAAACTGGGTTTATCTCTAATCATATATATATATATATATATATATATATATATATTGTTGAAATGAGCACTCTTCGAAATCTACCTCGGCCTATAGGCCCAGGGATTTTTATAAGGGATTTTTATAACATTAAACAGGACGATGACTCTACTTTTAAGAGCAATTAATCTACAAGTCTTATTTTATATTTTATAAACATTTAAAACCAAACAAAGTCTTAATATAAACACTATTTCTCACTAATTTTAAAACCAGCATTATGAATGGCATATGAATGAATATGCACGCCTTTAAATAGCAACTAAGGTGAATTCAATCATGGTTTTAAAAATATCTATGTATATTTTTATTTAAATCAGATTTTTTTTAAATTTAAATCGGGTTTTTAGGATTTTTTTCGTATGTTAATGTACTATGTTTTCAAGCTTTAATTAATTATTGTTATTAGTAGTACGGGATATATTAGTTAGTACTAGTTCTAATATTAGTAATAAATAGTACTAATATTTATTACAATATTAGTTAGAAAGGAAGAATGGGATGGAATGGGACAGAAATTTTTTCTCATTATGTTTTATCCCAAGCATCAATCATATACTAGATAGACGGAGTGGCGTAGCTAGTGGGGGGCGGTCCGATCCGGGTGTTATCCTGTGAAGGGTGTTACCCGATTTATTATTTGCAAATATATATATATATATAATCTTATATGATTTTGGAAAAGAATTCTGAAATAAAATTAAATTTCAAGCGTACGACGAAATAGAGTTAATTTTCTTTTCTTAGAGAAGTTGAAATTTTATGCAGACTGGAGTGTTTAAATAAGATATATGCACCAGGTAACAAAAACTAATTTATCCAACGAGTGGATAAGAGAAGCAAACTTTAATAGAAAGAATTTTCTTCTACATACAGACACCACATTGATTTATGCCAATTATGGGTTAAGAAAAAGTCGTTACTCTGTTTTGTTTTTTCATTCGTAGTGCAAGGCAAAAGGTAAATGAGGAATGATGAAGTCATTTGTTATAATAGCGTACAATTGTGAATGAAAAAATATAACAGATCGGCGGGGGGGGGGGGGGGAGGATGACACCATGGTGGCTGGGGGTAACACAATTTACATCCGTCCCGGGTGTCACCTATTCTAGCTACGCCACTGAGATGCAGCTATATTCTGTTGAAAAAAGTAAAGTTGCTGATCAACATAAACTTAGATTTGTATTACAAAAAAAGTAAATTTGCTTTATTTAATTTTAATATTTGCTGTATATTAATGACTTGTTTACGTGTAGCTGTAATAGTTCCCCTGTTTAGAAAACCTAATATTATATATTCTCCATAATTTAAACTAAACTTAACAGCAGCACTGTAGTTTATATAATCAGTTTAACATAAAAACAATAGTGGAGAGGAATGGGACAGTCTAGCAAAAGGAGGAATGAAATAAGTCAAATTCCTTTTTTTAAATAAGATAAGTGTAAATTACTAATATTATGCAAATATTCTAATTAAAAGGATTAAATTTAAAGAGAGATATTTGAAATGATGAACAGAAAATATTCTAAAACTTACAGATGTCAGTTTCCTATTTAAAAAAAATAAAAATTAATCCAACGCGCACTTTTCGTTAACAAAGTGATTTATTTTCCATTTCTTAGGTAGTGTAGACAAACAAATGAATTACATACTTTTAAGACAAAGAAATTTAAAATATATACAATGGCTCACAAAAGTGTTCGTACACTTAGGAATTTCAATGAAATATGGCTCTATCTATTAATTAAAATTAATATTTTAGAATAGGTATTTAAGAGTAATATCTATGACTCATTATTAACAAAACTACATAAAATATTTTAAAAACATAGCAAAACTTTATTTTGAAAAAATCACTAATCAAAAAATAACAAAAAATTTACCTCACAAAAGTCTTCGTACACTTAAAAAAAATCGCTGTATATTTGTAAATATTGTAATATTCCGCTAAAGTTGTACTTAATAGGATATTATTTAGCACCCACAAAAGTTTTTCAAACACCTGGGAATAGATTTAATTAGTGTTTTTGTAATTTCTGCATGAAAGTTGATGCCTTCATCGAACATTACTGTTTTTACTTCGCTTTTTGTTTCAATGCTGTGTTTTCGTGTTCTAACTTCCAGTTACCTCCAAATATATTTTACTGGGTAAATTCAACAATTGAGATGATGTTTTCAGAACTTGTGAACAATTATAAAGACGCTAGAGGCGAACGTTGAGAGCCATGTGCCTTGTATCATTATTCTAATAAAAAACAAAGTTGTATCTGTTACCCATATATTGGCCTGATAATTTTAAATTGCCTTTTAAAATATTGGAACAAAGATCGTGATTTATTATGCTATCAATATATACCAAATTACCAAATCCTTATGCTGATATGCACCCTCACACAAGGACAACTCCACTGCCATGCTTAACTGTTCCAACTAAGTTCTTTGAATTAAATTCATAATTTTTTTTTCTCCATGCTATTATGCACTCATTGGACAAAGAATGGCATACTAGATTCAATCTGTAAATAAAACATTAATTTAATACGATTCGGGTTTATTTATCATTGATTTTGCTAAAGAAAGCCTAAGCTTTTTGTTTTTCGCATTAACAAAAAATTTTCTATGGGCAGAATACCTATATAATGCAGCTGGGCTTACCATTCGTCGAACAGTTTCAGGTAAAAATGAAGTAGAAGCTGTTTCATTAAATTCTATAGCAACTTTTATAGCACTTAAACATGGATTTTTTAAGACTTTTCTAATTGTAAGTATTTGATCTCATTGCGTTCACTTAGATTGATGACCTTTTCATACCTAGTTTTCAATCCATTTTTTTTCTACAAAGCCTTTTATACCATACTTCACCATAGAATGGAATAAATTAACTAATTTTGCAATATTTCGAATTGATTTACTACTATTATGAAGAAAAATAACTAATTTCAAACACTATTAGTCGTGACATTACGATTACAAACCATTTTTAATTAATAAATAGAATATTACGAACCAATTCTGCAAAATATAAAGCCAAGCGATTTTTTAAATGTCAATATAATGCAAAAATAAAAATAAAGCGACAAATAATATTTTTAATAATGAAATTATCCGAAAATGTTTCTGTGTACGAAGACTTTTGTGGCGTCTTCTTTCTGCGGCATCTCCTGTTTTCATTTTTAGATAAAAAAAAAATCCCTTAATGTTAAACAAAAACGTTGTGTGTTATTTAGAATAACTTGAAGATAATGTAAAAAATTTCTCTACTTCATAGACGAATTTAATTTCAGGGAAATTTCTTTTTAGTACAAATTTTTAAAGTGTACGAACACTTTTGTGAGCCACTGTATAGTTCAAATTATTTATCTAACTATGTAAGTTATAGGAAAAAAACGAAATATGACCGAATAACTCACTTTAATCTGAATAACGCTGATCGCAAGCTCACATTGCTCCACATCAACAAGTTGACACCATTAGGTTGGTTGGTTGGCAAACACTGAGACTTATACTACTACATGTAAAGGAGGCTTTTGACTCGAAAATCTGATACCAGTACTTCCGTCGAAAACAAACTTTCGTGTACTGCATTATCTTACCTATAATCTAGACATTTTCATGGAAAATGTTTTGATTAGTCAATAATTACGATGGTTTTACTAGAAACAAGAATGGTAATTTTTTTTATTAGGGGCTGTACATATATAACATTATTATTTTAGGGGAAAGGGGTTGTCTGAAAGATAGTATCGTAAGATATCTCTAGGGAGAGGGAGGGGGTTGCCTTTTGATATTGATATCATTTTTGACCCAATCAAAACTTTTTTTCTTTGTAACGTGGCTTTTTGTTGAAAAAAAAATAATGTTTTTTTTTTTTTTTTTTTTTTTTTTTTTTTTAATTCAGTTATCTATTTTTATGAAAATACAAAGCCATCATTAAAATCATTAAATTATAATAAAATTATCTAATTCTAAAATATGGTATACCCCAACGTTTTGACATTCCTATTCATCTTCATATGTGTATGCATATATAAACATGGATCGAGAAACCTTATGTGAAGTTTATTTAAAATGCAGCTTGTGTTTTCTAATAAATAAAAGCGAAAGAATGTTATCCACTTGTTCTGTTGATAAGAATTTTTAGGGCTCCCCCCCCCCTCATCCCACCTTCGTTCGAAAGGCAAGTTCAACAAGACTTAATTACTGTTAAATGCACTATGTAAGAAAAAGCTATTATAAAATAATGTACTTTAAATAGTAACATTTTTTTAAATTTTTCTTTGAATAAAGCAATATTTTATTAAATTATCTTCATTTGAATCAATAAAGTTTGCGAAAAATAAATTTAACCAGTTTTGTATATTATTCCAAACAAAAGAACTTAATCCTAAAAATAAAAATTTTTTACACTTTGATAACGATATCATTATCGGGGGGGGGGGGGAGTTGATGGATGATAACGTATGATATCTAAAGGAAGGAAGAGGATCCAAAATTAACAATTAGTACCTTACTGGTCGAATGGAATTTTTGTAAATTAATCGTGTTTCTATAATTTACTTGAAAGATGGTAAAGTGAGTGTAAAATATACGATCAGAGAACCATTATTTTTAGAGCTCCCGATTATACGTTTATACAAGTATACGTATAATACGTATTATACGAAATACGTATTTGCTATACGTATAATTCGGCATCGGCAGTTATACGTATTACACAAAACAGCATATACGGTACATCGTATATACGGATTTTACCCAAGCGGATAAACGTATAAACGTTTAAACGTTTTTCATTCAATGTATGAAATTTGATGTTTCACTATTTTTTTGCGGATTAGAGACATTGAGAAATATCCGGTAGAGTATCCCCATCGCGATTCTTTGTTCAAAGAACTACGATGTGTTAACTACTACTTGTTATGCAGGTACTTAAAAAAATCTGAATACTTCCTCAGTTTAGATTTTGGTTTTTTTTTTTTTTTTCAAAAAAAAAAAAAAAAAACTAAGTTATTTATTATAAAATGTCTTACATTAGTTGTGGGTAGAATCAAACTAATCTTTGGAAAATCTGCGACGCAGTACTTAGTTTTTTATATTTTCTTGTATCTTTAGAAGAAGAAAGTATTGGATTCGGGAATACTTTCGACGGGTTTATACGTTTTAAGGGGAAGAGGGTCCGAAAAACATGTTTTTACAAAATATCTGCCTGTCAGTTTATGAGTCTGTGACTTTGTCTGTCTGTATGTGACATGGATTTTGTGGGTTTTCTATCTCAAGATCTAATACACAGAATTAAGTAACATATATGGGGGGGACTAGGGCACTTGTAAAAATGGGGCATATGAGAACATTGCCATTTTTGACTATTTATCATATGTTTTTTATTTCAAAAAATTATCAAATATGGGAGCACCTATAGACATATGGAAAAATTTTTTGAAACTCTTCGACATTTTGTTTGTCCCCAGGAGCCAAAATACTGCTTACTGTACTTAAAAGTAAAATCTCCAGCTTGATAAAAGAATAATTTTATTTAATTATTCTTTTTTTTCTTTATTTAACGGATATGGATACTATGGATACTAATAAATATTTATGATATTTTTTATTTTTAAAATTGGGAAATGCTAATGATTTGTCATTTTAACTCTTGTGGGAATGTAGGACACTTATGAAGAGTCTAGTTGGGGCAGATCTGAATATGTCATTAAATTGCCCAATAATCATTCAGTGATTCTATTCCTTTTAGTTAACTTCGTGAAAATAATGTTAGCTCCATTATTTATATTTTTATAGAAATAGAAGACATTTCTATCATATAAAGTTGATTTTGTGTAATAGCAACTTCTACAAACACAATTGTCAGCAAATACATAAAAAGCAACAAGCTCTTTACGTTCAATTGTAATTTAAATAAATTTCATGTTTTCTAAATTACAATAAATGCTATACATTATTTTATATAACATTTTTCAATGCTATTTTTTATGCATCATTAATGTAAAAAATATTAAGTTTAACAACTTTGCAAATTTTTCTGTTGCAAACTTGTAGTATTATTTTATTTCCATTTCTAAAATAGCTATTTTATTTGGTGTTTTGAAAATAGTAATATATATTAAGAAAATAAAATTTTTAAACTTATAACTACCGTGAAATCTCCATTATTGACTCCCCCCTTTCTTTTAAAAGCAAAAGAAATTAAATTTGGAGGAAGCTTATAAATGTAAAACAATTTTTTATCCTTAATTTACAGGCAAATAAGGCAAATATAGGAATGAGAATATTTCGCCTTTTGGTAGTTTTCCCATAAATGTTATCCAAATGGCCCCTCCCTAAAATCTCCCTCAAACAAAAAGCCCTAAGCAAAATTTAAATTCTTTAATTATTTTTTCAAGTTTACTTCTTTATTTTTTTTGTTATATTGCAACAATATTTTATCAATTATCTAAGCCCCCCCCCCCAAATCTGCTTATTTTTATTTTATAATATTTTGCTTAAACACATAACTCAGAAACTAAATAAATATACATATATTTTTCTTTATGGTGAATTTAATAAATAATTCAACTAATGATTAAGGTAACATATGAAAAAGATAATAAAAACATGTCAAAAATTTTTTTCCTTGTGTTCACATGTTTTCCTTATGTGTTTACAACTGCTCTTTTGTTGGGGCACATATGAACATTTTTTTTTAATTCAATAAACTATTAAGAAAAGTAAGAAGAACTGTAAAGTTAATTTTTAAAAAATACCATGCGTAAAAAAAGTTCTGTTTACTATATAGAGTAGTTTTGCTTATAGAAATTAACCCAGGTATGACAAAAAGCTATGTTTATGTGAACTGTTCACATGCATCCTAGTCTCCCCTATATATTCATCAGTCCCTGGTAGAATTTGTTGCTGACTAGTTTTGTATGTAAATCGCTCAACAGGTGGCTCTACTTTGCTGTATTTTATTTACGGTTTCTGCAATAGCTCTATCTCTAGAATTAATGCACGGATTTTCATCAAATTACAAATTCAGTTAATGCTTGATATAAAGTGATTCTATGTATGTTTTGGTGAGAATGTCAAGATTAAAAAAAGAAAATATTATCTCCATGAAAAGAATAGCATTTACGCTCGGGTGCAATCTTGAGTGTAAAACAATAAGTGAATAAAGGATTTTTAAATAGTTAAAAAGAAAAAACTAAATTTAACAAGAATTCACAATAAATCAAATGAAACATTTATACTCTCATTCTTTCCTCAAAAAGTGTTTAATTTTGCTGGCTATTTACAATGGATACAATTTGTAAACATTACCTATACAAAATGTAAAATAACGGGGTATCTCAGCTCATTACCTTGAGATGAATAAAAAAATCTAAATAAATTCAAAGTACAATGTTGCAAAATACTTTTGCAATTCACGGTAATAACTCGCTATTTTGAAAATAGATATTTCACTGTTAGTGAAACGAGATTGGCTAATCAGGAATCTGATATTTTGTGAAATTTTTGCAAACTGTTTTAAAAAATATACGCTTTTCATTGCTTGATCTTGTATATATAAGACATACTATACGGATTCCTGTCGTAACGCCACCGATTTCCAAATTATTCTTCATTCAGTGACATAAGACTGATGAAGTCCAATATTTAAATTAGATACGATACGTGAAATATACGTATACATTAAATACTAGCTGTTCTGCCAGGCGTTGCCCGGGATCATCAAAAAATAGCAAGAATTGCGAAAAAACTTTAAAAATCATAAAAAAAACCTCGAAAATTTTTAAAAATGCTGCACGAATTTCGTCTAAACTTCGTTGAAAAGAGATGGGCTAGGAAATTGAAGTTGGATTATTTTTACTAACGTGCAAAAATCTTACAAATCGCAAAAAACATCAAAAATCTCATAAAAATATAAAACAAAATTCAAAAATTGTGTTTCAAACTTCGAATAAACTTTGAAGAAAAGAGATCAGAATTTAATAAATTCGGCCTAAAATTGAACCTCTAAAAAATCGAAGCGGATCGCGAAGAAACGTAAACATAGCTTTAAAAATGGCAAAATTTTCAAAAATCACGGAACTCAAAATTTACTTTACTTGGATAAATGTTTTGAATCTAATTAATTTGATAATGTAAAAAGCATTGAAATACGAAAAAAACTGCTAAAAAATCGCAATAAAAATCTTTAATCGCACAGGAGAAAATTTATCATATTAGCGGAGAAATTAAAAACCGAATTCCTTTTCCGTATCTGAAAAAAATTGCCATAAACTCAAAAAAAAAAAAAAAAAAAAAAAAAGCATACTGCATTAAAAATTGCTGTAGATCAAAATAAGAGAGCAAATCAATTACCGTAAAGGATAAAAGTTTGAAAACAAACTCTTTTTAGTCTAGAAATTTAAAATCGAATTCCTTTGAAAAATGTTAAAAAAAAAAAAAAAAGACTGAGAAAGCCTAAAAATTGCATTGAAAATTGTAATGAAAGTCGTAAAACGTTAAAAAATCCCTAGGGTAAAAATTCACTGTTATAATATAAAATATTGTAATCAAGAAATTAACCATATTAACCAAAAAGTTTGAAATCGAAATCGATTTCCGGATGTAAAAAAATCGCCACGGAACTTGAAGAATGGCTAAAAATTACATTGAAAATTGCATTAAAAATAGCTAAATATTTAAAAGTCAATGCTTAAAAAAATAATATAAAGGCAGGGCGGGGGGGGGGGGGGGCGGTTTATGATTGAAATCATTCATAAATTACAAAATGTAGGCATGGAACGTCAAAATCATATTAAGAGATAAAACATTGCATTCGAAACATAACTACATTAAACAAAATGTTTGATATCAAAATTGGTTTCTGAATGGCAGAAAATCGCCAAGTAACTTAAAAAAATGGCTAAAAATCGTATCGAAAACTATATTAAAAATCGCTGAATATTTAAAAGTCATGGCTGTAAAAATTTAATATTCAGTCGAAAATATTGTAATCGGAAATCGTTCATAATAAGGAAAAGTCAACACGGAACACCTAAAATCCCCCAAACTAACTAAAAATTACATTGAATATCGCATTAGAAATTGGCAAAATTCATAAAAGCGTGGAGAACAAATTGTACTATTTATGCTAAAAGTTAGAAACCGAAATTCTTTTACCGATGTCAACAACTGTCACAGAACTTGAAAAATCACTATAAAACAGATTAAAAATCAGTAAAATTCAAAAATCCGGACAAAATTTGCCATAGTAAGATAAACATTTATATTAAATTCCTGCGGACATAATTTACCATAATGGGACAAAACATTGAAATCTGAACTCTTTCATTAGTTAAAAAATATCGACACAAAACTTGTTAAACATTTTATGAAAATACACAAAAAATCTGAACCACTGATGTCAAAATTTACTACATTAAGCTACAATTTGTTTAAAAATTTCTTTTCCAATTGTGAAAAAATCGCCATGGACTCGAAAACATCTAAAAATTGTATTCAAAAATTCATTACAAATCGTTTCAAATTTAAAAATAGCGGGGGACAACATTTACATTAATAGAGTAAAATAGTGTAATCTGAATTATTTCTTAAATACGAATAAAAAAATCGGCGCAAAGTGTGAGAAATAATGAAAACATTGCTAAAAATTACATTAAAAAATCACTAAATTTCAAAATTCGTAAATGAAGTGTAAATGTTTGAAATTAATTTCCTTTTCGAAATTTCAAAAATTAGCCCTGAGATTCAAAAAAACAATACAAAACCATTGAAAAATTCATTAAAAATCGCTAAATGTAAATACATCCCGTGAATAAAAAAATATTCTAGTCGTGTAAAACGTAGCAACCATTCTTTTTTACATGAATTACAAAAAAATGACGCAAAACACAAGATATATCAAAAATCAAATATATATGAAATTTACTATATTAGGCTAAAAGTTTGAAACCAAAATAATTTTTTAATTGTTAAAACACCACTGTGGTGGGGATCGAAAAAAATAGTACTAAATCGCATTAAAAAGTTCATTAAAAACGCATTGAAAAATGCACTAAATATCGCTAGTTATTTTTTAAATCGCAGTAATCAGAATTTCATCAAACGGATAAAACATTCTAATCGGAAATCTGAACTATTTGATTATCCCGTTGACCAAGAAACTATCTGGGTCAAACCATAAGATTAAACTACAATAATGGCGGATCGTAAATTCCATATTCACTTGACATTAAACATGTTACATATGTTTGTTACATCATCAAGTGGTTTTTACTTCTATTTTTATATGTATTTGTATTAATGTTTTTCTAAATTATCTCTTCTTTCATTATTTAACATAAAAATTACATCTATTTGCATAATTTGGCTTGTTTCACGATTGATATAATTTGGCAAAATTGGTCGACAGGATAATCATGTAGTAAAAGGAAATCCTTTATAGATAATAAAAAATCGACACGGAACACAACAATTCTTGAAAAATCGCGTTAAAAATCTCTAAAATTAAATTAGATTAAAAGTTTGAAATCAATTTTTACTTCCGAATATCAAAAAATCACCATAAAACTCAAAATATTTCTAAAAATTGCATTGAAAAGTGCATTGAAAATCACTAATATTAAAAAATCACAGGGGTCAAAATTTACTCCAACAGGGTAAAACGTTGTAATCGGACATATCTCATGAATGACAAAAATCCGACATCAAACGCAAAAACTCTCGAAAAATCGCATTAAAATTAGCTGAAATTCATAAATCTTAACAGCTAAAATTTAATACATCAGCCTGAAAGTTTCAAGCAAAATTCCTTTTACTAATGTCGAATAATAGCGGCAAAATTTACATTAAATAATTCACTAAAAAACCAAACATCGTTGCACGAAATCCAAATAAATTATATTGAAAAGAGAACAAAATTCACTAATTTAGGTCGAAAGAATGAAACCGCTTTCCTTTTCGCTAATGTGGAAAAATCGCCTCGAAACCCACTAAAATTCGCATATGAATTAAATTTAAAAAACAGAAAATCGGCCTTCAATGTGTAAAATTTCATGCATAACTTCGTGCAGCGGTCTCTCCAGAGCATCGCCAATACTTTAAAAATTTTAACATGCGTTATAAACTACCTTAAAGTGTAAAACGGATCTCCTTATTACATTTCCTAATTTTGTTCGCGCCCCTCCTTTCACGCACCCTGAAATGTGTCACACTATTGTTTGTTTACATTTTTTATCATGTATTATAAACCATTTTAAAATTTAAAATAAATCACATTGTTATATTTCCAAATTTTAACAAAATCGCGTTTTGTTAGTTCCATTTTTCACCACCAGCTAGCGCACTCTATTCTTCAAAAACTTTATCAAAACGATACTCTGTTAAACAACCTATCAGGTGATATATTACTCGAGGGGGTAGCGGTCTTAAGCAAGAATTTAAGATATTTTATGAAATTGCTATTCGAAAATAGTGGTAACTAAATTTTTGACATTTTAGGTAAATTTCGCAAAAAAATACTACTTATTACATTCTCAACAGCTCAAGATTTTGATAGAACAACTATGAAAAAGAATAGATGCTAAACGCAAAAAATCTTGAAAAAGCGTTAAAAATCACATTGAAAATCGCATTAAAAATCGTTAAAATCTAAAATTCGTAACAAACACAAAATTTAGGGCTAAAAGTTTAAAACGGTTTTCTTTTTATTAAAAAAAAAAAAACGCAAAATGAGAAAAAACACTAAAAATCGCATTAAAAATTCGTTAAAAATTGAAAAATCGCTGTACAAATTCTGAATAAACTTTGCTGAAAAGAGAAAAAAAATTGCTATATTGGGTTAAAAGAATGAAACCGTATTTCTTTCACTAATAGTATAAAACTGCAAAAAGAACGTTAAAAATCACCTAAAAAATTATCAAAAAAATCTAATAAAATAATTGAAAATCGGGTTTCGAGGAACAAAACTACATGTATAAAAGTACCTCCCTTCCACGTTTTGTAACTCTACGTATAGCAGACTCTTCAGAACAGCGCTGACACACACACAAACTTGTCTCTTTATTATTATAGATTTAAAAAAATAGCGTTATATTAGTTCCATTTTCCACCACCAGGTAGAGCACTCTATTCTTCAAAAACTTTACCAAAACCATACTCTGTTAAATAACCTATCAAGTGATATATAACTCGAGGGGGTAGTGGTCTTAAGCAAGAATTTAAGATATTTTATGAAATTGCTATTCGAAAATAGTGGTACCTAAATTTTTGACATTTTAGGTAGATTTCACAAAAAATACTACTTATTGCATTCTCAACAGCTCAAGTTTTTGATGGAACAACTATGAAAAAAATAGATGCTAAACGCAAAAGCCTTTAAAAAACGTTAAAAATCGCATTGAAAATCGTTAAAATCTAAAAATCGTAACAAACACAAAATTTAGGGCACTAGGCTAAAAGTTTAAAACGATTTTCTTTTTACCAATCTCAAAAAATAGCCGCAAAATGAGAAAAAACACTAAAAATCGCATTAAAAATTCGTTAAAAATTCAAAAATCGCTGTACAAATTCCGAATAAACTTTGTTGAAAAGAGAAAAAAAATTGCTATTTTGGGTTAAAAGAATGAAACCGTATTCCTTTCACTAATGGGATAAAACCGCAAAAATAACGCTAAAAAAATTATTTAAAAAAATCTAAACAAAAAATCGAAAATCGGGCTTCGAGGTGCAAAACTACATGTAAAAAAGTACCTTCCCTCCAAATTTTGTAACTCTACGTGCAGCAGTCTCTTCAGAACAGCGCTCACAGACAAATATCCTTCTCTCTTTATTATTATAGATACGTATTCTAAAATATACGTTTAACTGTTACGCCTTATACGTATCCGGATACGTTTAAACGTATATTTTAAAGTATCCGTATAGCAGAAAAACGTATTATACGGATATACGTATATCGTTTAAATGTATAGCTGCTATATGTATCCTATCGCGAGCACTAATTATTTTACAGACATCTTTAACAGTGTGTTAAGAAGAACAAGGTCGATTAATCGTTCCATCCGGGTAGGAGCAACACACACTATAGGGGGTGTTAGTAGGAGGCGTAGGAGGCAAAGCATCAATGGTACTGTTTGCGTCACAACTCGAATGATGACCACTGAAGTAACCTGAAAGTATCATTTACCATCTAGCCTGAATAATTTATCCAAGACGGACGGAAGAGCGACCGAGGGAGGGGGTATTGCCGAAGGTTTAGAGACATACGGATGAGATTGAGAATTAACTTTAACTGTCTAAATGGTTTTTAATATTAGAATTCTCCAGAATTTGGGGGGGGGGGCAGAAAGAGAGTTACCGTACGAGAGACCTTTCATTAACGAAAATAGCAGTCTTGCCGTATCAGTTTTGAATTCATGAGGTGCCCGGGGGGAAACACCCATTCCCTAAGCAATGAAATGGCCCCCGCCGGAAAAATAGAGTTTTTGTGTTTTTACTGGTGAAAAAGGGCCATTCCCCCCGGAACTCTATAATGCCCTCCCCCCAAAGCTACTAAAGTCCCTCCCGAAAAAAAAATGTCTGAATTCGACGCTGCGCCGTATGGCGAAATAGCATTATTGTCAGTATGTTGAGTGAGATAGGTTCTAAAATTTTGATTTAAGATTTTCAGAGATTTTGAAATTTTCCCCCTTTTTAAGAATTAGATCAACAGGATTGTTAATTACTAAATTCCTGAGCTCATCAAGATTGTGGCCTGAGGTCGTTAAAATTTAAAAAACGTATGCGAAAAGAATTTTTGAATTTTAGCTATTTATGAGAATGGTAGAGGAAAGGGGACCGGTGTTTGTAGTTTTACCGATGGATTATGCATAAATCTAAGCCAACTGACTGTTTGGTATTTTGATATATTTTTCTAATAAGCGTGTATTTTTTTCTGCTTTTATGATAATTTTGCCTAAATTTTGAACAGGGGTTATTCGCGGGAGGTGGGTATTTATAGTCTCCAAAATTTCACCATCTGAGCACATCCGATACCATTTCGTTTTTTTTCTTAAACAGCCAACGTACTAGCCCCCGATCTTCAATATTGAGCGATGAGACTCGATGCATTAGTATTGCAAGAAACATTAACATGCATGGTGCTAGTGTGTTGCTGAATACGGAAAAAAAAGAAACGGTAAAGCGCATCTTGCTGCTCAGCTTGGAGTTTTCGAAAAATAAGAAATACCATATTTTGGTGCTTCTGTTTATTTTGCTTCATGGATTGACTTAACTTTGAACAGAAATTTTTAACTTTGTATTATTAGCTTTTTTCAATGAATTTTGAATTTTAAGTAATTTTTAGCTGGAAAATTTCTTATTTGTCATACCTAAAGAAAATATTTTTTAGACGTAAAATAAATTAATAAGACAAATATATAACACTAAAGAACTTTATTAAGAATTTATGCAAGTTAAAAATGTAATAAAAATACTTGCATACTAGATACTTTTACTTAAAAATTATTAAAATGTTACATACTCCTTTGTCTCGCACGTCCGGTATGAGGATCCAACTGAATGAAACAAAAAGAGCATACAAAGATGAACAAATCCTTTTAACATATATCACTTCTTTTTTTTCAATGGTATACAATATTATAATTCTAATTACATGACTTTGAATAACTGATTAATTAAACTAGTTTAAAATCCTAGAGTTTCACTTCTATGAATGCTATAATTCTTCAATAAATATTAAGGATTGGTTTGACATCATTCCGTTTATTAGATTGAAAGTTACCACTAGAAATACGACATTTATTCAGGCTTTCGAGAGCCGTGACGTGCTTGGGATCAGTTAGACATCCCCTTCCCCCTTATACAGACTCTCGAGACACATAAAAAGCATGAGAATCTTCAATAATACCTCGGAGACTTTGAAGACTACTTTGTTCGTCTCTCATAAATTACATGATTTATTTTCCTGAATTTAAAGATAATAATTAGATATTAATACTATTTAAAAAAAAAGTAATTAAAGACCTTTCTTTTTTTTTTTGCTGCATTATGTTATACGTAAAAATTATAATATACAATGTGTATTGTAAGTGTGTTGCTCCTTTGCGCTCCTTGGGCCCCAAAACAACTTGCCGGCATCATCCCCCCTTCTCTCCTCAGATTTTAACTCATTATGCAGCAAGAGGAAGAGCATCACTTGATAGGTTACCGTACACCGAGGGGAGAATACCATTTTTTCCCTTACTGAAATCTAATTATTTTACTGTATAAATATCGCGTTTTCAATGTGAAAAACCATTTTATGGTATAAATACTGTTTAAAATCGAAATAGCATAGATAATGCTTTTTTTTTTAATGCCTACTATACCATAGAAATACGTTACTCATACCGTAAAGAATAAAAACAGTAGAAGCACCATAAAATTTAGGTACATCAATTGAAATGCTACGAAAAGTTTTAGAATGTCATTTATCTTACTGAAAAATAATTATTTTACGGTATAAATACCGAGTTTTTACTGATAAACAATCATTTTACAGTGTAAATACCGTTTTTAATCGAAACAATACAAAATCTATTTTTTTACGCTTAATATAACTTAGAAATACGGTATTCATACCGTAAAGAGTGAAAATGGTAGATGTACCGTGAAATTTACGGTACATCTAATGGAATTAAAAAAAAAAAATTTACAGTGTATCTTTATTTTTATTTTTAAAGGTCTGAAAGAAGTAGATTAAAAAAAAAAATAGATATTTAAAATAGAAACAGAAAAACATATGACTTAAATGCACATTATAAAGAAGAAATGGATATATGACTAAACTTTGAAGACGCTTTTTACGTGCACGGACTTAACTGTTATTAAAAAAAGATGTAGTTTGAAAATGCGAAAGTGTTCGAACACTCATAGAAATATTTCCAGTAAAACAAATGATCATTTACAAAAATCATTATAAATGATAAATCGAGAGGTTATTCCAAAAATATTTTTAATAAGATAAAATTCGTATAATTAGAAAAGCATTTTGTGTCGCTCATGAATTAATTACATTTCATGTTATCTACTAATATACATAAAATACAAACGAAAATTTCGTGTTTTTCTCCTACTTCTACAATTTTACTGAAGGGATGAAGTAACTTATTTGCAGTAACTTCTTTGAAGTAACGTATATTGTTAGATAGATATTATTTCAAGGAAGGTTTTTATATATAGTACATTTTTCTGTATATATTAGTTATAAATTTATGACGGAAAGTTCTTTTATTTTGGATAAAAGTGTTACCATTTGGCATGTGTTTTTCATTTGGCGCTGCATATTAATCTACCTTTGTTAAAGAATTGAAATGTTTATATTGATTAGAAATGCAAAAAATACAAACATCCATAAAAATAAAATTAAAAAACTACTACTGATTTTATTTATAAAAAAGAAAAAAAAATCAATTAGAAATAATGTAAAATAAAACTATTTAATTTAAATATAGGGGCATTGTTTATACGGCTTAAAAGAAATATTCGTAGTGAAAGTCAATCCATTGAATCAAAATTTGGCAGTTTATCACTTTTTTGTCTATATCTCAAAAATAACAATAATAATAATAACTGAAATTAAAAGCTAGTCGTTGGAGGCCACCGTAACACTTACCCATCATGGATATACATAACATAATATATGAAAACATAACATATGTAAACAATTTATAAAATGAATTACAAATCCAAAACAAAATATAAACATATAATTAAGTATTTTTAACATATAATTATGCTCTATTAATGAATTTCTCACGAACCAATCGTATGAAACGCCAAACAATTCAAGTAGCACTGAATTGCATAAAAGAAACATCCTTATAACTCCAAAAATATTAATCATATTATCTAACGGTTTCTTGCATCGAATTAAATGTCTTATTTACAATTGAAATATATCTTTGAATTGAAATTTGAATGAAATACAGGGTCATGAAAAATCAAAGAATGTGGAAAATAGGATTAGAAATATCTCGACAACTAATAATCCGATCGACTTTGTATTATGCGCAAAATTTGTGTTATTTTATTGCCTTTTACGTCCACTTCTTAAAATAAAAAAATTCGAAAATTTTTATATACCTTTCATCAGAACGAATTTTTCGAGAGTCCGGAAAAAATAGTTCCGGATAATCGAGGTTACAGATATTAAATAGGCTTCGTTCCATTCTTACATACTAAGCACATACAAAATTTCAAGTCTCTATCTCAATTTTTTCGGGAGATAGAGCGATTACAGACAGACAGACAGACAGACAGACACACAGACGGACGGACGGCAACATTTTTTTTCTAAAAATATGTTTTTCAGAATCTCCAGTGTCCAAAACGTGTATATCCGTCAAAAATTTTTTTTCGATTTTCAAAACGATTGCAAGACTTACCCTATACTACGTATGATGGGTAAGTAATGATGCCATTTTTTAAACAGATTTTTTTAAGTATGACAAAGTTACTTACAAGAGATGCTGATTGCATTTTTAAAAATTACTTACATCATTGAATAGAATTGTGGCGTATTCATAACACAATGACACATGTATTTTCGTTTTGTTTTGTTTTCGGTCTCAAAGATTTGTTATTTCTAAATGTTTATCAGCTGTGCAACCGTATAAAAAACTTTTTTTCGCCGAAAAAACTTTTTTTCGATTTTCGATGATGACGGGTGCGGAAAAGTGGCTTCTGATGGCACTCAGTTCACTCCTCCTACCCATAGAATGTTCTATTAAAAATGTATACCTTTTTACGCTACAAAGTCCTTTTTAGAAATGAACTTTAGTATCTTTTTTCTTGCTCGCAGTTTTGCATCTCTTCCTTTACTCCTGCCTTCCTTTGATGCAACTTCTGTCGCAATTTTAATGACTCTTTCCATAGCCTCGGAGTGACTTAGAAAAGAGACTAAGGATTCATCCAACATGGAATCTCAAATTTCTCCAATTTCTTCTAGTGAAAAAGTTTTTGTTATAGGAAATTCGCTGATTTCGGCGGCGACCAGTCGATACACTCAACGTGCTTTAAAGTTCAGCTTTGGAGCTTGAAGCTCTCGCACTATGTTGTTATTTATTTATTTTTTTTTTTTTATTGCGACATATTTTTATTCTTTCACATGCCATTCTTCTAATATATTGTCTATCGTCAGTTGCCATTGCCACCAGTAAATTCTCAGGATGACCATAATATCCATTTGTTTGGATCACTGGATGCAGTGCCCTCTTTAGATCATCTGGTAAAAACGTTAAGAGTTTAACAATCTGCCACGTATGTCTAGGTCCGACCGCGTTTTGCTTATAGAATATCAAAAGGCGCATAAACTCGTATCATGTACTAATCGAGATAAATTTTAACGCTTTATCAGGATTTGAACAACTAACGTACTAACGTAAAATTCTGCAAGCAGTTGTGATCTATCTCTATTTCTCAATTGGCCTTGGTTTCTGTTTTCCAGTTCTCGAAAACATACTCCGTTTGAAATCGCTGCACAAATTCGAAATTAGTACTTTTGATCGGTATTTATATCTTCAATATTGTTCATATCTGATGTCCATAAAACAGCAATAGGGACATGTAGATTTTCGCACCCCGTTAGTCTAGCACCGACTGGACATGCAAAGGTCTTCGGTCCCGTTGTGCCACCATCAAGTTTAGAGAATAGATGTCGGAGTGGGAGTTCGTTCGTATGAAAAATACATATCAAAAGTTGCAGTTCTCTTCCTAGATTTTTTTTTCAAGACAGGCAATGACACCATCGTGTTGTCCTGTATTAACAGTGGTGCCATCACACCCGAGTGCTGTCAGTTCAAAACAGTCTAACTTGCACTGCCTTAGAAGATTTATATTTCTTTGCTATTTCTTTTCCATGACCGGAACGAGGTGTGAAGTGACCAAGTATTCCGAATCAGGTTCAGACAGCATGATGATGTGTTCTTCGCGTTTTTATGGACAATGCCGCTTGTTCCTTTTTTTCTATAAAGATAGTTTTATTCTTTCTACCATAAAAATATGCTTTTAATTTAGGAACTTCTTCTTTAAGAACTTCTTCCACCTGTATCTTTTATCTAAGTTTTTGTTTCTCTCTTCTGACTTTGTTTTTATAGATGACGTGTTTCTTATCCTCTGCTGTCACTACTCCCGCACGTTGAAGCAACCAGTAGTAGTGAAGCATGATATCAAGATCAGTTGGCAATTGCAATTCTTTCAATATGCATGGTGTCCCAAAAAAGCTAATTTTAATACTTTCGAGTGTCTTTACATTGTCATGGTCCTCCATACTAGCCATTTCTAAGCTCGTCGTAATAAAACGCACACAAAACACTATAATGGGGTATTAAACGATCCAAAAATCGCTGTATCTCACTTTGAAAAGGTTTCGCGTTTACACTGAACAAATGTAGTAGGGAAACGGAGCATGAAAAAATGATAAAAATGTTTCATCAGAATTTCTATCCCTCTTCTATTTTGTCATTCACTCTTTCAGCACTACGACGACTCATTGAGCTCGCTTAGAGTCCTGCTTCACTCCTTCTCACTTTTCAGATTTGTTTTTTAAGTATACTGCTGTCCATTGCCCCAAAATATGACTTTTGACGCAAAGAAAAAAAATAAAGAAGACCAATGGACATAAATAAGAGAGAAACTAATGAACGATTCAAACAAATACAAGTTTTTCTTGTTATATGCGATAAAGCTATAAAAATCGGCTAATTTAAAATACGCATAGCAATTAAATATTGCATAATCAGTACATATTTAAACATTTGGTACATTAAATATGCTTTTTAAAGTAAATGTAGCCAAAATAAACTTAATTTGACATTTTAAAAGTTTTTGCTAAAAAAGTTCAAAAATCAGCATTTTTGCAAAACTTCAAGCCATTTGCGGCAGTGTAAGGAATTGTTCAAAAAATCTTAAATATTTTGTGTGAACGGGGTACCACCAGTGGCCACTTTTCAGCACCCGCCATCATCGAAAATCGAAAAAAAGTTTTTTTCGGCCCACCCTACTGTATATTATGCTGTTGTTGATTAAATAATTATAACTGCTATAATAATTGGGAAAATAAGAACAAAGAGAAAAAACTGTTAGTAATTTTATTTAATATACAATTAAAAATATTTAATATACAATTAAAAAAATACGAGAACTTACGATTATTCATATGAATATTTATGGGATACGCATCGGGATACCTAATTATCGCAAAAATGGCGTTTTTCATCTGACATGGTAATCTGCATATTATTGTTAATTTATTATAAATAGTTTATCTTATTTATTTATTTTTTATACATAACAAATATAACGTTTATAATATAAAAATATCTTATATATTAAATCTGTAGGCTACTTCTTTAAGATCAACAAATTTAGGTCTCTGCGCATGCGTGAAGTTGAACTTATTAGCCATTCCAGTTAGATGAAATTTGAAGCAAGTCTGGTTAGCTCAATGTTTTAAGGCACGGATTTATAGCTCTAAGCTTTTGTAGAGGACGAGGATTCGATCCCAATGCTCGGCAAAAAAAAAATATATATTTTTTAATAATGATAAATTTTACGACGAGGGGAAGTTATATGATTTTTATTCTTTTATTATTATTATTATTTTGATATTTTATAATTAAATAAAACTTAACACTCAACAATTATTTTTTAAGTAACAATTTTATTTTTAAAATATTTCAAGTAATTAAAACATAGTAATTATTAGGTATAAACAGCCAATTTTCAATTCAGCGCTGTAGAGAAGATACATTTGTAAGAATAAAATTATTGAAAATCTTTACAAATTGCATTCTTAAAAAAATAAAAATAAATATACAATAAATACAACATACACAAATACAAATTGTAAAAATGTCGTAAAATTTAATTTAACATCTAGCAATATTAAAAAAAATGTATTCTAATTTTCTAAAAATGTAAATATTTAAACTTTGTCGGTAGGTAGTAGCAGCAATTTTCCACTTTCCTGTCATGTGCGTGGGAGCTCCCACGCTAAAAATTATTTTTTAGTAGAAAAAGTAATCCATTTGTAAACAGCAATTTATCATATATATAATCATGTATATAATTTATTTATATTATCACGTATTTATATACGTGAGTTATATAAATAAATAAATAAATGTTATACATCATTTAGATCATATATTAAATGATTTTTAACTAAATCCCCGAGTGCCGTTATAAAGTAATATCTGAATCTTTAAAACTGGGAAGTACGCTAAAATATTTTAGAGATAGTTTAACAGTTTTAACTTAAAATATTTAAGTTTGGCGTTAAGGATTGGCGTTATTACCCTGTTATAGTTATTGCGCTGTGCATTTTAAATTACTAATTATCTCGAGAAGATATCCAAAATCTTCAACAACATTTTGAAAGTCCATGAAATGTACTACAAATTCATGTAATTAACAAAGTATTTCCGGATTAAAAAAATAGTCTTCACATCACAAAACGTATCTCGCAATTTTTAGATCAAGCGTTAATTTTAGTTGCTTGTAAAAACAATAAGACCTAAAAATAAAACAAATTAACTTGAAGCTGTTTTTTGCGATTTATATGACTCAAAACCCTTCTGTGCAATTACATATTACTGATACAATTTTTTTGGAAGATTAGACATAAATTTAAATTTTGAGATGAAAATCTGAATCGTTGGGAGTGGTAAAGTAGAGTAACCTTAATGGGTGTGAGGAGGTTCAAATTTCAAATGAGTATAAAAAACCGAAAAATTGGTCGTTTCGTTTGCGGTTTTCACTAAAATTATTCTTTATGTCAGTATTTCCTTGAAAATAAAATTTAAAGTTAAATTTCAAAAAATTCCTTAGAGGCCGCTTTGAACTTTAGAGTAACCAACAACTATTTTTAACAGTTATTTTTTGTATCTAATTAAATTAAACGGAATTTTTTGAAATTTATCTTTAAAATTTATTTTCAAGGAAATATTGA
This sequence comes from Maratus speculifer, assembly GCA_964019185.1. Lineage (NCBI taxonomy): Eukaryota > Metazoa > Arthropoda > Arachnida > Araneae > Salticidae > Maratus > Maratus speculifer. Next base: position 121,354,501 of record OZ025303.1, on the reverse strand, counting down.
CATAATGAACAGTTTTAGCGAAAACCGACCAATTTTTCCGTTTTTTATAATCATTTGAAATTTAAACGTCCCCACCCACATTTAACACAGCTCAGTTTGCGCAACTTAACCACTCCTAACGATTCAGATTTTCATCTCAAAATGTAAGTTTATGTATAAGCTTCTAAAAAAATTATGAGATGCAAAATATAACAGTAAAAAATAGTTGTACGTTACTCTAAAGTCTAATGCGCCCTCTATCGGCATTTTTGGAATTTCATATTTATAATTTATTTTCAAGACAATACTGACATAAAGAATAATTTTAGCGAAAATTGCAAGTCAATTGACCAATTTTCCGTTTTTTTATAATCATTTGAAATTAGAGCCTACACTCACAGTTCAGTTTGCGCTATTTAACCACTCCCAACGATTTAGATTTTGAATTCAAAATTTCAGTTATGTCTAAGCTTCTAAAAAAATTTAATGAGATGCAAAAAATAACAGTAAAAAATAATTGTTCGTTACTTCAAAATCTAAAGCGCCCTCTATCGGCATTTTTTAAAATTTATCTTTATAATTTATTTTCAAGACAATACTGACATAAAGAATAGTTTTAGTGAAAACCGCAAACGAATCGACCAATTTTTCTGTTTTTTATAATCATTTGAATTTTTGGACCCTAAACTTTAATGGCGCCTATCTCCTTCGGAAGACGTTTGGGACCCTTAGTTTCTTATTTAATATTGTTTGTCTTGATGTGTACTATCACCCCTTAAAAATTGTACCATGAATTTAGAAACACCCTGTATATATATATATATATACAAAAAATTTTTCAGAAATTCTAATTTTGGAGCGACCGCAATAGGTAGTATTTCATAGAAATCTACATAATAAATTTACATCGGGAAACGTCTAACTGTACGTTTTTATGTCTAACTGTATGTCTTTACGTGTAGCTGTAACAACTGAATATAAAAGCAACAAAATTTGAAAGTATAGTTTTAGTTTGTAACATATGTAGATATTTGTAACATATTTTGTAACATAAATTAAATAATCGATTCTACCGACGATTGGCATGAATTGATTGGCATGGTTTGGCGCATAATGAACTTTAAAATAGAGGGTTAAATTGATCCAACGTCTTCCATAACTTAGTTTGCAGAAAATTGGCGTAATTTGGAACAAATTTTTTTTGGATACATTTTGTTACTTTTCCGCTATACCAACACCATGCCAAAATGTATATTAAGGGTGTGTTCGAAAAAATATTTTTCCATCCTGAACAGATATTTTTAGATTCATTTCTAAAATTAAAAATATGAAACTTTTTGAGGTAGTATTTGAAGAAATGTACAGGATGTATCTAAACTCTTGGGCAAAACTTTAAGGGATGATAGTACACATGAAGACAAATACCGTAATTTCAGGTGTATAAGCCGCAGATTAAACAATTGTTTTTGGACCCAGAAATCTTATTTAGTGATTGAAGACAAATATTTACGGCGATCTAACTAGTTATATTTGTTTCTTAAAAAATTCTGGGTCGAAAAAGAATTGTTTGATCTGCGGCTTATACACCCGATAATATTAAATGGGAAACTAAGGCTCCCAAACGTCTTCCGAAGGAGATAGTCGCCATTAAAGTTTAGGGAACAAAATTTCAAATTATTATAAAAGACGGAGAAATTGGTCGACTGGATTTCCGGTTTTCACTAAAATTATTTTTTATGTTAGTATATTCTTGAAAATAAATTACAAAGATAAATTTGCAAAAAATGTCGATAGAATGCGCTATAGACTTTGGAGTAACGAACAACTATTTTTTACCGTTATTTTTTGCATCTCATTAAATGTTTTCGGAAGCTTAGACTTAAACTTACATTTTGAGCTTAAAATCTGAAGAATTGGAAGTGGTTAAGTAGCTCAAATTGAACGGTATTCAAGGGGTGAGGGAAGGTTCAAATTTCAAATTATTATAAAAAACCGAAAAATTGGTTGATTAGTTTACGGTTTTCGCTAAAACTTTTCTTTATGTCAGTATTTCCTTGACAATAAATTTTAAAGATAAATTTCAAAAAATTCCATTAGAGGGCGCCATAAACTTTCGATTAGCCAGCAACTATATTTCACCGTTTTTTTTGTATCTAATTAAATGCTTGCAAAAGTTTAGACTTAAATTTTGAGCTCAAATTCTCAATCAATGGACAGGTGTTTAAGAAGCGCAAAATGAATCGTGTTCAGGAGTTAAAATTTAACCCTCTCTACCCCTCCCTCGAACACAGATCAATTTTGCACTTCTTAACCCCTCCCAACGATTCAGAATTTGAGCTCAAAATTTAAGTCTAAGCAATTACAAGCATTTAATTGGATTCAATAAATAAAAGTTAAAAATAGTTGATTACTCTAAAGTTTAAGGCACCCTCTAACGGATTTTTCTTTTAATTTGTCTTTAATATTTATTTTTAAAGAAATACTGGCATAAAGAATAGTTTTAGCGAAAACCGGAAACGAATCGACCAATTTTTCCGTTTTTTATAATCATTTGAAAATTCAACCTTCCCTCCCCCCTTGATCACAGATCAGTTTGCGTTACTTAACAGCTCCCAACTATTAAAATTTTGAGATCAAAATTTAAGTTTAAGTCTAAGCTTCCGAAAATATTTAATGAGATGCAAAAGGTAACTGTAAAAAATAGTTGTTCGTTACGCCAAAGTCTAAAAGCGCCCTTTATCGACATTTTTTGAAATTTATCTTTATAATTTATTTTCAAGTAAATGCTAACATAAAGAGTAGTTTTAGTGAAAACCGCAAATGAATCGACCAATTTTTCCATTTTTTATAATTATTTGAATTTTGAACCTTTCCTCCCCTCTTCAATACAGTTCAGTTTGCGCTACTTAACCACACCCAACTATTCAGATTTTTGGCTCAAAATTTAAGTCTAAGCTTCCGAAAACATTTAATGAGATGTAAAAAATAAAATAAGCTTTTTAAAAAAAGAATATCAACCGACTTCAAAAAAGCGCTAAAAAGAATTAAATAATTCTTTAAAATTCTCTAATGACAAAACGTTATTGAAAAATCAGACATCGAATATCAGGTGCCGGTATAAAAACTGTTAAAATTAATTTATATAATTTAATATCCACCAAACATGGATTTTAGAGAGAATATTTTTTACAAGAGATGAATTGGCATGTTTATGATTTAATTTATGAATATATACATATAAAATAATTAATTACTTTTTGAAGTCGGTGCCAAACAATCACAATCGACAATGATCATCACCATTTTAGTTATGGTACTAGGGGCAATATATTCATAATTCGTATTATATTTAAGATAGTTTGGCACCAACTTCAAAAAGTAATTCATTATTTTATATGTATATGGGTGATTCTACGATAAGAGGTTAAAAAACATAGAGAATTCGGCCAAAAAGAAAAGTTTCAGTTTGATCAAACACCTTTAAATTATGATTTTTGTCCCGTTTATTCACTTTTTCATATAAGAATAAGTCACTTTATACATATTTTATAACTTTTTGTGGTCGGTGACTCGCTCCCCTGGCAGTTATCTTGCCAGGGGAAATACGGCAGGGGAGAGACATTTTCATGTAAATTCAAAATTTTTAACTGAACTGAATTAGTTTTTGGGTTAATTGTGGGCAGTAAATGCAATTGAATTAAATGAATATTATAAGTTTTATGAGTTACCAGGGGAGATACACGATCACCGTGCGAAACCACTACACCGCACGGTCGCGTCGCAACAACTAAAAATGGCGACGCTTAAATGGCTTGCGCGTTTAGTATTGCTAACTTCAAGCCAATAGATGTCTTTAAGCGCTACTTCCGTTATAGCCATCCTTGAATTTGTATTTGTTTCAGCGGAACGAAATTTCACAGGGTCGATACATAAAAAAAGTGGAACAAAAGTTAATTTTAAAAATTACTTGAAATTAACAAAATTATTTTATTTTTTATTTTATAATGCGTAAGTATAATTACTTAAATTCTAATTAAACATACTTTAGCTAAGCATCTAATGGAAAAAATATATGTATTGTTTGAAAGTTAAATTGAAACCGACAAGGGGACATGCCAGGTGAGAGACTTTTTTAGACTTTGTAAGAAATTTCAGAAGAATGTGTTTTAATTAGGCATTCAATCGCGATGTTATTTAATAAAGTGTATTAAGATGATGCGATTCATTGCAAAAAATAGCAACATATAGAATAAAAAATCTGTTTTAAACGGATTGCCGTACAAATTACCTCTTATCGTAGAATACCCATATATTCATATATTAAATCATAAATATGCAAATTCATCTCTTGTAAAAAATATTCTCTCTAAAATCCATGTTTGGTGGATATTAAATTATATAAATTAAATTTAACCGTTTTTATGCCGGCACCTGATATTCGATGTCTGATTTTTCAATAACGTTTTGTCATTAGAGAATCTTAAAGAATTATTTAATTCTTTTTAGCGCTTTTTTGAAGTCGGTTGATATTCTTTTTTATAAAAGCTTATTTTATTTCCTACTCTTTAGTTATTCATACTGTAATACTCATTTATCTGTACTGATATGTGATGTCTCTTTGCAATGCACTGACTAATTGATGTACTTTGCGGACTTTGAAGTATTGAATTTGCTGGTCAAGTTGCAATTTCATTTTCAGCTATTTAAAAGCAACTTACAATGTCGGTTAGTATCGTTGTGGATCTTTAGGTTTTTTGGATATGGTATCTTGTTTAGATAAGATTTTACTCTTCGAAAAGTTGTCGCATTCATCAAACTATAAGATCCACGTCGATATTTAAGGACCTCGGAAATGGGTATCGACAGACATGGAATTCCAAACTTCTAAAACTTGACGATAGTCGCCTAACGAGTAAAATTATACGAGTGCAAGGACAACTTACATACATCTGACTTGTGTGCTCGACATGAAAGCCTGCTTATAAGTCATCGTGAATATATGCTTTTAAAAATTTAAAAAAATTGCTGCATCGTCACTCCACTGCCTGTACGGAAAACGATTACTTCACTCTTTTATGGAGCATTCTCATTGGTAAAAATAGAGATATTCTTTAAAAGCAGGGCAATGACGATACAACAAAAGTTTCAAATTTTTAAAAGTGTACAGGGACGAAATAGCGCAAGGAAATTTTTATAACACGAAAGGAAGTACGGCCAGGAGCTCCACGCAAAAAGCGTGTGCAATGGAACCAGCAGGATTCGAACGCACAGCCTCCTACGCTCGTAAAGTGCGCGCAAAGCGGCGTGCTGTCTTGACCATTGAGCGACGCGACGGAGGCCCCAAGAGCAAGAAATTAACTAGCTTCACTTTAATGGCAAACTCAGCAAAATGTTTTCCCATTTTCTTTTGTTTAGATTCGTCTCAACCTATCAAATATCCCCGTATATTACAACTTTGTTGTTGTTGTTGTATTGACCAAGATATTGGCCCGGTGAGCAGCTTACAACTTTGATATCGAGGAATTCTGTCAGAAGAAAATCTCAAAGCATCTCGATATTTAACTCGATAACTGAATCTGAATCTCAAGACAGTATCGATACACATAGCAATGTACTTTAATTTCTTCAGACCTGAGCATAAAGTACTGTGCAGGCCCTCCGTGGCCGAGTGGTAAAGACACCGCTCCGCTAATCTGGAGGTTGGGGATTCGAATACCGCTGGCTCCATTGCACACACACTTCGTGTGGACCTCCTGGTTGTATTTCTCATGTGATGTAATTTTCCCTGTGCTACTTCGTCCTTGTATATTGACGATGACTTATAAGCAGACTTTCATGTCGAGCACACAAGTCAGATGTATTTGTTCAAATGATTTAAATGATAACTCTGCAAATATATATTTATTGCTTTTGCATAATCGAAATGACACGATAGATGACAGAAAGAATCATTTTTATGAAATCAGTACTTTAGGGGAATGGTAATTTATGTTTACAAATACGGATATAAAAGTACTAATCCTCTTAAAACATCAGTTTAACTATCTATAATATAAATTTACGCAATAAAAAAATTAAGGTCTTTGAACAAGTAAATGATCAGCAAATTCTCAAAACTTTTTTTATTGTAAAGTATTTAAGTTAAATAATCATAAATATTTCTTACTTTCTAGGCCACAATATCTTGATGGTATTTTCGAAACTCGGATCAAAATAATATTTATTTTATGAGGTCATATTCATCAGTGCGGGCATTTATTGATTTTGTTTTAAAGCAAAAAACATTCAGATGTATAAAGTCACAAAGCAAAAAATTCGAACAGTTTAGTTTTAATGAGGAAAAGAATGGAGGTACACATTTTTGTACCTCAGGTCTGAAGAGGTAAATTTCTTTGTGCACCCGGCATAAAAAGTACCCTGATACACAGGCACTTGTGCTTAAAGGTGGATTTTTAGCTTTTTGATACCTATTTCCGATGTTGGCAAGCATCGATGGAGGCCTTCCGTTTTAGCGTATACAAGAATTGATCTAGTTAAGATTTCGCACTTTGCAAAGGACTCGCATCTCTGCAACAGTGGCTACGATCCATACATATGTATACTTTTTCCCACTATTTAGATTGACTAATTAAAAGCCTGCATTTTTTCAAACAATTCACTGTTTAAGCAAATAGCGAAAAGTTCGTAGAAATGTAAACTTCTAATTGGCCATTCTGATTTTGCTAACGGCGAAAGAGAACTTGGCTGCGATCTGCGAAGAAAAAACTGCGCCCGGGCCAAAGTATCAATTTGGCACCCCCTCGCCCAACTTTTTTTTGTAACAACCCAAAAGTGACGTTCGTACTATAAATTTGCCCTCTCCCTAAATTTCTGCGCCTGGGGCGACAGAAATTTAGGCGCCCCCTTTCCCACAGCGGCGTTGGATGCGATCCGGAAGATTTTGCGCTATTAACGAACCCAGATTGACCAATTAGAAGCCTGCATTGTTTGCGAAATTGTCGCTGCTTAAAGTAAGTATTATTTATCTTATTCGTCAATCAAATTTCGCAATAGCGCAAAATCTGCCTGAATCCAGTCCAGTCAAAATCTCGCAAGATCATATACCTGCGTAAGAATAACAGAATGAAAAACGAACGCTTCTAACTGAACAACTGCTTCTAAAAGAATCTGAATTTTAATTTTTATTTTTAAAAAGTTCTAATTAACAGATGGTTGAAGCATTTTCACTGGTCAAAATAGAGATCTACACAAACGGTAGAGTCATTTTGCAGCTACAGCTGAAGATTTCTAATAGTGGAAATTTTCACATTGATCAGTCTTATTTCACTAACAGTGCAGAACCCACGGAGAAAGAAGCAGGAGGGAAAAGTAGTGTTAAAATTTTGCCATGCGGATTTTTTGACGATAGACGGCCAAACCTCTGCTAGCAGGCCGTCGATCAATGCTTCTGCAATGCTTTTCAATGGGAAAAATGGTCAATTAAAAAAAAAAAAAAATTACGGAAAATCTGAATTTTTAGAAAGTTGTAGAAATGAAAATCTGGTTAATTCAAGTTTTCTTCACAACATACATATTTTTTTATAGGTATTTGGCGCTTCATTTTTGTTTTTAAGCCATTTAAAATACGAGATCATTCTGACAAAAATCAAAGGGATTAATTTAAAAACATTGAATCTCGCAGATTAAAATGACTGTTGGAAGTTAGTTGAATATCGCAAAGAAACAGACTTATGATTTTTAGAAATTAAGTATTAATCAAATATTTTGGAGTAAATTTTAATTTCGCGTATAGTTTTTATAACCTTACACCATTTTAATAATCCATAACTTTGGATATTTATGCAATTAATGCATGTAGAATTAAAGCTAATTTTATTTTAATTATCTGGAGCAACTGCCTATTCATATTATGGATGCCTTGTGTGTCACCCCCACTCTGCCCCCCCAGGAGAGGGCACATTTTTAATTCCTTTACAACACCAGTCATGTGACACATTATTTCAAAGGTCTGCAACTGCTTATTCATATTATGGATGTCTTGTGTGTCACCCCCCATTCTGCCCCCCTCTAGGGAAGGGCACATTTTTAATTTCTTTACAACACCAGTCGTGTGACACATCACTTCACAGGTCTGCAAATGCTTATTCATATTATGGATGTCTTGTGTGTCACCCCCCACTCTTCCCCCCAGGGGGGGCACATTTTTAATTTCTTTACAACACCAGTCGTGTGACGCATCATTTCAAAGGTCTGCAACTGCTTATTCATATTATACATATCTTGTGTGTCACCCCCCAGGGGGACACATTAAAGCTATTATATAGCTTTTATCGCGGACCATTTTAATAATCCGTAACTTTAGATATTTATGCAATTAATGCATGTAGAATTAAAGCTAATTTTTATTTTAATTATCTGGAGCAACTGCTTATTCATATTATGGATGTCTTCTGTGTTACCCCCACTCTGCCCCCCCCTAGGGGTTCACATTTTTAATTTCTTTACAAAACCAGTCGTGTGACACATTTCAAAGGTCTGCAACAGCTTATTCATATTATGGATGTCTTGTGTGTTACCCCCACTCTGCCCCCCCATAGGGGTTCACATTTTTAATTTCTTTACAAAACCAGTCGTGTGACACATTTCAAAGGTCTGCAACAGCTTATTCATATTATGGATGTCTTGTGTGTCCCCCCCCACTCTGCCCCCCCAGGGGAGGGCACATTTTTAATTTCTTTACAACACCAGTCGTGTGACACATCATTTCACAGGTCTGCAACTGCTTATTCATATTATGGATGTCTTGTGGGTCACCCCCCACTCTGCCCCCCGGGGAGGCACATTTTTAATTTCTTTACAACACCAGTCGTGTGACACATCATTTCACAGGTCTGCAACTGCTTATTCATATTATGGATGTCTTGTGGGTCACCCCCACTCTGCCCCCCAGGGGGGGGCACATTTTTAATTGCTTTACAACACCAGTCGTGTGACACATCATTTCACAGGTCTGCAACTGCTTATTCATATTATGGATGTCTTGTGTGTCACCCCCCCACTCTGCCCCCCAGGGAGGGCACATTTTTAATTTCTTTACAACACCAGTCGTGTGACACATCATTTCACAGGTCTGCAACTGCTTATTCATATTATGGATATATTGTGGGTCACCCCCCACTCTGCCCCCAGGGGGGGGCACATTTTTAATTGCTTTACAACACCAGTCGTGTGACACATCATTTCACAGGTCTGCAACTGCTTATTCATATTATGGATGTCTTGTGTGTCACCCCCACTCTGCCCCCCAGGGGGGCACATTTTTAATTGCTTTACAACACTAGTCGTGTGACACATCATTTCCAAGGTCTGCAACTGCTTATTCATATTATGGATGTCTTGTGTGTCACCCCCACTCTGCGCCCCGTAGGGGGGCACATTTTTAATTTCTTTAGAACACCAGTCGTGTGACACATCATTTCAAATGTCTGCAACTGCTTATTCATATTATGGATGTCTTGTGTGTCACCCCCCAGGGGACACATTTAAGCTATTATATAGCTTTTATCGCGGGCTTTGAGCGCGGCGACCGTATCTAAATTCCGTAATAAAGAAAAAACCCTAACACTCCGACTAACGTCGTTTCATTTCGGCAGACTTCTCATTTATTCAATAAAAGAAAAAAATTGTTTTCTTATCGGTCATCACGCTCAAAAAGTGTAACTTGAATTAATATCAAAGAAAAAGAAAAAACTTAAATTAATATCAAAGACAAAAAAAAAATAACTGCATAAATAAAAAATAAATATATAATTATAATTGCATAAGTTGATAAAAATGCTATGCAATAGCTTTTTCGCATATGCAATAGCTCGCGGTAGTCCCCGAGTGCCACACGTATTTTTTTAAATTAAAATCTGTGCATTAGTTCTTGGGATACAGCTGTTGCATAAATCTTAAAAAATGCAATATAGCAGCGACACTTATTAGGCAATTTACACCAAAAACTAATCATCATCAATTTATATCAGGGACTACCTAAATATAAAATTTCATTAAAGTCCGTGCGTATTTCTTGAGATACAGCTGTTGCGTAAACCGTAAAAAATGCAGCATAACAGCGCCACCTGTTGAGTGATTTACACCAAAAACTGATCAGCATCAATTTATATCAGGGACTTCCTAAAACTAAAGTTTTATTGGAATCCATGCGCTGGTTCTTGAGATTCAGCTGTTGCGTAAATCATAAAAAATGAAGCATAGCAGTGACACCTATTGAGCGATTTACGCCAAAAACTAATCAGGAATAATTTATATCAGGGTCTTACCTAAATATCAATTTTTATTAAATTCCGTGAATTTTTTCTTGAGATAGGGAACCCACAAAATGTCTGTCACAGACAGATATTTTATAAAAGCATGTTTTGTGGAATCTCTGACCCCTAAAACGTGTACAATCCGTCGAAAACCAGAATTCGAAAATTTATACGAATCCAATACTTTCTTCTTGTAGAGATAGAAGGAAAAAAATTGGTGCTGGTAGAAAAAATTTGATGCTGCTCCCTCAATCTCCTCGGACGGGGCGATCCCCCCCCCCCTTGCCTTTCACATGGGCCTGAATGTCCGGATGGAAAACGTTGGGATTTAAAAGCAAAAATTCCTGAATGAGCTAAGAACAATTTTGATTAATAGATTTATTTTTACTGCACAGTCACAAATAAAAGATAGAAGCAAAGTTAAAAAAAATATAAATACGTGTGGCACTCCGGGAACTGCCGCGGTAAAGCTATTGCATAGCATTTTTTATCAACTTATGCAACTATAATTATTTATTTATTTATTATTTATGCAGTTTCTTTTATATTAATTCAAGTTTTTTCTTTTTCTTTGATATTAATTTACTATTATTTACACTTTATAATATTTATTTTACTATTATTATCCTTACTTAATATTACACTTTTTGAGCGTGATGACCGATAAGAAAACAATTTTTTTTTCTATTAATGAATAAATGAGAAGTCTACCGAAGTGCCGAAATTTGCCGAAATGAAATGAAGTTAGCCGGAGTGTTAGGTTTTTTTTCTCATTACGGAATTTCTAGATTCGGTCTCCGCGCTCAAAGCCCGCGATAAAAGCTATGCAACAGCTTAAATGTGCCCCCTTTGGGGGGGATGTAACACAAGACATGCATAATATGAATAAACAGTTGCAGATTTTTCAAATGATGTGTCACACGGCTGGTGTAGTAAAGCAATTAAAAATGTGCCCCTCCTGGGGGACACATTGGGGGGGTTACACACAAGACATCCATAATATGAATAAGCAGTTGCAGACTTTTGAAATGATGCGTCACACGACTGGTGTTGTAAAGAAATTAAAAATGTGCCCCCCCCCTGGGGGGGCAGATTGGGGGTGACACACAAGACATCCATAATATGAATAAGCAGTTGTAGACCTTTCAAATGATGTGTCACACGACTGGTGTTGTAAAGAAATTTAAAATGTGCCCCCCTGGGGGGCAGAGTGGGGGGGGGAGTGATACACAAGACATCCATAATATGAATAAGCAGTTGCTCCAAATAATTAAAATAAAAATTAACTTTAATTCTACATGCATTAATTGCATAAATATCCAAAGTTAGGGATTATTAAAATGGTCTAAGGTTATAAAAACTATACGCAAAATTAAAATTTACTCCAAAATATTTGATTAATACTTAATTTCTAAAAATCATAAGTCTGTTTCTTTGCGTTATTCAACTAATTTACAACAGTCATTTTAATCCACGATATTCAATGGCCTGTCCTTTGATTTTTGTCAAAATGATCTCGTAATTTAAAGAGCTTAAAAACGAAAATGAATCGCCAAATACCTATAAAAAATATGTATGTTGTGAAGAAAACTATAATTAACCAGATTTTCAATTTTACAACCTTCTAAAAATTCAGATTTTTCGTAAAAAAAAATTAAAAATGACCATTTTTTCCATTGAAAAGCATTGCAGTAGCTAAAAAAACAGCCTATTACCTATCACAGCCCCCTCATTATTTACCAAAATTTCACTTTGTATTTTCGAAGAGTCATGTGCATTAAGTTTCCCCTCCTGTGTCTTACTCCAAGGCAGAACCTATCTAGATCTCGGCCGCTTTCAGTCAAGATTTCGCACTTTGTAGAAAAAATATCTCGTATCGGTGTAACAGTGATAGCCTGATATTTTATTTATTTATTGTACACACACATCTGACTTGTGTGCTCGACATGAAAGCCTGCGAATACCTGAAAAATGAACGCTTATAATTGGATGACTGTTTCAAAAAGAATTGGAATTTTAAAGTTTTTATTTTTAAGAAGTTCTAACCACTCGAATTTGATGAAACTGAAATGGGACCACACGGGCATCTTACACTTTCAAACAAAACTAGTTGGATGCGCCAATCCCAAAACTTTCTGCTATCTCATACATACATTTTAATATTAAAAAAAATAGTTACTCATTTTAATGCTTTAATAATTTTAATTCAATACCTTACCTACTTTGATTTTCATCTTAAAATTCTGCTTTAATCAATTAATCGGAGTAAAAACGAATTTCCGTCTCTGCATGAGCCGATGGACAATATACTGATAAGCAGATTCTTTTTTTCAAATTCAGGGAGGACCTACTTGCCTTACCAAAATATAATCATATACAAAATGTTTAGTTCAGTTCTAGAACTAACTTCATACACTTTTATGTGGAGCAATATTGAAAATGGCATAAAATTCGGTATTGCAGCACCCCCTTCCGGCGGATTTTTTTCAGATTCAGGGCGATCCAACTAGCTATAGCCATACACTTACACAAAAAATTTCGTTCAATTCGATGCATAAATTCATGTACTTTTGGTCGGTATAATATTGAAAATGGCACAAAAATCGCGATTGCAGCGCCCCCTTCCGACAGATTTTTTTCAAATTCAGGGAGGACCAACTAGCCATAGTCATACAGATACAAAAAAAATTTGGTTCAATTCGAAGCATAACTTCATATACTTTTGGTCGGTACAATATTGAAAATGGCACATAAATCACGATTGCAGCGCCCCCTTCCGGCGGAATTTTTTCAAATTCAGTGAGGACCATCTAGCCATAGTCATACACATACACAAAAAATTTGGTTCAATTCGATGCATAACTTCATATACTTTTGGTTGGTACAATATTGAAAATGCCACAAAAATCCCGATTGCAGCGCCCCCTTCCGGCGGAATATTTCAAAACTGAAGGAGGACCTGCTTGCTACAGCCAAAAACATTCACAAAAAATTTGGTTCAATTCTATGCATAACTTTATACACTTTTTGATGGTAGAATGGCGACATACTGACAGACACACAGACACACAGACACACGGACAGACAGACATTTTGTAAAAACATGTTTTTTGGAATCTCTGACCCCCAAAACGTGTAAATCCGTCGAAAACCGGAAGTCGAAAAAAATTTCGATTACAATACTTTCTTCTATTGAAGATAGAAGAAAGTAAAAAGAATTATCAAAATCGGTTCATATTTAAAGAAGTTATGAGTGAACAACAAATACATACAGGCCGAAATCATAACCTCCTCTTTGAAGTCGGTTAATAATGGTAAAAAATAGTTGTTCGTTACTTCAAAGTCTAAAGCGCCCTCTATCGATATTTTTTGAAATTTATAATTTATTTTCAAGAAAAAACTGCCTTAAAGAATAGTTTTAGTGAAAACCGCAAACGAATTAACTAATTTTTTTCCGTTTTTTATAATCATTTGAAATTTTGGACCCTAAACTTTAAGTGCGCCTATCTCCTTCGAAAGACATTTGGGAACCCTAGTTTCCTACTTAATATTGTTTGTCTTCATGTGTACTATTCCCCATAAGGTTTAGGTACACTCTGTACAAGAAACCGTGTGATGTCATTTTTCTCTCAATTAATTTTAATTTTATTTATAAGCAATTATTTTCTCAGTATGACCCTTTTTTTGTTCCCAGATCTCTCGCTTTGTAAAATTTGGTTTAAAACGACAAATTTGACAGCATTTTTTGCCATATTTTCTGCATTTATCAAAAAATTCACAAACACGACACATTATGCAGTTTCTAAGTAAGAGAATTTGGCAATTTGATGCGCTTGAGAGCAAAAAGTTAATTATAAATAAATTAGGGATTAAGTAGTTAGGACTGGAATACACCCTTAATCTCTATTTATTTCAACTCAAACATGCAAATTATTTTTATTTCTAACATTGTAACCTGTTATTTAATAAAAATGCTTTTTCTTTTTAATTATTATTTAACCGTAAGCATGCAAAACTGTTAAATTTACCATTTTTAGATTTTTTTTTAAATTATAGCTTACATTTCCCCATGATTCAAAAATGGCGATGTTTACTGCAGTGCTTAGAAACAGTTACAATTTCATGCCTGCAGTTTAGATGGAGATATTGAAAAAGTATTTTATTTTAAATATTTGTTCTTTTACTTTCGATATATTCTTTGTTTCATAAAATAGTACTCGAAACTATGTAATTTTGAGATGCTACATTTTAAAAGTGATTACTTTCAGAGTAATGATGATAAATAGATTGTAATATTCCATTTGGCGCCAACGTTTACGCTTGGCGACAATTGAGTGATGTAATGTAAACGTATCAAACTTTTAAATTACAGCATTTATAATGTCATTTATAGCAGCATCGCGGAAAATACGCAATAATGCTACTGACTTGAAGCGGTACTGTTTGTTGTCTTATATGCACTACATTGGCACGAAATTTCTTCTGACGCCAATGTCATATATTCATCAAAGTACTTAATCGGCGCCAAAGTGTCATTATTTTGCTCGATATGGTAACTCGGATGTTGTGGTTTATTTATTAATTAATTGTTTATTTACTTTTATTTTCTTTTTCAAAATTATGTAAATTGTTTTGTTCTACAGCTACTAATTGAACTTTTTTTTTATTATTACTATTAAAAAAATAAAAAATTATAAAAAATATATTTAAAAAATATTAAATAAATATATATATATAACTGATATTAGAAAGTTTTTTTGCCGAATTGGATTCCAAATAGAATGTGCCAATTTGTGCGTTTAAGATATCTTTGCCCTTCAACATAGCGCTTTTATTAAAATAATTTCAAAATTAAGATGAAGAAAATTCTATAATCAAAATACAAGTTTAATTAATTTAGTTATGTGAGATTGCTTTGGCACAAAATTAACTACAGTTGTTGTAACTATAATCATAAATCACAATATTCGTGCATTGAAACCTCTTTAAATTTACGTCATTCTGACGCAATTACGGCATTTATTGAGCAGGGATATTTAAAAGTAACAGACTGTTTCATAAGTTTTTAATGATCAATATTTTTATGAAATTACATCTATCTATTTCTACTTTAAAAGTAAAATGGAAATTGTTGTTTCGTTCCGGTTGTGATAACCCGAGTCCTGCTCAAAGCATTTTCATGTAATAATTTTTTGGAAGCAATTATCATGTTTCATATTATTTTACGTTACTTATTTATCGTATCATTGGAGAAAGTTAAAAAATCAGTAAAACTCATTTGTGGAATATTATCCTTTTTTTAAAAAATCTACTTCACATATTTCGAAGAAACTTGCATTGTAAGTTAGATAATATTTCAAGGGTGGATTTAATATACTTCATATAGCTCTATATAATGCGGACTTATTGAGTTAGTCAGTTATTTTGAAGTAAATTTCTATAATCACGTAAACTCGAATATGAAAGATCGTTCTTTAAAAAAACTATTAATAAACGGATTTTGATGGGACTTAAATTATTAAACAAATTTTCAATGACAATTTTTGTAAATTGTATAGGGCTATATCATTTTTTAACAAAACCTAATATAAAAAATCAAAGATTCATCTGGAAAGGCCGATTAGCGTAGCGGGCGACGCCTGCTAGTATGAAAATAAAAAGTTTTTTGAAAGGCACAGAACCACCGTGGAACACCACTATAATTGATTAATAACTAAATATAGTTATGTATATGCATTAATTGCTCAAAACATTTTAGTTCTCAAATGCAAATATTAAAATTACGCAATTCGATTTCAGTATAAAAACATTTTACAGTTCATCCTTACTTAAAATTATGTGTAAAACGTCCATTTTTAAAAAATCCAGATGTTTTTCTATATTTACGCGCTTGTCTGAGTTTGTCAAGGATAACAAATTACACATTTGATTTCAAATGTTAGATACATATCAATACATTAACATTTAAAATTATTCAAACAGTTTTGAAATGGTAAAAATTTTATGTCACATACAATAGTAGGGTTTGAAATATCGCAAAATGTGGCTCAGCTGGATACACGTGCTAAGTTTCATATTCTTCTTTTATTCTATAGGTTTTGACATTTAGATTCAAAATATCTTACGTGCCATATTAGGTAGATTTCGTATGAAATACTACCTATTGCGATCGCACCATTGTTGGAATTTCTGAAAATTTTTGCATATCTACGCCGATCATGACCCCTAGACCCCAAAACTACCATCAGTAAAAAAGTTTATATATACCTATATATATATATATATATATATATATATATATATATATATCACTTTCTTATGGACACGATAACTTCAATAGTTTTGCTCCAATCTCTTCCAAACTTATACATAAAATTAAGGTGTATAAAATCTCGACTAAGTTCGTTAATGGGCAAAATCGGTCCAAGGGGGTGGAAATAGGGAAGGTTTTTGTGAAAATCGAAAAAATGCCATAACTTCTTAAATAAAATAGATATCGAATCCATTTAAAGTTTATATTACTTCTTAAAAATGGCCCAAAAGTTTATGCGTAGCAGATTTTTGATAAATTTAGAAATGGGCTCAAGGGGCGAAGAAAACAGGGTTTTTGGGAGAAAAAAAATTCATAACTTCGTCAATTCTCAAGATATTAAGTCCAATTAAATTTTTTATAAATGTTTTCAAAATTATCTAAAACTTTTGTACTTACAGGTTTTTGATAGGACCAACTTTTACCGATGAAAAAAAAAATATAAACGAAATGAAAAAGAGGGGTGAAAAAAGAAAAAAATCCATAACTCCGTCAATTTTTAAGCTATCAAATCTAATTAAATTTATTTTACATCTTCTTAATAATATCTACAACTTTTATATTGACAAGTTTTTGATAGGACCAATTCGTATAGCAAAAATAATTAAACAAAAATAGGAGTTGGATAAAAACCTCAAATCCAAACGGCTTATATTCTGACTCATTTTTAATTATTTTTTATTTTTTATTTTAAACGCATCCAAATAGTGGATCCTCTTATTGCCGAAATGTCAGTGAAGGCTTACTTTGGAGACACGAAATTTTTTGGTTTCTGTCTGTCTGTCAGTCAATCAGTCTGTCAGTCTGTCTGTTCCGCAATAACTAACGCAAAAAACATCCGATTGGCTTGAAATTAAGTGGGTCTGTTAGTGAGGCACTGGGATTAAGCTGCATAGTTTTTTGTTATATTTGATTCATTCGTTCGGAAAATATAGAATATTTTATTTTCCGCAATAATGCTTTTCTATGGCAAATTCAATGATTTTCAATTTCTTTTCCTTGAGAGAAAATAACACATTTCATTAATGGAATTCAATGATAAATGGGCACTGAAATTTACCAGTTAAATTATTCGTATTGTTTTGAAATTTTGTGTATGCATTTGTCAGATTTTTAAAGTTATTACTGTAAATTTTGGAGATTTTTTATAAATGTGTTCCAATAATATAAACTAATTTGTTTTAGAGATTTACTTATTTAAAATGTATTTATTTCATTTTCTTTATTTTCTCTTAATGATTGCTAAGCAACCATTCATCCTAATCCTAATTTTTATAATGTTATAAATTTGAATGCGTGTACAAAAATTTAAATGAAGTCAACGTCAAAACTGATGAATTAATTAATGTCTTTGTATCTTTGCGGATAAATATAACATAGCCCAGAAAAGAATATAGGCTATGTTTTATTAATTTTATTCAAATATTTTCCTTAATAATTCAAAATTTCCTTCTTTTTCATACAGAATCAAGAGCGATTTCTTAGATAAAATTTAACCAAATTCCTTTATCGTTGCCAAAAAAAAGTCTGGAATAATTTTTCAACGGCAATAAGTTTCAATTGAGCAATTTCCATTCGAAAAATTAAACTAAGAAAAAATAAATATGACGTCAGAATTAAAATAAAAATAAAAATAGTACTTTGTTAAATATTAAACACGGAAATTTTTTTCGTTAATAAGAATTTTTCTGACAAAAATGGGGGCATAATTAGAAGTAAAAGAAATGAAAAATTATTATATTTTTAACAAATTTACGCAATTGGTAAATTTGACGTCATAACTGAAATAAAACAGGTATTTTATAGTTGTCGTTAAAAATACAAGAAACATGGACAGCAATAACTCATGAATAATGATGTCATTGCCGAAACTTCAGTGAAGGCTTATTTTGGCGACGCAAAATTTATTGTTTTCCATCTCCCAGTCTGTTCTTCTCACTGAAAAAATTTTGCGTAAGGTTCCTAAGATAACATATGGCAGCTATTCTGCCACAGGTTTTCCCAGGAATTTAATCCAAAAAATGCCAGGAAACTTACACATGCCAGGAAAGTCCAGAAATCTATAATCTGGGATGTTACTCATGAAATATCAGTTATGTTTCACCATTCTGAAAAGTCTAGAAACCTTTTATGTGTAACGTTACTCATTAATTTTCTGTTAGGTTCCACCGTTCTGAAACCTACAATCTGAAACATTACTCGTGAAATCTCAGTTAAATTCCTCTATTCTTAAAGCTCTGAAACCTATAATCTGGAATGCTACTCATAAAATCGCAGTTAGGTTCCACCTTTCTGAAAATTTTCGAAATCTTTAATATGGTATGTTACTCCTAAGATCTCAGTTAGGTTCCGCTATTCCGAAACATATCATCTGGAACATTACTCATGAAAATTCATTTATGTTCCTTCATTTTGAAAAACTCTGAAACTTATAGTCTGGAACTTTACGCATAAAATCTCAGTTAAGTTTCTTCATTGTGAAAAGATCTGAAACATTTCACGGAATACGGTAAATGTTGCTGGGATATCCAGTGGCAGCAATTCTGCCACAGATTTTCACAGGAACTTTACCAAAAATTTGTTTGGAAATTTATGCAAATCTGAAAAGTCCAGAAATCTATAATCTAGTATGTTAAGGCCCTTTTTCAATAAGTTACTTCTAATTTTCAGCATGATATTCAAAGAGTTTTTAGATGCCTTAGAGTTGCAGTTAAGTATGGTTCTTGAACATAATACAGATTAATGAGTTAGTAATATTTGTTGAGAATATAGACAATTATTGCACGCTGAAAGTTAAACATTGTATTGAAAATATTTCTAATTAATTGTTTTCATTTTTCAGTTGACAACACAAATCTAAAAAAATACAGGATATCTATGACTAAAATCTATTTTTAAATCATGGATATATTAAAATTACTTTTACAAAAATAAATTGGTTAGAATATGCAAGGGTTAGTGCAAGGATATTGGTTAGTGCAAGGATAAATTACGATAAATATACACTTCAGAAACAAAAGAAACATCTAAATGAGTGATATTGTGCTGTGATCTACAAAAAGACATGCTTAAGTTTTTCCACATTTATATCAAGCTCAATATACCAATTTAAAGGTGTAAATTAAGAGAAAATGTAACACAAAGTATATATTTTTTGGCAAAATCTCGTACAAAGCAATTGTGTATTTTTAAAATAACCTTTAGATAATTTTGCCATATTATTTAATAATTTAAACAGATTATCAACTTGTCATTTGGCTAATACAACAGATTAGTCATTTGGCATAAAATGGTATATTTAATCTATCGAAGCATTCTTAAAATGTTTCACAGTATCTGAATATCTGCTCTTTTTGGGGAAGTATGTGGTTATTCGAAGCTTCCCCCCCCCTTACACCACTATCTTCACTTAAATTTTATCAATTACCTTTGATAAATCTATTCCTTAAATAATTATTATAATATCACAGTAATCAATGAAAAGACGGTTTTTGATGCATGTGCTATATATATAGTACATAATTCTTTTAAAATATTATCCAAACTATTAAGGTTTAATTACACAAATTTTCAAGGCAAGTTAAAATATGCACAAATTTTTGAAAGAGATTTTAAAGTTATAGTAAAAAAAACTTTTTAATTGTAATTTAAGCATTAGCATATTTAAAGAGATTCATTCATTTGGTTAAAGCACAAAATTCAATTTCAGATGTCAATGGAAAAAAAGAATATTTAGCTGCCGAAAGAAGATAAACTTTTAAAAAAAATTGAAAATCTTAATACAGTGTACTCTTGATACTTCTAATAAAATATATTTCTCTCTTTGATATTACAAATTCCTGTAAATGACTTATCTGAACAAATAGCTATCACATAATGCTTTTTTAGAATCCCTTCGACTTATGATATTGAGAATGTTATGCGATTAAAAAATAATATAATCAAAAATAAAAATTCAGAGAACTTTCATAGTATGCACAAAACTTTATTGATAGTATGGTTTAAAATTGCAATCTAGAATTTTATCACAGTTTGCTTAATTTTTCACATAAAGTAACCAACAATTTTAGTTCAATGAAAGTGTAAGTCCCAGTGCATTTGAGAGAATATTTTATGTTATAACAATAATATAAAAAGATTGTCGAAACTACACTCTGTATAAAGTCCATACCTTCAATTAAAATTATATCTTCTACTTGCTTTCGTTCAGCTGTAGAGGGATTGTCTGTGTATTTGAAGATTAAATGGTTCAGTAACTCACTTTTTTCTGTCCATTGCAAGCAATCTTCATTTAAAGTGTTAGTTAGAGAAGAAGAAGAATGATGTGAAGGAATCTGGAAATCCTCGCGCCATGGGTGCTTTAATATACAAGTGACTGCTAATATTTAAAGAAGTGCTTTCAATACTTGAATTTAATTCTGCTGTTCCAAAGTCGCCATTTGTTTCTGTTAATGAACTATCATTACATTCAGATTTGATTATTATCCAAGGTGGCTACAGAGAAACAAAAAGCATATTTTATTTTTTATATTTTATGCATAAATTATTGGATGCAATATTGTTTATTCAGTTTCTGGAAAAATCAAAATATTTATTGGAGAAGTTATTCTCATTTACAAAAACACTTTGTATTATGCATTAGCTGGATAATATAGAATACTTGAATATGTGTCCTACAAAGGGCTTTAATAACAATACAAAAAGTACTACAACTCTTTTGTATATTCCCAGAATGTTTTTCAAAAAAAAAAAAAATTTAAAATATTCACTATATATCTTTTAAACAAGGGGTTTTTGCAAGTGCACTGTTGTCATGTTGCGCATGAGCAAAAATGAATGTCCATTAAATACACAGGGTTTTGTTCCATTTTGAAAAATGTATTGCAATATTTTGGATTTTAAGTGAAAATTTTGAATTTATTAGATAAAAAGTGGTTTATACATCGTTGAAACATTTTATTCTCAATTATATATTGATTTTGTGAAATCTCCAATCAGTAGTGGAACTATAGTTTTGAGTCCTCTGCAAAATTTTCCACAAGGCCCCCCTAGAATCTATATCTATTTCTCATAACAAAACGGGGTCCCCGTTTCGTGACCCGTCTTCTGGGTATGATTTTTTTATGCGCAAATCAGGTTTGGAGTACGCAAAATATACATTCCTTATTTAATACAAATGACCTTGTTCTCAAAATCCTAAAATGATCAACCGTTTACGACCGTTTAAGATGTTTATTTTTCACAATTCCTTCCATGCCCCTCCCCCCCCCCCCTACGTCGCAGGGTTTTGCGGATCTCAGTTTTCCCACTGTCCTTGATATTGATATACAATATGAGTTCATTTACGCTTCTTCATTTACATATATTTTTTGGTTAGCTCCGTGCACTATAGCATAAAATTAGCAATTTCCACCGTCGAGTAACACTAAAAAACGTGGAGATTAATTTTACCGTCCTGAGTCTGCAAACTTGATGGGTACTACTCGCAAAACATGATGGTTGTGAGATATATCAATACCAGGGATGGAAGGAGAAAAATCCGTTTATAATTTTCGGAATCAAAATTAACGATTACTTCAAACACTAGGAAAAAAAGTAGATAACTCATTTTGGTTCGAAGGTTGTTTCACGGCTGGTAGGAGGGGATAGTTAATTGCCAAGGGATATTTTTTATCCGAGCTGATTACGCATGCTATTATACAGTATGAAATATTTAAAACAGGGGTCGTAGTTTATCTTTAAATAAAAAAAAATCCTGAAATGTCTAACTTTAATGCTTAATCCTGAAATTCCTTAAAATGTCTTTCTCCGACTTATTATACAATATGATTATTTTCATTTATGACAAAATTGAATTTGGAACAAATTGCAAGTCAATGTTATTTTTAATATACTTAATCCAGAAATCTCACTGTTGTGCAAATTAAAGTGTATCAATTTACAAAATCTGCTAAAATACTGCTAAACCCAAAATTTGGATGAACCTGAATCATACAAGACTCATGTTCCTAAGCAAACTCGCTTAAGTTTACTAAATAAATTCCACTTATTTCGTGAAGCTGATTATTTTGGGTTTTGGTGGGTTCTAGATCAAATATAAAGTGATTGGTAAACACCCCCTCCCCTCTTAAATAGGCTTAAACAAAAAATTGTGTTTACAATTATCCATTTTCCTTGAAGTTTGGGTATCAAATTATTAAAAAATTAGACGATAGAAATCAAATCAACAATGTTAGATCAAGTATAGGTCAAGTGTAAAAGAAACCCTCCCTCTCCAACTAATTTAGCTTTACATGATTTTCCTTGTCGCGAACCAATTAGTTTCAAATTTTGGTCTCCTTTTATTAGAAGGATATTTACACCTTTAACACGTTGAATTCTACGTCAGTCATGGATGACTGACACTGAATTTCCCGTTTAATTAATGATATCCTTTAATAAAATAAAAGGAAAATTAAAATATTCAGCAATTTCTTAAAGCAATGTAATATTTAATTTTATATAATAATTTTACGCTGTCGGCCACGGGCAACTGACGCGGCTAAAACGGAAATTTCAATGCCTGTCACTGGTGAATGACATGCCACTTAACGTGTTAATGCAAGGGTTTATAGGTTAAATATTTGGGGGGGGGTAGAATCCACCACTTTCATTTTGTTTATTTTAAATTGCAATTTCCTTGCATAAAATTATCTGAATAGCTTCAAATTTTGGGTACATATTTAACAAAAGCATGGATTAATCTCACGGATACTTAATTATATTTTTTAACTATCATAATGCAGCAAACTTTAAACTTCCCCCATACTCCCCCTCACTTTAGCCCTATCAGTGGCTGAGAGGTTCTGATATCTCAACTGGTAGGTGGCAGGCGCTGTGTTCGAGCCCAATCGCGGCCGTCGGCCTAATCGTTCAGAGTTTTCGTGGTTTTCTTCGAACATTTCGTAAATACGGGTTAGGTTCCCTTAGAAAGATCCCCACGAAAGGCACCCCCCTATCATAACTATCATAATAATTGCTACAAACTTTAAACTTCCCCATACTCCCCCTTCACTTCAAACACTAATAAAATTTGTCCCGATGTTTTATAAAAGTAGTGTTGTGAAAATTTCAAAATGCATTTGCTAACCCTGTAAAAATAAAGAAGATGTTAAAAAATTTTCAGATTTAAGGTACACTGAATGACACTGAAATAATTCAGCAAATCATAACAATTGATGTAATAAGATTTAAATTGAAAGTGATATTTAACGCTTTAAAATAATTTTTCACGTTTCTTCTCAATTCTTTTGGTAATAAATAATTCGGTTAGCTAGTTTACTTTCGGAAATCTTTTTGGAAGCGTATATCCAGAATTCTTGTTTCTAATATACTAGTTAATGTGTATTTAAGTTTTTTGAATTATATATAATTAAAATTGTGTTATTTCAAATGAAATCAGAGAAATCCTCGGTGTTACTTCATCCCGCGTTATAGAGGTATGCACGGGCCGGAATTTCCAGGACCGGGCCCGGCCCATAGAAAAGTTATTTCGGCCCGGCCCGTTTTGGCCCGTTACAATTTCTACGATTTCTAAAAAATTCAGATTTTTATCATATAACTAAAATTCCTTTAAAGAATACTTCATACATATCTATGGAATGATTTTACAGCATTAATGATTATTTAGATTCTTAGGCTTTTAACATTCGAATAAAGATTCATTAAAAAATTAATATGGCTTTGAATAAAAGAAAAAAGAAAGAAAGCTAAAAACATCGTTAATTTTGAAGCTGTTTAATAAAAGAAGATTTATAAATATATTTCTATATCATTTTATTATAGATTTCAAATCCAATATCATTCTTAAATTCAAAGAAGCTCCTTTTTGATACATTTCTAAATTCACTTTTTTTCCCCTTAGAAACGCATAAGATTAGCAGATATCTTTATTCAGAAACTATATATTCGAATGGCGTTATCCATTTTTTGATACAAGCAATTTAAGAATACTGCAAACAAATAAAATACTGTCATAATTAGCGTTTTGAATAGAATTTCCGGAAGCAATAGCTTGAGAAGGGAGAAAAACCTGCAATCATTTGAGAAACTATTATATCTCAACAAGGTTATACAAGTATTTTATTCACCAAAAATGAAAAACGCTATTCGATTCCAAATCCCTTCAATAGTTAGGCTTATAATTTTTATACTTTTACAATTTAAAATTAATCAGAAAATGTGTCAAACTTTCGCATTATTGAGAAATTAATTTAAAAACCATCAAGAAGTATATATTCGAAGACTAAGCTAACATAAGTTCTTTATCGCTGTTAATAATTTTACAAATCATGTTTTCTGCCAATAATTAAGTCTAGTACCGGTCCGGCCAGTCTATATGTAGAAAAATAATGCAAGCGTGATCTGGGACCGGCGTGAGTCAGCTAAAAAAATATTAAAACGGGTTACACATAATGTAATTCTCCGATGCCGATACACTGTGCATTTTTATATTGATGCTGTCAAACTAGTATGGCCACATTTATACTTTTTCTCGTTAAAACCATTTTCTTTGAAAATAGCTCATATTTTATCGTTTCTGCTTAAATATTCAGAACGGGCCGGTAGGCCCGAAATTTTTTTTTATCGGCCTGGCCCGTCTGGCCCATTCAATTTTTTTTCCGGCCCGGCCTGGCCCGTTTATGTTGTTTGTCGGCCCGGCCCAGCCCGTTAGAAAATCCAAAACGATTCCGCCGGCCCGGCCCGGGCCCGTGCAGACATCTACCCTGTTAATGTGGTTTCGAGTACTTTTCCAATTCTTTATGCAGCGTTATGTTAATCTGTTATGTTAATAATAAATTTTAATTTTGAAAATTATTTTGGAAGCAAGATTTAGAAACCTCCGTTTGCGTGGATTTTAGGAAGCGGCGTGGAACTTCCCATTTCCCTTTCAAGCTTTGACTTTGTTTATAAAAATTTTTTTGCTAGATTTATTGTTTTAGGAAACAGTCGAACCCGCTTAAGACGTGATGCCGATTAATACCTGAATTTACTCCAGTTCCAACATCACCAGAACATCACCAGGCATGCTGATTAAATAAGGCGAATATTACTAACCGAAAATAGTAGGTATTTGGAGAAAAAGTTGCGGTACTAAGATCGAGAATTTCGTCAAACAATCAAATAATTTCGTAAAACGATCATTGGTCGAATTTGAAAAATAGGTTTCAAAATGCACAATAAGATGGGCATACGCGCTTTCATTCCAAAGTTCGTTACTTTAGATCCCATAGTCTTTTTCTTCAACTGAGGCAACAAAATGACCTACACGCAAAAAAGTAGTTCATATGGAAATAAAGACCAAGAAGAGTCTTCAAAGTCTAAACTGGGGAAAAAATTCGAGAATTACAATTAAATGCGTTTTTAAAGCTTCGGTAAAAATTAGTGACTCTAGTTTCTATACTCGATTCATAACTAAGCGAGCAAAGTGATAAACACACAAAAAATTAGTTTTTACATATAAAATATAGCTCAGGAGCTGTACGGGGCAGAAATTTGAACAAGAGCTTTGAGATGCATAATTAGAAGGGTATACGCACCTTCCTGTTATTTTTTTATAGCGAAGATCCCGTAGTGTTTTCACAAATGGGATAATAAAATGACATACACGCAAAATAACGATTTTTTTGTAATTAATTTTTTAACCACAAAATAAGGAATATTACACACAAAACATATATAACTTTGGACAGATTACGAACAATTTCTATTTTAGAATAAATCCGAAAAGTTACACAAAAGCTCAAAAAGTATGCCTACTAAAACTAAGGAATGATACACAGAAAATATTCGGAACGTTTCACGGTTTATCAGTAATTTCCACTTTCTCAACTATTCTGAAAAGATACACAAGATTGTGGAAGGTATTACACAAGATTTCTCGGTATTCTTGTATGAGCAGAAATAATTCGAGAAAACCCAGGAATGTTACACAGTAAATGTCAAGAACATTGCGCAATTTTTTTACAGTGCTGTCTATCTGTCAGTCCCCGATAACTGCCACAAAATGCAATCAAAACTTCTTTTTTTCTTTCGTGAAGAAAATTGTAAAACCCTAGATTACTGAGTTTACACTTTCAAAAGTTCCTGATACATCAGATTTAGGTGTTTTTGGTGGGCAGGTATCTAGTAGTATGAGGATAATGAAAAATTCTTATTAAAACTGTCACTTATCCTTATAAATCAAAATGTAGAAAGAAATACAAGATATACGATAACCATTAGCAGATTGATAGAAAGTTAGAAATTTAAATTTAATGTGATTACGGGGGGTTCAGGGGGGCGGAGCCCCCTGAAGAAATCTACTGTGGTATAATAAAAAAACAAAAATAATAGATCATGAATTTTTCAGAATATCCTAACATAACTAAATCTTTAATTTAACGCCTTTTGATGGCTTCAAATTTCTTATTCTTATTTTATTCTTATAAATAATTACGTAATTCGAAAATTTTAAATTACAGTTTCCAGGAAGTTGAATATTACACTAAGTGTGTTTTAAAAAAAAGATGTGAAAATCTGACGTTGAGGCTCTTGATCTGCAGATTTACTAGTTTAGAAACTGTATAAAGCGACGCATTGGGCAGTTTTTTGATAAAGTCAGAATATATATATATATATATATATATTTTAAAGACTACTAAAAAGGGTATTTTGAACAGAATTTCTCGAAGTCATCGAGACTGAAAATTTAAGAAAGTATTCAAATAAGAAATTGCGTTTTTTTCTGACTCGTTTTTAAATTCATTTTTGCTCGCAAATACATCCAATTTATAGATCCTCTTATTTTGGAGCTATATAATATGACGCATTGGTCAGTGTTTTGATAAAGACAGAATATGTTTCATAAAAGGCTACTAAAAAGGGTATTTTGAACAGAGTTCCCGGAATTCATCGAGAGTGAAAATTTAAGGAAGTATTGAAATAATAAATTGCGTTTTTTCTGACTCGTTTTTAAATCCATTTTTGCCCTCAAATGCATCCAATTTATAGATCCTATTATTTAGGAGCTATATAATGTGACGCATTCGTCAGTTTTTTGATAAAGACAGAATATATTTCAAAAAAAGCTACCAAAAAGGATATTTTGAACAGAATTTCCCGAAGTCATCGAGAGAGAAAATTTAAGGAATTATTCAAATAATAATTTGCGTTTTTCTGACTCGTTTTTAAATCTATTTTCGCTCTCAAACGCATCCAGTTTACAGATCCTCTTATTTAGGAACTATATAATGTGAAGCATTGGCCAATTTTTGATAAAGATAGAATATATTTTTAAAAATGCTGTCAAAGTGGGCATTTCGCACAAAATTTTCCGAAGCGATCATGATTAAAGAATGAAGGATTTATTCAAATAACAAATCGTTTTTTTTTATGACTCATTTTAAAATTCAATTTGTCTTTCAAACGCATTCAACTGACAGTTTTTTGTTATTTAGTGACTATATAATGTGCTGTTTTGGTTGATTTTTTAATAAATTCAGAATATATTTCAAAATATGTTGTCAAAATGGACATTTGAGATGAATTTCGCTTAAGATGATTCTGATAAAACTAGTTCTTGTAGAAAAATGAAATTAAAAATTTTTTTATAAGCGGCCAAATGAAGTTATTAAGTTAGGTTTATATCTAATCATACTTTATTTTTTGTTGTTGAAATGAGCACTCTTCGAAATCTATCGCCGCCTATAGACCAAGCCGACAGGGATTTTTTTCCTTACACATTTTTGAGATGATTTTCAATATGGCGTCTAAGAGGGCTGCCATTTACTGACTTCTTAGATATTTGTGGGATGTTATTGACCAGTATATCAAATTGATGTTTTCGGGGTCAAGAAATACATATCTATAATAAAATTAGGAGTGAATTAAGTGTTTCAAGTGTTTTAAACGATAAGATGCAAATTAAGCACAAAAATATGGAAGCCCTCAAATATACTAGCGTTTTGTTCAGTAGTAATACTAATTATAGCAATAGTGGAATGTTGCATATTCTCTTTTGAATCACTACTAAAGCTGTGATAATATCATACAGCACGATAGTGATGTATAGTAGAGCTCAGTTGCATCTCTAATGTTAAAGTCTAAAGTTTGCCTCTTAATAACTTTGGAACTAACCATCGGATCGCGACGAAATTGAAAAGGGGAAGTGTCCTATTCTAGATCTCAAAGTTTACAAAAATTCATCCAGATCCACCGATTAGTTTCAGAGATCCAGAACCCCAATCTTGGCACTTTCTACTCGAGAAACAAGAAAAAAAGACAAACAACTCAATTATAACCCGAACCAGAAAACATTCAGCGACGTGTAATAGCTTGTTCGAAAGCTTTTAATTGAAGAATGTGCCTTTCGAAGATCCTGTAAAAAAATATAAAAAAATAAGGAAATGACACCTATTTAAAATTTACATAACGCTAAAACTTCCATAATTTAACATTATAGAAATCTCTCCTTTTTAAGTGCTAATTCAATCATTTTTTTCAAGTTGCCACCAACTAAAAAACAAAACTATGATTAAACAAGTTGGAAATTGCACGTGAAGCGTAGCAAATTAGGTGCGTTCGTACGATAACGAAGTTTTAAAAATATTACTTTCATATATCAATCTCATAAAATTGTAAATAGTGAATTGCGATTAAAATGCTCATCAAACAATGTTCTCCCTATACCATTATGTAATGGAATACTTTTGTGTGGCCTTGTAAATCAATAACAAATGTTCTTTGCACCACAAATTATGTATGATGTATATTATAATATGTACTTTATAGTTGCATATAAATTTTATTAAGTTCGTATGAGTGTAACACGATTAAAATGCATTTGAAACATTTTTTTTCCCATTGACCGTAATGTAACGGAATACTTTTGATTGTCCCTGTAATTGATCGATACATCCGATTTTCATAAAATTTGAAATAACTCGACAAAATTATGTAATAATTATGTATTTTAAATTTCAAACGTATAGAATATATTTGAAACTTTTTCCTAATTGACCATAATGTAATTGAATACTTTTGATTGCCCCTGTAATTGATCTATGCACACGATTATCAAAATATTTGAAATATCTCGACAGAATTATGTAATAATTGCGTATTTTAAATTTCAAACGATTAAAATGCATTTGAAACTTTTTTCCCCATTGACCGTAATGTAATGGAATACTTTTGATTGCCCCTGTAATTGATCTATGCATCCGATTTTCATAAAATTTGAAATGACTCGACAAAATTGTGTAAAAATTATGTATTTTAAATTTCAAACGATTCGATTGGGTATTTTTTGCGTTGTTATATGCGGACAGACGGACGGACTGAACGACCACTATAGGTGCTACCTATTATATAATTACGAACGCACCTAAAAACAAATGGTAACACATGTTCTTTTTTTATAGGTTAATAAAAATTCAGATTCTATTGATATATTTTTGCATTTTTGGAGTTGACGTCATTTGAAACATAAAAAAACGCATTTTTAATAATACATAAATTGTAACTAAATGTATGTTTAAAAATAGTTTACCTTCATTTGAATTTTTTTGAAATCATGACAGCTACTATAATACAGATTCTTCAATTACAAAGGGATAAGTAAAGAAAAATTATAGTAAAAAAAAATATAGTTTCCTAGATGTGACGTCATTTTATATTCTCCCTTTCTAAAGATTTTTCATTCTGAGTGGAAACTTTTTACTTTCTGAAATTAATAGGGGAAGATGAGGATACTTGAGCCATATTTTTAATTTTAATTTTTTAAATTTATTTATAATTTCTTAGAATAAAATAAAATATTGAAAATGAAAGTTTGATATTTTTCTTCAACTGAAAACCACTTTCAATTAATTTTGAACTATTTTTATATTTTACTTTTTAAGCTATTGCATAGCTTTTTTCGCGGGCTTCGAGCGTGACTGATTCTAAAATTTCCGTAACGAGAAAAAAAAACTAACACTCCGGCTAGCGACGTTTCAGTTCGGACCACTTCGGCAGACTTCTCATTTATTCATTAAAAGAAAAAAAATTGTTTTCTTATCGGTCATCCCACTGAAAAAGTGTAACTTGAATTAATATATATATATATATATATATTTTTTTTTACACGGAACTTCGATAAATATTATTTTTAAAACTTGAAAGTGGTTCCATGTATATTTTGGGGGAGGTTGCCACCTTCCGCTTTTCGGGGGAGGGGAGGGAACCCGTGCGATATATCGATCTTAAGCTCTGTGACTATTCATGTGATTGCACTCCTTCCTCCCCGGCAAATCATTCAAAATTTTACTTGATGTGAATTTTTTTAAATTTTGATGACACCCATCATGTGCTATATTCTTAGAAAAAAACGGATCGTTTAAAAATTTACCCATTTCATGCGTCCTCCACTCCCCCCCAGGGCGTGCTTTTCTCAATTTCGTTAACACCTTACATGTGACATATCTTTCTGAAGGCCTTAAACTGCTTATTCATTTGTTACACGTCCTGTGCGCCCCCTCCCTCTGTGTCGTCCCCCCATGGAAGACATTTTCTAAATTTGTACATACACCCATCGTGTGGCATATCGTTTAAAAGAACTGCAACTGCTCATTCCAATTATGCATGTTTGGTGTGCCGCACCCCATTTTGCCCCCCCCCCAAAGGGGCACTTTTTAAATTTTTATCCTCAACCCTCGTGTTGCATAACTTCAGAAAGGTCTGCAACTGCTTATTCCTACTATGCATGTCTTGTTTGTCACCCCCGACTCTGCTCCCCCAGGGTGGGCACATTTTTAATTTGTTTACTACACCAGTCATATGACACATCAATTGAAAGGTCTGAAACTGCTTATTACTATTATGCATGTCTGGTGCATCACCCCCGACTCTGCCCCCCAGGGGAGAAGGGCACATTTTTAATTTCTTTACAGTCATGTGACACATCATTTGAAAGGTTTGAAACTGCTTATTCCTATTATGCAGGTCTGATGCGTCAGTCCCCACTCTGCCCCCCTAGGAGGGTACATTTTTAATTTCTTTACAACACCAGTTGTGTGACACATCATTTGAAAGGTCTGAAGCTGCTTATTCTTATTATGCATGTCTAATACATCTCCCCTCACTCTGCAATTCCATCCCCACCCCCGAGGGAGGCACATTCTTAATTTTTTTACAAAACCAGTCATGTGACACAACATTTGAAAGGTCTGCAACTGCTCGTTCCTATTGTGCATGTCGGGTGCTTCACCATCCACTCTGCCTCCCCCCGTGGGGGTATGTTTTTAAGCTATTGCATAGTTTTTATCGCGGGCTTTGAGTGCGGCGGCCGAATCTAGAAATTCCGTAACGAGAAAAAAACCTAACAGTCCGGCTAACGCCGTTTCAGTTCGGTAGACTTCGGCACGGTGTTCGTGTGCGTGCGACTACTATCTCGACAAAGCCGAATCCAAAATTGGACGAGGTAGAGCATTTTATTCATAGCACTTTAGTGGAGTATGCTGAAGAATGGTCGAAAATACTTGGTACAAATAGTAATAAACTTCCACTTATCTTGCTGGCGATTTCAACATCAACTTCGCTGATAAAAAATCAAAGCGGTTGACAATGTTTCTTTCGGAAAAATTGAATTTAAAAATGAATAATGATCCACAAGAATCCACAACAAAATATGGGACCACCATTGAAGCGGTATTTTTCAGATATTTAGAGGATATCAAGTCTCAAACTTATGTTTCTTATTTCAGTTACCATAAACCTATCGTTTCAATGATAAAAATTCCTGATTAACCTACATGTATTGTAAGATAATAAAAATATTTTAAACGATATTAACTTCTCCTTTATTCAATAAAAGAATAAAATTTGTTTTCTTATCGGTCATTAAGCTCAAAAAGTGTAACTTGAATGATTATCAAAGAAAAAGAAAACACTTGAATTAATATCAAAGACAAAAAAAAAAAAAAAAAAAAAAACTGTATGGATAAAAAATAAATAAATAATTATAATTGCATAAATTGATAAAAAGCTATGCAATAGCTATGCAATAAGCTATGCAATAGGTTACCGAGGCAGTTTCCGTGTGCCACACGTATTTTCATTCTTATTTTTTCTACTACTAAAATTCAAAATGTTTGGACACTCGAGAAAATCATCCCATGGTCGTATAAAATGCATGTTATTGTTTTACATCGTGGCTCATGTATCCCCATGAGGGGGATACTTGAGCCATGGTGAAGGGATACTTGAGCCATTGCGGAAAAATACCTACAAAAGTAATTTTTTCGCTTTATTTGGCACAAACAGTTTACAGAATGATAAATTATGATACACAAAGTCCTTCAAAACCAATTAAGAAAACAAAGCTAGTAATACGAGCATTTTTTGTCGTTAGAAATGGTGATCGAAAGATCATTTCAACTTGAGTTATGTCGATGGTAGAAACATCCTCAATTCAGAGCCATTTAAATTTGGAATCTGCAATTCTTCGGGCAAATTTCATTTTCAAAATATTAAGCACTTGTCCAACAAATCTTTATTAGTAACCAATCATCAATAGAAGGTTTTCTTTTCATATCATCACCATCATTGACAGAATTTTCCTCTAATGATATTATCGAACTCATGCTTTTAATTGAGTAGCTGCCGGAATCTAAGCCAGATGTATCATTCTACTATTTCAAACACTTTTTTGATTACACTTTTTTGATTCCACAGGAAAAGATTTTGTCTTCCCTTTGGTTCCATGAAGGTAAGTTTGAACTGCGATTTTTGTTGCTTTTCTTGTTTTTTGTACACTCTTTTTACCAATTCTTCTTCAATTTTCTTAGTTAAAAAAAGGTTACAGCAACAGAGGTTACAATTTCAATGTAAAGTATTAATTTTAATATATTATATTAAAAAATAAATATTTTAATATGTTGGACCTAACTAATTGAAGTATTAGAGATTATAACTTGTAAAACAGTTTTAAAAAATTATTTTAATTTAATAAAAAATAAATTGAAAATTATGTTTGCATTTATCTAGACAGGCTATTTTTAGTCAAAAATAATGGATATTTTCATTAAAAAAATGTACATTTTTAAACATTTTTTTAAATGGTTATTTTTTTAAAGAAAAAAAAAATGAAAAATTATTCTCCCTTTTATCCAGAAAAAAATCTATTAGTGAATATAAGGATGTAATTTTATTTTTTGTTTGTTTCACCCGTCTAATTTCCAAGTGAGGATGATTAAGCCGTGGCTCAAGTATCTCCAATCTCACTGGCTCAAGTATTCCCACTACCACTGGTTTTGTTTATCAGAGTTTCACTAAATAAAGTATGCAGCTATTAGAACTATTTTAGATTAAAAATACAATTGAAATTATACTTATTAAATTTATGTATATAGTTGCCACTTTAAACAAAACTTTGATTACAAAAAAATAAAAAAAAAAAACATGCACCTAAATATTTACTTCAGATAGGGAAAAAACAACTATTAATCACTATGCTTTCAAAATGGTACCAAGCTGTGTAATTCCTTTTTTACATGTTGAGAACTATAAATATGTTACTATATTGCCAATTTTGGAAAGAAAAGTTAACCAACTGTAGAGATAATAGGGGCGGCTCAAGTATCCCCTATGCTCAAGTATCCCCACTCTCCCCTACTTATTTCTATCATCTGCGAAATTTAAGTTTTATATTTGAGTCGTACGAAATAAATTTTCAGTAAATACTACATCATATTAAGATATATAATTTTTTATTATCATACAACACGATAGTGCTGCATCTGATAGTAGAGCTCAGATGCATCTCTAATGTTAAAGTACAATGTTTGCCCCTTTATAACTTTGAACACTATCATCGGATTGCGACGAAATTGAAAAGTCGAAGTGTCCTACTATAGACCTCAAAGTTTATAAATTTTCATTCAGATCCACCGATTAATTATGGAGATCCAGAACCCCTGTTTTGTCACTTTTTCCACGTGAAACAAGATAAAAAGGCAAACAACTCAATTGTAACCCGAACTAAGAAACATTCAGAGACTTGTAATAGCTTGTTCGAAAGTTTTTATTTAGGTATGTGCCTTTATAAAGCTCTGTAAAAAAATATCCAATATTAAAGAAATGGCTTCCATTTAAAATTTATACAGCGCTACTCCTTCCATAATTTAGCATTATAGAAATCTCTCCTTTTTAATTGCTAATTTAATAATTTTTTTCAAATTGCCACAAACTAAAAACATCACAATAATTTGAAAAAGAAATGATTACATACGTGTTTTTTATAGGTCAATAGAAATTCAGATTCTCCCGATAGATTTTTTCATTTTTCAAGTTGACATCATTCGAAACAAAAAATGAATATTTTTCACAGACAAATCTTATACTACAATGCTAGCAAAAATTGTGTGTTTGTGTGTAAATTTCATCTCAAAAAAGCACTAACGATTTTCTCAAAAATTTAGATTTTACCATTTTCGGGCACAAGAAGACCATTGGGCTAGGTCACATGTTCGAGAAAATTCGATTATTAGGTCATTCTGAGTCGTAATGGGTCAGGATCAAGCTATTTATATCTAGAGAACGGTTGGATCGATTTTAAGGAAATTTTGTATCCAATCGTTTTTTGGCACGAGAAAACTATCGGGCCGGGTCACATGTTCGAAAAATTTCGGTTAGTGGGTCATTTTTGGGGTTATTGTGGGTCATGCTATTTTTATCTAGAGATTTTCTCATGCAATTTTGACTAAAAATTGCATTCTATGGTTTTCGGGCACGAGAAAAAAATTGGGCTACATGGTCCCAATGTTTTACATGCTCGAGAAAAAATTTTAATGGGTCATACTGGGTTATTAAGGGGTCTGGGTCAAGCTATTTATATTTAAAGAACGGCAGAATCAATTTCTTTGAAATTTTTCCTGTGACAGTTTTTTGACACGAGAAAGCTAATGGGCTAAGTCATACGATCGAGAGATTTTGATTATCAGAGTCATTTGAGAATCATGATGGGTCATAATGGGTTATGGTCAAACTATATCTAAAGAACAGATGGATCGATTTCAACGAAATTTTGTATAAAACATTTTTTTGGCACGAAAAAAGTATTGGGCTAGGTGTCATGCTCTAGAAATTTCGATTACTGGGTCATAAAGTGTCAGGCTCAAGCTATTTATAGTTAAAAAACGGTACGATCGATTTTAAGGAAATTTTGTATACAGCATTTTTTTTTGGCAAGATAAAACTATTGGGCTGGGTCACATGTTTGAAAAATTCAGATAAGTGTTTCTTTATTGGGTCATTATGGGTCAAACCAATTTTATCTAAAAAAAGGGTTTTTTTTAAATATTTACAATATTTAAAAAAAGGTTATTTTAAATATTTACAACGAAAGAACAGCAGGATGTTCTCTCTTTGTAAATATTTAACTAATGTAAAATTTAGAAATATGTTCATAGTACTGATATTTATAGTTTCTGTAATTAAGAATATTATAAAATAAATTATTTATAGCAATAATAGAACAAGAATTTGATTTTATGTAAAATTTAATACAGCGTTTATTTTAACAGAGCATGGCTCGGTGCTCTCCGCTAGTATATAAAATGTAACTAAATTACTAATAACTAATATAACTAATATAACTAATATAACGAATAACTAATGTTAAAACAATATCACACCTTTTTTTGAATATTTCCAAAATCAAATAAGTTAGTATAATGCAGATATTTCCATCACAAAGGGTTAATTTAGAAAAAAAAATCCTTCTATATGTAATAAAAATAACGATTTGGAAAACGAGTAATGAAATACTAATAATATATAAACTATTAATAAATAGGTACTATAGATACTAATGGACAAATGAAAATCTGCAAAGATAATTCGAAACTGTAGAAAGGACTACCATGGGGGCGATTCTGTCACCAAACATCGCCAAATTTGTCGCCAACTTGGCTATGTATTGCCAAATCTAGTGACCAAAATTATTCACCAAAAGTGACGCCAATTTGGCGAGATTTCCAGTACTTCTCCAAACTAATATGTCTACTAATAACTTTAACCTAATACTAATTTAAATTTATCAGTTGAAGCTGGTTGATCAAATTCCTGAAAGGATCAGGAAAAGTTATGAAATCATATGAAACACTGGTGGAACCAGAGAGAAAAGTAGAGCTCGATCTAAAAAATGATACAGTTAAAAATTGGCAAATATTTTCGATGTCAAAAAGTGTGTAGAAAAGAAATGTAATCAGATTGTTTGCAAAGCTCATGAAATTACCCAAATTTTTGTTAGATGAAAATGTGGACTGAGCTTTACTGGTGCTTTATATTCAGAGTCATACTATTACCCACTCAAAATTATTACTGGGCAAAATAGTTAGTAGAATAAATAGTTATGTTATCTGAAATCAGCTAAGATCCACAACGCCAAACGAATATAAACCATGAAGTATTAATTAATGTATAACATTAATATAATCGGATTGTTGAGGAATTGACGCAGAAAAATATTTTTGAAGAGAAATATTTAGTATATGGTTGAATCGTATATGTTTAAGATTTTGCATTTACTTGGAGATTTCATCTTTCACTAATCAAAAACTATTGGAATGGAATTTTGTCCACACTTTGTATTGAATGGACCGCTTAGGTTATATTACATCAGTATGCAACTAATAATTATGAACCCAAATTTTTAAATTGGTTATGGTTTATTGGAATATAAAGTTCGTTAAAAATGCCTCTTTTTCCATGATTGAGTTTAATGCACCAGTAAAGCTCAGTCCACATTTTCAGCTTATAAAAATTTGGGTAATTTCATGAGCTTTATAAACAATCTGATTCCATTTCTTTCCTACACACTTTTTTACATCGAAAATAGTTGCCAATTTGTAACTGTATCCTTTTTTAGATCGAGCTCTACTTTTCTCTCTGGTTCCACCAGTTTTTCATATGATTGATAGTCTTTTGCATTGTTGCAGTTACTGCATTTGCAAAGGGCAGTACAAACCAGAGAAATCTTTAAGCAAGATAATTTTCCAACAGTACACGTTCTCTTACAATCACATTTCATAAGTTCAATAGCTCCTTTGAGTGCAGGTAACTCCAGGCATTTGACTGGAGAAACTACTCCTTTTCCATTTATTTCCCAGCCATTGCCAATAAGTAGAGGTATTTTAGGCCGAGGATTTTTCAAGACCTTTCCAGTGGTGCAAATTAAGTTGGATCGTACAATATGTGGCTTGATGTTATTGTGGTACAATATGTATTGCCAGGTCTGACAGAGGTATCGCTACCCGAGATCTCCTGCATATCGCCCAGTCAGCAGTGATCAGCGCATTGAATTTCGGAAGTCCGCTGCATTCGTTGGCAAGTAACGCTACCAGGGAGAAACTTGAACCGATCCTACATGGGACCTTGCGAGCAGCAATGGGACTGCCTAAATAGACTCTGATTCCCATTCTGAGACGTACAACGAGAGCAGCCAGATTACAGGACTCCCATGATCCTCAAAGTATAATCTTCATAATTAGGCAACTGTCCCTTGGTAAGATGTCACCGTTGGAAGATCAATTTGCAGAGAGTAGATCTATCTTTTACGATGAGGCTCGGGAACTCCTGAAGCAACTCAAAATAACAACGACAGAATTAATTAAGTGAACTCTCATTCTGGAAACCCAAAACAACGTTCCAGTCAGATATAATTGTACTAAATATTCCTTACAGAACAAATCATAAGGAACAATTATAAGGATAGGCACATAATAGCGGCTGACGCTTCTAAAAGTCCATCCAAGACTAGCATCGAATATTGGGAGCGCCCGCAGAAGGGGCTGCGGCCAGTTTTGGGAATTGCATCATTTGAATTCAATTTTTACAGCAGAAGCTCTTGCCCATTGGAAAGGTCTTCAATATGCACCTAGGAGCCGGAAACTTCTCTTAATCTCCGACAGTTTATCACTCATTTCAGTCCTTGCAATGGTGGACCATAAATCTTCGAAAGTAATCCTCTTCCTACATGAGACAATAACCCAGACAAGCTCACATCTCGAAGCTATTGAAATTATTTGTGTGCACGGATATAGCGGGATTCAATGCAATAAATTAGCAGATGAATTCGCCCGTCATCTAAAAAACTCAGCAAGAACTATCATGCTAATCTCGCCTGAAGATACCATACCTTATTTCAGAATGTACGACAACGAGAGAACCATTGGAAATTGGTTGGCAAGTGATTACATTGCAAACTTTCCTCATCTCACAAAGAGGAGTTGGGACTACAAAAATCTAAAGATCTCCCGTAGAGAGGAAGTGTTACTAGCTAAACTTCAGACACGCACGTTGCCTACCATGACTCAACTTCATCGTTTTGGTCTATGGAATTGATCCCTCTGTCCAGAGTGTCGGAAACCACCAATCACGACCTTCTAGAGAGCCGAAAGTTTCGCATAGAGCGAGCTCAACTTTATCAGTGATTAAATTTGTCTGTTAACAATGCGACTTTCTTTAATATCTGTTACCTGGCTGTGGCGGGGAAATCAGCGTCCAAGCGCCTTCTTTCTTTTCTGCAAATATAAAGACAATTGAAAGAATTGTTTAAAAAAATAAATAAATAAACATGGAACGTAAATTTGGAGCATTAAGGGTACAAAGCCGCCAAGTGAAGCGAAGCTACAAATCTCATCATCGAGTCTAAGCTCCGATAATCAATCAATGTGGCTTCAGTGCTCCAAGGACTGGAGGTAACTTTTTTCTCTTTGAAACTTTCAATTCTGAAAAAGCGTTATTTTAACTCTGAAAGCTTGAAAAATTATTATTTTTCAAGTATGCCAAGTTCGTGAATTTTTCAAACAACGCCAGATTGGATGATGGATGAATATTGAGTTTTTTTAAGTTCTTGAAGAGCTGTTACAATATCGCCATCACACTGAAGTTACACATACACTTTTATCTACTTCTGCTTTTAAATGTCTACAAATTTTTCTCCCTAATCTCCATCGGTATATGAATATAAACCTAAAACCTTTACTTTCATGAGCCCCTATTGCTCGACATCTTTCATTAATATTAATTTTTTATTTCCTCGGCCAGTAACAAAATTGATTTCACTCTCTACTAGATGACTTAAAACCAAGCCAATCAGCAATATGAAAATGTCAGTATCTTGCGAAAATACATCGATCTCATAATTATGAAAATTTTTCAGGATATCAAGTACATGAAGAGATATAATGGTGTCTGCTTTTTCATGTGTATGATCATACATAATTCTGAATGGAAAACATTCACGTGGTCAGTATGCCTTACTGTAAAAAGCGACAACAATTTTCTTCTCACTGGCAGCAAAATCTGTAGTAATTCAAGAAATACTCATTTAGTTGTGA
The DNA here is from genome assembly GCA_964019185.1 of Maratus speculifer. Classification (NCBI taxonomy): domain Eukaryota; kingdom Metazoa; phylum Arthropoda; class Arachnida; order Araneae; family Salticidae; genus Maratus; species Maratus speculifer. The sequence goes on along the minus strand of OZ025303.1, from coordinate 121,314,497 downwards.
TATTGTTTCATTATGTGAAAGGAATGTCTTTAATGGCACAAACATTATACTGATATTATTTTTAATTGTAAATCTAATAGGTTCTGTCACTTCCAATGTTTTCTTATGTTTACTCTTTCTAGAAATGCTCAAAGTATTGGTCAAATATGATTTTCCCTCAGTATATCCATTTGTCATTTTCATAATGATCTCGGTAAAAATATTTGCAAAGTCTTCACAAATTTTCATGGCAGGTATCTTTTTTACTGATTGTATGATTGCCATTAAATCTATAATACACACTTTTTCTATTGGAGAAGTAATTGAGTATTCTAATGTTTGAAGTTAGAGAGAACGATTATATTGCTCTATCTCTACAATAAATGAGCTTTTGTCAGATGGAATATGAAGACATCTACCAGAAGAAAATAATGATCTTGAAATACCAAAAACTCATAGTTTCTAATTGCACCTTTGGGTTTGTACGAGTTTGAGGTCTGGATTCGATAACAAAAAGTAAACCAGCAAGGCGTTTCCTATCTTCTCGAATTTTAACCAATTTATTACCAACCTCAAATGCAGTTTTCTGGTTACAGAATGTTTAAGTTCAGAATGTCTTTAATTATTGTTCATTAGACGCCAAAGTGACAGTTTAGTGTATCCATTCAGTAGTCTATCTCTTGCAAATTCTTGAAATTACAATGGCTTTTTTGCTCACGATTCAGAATATCGTACTTCGCAGATGCCGGAACTTTCATAGAAAATGCAATATTCATTAGTGTGGTATTATCTTGAAAAGGGTTTCCTCCACAATGATTCTGAATACCTTCTTGGCTGCATTGTGAAAAACTCTTAGTGACATGGAGGTCTGAAGTTGATAGTGTTTCCTGGGCTGCTTAGAAATTTCAATTGGACAATACTTTTCAAAGAAATTTGAAACAATGCGTAATACTTCTCGTGTATACAAGAAATACTTTTCGAGTTCGCTTTCATTCTGAGTTTAACAAATAACTCCACCGATATTCTTTAGACTTTGACTTTCTGTTCCAAGTTATGGTCTTGAAATAATTCATAAACGGCACATTGGTTTTGGATACGGCAAAACAACCAGATTCAAGATAATTTCACTTCTAGATATTTTCTTTAAACATTCTTCATCTGTGTTATGTATACTGTAATGTATCCAGCATAATGAAATAAGTCATGAGCAAAATAATATTGATATTTTCCTCTAATGACACTAGATGCAATACCCAATTTCCTTGACGAGTGAAACCAATGAAAAGCAGAAAAGATTCAAATTGAATCATATACTGTAGTAGGAACTTTGCTATGTCACCACTGCATTGTGTAATATGCGGTATACATGTAATATATACAGTCTTTTTCAACTACTGCTTTGATCTCTTCAAACAAAGTTGTAGCTTCAACTTCACAATTGTGCAATCTCTCATGTAGTGAATTGCATTCTTTCAGAGAAATAATCTCTATAGAATGCGGCAATATTTCAAAGAGAAGGTTGTAGCATGCAAAAACGATTGTCATGTGAAACTCTAAGCCTCTAGTATATTTCTTCCCTCCAAAAATTTGATGAATTGTTGAAGGAGAGTAGAGAAATTTCAGTGCATATGAGATCAAGACCACTACTGTCAATGTATTTTCCTAGTGCATGGAGATATGGAACATAAACATGAAGCTCTCCAACTTCGAGCTTCGAGCAACCACTTTTGATTGCCGGTAGATAATTGAATTTACAGCGTATACAGAGTGGAACTAACTTTGATTCACCAAATATTACTCGCTTTGCAGCACATTCTTTCAGTTTTTGACATTGTCTATTCCAGGTTTTTGACATAATTATCCACCTTCCAAGCACACTAAACGACTCATTATATATTTACAACGCAGTCACTCTTATTAGTATCTTGCCGGGAACACATAGTTTTAACATATGCATCAAAAACAAGAGCAAGCAATATTAGTAATTTTGTATTAAATATATAAATAATTAATAAATAACACAATTTACGCCTTTTTTTATTGTAGATTTGTATTTTCTTACTTCATAAACATATAATTTGACATATTGGTCAATAATATGACACAAATATTAAAGAAGTCAGTAAATGGTAATCATCTTCGATGCCATCTTGAAAATCGCCTCAAAAATTTGTAACAAAATAATGACACCTAAGAGATATTTGGAATCTACGTGTCAAAAGCTACAAAGTAAACAAAAAATATCAAACTTAACACAAAAATCCAGCTGGAAACGTTTCAGACCCTACTATTAACTGTATATTTTAACTTTTTACAGTGCGATTTTTGCAACATTTTTGACAAGAAAACCTGAAGTTTTGCATATTTGACACGGAAAATGGATTATTGTCGTTGCATTAAGTGCTTTTTCGTAGTTTTTTTATACTGGAAAAAGTTTAATTATTTTTCGAAATATCGAAAAATAAATTAAACTAACTAAATAAATAAAACGCAAATAAATGACACTTAATAAATAATACTTAATTTGTAAGATGCGCACAAAAATCAATTTGAACCAAGTTCCAAAATACATTTACACGGCCTATTTAAAATACAGTTCAAAGCATTTCTCGCTCTATATATATATTGACATTTTCAAAAACTTTTGAAATTCATATTTTTGTCACACTGCAATGTTACAATGTGGTGTTTTGTTGTCATTTTTTAATCACAAGTGTTACGTGACGTACATTACATGCAGTAACATAGCAATGACGTCACTTTTTTTCAAAAAAATATAAATTTACAATAAATAACATGTTTTGAAATTTTTTTGTAATTTTTTAGAGTTTTCTAAGAATTTCACAACTCAATCACAATGTGACGTCACAGAGTGGTTGTATTTCGGTCATAGATGTGGCGTGACCACCGTGATTCACAGTGACGTCATTGTGACGTCACTGTGACCATGCATGCTATGAGGGAGAATACACGACGGTGCTCAAGAACTTACTGGGGGTCCTGAAAAGGACTAAACGATTTTAAAATTCAATAACGTCCAAACTTTTACAGATATCTAAAAGATTCTTGAGGAGAGTTATGTGTAAGGTCAAAATTTTTTTCCTGTGATTCTGGACTTTAGTTGGAATTACAAAATATAGATAGCGCTGAGAGCGATAGATGCTGTGTCTAGGTGGAAACTGATGTCACTTAGTACTGATGCCAATTAAGGAGTTTTAGGGTATGGAGTGAGTTCTCGTTGGAAAGTGGCACTTATCTTTTATTTTCCGATTTTGAATTCAATCCATATAATTTTTATTTTGCCGGCTTCAGCGTAGTAATAGAGAAAAATATTGCTTCCATTGGAACGACTATTTTCAAATTGAAATGCGTTAAACAACGACGTTCAAAATAGCGTGTTTTATTTATTTTTTTTCCTTCCAAGTATAATAGGATTTTTTTTAAATAGGGTATTTTTTATTCATCTATTTATTTATCTGGGTATTTTTTAAACATTATTTAAGCCAACCGGGCATGTTCGGTAATGTATACGAAGTATGCGAGATTAACAATTCATTTACAGGTGCACCCAAAAGATTCCATTACATTATAATCTATGGGGGGGGTGGGAATCGTTTGCAAAGTATACAAATGACTTAAATTTTTTCAACTGTATTGAAACTGATATAAATTACTGAATTTCACTGCAAGATGATTATGATAGAATAAGGTATTCATAGCATTTGTCTTTCACTTTCAGGGACATACAAAAATAAGCCGATTACAATATTATCATTAAACAATTATTACTGGAAATGTGTTTTCAATTTTGGTATGCGCTTTTAAATTTAATTTCTTTTAGGTAGACTGGTAATTATATAAATATTTATCACTTAAAGTCGTCGTCTGGTTTGTCCGTCTGTCTGTCTGTTTCCACATAACAGTGCAAAAACTACTGTGTCGAATCGTTTGAAATTTTAAATATATATTTGTTAAAGAATTTTGTCGGGTTATATCAAATTTTATGAAAATCGGATGTATTGTTCCAATACAGCGTCAGTCAAAATTATTCCGTTGCATTACGGCCTACGGGGAAAAAAGTTTCAAGTGCTTCTTAATGATGTTACACTCCTCCGAAGACAATGAAATTGGTAAACATTTATCAAGAATATTAAAACACAAATTATGTAGAATATGCTGCACAAAGAATAGTTGCTATTCATTTACAGGGCCACACAAAATAATTATGTAACATATTGGTATAGAAAGGAACATTATATGCGATTTTTTTTTATTTTGTTACAAATATAATAAAATTGTTATAAGTAGCTTAGGTTTACTACAGGTTACTTCTTGTGTAATGGAAAATGCGAATTCTTTACCGGAACACACAAAAGATTTCGGATACTATGCTGCATCAAAAATGATGTACATCTATATTATAAAGGCCAAACGTATCTGTGCGTATCGCATACGTCATTTTGCGAATGGCAACACTTTCCGATGAAATTTCACTTTTGCAATTTTCGCTACTGCAAAATTTTAAACTTCTAGACATAGTACATTTTCAATCTTTACACCATCGTATGGAAAAAAATGTACTTTTAATTGCAACTTGTTTGAAAACTGCATCTATATTTGTTTTTGAGACATTAATTTTTTTGTAGTTTTAATACCGTTTTTCTAAGTGTGGCAACAGAAGCACTCCATGTCTATTAAATGCAAACAGAAAAAAGCCGAAAAAGCTGATAACTTTATGTTGCAATTTTCTCATTAAAAGGGAAAAAATTAAATTCAAGTAGGTGTTGTGTCAAGAGTTTGTTATAAAACACTACGAATTTTGGTTTTATTTACAAAATGTCAAGTATACGTAAAAGAATATAAATAGTTTAGTATCTGTTTCAGTTAATAGCATCAAAATTTCAACTTTTGAATTAAAATTCTGATTTTTTATTAAGCTATTGCATAGCTATTATCGCGGGCTTTGAGCGCGGCGACCGAATCTAGAAATTCCGTAATGAGAAAAAAACTTAACACCCCGGTTGACACTTTTCAGTTCGGCAGACTTCGGTAGACATTGACGCGGTATTTTTTTTTTTAAACGGAACTTCGATAAATACTATATATAAAATTTGAAACGTGTTCGGAGTATATTTTGGGGAAGGTTGCCACCTTCCCCTCTTCGGGGGGGGGGGAAGAACTCTTGTGATACATCGTTCTAAAACCCCGTGACTATTCATGAGATTGCGTCCCCTCCCCCCGCCGGCAAATTTTTCAAAATTTTACCTGATGTGAATTTTTTTAAATGTTGATGACACCGATCGTGTGCTATATTGTTAGAAAATGTTCGGACAGGTAAACGAACATACCAGATGACGAATATAGGTGCTACGTATTTATATAATTGCGGAATTTCCTCACAGAACATAATATAATGAAATAATTTTGAATGTCTCTGTAAATGTACCATGAACACTGCATATTTTTTTTTCAATACCTAACAAGGCATAATAAATCTCAATAACATATATCAGTTACAGACCAATTCAACTATTTCAACGCAAGTTGGAGTTTGAAAAGACAGACAGACGGACGGCTAACTAAATAGAAATCATAAATACTTTCAACTATGTTAAAAAATGTTAAAATCGCATGTTATGTTGAAATTTGACAGTCATTAATTTATTGAAATAAACGGATGCATATTCGAATTCTAACCCTGTATTAACCTACTATCTTTAAATACACGCAATTGTTTACCTAAACTCATTTTAAAACTTAAACTTGCTTTAAACTAACGAAATCACGCTTCCAGAAATTACCATCTAGAGCCTGCAATACATGCAATTTTTTGGATGCATTGGATGCATTTTTTGGATATATCATTTCATTTCTATTCTTCAAACATATCATAATGAGCTTAAAGCTGTTCACCGTCAAAATGCGTAACTCATTTACAAACCACCTTTGAGATGTTTTCTTTCACACTCAGTAAAGAAATAGAATTCTTTTGTGTAGACCTATATATGGTTTGCACCATTTATACATGCGACGTAACTTTAAAAAATTTAATGAAACTTAAAAAAAAAATCATATCAAAACAAAAAACTTCTATCAATTATCGTTAATGTACGGCATTTTTGATGCGGCATAGTATCCGAAATCTTTTGTGTGTCCAGGTAAACACTTTGCACTTTCTATTATAGAGGAAGTAACTTGTAGTAAACTTAAGCAACTTATAACAATTTTATTATATGTGTATCAAAATTAAAATATGTGGCAAATAATGTTCCCTGCTATATCTTTATTTTACATAATTATTGTGTATGTCACTGTAAATTAATAATAACGATTCTTTGTGCAGTGTTATTGTACGTCATTTGTATTTAACATCCTTCATATAGGCATATTAATTTCGCTATGTTCTAACGGCTGTAAAGGCGAGAGAGTAGTTTTTGCACTGTTATATGCGGACATAAAGAAGGCCAGATCAGACGACGACTAAAGGTGGTACGTATTTATGTAATTACGAGTGTACCTTACAGTCAAATTTAAAAGCGCATGTCGAAAATTGAAAACGCATTTCCAGTAATAATTATTTAAAGACCTTACTGTAAATGATTTTTTTTGTGTGCCCCAGTAAATGATCGACAAATGCTATAAATGTAAAGTTATATCATTTTTTAGGAAGCTTCAAAGCGCCACTTTATGTATGATCGCATAGTGAGCCGCGTCACTTTATGTGTGTCTGGCTGGATTTTTGACCCATGCAATTGGTCTGAAAACTTACATATAGTATTGAAATAGTTCCATGAGCATCATTATATAAAAATCAAGCTTGAGAAAATAAGTAAAGTTATATCATTTTTTAGGAAGCTTCAAAGCGCCACTTTATGTATGGTCGCATAGGGAACCGCGTCACTTTATGTGTGTCTGGCTGGATGTTCGACCCATGCAATTGGTCTGAAAGCTTACATATAGTATTGAAATAGTTCCACGAGCATCATTATATAAAAATCAAGCTTGAGAAAATAAGTAAAGTTATATAATTTTTTAGGAAGCTTCAAAGCGCCACTTTATGTATGGTCGCATAGGGAGCCGCGTCACTTTATACGTGTCTGGCTGGATGTTTGCCCCATGCAATTGGTCTGGGAGCTTACATATAGTATTGAAATAGTTCCCCGAGCATCGTTATATAAAAATCAAGCTTGAGAAAATGAGTAAAGTTCGCAGCATTTTTACCTACCTTTTGTACCTGGTACCCGTAAATTGGCCGTCGGTCCAAGCTAGCAGGTATCACTACGCTCATACTACGTACTAACACTATTTTATCCTATACATTTTACTTGTGAGAAAATAAGTAACGTCTGGGGGCCTGGTATCTTGGACTAATATGGATTGAATTCAAAATTGGGAAATAAAAGTAAAAGTGTATTTTCCAAAGAGACCCACTGCATACCCTAAATCTCATTAACTGACCATCAGTACTAAGTGACGTCAGTTTCCGCCTCGACACGGCAGATATCGCTGTCAGTGCTATCTATTGTTTGTAATTCGAATGAAAATCCAAAATCACAAAAGAAAAACTTTTGGCCCTATACATAACTCTCCTGCAAGAATTTTTTTGAATCTATCCAAAACTTTGTCCGTTTTTGAATTTTTGAAATCGCTCAGTTCTTTTTAGGGCACCCGTATTTATTATTTATTCAATTTAATTATGGTGTTTAAATTTATTGATAGAAGCATTTTTCTGATTGGCGAATTAATTATCAAGAAAATTTATGTGTTGCACGCTTTATAATTGCCGAAACGTCAGTGAAGGCTTACTTTGGAGACACGAAATTTTTTTGTGTCTGTCTGTCAGTCTGTCTCTAACGCGATAACTACCGTCAAAAACATCCGATTGGCTTGAAATTAAGTGGGTATGTTAGTGAGGCACTGGGATTAAGCTGTATAGTTTTTTGTAAGATTTGATTCATTCGTTCCGAAAATATAGAATATTATATTTTGCGATATAATGCTTTTCTATGGCAAATCCAATGATTTTTAATTTTTTTTTTCTTGAGAGAAAATGTCACATTTCATTAATGGAATTCAATGATAAATGGATACTGAAATTTACCAGTTAAACTATTCGTATTGTTTTGAAATTTTGTCTACAGATTTGTCAGATTTTTTAAATTATTACTGTAAATTTTGGAGATTTTTTATAAATGTGTTCCAATAGTATAAACTAATTTGTTTTAGAGATTTACTTATTTCAAATGTATTTATTTCATTTTCTTTATTTTCTCTTAATGGTTGCTAAGCAACCATTCATCATAATCCTTATTTTTATAATGTTATAAATTTGAATCAGTGTACGAAAATTTAAGTCAAAACTGCTGAATTAATTAATGTCTTTGTATCTTTGCGTATAAATATAACATAACACAGAAAAGAACACAGGCTATGTTTTATTAATTTTATTCACATATTTTCCTAAATAATTCAAAATTTCCTTCTTTTTCATGCAGAATCAATAGCGATTTTTTAGATAAAATTTAACAAATTTCCTTTATCGTTGCCAATAAAAAATCAAAATATGGAATAATTTTTCAACGCCAATAAGTTTCAATTGAGCAATTTCCATTCGAAAAATTATACTACGAAAAAATAAATATGACGTCAGAATTAAAATAAAAATATAGTACTTTGTTAAATATTAAACACGGAAAGTTGTTTCGTTAATAAGAATTTTTCTGACAAAAATGGGGGCATAATTAAAAGTAAAAGAAATAAAAAATAATTATATTTTTAACAATTATTTCACCTGATAAAATTTGACGTCATAATTGAAATAAAACAGGTATTTTATACAGCTCATATTCAAAATATTAGAATAATTACCTTTTTTTTTAGAAATTGAAAATATCGTTTGGTAATTTAATGTCTTTTAATGAAAATATGCAAATGATATTTTTATTAAGAACTTATTGTTGATTAAACTTACATGTTGTCTTAAATTTAATATCATTTTTGAAAAGATTAATTGCAAAAAAAATTATTTTGAAAAGTCAAAATATTAGAATATTTATTCAAGTGGTTCAAAATATTAGAATATTTCACATTAATTCTCCTTTAATTATTACCAATTCTTAACTGGTGGCATCATTGATTAAATTCAGACTATTTTATTTAAAATCAGTATTCTTTTTTGCAGTTTGTTTCTTTTTGTCTTAAAATGGGCCGTGTGAGTGATATTCCTGAATCTACTAAACTTCGTATGGTTGATTTGTATCGGCACGGTAAAAATCAATGTTTTATAGCGAATTATTTACATTGTTCGCAATCGAGCGTTAGTAAAATACTAACACAATATTCAAAAATTGGAAAATTTCAAAATAATCGCCGGAATGGTGGCCGAAAACCAAAAACATCTGCTAGAGATGACAGGAAACTGAAGCGTATAGTTAAGAAAAACCGTTTTAAAAGTGTGCGATTCTTGCACCGAAAATGGAAAGAAGAAGGAGTTGAAGTTTCTACATCGACAACATTAAGACGTCTCCATAAATTTAAATTTGAATCTCGTGTACCGAAAACAAAACCTCTCATGACTGCAAGACAAAAGAGTATAAGATTGAATTGGTGTAAATCGTTTATGGAGCAATGAAGATTGGAAAAATATATTATTTAGTGATGAAAGTATGTTTTGTGTTTCATATGGTAATCAAGGTATTCGAGTTTGGAGAATGAAGCAAGAAGCATTTGATAAAGAATGCCTTAAACGTTCCGTAAAATTTGCTGCTAGTGTCATGGTTTGGGGTTGTATGAGTGCAGAAGGACCTGGAAAGTTATGCATCGTCTACGAAAAGGTTAACTCTCTGATATATCAAGAAATTTTAGAATATTACATGATTCCATCATCAAAAGATTTATTTGAAGATGATTTCATCTTTCAACAAGATTTAGCGTCCCCGCATACCTCGGTGTCAACTAAGAATTGGTTCCGCCAACGCAACATTAAGGTACTTCCTTGGCCACCAAATTCACCAGATCTTAATCCCATCGAAAACTTATGGTGTATAATGAAGAAAAAACTTCAAGAAAATCCTCCTTCAAGTAAAACTGAGTTAGTGGCACGTATAAAGTCTATTTGGGCTAATATTGATAGAAATGTTTGTAAACACCTTGTATATAGTATGCAAGATCGATTGTACGCTGTTATGAAAGCTAAAGGGGATGCTACAAAATATTAACTACCATGTACTTCATATTCATAAGGTAATATGTTTGCGTAAAATAAAATATTCTAATATTTTGAACCAATCTAAATTTTATTCTAATATTCTGGTGTGTTTAAGGAAGCTGTATACCTAATTTATTGTGCTGTATTTTATATTTTATAAATGTTAAAATCTTATCTAAACATTCCAGATTTAATTTATAAGAAATTTAATTGCATTTATTTAGTATAAAAAATAAATAAATGACAAATATTTTTTTCTTATTACTTTTTCTCAATTATTCTAATATTTTGAATATGAGCTGTAGTAGTCGTAAACAATATTAGAAACATGGATAGTAATAACTCATGAATAATGACGTCATTGCCGAAACTTCAGTGAAGGCTTATTTTGGCGACACAAAATTTAATGTTTTCCGCCTGTCGGTCTGTCTGTCTGTCTGCGATAACTGCCACAAAATGCAATCAAAACATCTTTTTTTCGGAAACAACATTGTAAAACCCTAGATTACTGAGTTTACACTTTCAAAAGTTCCCGATACATCAGATTAAGTGTGTTTGTGGTGGGCAGGTATGTAGAAGTATGAGTATAATGAAAAATGATTATTAAAACTGTTACTTATCCTTATAAATCAAAATGTATAAAGAAATACAAGATATACGATAACCATTAGCAAATTGATAGAAAGTTACAAATTTAAGTTTAATGATATTACGGGGGGTTCAGGAAGGCGGAGCCCCCCTGAAGGAATATACTATGTTATAATAAAAAAACAAAAATAATAGATCATGAAAATTTCAGAATATCCTAACATAACTAAATCTTTAATTTAACTCTTTTGATGGCTTAAACCTTCTTATTCTTATTTTATTCTTATAAATAATTACGTAATTTGAAAATTTTAAATTACAATTTCCAGGAAGTTTAATATTACCCAAAGTGTTTAAAAAAAATGATGTGCAAAGCTGACGTTGAGGCTCCTGATCTGCAAATTTACTAGTTAATAATATACTATATAAATTTATTCATTTTTGCCGAAACGTCAGTGAAGGCTTACTTTGGAGACACGAAATTTTTTTGTGTCTGTCTGTCTGTCTGTTCCGCGATAACTTCCGTAAAAAGCATCTGATTGGCTTGAAATTAAGTGGGTATGTTAGTGAGGCACTGGGATTAAGCTGTATAGTTTTTTGTAAAATGTGGTTCATTCGTTCAAAAATATATAATATTTTATTTTGCGCAATAATGCTTTTCTATGGCAAATCCAATGATTTCCATTTTTTTTCTTGAGAGAAAATGTCACATTATGATAAATGGATGCTGAAATTTGCCGGTTAAATTATTCGTATTGTTTTGAAATTTTGTCTATTCATTTGTCAGATTGTTAAAATTATTACTGTAAAGTTTGGAGATTTTTTATAAATGTATTCCAATAATATAAACGAATTTGTTTTAGAGACTTCCTTATTTCAAATGTTTTTATTTTATTTTCTTTATTTTCTCTTAATGGTTGCTAAGAAACCATTCATCCTAATCCTTATTTTTACAATGTTATAAATTTGAATGCGTGTAATTGTTGAACGCGAAAATTTAAATGAAGTAAACGTTAAAACTGATGAATTAATGTCTTTGTATCTTTGTGTATAACTATAACATAGCCCAGAAAAGAACATAGGCTATGTTTTATTGATTTTATTCACATATTTTCCTTAATAATTGTCTGAGCGTAGCGAAGTCTTATACTCAGAGTACGTAACGATATTAAAAGTCAAAAAAATTCTTTCGTCAAGCAAATCTCAAAAGTACTTGTCGGATTTCGATTCTGTTTGTACCAGAAGGTACCTATGAAGGTAATCTGGTGAATGCACCTACTTTTAAAAAGTAATTCCAAATAGTTTAAAAGTTATATTAAAAAAACTGATAAAAAAGCACAATTTATTTGCATACGTCACAGAAATTTGGTGCGCGTGATTTCCACCGGCTGGATATTTTCGTAGATAACCGAATCAGAACATGGAGTAAATAGTAATCATTTACGCACTCAGAAATATTGAATGCAATAAAACATTTTAAAATTTAATCATGCAGGAAAATAAAACTGTTATTTTTTATATTAAAAAAATGTCATAAAAACTTTGATTTTGAAATTTTGTGATAATCTCTTAATAGTATTTTTTGATCGCTAAAAGAATGATTTATATATTTCGCGTGTGAAAATTAGAAACAATTACGTTTTTAAATAAAAAGTTTCTTTTATGACATCATTTTCCCTTTATATTTATTTTTATTACATGTTTTCTTTTAACTTATATTTTGTTTGTGTGCGGAAGTCAATTCTGATCACTAATTTTTCGGCACGGATACACTGTTAAAAATCTGCTGCATTTTGCTGCAACGCCCTCCACCACTTGTATATAATATCTCTATTCCAACCAATGAGAAAGCTCCATTTCACGGCCAAGTAACCGTTTTCTATACAAGCAGGGGAGTGCGTTGCAGCAAAATGCAGCAGATTTTTAACAGTGTACCACAAGCGCATCAGATTTGGCGCAATTTTTTTCAAAGCCCATTTGGCGAAAACTCCGTTTTCAAATAACGCTTACATACACATTTTTAAATTATTTTCAATTTTCAAAAGGAACTTACAGTAAATAAAATAATAATAATTAATAACTAAAAAAAGAAATATTTTATGCAATTAAAAAAAGGAAATGAAAGTAAATAAACATTTTATGAGTAAATAAACAAATAAACAAATAATGCCGGGTTACCATCTCAGGTAAAATAATGCCATTTTGAGGCCAATTATGTACCTTGGTGCATATGTGACATCTTTTCTCATTTTTCATCCATTTCCTGTTGGCATACAACTTTGAAATTTGGAATATGTATGCATACCTGGGAACAATACTGGAATTAGACATTAATTGTTTTTAAATTCGATCCGAAAGGGGGTAACGAGGGCTATTTTTTAAAGATTTATACAATTTATACTGCATAAAGGAGCCACTTACGTATTTTTATATACAAGAAGAAGTAAGCGGTATGTAAAAACAATTATAGTACACATAAATAAAATACTTGAGATAATATACTAGAGATACAAGCACCGGGTTTAGCTAGATTTTTTATGCCAACTAGGCGAAAACATCGTTTTGATTACCAGATACACATAGCATGCTATAATAACACGTTATTTATTTATTTCAAAATGAAAAAAAAAATAATAAACGAAACATTTTCTGTTATAAAAAAAAAGAAATAACAATCAATAAATGATAATATTTTTAGAACAAACAATTCATTTTAACATTTATATGATAAGAGGCATGTTAGGCAACTGAGCGCCATTTTGGCAACAATTAGGTACCTCGGTGTGTATAGGGCATATATGTGCCATATTTAATTGTAAAACTGAGCATGAACGTTTACCAAGTGTGTTTTCATAGTCGCTTATATCTTTTTGCAACACGGCGCACCTTTCGAAGCCAAAACTGCACAAAAGAAAAAAAATCAATATTTGCAGTATTTTTTTTTTTTTTTTTTTTTTTTTTTTTAATGTAATGCACATTTTGTAATCAGTAGGCTCGATAATCAGACCTCTTTTTTTTGCTTTAAAAGATGATATTTCATACGACGTCTTTTTTGGATTCGTCGTTTTTCCATATTTGATAGTATGCGTCTACTCGTTTTGTAACTTTTTTTTTTGTAACTTTCTTTTTTATTAACAGCTACATTTCGATTTCCTATTTAAATAAAAATTCTTCTAAATACAAAGAATTTTGTTAAAATAAATAAATAAGTAAATGAAATGCGGACATCTATTGCTCAAAGCACAAAATTTTTCCTATTGAGTTAATAAAAATCAGTAAAAACATAATTTTTATGATAATAAAAAGGTGACTTATGTAATAACAGAGTCATATATTATGTACGTTATGGATTAAGTATGAATATTTCTCCACCATTTATAAATAATAATAATAATATGAAATTCGGGCAGACATATTTGACTAAAAATAACAGCCATTTTCTAAATGCTTTAAAAAATGGCCAATGAAAAGTGATATTTCAAAACTATTATGAAAACCATTTATTTTAAACTAAATGAATAAAAGATTTATATTTTTTATAAAATAAATGGGATTTGAAAAATTATTGAAAATTTATCCCCATAGATGTATCAATATATTATAATCAGTACCTTGTAGCAAAATGGAACAATTAGCAATAATTTTTGTACCCGAAAAATGGTCGTTGCTTTTTTTAAGGTTAAAAAATAGATTACGAAATATTCCTATACAGAGATGCCAAGTCCCCGCTTATTGCACAGTAGAATTTTCTTATAGGAAAAGTTATTTTTTAAATCCGCAGAATGTTCCAATTTAATAAAACATTTTCTGTATTAAAATACCGGTATCCAAAATGCGGGAGACTTGGCAGCTCTGCCTATAACATTTTAATTAATCACGATACTTTTTTAATCGGATTCAAATTTAGTGAAGACAATGTTTTTTAGCCAAAAAGCAGCTTTTATCCACATGTGTAACTACGATACAATTCCTTGATGCTGATATAAAATGTTTTGACTTATGCTATTATTGCTTCCTCTTATTTATTTGAATTCTTAATAAGATGACTCAAAATCGAGTTTTTTAAATGTACGGAAAAAATGCATTTCGAGAGAGGGCGAAAAGAACAATATTTGGCGATTTATTACCTGCGTTTGGCTAAGTGTCTTACTACCTTGTATTTAATACTCTTCACAATACTTCGCTGTTATATGGACCTAGGCGCTTTTATAAAAAGTTTGACTTAATTCGGGCTTAAGAAAGTAAGTTTTTTACTGAATAATACAAATAAATGAAAAATGAATACTAAGAAATACTAATAAAAGAGAAATGAAGCATTATATTGATCTATGTACCGTATTTTCGGGTGTATAGCCCGCACCCCTAAATCGAGCAGTGCAGTAAAAAAAGTTCGTGTATAACCCGCGGAGATGCATCGATGTATAGTCCGCGGGCTATACACCACTTACGAACGTATATTTCGACCAGGGTTCGAAATTAGAAGCCATTAGTCATAATTTTTAACACAAATTTACCAAATTTTTTTCGTGATGCATAATATCTACAGTAATTGGGCTAAAAAATTAAGATTATCAGTAGCGTAATTTTCAGAGTTAACGCCGCGGCGTTTACGTGTTTTAAGATAAAATTTCAAGCGATGCGGCGTTTACGCACATTTTTTTCAAAGAAGCGTGATATTTAAAAAAAGAATTTCCGAAAATTAAAAAAAAAATCGGTGATAAATTCAAAATTTCGAACATAAAATGTATACATATCTTAGGTCATTGGTTCCCAAAAGCATCGAATCCTCGGAATCGATCCGAAATGCACCAACTCCGAAAAGGAACGATTCATCGGACTCTATCTGAAATGAAACGACTACGGAAAAGTTCGATTCCTAGAACTCATTCCGAAATGAAACGATTCTGTAAAGGAACGATTCATCGGAATCGTTTCGAAAAAGACTGACTGCTCTGAATCGTTACGAAATGACATAAATCACGCACTTTTTTTTAATTCTTTGCAACAGGGTAAGGTACCAACTCCGAAAAGGAACGATTCCTCGGACTCTATCTGAAATGAAACGTCTCCGGGAAAGTTCGATTCCTTGAACTCCTTCCGAAATGAAACGACTCTTACAGAGTCGTTTCATTTCGGAAATTTTCATTTCATTGTTCTCATTTTATCAGGAACCATTCCTCGGAATCGTTTCGAAAAAGAACGACTGCTCTGAATCGTTCCGAAATGATATAAATCACGCAATTTTTTTTGTTCTTTGCAACAGGGTTGGTAGATTATTTTTTTGAAAAATAAACTAAAAATGATCTAAATTCAGAATTGTCGAGATTGGAAGGGTTCCGGATTTTGGATTTTGTACTCTACAAACACAATGGCTATTATAAATCTATCAGTGCAATACTTGGCGATAGTTGCGACAGTTCTTCTAAATCCAGAAATAACTGTATTTAACCCTTTCCGGCACGGGCAAATTTTGTAGTAAAATGAGAAATTATCGACTGACACCGGAATTCACAAACGAATTGTTTAGATATTTTGAATTCCTAAATTTAAGCTTTTATTGTAAAAGTGAAATTTTACTAAAATATTATTGGTGGCATTCGCAAGTTTGGAATTAAAATTAGGTATCCCAGACCGGGAACACTGTGCCGGAAAGGGTTAAGCAGTAAAAAAAAAAAAAAAAAAAAGCCTTTACAAACATGAGAGAACTCTTTAAATTTCAAGGCATAGCGAAAAAAATTTACAAATTTCGTTGTTTTTTTTCAAATTTTTTAAGGTTTAAAAAATGCAGAAAAAATATCACGATTTCCAATTAAAAAAAAATCTTTGTATAACCCGCACCGTGTATAAGCCGCAGCGGCTTTTTGAAAGGTTTTTTTCTTGTATAAGCCGCGGACTATACACCCGAAAATACGGTATATTTAAAAATGCATCGGCTAGCAGTAATAAGATAATTTATGTGTATATAATAGGAGATAAATAGCTTTTGATTCTGTATTGCTATGCTATAATAAGCATTAACGTTTGTGTGTTTTTCGTTATCGTTGGGAGTACCTAGCCGATTTAAAAAATAATGTAGGCAAAAAATGTTGGTAACCATCTTTGCTGCAAAATATACTATATTTTGCGTAGGAACAATAATCACCATCAATCCACGAGCAAAAAAAGTTCTAAAATTGGGAATTCTTTGATGTTGATATGACTAAAAATTAATTTTTTTTCTTTGGTGGCAACTTTTAAGATATAATATTCTCGTTATGAACGATTTCATCACATTCGACAATTTAATTTCAGAAATTAAACATTTCTTTTTCTAGAAAAAGTTTTAAACCCAATTTATTGAGAATATTGCAATTTCTAGGATACCGTTGGGGTCAGAAACTATAACTTTGGCATCACAGTAACTTATAAGATGTAAGTGCTCGTTTAGGACAAATTTTTAAAAAAGGATTCCTTAACTCTCATCAACAACCTCATTACATCCGTGGAAAACAGATATACAACATTATAAACTATTCGGACGGATTTCACACCACATAAAATACACTCCATTCTCTTCAAACATAATAGTTTATGTTATTTATAGTTTCTCAAATCGGTGCAATGCTTCTGTTTATGCTCATGACATCATTTCAAAGAGCTATATTTCCAATATAGGAAAATTTGGTGTTTTATTTTCTGTATTACATTTAACATTTTGCATATTTCCAATTTTATATCCATGCATGGTTTACTTTTCTTTTATAAAAATAGTATATGCAACTTTATATATAAGATTTTTTAATTCAATATGCTTATTTTCATCATATTTTATAACAATGAATGACCAATTAAAGGTAACATCTCATTTTCTTTACTTATCGCAAGTTATTAAACATGTATTCTCAGCAATATCGCTCAGACTAATCCCTCTGAGGGAAGTCCTAGTTCAAAATTTATTTCTTTTTCATGCAGAATCAATAGCGATCTTGTTGGGGGATAGAGCAGAGTATAACGCAGTTTTAAGGTCTGTGGTGTGACGTGAAGATTAAGGCACATTTATGAAACAGTTCAGATTAGAAATAACATATCCGTTTATTTTCATTCATCTCGAATGTTAAACTTAAATAAAACTATTTACATAAAACTCCAGCATTTGCTGGGTACTTCGTTGTTTAACATACATCCATGGCAAAACTTCATAACTGCAGAGAACTAAACCCATCGGTTAAATTGTCTGTCCATCACAGCACACACATATGTGGGGATGTTTGACATTCTAGATATACTTACTCAGTACATAAACTGAAAGTAAAATTATACATACAGTTACAGGTAAAAAAGAAGAGTGCCTTTACGACCGAAATGCAAAATGAAAAACTGGATCGGAACGATCACTACTGAACAAATTTAGAGGGACAAGATTTTGTCCAGATTTCCAACACGCGGCCCCATCGGTCGTAAAAACTCCCTCTTTTTTCTTACAATTGAAATCAAAAATATTACAAATAGCTCTCTTAAATTTTACATACAGCTGAGGTTTAGTTAGAAAATCAGCTTTGTTATTTTTAGAACTTACATGTTTTATCTCAAAAACATTTTCATTTACTAACTGCCGAATAAATTGACATCTTATATCAATATGTTTAGTTTTAAAGTTCTCTTGACTGTTTTTAGAAAAATAAATAGCAGATTCATTATCACAATACTGAACTGGTTTTATTTTATTACACAAATTAAGTTCATTTAAAACTCTTGAATACCAAGTCAGTTCTTTTACACTGTTTTACACTTCAGTTAATGAAATAAACTCAGATTCCATAGAACTGAGTGCGATGCATTTCTGCTTTGATGTTTTCCAAGCAAAAGGAACATTACCAAAGTAAATTAGATAACCACTGCTTGAGTGTCGTTTAGTAAGTTGACATCCCCAGTTAGCATCCGAATATGCATATAAACTCGGTGAATTTACATTAGATAGATTTATTTTAAAACTTTTAGTAGCAAAAACATAATTCATAATATCTACCACTATTAACCAGTGTTTACATGTATAACCATTACAAAATTGTGACATTACATCTACTGAAAAACTAATATCAGGTCTTGATCGACTTGACAAAAATGACAAACTTCCGATTAAAGATCGGTATGGAAATTTTTTCATTAACTCATTTTCTACAATTTCATTTTCGTTAACTTTATCTGGTAAAATACAGCCAATTTTAAAAGGTAATTTAACATGACTTTTAGGCAAGTCCTTATATTTTAATTCTAATCTTTCAATATAAGTTTTTTGATGAATATATATTGAATCGTCAATTTGTTCAAAGTTAACACCTAACAAATATTTCGTTAATCCTATTTCAGTAATTTCTAAGTTATTTTTTAACATATTAGTCACAGATTGCATTATATTTTTATCTTTAGCAAACAAAACTAAATCATCTACATAAACTACTAATATTGCATTACTTTTCAATTGATAAACGCAGTTACACCATTTTAACTTAGAAAATCCTAGATTATTCAATATAGTATCTAATTCAGAATTCCATTCTCGGCCACTTTGCCGTAACCCATAAATAGATTTATTTAACATGCAAACTTTATTTTCAGCTCCCCTCATTTCAAATCCGGGAGGTTGTTTCATAAAAACTGTTTCTTTTAATGACCCGTATAAGTAAGCTGATTTCACATCTAATTGTACATGATACCAATTTAACATAGAAACCAATAAAATAAACATTAATTTTATAATTGAAAAATTTACAACAGGTGAAAATATATCATTAAAATCAATACCTGGTTTCTGTTTGAAACCTTGAGCTACGAGACGGGCTTTATACTTTTTACCGTTTTTCTCTGTGTTTTTTATATTATAAACCCATTTGCTTCCTACTATTGTAGCGTTTTTGGGTGGATCAACCAACCGCCAAACCTTTCTTTTATTCATCATCTCAAGTTCTTCCCTCATCGCGTCATTCCACTTCTCGCTTTCTGGGTTTAATTGTGCTTCCTCAAATGATTTAGGGATTTCAGTATTGTAAAATTCATGCTGAAATAATTCATTTAAATATGAATCATCCGAATCAGTAGTAGAGGTTTCCTTTAAATTTTCAACATTAGGATGAGTAGTTTTAGGTTTAAAGTCAAATTTATCTGGTTCATATAAGAGTTTATTTTCCCTACAATATTTTTTTACATCATTTAAAGATCTCAGTCTCTTATTTGTTATCGGGGTATAGTAATACACGTCAATCCTCGTACTTTTTGTTCTAGGTTTCTCAACCCTTTTCCATTCTGAAATATTTATAGAACTTAAAGTTATCTTATTCCCCGTTTCCTCTTCATCTCCATTTAAATGTTCTCCTGGTAGTTTATGATTAAGATCTAAAGTCGCGTTACTTAAACCATTTGTCTCAGTTTGAAATTCATTAAAATTCAATATGTCATCCTTATACTTATTATTTCCCCCAAATAATGTTTCTACACCCTTTTTGGATTCATCTATACGTACATGAATAGTTTCTATAATTCGCCTTTCTTTTGGAATATAAATCCTATAGCCTTTTGTTTTTGTGGCATAACCAACTAAAATACCTGGTAAAGCTTTAAGTTGAAGTTTATTACGTTTAACTTTAGGAACGTGAACAAATGCTAAAGAACCAAAAATTCTTAAATGTCTTACCGAAGGTTTGAATCCCGTCCATAATTCTTGCGGTGTAAGACCTTGGGTTAAACTGTGTTCGGTTCTATTTTTTGTATGAACAAACGCTAAAAGAGCTTCCCCCAAAATGATGGTTTTAATCCGCTATTGTGTAGCATTGCTCGAACTGCATTCATTGCTACTTTATTAAAATTCTCTGCAACACCCACTTGTTCCGGTGTATAAATGGAGGATCTTTCTATTCTTATACCTAAATCAGTTAACAATTTCTCAAATGATTTATGAGTAAACTCCAATCCGTTATCACTTCGTACACATTTTAATTTCTTACCAGTTTGCCTCTCAGCTTTAGCTAAGAACTTTTTAAAACATTCAAAAACTTCAGTTTTATCTTTGATTATATAAATTTCAGTTCTTCTCAAGTAGTCATCTATTATTGACAAAAAGTATTTCCCCCCTCCTAAAGAGTTAACCGGACTAGGACCCCATAAATCCATAAATACTCTATCGAGAATTTGATTAGAAGTGCGTTTATATAAGTAATTTCTTTTAAACGAATTTCTATTAGATTTTGCAACTACACAAGATTCACATATCTTATTTTTACTTTTGCACTTAATATTTTCAATACCTTTAACACAATTATTTTTACTCATTTTTTCAAGTAAAGGCAAATTAGTATGACAAAATCTACGATGTATTATTTCTGCATTTAAACTAGTAGAAAAAGCAAAATTTTCACATTTTGAAGCATAACCTTTTACAATATACAATTTATCTACTCTAGGTACAGTAAAACAATAATTATTAAATTTATCATACACAATCATTTTGTTATTTCCCCAATAAATTTGGTTTCCTGCAATATCTATATTAGACCCACCAATTAAGTTTCGTCTCATATTAGGAGCATATAATACATTTTTTAAAGTTATTTCTACATTACCTGTTACATCTAGAATGGTAAAGTCTATGTCTCCGATGCCCAGTATTTCAGACGAACAGTCCTTGTCACCAATGAGAACTTGTTGAGGGGGGAGGTCCTTGTACGTTACGAATAGACTCCTGTCATTCGTAAAGTGAGAAGTAGCCGCTGAGTCCAGAAGAAATTCCACCATTTTATCATTTG
Organism: Maratus speculifer; assembly: GCA_964019185.1. Taxonomy (NCBI): domain Eukaryota; kingdom Metazoa; phylum Arthropoda; class Arachnida; order Araneae; family Salticidae; genus Maratus; species Maratus speculifer. The sequence goes on along the minus strand of OZ025303.1, from coordinate 121,292,948 downwards.
AAGACATCAAGGCGAATTCACGCTGAATTGTAGTTTCACTATTGAACACTTGCTTCTTTCCTCTATTGATTTTCTTTTTGAAACACCTTGTATCAGAGTGGCCAGGGCGTTTGCAGTAACTGCATATTAAACTCGGCCCCATACGATTAGATGGTGAAGAATACGAAGGTCTAGAGGGTCGCAGTTCGCTTCCTCTATTAGAAAACGATGGCTTTTTCTCAGTCACTGAAGTCTTCATTGGATTGGTTGGTTTATCGGTAGAAGTTTTAAACTTAGTTGCATAAGCATCACCTACAGCGATAACCTCTTTACTTTCATCTTTCCGTTTCAGACAAATTCTTCCATATTCACTAATTAACTGTTTCGATACATTTTCTAATTTAAATTCTTTATCATCTAATCTATATAACATTTGAACTAAGTTATCATATTCTTCAGGTAAACGACGGATTAATTGAAAACATACCAATAATTCCGGCATTTCAAACCGTGCTTCTTTAATTTGAAATATTTTATCTTCAATTCTTTTGCAAAATAAACCGATAGTTTCTTCTTGCGAGTTTAACTTCATTTCAAAAAATTCGTCCACTAATCCAGCTAGACGTGCCCGGGAAGTGGGTTCAAAGTTTAACTTCAAGATGTCCTATGCCTCTCTTCCATTTTCTGTTTGAGCAATAAGAATTTGAAATTTTCTTTCTATGGATTGATAAATAGTTGTATAAGCTCTTCTTTTACGCCATTCAAAGTCACTTTTTTCACGATCAGAAGCATCCGCTTTACATGCGATATCTGGGTTTGTGATAAATTCCCAGCAATTCCGATCAATTAACACACATTTGACGTCGAGCTTCCACGAAGGATAATTATAGTCCGACAGTTTCGGAAAAGAATAAGTTAACTCTTGAGCTTGTGCCATTATACTTGCAAAACAGTATTAATTTAATTTCAAACACAGCACAATTTATCTATTTGACCTTTAAATAGCATAGCATGGCCCCTTAACCATGTTGGGGGATAGAGCAGAGTATAACGCAGTTTTAAGGTCTGTGGTGTGACGTGAAGATTAAGGCACATTTATGAAACAGTTCAGATTAGAAATAACATATCCGTTTATTTTCATTCATCTCGAATGTTAAACTTAAATAAAACTATTTACATAAAACTCCAGCATTTGCTGGGTACTTCGTTGTTTAACATACATCCATGGCAAAACTTCATAACTGCAGAGAACTAAACCCATCGGTTAAATTGTCTGTCCATCACAGCACACACATATGTGGGGATGTTTGACATTCTAGATATACTTACTCAGTACATAAACTGAAAGTAAAATTATACATACAGTTACAGGTAAAAAAGAAGAGTGCCTTTACGACCGAAATGCAAAATGAAAAACTGGATCGGAACGATCACTACTGAACAAATTTAGAGGGACAAGATTTTGTCCAGATTTCCAACAGATCTTTTAGATAAAATTTAACCAATTTCCTTTATCGTTGCCAAAAAAAAAATCAAAAGCTGGAATAATTTGTCAACGGCAATAAGTTTCAATTGAGCAAGTTCCATTCGAAAAATTAAACTAAGAAAAAATAGATATGACGTCCGAATTAAAATAAAAATAAATATAGTACTTTGTTAAATATTAAACACGGAAATTTGTTTCGTTAATAAGAATTTTTCTGACAAAGATGGGGGCATAATTAGAAGTAAAAGAAATAAAAAAAAATTATATTTTTAACAAATATTTCACCTGATAAAATTTGACGTCATAATTGAAATAAAACAGGTATTTTATAGTAGTCGTTAAAAATATAAGAAACATGGATAGCAATATCTCATGAATAATGACGTCATTGTCGAAACTTCAGTGAAGGCTTATTTTGGCGACACAAAATTTATTGTTTTACCCCTGTCAGTCTGTTCTATCTGTCTGTCTGTCTGGCCGCGATATCTGCCACAAAATGCAATCAAAACTTCTTTTTTGTTTCGGAAACAAAATTGTAAAACCCTAGATTACTGAGTTTACACTTTCAAAAGCTCCTGATACATCAGATTTCGGTGTGGACAGGTATGTAGAAGTATGAGGATAATGAAAAATGCTTATTAAAACTGTTACTTATCCTTATAAATCAAAATGTATAAAGAAATACAAGATATACGATAACCATTAGCAAATTGATAGAAAATTACAAATTTAAGTTTAATGAGACTACGGGGGGTTCACGGGGGCGGAGCCCCCCTGATGAAATCTATTATGTTATAATAAAAAAACAAAAATAATAGATCATGAAAAATTCAGAATATCCTAACATAACTAAATCTTTAATTTAACACTTTTGTTGGCTGAAAACTTCTTATTTTTATTTTATTCTTATAAATAATTACGTAACTTGAAAATTTTAAATTACAGTTTCCAGGAAGTTGAATATTACCCAAAGTGTGTTTTAAAAAAGAAATGATGTGCAAAGCTGACGTTGAGGCTCTTGATCTGCAGATTTACTAGTTATTATATACATTATCTGATTAATTATGCCTGTCATATATGTAACGTAAGTAACTTGTACTCACGACTACTCAACTCGGCTCGAGAGATTTTTCTATGTTGAGATTTGCAGAAAAGAGGAAAACGCAGCCAGACAAGTTAGTGACCTACGTCATCAATGACGGTCTTGAATAAATGTTGTGTTCGTGAACTCCGGTTATATTCATTTATTGTTCCAATTATTATATGGCGCAGCCGGTTCAAAAGAACATTGCTTTTCATGAAAAAGAGAAATATTGAAGGAATTCTCCGTGGTAATTATTTAATTTAAAATGCTAACTATTTAATTTTTCTTTTGTTTCCTATTACCTGAAAAAATGGCTATATCGGGATTAAATCATCCGAATCCTCTTTCTATGGATGGTAATGTTGCAGAAAATTTTAAAAAGTGGAAACAAAAATTTGAATTGTATATGTTAGCGAGTGAAAGTAATAAAAAACCGCCGAATGTTCAAGTTGCAATTTTATTGCATGTAATTGGAACAGATGCTTTGGAAGTATATAATACTATGGATATTACTGAAGAAGATAAGAAAGATGTCTCTAAAATAATGCAGAAATTTGAAGATTTTTGTATTCCGAAGTCTAATGAGTCAATTGACAGATATTTATTTTTTAATCGTACGCACCATTCTCATGAAACATTTGATGAATTTTTAACTTCCTTAAAGGAACTTTGCAGCACATGTAATTTCGGAGAACTGAGAGATAGTCTAATTCGTGATAGAATTATAAGTGGTATAAAAAATACATTGCTGAAGGATAGATTATTACGCGAATCTGATCTCAATTTAGAAAAGTCCTTCCGGCAATGCCGGGAGGAAGAGGTAGCTTTCATATACTTATATATTTATTTATTTATTTTAAAGTAAGTTACATTGTTCAAAAATACTAAGCTCAAATTAGTGGAAATAATCTTTAAAAATTAGTGATTTTATAAGATTGAATACTAGTTTTTGTCAAGACTGAATATCAATAGGAATTTTTAGAAATTAGTCATCTTTTATTCAACCTGATTTTATTTTAAGCGATTTAGAGAGTCACCAAATTCCACGATATCATAAAGTGTATGCCATTTTAAAGCAACATGATGGATCGTTCAGATCAGACCGTTTCAAAATGTCAGCCATAAGCAAAATTCAAAGTGCTATAATTCAATCATTTTTTAAAATATAGACAAAATAAAAAGTGTTCTGGAATCGTTGTTTTAAGTTCTAACACGTAAAAGAAAAATATTTTTCAAATTTTGATTTTTTCGCATTTAATTTTAAATTTTAAATTTTTAAAAAAATTTAAAATGGCCACCATTTTGAAATAAAATGGCGGATGATGCTGGCCAACGAACTCGGTCGAGACATTTGTATGTACTATGTACATACCAAGTTTCATTGAAATCGGTTCATAAATACGCGTGTTATCACGTGACAAAATCAGATCGTTTCAAAATGTCAGCCATAAGAAAAATTCAAAGTGCTATAACTCAATCATTTTGTAAGATATAGACAAAATAAAAAGTGTTCTGGAATCGTTGTTTTAAGTTCTAACACGTAAAAGAAAAATATTTTTCAAATTTTGAATTTTTCGCATTTAATTTTAAATTTTAAATTTTTTAAAAAATTTAAAATGGCCACCATTTTGAAACAAAATGGCGGATGATGCTGGCCAACGAACTCGGTCGAGACATTTGTATGTACTATGTACATACCAAGTTTCATTGAAATCGGTTCATAAATACGCGTGTTATTACGTGACAAAAATCAGATCGTTTCAAAATGTCAGCCATAAGAAAAATTCAAAGTGCTATAACTCAATCATTTTTTAAGATATTGACAAAATAAAAAGTGTTCTGGAATCTTTGTTTTAAGTTCTAACACGTAAAAGAAAAATATTTTTTAAATTTTAATTTTTTCACATTTAATTTTAAATTTTAAATTTTTTTTAAAATTTAAAATGGCCGCCATTTTGAAACAAAATGGCGGATGATGCTGGCCAACGAACTCGGTCAAGACATTTGTATGTACTATGTACATACCAAGTTTCATTCAAATCGGTTCATAAATACGTTAGTTATCGCATGACAAAAATCAGATATATATATATATATATGGTTATATATATATATATATATATGTCAACATTTGAACAGAGGGTGGTTTTAGGGTCTGGGGGTCATGATCGGTGAAAATATACCAAAATTTTCCGGAAGTGCTTTCCTCCGGACGGCTGCAATAGGTAGCTTTTTACTTTTTGTAATGAAAGCTACCTAAAAGTGTATAAAGATGTGCAAAACACAAGAAATTGCCGAAATACAGATGAAAACGCTGAATGAAGAGAAAACCGTGGAAGCACTTAGAATAAAACCAAAAGCAGGAAGAAATCGTCTGGTATCAAAAACCTTTGAGAATAAAAATGAAAATCTAATAAAGAAGAATCGTCTCCATGGTAATGAAAATTATCGCAAATACAACAACTCAGAACTTGGAATACAGAAATGCCTAAAGTGCGGTAAGTGTCACTTTAAAAATCCTTGCCCTGCTTATAATAAAACTTGTTTTATTTGTAAAAAATTGCATCATTTTGCGAATATGTGTAGATTTAAAAATAATGTTAATATTTCTCCTGCTGTATTAGGATTACCTACCTTAGTTGATTTAAATTTCGTTAACAGAGTAAATTCAATTACTTTTGATAAAAAAGACATGCCAGAAATTTTGAAAGAATATTCTGATCTTTTTAAGGGAATTGGCAATTTAAAAGGTTTTACTTATGATATTAAACTGAAACCTGATGCCGTAGGTAAAATTGAACCTTGCAGAAAGGTACCAATTAGTTTAATGGAACCATTGAAAAAAGAATTAAATGAAATGATAAATGCCAAAATAATTAAAAAGATTGATGAACCCACCGAATTTGTTAATTCCTTAGTTATAATACGTAAACCTAATGGTAGTTTAAGAATATGCTTAGATCCATAATATTTAAATTATAATATTTTGAGAGAACATTTTTATCTTCCAACATTTGAAGATATTGCTTCTAAAATGGCTGGTGCTCAAGTTTTTAGTATTTTGGATGCTAATAAGGCTTTTTGGCAAATTAAGTTATCAGAAGAGAGCTCAAAATTAACAACATTTAACACCCCATTTGGCAGATTTTGTTTTTTAAGGTTACCATATGGTATTTGCTCAGCTCCAGAAGTGTTTCATAGAAGTTTTAGTGAAGTTTTGGGGGGAGAAAAAGGAATAGAAATTTATATAGATGATTTATTAATTTGGGGAAAAGATAAAAAAGAACATGTTATGAGGCTTAAAAAAGTTCTCGAGAAAGCTCGTGAAAGAAATATTAAATTAAATTTGAGTAAATGTAAAATTGGAGTAACAGAAGTCAAATATTTAGGACACAAATTTTCGAAAGATGGTCTTAAGCCTTATGAAGATAAAATTAAAGCAATTTTAGCTATGAAACCTCCTAATAACGCTAAAGAACTCGAAACTTTTTTAGGTATGATTACATATGTTTCAAAATTCATTCCGAATGTTTCAGAAAAAACCGCAATTTTAAGAGATTTAATTAAAAAAGGTAACATATGGAATTGGAATTCTATTCATGATAAATGTTTTTTGGAATTAAAAAATATTTTGGCAAAAAATCCGGTTCTGCAAATGTTTTCATGCGTCGAAACCAATCACCTTGTCAGTTGATGCCAATAAAGATGGGTTAGGAGCAGTGCTTCTCCAAAATAATTTACCAGTTGCATATGCATCTACAGCTTTAAATGATGCTCAGAAAAACTATGCACAGATAGAAAAAGAGACATTAGCTGTTGTTTTTGGTTGTGAAAAATTTCACCAATATCTTTTTCGAAAATCATTTAAAATCGAGAGTGATCATAAACCACTTGAAGCAATATTTAATAAACCTTTTGATAAGTGCCCTGCTAGATTGCAAAGAATGAGAATACTTTTACAACCATATGATTTTAAACTTTATTACAAACCAGGAAAAGAATTGTTTTTGGCAGATGCTTTATCTAGATCATTTTTGGAAGAGACGTGCAACTTTTTTGAAAGTGATATCGAGGCATATGTTGGTATGATTACTGAAAGTATTCCTACACTGTAAAAAATTTTGCCGTTAAAAAACGGAAATAGTACTGGTAATCTAGACGCCAGTACTACTTCCGTTTTTTAACGGAATAAAATTTCCAGGAATAGTTCCGTTTTTTCACAAAATATTTCCGTTTTTTAATATTTTTTATGCAAAAATTTTCATTTGAAAGAATTTTTCAAGGACAAACTAACATCTTTGTGATTTTTATTCTTTACTTTAGAAAGACACGTTAACATCAGGCACACATTATATACATTTAATTTAAATAACAGTGAAGAAATGTGACTTACCTTCCATGGCGATTGAACCCGGGTCGTCTTCGGTCGTAGACTGCAGTGCAATACAATTACACCATGATTACACAAAACACTTTTTCAAATATCTTTAGTTATTTCAGATGCATTTCATAAAGTAAAGACAAGATTTTGAACGCGGATTTATTTCTGTAGCGATAATATATATATATATATATATTTAGCGCACAGTTCAAAATTATGTTTTATAGATTTTCTTTCTATAAAATCTGATATTTAGATTTTTTTTTTTAAATTTTAGCTTTATAAAAAAAAAAGTTTAGCCTTTAAGATATTACATGCATGAATGAAAGTATTAAAAATTTTTGTTTCCTTCTATTTTGGAAGAGTTTTAAAGTTCTATTGTAATATTATTCATATTCATTTATTTATTTTATAAAAGGATACTAACACACTTTTTTAAAAAGCATATATTTTAACAAATATTTTTTGTGACGATCTATTGTAAACTCAATAAAGATAACTTAATAAAAGTTACTATGGGTTATTAAAATTAATTACATTTATTGATTATTATGACTTCGGTAATCGCCAAAATAATAATAATTTCGGTAATATATTTCGATATATTTTAAATTTTATGTGCGAACTTCTTAATTTGAATAGATTAAAAAGTATTATATATTAAAATTAAAAGTATATTTTTTCCCATTAAAATATCGTACGCACTTTTTATACTGTGATATAAATAAACATTATTTTAAAATCTTACTGAAAAAAAGAATAATTTTACAACTGTATCAAACTTAAAAAGAATTAATAAATTTTATTATTACTATTGTTATTTTAATATTGTAAAAATATGCTCCTTTTCATTATTAAAATAGAAAAATAGGGAAATATTGCTATAACGTTTTTCTCTATTTTCCTCATATAGATGGCACCACGATACTTATCGGTTAAAAATACCAATGCTGTGCTGTTTAAAAACGGAAGTTTTACACTTTCGGAAAAATTAAGGGAGCAGTTCCGTGATTCGAAACCGCAAAGTGGGAAATACGGAAATACTACTGTTTTCTCGGAAAAATGAAACTATTCCCTAAAATTTTAGGGAAAAGTTTGTGTATATTAACGGATATTTTTTACAGTGTATGTCAAATGAAAAATTTAAAAGTTTTCAAAAAGTAACACGAAATGATCCTGAATTACAAGTTGTATCTAACTTAATTTTGGATGGATGGCCGGATGATAAACTTAAAGTTCCTGAAATTGCAATGCCTTATTATAGTTTTCGTGAAGAATTGACAGTTTCAAATGGCTTAGTTTTTAAAAATTCGCGTGTTGTTGTTCCAAAAAATCTTAGAAATGATATGCTCAATCGAATACATTATGGGCACATAGGTGTTGAAAAATGCAAAAACAGAGCACGGGAAATTTTGTTTTGGCCAGGTATGTCAAAAGAAGTAGAAGATCTTGTATTAAATTGTAAAACATGTTTATCATATAGAAAATCAAATCAAAAAGAACCATTGATGCCAAAAGAAGTTCCATATGGCCCATGAGAAGTTTTAGGAACTGGTTTGTTTCACTTCCAAGGTCGAGTACATTTGCTAGTTATAGATTATTTTAGTAAATATGTTGAAACAGCTTTATTAACAGAAATCTCAAGTCTTGCTACCATCAAAGCATTAAAAGGTATATTTGCACGATTTGGCATTCCCAAACTTCTATATTCTGATAATGGTCCGCATGATGACAGTTTAAGGTTATTTTCAGATCAAAACATCAAGTCCTAGATTCTCACAATCAAATGGAATGGTTGAAAGACATCTGCAGACTGTTAAGTACATGCTCAAAAAAGCTGATTTTGATAATAAAGACCCATATTTAGCTCTTTTAGAGTACAGAAATACACCCATATCCAATAATATTCCATCACCATCAGAATTATTATTTGGTCACAAAATTAATGGAATTATGCCACGTAAAGAAGATTTTTTCCCTACTAACCAATATGGTGAAATTCGACAAAAAATTAATTTCTCGAAAACAGATTCAAAAATCTTATTATGACAGATGCTCTAAATTACTTAAACCTTTACGGGAAGATGATGTTGTATTTTTAAAAGATGGTACCCAGAAAAATGCAAATCAGCTTGCCAAAGTTATAGGAAACTCTGAAAGGCCGCGATCTTATCGCATATTAAAGGAAGATGGTCACGTATTAGAGAGAAACAGAAGGCATCTCCATAAAAAACCTCATAAAATAAATTTTGAAATGAAAAATAAAACCAGCATTTTAGATTGTGAGAAACCTACAACAGATGTGAACCTTCCTGAGAAAGAACCAAAATCTTCTACACCGGATTTGAACTCCCTACCTTCTACAATAACTCAATCCAACACCGATAGCTCTAAATCTCCAATAAAAACATATTCTAAATTTGGAAGACTAATTAAAAAACCATCCTATTTAAGTGACTATGTTACCTGATTATTATTTTATTTATTACTAGGGGGGCCCAGCCCCCCTGCTCGCTATGCTCGCCAAACCCCCGCGTAATCGCTTCGCGATTCCAAATTATTGGCTACTCCTGCTTGCTGCGCTCGCCAATATCCCATGGTATGAATAAACAGTTGCAGACCTTTCAAATGATGTGTCACACGACTGGTGTTGTAAATAAATTAAAAATATGCCCCCCTGGGAGGCAGAGGGGGAGGCGACACAAAAGACATCCATAATATGAATAAGCAGCTGCAGACCTCTCAAATGATGTCACACGACTGGTGTTGTAAAGAAATTAAAAATGTACCCCCCTGGGGGGCAAAGTGGGGGTGACACACAAGACATCCATAAAATGAATAAAAAGTTGCAGACCTTTCAAATGATGTGTCACACAATTGGTGTTGTAAAGAAATTACAAAATGCGCCCCCTCTGAGGGCAGAGGGAGGGGTTACACACAAGATATCCATAATATGAATAAGCAGTTGCAGACCTCTCAAATGATGTGTCACACAATTGGTGTTGTAAAGAAATTAAAAATGTGCCCCCTAGGGGCAGAGTGGGGGATGACATACAACACATCCATAATATGAATAAGCAGTTGCAGACCTTTCAAATGATGTGTCACACAGCTGGTGTTGTAAAGAAATTAAAAATGTAACACCCCCTGGGGAGAGCAGAGTGTGGGGGTGACACGCAAGACATCCATAATATGAATAAGCAGTTGCAGACCTTTCAAATCTTGTGTAACACGACTGGTGTTGTAAAGAAATTAAAAATGTGTCCCTCCCTGGGGAGCAGAAAGGGGGATAACACACAAGACATCCTTTAAATGAATAATCAGTTGCAAACCTCTTAAATGATGTATCAAACGACTGATGTTGTAAAGAAATTAAAAATTTGGCGAAATATTACAGTTATCGCCAAGTTGGCGCCACTTTTGACAACTAATTTTGGTCGCCAAATTTGGCGATATATCGCCAAGTTGGCGACAAACTTGGCGATTGTTGGCGATGGTAACCTTTCCTCTCTTTATGGTAACCCATATGGCGATGCATAGACGGAGCCCTTTCCTGATTGGTCTATTCGACTCATGGAAGGAGTGGACAACCCGGATTCGTTAGTTCCGGAAATCTTCCACATCAGCATCATTCCAGGAGTCATTCCTTTTAAGGCTAGTTTTTTTTACTATAGAAGGACTATTGTATTTGTATTTTTCAGATTTTTTGCTTTAAAAAAAAGGGAGATGTCATATATGTAACGTAAGTAACTTGTACTCACGACTACTCAACTCGGCTCGAGAGATTGTTGTATGTTTCAGTTTTTTCTGTGGTTGTCCTGAATAAATTTTGTGTTTGTATTAAAATGCCGAAACGAACAGATTTTTCAAAAGCTACTCCAAAACAAATAGAACAATTAACTTATCACAGTGTCCTAAAACATTCGTTAGATAATATTAAAGGCACGAGTAGGAACATAATAAAGTATATATTAAAAAAAACAAAAAAAGTAAACATAAATAAACATAATGTGACTATCGACCGGACAATTGAAGAAGCCATTACAAACGGAAAACTCGTTTTAGGACAGAATGGATGGTTAAAAGTAACTATATAATTATTTATACTATTAAAATAATTTTTTTTAACTTGGGGCAGTTTACGGTTCTGGTATCGAAAAATTAATCCAAATTGGTACCAAAAAGCCGTTTGAGCATCTTGCTAACATTTCAAAATAGCTAAAAATGTGGTTTTTAAATGTTTATAAGAATACATTTTTATATTATAAACATCAATATATTTGTATTGTTTTTATGTAGGTTATTTATATAATTATCTATAGATAGATATACATATATAAATACATATTACGTACATATACTAGGAATACCGTATATATGCATATTTATGTTTCATATTTTTGATATTTCTTTTACATGTGAATAAAAATTGGTACTACTTGGTTATCCCGTTGACCAATTTCGCCAAATTATACAAATCGCCAGACTAATGGCCAAATTATGTATGTTGACATAATTTTTATTTTAAATAACAAAAAAATGATTGCTAAAATTTTAATAAAAATACAAATAAAAAATCGAAACAAAAATCCCTTAATGACGTTTTAAACATGTGTATCATATTTAATGTCATTGAATGCGACATTTACAATCACTCATTATTGGCACTTAATCTTATAGTTTGGCGATAGTTTTTCGGTCGACAGGTTAACCAAGTAGTACCATTTATTTTTATATACAAGCATAATTAAATTGTTTATAAAAACAATAGTAATAGCTATAAATTATACTTATACATGTAAAATCTTATTGAAAGAGAAAAAAAACAGTTTATAAGTTTTGTTTTCGTAACTGTTTATATAATTTGTTTACAAAAATCATATTTTTTAAAGCTCGAATTAATAAAAAAAAGTTTTTAGGGTGGAATAATACCAATAAATCTTACGTTTAACTCCTCGGTACTACTTGATTATCCCGTCAGCCAAAAAACTTTCGCCAAACTGTAAGATTAATTGCCAATAATAGATGATCGTAAATGTCATAATCGCTTGACATTAAATACAACAAGGTAGAACCCGTCGAATTGCGACGAAAGAAAATGTTTTAAAAGGAACTGTTTTACTGATTTATAATAAACCTACAAAATTAGTTATAGTAAAAAATGCATTTTATATTAGCAAGTCTAACTCTTAAACAAACAATATTTAACATCAAATTAACAAAATACTTTTTCTTTAAAACTCAGTTGTAAAAATTGTAAAAATTAAATTTTAATCGTAACATGTAAGCAGTAAAAAATAATAAAGATCTGTTATTATGATAAAGTTATCAATTTAGGTAATTATGCAGTAGCGTCTATACACCGCCCCAAACTTTGGCTCTTATCACAAATGCACCAAAGAAATTCCCCATGCTGCCGATAATGGGATTAATAGTTTGATACCTGCGTTATAACAAAAATTTTGCTCATTTTAGAAATTCATTTTTTTAAATAGATTTATTTAATTTTATTTATTTATTTATTTAAATTTATATTATTAATTTATTTATTTAAATAAATTTAAATTTGTTTATTTAAATTTATTTATTTAAATTTTATTTATTTAAATGTTTATTTATTTATTTAAATGGGGGCGTAGCGTTCATACACGCGTTAGTGATTCCGGTGTTGATGAGGTTCATACATTTTAGTGATTCCTGCACAGCGAGTTTCGTGGTCGGTTTTAATGGGCGCGCAGCGCTCGTACACACGTTAGTGATTGCGGCGTTGGCGAGTTTCGTACATTTTAGTGATTCCTGCACAGCGACTTTCGTGGATTCAGTGATGTTTTTCTTTGTTTAAATGGGCGCGCAGCGCTCATACACGCGTTAGTGATTGCGGCGTTGGCGAATTTCGTGCATTTTAGTGATTCCTGCACAGCGAGTTTCGTGGATCCAGTGATGTTTTTTTTTGGTCTAAATGGACGCTCAGCGCTCATACACACGTTAGTGATCGCGGCGTTGGCGAGTTTCGCGCATTTTAGTGTTTCCTGCACAGCAAGTTTCGGGGATCCAGCGATGTTTGTCTGTCTGTCTGCCTGTTGGTTTGTTTGTCTGTCTGTTTGTTTGTTGATTTATTTGTTTATTTGTCTGTCTGTCTGTCTGTTTGTCGGTTTGTTTGTTCGTCTGTCTGTTTTTTCGTTTGTCTGTTTGTTTGTCTGTTTGTCGTTTTGTATGTCTGTCTGTTTGTTCGTTTTTCGGTTTGTTTATTCGTCTGTCTCTTTGTTCGTCTATCTGCTTGTTTGTGTGTTTGTTTGTTTTGTCTATCTGTTTGTTTGTTTGTTTGTTCGTTCGTTTGTCGGTTTGTTTGTTTGTCGGTTTAATTGTTTGTCAGTTTGTTTGTCAGTTTGTTTGTCGGTTTGTTTGTTTTTACGTCTGTTTGTTTGTCGATTTATTTGTTTGTTTTTACGTCTGTTTGTTTGTCGGTATGTTTGTTTTTACGTCTGTTTGTTTGTTTGTTTGTTTTTACGTCTGTTTGTTTGTCTGTTTGTCTGTTAGTTTGTTAGCTTTTTTTATTTTTCTGTTTGTTTGCCTGTTTGCGGTTTGTTTGTTTGTTTATTTGTTTGTTTTATTTTCTGTATGTTTGTTCGTCGGTTTGTTTGTTTGTCTCTTTGCCTGTTTGTTTGTTTATTTGTAGTATAGTCAAAAAACGAAAATCAAGAAATCATATCGTCAAGAAACTATACCTTCCGTTTAAAAAAAGGGAAATTGTCGGCAGCATGGGGAATTTCTTTGGTGCATTTGTGATAAGAGCCAAAGTTTGGGGCGGGGTATAGACGCTAGTTAATTATGCTAGTATTCCAAAATGAAAAAATGAAAAAAAGCAAATTTATTCAACTTTGACTCAATCATAGATTTTTTTCACGTGAAATATAAGCCCGGCATCATTTTCAGCAAATCAAAATTTACAAATGCACATTTCTTATCTGTATTCACCTTTTCAGAATAAATTGGATTTTTAATTTGGTCATTTTGATTCAACACTTGAAGTCTGAATGCTATTAGTTGAAACAGATATTAAACTGTTGATTTTCTTTTAAGCGTAAATCAAATTTTGTAAATGAAATCAAAATTCACCGGGTTTTATAACAGAAGATATTTAAATTTCAATTTATTCCCTTTCAATGAGAAAATGGCAACATAAATATACAGTAATTAATCTCTTCCCCTTTTTCCTTTACTTTTAATAGAAATTGAGTACTCCTGTTGCCACAATTAGAAAAGCGGTATTAAAAACTACAAAAAAATTAATATTTCAAAAATAAATTAAGTTACAGCTTTCAAAAAAATTTCATTTAAAAGTACATTTTTTTCCCTACACGATGGTGTAAAAATTGAAAATGTGTGGTGTCTAGAAGTACAAAAATACGCAGCTACAAAAATTGCAATACCAAAATTTCATTTAAAATTTGAAAGTGTTGCCATTCGCAAAATGACGTATGCGTTATGCGCAGATACGTTTGGTCTTTATAATATAAATATACGGGTTTTTTACGCCATTAACTGATTTTTTATTCGACCTTTTTTTTTTATTAAATTCAAAATTTTTATAAATCTTTTCCTAATTTATTTATTTTTTCGTTATTTTAAAGAAAAAATATATAAATTTGAATATTTTGCCGCTATGTATAATTTGGCAAAATTATTCGACGGGATATTCAAGTAGTACATAATCTTCATTTTCACTTTTTTGAAAGTCAGAAATTAATTGTATGACATAATTTATTTTTTACGTCTTTATTTTAGTAAAATTCGAAAAATATTGTTACAATTTTTTTAATAACACTGTACCCTCGAAAAACCCGTTCTCATAAAAAATACATAATTTTTTTTTGATTTTTTTAATTTCAAGGGATGGACGTTAAAGGCCATAAAATGGCAAAAATTTGACAACAAGAACCGAGTCCATCGGATTATTAGTTGTCGAGATATTTGCAATCGAAAAACAGGTTACGTCAATATTACGGAGATTTTTCCTGGCTCTGTATATCATTCAATTTTCGATTCAAAGATATATTTGAATGCGAAATGAGACGCTTAATCCGACGCAGGAAATTGTTATTTTATAGGATTGTTAATTTTGGAGTTATAAGGATGCTTCGTTTAAACAATTCGTCCCTCCCGGAATAAATGTGACTGATTATATTAAATCGCTAATTATAGTGCCAATTAATGTGATATACATTTATTATAGTGTTACAATGCCATACAGCTCGGGGCATGAGGGGGAGAGGGGCAATCGCCCCGAGGCGCAGACATTATTAACAAATTAGTTAAACCAAGTGAACATGAAAAAATAAAAATGCAATTCAAACAATATGATACTTAACCACCCTAAATCTTAGATTCCGTTAAAATGAAATCGAAATAAATCTAAGACTTTTTTCCAAACTCAACTTGCAAATATTTGTATTGCAGATTTTGTATTATGTTTACGGTAAGTGTAAACAAAATGAATAGGCAATCAAAAAAGCAAATGTTCAGAAAAAGTCGGAGATTTATTTCGATTTCATTTTAACGGAATCTAAGATTTAGGGTAGTTAAGTATCATATTGTTTGAATTGCATTTTTATTTTTTCATGTTCACTTGGTTTAACTAATTTGTTACCAAAATTTAATATTAAATGTCGAAATGAATAAATCAATTATCTTAATATCTGTTACTTCTCTGGCTTAAAGAGTGTAGGCAATAAATCTTGTTTTTTTTTTTTTAATTTGTTCTGCAAATTATGTTTTTGTTTAATTATATATTGATTCAATAATGTAATTACTTTTGCTTTTTTAAAAATCAAATCGATCGGGTCTTTTAAACATTTCATTCGTCGAATTCGACGGGATTCCACTCATCTTATACTATAATGCGAGCAAAAATTGTGTGTGTATAAATTTTATCTCAAAAACGGCTCTAACGTTTTTCGCAAAAATTTGGATTTTACCATTTTCGGGCACGAAAAGACCATTGGGCTAGGTCACATGTTCGAGAAAATTTGATTATTGGGTCATTTTGGGTCAAAATGGGTCAGGATCAAGCTATTTATATCTAGAGAACGGCTGGATCGATTTTAAGGAAATTTTGTATCCAATCGTTTTTTGGCACGAGAAAACAATTGAGCTGGGTCGCATGTTCGAAAAATTTTAATTAGTGGGTCATTTTTGGGTCATTGTGGGTCAAGCCATTTTTATTTAAAAAGCGGCTCTAACGATTTCGACCAAATTTTATATTGTATCGTTTTGGATTACAAGAAAACCATTGGGTTAGGTAACATGTTCGAGAAAATTCGGTTAGTGGGTCATTTTTGGGGTCATTGTGGGTCATGCTATTTATATCTAAAGATTTTCTCACGCAAATGACTAAAAATTGCATTCTGTGGTTTTCGGGCACGAGAAAAACATTGGGCTAGGTTACATGTTTGAAAAAAAATTTAATGGGTCATATTGGGTCATTAAGGGTCCGGGTCAAGCTATTTATATTTAAAGAACGGCAGAATCAATTTCTTCGAAATTTTTCCTGTGACAGTTTTTTGACACGAGAAAGCTAATGGGCTAAGTCACACGGTCGAGAAATTTCGATTATAAGAGTCATTATGGGTCATGATGGGTCATAATGGGTCATGGTCAAGCTATAGCTAAAGAACAGGAAAATCGATTTTAACGAAATTTTGTGTACAACATTTTTTTGGCACGAGAAAACTATTGGGTTAGGTCTCAGTTCGAGAAATTTCAATTACTGGGTCATTTTGGGTCATAAAAGGTCTGGGTCAAGCTATTTATATATAAAGAACGACAGTATCAAATTTAATGAAATTTTGTATATAAGTTTTTTGATACAAGAAAATTAATGGGCTATCTCACATGTTTGAGAGATTTCGATTATAAGAGTCATTTATGGGTCATGATGGGTCATAACGGGTTATGTCAAGCTATATCTAAAGAACATGTGGATCAGTTTTGACGAAATTTTGTATACAAAATTTTTCGGCACGAGAAAATCATTGGGCTAGGTCACATGATCGAGAAATTTCGATTAATGGGTCATTTTGGGTCATAAAGGGTCTGGGTCAAGGGTCTGGGTTTTTTATTTTCTATTTTTTTCCGGTACTACTCGGTTATGCCGTTGACCCAAAAACTATTGCCAAACTATAAGATTACATGCCACTAATGGATGATTGTAAATGTCACATTCACTTAACATTAACTGCACTATGAGAGTTTGTTACGTCATGAAGAGATTTTTAAATGAACTTTTTATTTCTATTTTTTATTATGTTTTACTAATTTATTTGTTCTTCCGTTATTTAAAATAAAAATTATGTCAATTTAAGTAATTTGGCGAACAGTTTGGTGATATGTATAATTTGGCGAAATTGGTCGACGGAATAACCAAGTAGTACCTTTTTAACCATTGAAAAATGGTTGTTGTTTTCGGTGGAGGATTGACAAAATGATGTGGTCACTTTTGAATTTAAATTAATTTCTTTACTTTTAGAAGAGTTTTTATTTGAATTTAAATTAAATTCTTTACTTTTAGAAGAATTTTTATTTGAATAGTAAATTAAAATGGTTAAAATCATTGTAATAAAGGAGAAAACTAACAAATTTAAAAATGGGTAGACGGAAATTAACAGATACGGAAAAAGCCGAAGCCAAAGAAATGAATGAACGTGAATATCGCATTCAATGACATTAAACACAATACGCGTATTTAAACAATCATAAAGTGATTTTTATTTCGACTTTTTATTAATGTTTTACTAATATAATTTATTTGTTCTTTTGTTATTTAAAATAAAAATTTAGTCAACATGTATAAGTTGCTTATTAGTTTGGCGAGTCGTATCATTTGGCGAAATTGGTCGACGGGATAACTAAGTAGTATTTGGTTTGGCGCAAAAACGTCTTTCAATGCAGAAAACGAGTAAATCAAAAGATTATCGAGCCGCTGAAAACCAATTACGTGTTGAAAGGCGATCACGAAAAAGAACGCAATTTAATGCCGAACCGATTAATTGTAAAACATCATGTCTCGAGGGCAACCAATCCACTAGCCATGGCGTTTTACAATCGGTCGGTTCTAACCAGGAAAATTTGAGTGCCAATAGTAATTCTAACAAGCCGGAAAATGTTATAGCTATTACTCTTGATTTTCCACCACCTAAAAAGAAAACTAAAAAGCAATCGGCTTGGGAAAAACTGGAAAAAAACTTTTTTGATTCAATGTCTGATGGACCCATTCACAGATGCATGTGCTGCGATCGACTTTGGTTTAAAACCTCCATCACCAAAATTCCGCTCTGTAAAATCAAACAGTATATGCCAAAGCTGTATTTTAATAATGATTACTTTCGCACCAACAATGTTACATAGTTTGAAATGTTTCTTTCGCCGCCAACTTTTATGCTTGGCGACAATGGAGTGATGTAACTTAAACGAACCGTACCTTCGAATTGCAGCATGTATTATAAAGTCATTTATAGCAGTGGCACGGATAATACACAATAAAACAACTGGTATTTAGCTTAAAATGATAGATGAATGTTTCGAGTGAAACATTTTTCAAATGGTTGGTGTAATTTCTTAAATTACAATTTTTTTTCTTTTTTCTTTCTTTTTTTGCGAACTTTTTTTTTTTTTGGCATTAATTAAATCAATGTGGTTGTGATCTCCAATCTTTGGTGTTGCTTTTAAACTACTGTAATAAACTTTATCTTTTTTTTTTTTTTTTTTTTTTTTTTTTTTTTTGCATTTAGCATATTTTATCCGGAAAATTTTTTAACTTTTGTTTTAATTTGACATATAAAATAAATATAATAAATACACAAATTTATATATAAGTATATAATATTGGTACAACTTGGTTATCCTGTCAATCAAATAACTATCCCCAAATTATAGGATTAAAAGCCAATAATGGATGATCGTGAATGTCACATTCAATGACATTAAACACGATACTCGTGCTTAAAATGTCGTAATGTGATTTTTATTTGGACTTTTTTATTCGTATTTCCTTTAATGTTTCACTAATTTAATTGTTCTTCTGTTATTTAAAATAAAAATTTAGTCAACGTGTATAAGTTAGCTATTAGTTTGGCGATTTGTATAATTTGGCGAAATAGGTCGACGGGATAATCAAGTAGTACCAAATAAATAAATGGCTTGAAAAATATTGCATGTTTATATGAAACGTTGAATATGCTTGATAAATTACATTGCCAAATTTCCTTCCAACGCCAAAGTACCTATACTTGAAAAATACCATTTTATTATACAATGTAGCATTAACTAATTTTCTGTAATCTGCTCCACAATCAAAAATAGCAACAAAAATGTGATGCTGGAACAATGTAATTTTAAGTATACGACTTAAAAATTAAATACGTTTTGCTGTAGATTACTTACTGTACTAAGCCAATTGGTATTAGCTCTGATTAAAGAAGAATCTCCAAACCAAAACTTACAAATACCAAAATTGTAGCATGACAAGAATATTCTTTTGGTACTACGCACTTGGTTATCCCGTGAACTAGTTTCGCCAAATTTTACAAATCACCAAACTAATAGCCAAATAGTACATATTGGCATAATTTTTATTTTAAATAACGAAAAAATAAATAATTTGTAGAGTATTAATCCTTATTCTTATATGTAAAAAAAGGGTACTACTTACAAGGAAGGTATCCATACGGGCATACTCCGAAAAATCTGAAGAAAATACAGAATGTTCTTCTCACGAGGCTGTATATGTTTATAAAAAAATTTTCGGCGGAACCTCATAGCAGTGTCCGTAAAAAATTAATGAAAATTTCGTAATTTGGCGATTTATACTCGGTTGGCGACAGAATGCAATTTCAAAAAATACTTTTTCACATCAAATACATTTAAAGGGAAAAAAGTGTCATGCTGAACTTGTTTAGATGAATTTAATTTAAATAATTTTAGTTTTGACAGTTTTAGTTTGATTTAAATATATTTTTGTTATATCGATATTTATATGTATTAATATTTAAATTTAATCATCAAAATTTGCGATTTAAAACGAAATTCATAATTTAAATTAACTAAAATTGTTTCAAGCTCAAAGTCCAATTGAATATTGTCGACTTAATTTTGTTGCCATGGAAACAGCTGACTTTTATTTTTGAATACGCTTATCTATGAAATTATTGTTTCTCAATATGAATTTTTCATTGACGAAAATATTTTTTTCCAGAGGTAAATTAAATAACCACAGCAATAAACAATATACATATGGAATACAATATATATATGTATAGAATATATTAAATTCTCTCATTGTTTATGGTTAAATTCATTAAATACAATTTAAACGCATTTAAAAAATCTATTAAGAAACAATTTTCAGTTACACTAAAATCATTTGCTTCTGGTAGGGAAAAGTGCTGTTCGCCAAATCGCGCACCACTTGGTCTTTTCATGCCAAATATTCGGAAGTATTTTATTTTTTTATATATTTCCTATTGTAATTCCGCCGCTAAATCTGATTGATCCTTTATTACCTATATGAGTAATTTAATTAGTATTTTTTTTCAAAAAATTCTGAGTATGCCAAGTATGGAGACCTTCCTTGTTAGTTATTTAGTCGACCAATTTCGCTAAACTAATAGCCAAATTATACACATTGACATAATTTTTACATTAAATAACGAAAAAATAAATAATTAGTAGAATATTAATAAAAATACAAATAAAAAGTCGAAATAAAAATCAGTTAATGATGATTTACATACATGTATCGTATTTAATATCATTGAATGTGACATTCACGATCATCCATTATTGGCATTTAATCTTATAGATTGGCGATAGTTTTATCCAATAATGTCCGTTATTTGAGATTTTTGAAGTTGGATATATTTCTTAAATTTAAATAAAATTCCCGTTGGGCATTACACGTGAATCAAATTGTACACGAGACTGAATGGGTTGTTTAAGAATTAAACTGATCTAAGCAAAAAAAAAAAAAAAAAAAAAAAGAGAACTATTTTAAGAATAATTTTTTTTTATTATTATTATTTTAATTTTCGAAGTCCCTATTATGTATTTATAGTGAATGCTTTATCTCCTAATGAGTTTAGAGGATCTCCACTTTATGTTGTTCTGAAACATCTTTAGGGTTAAGGGTGTTGGTCATTCAGCTGGTCATTCAGTCCATGGGCGTTTGATGCATTCTTATATTCAAAATATCTTTTCGGAAAATTAATATTTTTAACTTCTTTTTTTAGTGTCCTCTTCTCATATTCCAAGAGCTCACAGCACAAAACCCTAATGTATCAAGCACAAGAAAAAAAAACATCTTTATTTTATGGAAGAGTAGATGTAGGAAGATCTAATGATCCATGTCTGCCAGAAGTGAAGTGGTGTATAATAATATCACTAGTGGCGACTTCTAGGTTTATGATTGTGTTTGTGCTACAATCAAAGGTACGAAAACATGGAGGACTGAGAGCAAGAAAACACAATAATAAATCTACGAGTCAACCATTAGTTTTCGGCTTATGTACCACTTCGCTTCCGGCAAACATGGATCATTAGATTCTCCTACTTCTACTCTTTCATATAAAATGAAAGTTTTTCATCTTGCGCTTGATTTCTTAAGAGGTTACCTTTTGTACTCTTGGATTATTAAAGAATGTCATTTTTTCCGTCAAATATGTGTTTCATAATCTACACTGTTAAAAATTTGAAACTTTTGCTACATCGTCACACCATCGCTTTTATAGTAAACGATTACCTCACTGTATTTACGGAGCATTCTCATTGGTTAAAACAGAGATATTCTATAAAAGCGAGATGCAGCAAAAGTTTCAAATTTTTAACAGTGTATGCCTCATACAGCATTTTTCGTAATTCATTTGTACTGTGTATTAAATACCTATTTCTTCTTGCTAAAATTTAGTTGCCTAATCACGAAGAACATTATCATAAAAATCAAGAAAAGTTAAGAAGAAAAAAAAAACTTATCTCAAAGCCCTTGGATTTCATTGGATCTCAATTAAACAGTGATAATTCTACAAATAGAAAGAGGATTAAAAAGAAAAAAACGTCGATGGTCAATAAAGTGGCTGTATCTGACAAAAAAATGTCTGTTCAAGGAAAATTTTCTTCGACATTTCCTAAAAATCATGGTAATTTTTGAGTTTAAATTATTACTAGTACACTTAATCCCTTGATATACACAAGGGATTCTTGAAAACCTCTAACATTATTTAAACTATTTTCCAATAAGTAAAATAGAATAAGATTTTACGACATTTTTTAAATGGAAAAAGCAATTGAAATATATTTATTTATTTATTGACCACCAAAAAGTAGAAGGAACTGGGGGTTATTGATACAGCTTTTTTCAAAAATTTATTTTGGTGTCTAGAAAGCAGAAATTTCAAGTTTTTTTTTCTATGTGATGTCAGAAAAACCTGTGTAGTGTGTTACAAAAATGTACAATCGTTGTTTTATGTATTATTTTTGCATGTAATTTTTAAAAAATCAAAAAAAGTAATTTGTATCAAAGTGCCCCATCCCCGGGGCAGATTGATACACTTTGAAACGTCTGGGAAAAATGGAGACAAAATAACACGAATGCATATTTTTCACAGAAAAATAGTTAGCAAACCATTTTATATATATTTATAGACAGTAAAATCGCGCACAATTTATTTGTAAGCGATATTAAAACAAACAAAATGAAATGTATAATGACCTGATGTTCTGGCTGTTCCTTGTCTGTTTGTTGGCTGTGGTAACTTTGTCATATCTGGCACTTTAACCCCAGAATTCTCTTCTTTCTTAGGAAAGGTGAAAGAATTACCAGGTTTTCTGTTTATAAATCGGTTTACAAACAGAAAATAAAAGATAATTATATTAAAAATTATGTATATAATATAATTATCATATACTGTTCTGCAGCTTGTTTCTCTTACTTAACATTTCTCATGTCGATAACACTTTTTTCTCTGGAGAATCGATATAAATTTGAGATTTGCCAGGCTGCCATCCATTCCTTTTGTTAATTCTACTAGCACTAGATATTGTGTAAGTTTGTACGTCTTCTGTTTGCAAAAATACTATAACATGTTCTAATATAAAGAAATTAGAGCTATTTCACTTCAATAAAAACTAATAGTAGAAGTTTTAGGTTATATCAATGTGCCCCGACAAAGACTGTATCATTGTGCCCCATGCAGCCATTTTAAATAAAATGAGTCGCAAATCCAACACATCACAATTTATCTAACAATAAAGAATGACGAATTGATAAAGATTAGCGTTACTTGCCAGGGAGGGTATTCTTTTCGGTTGAAAATACTGGAACAGTTGTATAATACCATTTGAATTGTACAACTCAAATTTACTTTTGGCGTACAAAAACAATTAATCACCCATCCCATTTCATTAAACTATTGAATCATTCCAAAACTTTCTGTATGTTGTTAATTTCACTAGTATCACCTTTTGGAGCTGTTGTGAAACTTCCTGTAATGACCCTGTGTGCTGTACAGGGGGTGTATCAATGTGCCCCCAAGTATCAATGTACCCCAGTTCCCCCTACATGCTGTAAATAAACTTGAAATATTATTATTAGCTTCCGATGTTATTTCTTTCAGACAAACTAAAAAGTATCGTGTCAAAAATTGTGGCCCACTTTTACTTATTAATCATACATATCATAGGGTAAGTCTTACAATTGTTTTGAAAATCGAAAAAAAAATTTGACGGATTTACACGTTTCAGATACTGGAGATTCCGAAAAACATATTTTTAGAAAAAAAATTGCCGTCCGTCTGTCTGCCTTTTAAACGCTCTATCTCACGAACAAATGGAGATAGAGACTTAAAATTTTGTATGTACTTAGTAAGTAAGAATAGGACGAAGTTTATTTAATATCAGTAACTTCGATTATCCGGAATTGCTTTTTTCGGACTCTCGAAAAATTCATTCTGATGAAATGTATATAAAAATGTTCGATTTTTTTTAAGAAAAAGACGTAAAAGGCAATAAAATAACACAAATTTTGCATCAAGAACGAAGTCGGTCGGATTAATAGTTACCATTTGTAATCCTGTTTTCCACTTTCTTCGATTTTTCATGACCCTGTATTTTCTTCAAATTTCAATTCAAAGATATGTTTTAACTGGAAATGAGACGCTTAATCTGACGCAGTAAACCGTTAGTTAATATGATTATTGTTTTTGGAGTTATAAGGATGTTTCTTTTACGCAATCCGGTACTATTTGTGTAGTTTGGTATTTTACATAATTTCTCGAAATGGGTTCATCAGCAATTCTTTAATGGAGCATTACTATGTATATTAAGAAAATTTAAATATACGTTTAAATTTTGTTTTGGAATTGCAATGCATTTTATAAATAGTTTTCACATATTTTATAATGCATATCCGAGTCATTCCAAAAATAAAGCACCTTTTGGTGTCCCGACACTTTGTATTGCTATATTTTCTAAAATTTTGTTTCAAAATTAAATTTAAATATTGGAAATTATATTTTAAAGATATTTTTCTTTAATGAAATTTTTAAACTTGTGATAAATTCCATTTATTGTTATTCAAATAACTTTCATAATAATTGTGTCCTGTAAAAAGCCATGTCCCAAGAACAATTTTTGCTTTTTAAACCCTATTTTGTTTTACTATATGTATCGTTTAAGTTATCTTTCAGGATATTTTTTATGTCTTTGTAGTCTTTATATTATCCCTATATACTTTAAACATTTTTTGTAAACATTTTTTTTTTCATTTTATAAGAAAAATTCCCGTGTCCCTTAATTTTTGTCCCCTGTGTTACCGCCACCTTTTTCTTCCTATTAAAATAAGAATTTGCAACCTAAATGTTGTTAACAGTAGTCTTCATGTACTTTTAGAGTTAGCAGTCATCCTAGGTAGTCATTTTCCTCATTTGTTAAATTTTGAAGAATATTATCTAAGTATAGATGATTTTTGAAGGTGGGTGTGTTTTTTGTGTGTCCCCAGTGTTACTATTGATTTATTTCGATTAATCATTAATTTTCTAGTTTATTGGCATTTAAATTGTAAGTCTTAGTTAAAAGAAAATATTCCAAATACATAGGTGATAATTTATTTCATTTTGTCTCCTGTGTTGCTAATCCCCTGTGTTACCATGATATTGGTTGATATGTTGTTAAGGGACAAAAAACCCAAGTTTAAAATTGAAATGCAACAGAATATCCTTTTTTTATGCATTTGTTGGTCTGTATCATACATACATTTTTAATTAATACATAAGTACACTTTTAAGATTGTTAAATTTTTTATGTTCAATTAGGATGTCCCCTTTGTTACTTTATTGTCCCTTGTGTTACTGACATTTCCTTTATCAGAACAAAAGAAAAAACCTTTCTTATGAATCAGTTTTATAATATGCACTGGCTAATATGTATAAATAAGTTTTACTATGATTTTATTATATTAGACTAATTTTTACCAAGTTATATAAAGTTTTATACAGGGAGAATACAAAAAAGGGTAACACGGGGGACATAATATGCCTATATTATGAAAAAATATATACATAAACAAAAAACTATATGGCATTAAAAAAGAGCATTTATATCAAAGCGTTACTATTGTAAAAGAAATTCTCTATTTTAATAAGAAAAAATAGCAAGATTATTTGAAATATGGTAACACAGGAGACATTTTTCAGCCAATGTGTCTGTGTTTCTAAGTGTAGGGAAAAATACTTTTTTAAAAAGTGTGCTGCTGATATTCAATTTCTACACTTGAAGATGTATACAACCCTCTCAATGATATTTTTATTTCATTTTAAATGAAAAAAATTTTGAAAATTTTTTTCTCAAAAGGGACTTTTATTTTTGGAATGACCCATCCATGATGTGTAAGTATTACGGTAGCCCCCAACGACTAGTTTCGTAATCTGGCCGTTAAAACGAGACATTCATATAATTTTATTGTTAAAATGCATTTCCTTTTTCTCAGAGTCTATAAAAAAGCGTTTAAACTAAAAAAAAAATCCGTTTTTGATGAATCTAGTCAATGAAGAAGTAGCACATCAAAATGTATCTCTTTATTATTCCGCAATTCCAATGTCTCAGAGAGATATTGCTAATCATTTGGATATTTCACGCCGTTCTGTTTGCTATTATACTGATAAACACAAGAAAAATGAAGTTAGTTCATTGCATTCTAAACGGGGTTGCCCTTCTAAAAGACCTCTATCGATTTTTTTTTTTAAATCGGAGGCGAAACTGAATCTACATTCAACTTGTTACTAGGACTTCCTTCACATTGATTTGTCTGACTGCGATATTGCTGAGAACATAGATTTACTAACTTGCGATAAGTAAAGAAAATGAGATGCTACCTTTAATTGGCCATATATTGCAATGATTTGAAATGATGTAATTAAGAAAATAGACTCGTAGAATTACAAAATCTTATATATAAATTCGTATAGACTGTTTAAAAAAAACGGGGAAAAGCAAACCATCAATGGATATAATACAGGAAGTACGCAATTTATTAAAAAATACAGCAAATAAAATAATAAATTATCTTGTATTGGAATTTTAACTCTTTGAAATTATGTCAAAAGCATAAATAGACGCTCCCCACCCATTTAAGTAACTCTAAATAACAACAAAAAAAAAAATATGTTTGATGAGAATATGCTGTATTTTATATGGTGTGAGAGCCCTCCGAATAGTTTATAATATTGAATATCTATTTTCCATGAATGCAATAAAGTTGTCGATAACAGAAAAGGAATGTTTTTTTTCTTTTTAGAATTCATTCTTAACGAACATTTTCATCTTATAATTTGTTGCGATGCTAAAGTTACAGTTTCTAACTCCAACAGTATCTGAGAAATATCAGTACTATTCCAAATAAATCATGATTTAAAATATTTCCAGAAAGTTTTATGTTTATTTCTGAAATTAAACTGTGGAAACTTTTAGAAAATGTATGTAACGAATATATTATATCTTAAAAGTAACCACCACAACAAATCTCAAGTTCTAGTCCAATCATTATCAGAGAAATCGCAATTTTAGACCGGTTTTGCCCCTGCATTGATGGAGTTTGTTGTACCAACATAAAATAGAGTCTGTTTTGGAGCAAATATGGTTACCAACGTTTTTTTTGTCCCCATTATTTTTTAATTCAACTAGGTAATTTCAATGATAGTACTCCAAAACACACAAGCGTTACTGCTTTATAAGATTAGCATGGAAGTACAACATCAGAAGCCATTTATTTCTTATTATTTACACATAATTTATCTAATTAGAGTTAGATAGACGGATTTTTAACCATACATTGATCAGTATACATCTTCAATTTGCTTGACATAGTCATTTATATTATTCGGCAAAAAACTCATTTTCTTAAACCCGAATTGCGTCAAACTTTTTATAAAAGCGCTAACGTCCATATATCAGCGAAGTTCAGTGAAGAGTATTAAATGCGTCATATTAAGGTACTTAAAAAAATGCAAGTGATAAATCGCCAAATATTGTTCTTTTCGCCTTCTATCAATATGCATTCTTTAGGTTGAAAATACATAAATTAAATATACATTTAAAAACTCAATTGGACTCACCTGATTTAAAATATAAGTAAATAAAAAAATAAAAAATAAGAAGAGATAATAGCGTAAGTTAAAATATTTTATTTCAACATCAAAGAATTGTATATAAGTTACACATGTGTACAAATATATTTTTGGCGAAAAAACATTGTTTCGGCTAAAAAAAAGTACCGTGATTTATTAAAATGTTATAGGAATATTCCGTAATCTGGTTTTAACCAATGTAATGCTTTAAAAAGCGACGCTTAATGCTAATTTAATTTCATTTAATTTAATATTACTATTACTACTCTCATAAAGAAAAGTATTCCTAGAACATTCTTTTCTTTATCGAGGACAGACATTTCATAATTGTATAAAAAAATTCTTTGAAAGTTTCGGATATGAAATCGAGATTTTCAATTACTAAAATTCAAAACTCGGAAATCTGTCACAAAGGAAATGCATGAAATTGCGAGGGGGGGGGGGTGTTCAAATATTTCTACTTCATACCGGAAATTTCCAAAAAAAATTCTTTATGTAAACATGAAATGTCTCTTTTAGATAATGAAAAGTTTACTATAGGAATTTTCTGGTAGGAATGCAAAATTTTTGAAATAACAAGTTGAAAATTGCACGTGAAGCGTAGCATATGCAGTGCATTCGTACCATAACGAAGTTTTAAAAATATTCAATTCTTGCTGCTATAGTATACAATAGTGTGGGCCGAAAAAAAACTTTTTTTCGATTTTCGATGATGGCGGTTGCGGAAAAGTGGCCACTAATGGCACTCAGTTCATACAAAAAATTTCAGATTTTTTGGAAATTTCCTTACCCTGCCGCAAACAGCTTGAAATTTTGCAAAAATGCTCATTTTTGAACTTTTTCGAAAAAAATTTAAAAATGTTAAACTAAATTTATTTTGGTTGTATTTACTTGAAAAGGCATATTTAATGTACCAAATGTTTAAGTAAGATCTGATCATGCATTATTTAATATCTATGTGCATTATAACTTAGCCTATTTTTATAACTTTTTCTCCTATAATAGGCAAAAGTTGTATTTGTTTGAATCGATCGTTAGTTTCACTCTTATTTACGTCCTTTGGTCTTCTTTATATTTTTTCCATGTGCCAAAAATCATATATTTAGGCGACGGACAGCAGTATATCCAAAAACAAATCTGGAAGGTGAGAATTGAGTGAAACAGGACTCTAAGCGAGCGCAATGACTCGTCGTAATACTTAGGGAGTGAAGGATGAAATAGACGAGAGCTAAAATGCCACAAAGTGTTCTTATTATTTCTCAATGCTTAGTTACCTGCGAAATTTGTTCAGCGTGAACGTGAAACCCTTTTCTAGTGAGATACAGTGCTTTTTGGACCATTTAATGTTCCATTATAGTGTTTTGTGCGTTTTATTACAACGAGTTTAGAAATGGCTAGTATGAAGGACTATGGAAGTGTAAAGACACGTGATAGCGTGAAAAATAACCTTTTGGGGGGCATCATGCATATTGAAACATTACAATTGCCAACTTATGCTAATATTCATGCTCCACTACTACTGGTTGTTTCACCTTGTAGAAGTTATGACAGCAGAGGATACGAATCTCGTCATCCATAAAAACTAAGTCAGAAGAGAGAAATAGACTCTTGGAAAGAACATACAGGCAGAAGATGGTCTTGAAAGAAGGAAAATTAAAAGCATATTTTTGATGGTAGAAAGGATAAAAGTATATTCAGAGGGAAAAAAAAGAACAAGCGGCACCGTCGAGAGAAAGGCGAAGAACACATCACCGTGTTGTTTGAACCTGGTTAGGAATACTTGGGTCACTTGATACCTCGTTCCGGTCAGGGAAAAGAAATAGCAAAATCATTATATAATCTTCCAAGCCACCGCAAGTTAGACTTTTCTGATCTGACAGCACTTGGGTGTGATGGCACCACTGTTAATACAGGAAAACGCAATGGTGTCATTGCCTATTTTGAAAAAAAAAACTAGGAAGAGTTCAGCGACATTTGACATGTATTCTTCATATGAACAATATCCCAATTCGACATCTGCTCTTTAAATTTGATGGGGAAACACGTGACCGAAGGCTTTTGCCAAACCAATCGGTGGTAGACTAATGGGGTGTGAAAATTCTACGTGTCACTTTATTCGAGCCTACTGCTATTTCATGGGTATCAGAAATGGAAAATACTGAAGATCTAAGTAGCGATCAAAAGTGCTTATTTGATATTTATGAAGCAGTCTCAATCGGAGTATGTCCTCGAGAAATGAAAACAGATAACCTGGACCAACTGTGAAATCGAGATGGATCACAACTGCTTGACGAATTTTACACTCATGCGTTAGTAGTTAAAATCCTGGCTCTCTTCGTAGTTTTTTTTTTCACTCACTATATTCATCTCACTAGAGAAAGGTTTCACGTTCACACTGAACAAATGTCGTAGGTAACTGAGCAAGGAGAAATAATAAGAACCCTTTATCGCATTTCGGCTCTCATCTATATCATCCTTCACTCCCTCAGTATTATGATGAGTCATTGCGCTCACTTAGAGTCCTGCTTCAAGCCCTTCTCACCTTTCAGATTTGTTTTTGAAATATACTGCTGTCCGTTGCCCAAATATATGATCTTTGTACAAAGAAAAAATATAAAGAAGACCAAGGGACATAAATAAGAGATAAACTAACGATCAATTCAAACAAATACAAATTTTGCTTGTTATACGAGAAAAAGCTATAAAAATAGGCTAAGTTATAATACACATACATATTAAATAATGAATGATCAGATCTTATTTAAACATTTTGTACATTAAATATGCCTTTTCTAGTAAATACAATCAATATAAATTTAATTTAACATTTTTTTAATTTTTTTCGAAAAAAGTTCAAAAATGAGCATTTTTGCAAAACTTCAAGCCGTTTGCGGCAGGGTAAGGAAATGTCCAAAAAATCTCAAATTTTTTGTATGAACTGAGTGCCATCAGTGGCCACTTTTCCGCACCCGCCATAATCGAAATTCGATAAAAAGTTTTTTTCGGCCCACCCTAGTATACAGTACTTCGGATTCGGTAAAATGGTCGAAATCTTCTGTATTTTCCTGTAAATACTATCTGCTTTCTATTATACAAGAAGTAACTTGTATTAAACTCAGCAACGCAATTTCGTAAAATGTGAAATACTTTAATGTAATTAAAACACGACTCCAAAAATGTTCCTCATATACCATTATGCAGTGGAATACTTTTGTGTAGCCCTGTAAATTAATAATAAATATTTTTTGCATCACAGATTGTGCAGAATGTATATTTTAGTATATACTTCTAAGATTTATATCAATTTTATTATATTCGAAAGAGTGTAACACCATTAAAATGCACTTGGAACTATTTTTTCCAATTGACCGTAATATAATGGAATACTTTTGATTGTCCCTGTAATTAAATTATGCGTCTAATTTTCATAAAATTTCAAATGACTTGAGAAAACTATTGAACATTTATATATTTTAAATCTCAAAAGATTTGGCTGGGTAGTTTTTACTCTGTTATATGAAGACAGACAAAACGAAAACTGATTTATAGTGCAGATGCACTGCAGAGTCAACAGTGCAGTTCATCTAAAGCAGGATTGAAAATTTTACTAAAAAGAAAGGCGGGAAGTTTTACGCAGATTTCCTTCTATAGTAAAAAAAAACTAGCCTTAAAAGGAATGACTCCTGGAATGATGCTGATGTGGAAGATTTCCGGAACTAACGAATCCGGGTTGTCCACTCCTTCTATGAGTCGAATAGACCAATCAGGAAAGAGCTCCGTCTATGCATCGCCGTATGGGTTACCATAAAGAGAGGAAAGGTTAACATCGCCAACAATCGCCAAGTTTGTCGCCAACTTGGCGATATATCGCCAAATTTGGCGACCAAAATTAGTTGTCAAAACTGACGCCAACTTGGCGATAACTGTAATATTTCGCTAAATTTTTAATTTCTTTACAACACCAGTCGTTTGATACATCATTTGAGAGGTTTGCAACTGCTTATTCATATAATCGATGTCTTGTGTATTATCCCCCATTCTGCTCCCCAGGGGGGACACATTTTTAATTTCTTTACAACACCAGTCGTGTTATACAAGATTTGAAAGGTCTGCAACTGCTTATTCATATTATGGATGTCTTGTGTGTCACCCCCACACTCTGCTCTCCTCAGGGGGGGGGGGGGGTCACATTTTTAATTTCTTTACAACACCAGTTGTGTGACACATCATTTGAAAGGTCTGCAACTGCTTATTCATATTATGGATGTGTTGTGTGTCATTCCTCACTCTGCCCCCCAGGGGGGCACATTTTTAATTTCTTTAAAACACCAATTGTGTGACACATCATTTGAGAGGTCTGCAACTGCTTATTCATATTTTATGGATATCTTGTGTGTAACTCCTCTTCTGCCCTCAGAGGGGGCGCATTTTGTAATTTCTTTACAACACCAATTGTGTGACACATCATTTGAAAGGTCTGCAACTGTTTATTGATTTTATGGATGTCTTGTGTGTCACCCCCACTCCGCCCCCCAGCTGGGCACATTTTTAATTTCTTTACAACACCAGTCGTGTGACACATCATTTGAAAGGTCTGCAACTGCTTATTCATACCATGGGGTATTGGCGAGCGCAGCAAGCAGGGGTAGCCAATAATTTGGAATCGCGAAGCGATTACGCGGGGGGTTGGCGAGCATAGCGAGCAGGGGGGCGGGGCCCCCCTAGTCTTTTATATGAAAAAAGCGCAAACATGATTTTTTCAAATTTGACTGTGAAACAGTGAGCTGCAGCCAAGAAGGGACTCCTTGTCCTTCCTCATGCTCAATTCGAAGCACTTGTCAAACACTTTTTCATACTTAAAAACATATTAACCTTATTTGATGCTCACGAGAGCATTTTTTAATGCTTGTCAATTTTTTGATAAAAACTGAAGATTTTTTTATATCTTGAAAATCAAAATATTTGCTGCTCTCAAAATTTTATTCTTGTATTAGAATAATTAAGAAAGTTATTGCATTGCTATATAAAATGCATGATGTCTGAAAAATAAATCAAGGAGTTGAACGAAAAAAATTACACTGCGCTCACAACTTTATTCAAAGAATTAAAAATAAATATTACGCAATAAAAACAAATGACCATGTTTATCACGTGATTTATTTAATTTGAATAAATTATGTTACATACTAAAATAATTATATTTATTTTAACTTGATGGCAATGAATTAAAAAACTACAACAGCAACAAGAAGAAACAATGTTCAGCTGGAGCTTTAAGACACAAATTCGATTTTCTCAGCGATCGTCAAAGATATAGAAATGAAAAAAAAAATCTATTTTAAGTTTTACCAAAAGGATTAAAATAAACCAAAAATGGAGTTAATCCATCCACAGGATCGTTAGCTATCGCTTGTTGAATTTTACGTCTTCATTTTTTCGTTAAAAGTTAAATAAAAAACTACAGTAAACTACGATAATTTTTTAATGCTATCCTTTTATTCGTCTTGTTGAGTTCTATCTTTTGAAAAAATATATATATACTGTCTTACGTCTACTGGTTCGCCAGAAATTTAAAAAATACGTTTGCATTTTCCATTTCTTAAACATATTATACCAAACACTACCGCGTTTGTTATGATATTCTGCTTGGTATGGGATTTTGTGTGATACCAAAAAAAAAAAAAAATTTCTAGACAATAGATAGTTTTGCTGCAGATAATTCCGTGGAGTAATTTTATGTTGCTTACACAACGAAAGATTAGGATACTAAAATGTGTATATGCAGTATTCGCTAATGTTTTTGTAACCAAATGTTGCGTTGTGTGGGCAGTAAGGAATTACTCCATGAAATTATCTATACACTGAAAATTTTGTTTCTCAAAATTGAGTAAAAAGTACTCAATTTTAAGTACTTCACATACTCAAAATAGCTCCGATCCAATAATACTCAAAACTAAGAAATGCATGAGCTCATTTTTGATTCCATGGTTGTGTTCAAATGTCAATCGCTATGAACTGCCCCCTTAACTTATAAATTAAAGTAAAAATATACTACCATTTATTTCTTGCTCAAAATTATTAACAATGAAAGTTTATTTGATTATTCACTAAGAAAAATAGCAAAAATTATTAGCAAATACCCGAATCGAATATTTTTATGGCAAGACCACTATTCACAAGCACTTTTAAATTATTTCAAAATACCGTGTAAAATATTTAATATAAATTAAAATAGTTAATATTTAATATAAATTAAAATAGTTAATATTTACATTAATAAGCATCTTTTATGCCACATACATGAATGAAATAAACCATTACAGGGTGAAAAATTATCGTTTGTTTAGATTTGATAACATATGTGATGTTTCAAAATTGAGAAAGCAATGTGATCATTTTTGATCCAAATATACTCAATCAGTATGAATACATCGATGTACTCATTTTTTGAGTATATTTTTTTCAGTGCAGTAGCGCAATACATTATCGAGATTTCAAACGTTTTAAATTTTTTTTTAGGTTTTTTAGGATTTTTGATACATTTTTTTATCCCATTTTTCGTTCTCAATGAGCTTTTGAAATATCAAGTATATAGTACATATATGCATAGAACTATATGCATTCGTAAACTGTCTTGTTTTTATTTATTTTATATTCCTTTTAGAGAAACAAGACACAGTGTTACATGCTGCAGGAAGTAGTACTTCATTACATGTGCCTAATAACAAAAAGAAACTCCAAGACCAAAAGGTAAGAATCACATGGTATTCAGTATAATATTGCCTACTGAAATTTCCATTTCCTCAGTTTATTTTTTAGGTCGGCCAATAGAGTTCCTAATTTATTTAAATTCCAGTCTGGTTAACCTCATGAGGACGAGCAACCTGTACAAATCAAAACCAGATCAAACTTGTTCTTTTCTCGATAGCAGAACCCAATTTTGACAACATATTTTGAATCTTACGTAGAAACGAAATTCAAGACATCCGGGAGATCCGTTTCTCAATTATAATTATCCGAAATTTAGAACTTCTAATGTTAAATTACACATATTTTTATAAACATCTCCTGAAATTATAATTTTAATGTGACAATTTCGGGGGTAATTACAATACTATAAAACCCAAACATAGAAACATTATAATATGTTTTAAAAATTTTACAATATGAATTAAAAAATTATTATAGTAGTATTTGAAAAAAGTAATATGAATTGAAACATACAATTTTTTTTATATATTTTTATTTATTATGTCCTGTTTTATGCAAATTTTCAACGTCAAACTTTTCTTCCAAGTAGTTTATGAGTTATGATTAAAAAAGTCAAAAGAATGGCTTAAAGAACTGTCTACGACGTGTAGAAAAGCATACTTTGAAAAAAAAATACATATTTTATTCCTTTTGTTAAAATATTTGAGCTGGTGATAGTTGTAACATATTAAGCAAATGAAATGGCTAAAAATAACACACTACCAGAAGTGACATAGTCATTTTTTAGCCAGTGGCGTAGTCAGAGGGACGGAGGGGAGGTCCGGATGCACTTGACACCACTAATTTATGAATATTTCTTCACTTTATCTAATCGGAGAATTTTCATTTATTAATTAAGTAGTGCCAATTTTAGTGGTGCAAAGTGCATCTTTACCCCCGCCCCTTTAGCTACGCCACTGTCTGTACCTTTCAAAATTCGAGTACCGAACTTCGCTTGGATACAGCCCAAAAAATAGGATTGTTTTGAAATATATATATATATATATATATGTGGGTATAAAGGATGAAGTATTAAGCAATAAAAGATAATATACTCAATGATTTAATGAACGTGATATCCCAATTGAGACTCACGTGATGATGCATAAAAAGAACGAGGTGTTCTATAGATTTCAGCAATGGCGAGTTGGATGGATTTTTAATCAAAAGCTCAGGGAAGCTTATTTCTTTTAAATATTATTCAGTTCTACTGTTATCATTGAATGTTACTTGCATATTTTATGTCTATTAAACCTTTCAAGAATTTTCCTTTTCTTTTCAAGAATGTTAGTTTTTCTTAAATCATAAGCTAATCACTCAATATTCCCACAAGTTTTGGGGGTTCGTTGCCGGGATTTGAATGATTTCGCTGATTTATATTTGAATTTGAATTTCACGATGAAAGCTATTTTACACTAAGAAGATCTAAGTCTAAGAAAAATGTTTTGTTTTTAAACTAATACGTATTATGTAAAAAAGGAACTGTTTGTTATATGTGTAATGATTAGAAATTATCCGTAATCAAGCCTGCAAGATAGTGCACTATATTGTTTTGTTGAAGTGTAAACAAAAATTATAATGTCTGTTCTGAATAAAGCTAGAAAGGCGGACTTGTTAACATTGTGTGATGACCTAGGTATAGTTGTGCCTCAGAGTCCAAGAATCATTGATTTGATAAAGTTGGTGACTGAATCGAAGGATTATGAAGAAAATTTTGTAAAAGTTCGACTTGAAGTCATTGCCGCGGAGAGAATAGAAAAAGAAAGACTAGAAGCAGAAAAAGAAGAAAGAAGATTAGAAGCAGAAAAAGAAGAAAGAAGACTAGAGGCAGAAAAAGAAGAAAGACGATTAAGGCTGGAAGCAGAAAAAGAAGAAAGAAGACTAGAGGCAGAAAAAGAAGAAAGACGATTAAGGCTGGAAGCAGAAAAAGAAGAAAAAAGACTAGAAGCAGAAAAAGAAGAAAAAAGACTAGAAGCAGAAAAAGAAGAAAGACGGTTACGGTTAGAAGCAGAAAGAAGATTAGAGGAAAAGAAGATGGAAATGGAGTACGAATTACGAAAAATTGAACTTCAAGGAAATATGATAAATACAAGTGACGGTTCGGCTGTAACTGGTACAGGTAAGCAACTAGATTTGTCTAAATTAATGTCACACTTTGATGGGAAGGGTGATATTAGTATCTACTTAGCTCTATTCGAGAGACAGATTTCTAGGATGAATATAACAAAAGAGAATTGGGTCATGCACTTATTAAGTTTAATGCCGCTAGAAATTGCTAATGTTATAACTAGAGAACCAGAAACATTAACAAATAACTACGATTATGTAAAAAACTTGCTGCTCAAAAGATTCAAATTGACGCCAGAAGAGTTTAGGCAAAAATTAATGTCGCATAAGAAAGAAAACTCAGCCACTTGGCGCGATCTAGCATTTGAGTTAAGGAATTATTTAGAAGAATGGATTACCGGTCTTGATGTATCCAATTTTGAAGATTTAAAAGAATTAATATTAGTCGATCAAATCAAGAGAAGGTTACCGATAGAAATGAAAGAACATTTTATCGATGATCTTCCAAAAATTAAAAGTGTTGATACATTAGTTTGTAAACTAGATGATTACGAAACAGCAAGACGTAATATTAAAACCCTGAATAGAAATTTACACCGCTTTGAAGAAAGAGAGCCAAAAATGCGCGAAAACAACAACACAAAACCATGGTTACCATATCAACGTTATAATACTTTAAGAAGACAACAATTTAAAGATAATACAGATAATGTAAATGAATCTTCTAATTTAAATGAAAGAAACAGGGCACAAATTAGATGTTTTAAATGTAACCGTCTTGGCCACGTAATATCCCAGTGTAAAAATGGGAATAATAGTCAAATAAATTATGACAGCCAAAATCGGAGCCAAAACCCGCGATTATCCAATCACAAAGAAGTGAATTGTGCATTAATCAAAGAAACAAACAGCGCCAAATCGGATCACATGTTAGACACCGATATTAACGGGAGCCAAAACCCGCGATTATCCAATCACAAGGAGATAAATTTTGCAGTAATCAAACAAACAAACAGCGCCAAGCCGGATCGCATGATAAATATTGATATTAACGGTGAAAAGACACAGATCTTCTTCGACACTGGAAGTGATATCAGTTTGGTGAGTTACGAATATTATACGAAAATAGGCTCGCCAAGATTATTTTCAAATAATATCTTTTTGTCCGGCATAAATAAAATAGTTGTTTATCCAAAAGGATTCTTCCCATATGAATTTAATATTGATGGTTTTCTAATCAGAACAAATTTGTACGTGCTAGAATCTCTTGAATATGATATTTTACTGGGATATGATGTCATTAGCAAATTAAATTTGGCGATAGACGAGAATGGAATTAAGATCGTTGGCAAACGCAATAGTATTCAAGTAGGTTACACTAAAGTTCAGAAGAATTCTGATATAAAATTGAATCATGCTGCCAAAAATAATAATGAAATGAAAACGTCTACGTTAGATAATTCACGCGATGAAAATGTTATACTTGCAAATGATAATAATGCAGGAGGTAATCACTTGATTAATTTCGCGAGAGTCATAGAAGAAAATGAAATTGATTTGAATCACGTGAGAAATTTGAAAATTAGAAAAGAAATAAATGAGAAAGAAGAAAATTTAATTAGTAAGAAAAGATTGAATGAAAGAAACGAGACATCACAAACAGGACGAATGAATGACCTAAAAGAAAAACGCAATTTATGTGCACGCGCCAATGAAAATAAAAATGAAACGAGGAAAATTAAAAAATATTATAAACGGAAAAATACGAGGGAAGAAAGGAATATTGAAGGAGTTAATGCAAATAAACAGAAATTTATCAGAAATTACAAGAAGCGTGATTACAATGATAGAGATGAAGAAAAGAAATATTATTCGAGAAATAATTTTGATGGAAAACGTCACACATATGAAAATTGGAGAAACAGCAAACAGAAATATTTAGAGGTACAGCAAACAGAAAGAAAATATGAAATTTTTGAAAAAGAAAGGGCTGAACCGTGTGAAAAGGATACTTTTAAATTTAAAGGCAAAAGAAGCATAAAAACAAATTTTAATGGTCCGTGTAGAAATCTATATTTTTGGAGTAATGGTAATTATAGAAAGCAATTTAACATGATGAGAAAAGTACCTAACAGATATGAATTAAATGATACCAAGTTAATCCAAGAAATGCAGTATGGAACAGGAATGAAAAGGAGAAAATTCCATGGACCTAATAAAAACATTATAGAAAAATCACATGATCATTATGATGCAAAGAGGATTGGAGACCATGGTGGACAAGATATCCACTATTGCAAAATACGTCAAGCCGTGGGGTAATGCATCTGCATAATGTTAGATGTTTTTGTTTTATGTTTACTTGTAACGATAGATGTTGTTGTTTTATATTTACCTGTTTTATTTCTATAAATTTGTGTCTAAATTTTAATAGGCAGCTGGCGAGGTCGCCAGGAACGTCAGGATGACCGAAAATGTGGGTATAAAGGATGAAGTATTAAGCAATAAAAGATAATATACTCAATGATTTAATGAACGTGATATCCCAATTGAGACTCACGTGATGATGCATAAAAAGAACGAGGTGTTCTATAGATTTCAGCAATGGCGAGTTGGATGGATTTTTAATCAAAAGCTCAGGGAAGCTTATTTCTTTTAAATATTATTCAGTTCTACTGTTATCATTGAATGTTACTTGCATATTTTATGTCTATTAAACCTTTCAAGAATTTTCCTTTTCTTTTCAAGAATGTTAGTTTTTCTTAAATCATAAGCTAATCACTCAATATTCCCACATATATATATATATATATATATATGTATATATATTATATATAAATATACATATTATATATATTTTTTTTTATATATATTTTATAAATATATATATAAATTTATAAAATTGCTTTGTAGTGTTAAACCCATTGGAGAAAACGATGTTTGGGTTCATTTTCATATGTTGAAAGCCTCTTAGCAAATTTTTATACATCATTTAAAAAGGAGACTTTATTTCCCATCTTTTGGAGTCCGTAACTTTGTTGTATAAGAATTTGTTGCAGAGTTAGTGGATGGTGTTTAATATTTTTGTTTCTACGCCAGTGCTTTTACTATAACCTATTGCATTATCTATAGCCATTGAATTTACTATGGCCATTGAAAAGCTTTTAATTCGGTTTTCAAATGACAGATATTTAACATTAATATTTGATCCACTTCCATTCTAATTTCTTTTGTCTACTCTCAATGTTTTCTGAATTTTCTTGACAATCACTTTTCTTAGCAGCGCCGTTATTACCCTGTTATTTGGAGCTTTAGATGATTTATTTTAATGTATTATTAGTAGTGTGGTAACCCTGAAATCGCTCGATTCTTTTAGAAAATGTTAAATCAAACTGTAATGCAAACTTAGAAGAGAGTTATAACATTAATTTTATTAAGTACTACATTTCAAGTTAAATCATACTTACAATTGAGGACTAAAATGACCTAAAACGCTGAAAGGAAACAACCTTTTTAACGTGCCTTACATGCCAAGCTTAAGAAAGAGGAGAACTGTTTGATGTGCCAACGCTAGTACAAACAGGGCCGTAGCTAAGGGGGCGCTATGGGCGACTCAGCCCCCCCCTAAAATATTTTGAGCCCCCCCCCCTGGAAAAGATTCCAAGGTCACCCAATGAATTTTTGTTTCGAAAATTCAAATGGAATTCTTTGCAAAAATCTAATTTAGTTTTGAGACACTTTCACAGTTTTGCAAAGTTACTAAATTGTATCTAAAACAAGTGTTTCAACACTTCCTCATCCTATTTGTACGTATGACGCTAACATGTTGTTTAATTTTTCACTAGTTATAGACTCAAAATTTTCATCATCATGTACTTTTTTTAGCATAAAATGAAGTTATTACAGCAGTTTAAGGAGAAACATAGTATCTACAATGTGAATATGCACTAATTTATCTTTTTGTGTCAGAGAGAGAAAAAACAAGTTATGGGGCCCCTCTACATTTCCTTGAGCCCCCCTACATTCTCTTGAGCCCCCCCCCCCCCCCTATTGTTCACTTCTAGCTACAGCCCTGAGTACAAATAGTTTAAAAAAGAATAGAAAGTATCCCTGGTTGAATATGCCACACAAAGTGAAGTGGGGAACACTGACTAAGTCAATTCGAAGTGAAGTGGAGACCACTGAAAGTGCCAGTGATAAGACCAGCAGCGGCTGGTAGCCATTACGCAACTTCGATCATGTTGTCAGTATTTGTATGAATGGGATATTTTTAACCTCTTCAGTCCCTGAGTACCCATATGGGTACATCAGTTTTGTCCCATTTTATTAATGATACTCAAATATAAATGAAGTTTCGATATAATAATAATATGTTTCGAATTCTAAGATTCGAGTTAATGAAAATAAAACAAAAATCTCGTTCTGAAGTCAAACGAGAGAAGGAATAATTCAGTAATAATTAAAAATACTGTAAGAATCACCAGTAACGAAGAGGTTAAGTAAAGAGAGAAAAATTAAATAAATAAATTAATGATTACAAATGACAATAACAAATATTTAAACATTAAACGAAAGAAAGCTATTCACTTACATTTTAAAGTGTTAAACTATGCCCATAAGGATTAAAATGGAAAAAGATGCCAGTACCAAAAATAGGAATTTCTTTTTTTTTCGTTCATCTGAAAATGTTTGTCTTTTCAACTTTGAGCGTTCTCCATTTCCGGTCCTCAGTTGGCGAGAGAAATTCAGCAAGTCAGTCACAAACCGATATCAGAGCTAAGAAATTACTTGTATACTGTTTATTTATTTATTTATTTATTTATTTTTGTTCATTGGTAGCAGCATTTTCCAATTGATATAGATAAAATGCTTTTGAAAAAACTCGTTAAAATAATGTCATTTTGTATATGTTCGCTCAAATTATGTCATTTTTATAGCACCATCTACGAAATTAGAAGCCAAATCTTGGAAGGATGAGATGCGTTTGATAAAGAAAGCTATGAAAAATGTGCATTTTTATTGCGAAAGTTCTTAACATACGAGAAAAAGTCAGTAAGTTGGTCACAAACCGATATGAGAGGTAAGAAATATGCAGTAAACTGTTTCCAAATATGTGGCAGCATTATCCAACTATAAGATGTTAATTTCGAACTTATGAGACAAAAGTTGTTCAAGAAGAGTAGAGGCGTTCAAAAGTCGTTGATGAAGAACGAAGTGGTCGTATAGTTGAGATTGCGACAGAAGAAACAGTGCGGAATCTTAAAGGAAATGGTTAGAAGTGATAGACGAAAAATAATAGTTCAGCTACTTCTTCAGCCATCAATGTCTATATCAGACATCAATGCTTATATCAACCATCAATGTCTATATCAGCCAGCTGTAGGATTAAACTGTGTATTCTATTACAGTTACTATTGCTGTTCGCGACCATTTCATTTTTCGCCAACAACTTTTGAACGCCCTTGTTCTTCTTGTACAACTGTTGCCTCATAAATTCGAAATTAACATCTTATAGTTGGGTAATGCTGCCACATATTTGGAAATAGTTTTCTGCATATTTCTCACTTCTCATATCGGTTTGTGACCAACTTACTGATTTTCTCTCGTATGTTAAGAACTTTCACAATAAAAATGCACACTTTCATAGCTTTCTTTATCAAACGCATCTCATCCTTCCAAGATTTGGCTTCTAATTTCGTAGATGATGCTGTAAAAATGACATCATTTGAACGAACAGATACAAAATGGAGTTATTTTGACGAGTTTGATCAAAAGTATTTTATCTA
The DNA here is from genome assembly GCA_964019185.1 of Maratus speculifer. NCBI lineage: Eukaryota > Metazoa > Arthropoda > Arachnida > Araneae > Salticidae > Maratus > Maratus speculifer. The sequence goes on along the minus strand of OZ025303.1, from coordinate 121,250,749 downwards.
TATCAATTGAAATAAATGCTTAGAGAGGTCTATTTTTTTCCTCGCAAAAAGAATTCTCTTTTAAGGGTGCTGATACTCAGCTTCCAAATCCCCCTCAATAATGTTAAGTCTAAGGACGTTTGATGTATTCATATATTTAAAATATCTCCTCAGAAAATCAATATTTTTTAACTCATTTTTTTTATGTACTCTTCTTAAAGGATGTCTCTTTCGTTCTTAGTTTTCAAAATATTTCTAAAACCTATTCTTAATTTAATATTTTATTATGTTTTAAAAATTGACGAACTATGAATAATATTTTAACACTACATATAAAATTACGCATATATTTTTAAAAATATTTTTAAAATTAAGGAAAAAAGAGACTTTCTTTAAGATGAGTATACAGATAAAAATAAATAGATATTATTTTCATAAGAATATATTTTAAAAATGCGAATGCATCAAAGGCCCATAGACTTAACATTACGGGGGGGGGGGAGGGTAATTCGGAATCAGAGTGATCAGCATTCTTAGGGAAAAACATGACTGACATGCCACACGTCCACTCACATTAATTAACGTTTCGTACAACGGAGTTACGATTAAAGAAGAGGAGACATATAAGGGAGAGTGGGTCGCATGTAAACATAGGGCACATCTAAACGTTGCTATTTTTGACTAGTTATTATAAGTTGTTTTATTTCAAAAAAATTACCAAAAAAATGTAGTACCTGTAAACATTTGGTAAAATTTTTTGAAGCTCTTCGACATTTTGTTTGTCCTCAGGAGCTAAAACACCGTTTATTGATCTCAAAAGTAAATTTTCGTGAAGTCAGATGAATAGAGATGCTGCAGATGTCCCCAAATTATCTCCATATATTGAACTTGGTTTGAAAATCACTTGCTCTTTCTTCAGAATGATAAAATTATATCAATGTATTCTTGGGTTATTAAAGATGAAACTTTACTTTGAATAGTTACTTCAAAGCTTTGGAAATCGGGAGTATAAAGATGATTCAAGTGTCTGGCAAATGCGACTCAGATGTGAAATTAATTCGGATACGCCTAGCACAATCCCTCACAGTATGCACTATTCAATCAAATTTAATAATGCCATTATAAATTTCGATCCTCTAATTACATTCCAACGATTTCTATGTGTAAACGTAACAATAATTATGTTGCAAATTACCTGCAGTATAAATTGGCTCCTGATCCTCTCGCTTTTTTCCATGATTGCAACATGCGCAAGGCACAGAAATGGACTTTATGAAATATTTTAACAATCAATTGAGATAATAGCCCGCCAAAAGCAAAAAATAGTTGTGGATGGTGACTTCCTATTATATAGAATGTTGTGATAGAAGAAATCAACAGTACACGATGTTTGCAACACCTACATAAAGTACTTTAAGTAGCACTATTGTGGAAAGAGGTGCAGAATAGTTTTCGATGGATATGCTGACCTTGTAAACAGTATCAAAGCAGACGAATAAAATAGAAGGTGCTCAGTGAAGTCGTCAGCTGACATACATTTTTAAGGACATACCGCCATCAGTGTACCCCAAAATCAGTTTCTTTCAAATAAGATCAATAAAACAAGGTTAATTTTCATTCTATCCTGTAATTAAAATGACAAAAGTGTCTCATGCTAGCAAAGTGTCAATGACACCGACACTCTGGTTGCTCAGATTGCTACAGATGCACTTCGTGAAAGTGTCATTGTTGGTCAGAATGTGGATATACTTGTTCTTCTTCTTACAGCTTAATCCTTTCAGATAAAAATATACACTTACAGATATAGCTATGGCAAAGACATGAAATGTCTCCTAATATTTGGGATTGGAAACGCAAGTTTGTTCATTCGTTAATGCTCGTCACAACCACCGATCTTGTTGTCATTGAGGTAGTACTAAATCACATCTTATGCCAGTTCAAATCTGGCTGTAAGCACGATTGTGGATGTAGAAAAATAAGAAACACATTTTCCGTCTGTTACTATTCTCATGAAAGCTCGTCAAGCAGTCCACCACCTGTTGAAAAGGATGTCCTAACAGAAACGGAGCACAAATCAACATTTTTTGAAATTTCCCATAGAACTTGAGTCCTTCAAAAGAATCACTGACTAGAGTATATTGTTTATTAATATATCATTGTATTTTACGCATTTTTTATTTTTCTATGTTTTATGTTAACAAAATATGTCATTTGTTGAAGTTTATTGTCCAAGCTTCCATTCTCCTAACCACAAATTTTAATAAAATTCGTTTAAATGTAAATTAAGTAGATGCAACGTAAGTGCCGTAGATCCGCTCTCTGGCTCTGGTGTGAATTTTGCCAAATTTCTTCATTTTTGAATGCAATTATCTCGTTAACTATGAACTTTAGAGGAAATTGTATAAACATTTTCTGTAGAAAATTAAATTGTCTTTATTTTTCGTATTTGAAATTTTTCCGTAGGATTTAGAAATTAAGAGATTTAACAACCAAAAAAAAGTCCCGAAAAATTATACTTTTTTAACCTCCCTCTCCTCGCGCTTCCCCCCCCCCCAATTCATCAGGAGATTTAGTATCTTCATTAGTAGTCGTTCCCGAACAATATTAATGATTTCAAAACTTTCGGAATTATGTCCCAAAATGACCCAAAATTTGCTTAATTTGTCAGGACTATAAAATTTAGACCACTGTAAATATCTTTAGTTATGTTCAGTCAATCAAACAGAAAATTTCAAAATTAAATTTTAATGTCTAAAAATAAAAAGTACATGCATTTAACTTTTCTCCAGTTGCCCTACTTTTATGAAGCAATTGGACCAGGAGGCTCTGTGATCCACACTCGTTTTTTTAATGCAGTGTATCAGGTCCTATTTTTAAAAAGGTAAACAATTTAAAAAAAATTAAACCCAGCAGACCGTGTAAATTATACATCAACTAAAGAATGTTCTAAGGGAAAACTTTGGAGTCAAAGTGGATAAAAAAACACTAAATGTGAAATTATTAGATTTATTTATACCAAAGGATAGGAATTAAGTGAGTGTACTTTAGTTTTGATAGTAAATACTAAAATTACAGGGATATTTTAGTGAAAAAAATAACAGGATAAATCTTTAAACAAACGGCTATATAAGAGCCTAAGTACCTCATTCTGTTTTTATTAAGACCAATTAAAGTGCTATAAATCAAATAAACCTGTGGTAAATAAACTAGAGGTCTGCATGGGCCGGAATTTCCAGGCCCAAGCAGACATCAGACATATTGTGCATGATTCCCATGCAGATTTTCCCTGGTTCGAAAGAAAGTTATTTTGGCCTGGCCCGTACAGAAATCAATGAAAACAGGCCTGGTCCGTTCTGGTCCGACACAATTTCTACTATTTCAGAAATTTTCAGATCTTTATCAGATATTTAAGATTTCTTTAAAGAATACTGCATTCATATTTATGGGATGATTTTACAGTATATTTTACAGAAAAAACACAATAGCAACATTAATAATTATTTAGATTCTTAGACTTCCAACGTTCAATTAAAGCTTCATTATAAAATTGATATGTTTAGAATAAAAAAGAAATCAGAAAAAAGTAGAAAGTCAAAAACATAACTTTTGAAACTGTACAATAAGAAGTAAATTTATGAAAATATCTGTACATCATTTTATTAAAGATTTTCTCATATCCATGGAGCTACTTTCTAATACATTTCTAAATTCATTTCTTTAAGAAAACGCATAAGATTAGCAAGTGTTTTTATTCAGAAACTATGTAATTGAAAGGCATTATCCATGTTTTGATACAAACAAATTTTTCTATAAAAGCTATGCAATATTTTTTTAACTTGTTTTTACTAAGAATGTGACTAAAAAATTGAAAAAAAATCATTGATAAAATTTTGATAAATTGACGAACTTAACTCAAAATTTAATGAAATTTGGCCCAAAACGCAAAACGCTCAAAAGAAAGTTCTATGTATGTATCTTAATTTCCTTTTTACACTTTATGACATTGGCAAAGGCAATTAACTAAAATCTAAGAGATGTTTTATGTATTTCAAAACTTATAGCGTATCGCATCTGTTTACATGTCAATTTTCATAAAATTCATCGATGTCATTCCACAAAAAACATTCATTAAACAAAAAATATTTATTCTAAATTTAAATCTTTAGTTCATTGCCTTCATAATAGTGTAACTAACATATATTTCAAACTTCATGGTGATATTCCTATAACTTTTGAGAAATCGTGTTTTGCGTATGGAATTTTCACCGAAAATTACATTTTCCAAAAAATGCAATTAAAGTACCGATTTATGTTTTTCAAGAATTTACAGTAATGTACATCAATAATAAACAAATTAGCCTCGAACCCAAAAGATAAATATTATCCATGGAGCATATTATTCACATTTCTAATAATTATAAAAAAAAACTACAAAAACCACGAAACTTCTCCAAACACACGGCCCTTTAAACGGCACTTCCGGTTTGAGTGACAGCTGTTGAGTAGTTTAAAAATCGCTATAACTCCGGATCTATTTATCGTACAATAAAAAAATAGTTTTGGAAAGGTAAGAATTTGGTCTTTATTAAAATAAAATAAAATTTTTTTTGACAATTTTGATCGGAATTGCATTTTTAACGTAGTCAGATACTTTAAAATATTGTTAAAGTTAGCCTTTCGAATCGAGTTTCCGAAATTGGAAGCATTGGAAGGGATAAAAATCTACAACCACGTGACAAGAATCTCTAACATCTCAACAAGTATATACAAGTATCTGATTTACAAAAATGGTAAACGCTATTCGATTCCAAATCCCCATACATTTACAATTTAAAATTAGTCAGAAAATGTACTAAAGTTTCGCTTTGTTGAGAAGTGAATTTAAGAGCCACCACAAAGAATACACCAAGAGGAATATTTCCAAAGATTACGTTAACATATGTTCTTTGTCGCTATTAATACTTTTACAAATCATGTTGTCTGCTCTACACATCTTGAAAACAATTAAGTCTAGTTAAGACTAGTAAGTCAGCTCGACTATGTGTAGAAAAACAAAGCAAGCCTGATCTCGGCCTCACCTCGATCATGAGTTTGCTAAAGAAGTATCAAGCCCGTGTTAGTGATAATGTAGTTCTCTAATGCCGATCTCTACTTTGCACAAGTCACATTTCTGTATTGATGTTGCCAAAATAGTATCGGCTTGTGATGCACATTCTGGTTAAAGCCATATTCGTTGAAAATAGCTCATGTTTTATTGTTCTTGCTCAAATCCTTATAATGAGCAGGTAGGCCCGCTAACTTCTTTTAGCGGCCGGGCTCGTATGGCCCGCTCAATTTTTCTGCCGGCCAGACTCGAGCCCGTGCAGACCTCTAAATGTAAAAATGATTTTTATATCAAACAAAACATTTTTTACTGGTTTCAGTGATTTTCTAATAATTTTACTTTGTCTTACGTATATTACGCGTATCACCCTTTTATTTTTATCGTAAAATTTAAAAGTTTGGCTATCTCACTTAAGATATTTGGTTTGAAACCCACAACATACCTTTAAAATGTTTTGTTACGTAATTTTAATAAGATTTTATATAATTTTCTTCATTACAAACAAGAAAAATTAAGAAATTAATTTCCTGTAAAAAGAGAAACTCAAAAAATCGTTTATAACTATTGGAACAACTGCACACAATATGGTCCAATTATAGAAATCTTGAAAAGTTTATGGGGTAAGTGGGACACCGGCCTAACATTTGAAACATGAAATAAACATGTACAGATATCTAATAATATTAATGCAGTTATATGTCTAATTTTTTTTTTTAAATGATTGCTTAATAAAAGTATTTACATTATTTCGATAAAAAGCTGATAAAATTCAATTAAACTGATGTTGTTTTTAAAAAAAAGAAATAGAAATTTCCGATAACCTATTTGAGCAAAGACAAAATTGATTTGACGTAAAAGTAGAGATTATAGAGCATTGTTCACAAAAGCTAAAACTTAAAAAGCATCAACAGTTTTTTATAAAATAACTTATGGCTCATTCACCTCGAGTGTCCAGTTGCCCCAGCTAACCTTATAACATTTTCTTTGAAGAAATAAATTGCTCTAACTTCGTTTACTGAGCTATTTTACTGCGATTGTGTGTACAAAAAGTCATTATCGCCGACGTATGTTTAATAGCTAAAATACGGCAACTGGGGTCTACTAATGGGTGATGGACAATCTAACTCTGATTTACCCTAATTATTCTATTGATCTTTGGCTAAAAAACAAAATCTGATAAGACTGATTTAATGATTATTTTTCCAGAATAAGAAGTTCAACCAAAGAAATTATCAACCTGAGATTTATCAAGAGGGATGTAAGAAACATAACGACATTCGACTTCACAAAGGCAGATTTTTCAAGAAAAATTGGAAGTTTCCTCGAAAATTTTAAGAATTTGCTGAAGAATTTAGCTGTGTGCTTCATATAGCTTTTTATTGAGTTTTTAATAACTATACTATGGTAAATTATGAAACTGTGTTAAAAAATGTTAATTTATCAATCATTTTTAATTAATCATATTTCACGAATCAATTTTTATTGTGACAATTCAAATATCCAATCTGTATAGCAAATTTTAACAATAAAAAAATTAACAGAATACCATTCATATAGTAGGCATTATTAAGTAGTTAATTAACCTAGTTCTCAAAATATCTAAGCAAAGCGACTGACAAATTACCATCAGAAAATGCATTGTAATATGTGTTTTTTATGTTATCTACACTGTAAAAAAAAGAATAATACTTCTTTATCTACAAAAATGTAAACGAAAATTCACAATAGCCTCTTCAGAGTCATCTAAGATATTGAAAAGCCTTCCTTTCTGTTTATAAACCTTAGAAAACAATTTATTTTCGAAACTTAAAAGGGGGTTCGGGTCACATTTTAAAATAATTTTTAATTATTGATTTAAATTTTTGGATTTTTTTCTGGTGGTTAACGGTATCATTTGTAAACAAAAAGACATGATAATATTTCTCATATATTTTTTAATTTAAAATTTAAAATTCATTTAACAAGTAGGGTATCTTAAATTTGTTATAACTCAAAATATTATTTGTAAAATTTAATCTTTTTTTTTCATTTGAATAAACAGAAATATATAAACTTTAATTTTGGTTCATCATTTTAAAAAACATTAATTTAAATGAAAATTAAAAATATTTAAAGTAAAGTTTAAAAAAAATTTACCTTTAAAAAATAATCTTTTTTAGTGGCGCTGTTAGGAAGCTGTCTAAGTTGTCATGTTATTGTAGAAACTGAAAACCGCCGAAATAAACTTCCACTATTAAAAACGAATACGTGTTTTTGTCATTAATTATGTCTGAATATTTTCATTAACAAGGCGTTTAAATAAGGGAAAGTTTGTATTCAAATTTACTGGCGGAAGTTACTCCGGTGGTTACAGTTAATGATTTACTATTTTAAGGATATATGAGTTCCCCTTTATGAAGCATTTCAATGCTCTAAATGAGTAAAGTAGCTATGCATTATGCAAAGATGCCACCTTCAATGTCACCTAGAGGCATAGCGCAAACCTTTCCTATCTCAAATAACGGTAAAAGATACAAGAAAATAAGCTATACCGGCCTCCAAAAGTTAATGTACAACAGTTTTTTTGCGGCTAATTTGCAAATAAATGAACATACAAACAACAAATTTGGTGGAAATGTACGCTAAACTGTTATTTATTAAATGCGACATAGAAATTTACTTAAGTTAAATGTATAAAGTGAATTGGAACAAAAAAGTGGAAAATTCCATTCTTGGGGAAATCGATACATCGCAGTATTATGCTGTAATATGTTACAGAAACCTTAAAAAACTGGTTCTAATATGGAATATGTCCACCCGGACTTGAATACATTGGCCGCATTGACTTTCCATGCTCTTAATCAAATTGTCGATGTAGGTAGCGCTGACCAGACATGAAGTAAGCCTTGTTCCAGCTTATTTAATGACCTTGGAGGAAGACTTAAAGCCGCAACCTGTCTGCCAAGATAGTCCCAAACGATTTTCTATCGGATTTCAATTGGGTTTCAATTTGGCTTTCGAGGAGGGCAATTTGAGAATTCTATGAAATTCGGTCATCCTCTTATGATCCTAAAAAATATAACTAAATACTTTTGTTTTACGAACATGACGTAACAAATAATTTTACAATATAAATTTTCCGGTTTAAAGCTAGCTATGAAATATCTCTACTCATTACTAAATCTGGAAAAAAATCACACTACTGGTGAGGATTTGATTAAACCATCAATATCAATGTTCCTTAAAACAGTACTCGGAAAAGATGGTAAAGATCTTTAAAAGCCATGCCACTAAGTAACAACACTGTTAGTAGAAGAATAGATGAAATGAGTGAAAATATCGAGACGTAACTTGTTGAAAAACTCAAGTCAAGAAATTTCTCCATGCAAATGGATGAATCAACGCTAAGAGATAGTGAAGCAGTATTATTAACATATACAGGGTGGTTAAAATTAAACTGACAGTACTCAGAGGCTCATAACTCCGGTTCTACTGAGCGGATACGAATGAAACTTCAGATATATGTTATGTAGATCATGCAGCCGAGGTTTTTGTAAAAGAAAAGTTTCAAATTTCGCCACTAGGTGGCGTTTTAACAATATGAAATGACAGATAACAATTCAAAAATCAAAGATGACGGAATATTTTATTTATTTACACACCTGTGTGCTCTATGTGCATACCTTATCGGTCAACAATATGCTGAAAGCGTAACACCGCGTTATCAACGGCGGCACGCAACACATCAATAGGAATCATGGAGACATGGCGTACGATGCTAGCTTTTAAGTCCTCTAAATTAGTTACACGCCCTTGATACACATGATCTTTCAGAAAACCCCACTGCCAGAAGTCAGAAGGTTCGGATCTGGCGACCTTGCTGGCCAGGAAAAGGGGAAAGTACGCGAGAAGACACGCTCAACAGAGAAATTGTCTTGAATCACATTTTTTACACATCCCGCCGTATGAGCAGTTGCCCCATCTTACATGAATATTGTGGTTGCCAAACAGCCTCTTTGTCTTAACGCCGGGACAACATGATTCTCCAGGAGACTCCTGTATCGATTACCTGTTACTGTACGCCTAACAAACTTGTTCATCGTGACTTTTACGTTCGCTTTTATAGCGAAATTGCCCTAACTACTCATTTACATCTGGTTTTAGCACTACAGCGCCATCTGATGGCGAAATTTGAAACTTTTTTTTTACGAAAACCCCGGCCGCATGATCTACATAATATATATCAGAAGTTTCATTCGGATCCGCTCAGTAGAACCGGAGTTATGAATCTCTGAGAACCGTCAGTTTAATTTTAACCACCCTGTATTAGGTATATTGATAATGATAAATTTTCTGAAGAAATGCTGTTCTGTAAATCTCTAGAAAGCATCACTACTGCCTCCGACATTTTTAATATGTTGAAGAAATATTTAGATAAAAACAGTATGCCAATAGCAAATATAACAGCATGCGCTGCAGATGGCTCTCCTGCTATGATGGGGAAAAGAGCCGGGTGTTTAAAATTAATGAAAGATGAGAATTTAGAAATGCTTCTTGTACATTACGTAATTCATAGAGACAGTCTGGTATCCAAAAATATTTCACCTGTTCTTAATGAAGTGTTAAAATCCGTTATACAATGTATACACTCCATAAAATCCAATGCTAAATGCGAGCGTTTTTTCAAAGAGTTCTGTGAAGACAAAAATGCAGACCACGTTCGGCTTTTACCACACACAGAAGATGGCTCTCAAAAGGAAATTGTTTAAAAAGATTCAAGGAGTTGTTCGATGTTCTTGGGGAATTTTCAAATGAAAAACCTGACACGAAGGCTTTACAAACCATTGATGGAAAAGCATATGTTAGTTATTTAGCAGATCATCTTTGAAAAGTTGAATACGTTAAATAAACAACTTCAAGGAGAAAACAAAACACTTGTTGATGCAAAAGCGAAAATATTTGGTTTTATTGCGTCCATTGAGGTTTCGCAAAAACATATTTCTGAGAGAAAGTTTGACCTATTTTTCTAGTTAAAAAATGTGAGGTAACAGACACCGCTATAACTGTCATTGTCAATCATATGAAAATGTTGGCCTCTGATATGAACGATAGATTCGTTGATTTAAAGCAAATGGATTTTCCATCATAGGTCATGCAGCCAATGTTAGTTGATTTTTCTGATGTTTCAACACCATACAGAGAAGAAATCGCTGAAATTCAAAACGATGAGTCAATCAGAACTACATTCAATATAAAAGGCTATATGGCGTGGCTTTGTACTGAGACTGAAACTAAATATCCTAATTCAACTCAATTTGCCAGAAAAATATTGTTACCCTTCTCATCTTCATACTTTGCTGAATGTGGTTTTAGTGCAGTAAACGATTTACTATTTAAAAAAAAAGAAATCGACTAAACATCACTAAACGATTAAAGCTGACAAAATTAGTGCCTGGTATAAAATCTCTTTGCAGCCAACATCAAGCACAAGAATCTCACTAATTTTATTCTATTTATCTTAAATGTTATAATTTGAATTTATTTTATTATATATTTTATTTATTTATTTATTTTTACTGTCAGCAATTAAAATGACAGAAACATAATTAAGAAACATCCAATTAAAGTTATTTTTGTGTATCGAAGTTCACTATTTGAAGATTTAATTTGCTTTTTTTCATTACTACATATTATTATTACTATTATTAGATCGTTAAGCGGATGCACAAGCCATCACCTTATCGAGTTGATGACTGAAATTCATGAACTAGTTAAAACTTGATTTGAATATCAAAATGCAACTGGTCTACTAAGTCATATCTTAGTGGAAAACACCTGCACATCCGATTTTAGAGGTTGACTAGTAGATTTACCATTTGTTTTCTTGCTAGCAGTCCTCTACGTTTTTGTACTTTTGACTGCAGTAAAGCACTATAATAAACTTACCGATCAATCACTAAAATCGGGTCTTCAGTGGTTTCCACCAAGATGTGATTTGGCAGACCAGTTGCATTTTAATATACGAATCGAGATTTGTCTAATGCTGAAACTTCAACAATCAACTCTGTGAATGCTTCGTGCAGCCGCTTCTTGGTCTATATTATTAACGATTGCTTCCTAATTACATTTCTTTCGTTTATGTTCATTTTTTCATGACCTTTCTTTTACACGTGCACGTTTTCTTTTCCATTCCATTGTTAAATGGCTTTTTAGCACTTTCCAACAAAGTTGAAAAGTGCTTATGCATTCGGTTTGTCTGGCCGTCTGTCCGTCAGGCCGGATGGCCGTCTGTCCGTCTGTCCGCGCTCTAACTCCCGTAAATATACTCGGATTGCTATGAAATTTTTATACGTTATTAAGGTTTACCCTAGCACGAACCCTATTGAAATTGAAGTATCTACCATGATTAGTTTATCTACAGAGAGAATCAAAAGTTTCCCATTACATTACGGCCTATGGGGAAAAATCGTTAATATACTCGGATTGCCATGAAATTTTAGGACGTTATTGACGTTTACTCTAGCACAAGTCCTATTGAAAATGAAGTTTCTACCATGATTAGTTTATCTACAGGGCGAATCAAAAGTTTCCCATTACATTACGGCCTATGGGGAAAAATCGTTAATATACTCGGATTGCCATGAAATTTTGGGACGTTATTGAGGTTTACCCTAGCACGAACCCTACTGAAAATGAAGCATCTACCATGATTAGTTTATCTACAGAGAGAATCAAAAGTTTCCCATTACATTACGGCGTATGGGGAAAAATCGGTAATATACTCTGATTGCCATGAAATTTTCGGATGTTATTGACGTTTACCCTAGCACAAGTCCTATCGAAAATGAAGTTTCTATCATGATTATTTTATCTACAGGGCGAATCAAAAGTTTCCTATTACATTACGGTCTATGGGGAAAAATCGTTTCAAATGAATTTTAAAGATGTCATACTCTGTCAAACATATTAAAATATGCATTCTATAAAACATAAGGTGAAAATGTGCTATTATTCATTTACAGGGCCACACAAAAGAATTCCATTAGATAATGGTAAAAGGGGGAATTGTGTGTGACATATTTTAAATACATTAAGCTTTTTCATGTATAATAAAATTGATATATGTCACTGAAGCTTAATATAAAATATACGCTACTGTCTTGCATAATATGAAGTACATAGCATTTACAGGGCCATACAAAAGATTTCAAATAGTATATTCTTTCCGAAGTACCGTATATGTGTCCGATGATGGCTGATGGAGGGATGAAATGCATTTTAATTATGATATTCGCGTTTATATTTCGCTAAATATATGCACATTATATCGTGTGTATAAATGTTATAGTTGGTATACAGGGCTACCCAAAAGAGCTCACCAACGTTACTGAACATAAGCTTAAATTATTTAAACGTGGTTCTTAAATAAGCTATGAATTTTTACGCTGAGCGGCATTCAATTTACTGAGAAATGTTTGCAGAATATAGATAAAGGGATATACAGGGCCACGCAAAGAATTCGGTGCATGGACGCCTATGAATGATGATTTATGAGAATGTGATTTCAGTTGTTTTAAAAGTGTTTTAGTTTACAATAAATTTTAGCCTAATGCTGACGTGTAATAAAGGTACAATGTAAACTACAGGGCTGAACAAAAGTATTCAAGTATGTTTCCATCTAATAGTATAAATTGCTGAAAAAGAAATTTCAAGCTACTGGGTATTTTCTTGCTAAGCTAAATTTTCCCATTATATCAACTGACATATGAAATACAGAGCTGTTCAAAAGTACTGGATGCATATTTGGGTACATTTGGCTATACACTATTATTTCCCTAAATGACAAAGTTTTGTTAAAGATTTCATTAAGTGTTGGAAAGTGCGTCATAATCTATGCTTAACGCATGATTTTTCTTACTTGTTTTTTTTACTTCTTTAAATGCAATAACAGCTCAATTTTTATGTAATAAGAATTATTTTTCAGAGAAAGGGGGGGGGGGTCACCAGGGTTTTAGATATGATTTGGTGGAGCATGACCTGAAAAAGGTTGGGAAACACTGTTCTAGACATTTCTAGTCTCTACTGGTTGTTGTGAACAAAACTGATAACAATAGTTCAAATACAACAAAACTTACACGCGAAATTACGATAGCTTCGTAAGTACACATTTTTCTCTCATTCACAAATACCTGTTTTTTTTTTCTATAAAATAAAAGTGGTAGCTGTAATTTTTGTGTAAGTTTTTTTAAAGCTTATTATTGTCATTCATATAAACTAAGAAGTTTAATCTGACTGCCATTTTTTAACACTTTCCAACAAAGTTGAAAAGTACTCACGTAAATATACTCGGATTGCCATGAAATTTTAGGACGTTATTGACGTTTACGCTAGCACGAACCCTATTGAAAATGAAATTTCTACCATGATTAGTTCAGCTACAGGGAGAATCAAAAGTTTCTCATTATATTACTGGGGGAGCCTACAGGGAAAAATCGCTTCAAAGGAATTTTAAAGTTGTTATACCCTGTCAAACATATTAAAATTTATATGCTTTTACGAAATGCATTAAAATGTGCACTCTATAAAATATAAGGTGAAAATTTAGCTATTATTCATTTACAGGGCCACACAAAAGAATTCCATTAGATAATGGTAAAAGGGGGAATTGTGTATAAATATATTAAACTGTTTCATGTGTAATAAAACTAATGTATCTCAATGAGGCTTAGTATGAATTATACGGTACTGGCTTCCCTAATATAAAGTAAATAGTATATACAGGGGCACACAAAATATTTCAAATAGTACATTCTTTCCGAAGTACTGTATATGTATCCGTTGATAGCTGATGGATGGATGAAATGCATTTTAATTATGATATGCGCGTATAAGTTTCACTAAATTTATGCATATTATATGGTGTGTATAAATGCTATAGTTAATATACAGGACTACCCAAAAGAGCTCGCCAACGTTACTGAATATGAGCATGAATTACTAAAAGGTGATTCTTAAATAAATTATGCATTTTTATGCTGAACTGCATTAAATTTACTAAGAAATGTTCGCAGAATATAGATAAAATGCTATACAGGGCCATGCAAAGAATTGGGTACATGGAGCCTATGAATGATAATTTATGAGACAGTGATTTCAGTTGTTTTAAGAGTGTTTTAGTTTACAATAAATTTTATATTAACACTGATGTGATGATTATCTTAAAGGTACCAGGCAAACTACAAAGCTGAACAAAGTGTTCAAGTATGTTTTCATCTATTAGTATAAATTGCTGAAAGAGAAATTTTTAGCTACTAAGCATTTTTTGCTAAACTAAATTTTATCATTATATAGTATGTATATTAGTTGACAGATCAAATACAGGGCTGTTCAATAGTATTGATCAATAGTATAGGAATTGATATTTGGCTCTATTTGGTTTTATATCCTTATTTACGTAAACGCATAATTTTTCTTACTTGTTCTTTGGTGAGCTTCGAAAAACCTGTTGTACTTTAATTTTTAGAGGCCATTGTATTATATTTTTTAGACTGTTCTTAATTAAATACGAAACGGTGATCATTATCTTTCACTTCCACCTATCAAGATCAAACATTCACTAAAAACAAATATACTTAAAGATCCGTAAGTAACATTAGACTACTTCGACAAAAGACAGGCAACACATATACGGTAATTCAGAAAATTTTTTATACTCACTATTCTGCATCTCACACCACAACAGAACTTACCCTATTGATCATAGTAGTCTCTTTTGCCAGTGCCTAAGCAAATTACAATGTGCTTTCTTTTGTGTATAGATATATTAGATTAAAGAATAACACATCACTAAAATAACTTGAGGTGGACGAATTTTAAACACGAAACATATTTAATTACACGAACGTTTACTGCACACGACATACAAACATTGACAACATAGAACATCTAATGTGGAACTCAGGTACATTCCTGTTTCTTTAATAATTCCATGGAATCAGTCCAAGCGCGCCATCTACAGTTTTACCTGAAAACTACAAGTGTAAAATACCACAACTCTTCCCCACTTAATATTGAAGTCATTCAGGAGCTGGTTTATGTCTTCTGGATCGTCTAAGTACCTGCGGAGAAGAAGAATAATTAGTTTTAACATGTTCAGGAGCATCAATTGTAGAACTAGTACGAACCGACGGTTTTGGGAGAATGTTATCAGAGTTAGTTGAATTAGAGCTCGAAGAATCAGGATCATGAAAGTCAGTTGGCGTAGGACCTGAAACAACTGGAACATGAGAGTCAACTGGTTGCGGTTCTGTGAAACTTGACTGTAAGGGTAGAAAATCATTTTGCTTCACACTTGCATTTTCACTTCTGAAATTTTCTATAACATTTTCTTCCGAATTTGGATCATTAGTTAAAGAAATATCTTCCCCTACATTAGTTATTTGATCAACATGCCTTTTCCAAATATTCGAACCAACTTGAACTCTATAATGTAATTTTCCTTCTCTTGCTACGATTCGACCAATTTTCCATTAGGCTTCTGGAGTATAATTTCTTACAGCTACTTTCTGGTTGATTTCAAATTCTTTTACTTTAACTTTAGATTTCCTTGCATTTTGTTTTTCATGAACAAAATTTGTAACATTCGGCACTATCAAATCTATGTTTGTTCTTATATGACGTTTTAGAAATAAAGATGCAGGACTTTCCCCCGTTGTAACATGTGGCATCTTCCTGTACTGCAAAGGACAGTTATTCAATTTCCTTTGTAAAGTACCTGGTTTAGTCCAGGCATTAGGTGCTCAAAAAGGACAAATAAATGCAAGTTTTGCTGCAGTTTTGATTTTTGGTTTCCTTTATGTTTTTTGAGTCGCTGAACACGAATGTGGCATTCTACAACAAAATTTAACCAGGGAAAAACGTTTTTTGGCAAAAAAAAAAAAACTTGCAAAAAACGTGGCTTTTTCCGTTTTTTTCTAAATAATTTCAAAATTATGCATCATACATAAAAGTCATCAATACATAAATGAAAGAGAACAAAATTTCCTACATTTTATGTATTAAAAGTTTTTTTTTTTCTCTGACAATGGTTTAGCCGTGAAAGAGCCGCAAAAATGGGTCTGTAAAGCAAAAAATTCTGAAAAACGTAAATTACAGGACCGTACGTCGATGAAACATGAAAAACAACCATTTTATGCAAAATTTCCCCACTAAATAATACTAAATATATTATTATTGACTATATTTTATTAATCTGATGTTCACTGTTTCTTTTATAACAGAAAAATAAATAAAAATGGGCATATTTGTGATCAAAATCTTCATTTATTATTACAAAATAACATTAGTAATAATTTTTTAATTTGATTTTTAAATAATGTAAATAAAATAACTAAAACAGGCTTTAACATATAAAAGTTGACATGGATTCCAGTTCTTAAAGTTCAAAATGTGGGTGTGAAAATAGAAAATAAAAAATCTGGAAAATAGGAATTATGGCACTGTACATAGATTTAACATGAAAACTGACCATTTTTCGCAAAGATTGACTTGAAATGATACTGAAGATATTATGATCAACTATATTTTACAATGAGGTTGCTAACAATAAAAACGACGACTTATTATTAATTATTATTTATTTATAAATGATTATGTACATTAGTAAGTACATTTAGTTAGAAACAAAGTATTATTTCCGCTTTCTTTTATTTGAGGATCCCTGCTTTTCACCGACATCTACAAAATAGAAAATAGACGAATGGTATTAGTGGGTGTTTTCATAACCATCAATATTATAAATAAAAGATTTTTAATAGTAAATATTTGATACTTTGCGGCATGACTATTTCCCCTTCCATTGGGTCCTCTGATTCATTGTGTGGACAATCCATTTCCAGATCGACTTCAAAGTCTAGGTCATCCTCTTTGTCTTGACACACAACTGCGATGTTGTTGCAGTTTCCCGAAGCAAATCTTCTATCTGATATCTTCGCAAATAATTTTTGCTACTGCTTCAACCACTCGCAGCCTCTCATATCGATCAAATTTACATGTTTGCTGATACCCTGCATTAGTCAGTATCTTCCCTCCTATATTCTTGAAACACACAATGGACTTTTTTTCTGATTCTTTGTGATATGTCTTCTCCATATCGCTCAATGAGGTTAAAATTTACAGTTCTCATATCAGGTTGATAACTCCCTGTAACCTGTTTCATTAGCTCTTCCATGGAGAATTGACACTCGTCGTCATGATTTTCTAGGTAATCGTAGATACTTTGCATTGCTCTGTCAATTGCCTCGGCAAATGGACCACGTTACTTCTGTTCTTGGACCTTCAGCCTCTCATAAATATATTTAAAACATTTGATGTGGTATTGACCATCAGCTGCGATCAAATTATTCACTGGTTCGATGCGCTGAATTATAGCCTGCCTTTAATCATCATTGCGAGCTCTTGCGGTTTTCAGAATTGTACTTTTGAATCCCATGTGTCGCACACTGTATACAGTATTTCCTTCACTTGGTGCATTTTTCACACTTGTGTTGCAATGAACTGTTCCGAAATGCATAGTCCACATATAAAACAATTAGTTCAAAAATTAAACTGAGGAGTTGATGATCTTAAAATTTGAGAAGTGCTAGCACTTTGTTCCTCAATCTTCTTCACATAAGCAGTAATCATCCGTTCATTTACGTATGCTTTTCTACACTTAACATGCACATCTACTGAGGTTTTCCCCTTTAGGAAAACTGCCTTTCCATCCTTTCTTTCTGTACTTGCCTTGATTAACGCTGCAATACCTCGACTAACTTTCACTGACGCCCCTCTTCTAAAGGAGAGTCACAAATAAAACAAAGCGACATCGCGCAAAATCGCTTTAGATGTTCACTATATTCACGAAGACACAAACAGTGAAATACTAAATTATAAGTAAGCAGTTGCATATGGAAACTGAGAGGAATATGTCATCCTGATAAGCTAGTGACCTGTGCGAAGCATATTTCTAACAGAGGCGAGACTGGTGAGGAAAAGGGTGGGTTAGTATTCCACTGAACGTGGATATGGAATGCGGGGGTAGGCGATTGACCAACGTTATTTCACACTTGCACCCCTTCAGTCAAGGGGGAAAGTGCAGATGGGATCAGTTAAAGCCTGTTTTAGTTATTTTATTTACATTATTTAAAAGTCAAATTAAGAAATTATTACTATTATTATTATTTTGTAATAGCAAATGAAGATTTTGATCACAGATATGCCCATTTTTATTTATTTTTTAGTTATGAAAGAAACAATGAACATCAGATAAATAAAATATAGTCAATAATAATATATTTAATATTATTAAGTGCGGAAAGTTTTGCGTAAAATGGTTGTGTTTTATGTTTCATCGACGTACGGTACTGTAATTCACGTTTTTCAGAATTTTTTGCTTTAAACACCCATTTTTGAGGCTCTATTACTACTAAACCATTAATGAGAGAAAAAAAAAACTTTTAATACATAAAATGTAGGAAATTTTGTGCTCTTTCATTTATGTATTGATGACTTTTATGTAAAATGTATAATTTTGAAGTTATTTAGAAAAAACGAAAAAAAGCCACGTTTTTTGCCAAAAAAAGTGTTTCCGGGGAGAAATTTTGTTGGATAATGCCAGATTCGTGTTCAGCGACCCAAAAAACATAAAGGAAACCAAAAACCAAAACTACACTAAAACTTGCATTTATTTTTTACCAAATGCCTGGACTAATTGGTTTCATGCTTCATGTTATGAAAAACTTGAAGTTTTTCTACTGACTTGGACTAATAAATTACTTGTATCGTATAACTTGTACCATGTCGAGCTCGACCAAACTTTTAGCTGTAAATAGGCTTTGACCAATACATTTTTTTGTGCGATTCGGCTCGGCCTGGAAATTTCGACTGAATCCAAGTTCGAATATACTCTCTTACTTTCTCTCTCTCTTTTTTTGGTGTGTGTGTTTTATTAATTTCTAAAAAAAAAAAAAAAGTTTTAGATCTTAATTGAAAAGAACAGTTCAATCCGAATCCGAAACAATTAATTCAATCCAAAGCGAATACAACCAGCAACGAAAATAAATTAGCTTTAACTGTAAGCAGGATATCATAATAAAAAGAATATTGTCCAGTTTAATAGATGGCATTGAGCTCACAGATTGTTCACACTAATTGCATGCTAAAGCCTTATTTTTTCCAGGAATAATGTCCCCCGAAAAACAAATAAAAGAGGTGATTAGCTCCTCCATTCCCCCTTATACGTAATCATTGAATCCCCAAACCTATTCAGGGATACGTCTTATCATAATGAACCTATATCGCCGGATAATTCTGTTTAAAAACCCATTTATTTAATTTAAGAAAGTTTATCTCCTGTTCCCTCATTTATACTTAATGGTTAAATCTCCCATATTATTCAAGCATTCGCTTTATACGAAAGAACATATATCCAAAATTGAAGCAAATAGGTTAATTCTGCATGAAAATTGCATTCGCCTAAATTAAGAGGGGTACCCCCAGATCCTCCCATTATGTTTAACCAATATTCCTAAAGCAAATCAGTGAAGTACTTTATCAGAATGGACCAATAACCGAAATTTGAAGCTAATTCTGTGAGAAAAACTCATTTACCTAAGTTAAGGGAGGGGCTACATCCTAACCCCCCCTTTATATTTAACCAATCAACTCCCAAAACTAATCATGGAAGCATCTTACCAAAAGAATCCTATGTATAAAATTTGAATGAAATCTGATAAATCTGCAGGAAACAATGATTAATCTGAATTAAAATGGGGGATTAGCCCCCTAAGGCCTCTATTCTTATCCAATGAACTTCCAAGACAAATCAAGGTAGCATCTTAACACAATGAATCTATATCAAAAATTTGAAACAAATGTGATATTTTTATCATGAGTTATCGCGTTACATATGTACGTACATACAGAACGGGCGGGCACATAAGCTCTCAAGCTTTGATAGCCTGTGAACTAAAAAGTGATCGCCAGCACGCTGCAAGAAGCTTGCCTCTGCGTGAAAGAAATTAGATAGTTTGTATTCAAAATATTTCTTCTAGTCCCCAAAAATCCGAACGTTTGTTTTGAGACTTCAATAACCCTCTATTGAAATTAAGAGGCCACGCGACCCGCTGAAAAAGACCCGGATGTTAATGTTAAGTCTATGAGGGCGTATTTTCAAATATCTTGCTCAAATTTTAATTTTTTATATCATTTCTTTTGCACAGGTTAGCTGAAGACGATCTGCAATCGGGTTACTTTTTACTTTTTCGATTTTGGTTTTTTATTTTTTTAAAGAAAAATTACATTAACTTTCGGAACCGTTTTTGATATTGAAATTATAATAATATTAAAATAATATATTCAAAACCGAAAAAGTCAAAACTAGGCCAGTGGTAGAATGTCCTCTGCTATCCTATATACAAATATTAAAATTTTCGTGAGATATTATAGATTTAATATTATCATCCGGGTCGTTTTCAAATAGACGAATGGCCAACTTACAGTAAATAATCGAACAGTTTCGCGGAGTACTGCTGATACAGCGTTCATCCGCATGTAACGTATGTTAATAGTATATATTATACATGTATAGTATATAGTATACATGTTAATAGTATTTTTAAAGAAAAATTACATTAACTTTCGGAACCGTTTTTGACAGGGGCGTTCCGACCCAGTGTGCAAAGTGTGCGGCACACACAGGCGCCGAAGCAGTAAAGGCGCCTAAAGATTTCAGTTGAGAAGCAAATGTAAAAAAAAAAATTAATATGAAAAATATTATATTTTCTTAGCATCTGAGTTATCTTTTATAGATTTACCTTATATAAATTATTTATAAATATTAATTTCTTTCTTTAAAATTTTATTTTATTCGACTTATGAGTCCTCTAATAAATCATTTAGACAAGACCTGTCCAACCTTTATAAAACAGAGGTGCACCTCATATAGTTATAAATAATGAAAGGCGCCGTAATTCACATAGCTGAAAATATGCAACACTATTATCTCACTGCGGTGGAAAAGCGTAATATACAGTTTTATTGCCGTAGGAGCTAAATTTCACTTGTTTTTTTTTATTATTATTTATAAGAAACAATTGTCACTTTACTTCAGAATTTATCATAAATAAGAAGAAAATTACTATTCGGAAATACTGGCAAAAGTTTCTCCTACAATATCAGTCCATGAATATAGGTAGACTTATATGTTAGAAACGTCTTATATGATGCGCGTATATCTCACGCTGATAAGTCCCCTATGATTCAGAAACTATTTTAAAATAATTTAATTCTGAATAAATTTAAAATTAGATTTTCAGAGGGCAATCTATCTTCAAAAGTTTTGTAGATGAAGAAGCTATAGAAACTTTTTTTTTTAATAACAAATTAATAGCATTAAATAATTAAAACTTATTTAAGGTCATCGATAACTATTACAAGAAAACTATTCAAATATTTTTAATTTTTAAAAATGTATCCCGGATTTCTAATCTTAATAGCTAATAAGAGGATACATTTCAATGGGTGCCAAGAAAACCTAAGGGCGCAATCGTGGCGTCCGTGGGGGACGCTTTGGAGAATACTGAATAAAGAAAAAATGTAAAACCAGAACTTGGATACTATGCCCAAGGCCGTAGCTAAGGGGGTGCCATTAGTGTTCCTTCAACCTTCGGTACAACAAGGTTACAAACAAGGTCCAGGTACCCTACGTTCTATGGGCGCCTCAGCTTATCCTAAAACGTTTTGAGCCTCCCTGGAAAAGTATCTAAGGTCACTAAATTAATTTCTATTCCAAAAATTCAAATGAAATTCTGTTTAAAAATCTAATTTATATTTCCCTGCACTCCCTGCGTATACTCGTGTCTATTTAAATACTGCATAAATTAGTGTAATGATTGTAAGATTTGTGCATTTCAATTCCGAACATAAAATCGAATTTTTGAAATATGAGCACTTATTAGCATTACACATAACCGTAGACGTTACAGAGACTAAAATGGCAAAATACCAACAACAACAAAAAAAGTTCAATTTAGACATAGATAAATTAGAAACTACAATGATGGCTGTTAATATGAATGGAAAAATATAAATTTATGAAAAAAGTGTTTTAAAATCCCGTGCACTTTATGTCCTACTAACACCGCCTTGGACCACCTAGGCCAATTACCTTAAATTACCTTAGGCCTTAAATATTCTAAAGTAAAATATTGAATGTCAATGGCGGATCTAAGGGGGGGGGCGATGGGGCGATCGCCCCCCCCCTTGGGTCCATAAAGGTTTCAAACAAACATGAAAGATCTTCATGGAATAGGACTTGGGCTGAAGCCCAAGGTCGGCGCTGTGTGTGTGTGAGGGGGAGGGGGGGGGCTAGATGGCGAAAGGGCAATCGCCCACCCTAATGTCGGACTAGGTCAGGTCTTCTGAGTCGGGCCGTGTCCTGATCTTTATTTTCTGTCGATTTGGGTCGGGCCAGACTTGTTTTTCTTCTTGGTCGAGTCCGGCCTGGAGTCATTCTTTTTAAATGTCTGTATTAGAGATGAGACAGTTCTCGGACTCGGACTCATTTTTTCTGAAACCTATAAATTTTACTTATCAATGAATAGAAAATTTTAAATAAGCTTTTTCCCCGCTTAAACATTACTTATTACTTTTCAAATCACTATATTGACATTTTGATTAGAATGAAGGGAAAGCAGAAATTGTGTTTGTAACAGGGTGACTGCCTTCCCTAAATTATAGTATCTATAGGTGGCGCTATTGACACCTTCGGCAAAATATCTTGAGATATTTTGCCTTCCTTTCAAAAAAAGACATGAAATGAAGTGAAGTAATTGAGTTTGTAGTTAAGATGTAAGATTGGGATGTGTGTTCCAATACATCTCTCTTAGAGATGTTCTTTGTGCTAAGTATTTTTTACGAATATTCAATTGATTGAGAAGCGCTCGTCTTGCGATTTGTATATAGTGTGTTTTGTGCTGTGACGTCTACAATAAAAATGTGTCTGTAACCTCTCTGTTCTATATTTTAAGTACAGAACGACATCCCACACTGGCGCCCAACGTAAAATGGAGTTCTTTCGGAAAAATTTTGTGCTTTCAAAGTCTTTGGGCCAAGTTCGCTGTTGTCATCCTGACAAAATTCCAGAAATTATATTTAAAGTAGAGTAATCCGTACTCACTTCTAAATTATTGTCACCTCGACAATAAAGGAAATTTTGTGTTCTCAAGTGCCGTGTTCGTCAAGAACAATTCATCCTGTGATTTCCAAAAAGTTCTATTATATAATGTGCAATATCAAGTATCAAGATATACTCCAGTTTTGTGCTAATTTCTTTAATATCAGTTATGTGTGGTAGTATCATCGCGACAAAATTCAAGAAAGTATAAAAAAAAAGAGTAATCTGTACCCATTTTAAAGGTGTTGTCAAATCTACAATGAATCAAGCTTCTGTTCTTATTTTTAATAGTGCTTTCTTCTTCTTCAATTGTGTGTTTTAAGTGCGTCATCCTGACAAAAAAGCAAGAAAATGCATTCGAAAAGGGTAATCCGTACCCTTCACATTGGAAATAATTGAAAAATATTGTCATGACAATAAATAATTTTTCTTTTATTTGTTTTACCGGTAAAAGTTGAAATTATTTTTTTTGATTGTTTGTTTGTTTCTCTTTTTTTTTGCTGGCCAGCTGCGGAAAAAAGTTTTCATTTTCTTTTATTTATTAAGATAAATGCTGTTTCATATATATATATATATAATTTTTTTTGTTTGTTTTGTTTTATGTTGATTTTGAATAAGATTATTAAGAAACATTGGTTTTCTGAAATTGAAAGAGATTTTTTTTTATATTGTTTTTAAAAGCAAGGATTCTGAGTAAGTGAATTTTGTTTTTGTTTTTTAATCTGTGCACAGAGTTTAAAAATGATTTTGATAAATTTTATTATTTCGTATGTTGTTTATTTTTTAGATGTAAAGTAAGTTCTTTATTCATATTTCGAGTTGTTTTCATATTTATGTGTGGTTGATAATTATTTCGCAATGAAGTACCTATAATATTTCATATATTTAAAATGAATGATTTATGTCATTGGTAAGCTAATTTGGTAAAAAGGTTGAATTTTAACGTATAATAATATTTCTTCTAAATATTTTCATGAGCTCATTAGTGGTATATTTTAGTATGTTTTAAATTATTTCCTGCATTTTTTTTAACATTTATTTATGAAAATTTATCTATATTTACATGTTTTATTTACCTGTAAGGGGAAGGTAGTCATTTTGTTCTTATTATTTAATGGGTCAGGTATCTAATAGTTTTCGAATTTAAGCATAAATCAACAATATCAACAACAATTTGGGAAAAATGGCGTTTCTTTCTAAAGGAAAAAAAATCGATTTGTTTAATTTGGGCACAGAATTAGAGTTAGATGTAGATAAAGATGATAAACTATCAGTCTTACGTGAGAAAATTATGAAGTGTCAACTGCTTAAAGACGACGAACAATTTGTTAAAGAGGCATTTATGGCTATCGTGGAAGATCGCAAAAAACAAGAAATTGCAGAACAACAAATGATTCAGGATAAACGTATTGCAGAGGAAAGAGCATATGAGCTAGAAAAGCTTAAGCTACATGCTCAAAACCCTACCGCGCCAACAGTACCACAAAATCAAATAGACCAGATGCGTATAGATATTAAAAATATCTTGCCAACATTTATTCCTGAAAAGGATGATATGTCTTTGTTTTTGACAATGTTTGAACGTCAAATGAAAATGCTTAATGTCTCCAAAGAATTTTGGGTTTCTCAATTAATTGCCGTACTTCCGAACGACATTGGTAAACTAATCGCCAGAGAACCAGAAGAAATGTTCAAAAATTATTCTTATATTCGTGACATATTGCTTAAAAGATTTAAGTTGACAGCAGAAAAATTTAGAGTATTATTTAGCCGACATCAAAAAAGAGAAAATTCTACTTGGAAGGATTTTTATTTTGAACTTAGAAATTATTTTGAGGGTTGGTTATCCGAATTAGAAATCAATTCATTTGAAAAACTAACTGAACTAATAATCGCTGATCAGATTAAGAAAAAGTGTCCACATGAATATAAAAATCATTATTTAGATGGTTGGGACAAGTTAAATGATCCTGTCATGTTGGCTGAAAAGCTAGACATTTACGAAAACATTAAACCTTCTTCTCAAAAGTCAGCAAGTTATCCAAAAACGCGTGAAGCGCAGAAACATGTGTTGCCGAAAAATTCAAATGGTCAAGAATTCTGGAAAAATCAAACACCCAAACATGAAACTAACGAACATTTTTCAAATTATAAAAATAATCATTCTACTTCAAAATATACAAATTCAAGATACGAAAACAATGATAAGCGTCCGATTATAAATTGTTATGGCTGTGGTAAACAAGGTTTTGTCAAAGCCAAATGTCCTAATTGTTCTCCATCTACTTCTACGCAGACGCAATCAGCAAATTTTCGTTCCCTTCATCTCAAATCTTGTTCTGTCAATACTCAAGCAACACCTTTGTTATACATAAAGGTAAATGGTGTTACAGGGGTTGCTTGCGCAGATACAGGAGCTACTCATTGCATTGCTGGGGAAATGTTATACAAGATTCTGTGTGACCAAGGAACTGTGTTCGAAGACACCGGTGTAAGCATAACACTTGCTGATGGACTACGAAAAGAAACCAACGTTCTTCAAGCAACAATCACAGTTGAAATAGAAGGTCGTACAACTAGTACAACGATTTTTGCCTTACCCGAAGCCCAGGGAAATAGAACATTGTTAGGCATAGATTTTTTAAATAAAATGGGGATCGTGCTAGACATGAGAAGCCAAAGTTGGTATTTCCAGAACAATCCTAAACGTAAAATTCCCTTTTCTGATGATCCTTTCATTACGACGCCTGAAATCTCAGCACCAACTGCCACAGTTAACTCGGTTATGTTAAGAGAAACAGAAGGTCAGCATCTATCTGAGATACAAAGAAAAAGGCTTAATGACTTACTTGAAAAATTTTCCAATACCTTTCGACCAGGGGGAGAAGCAACACCCGTCGTCGAACATCATATAAATACCAGAGACCATCGTCCTATATCACTACCTCCTTACAGGTTATCACCGGCAAAGAAAGAATTGTGTAAAACCCAAATTGATGATCTTCTAGCCAAAGGAATTATTGAAGAATGCGAGTCTCCATACTCTGCACCAATAGTGCTCATTCCTAAGCCAAATGGTAGTGTTCGCTTATGTGTAGACTACAGGAAGCTGAATGAAGTTACTATACCAGATACCTATCCACTCCCTCGTATGGACGATCTTTTGCATCAGGCGAAAACTGCTCAGTTCATGACAACGCTGGATCTGAATGCTGGTTACTATCAAGTGAGTGTCTATGAACCTGATCGAGATAAAACTGCTTTTGTATGCCCTCTAGGAACATATCGCTTTCGAAGAATGCCGTTTGGTCTCCGCAATGCCCCTGCAACGTTTCAGAGGACAATGGGTAGCTTTCGCAAAGGACTCCCAGATATAAATATTCTCACTTATCTTGATGACTTAATTGTCTTATCATCAAGTTTTGAACAACATCTAGCTGATCTTGAAGCTGTTTTTAAAAGATTAGACAAATGGAAACTTTCTGCAAATAGAGAAAAATGCAACTTTGCTTGTACCAGAGTAAAATATTTAGGACACTGGATCACACCTAATGGCCTAGAAGTTGATCCTGGGAAAGTTGATGCTATTGTGAGGATCCCACCTCCGAAGAATATAAAACAACTGCAATCCTTTCTGCAGACATGTTCATGGTATCGCCGTTTTATACAAGACTTTGCAAAAATATCCAGACCACTTAGTAATCTCACAAAAAAGAATGCGGAATGGCACTGGGGTGCTGATGAAGAAAATGCATTTCAAACCTTGAAGCAATGCCTCGTTTCAGCTCCAATATTGAAACAAGCTGATGAAACTAAACCTTTTTTCATTCGAACTGATGCAAGTAGTTATGCTCTGGGAGCAGTACTTCTACAGGGTGAAGGTCCTGAAGAGCATCCGATTGAGTATGCAAGTAGATTGTTGACTGCTGCAGAACGCAACTATCACACCACAGAAAGAGAAGCACTTGCTGTTGTCTGGGCTCTTAATAAATTCAGAGGATATATTGATGGAACAGAAGTTACTGTAGCATCCGACCACCAGCCTCTCCGATGGCTCATGAGTTTAAAGTCACCTTCTGGAAGACTTGCCAGATGGGCTTTGCAATTACAAGAATTTAATTTGAAAATAGAATATATTCCAGGCAAAGCTAACGTCATAGCTGACATGCTTTCTCGTCCTGCTTGTGATCACACCAATAAAGAAAGTTGTGATATTTGCGCTATAATAGTTGATATTCCTTCTAAATCATCAAGTGATTTACGTGCTGAACAAATGAAAGATGAAGAATTAAAGAAAATTATTAAAAGTTTCGAAGATGAAGAAAAAACTCTTGACTATACTAATTGGACTGATCGCGGTTATATTATGAATCAAGGAGTTTTATACAGGTATTCTCCAAGTTCGGAATCAGAAGAAGCTCAACTAGTTGTCCCATCACATGAAAGGGAGAAAATTTTAAAAGAACACCACGATTCACCTACGGCTGGTCACTACGGTGCTGAAGGAACGTTAAATAGAATATCCAAAAGGTATTATTGGACTGGAATGCGTTCATACATTTCAAACTATGTCAAAAATTGTGTTGAATGCAATAGGTATAAGCCTTCTAATCAAAAACCATCCGGTTTGTTACAAACACCAGTGTATTCACAAAGATTTGAAGTTCTATCAATTGATCTTTTTGGCCCTTTACCAAAAAGTAAAAACGGTAAAAGGTGGATATTTATAGTAGAAGACTGTGCAACAAGATGGGTGGAATTGTTTGCCCTTACACATGCTACTGCAGCGCAGTGTGCAACTACGTTGCTTGAAGAAGTTATCCTTAGATATGGTCTACCGAGACGTATAATATGTGATAACGGACCCCAATTTGTTAGTAGTGTGATGCAACAACTTTGTTTTCTTTTAGGTATCAAACAAAATCCAACTCCCATATACCATCCCCAGGCTAATCCTGTGGAGAGGAAAAATAGAGATCTCAAGCCGAGATTAGCTATATTAGTAGAAAATGATCACTGCTCTTGGGAAGAAAAGCTTCCAACAATCCGTTTTGCACTAAATACTGCTAAGTGTGACACTACTGGAGAAACAGCAGCATTCTTGCAGTTTGGAAGAGAATTGAGAACAACGGATGATGTTCAGCATGACATTCGTGCTGTAATTCATAATGATAATTTTGTGCCTGAGATTACTCCATATCTCAAGAAATTCGCAAAATTCACCAAAGAAATCAAAGACAAAGTTGAATCTAAGCAAGATCAGAGGAAAAAATTTGCTGACCGTAGTCGGAAACCGGGACATAGTTTTGTTCCAGGGGACAAAGTTTGGGTTGACTTACATCCAGTAAGTAAAGCCTCTAACAACAAAACGTCGAAGTTCATGCCTAAACGTGATGGACCTTACATCATTTTAACTCAAAAATCACCCACCACTTTTGTCATAGCAAGTATGGACAGTCCAAATGATCCACTTGCTACATGTCACACTTCTGCCTTAAAACTATGTAATGACTCTGACATAGTGCCTGTCGCACCCATTAGGAAACGCGGTAGGCCACCAAAGAAAATTACTGGTTCCACACCGGGACGTTCGCGGAACCAGAGGGGGAGGCTGTAACAGGGTGACTGCCTTCCCTAAATTATAGTATCTATAGGTGGCGCTATTGACACCTTCGGCAAAATATCTTGAGATATTTTGCCTTCCTTTCAAAAAAAGACATGAAATGAAGTGAAGTAATTGAGTTTGTAGTTAAGATGTAAGATTGGGATGTGTGTTCCAATACATCTCTCTTAGAGATGTTCTTTGTGCTAAGTATTTTTTACGAATATTCAATTGATTGAGAAGCGCTCGTCTTGCGATTTGTATATAGTGTGTTTTGTGCTGTGACGTCTACAATAAAAATGTGTCTGTAACCTCTCTGTTCTATATTTTAAGTACAGAACGACATCCCACATGTTTTTTTTTCTATTTTAGCAAACGATGCTATTTAAAAAGCAAATTATTAGTAACTTCTGCAGACTTATTTTGTCATTTCCGACGATGGTCTGGCGCCAACGAAAAGGCGGGAATAATGAATTTAGTTTGATTTTTGTTTGTAGCATTGGTTATTTTGCAATAGAGTTTTTTATTTTATTATTATTTAGACATTTAATGCTAAGAGGATTAGTTTGCGGTTGGCGAATAATTTAGATTTCTATTGTACACAGCGTACACAGGTCGTAACCGCTTTTCATATGGAAATAATTTTAATAATTGTTGCTTTTTTTGTGAATTCTGCTGATACTGAAGCTGTACTCTGAAATTTACGATGTCACTTTTGGTCGTAAGTAAATTTATTTTCCATATTATTCTGATAGAAAGCAATTGAGCAGTGTTTCTTCTATTCCTATAAGAGCATTGGAATTTAAATTTATAAATTTAATATTATTGTCTGGATCACACCTATGCCAAAAGATTGTTATGAGGAATGAAATGGTTATAATTAAAAATGTGCACTTTTCATAGAAAACTGGTAAATGTTGTCCGATTCGACAAATAATCGACAATAATTTCTTCAAGTTCCATGCATTTATTTATGAAACACAGTTCACTAACATGTCCATAATGTTTTCTTATTAAAAGAGACAAAATATGACAATTTTTTTATGTATTAAGTACATTTTTATTTTATACCAAACTTTTATTTTGATAATATTAAATTTAAATTTTCGTTTAAGAGTAACATTTCTATGAAAAATATGGTTTAAAAATTATAATTTTTCCCCTAACATTAAAAAAATATATATATTATACATTTTTTCTTCCGCTGTATACTTTCGTTATCGGGCTCGGGCTCTGATAAAGCAAAATGTTTCGGGTTTGGGCGGGCTCGGATTTAAAATCGAGCTCGGGTGGGACCTAATTCTGAAAAAAGAGCCCGAACTCATGTCTTATCTGTATTGATCAAAATTTCCAGGTCGGGGCTCGGCCTTGAGTAAAAGCTAAACGTCTGTTCCGTGTCCGACCCTGTATGATAAGCATTATTGGGCCGACGCGATTCGTGCAATTCTTCACCCCGAGCCCAATTTGGACTGACATCTTATACTTATTTGTTATTCGTAAAAAATATATTTATGTTGTAGATTTGTTTTGCGAAATCTTACGAAATACAATTTTAAAAATTTACTTTTGTTTTTGATCAGCAGCAAAATATAGTAATCAACTGGTCTAAAATCCAGCAAGTAGCAAAAAAAGTAGAAGTTAACCTGACGAACTGTAAAAAGTAGCAGTCAAACGGACCCAAATACGAACCACAGAAAAAGCATTGGTTACAGCGTGGTGCGAAAGGGTAGGGACCGAAATTGGCGGTCGCCTCATGTTCAGAAGTTTAAAGGACGTCAAATTTATACTACCAACATCATTTTTGGCCTGTCACAAGAAAAGTCGTTTGGGGGAGGGGGGGGAAGGCAAACTGAAACTTTGCCCAGGCGCAGTTTTCTCTTCGCACGCCCCTGATTAGCTAACACGACCAGCAGCAAAAAATAGAAATCAACCGGAACCAAACCCGACCCGCTTGAAAAATAGAAGTCAACCGGACCCAAAAGCGACCCGCTTGAAAAATAGAAGTCAACCGGAATCAAACCCGACCCACTCAAAAATTTGAAGTCAACCGGAGCCAAACGCGACCCGCTTGAAAATATAGAAGTTCACCGGACCCAAATCTGACCCGCAGTGAAAATATTAGTCCCGACCCGCGCATGAGTTTCGAGTCTCCGAATTTTTAAAATCGCCCCCCCCCCTTGAGGACTCTCCAGATCCGCCCTTGTTGAATGTTATTTTTTCCAAACGAATGTAGAGATGTGGTGTAGGGAAGGCAATGTCTTCAGCAACAGGGTTCGTAAATATCATGATATTTTCGAAAATATCAAAAATATCCGATATTTTGATATATATCTGATATTTTCGATATATATCCGATATTTTCAAAATTTTCAGCTTATTGATTACAAATATTTTTTGATTTAATATAAATTAAAATTTTAATCATATTACAGTTAACATGAAAACATAAACCAATATTCTAAATCTTTTTTTTTTCTTTTGTAAATTTGATGATTAAATAAATCAAGACAAACAATTTTTTGTGATGTTCAACAAATTACCTTTTCACTCATCAAAACACAAAATACAGAATTCAGTTTCAAGTTTTAAAAAAATTTATTTTTAAAGAACAAGTTTCAAGATACAAAATAATAATAATAATAATAATAATAATAATAAATAAAAAATAAATTATTTTTTTCTATTGAAGAATTTAAACATGAATGTAAGCTTGTCAGCTTTTTCATTCCCTAACCTATTCCGGAGTTTAGACTGAACTAAACCGAAACTGGAAAAGATTCTTTCTAATCCAGCTGTTGAAGGAGAAGCTGTAAACAACTGATTAGTTAAGTTGGACATTTTTTCTTTTATGGGCTGCTCCAATTTAATATTGTCCCACCAAATTATTGGTTCAACCTTTATATATTCAGTTTCAAACATAAAACTTGGAAAAGGAGATTTCTTTGCTAAAAATGTCATTGCCAGGGGCAAAAGTTCTTTGTCTACTGAACGCAAGAAATTAAAAGCACTATGCTTTTGATCTTCA
This sequence comes from Maratus speculifer, assembly GCA_964019185.1. Classification (NCBI taxonomy): domain Eukaryota; kingdom Metazoa; phylum Arthropoda; class Arachnida; order Araneae; family Salticidae; genus Maratus; species Maratus speculifer. Next base: position 121,218,846 of record OZ025303.1, on the reverse strand, counting down.
GTTAATTTTTTCCCACAGTATCTGTGGTCCAACATATTAGCAGCTAAATGTGCTGGTGACAATGCCATTTCTTCTCTTGCTAATAATTTTTTCTTGATATCCTTTCCAGATGTTTCCAATTGTTCCTTTAATTTGCACCAAATTTCTACACATTGTGCAATCTTAGTGTCATCTTTTTGCATTTCATCTAATGCATCTGCAATAGGTGTTAAAATATTTATGTAATCTGTGCAATTAACCATTAAGTTGACATCATTCACTAAATTGAAAATTTCTTTATCAATTTCAAGTTTGTGATCCTGACAGACTTGCACCAGTTTTCCTCTGTTATCTAAAAAAGACTTCAGTGTATCGAACATTGTGTTCCACCTTACAGCTTGAGGTATTACTAGCAGTTTCCCACCATTTTTCTTATACCAAGCAGTTGGCAAATGAGTATATTTAAAATATTTAATTATCTTGATGACATTTTTACTTATATTTGGAAATTCTATGTCTTTGGCAAGAAGATTTAATATGTGAGCAGAACAACCATAGTAAATAATATCAAAATCTTCAGACTTAGCAAGCTCTTCTCTCATTTTTTTAACATTTCCAGTATTATCTGTAACAAAACTGCGAACATCTACAGCAAATTTTTCTTTACAATCCAAGATAGATTGTTTTGCCACATCACATAAATATTCTGCAGTATGTGAATGTTCTGATGAATCTATAGTCGAAGTTAAGCAAGTATCACCAGATGTTGTGATCACTGAGGTGCAAATAAGTGACTCGTTGTGGATATTACTCCAGCCATCAAGACTCATAGTTATAGTTTCTCCAGAGAGAATTTCCTTTGATTCTTCAACTACTTTTTTGTGTAAATCATCCAAAAGTTCCCCTGCTAATCTTCTTTCCGAAGGAGGCGTATAGCCAAGTCGAAGCAAACTACAAAGTTTTATAAATTCAGTATGAATAACATGATTAAATGGTGTATTTGTAGCAAAAAAGTAACGCGCAATTTGTTCATCAATAGCTTGAGCATATACTGTTGAAGTGCAAACCACATCAGAATCTTTAGACAATGAAACTGTTGTTGTTTTGTATCTTGTTGCTGCAGAAGCTTTTTTCTGTTTCTTGCATGGTTGTTCTGATAAGATACAATTGTCTAAATCAACACTTCTTTTAGGATCATCATCATCTGTAATAAGAAAAAAAAATGCATCAGAATGAACTGTGGAATGAAATATTTAATATTTAAGAAATATAAAATTCAGGACTGCCAATAAGTTCTAATCTATAATTTCAAAGTAGCATATGTAAGTGTAATTACTAAAAACATATGAAAACATTCTAAACAAATTAATAAATCTCTTGTTAATATTAAAACTTTTTAACGCAGCAAAGTCTTTTTAAAAATAGAATAAATATTAAAATTTTACTAAGCACAAAAAGAAATTTTACAAATAAAAATATATTTAGTTATTTTAATATTATCTTGTTCATGAAAAAGCATTTGAAGTTTAAAATTGAATTGAAGAATTGTGTGCATTTTTTATTCAACATTATCACATTACAAGATAAAAGTTTGGTCAAAATATCAATTAGATATACAGTAGACTCCCTTAAATCCACACTCCTAAAATCCGCAACTCTCTAAAATCCGCACATATTTTACGGATGTAAACAATGAAACATTCACTTCAGATGTAGGTGCAAAATTTGACTTTTTTAGATTTTTATCAATTCTATATATTTTTTAATTTGTAATTTTTTTTAAGGTTATTGAATTCATGTTTTTTCATAAAGAAAGAATAATTTATTTCTGAAAAAATAAATATATTGCTGATATCATTTCTAATCACAATATTACCAAACATATTTATGTATTAATCAAGCTTTTTTAGTTGTTAAGTCTGGCTAAACCTGAAATAAAACTTCATTATTTTATGATCTTGATGTAAATTAGTAATGTACATTTATGAGGCAAATTTTTATTGAATAATTTAGGAAAGACACGTTTCATCTTTATAATGAATATTTAATTGTACATTACTCCTCATTAATTTGACCTTTGCTTTTAGTACTTTTATCATTTCAAAAACTATCTAAATTTTTATTATTTTAGTTTATTACTTATTTTAGTATTTTAGCATATAGTAAGCATTCATTATACTTTTGATTTCATTATTAATTACATTCAAATTACTTTTTAAACTAGTTGGATGTGCCAATCCCAAAACTTTCTTCTATCTCATACGTACATTTTAATATTAAAAAAAATAATTACTCATTTTAATGCTTTAATAATTTTAATTCAATACCATACCAACTTTGATTTTCATCTTAAATTTCTGCTTCAATCAATTAATCGGAGTAAAAACGAATTTACGCCTGCACGAGCCGATGGACAATAGAATGATAGGCAGATTTTTTTTTTCAAATTCAGGGAGGACCTACTTGCCTTACCAAGAAATAATTATATACAAAAAATTTACTTCAGTTCTAGAACTAACTTCATACACTTTTATGTGGTGCAATATTGAAAATGGCATAAAATTCGCTATTGCAGCGCCTCCTTCCGGCGGATTTTTTTCAGATTCAGGGCGATCCAACTAGCCATAGCCATACACTTACACAAAAAATTTCGTTCAATTCGATGCATAACTTCATGTACTTTTGGTCGGTACAATATTGAAAATGGCACAAAAAACGCGATTGTAGCGCCCCCTTCCGACGGATTTTTTTTCAAATTCAGGGAGGACCAACTAGCCATAGTCATACACTTACACAAAAAAGTTGGTTAAATTCGGTGCATAACTTCATATACTTTTGATCGGTACAATATTGAAAATGGCACAAAATTCGCGATTGCAGCGCCTCCTTCTTTCCGGATTATTTTCAAATTCAGGGGAGACCAACTAGCCATAGTCATACACATACACAAAAAATCTCGTTCAATTCGATGCATAACTTCATATACTTTTGCTCGGTACAATATTGAAAATGGCACAAAAATCGTGATTGCAGCGCCCCCTTCCGGCGAAATATTTCAAAAGTGAAGGAGGACCTGCTTGCCACAGCCAAAAACATTTACAAAAAATTTGGTTCAATTCTATCCATAACTTCATACACTTTTTGATGGTAGAATGGCGACATACACACAGACATATACACACACACACACACACACACACACACACAGACACACGGACAGACAGACATTTTGTAAAAACATGTTTTTTGGAATCTCTGACCCCTAAAACGTGTAAATCAGTCGAAAACCGGAAGTCGAAAAAAATTTCGATTACAATACTTTCTTCTATTGAAGATAGAAGAAAGTAAAAATGTAAACAAAGCAATGACCAGAAATCCGCAAAATTCTAAAATCCGCAAAACCTCTGGTCCCAAGCTGTGCGGATTTGAGGGAGTCTACTGTATATATTTTTTTAATATTTCATGATACTAAACCATTTTAAGTCATAATAAAACTTAATAGAAATCTTATGTATTTAAAAAAAAAAAAAAAAAAAAAAAAAAGTCTTAACTTTTAGAGCATTTAAATTGTGATATAAGAATTCAAAAATATAATCTAAAATTGGTAATGAGAGTAATGTGTAATAAAATCTTATCCGTATTTTTAATGTAGAGATGTAAAGTTAACTCTAAAATGTGTAACTGTTGGCAGCCTTAAAGATTGAATAACCATATTTTAAAGAAAATATTAAAATATAAAACAGAAAAATGTGTAATTACCTGTATTATCAATCTGAGCAGAAGAACACAATTCATAATGCTTCTCCATCCTTTTTGGAATTCCTTGCATTTCTTTATCACCAGAGATGGGCAGTATCGAAAATACATGTATTTGAAATACATTTTCAAAATACATTTGTATTTTGTATTTTGTATTTTAACCCGACTAAACGAAAGTATTTTGGTAATGTATTTTGAAATGATTTTCTCAAGTATTTTGTATTTTGAAAATACATTTCATACTCAAAATACATTTCTGTAAATTTCCAGCTGCTTCGAAAACTGCAGATGTAAGATTACAAAAGCATAATACAAGTGTGACTGTTTTGTTTTAACTTATAAGGTTCGTTTGTGGAAGTTTATACAAACATACTTTTTAACAGCTTGTACGATAAATATTAGAATGAATGCTTCTGTTTTACTTAGACATTACTGCTGAATCATTACAGTGCTAAAGTTCTAGGTTTTATAAGTATAGCGCTGCTATGAGAATGATAAAAACTACTGTATTATAAACAGGAAGAATTATTTAGTTTTGCTGTGCATGGTGCTTTTTAAAGAATTACAGAAAGACTTGTAATGTAGCAGTAGAAAGAAATGTAATGCAATGTTTAAGTCTCGTGAAAGAATAGCTGATATTTTTTCAGCTTCGGGTGATAAATGTATCAAGGGAATTAATGAATTACGATAGTTGCTCGATAATAACGATAAAATTAAAACAGCATGCCATATGTTAAAAACAAGATCTACCGTTATAAGAGAAACATTTGAAGCATTTTTGATTATAGATTTGTCCTTACTGGAAGTACACGTTTATATAGCATAACTTCGTAGTTATTATTAATAGTTTTTTTTTTTTTTTTTTACTCATTTCATGATTTATTTTGCACTGTTAAAAATAATACCACAATGAAAATATAAACTGGTAACTGACCAAATTGAAAGTTATTGTAGGAAATGGAAGTTTCATTCTTTTTTGAGTTTAGATCGTAAACAAAAGATTCACAGATGAAAATTTTAATATCAATAAGAATATAAATTTGGTTAATTACAAAAGCATACCCCTTTAGAAGAATATTTATGATTTTGAATACGCGGACATGTGCATATATTTGTTTACAACAAAATTAAAGATGATAATAAAACATTATTTTGTACCGATTTATAACCATAAAATATTATTAATTCTGTAGTTATTTATGCATCCCGGAGTTTCAAAAAATAATTTATGTACTAACCTATATCAATGTTCATTGTACCGAGATTTGCAAAATGCTTAACGTTTGGCTTGCAAATTAATCATACACAAATATCAATAAATAATTCTTTAAGAGAATAATATTGTATTCATACTTAGGGAAAATTAATAGCAATTATTAATTTGCAATCATTATTACAAATATAACATGCATATGTTTAAAACAAAAACATTTAACTTGTTAATTTAATATTTCTTTTTAGCTCACAGGTTATCAAAGCCTAATAACTTATGTGCCGCCCATTCTGTATGTATCTATGTATGTATGCGTGTGTATAATTAGTGATTAGTTTGGGGAGTTCAGTAGATAAGTATATTAGTAACCTCCCCCCTTAATTTAGATAAATGGGATTTCATGTAGAATTATCAGATTTCATTAAAATTTTAGATATGTTATATCATTCTGATGAGGCTCCTCCGTGCTTAGTACTAGATGTTCATTGGATTAGTACAAAGGGGAGGGGGGAATGGGGCAATTTAGATTAATGGGTTTTTCACGCAATTTGCTTCAAATTTTGGATATAAGTTCATTCTGAGGAGGTGCTTCCCTGATTTGTTTTGGGAATTCATTGTATAAGTATACAGTGGGAACCAAAGGGGCTATCCCTCTTAATTTGGGAAAATGGTTTGTTATGGAGAATTAACCGATTTGCTTCAAATTTTAGATACACGTTCATAGTGATAAGACGCTTCCCTCATTAGTTGTGGGGTTCTTTTTTAAGTATAAAGAGGGGTACGAGCGATTACCCCCTTAAATTTAACAAATGGATTTTTATGCAGAACTATTCGATTTGCTTTAAATTTTGGATGTAGGTTTTTTCTACTGAGATGAATCTCTGAATAGTTTTGGAGGTTTAATGATTAAGTATGAAGGATGTAATGGGGAATACTCTTAAATTATATAAATTGATTTTTTTTAAATTATCCGATTTGCTTCAAATTTTGGATATAATTGTTTTGTACGATAAGGCATATCCCTGATTAGTTTTTGAGATTCAATGATGAAATATAAAGAGGGGAAATGGAGAGGGACTATTTCTCCCCATAATTTGTTTTTCGAAGGGCATTATACCTTGAAAATAGAAGACTGTACTATATACAGGCTATATACAATTAGTGTATATAGCCTGTGAGCTCAATGCCGTCAGTTTAACTGAGCAATATTCTATTTATTAAATTATTTCTTATTTAGTATTCATATAGAGCATACTTATACTTGCGTTGTATTGATTGAAACATTAACAATTTATATATTTATTATTTTTTTAAACCAATTCCAACGAACGAGGTTATAAACTCTTTTATATAAAAGTTTTATGCATACGTCCTAGAATAACTGCTGAACTGACGCTTCCATTTTCAATCTTTCATCTATTTTTATAGTCTTCTATGTTTACGAGAAGAAAGCATTAGATTGAAAACATTCGACCTCTGGGTTTCGATGGATTTATATTTTTCAAGCCCCTAAACACTGTTTAATTGCATTTAGGAAATGTCTGTTTATGAGTTTGTATGTGACAAAAAATTTGAGGCTCTTTGTTTCAAGAACTAACGCACTGAATTTAATGATTCTTTAGATTCAGTTAGATGTGGACATAAGTTGTTGTAGATTAGTTATTGTTGCTGTGAATCTTCCAAGAGATGGCATTGCTATGCTGTATTTTTCACGATTTCAAAATAAATAAATAAATAAATAAAAATAAATAAATAAATAAATAAATAATAAAATAAAAAATTGTATTTTAAGAACTAATATGTGAATTTTCATCAAACTTCAAATTCAGTTACACGTTAACATAAATTGCTGCTGATTAACTTTTGGTGTAAATCGCGCCACAGGTGGGTGGCGCTGCTATGCTACATTTTTCGCGATTTCTGCATTAGTTCTATCTCAAGTACTAATCATCGTATTTTCATCGAATTTCAGATTTAGTTAGAGTGTTATATTAAGTTGTTAAATGTTGGTGTAAATCACTCAACATGTAGCGCTGCTATGCTGAATTTTTTAGGATTTTAGCAAAAATTAATGCACTGAATGTCATTAAACTTCATGTTTTGTTATTTATTACTGTTAATTGTTAGTACTGATACCGAAATTCGGAATTAAAAACCTGTTTCGATCGATCCTTAAATAAAAATTTTCCAAAAAAGAAATTTATTGAGTGATTCCTAAATTAAGATTCCCCCCTCCCCCTTGAAGGTCAATCGTAATTTCTAAACATAGATTTGAGTTGTGAATTATTTTGATAACATTTTATTTTTTGCGTAAAATGAAACTGAATTATATCCAAGAAAAAATTATGTATTTTATATTCATTTGATTATTTTATCTGTAAGTATTCTTCGTTTATAAAGCATATTCCCCCATAGATTGATTTTTTTCTTTTTCTTTATTTTTATTTTTTACTTCGATAATTAATAATTTCAAAGAATTTAATCAGTGTAACATAAATGTCTTACAGTTGAAATAATAAGACTAATAAGAGGTTTATATGGACCGAAATTATAAATCCGCTCCAAGCCATAGAAAGATCTTTTAGCCGGCCTATAAAGTACCGAGCTAAAAAGCTATTATCCCTTGCATTTTGCAAACATTAATAAGAGATCTACTCGGGCCGAAATTGTTGGGTATGGTCTAACCCGTACAAAGATCTTTTTAGTATGGCCCATTTCGTTACAAAACAAACTTTATTGGTCCGGCGAGGTATAAAAGTTTAGCATCCAGCCTATAACACATACTGGTATAAAAGTAAAATCTTGTAATAAGCCCTACTCGATTATAAAAGTTAAAAGTTTGGTCAAGCCCCGCCCTTACAAACACTCGATTAGCCCGGGCCGATTAAATTTTAAGAAAATAAATTTTTTTATGCCGATATGGTTAAAAATCATCTTATACGAGGAACTTTGACCAAAAATACTTATATCAGCTTTTTATCGTGTTTATCGACTTCTTTTTTAAAAAGCATTTTGGACTGTGACATTTATTTCTTAAATTAATCTTTACTTTTATGTAAGTGTTTTAGTTATAAATAATATCGTTAATCTCTATCCCATGTCTTGAAAACTTAAAAATCTGCTAAATGCTATACAGTAAAATCTTCTAAGCCGGATTCGCACACGATAGAAGAAAAAGAATTTACTGTAGACAGGTTTTCTTCTTAGCAGGTACACAGTTTGTTCTAAATGTATTGTATTCGTTTTCGTTGTTATTAAATTTATTTTGCAATTTGCATGAATCAACATATTAGCCTTTTAAGAAAAGATTTATAGAATGATTCAGAGTTCATATTACTGTGATTTATTTTTATTATCCAGAAATATATTACTAATATTTTAAATAATAAAATTAATTTTTTTAATTGTAAAATTATAACAATTTAAAAATACATAAATATTTTGTAAAAAATTGTTGGATTGGGTCAGATTTAAGCGGTTTTCGCATAGGCCACGCCAAGATGGGATGAGCCAATGATTTTTATACAGGCTGGTTAATACCAATAATTAAATTTGAGGCAACTGCAGTCCTTTAGGAAGAATGAAGTCCAGTCCCGATCTGATCTGGAAAGAATAAGTTAGGTCCGGCCCGAGTCTGACGTAAACAGTAAAGCCTAAAACCCAAAATAATGATGACGAGGTCCATTTGAACTTACACTCCAGAAAGGAATAAACCCGATACCCGACCCGGAACGACTGAAGAACAGGTCCGGTCGGGCCCGGCCCGAGTGCTGTGGGTAAAAATTGGCCCAAAATCGGCCAGCTGACTGGGCCCGACATGGCCCGTACAAACCTCTAATTTTATACACAAACTTTTTAAAATTTTCAATTGTATTTTGTATTTTAAATGTATTTTGAAAATACATGTATTTTGTATTTTGAATTTTCTTAATTCGAAAAGTATTTTGTATTTTGTATTTTAGCTTCTAAAACTAATGTATTTTGTATTTTGTATCGAAAATGATTTTTCGATGTATTTTGCCCAACTCTGTTTATCACACATCTTACATATGGCCCATTTGCCACTATTTCCTTCTTTAATTTTACATGTGAAATGATTCCATATAGGATCTTTTATTCTTGGCATAGTGATTGCAATAAAAACTTTAATAAAATTTTTAAGCTTTATATCATTTAAATATAATATCAATGTTACAGGCCAAACCCGATTTTAGGCCAAACTAGATTGGCCTAGGCCAAACTAGTTTAACCTAACGCCCATCGGATAGACTAGTTTTTACTAGGCCAAACCGGTCTATCCTAACGCCCATCGGATAAACTAGTTTTTCCTAGGCCAAACCGGTCTATCCTAAGGCCCATCGGATAAACTAGTTTTTCCTAGGCCAAACTAGTCTATCCTAAGGCCCGTAGGACAATCTAGTTTTTCCTAGGCCAAACTAGTTTGGCCTAACTCTTATAGGATAAACTAGTTTAGCCTGCTGTTTATTGGTCTGAACTAGTTTCTCCTAGGCCGATCTAGTTTATCCTAGGCCAATTCAATTTGGCGTGATTTTATTGAATTCAATGACCGCCACAGCGCCAATATTCTAGTTTGTCCTAGGCTGATCTAGTTTATCCTAGGCCAATTTAATTTTACGTGTTTTTATCTCGCAGGCGTCAAAGCCTGAGAAATAATGGGCTCGCAGGCTCTGTATGTATGAATGTACGTATGTATGTACGAATGTACGTACGTATGTACGTGCGTATATACGTAACGCGATAACTCGTGATAGAAATACCCGATTTGCTTCAAATTTTGGATGCACGTTATTTGATATAAGGTACTTTTCTGATTAATTTTGGGAATACATTGGATAAGAATAAAGGGGAGCGAACAGGAGGCTAGTCCCCCACCGTTAATTTAGAGAAATGGATTTTTGATGCAGAAGAATCAGTTTTCATTTAAAATTTTAGATATAGGATCATTCTGACTAGGTGCCTCCATGTTTAGTTGTGGATGTTTATTATTTAAGTGTAAAAAAGGGGAAATGTAGGTTACCCCCCCTCCCCCCCATAATTTAGATAAATGGTTTTTGACGCAGAATTTACGGATATGCTTCATATTTGTATATAGGTTCTTTCTGATAAGGCGATTCCCTGAATAGTTTTGGGGGTTTAATGGTTAAGTATGAAGGGAAAAATGAACGATTACCCTCTTACATAGAAAAGACTAGTTTATCCTATAGGCATTTAGATAAACAAGTTTAGTGTAGAAAAACTAATTTATCCAATTGGCATAAGGATAAAATAGTTTGGCCGAGGCTAATCTAATTTAGCTCGAAAACGGGTTTAACCACTAAAAAACACATCTTTCACTAGAAAAAGTATAAATGTGTGTCAAGAGTCATTGTCTATAACACCAATACAGAAATTTAACATGTTCACCTTAGAGACATGATGCACTGGACATGGTGTTTGCTTATTCAAGCAAATTATTATTATTTACTTTAATGTTATTTAATTTTGTACAGGCAGAGCTCTGTCTGTACAAAAATCAGTGAAAAAAGACTCAGTCCTGCTCGATCTGGCCCTACTCAATTTCTGCAAAAAAATTCAGGTTGTACTTCACATACAATTAAGATTCTGTGAGAAATTTGCATTTCTATATACTGTTTAGTAATTATTTTGGTAGCAATGAAGTGATGCAAATCCTCTCCACGTTAAATCCGTTTATTCAATGTATAGATAAAGTAATACAGATTCATAGAACTCTGGGTTCTATATGAAAAAATAAACCACACGCCTTCTACAGCGAGCTCCATCATCGAGAATCCTCTCCAACTTCTTCTCTCATCCCCATCAGGGAAGCAACTCTCCTTCGGGCCCCTCCCAGATCAAAGTTATTGGTTCAGCTGGGATATGCCTTGGCGCCAGATTGCCATCGTCCGTCTGGGAATAAATGAAACTATTTCCTCCGTCTCTTGGCTTCTGGGAGGTCTGGCGATAAATCAATGGTGGCCGTAACTAATATGCTAATGTCACATGAAAAAGGCCGCGCTAGACTTACCGTCGACAGGAAGAAAAGGACCTTAATCCTTTTAAGTGCTCACACAATCACCAGACTTCGATGTGCCAGTCCATTGTCTAGTTTTAATTAGCCAAATTAGATTCTTACAGCAGTTAAATCCTTACAATCCCTTTAAAAAATACTGCTTATATTCTTATTGGATAAATTTACAATGTATTTTTAAATTATGTTGTGTTCACAGAATGGAAAATACACAATGTATTAATGATTATCTAGATCCATAGAGTTTCAATATTCAAATACGGATTCATTAAATAATCAATGTAGTTTAGAACAAAAGAAAAAGTATGAGAGTTATAAACACCATGACTTTTGAATCCGTTCAGTAAAAAGTAGATTTGTGAATAAATTTCTCTGTCATTACTTAAGGCTTTTCTCAAATCCTAAAGAGCTACATTCAAATACATTTATGAACTACTTCCTTTTCGGAAATGCACAAGGTTAACCGATTCAGATAATGTATAATCGAATGGCGTAAACCATTTTTTCATAAAAACGATGTATCTTTGAGAAAATAATAAAGCTACGTTTTGAATCGAATTTCCGGTTACGACTTCACGAAAAAAAAAAAAAGACTCCGTGACAAGAATAACTTATATGTCGACAGGTAATTAATTTGTCAAAAATGGAAAACGCTGCTCGATTGCAAATTTAGTTCAGCTTCATTCTGGCTCGAATATGCAATAATAATAATAATAATAATAATAATAATAATAATAATAATAATAATAATAATAATAATAATAATAATAATAATAAATGCAAGTCAGATTTCAGTTGGCACGAGTGTGCAGAAAAAAAAAAAAAACACCATGTCCAATGCTTCATGTCTCTAAGGTGAACATGTTAAATTTTTGTATTGGTGTTATAAGCAATGACTCTTGACACACATTTATATTTTTTCTAGTGAAAGATATGTTTTTTACTGGCCAGACCCGTTTTCGAGCCAAATTAGATTAGCCTCGGCCAAACTATTTTATCCTTATGCCAATTGGATAAACTAGTTTTTTCTACACCAAACTTGTTTATCTAAATGCCCATAGGGTAAACTAGTTTTTTCTATGTAAGAGATGTAATTTTTTTCTTCATACTTAACCATTAATCCCCAAAACTATTCAGGGAATCGCCTTATCAGAAATAACCTATAAACAAATGTGAAGCAAATCCGTAAATTCTGCGTCAAAAACCATTTATCTAAATTATGGGGAGGGGTTAACCTACATTGCCTTTTTTTTAACTTAAACAATAAGCATCCACAACTAATCATGGAGGCGCCTTATCAAAATGATCCTATATCTAAAATTTTAAATGAAAACTAATACTTCTGCATCAAAAATCCATTTCTCTAAATTAACAGTGGGGGACTAGCCTCCCGTTCGCTCCCCTTTATTCTTATCCAATGAATTCCCAAAATTAATCAGAAAAGTACCTTATATCAAATAACGTGCATCCAAAATTTGAAGCAAATCGGATATTTCTATCACGAGTTATCGCGTTACGTACATACGCACGTACATTCGTACATACATACGTACATTCATACATACAGAGCCCATTATTTCTCAGGCTTTGACGCCTGCGAGATAAAAACACGTAAAATTAAATTGGCCTAGGATAAACTAGATCAGCCTAGGACAAACTAGAATGTTGGCGCTGTGGCGGTCATTGAATTCAATAAAATCACGCCAAATTGAATTGGCCTAGGATAAACTAGATCGGCCTAGGAGAAACTAGTTCAGACCAATAAACAGCAGGCTAAACTAGTTTATCCTATAAGAGTTAGGCCAAACTAGTTTGGCCTAGGAAAAACTAGATTGTCCTACGGGCCTTAGGATAGACTAGTTTGGCCTAGGAAAAACTAGTTTATCCGATGGGCCTTAGGATAGACCGGTTTGGCCTAGGAAAAACTAGTTTATCCGATGGGCGTTAGGATAGACCGGTTTGGCCTAGGAAAAACTAGTATATCCGATGGGCGTTAGGATAAACTAGTTTGGCCTAGGCCAATCTAGTTTGGCCTAAAATCGGGTTTGGCCTGTAACATCAACAAGAACAAAATAATGACAGCACAGCAAAGACTTGCAACATATGTAAAATTTTGTTCTTAAAACATGTCTATTCTATGCCTACACATTACACTGCCTGATTGACTATTGAGCAATTCAGATTAGCCAGTCATCACCCCTTTTTCCAATTCTAGCAGGTGCAATCTAAAAATAGTTTTTGGAGGTGGGGGATATTTTGTAAGCATGTTTTTAATATTTTAGTTATTTACAGATGGGTTAATTTTTAATAACAATTGAAGAGCTCATTTAGACTTTTGTTGACTAAAAATATTTTGAAAATAAAAATTAAATATATGAAAATATCAAGAATCATGATATTTTGAAAATAAATATCAAATATGAAAATATCGAAAATATCAAAAAGCTTGATATTTTGAAAATAAATATCGGATATATATCATGATATATATCATGATATATATCCATTGATATATATCACCGAACCCTGTTCAGCAACATGTTGATTTGACTTTATAATTTTGAATAAAAATATTTTCGAACAAACATTATATTGCTAGCAGTGTATAATCTTGAATTTGTATGATTTTTCCTTTTTAAATGAAAATCCATCCAATCGAAGCTCGAGTTGATTTCCCACTGCCTTAAATAGAGTATATCGACGGTGCTATTCATGTTTCTGTCTGATTTTTCAAGCTAACTGTCAATTTGTATTTATTATCTGATATTTAGATAGATATAAAACTTTCAATTTTGAACAAAAAAAAAAAAAAATTCTTGATAAAATCCGCACAATTCCTCATACATATATATATATTTTTAATTTATTAACGCAAAATGATATTCAAATCACATATTTCTTAATTGGGAAACGATATCTTGAGATAATTTGCACCACCGAGAGAAAAAAATATGTTTGGCGAATCCTTGAAATGACTTCAAAAATTTTTTAAACAATAAATATCAATATTTTCACACCCGAAAATTATTAGAACCTGAAAAATACCGTGATTGTATCAACAGTTGTTGTTGTTGTTGTTTTTTACGTTTGAAACTTCAGAGAAATGAAAAACATGAGAACTGATGCGAATCGCAACCAAATAAAAAGGTTTTTGAAATAGTAATTAAAAATACCATTGAAATCGGTTTTCTTTATTTATTATTATTTATTTGTAATTTTACCAGGATCTCACTATATCCCAATTTGCTGGAATCCCAAAATGCAGAAAAAATCAAACGTTAGCTTTTGGTCAGTGGGAAGGACTGCTTGGGGAAGGACACAAGCATGATCTCGTTGAGGAATAAAAGATCGCCATTTTGCGATGATCATTAAGGGTTTTTAATTAATATTTCGGGTAATTAACAAAAAAAACTGAGTGTCAGGTGTACGGTGCATCTACCATCATCAATCCTTATCCAAATTTTTAGATCTTTATGTGCGGTAGATTTTCTTAGCCATCGTCAATACATGCAAAGTAAAAAACAAACATCTTTCTTTTAGATGCAATCTATTGTTATTGCATTAAATTACTTTTTCCGGGATAATAAAATTTTACCGTAACGTAGGATTTTGATAGAGAGTACTTTCATTTACACAGGTTTTACTGTGTTACGAATTTTATTTACATAGCTGCCATCCTTCTGTGTTTTTCAAGTAATTTAAGCATGTTTGGAAACAGAAATTTATTTATTTAATGAAATAAAGTACGAACTGTAAAGAAACAAGACATATTTTATTAAATAAATTTTCTGGTTCAAAAAACTCCAAAAGAATAACAACTATACATTTATAAATAGTCATAGTTTTTTTTTTGGGGGGGGGGATAAAGTTTTTTTTACAGGTGATCGGATTGGGGGGGGGGGGTGTAGGGCGCCAAATGCAGTTCTGCACACAGGTGCCGAATACTGCTGGCACGCCCCTGGTTTTTGATATTGAAATTATAATAATATTAAAATAATATATTCAAAACCGAAAAGGTCAAAACTAGGCCAGAGGTAGAATGTCCTCTGCTATCCTATATACAAATATTAAAATTTTCGTGACATATTATAGATTTAATATTATCCGGGTCGTTTTCAAATAGACGAATGGCCAACTTCCAGTAAATAAAATAATCGAACAGTTTCGCGGAGTACTGCTGATACAGCGTTCATCCGCATGATAAAAATTTGGTGCCTTTTCAACCGGGAACAGATGCAACAACTGAAAAATGGTATCAATAAAACAAAACTATCTAAAAATAACGGTGTGAAAAAATTTAACTTTAAGTAAATAATCTTAAATCTTTACTCTGCTCCAAATTCCTCTCCGTAACAATAATAATATCGCTATTAATGATTTCACATTACTGAATTAGAATATGGAAATTAAATTACTTTCTTTGTATTAACTTCTTTAAGGGTAAAAAACTTAAAAATAAAATATTATTTAAGGCAGGGATTAAAAAGTTAAAGAAAAAGAAAACATATGTTCTACTACAATAATGTTAGAAAATGTATAAATAAAATGTGCATAATATGTAGGTATAGAGAGATTTTCGTGTAATCTATTCTAGAAAAAAGGCAAACATTCGTAAAAAGCATGTATAGGAACATAGTCATTGGAAATTCCAATTAAGTGCCACTGCTAAATATAATAACAAAAATATATTGCATTCATAAAACATAAGTTTTTTACTAAGCGTGAAGAAATAGGTTTATTAGGAACTGTGAAATTATATATATATATATATATATATAAACACGCGTATTAAAAAATAAGTACAATTTATAAGATTATAGTTGCTGGAAATTCGAACAAATTTGTTTGCCTATATTTCTCACAATTGAAGAACTAATAAAGGTGGTAAGTGAAAAATTATCAATTTAGAAGCGCTATTTAAGCCACTTACTCAAATTAGAATTTTTTATTGTCAATTGTCTCTTTTCTCAATGCCTCTTTTCGTTGGCGAAAATATATTTTTGTGATATGGTTTTAAAAATATAGTAACTCCCCCCCCCCCCCCTCTTTTGAAAGTCATTGGTAAATTGGTTATCTAAATAGTTTTTCCAGTTTTATGCGTTGGGTAATATCTTTTTCAGTGTATGAATTTCATATAAAATATCTGACATTCAAAAAAAAAAAAAAAGAACTAACATGAATTATTTTTAGCAAGGTAGAAACCACGCCTCTAGTCAATACCGTTCCAATAAACCGAGAATTATCGTTTCCTGTCGCGTGTGTTAAAGTGTTAAAAAAGAGAGAGAAATTGAAACCTGTCAAATTAAAGACACACACACACACACACAGAAAGAAAAAAAAAGGTTAGTGGGTGAATGGGGCGATGAAATTAGTAAAAAATTGAGTCTACGTCCCGAATATATTTGTCTATAACTACATACGAACAAATTTGCTTTCCTATATTTCTCACAATTGAAGAACTCTGACAATAAAGGTGGGAAGTGAAAAATTATCAATTTAGAAACGCTCTTTAAACCACTTACTCAAAACACAATTTTTTATTATCAAAATCAAATGCCTCTTTTATTTTCATTGGCGACGATATGTTTTTGTGATATGGTTTTAAAACTGTAGTAACTCCTCCCTCTTTTGAAAGCCATTGGTAAATTGGTTATTTAAATAGCTTTTCCAGTTATATGAGTCGGATAATATATTTTTCAGTGTATGAATTTCATATAAAATGTCTAACATTCTAAAAATAAATAAATAAATAAATAACCGAAAAAACATGAATTATTTTTTTGCAAAATAGAAACCACGCCTCTAGTCAATAGCGTTTTATCAATAACAACGAGGATTGTCATTTCCTGTCGCGTGTGTTAAAGTGTTAAAAAAGAGTGAGAAATTGAAACCGGACAAATTTAAAAGAGAAAGTAGACAAATTAAAGACACCTAAATGACAGTAAGTTTGTGAGAAAACGATAAATTTAACAAAAAACTGAGCCCGAATATATTTGCCTGCAACATCCGAACAAATTTGCTTTCCTATATTTCTCACAATTGAAGAACTAATAAAGGTGGGAAGTGAAAAATTATCAATTTAGAAACGCTTTTTAAGCCACTTACTAAAATTGCATTTTTTTATTGTCAAATGCCTCTTTTCTCAAATCGCTTTTTTCTTTTCATTGGCGACAATGTAATTTTGTGATACGGTTTTAAAACTTGTAGCCATTGGTAAATTGGTTATCTAAATAGGTTTTCCAGTTTCATGTGTCGAATAATTTTTTTCAGTGTATGAATTTCATATAAAATGTCTAACATTCTAAAAAAATGCGAACAAACATGCAGTGTCGTAGCTGATGTCACCCCTCCCCCCCGCCCATCCGATCCGTCATTTTTTTTCAATCAAAATTCTACTTTACTCTAAGAAATGACCATATTATTCCTTATTTACTTTTTGTCCTCCTGCATTAAAAAAAACAAAACAGGACCTATTAATTATTTAACCCATAATCCGCATAAGTCAATGTGGTGTCTACATGTTGAAGAAAATTCTTTCTTTCAAAATTTTCTTTTGATAATCCACTCATTAGATAGGTAGGTTTTTGTTTCCTGATGTCTTATTTAGTTTTGTTTCCTGATGTCTTATTTATGTTGTCTTATTTAGATACATCATTCTGTATAAAATTTCACATTCTCAAAAAAAAAAAAAAAAGAAAAAAAAAAGGGAAATTAACTCTAATTCGTTGAGCGTTAAAAATTTCACTTCATTTCAGAATTCTTTTCCAAACTCTTATAAGATAATATATATATTTGCAAATAAAGATTGGGTGTCACCTCTTAGAAGGTGACACCCGGGGTGGAGCGCCCCCGCTAGCTGTGCCACTGCCAACATGATATAAATTCATTTTTTTATAAGGTAGAAACCACGCCTCTAGTCAATATCATTTTTTCAATAACAACGAGAATTATCATTTCCTATCGCGTGTGTTAAAATTCTTCTTCTTATTATTATTTTTTTTTTTTTAGTAATAGTAGTAATAGCAGTAGATCACACACATTGTTTAAGCGAATCTTTAAGCTCAACAGGCAGCATTAGCTGCAACTGCTTCTCGAAAAACGCCGTGCGTTTGATGATGTGAAACACTGACTGAAACATTTTTCCGCTACAGGTAGAAAATGCCCCGTGCTAGGCTAAAACTATTGAAAACTGACCTATAGCGAGAAGTAGATAGCATGCAAAACTAGAGTTGCAAAGGCTGGAAAAAAACCGGGTTTATTCCCGCGAATAAACCGGGTTTTTTGGGAAGGAATTTTTGAAAACTTCCGGAAGTTTTTAGAACGTTTTAAACATTGAAATATTTAATTTATTATTTAATATTTTTGTAATGATTTCAATTGTTTTATTCTTAACTGTATTGCAAAAACAACCCAACACTTCTTCTGAGCGAGCCAAGCGAAAATAATCAACATCAGAGCACGTTTTCTCTGCTTTTCTCTGATTCCGTCTGATTCTGATTCTCTGTAAAATTTTATATTAAAAAGACAAGGCAACAAATATAATAAATATGTCATTACAACTATTTGTGTATTATGAAACTTACTGATTGAATGCATAAAAATATTTACAATAAGGAACGTAAACCAAACCAGTAGAGTTTAAGTGAAAACTAAATAGATTAAAATTTTAATAAGTTAGAAAGGGAAATGACAGATTTATTTATAAATGTAAACATCACCCTTGTTATCAGATTCAACGTAAACAGAAAAATTAAATAAAGAATATACGTTGGATATGCCAGGTAACAGAAAGTAAACAATTTTAATTTTTAAGAGAATAATTGAAATCTTCATTAATTCAATCACCATTGTTGTAAACTGTTGACTTTTAGGAATTTAAAAATTTGCAAAGTGTTAAAATAATAAGTCTTGTTAATTAATAAAAAAATCCATTTAAATTTTTCAGAACAATGAGCAATGATGTTGTTCCATGTAGGCAGACGATACCGTGCTACCTATAATTAAAATCTCAGTGTCCAGAAAGTGAAGAGAAGTGAAGTGTTTTTTCTGTTTTTATTCAAAAGTTGTGTTTGAGATAAATGCAGACGATAATGCAGCAGTGAGCTGCGAGTGAGTGTTATCCTTTTAATAAAGTGTTTTTTAATATAATCAGTGCCTATGGAATAATTTGCGTAGTGTGTGCATTATTTTACATGGTCCGTCTCGCAAGGAGGTAAAAATGATTATTTATTTGAGTGAATAATCTTCGAATTAACTATGTGCTGATGTTATGTTAAGAGTTCTATTAAAGTTATGTCCACGTTGAACATGAGAGTCTTCGAATAATATTCTGCTTAAATTAGTGAAGTGTTGTGCTCAAATAATGGAAGTGTTGTGTTTAAGAAGATATTGTTTTAAGAGTTAATGAATATTTTGACAAAAAATTTTTTTGATACCGATCGCTGGAAATTTTTTTTTTCGGAACTATGTTTTTTGGAAGCAGTCAGAAGTTTAGATGCTGCTCTTCATATTTCATGAAATTTTTCTTTGAAATGACTTTGCCATTTAAAAATAAAGTCATATGTTGCTTAAATCTGAAGATGAGCTGTTTAAATTATTGTGTGATTAAGATATGGACAAATAAGTTGGCTTTTTGTATATTGAGTGGACTATTTGCATATTGAGAGAATAAAGTTTTCAGTATGTTTTTGTGGGATATGATAAGAGGAACTGAGCTGATTTTTTAAAAAGTTTATCGCCTCCAGAGAGATAGTGCTGGTTTTATTTTATTAGTGTGAAGAACGACGATAAGACCTGAGTATGGTATGCGTCCTAAACATTGGAGTTTATGCATTTTTGTCGTGAATGTCATGGTGCAGAGAGTGAAGTGTGTGGGCAGTATGAAAGTTTAATTGCCCTGAATGCTCACAAGAACCTTTCAGCTTTGTTTTTCTTGATCTGTGCTCTACATAGGCTATGACAACTTTGCCCAGTTGGACTTTTTGCTGTGATGCCTTATGGTGCCTGAAAGGACTTCATCCTGATGAGTTTTTATTTCGATCATTAACTGTGATCTACAGTGCTTGAAATGAGTTTATGAATGAGCTTTTGTTCCAAGGAAACATGGACTAAGTTGTGACAGACTGTATCCTGCATACCTCCAAGAGCTCTGATAAACTAAGAAACTACTTGGACACGACGTTTTTGCATATTTTCTCGACAGAACTACCGGTTCTGGTACTTTGTGTAATGGAGGACTTCTGCAGTAAAAGTGAAAATTTTAAAATTCTTATTATTGAAAATGAAATGATTTTCTTTAGTTTAATAGAAAATAATTAAATGGATAAATTTTTAATTAGTTTATGTGAAATATATTATATAGAGATATTTATTAAAAATGAAGTGTTAAAACCTTAATAGTTTTGATATATTTTTAAATTTAAACTGTTAAATTTAATTTTGAAGTTCAAGTATAATGAAGTTAAAAATTGTTACAGCTATCTATCTATCTATCTATATATATATATATATATATATATATTAATTAACAGGCCTGCATTTGAGGATTTTTGAAAAATATAAGATTTGAGAGTATATTTGAACTTTGAATAAAGTGTGTAATGTTTTAATAGACTCTTTTATATATTTAAAATTTTTAATAAATTTACAGTTTTTAAAAAACTTAAATAAGGTGCTTAAATGGTAGGAAATCAGTTTTTGGTGCTGTCTACGGGCGGAGATTTATGAATTATTAATGAAAGTTTATAGATATTTTTGAGTAATTTAATATTTTAAATTTTGTTTTGTGACATGGCTCCAGAGGTTTACTTGATCTTGCAATTTCCTGGAGTTTATGCCCTATTCTTTTTAGTTTAAAAGTTTGGTATTTAAATAAATTTGAATTTTTATTTACTGGATGAATTTTATTATTTACTTTACACCAGTCATTGATTTAGTGCATATAATCTATAATCGTAGATAAATATTTCTTTTCTTTTTTTGAGTTCTCATAAAAATATTAATTTTTGCAATATGTTTTACAGATTCTTTTATTTAGAGTTCTAGAGTTGAGTTAGAGTTTTAGAGTTGATTTAGAGTTTTAGAGTTGAGTTAGAGTTTTAGAGTTGAGTTAGAGTTTTAGAGTTGAGTTAGAGTGTTAGAGTTGATTTAGAGTTTTAGAGTTGATTTAGAGTTTTAGAGTTGAGTTAGAGTTTTAGAGTTGAGTTAGAGTGTTAGAGTTGATTTAGAGTTTTAGAGTTGATTTAGAGTTCTAGAGTTGAGTTAGAGTTTTAGAGTTGATTTAGAGTTTCAGATTTGATTTAGAGTTTTAGAGTTGATTTAGAGTTTTAGAGTTGAGTTAGAGTTTTAGAGTTGATTTAGAGTTTTAGAGTTGAGTTAGAGTTTTAGAGTTGATTTAGAGTTTTAGAGCTATGGAAGAGATCCACCATTTTAAGTGTTAGGATTTTCGAGTTTGGTCTGGTACATTTATTTTTGTCCTGTTAAATGTGTATGCAAATGTTCAATGAAATATGTATTAAATATGATTTATTTTTACAGATAAAATGAATAATTAATGTTTGTTTATTTCTGTTTTAAGTATAGTTGGTTTAGTATGTAGTTTTTCTGTAATAGTGCAATATTTTTAATATAAATCACAAAAATAGCAATAGATACGTTCCATTTTGGGAAATGTGAAAGGCATGATCCCGAAACTTGGTGCTACACAGATATCGAAATTGGAAAGATTAAATTAGAATAAGTATTGAATATATACATTAAGTTCTCTGTGGGTAGCTTGCTGTTGTTGTTATAGATTTTCCGTTGTGGGCAGTACAATTGTCATGTCTTTTGAGAATGGCATATTCTAGGGATCAGTATAGTATTTAAATATTTAAATTGTTTACTTACCCTTTCTGGTGAACAGAAATGTAGAATCTTCTGAGTTGGATATCTTAAGTGAATAGTGTATGACCACCCCACGAAAGCTTGAAGATCCGCTGAAGTTTTTCTGTTGGTTGAGAGGTAGTTGTCATAGTAGAGTATGGTTTAAGCAAGTTTTTGTAATCAGAATTTGGAAATTTTTGCTATGGAGTTTTGGTTAAAGGATTTTTTGCAGCTGTTTAGTGTCATATCTGCTCAGTGCTAATTTGAAAAATAATTTTTAAATTTGACTTTTGTTAACTGGAAGTTGAAAGTTGATCACGTGTAAGCCTAAAAATTCAACTCTTTTGATGAAGGAGTCTTTGAAGATCTGATCCATTTTTTGATTGAGTTGATGGATCTTTTTGCGGATATTTTTTCTTTGGTATTGAGTTTAAGCAGTGTTAGATTCAACTATAGGATTGCATTTTTTTTGAAGTTGTTAGAATTGTCTCCTGAATGTGGAAGGAACATCTTTCAGCTGGCTTATCAAGTTTTCTAAATGTATTAGACTTGGTCAGATAAAACTCAAACTCCAGTGAATATAAGAGCAATAGTTTGGAGGAACCATGTTGTAGTGTAAGAGCGAATGAACCCTATGGGCTAAATTTGGTTTAGTTGGAGATGTTTAGTATGTGATGGACTCTCATGGAATTACTTGTTTTCAATTCTTGGGCTGAATTTTTGGATATTTAATGGAGATTTTTCGGAATGAAAATTTTTGTTTTGAAAACTGATGTTAAATTTGCTAAATGTTTCTGTGTTTAGTGGAGGGGGATTGATTTTCAGATGTTAACTTTGCTCCTCGCTGAGTGACAGAAACAATCATGTGATAGTATATTCAGTCAGCTGTGTAAATTTTAGGGCTTGTGAGGAGAGTCTAATTTTTGTGAAAGTGTTTTTTTACTGGTGGAATTTTTCTCGGCAATAAGGTGTTTCTATGGTCTTGGTGTCACCATTGGTTGATCTGTCCTAATCTGTTAAGTATGGAAACAATGGTTTATTATTTGAGGTTTATTTGTGACTAGCTGTTACCCGTGACGAAGTTCACGTAGCATAAAACAAGTTGGAAATTGCACGTGAGCGTAGCAAATGAGGTGCGTTCGTACGATAACGAAATTTTAAAAATATTCAGATCTTGCTGATATAGTAGAGCGTACTCCGGATACAGTATAGTAGTCGAAATCTTTACGTTTCTGTAAATATGCAGGAAGTAATTTTCATTACAACTCAGCAACGTATATCTTTTTCATAAAAATGTGAAATAGTTGAATATAATTAAAACACGCCCCAAACAATGTTTCCCCGTATAGCATTATGTAGTGGAATACTTTTGTGTGGCCCTGTAATTTAATAATAAAAATTATTTGCATCACAGATTGTACAGAATGCATATTTTAGTATATATTTCATAGATTCATGCCAATTCTATTATGTTCGAATGACTGTAACATCATTAAAATGCATTTGAAACTTTTTCCCCATTGACCGTAATGTAACGGAATCCTTTTGATTGTCCCTGTAATTGATCTATGCATCCGATTTTCATAACATTTGAAATGACTCGACAAAATTACGCAATAATTATATGTTTTAAATTTCAAACGATTAAAATGCATTTAAAACTTTTTTCCCTATTGACCGTAATGTAACGGAATCCTTTTGAATGTCCCTGTAATTGATCTATCCATCCGATTTTCATAAAATTTGAAATGACTCGACAAAATTATGTTATAATTATGTATTTTAAATTTCAAACGATTCGGTTGGGTAATTTTCGCGTTGTTATATGCGGACAGACGGACAGACAGACAGACGGACGGACGGACTGAGCGACAACAATAGGTGCTACGTATTTACATAATTACGAACGCAGCTAAAAAGGATAAACACTTTAATTAAACAAAACATTTCATTAACAATAATTTAAAAAATATATATAACACATATCTTATACCAGGCTATGCAGTAGTTTTTTTTTTTTTGGGGGGGGGGGGATTTAAAGAACTCAGTTAAATAAATGGAAAATGTGTTAGATAATATTAACGATCGCGAAAATGAAATTGCAACCATTTATACTGTAGAACACCTGTAACGCACCCCAATGGTACAGAAATCATGTTGTAGTGCATTTCAAAATTCCATATCAAAGAAAGAAAAATCATGTGTTAAACCTAGGTAATAAAAAAAATATCCAACATTTCCATAATACATAACTTCGCCGGCCCATTCTTTTCTGCATCTGTGTATGTGATCTACGTGCTTGTAAATATTCGAAATACGATGTTAAAATTTTGCTTAGTTAGAAAAAGTATAACGAAGATTAAAATTCACCTTTAGCAATTTCTAATAATAAACAGAAACGTACTTGAATTCTTTTGTACAGTCCTATATATTACGTGCAAATATTTATACGACCGCATATTTAGCTTAAATTATTCAAGCAAAAAACCCGATTCAAATTATTGAATTCATATTTCCGGGAATCGCTATTGCACAGGTGACCGCATATATCCAGTTTATTGTCTAGTCCGATACATGATTTATTTAAATTACACAAACATCTCTTATTATACCAAATGTAGCTGAACTTCAGGATGCATTAGTTTCCTTAAAATACATACTATAATGGAAAAAGCTCATCAGCAATCTTTTCTAATAGACCATACTTTGGACACAATATCTGAGATCTGGACACAGGTCCAAAATCTTTTATGCGTCTCTGTAAATGAACAACAAATGTGATGCAAATCATACTTTACTGCAAGCATATTAGTAAATTTCAGTATTTATCATTGTATTGATTATCTCAGTATATTAATTTCATCATGTTTGAAATAGTGCGACGCAATTAAAATACGCTGGGAATATTTTTCCCCGTAGACTATTATATTACCGAACATTTTTCTGTTATCTTGTAAAAGAATGTTAAACCTTTTCACTCCATTTTCTACAGAAATCCTGTTTTAGTGCACATCAGAAACTGATATCAATTTCAATATTATTCAAATAACCTTAATAAAATAACATTATTAAAATATGCTGCAAATGGTTTTTCTTCACAGACTATGATATATTGAAATACTTTTGAGCTCACTGTAAGTACACTATAAGTACTATACTTAACATATTCGATAGTAACCATGTTCTTGTGAACCTTAAAAATGCATGTAAATTTCATTACATTTAAAATTATGTAACATTATCAAAATACACCACAAATGATTTTTTCGCCGTATATCATAATGTAAAGTCTCCTTTTGAGTGCTCCTGTGATTCAGCTATAATTGCTACCTGGTTCATTTTCAATGCCGCACATGCTATAGCAAATCTTAATAACGTATGTTATTTTAGTATGAATTCCACTATATTTACTCAAGTTGAAACACGGACAAACAGACGGCAGACCCCACGCACTCGGCATCCGGTATACAGACAGGTTGAAGTCGTAAACACTTTTAGAAAGTGTCAAAAAGGGGGTAGTTTCCGTAAAACGGAAAAAAAACAGAATTTTTGAAAATTAAAAAACTTATACTTTGTTTCAGATATGACGTTACATTGATATTTTTAAAATTCTTAATGGAAAGTATTCCTGTGACGTCACAATTATTAAAAATTTGAATTTTATAGCCTCGAACCGAAAGAAAAAAAAAGGTTCATTTTTATTACGGATTAATATCTGGAAAAACTACTAAAATATTCATATTCTTGTAAAGTGTGAAGTTATATCCTTGTGAAGTCTTCGAAGTGTAAAAGAAATTTTATATAATCGTCTGCGTGATATAAGAAGAAAAACAGTATTCCTCTGACGTCACAATTGGTAAAATCGCGGTTTTTAACCTCAAACCGAAAAACAGAATAGGGTCCATATTTCATTTTCTTTTATCACGTGAAAATCTTTCAGTTGAAAATAAATTACAGAAGAGAAATAATTATTCCGTTTTTTTTATTTTTTGGCAACGAAAAAAGAAAGATGATTAAATATTATGGCAAATTTTTCAATTTATTCTGTATGAAAAATTGTGAAATGTTGAATTATTAAGAAAAATATTTGAATAAAATAAATAAAAATTAGCCTATGTTCATTTCAGACCAATAATCTATCTATATACAAAAATTCAAAGACATTAATCCATCCGTTTTGAAGCCAAGTTCATTCCAATTTTCGGACACACTTTCACATTTATAATATATATAAGGATTGTCTGAATTCAAGTAATCTGTATCCGTGCTACAACTCTTGCCTATGTGATTTTGTGTTTTTCGAGAGAGTGAGGTATGAAGACCTAGAGCCTTATGCAAATTTGGAGAGAGTGAAAGAGTAGCCGGGTGTACACGGCGCTGAAAGTTGTATGAATGTTATGTACCAATTTAATTATATGTGTCACCTGGATTCTTAGGAGATGTTGTAGCTGAAATTTTGTTTTTATTGGAAATTGGCTGCTTGTGAAGGATAGGATTATTTTTGAGAATGGAGTCATGTGCTGATGCCAGACCGGGAAGTTTGTATGTTGTAAAAATGAGATTTGGTTACCTTTGAATTTAATCATGGGGTTCCACTATTCTTAAATTTTATAATTAAATATTAAAGATTTTTTATCTATTTATTTAATATGTGAAAATAATATTTTTATATTGTTTAAAACAGTTAATTGTGTAAGATATATTATTAATGTATATGATAATTGAAATTTCTTCCTATTATGGACTTTGAAGATTGTTTAATGAATATTACAATATTGAAAAAATTTAATAAGTGTAAGATATTGACATGCTATGTTCTTGTTGAAATATATGTAGGGTTTTTTCAAGTGTGTATAAGGTATATAAAAGCAGTATATATCAATATTTTTGAATATGTTTTAAAACCTAGGAACCAGATTGAGTGGATCTTGTTAGTATGAGAGTAATTTTAAGTGACTACCTACCTGGTAAAAGTTGTTTTTTGACGTGTGTAAATATTATATAAAAGTTTTTATTTTGTGTATAAATATGTTTGAATATTTTGGGTGTTGGGCTGAGCTGGAATTTTGGCTAATTTTTATTGTTTATTCCCGGTTATCGTGTCTTCTTTAAAGATTTATTAATATATTTGGAGTTAATGTACAGATGATTAAGTGCTGTTGAGATAATGATCCTTTTTAAGATGTTATCCTTTTTTGTTCTAAATATGGACATCGTCAGGATGCACTAGTGTGTTAGACTATCCTTAAGGGGATTAAAACTATAGTGGTGTATTTTAATATGCTTGTAGTCGCCTCTCCTTTTTAGATAGGATTTAACAGCAGTAGGATACTAGCAGTTCTTATCACTTTTATCTCCTTTCTAATATTTCTGTTTAGAACTAAAGTTTAAATGATATTTGAAGCAAAGGCTAAAAAGTTTATTTATCAATTGTTAAAAAATTAAATTTAAAGTTAAAGTTCTATTTAATTTAATCAATAATTGAAATTAATTGTAAGATTTGGTAAGTGGAGAATTGAAAAGGATAATGTAAAAATAGGAAATCTAGTGTTGTTAGTAGAGGAAAATACACCAAACAATAAGTGGCCATTAGGCAGAATTATTGAAGTATATTACGGTAATGATGAGAAATTTCGCGTAGTTCAGCTAAAAACTCAGAATGGAAATTTTAAAAGATCGATTAGTAAATTATGTATTTTCCTATGCCTGAAAACCATAGTACTTAAAAAAAAAAACGATAAAAGATAAATATATATATATGTGTGAGTGTTATAATGTTTTTTCTTTCAATTTTTATATTTGAGTAAACATATATAGTGACCTTTTGTATTTATTTTTGTAATTAGTGTACTTAGTAAAAAAAGAATTATTATTGAATGTGAAACATGTCAATGGGGGCCGGTATGTTCCATGTAGGCAGACGATACCGTGCTACCTATAATTAAAATCTCAGTGTCCAGAAAGTGAAGAGAAGTGAAGTGTTTTTTCTGTTTTTATTCTAAAGTTGTGTTTGAGATAAATGCAGACGATAATGCAGCAGTGAGCTGCGAGTGAGTGTTATCCTTTTAATAAAGTGTTTTTTAATATAATCAGTGCCTATGGAATAATTTGTGTAGTGTGTGCATTATTTTACAGATGTCTTAAAATGAAAATTTGAACTGGTTTGTTTACTTTCAAAACTTCTTCAAAATTTCCAATATTCCACCAAAATTCCGGGTTTATTTCCCAAAATTCCCGGGTTTATTCCCGTCCCTCAAAAACTGTGGGTTTTTTGCAACTCTATGCAAAACGTCTGAAATTTCTGTTTTCATCCCGTGTGAAAAAAAAAAGTTGAGTATGGCTGATCTCTAATAATATTCTAATAAAAAACAAGTATTTTCGTCTTAATTTCTATCCTAATTAATATGTTATTTTTCTAAGTCCTTCCCCTCCCAATTAATATGATACAATAATATAATTCCTAACTAATATAATAATGTGAAATTAGTCAAACTATTATGTTAGCAGAAAAGAATTTGGTGCAAATTGAAGACTTAAAATTATTCAATGATTGCTAAATTAATTTTTTGACACCACTATTATTTAGTTGTTTCATTGTATATATAATATTTTTCAAAATTATTTTGTATTCCATTGATTAAATTATTAATTAAATTATGCGGTTGGGCTGGCTAATAACCAGTACTCCACGCAATTGTTTAAAAAGGGCATTGTCAAAGCAGTATATAAAATAAGTGTCTTAAGATGAATGGGATGGTGAATACAAATTTAAAGGCCGGGTCACATCTATCAAGGTCATACGCCACGTAGCAGAAGGGGTGAAATACAAGAGGATTATTAAGAAGATTGTAATTTATTTTCTGTGAATGGCAAGCAAATTGTTCTGTATTACAAAAAATGTGTTTCTTTAAATAGTTGACTGGCTAATGCGTAGAATAAAATTTAGGTTTGAAATATTATTATAAATAAGTATAGAGTAAGTAAGTGAAGTACAGCGGCGCAGCCAGAATTCGGTTTTTTTTTTGGGGGGGGGGGGAGTTTCTGATGTAGATGCTTTCCGTTTGTTTGTATCACCGGGTAATAGAATCAGTACTTTTAATGAATCAAATCATAATGCATTTTTTCTCATTCATTTCTTTGCTCATGTTTAATTTAAACAGCGTTTGCAAGTTAAGTTACAAAAGTTTTTAAAGTTTTTAAAGTTAGAAAAATCGGTACTACTCTGCTATCCCGTCGACCAAATTCGCCAAATTATACAAATCGCCAAACTAATAGCCAAATTATCCATACTGACATAATTTTTATTTTAAATAACGAAAAAACAAATAATTAGTAGAATATTAATAAAAATTCAATTAAAAAAACGAAATAAAAATCACTTAATGACATTTTAAACATGTGAAACGTATTTAATGTCATTGAATGTGACATTCATGATCATCCGTTATTGGCATTCAATCTTATAGTTTGGCGATAATTTTTGGTCGACGGGATAACCTAGTAGTGCCGAAAAATCTTATAGTTATTAAAGTAGAAAACATAAAAGCCAGGAAAAGACAATAATAAACAACGTGTCAGCTACTAAAATCGGGATTTCTGGTGTTTCCTACAACATGACATTTTACATGACAGCGAATTTGGCGATAAGTAATATAAATTTGTTAAAAATTTCCTTAAAATATTTATAATATTGTTAAAGTTCACTAAAAATAATACAAAAAAAAATGGTGGGACCAGAGAGAAAAGTAGAGCTCGATCTTAAAAAAAAAAAAAAAAAAAAAAAAAAAAATGTTACCGTAAAAATTGGAAAATATTTTCAATCTAAAAATGTGCATAGAAAAGAAATGCAATCAGATGATCTGTAAAGCTCATGAAATAACCCAAATTTTTGTTACCTGAAAATGTGGACTGAGCTGTACTGGTGTCTTAAAATCATTCAGGAATAACGAGGCATTTTTAACCTACTCCGTATTTCAGTCATCGATAATCAGTTTAAATATTTGGGTTCATAGCTATATGTGACAGGTTGATGTAATGAAGTATGAAAAAGGTTCGTTCTGTACAAAGTGTGGACACAATTTCATTCCAGCGGTTTTGATAAGTGGAAAATCAAAGCTCCAAGTAATCTCAAAACCTTGAACAGATACGATTCAACCATAAACTAAATATTTGTGTTCAGACATATTTATCTACATCAATTCCTTAACCTGATTATATTAATTTTATATTTTAATTATTACTTCATGGTTTATATTCGTTTAGCATTGTGGAGCTTAATGAATTTGAGACTGACTACTTTCTTTAGTAGTCAGTTTGAGTGGATAACTATGAATATAAGGCACCAGTAAAGCTCAGTCCACATTTTCAACTAGTAAAAATTTGGATTATTTCATGAGCTTTACACATCAACTGATTGCATTTCTTTTCTACGCACATTTTTAAATTAAAAATATTTTCCAATTTTTACTGTAACATTTTTTTTAGATCAAGCTTTACTTTTCTCTCTGGTTGCACCAGTTTTTTATATGATTTCATAACTTTTTCAGATCCTTTCAGGAACTTTATCAATCACCTTCAATTAACAAATTTAAACTATTGTTAGTATTAGTTTAAAATTATTTTTAGGCATATTAGTTTGGTGAAATATCCAAAATAACGCCAAGTTGGCTTCAATTTTGGCAAGAATTTTGTGGGCCAAATTTGGCGATATATTGCCAAGTTGGCGAAGAACTTGGCGATATTTGGCAACAGAACCACCCCCTCCCAGATGATGGTCCCACTGCAGTTTCTCGTTATCTACGCAGATTTTCTTATGACCATAGTTATCTACATAGATTTTTATAGCTTCATTTTCAAATCGTTATTTTTATAAATATAGAAGAATTTTTTTTCTAAATTATCCCTTTTTAATTTTAATATCTGCATTGTAGTAACTGTTTTGACGTCGAAAACACTCAAATAAAGCTGCGATGATGTTTTAACACATATTTAGTTACAGTTTATATATATGTTTATGAAAAATATTTATTTTGTGTTTCGAATGACGTCAATTTTAAAAATTGAAAAATCTACCAGTAGAGTCAGAATTTTTATCGATCTATAAAAAAAGAACACGCGTTATCATTTCTTTTTTAAATTATTGAATTGTTTATTAGTTGGTGGCAACTCGAAAGAAATAATTGAATTAACAATTAAAAAGGAGAGATTTCTATAATGCTAAATTATGGAAGTTATAGTGTTATAAAAAATTTTAAATGGTTGCCTCTTCCTTAATATTGGATATTTTTTTCCGAACTTTCGAAAGGCACATACCTAAATTAAAAGCTTTCGAACAAGCTATTACACGTGGCCGAATATTTCCTGGTTCTGGTTATAATTGAGTTGTCAGTCTTTTTTTCTTGTTTCACGAGCAAAAAGTGACAAAACAGGGGTTCTGGATCTCCATAAATAATCGGTGGATCTGGATGATTTTTTGTAAACTTTGAGGTCTAGAGTAAAACACTTTGCCTTTTCAATTTCGTCGCAATCCGATGATTGGGTCCAAAGTTATTAAGAGGCAAACTTTGACCTTTAACATTAGAGATGCGGCTGAGCTCTACTATACAGCACTATCGTGCTGTATGATATCCGCGTTCGAATTGAACCCGTATCAGTACTATCATTATAAAGAAGCAGTTTTTTTAAATCAGAATTGTTTAAAGATTACATACTGTCGTAGGTGTAACTGTGCCACATGCCATCATTTAATTCTCTTGGAATGAAAATAGATGAATATTTTTCACTCTAAAACAAAGAGCTTGTACAATGTTTAAACTTGGCAAAGAACCAATCATGTTTTGGAAAGAGATTGCAGAGATTCTTGCGAAAAGTCACTTGCCAATTATATTTCACGCAATAGCACATTATTTTAAAGTAATTTTTTAAAAAGTACGCTTAACAATGTAAAAATTTCAAATTCATTTTAAAAAATAAAAGCACATGAAGGTTTGATTATTTAAATGATTTCTAATCGAAAAAGTTTTTCATTATAAATGAAATACTTATTGAATTATAAGCGAATGTTGACTCAAAATTACTGACTTTTAATATCTTGGAATCATAGGAAACGCGGTAGCGTTTGGTATAATATGTTTAAGAAATGGAAAATGCAAACGTTTTCTTGAAATTTCTGGCGAACCAGTTGACGTACGACAGTGATTTTCTTTTTTTCAAAAGATAGGAATCGACGAGACGAATAAAATGATAGCATTAAAAAAATTATCGTAGTTTACTGTAATTTTTTATTTAACTTTTAATGAAAAAATGAAGACGTAAAATTCAACAAGAAATAGCTAACAATTCTGTGGATGGATTAACTCCACTTTTGGTTTATTTTAATTCTTTTGGTAAAACTTAAAACGGTTTTTTTTTTTTTCCATCTTTGTATGTTTGATGATCGCTGAGAAAATCGGATTTGTGTCTTAAAGCTCCAGTTGAACATTGTTTCTTGTTGTTGCTGTTGTAGATTTTTTTATTCATTGCCACCAAGTTTAAATAAATATAAATTATATCACGTGATAAACATGATTATTTGTTTTTATTGCGAAACATTTAATTTCAGTTCTTTGAGTAAAGTTGTGAGGGCGCTGCAATTTTTTTTATTCAACTCTTTGGTTTATTTTTCAGACATCATGCATTTTATGTGGCAATGCAATAACTTTCTTAGTTATTCTAATACAAGAATAAAATTTTGACAGCAGCAAATATTTTGCGTTTCAAAATATAAAAAAATCTTCAGTTTTTATCAAAAAATTTAAACGACAAGTGATAAAAATGTTCTGGTGAACAACAAACAAGGTTAATATATGTTTAAGCATGAAAAAGTGGTTGACAAGTGCTTCTAATTGAGCATGAGAAAGGACAAGGGGTCACTTCTTGGCTGCAGCTCACTGTCAATGACAAACTTGAAAAAATCATATTTGTGAATCATATAAAAGAAATTTGCGTAAAACTTCTCGTTTTTTTTTTAGTCAAATCTTCAATCCTGCTTTACATGTGAACTGCACTGTTGACTCTGCTGTGCAACTGCACTACAAATCAGTCTTCTGTGCAGTTCTACGTTGTGGGCTTGCTTGGTGGCACTGCAATGAGTATGAAAGGTTGCAGGAACTAAGGTTTCTGGTACTATTTCGCCTTACATTCATGTTTAATTTACGTTTTTCTGACTACGTCTTTGTACTACACATTTTTATTGTAATTGTGACTAATTTGTTTTATATGGGAAAAGCGCAAATATGATTTTTTTCAAATTTGGCATTGACAGTGAGTTGCACAGTCAAGAAGGGACCCCTTGTCCTTTCTCATATTCAATTAGAAGCTCTTGTCAATCACTTTTTCATGCTTTAAAGCATATTAACCTTTTTTGTTGCGTACCAGAGCATTTTTTAATACTTGTT
Source organism: Maratus speculifer (assembly GCA_964019185.1). NCBI lineage: Eukaryota > Metazoa > Arthropoda > Arachnida > Araneae > Salticidae > Maratus > Maratus speculifer. The sequence continues at coordinate 121,185,548 of OZ025303.1, read as the reverse complement.
ATTATATGAATTACTTTTTTAATATTTGCTTTTAGTAATTGAATTCAATCGAAAGAAAGTTTATTTATCACAAAAATTCGCCTTTCTTAAAATAAAGATTTTGTATAAAGTTTATACTTGATCAAATGCGCTTCCAAAGGAGGTCTCAAAGTAGCAACACTGTTATCATTCGTGCCACTATTTTCTAGATATGTTTTTAATTAATGTATTTTTTTCTGCATAATTAGATGGCCTATTATTGTTTCGAACTTGGAACAAAGACAAAAGTGCATTTAAGAAACGTCCCACTGAATAATACATATTCAAAAAGCATCTGTGCACAGGAAATCCCTATTCTTTTAGCATAAGGCGTCTCGGAAAAATGACTTAATTCAAGTAACCAATTTTCCCTTATTTAATGCATGTAATATGCACTTTCACATTTTTAAGTAGAATTTTCGCCCTTTAATTAAATCACTTTGTTGAAGTAAATCTGATTCAAGAAAGCGGCGTAATTAGAAACACGCCAAAGCGTTTAAATATCAACTTTGGTTTTCATTCGTACTATATATTAATTTGGCAATCATGGCAATCTTTCTTAGCTCTGGGAGTGGTTTTAACCTTAAACCCCTCCCTTGGCTGCGCTACTGGTGAAGTAGACTAAAGATAAAATGTACTAACAGGGAGAGGGCTAACTTTGATAATCATAGATTTTGATTATTCTTATCTTATTATTCGTTGTAGGGTAGAGACCCCGTAGCAGGGCCGTAGCTAGAAGTGTACGATAGGGGGGGGGGGGGGCTCAGAGGAATATAGGGGGGACTCAAGGGAATGTAGGGGGGGCTCATATTCTTTTGTTCTCTCTCTAATGCAGAAAGATACATTAGTGCATATTCACATTGTAGGTACTATGTTTCTCATTAAACTGCTGTAATAACTTCATTTTATGCTAAGAAAAGTATATGATGATGAAAATTTTGAATGTTATAACTGGTACAAAATTAAACATCCTGTTAGCTTCATATGTACCAATAGGATGAGGGAGTATTGAAACACGTATTTTAGATACAATTTAGTAACGCTGCAAAACTGTGAAAGGGTCTCAAAACAAAATTAGATTTTTGAACAGAATTTCATTTGAATTTTCGGAACATTTAGTGACCTTGGAACTTTTCCCAGGGGGGGGGCTCAAAATATTTTAGAGGGGCTGAGCCGCCCATAGCACCCCCTTAGCTACGGCCCTGCCCCGTAGTCTCAGGTTGAACGGATTTTATACAACGCACCTTCGTTCTCGAGAAACAGAGGGGGTCTAATACTATAATACAACTTAAGTACCTACTTTGTAATGTAGTTTGTGTGTTGGCATAGCTCATTCGGCAGAGCGTTAGCTCCCTGTGTCAAGGGCCTCTGGTTCGATGTAGGGGTGCGCTACTTTTTTTCCCCTGTTATAAATATACTTTAATTGAAATTTAGTAAACACATTGTAAATTAAAAAATGTGTATCAATGATAATTTTAACGCATTATATATTTTTTATTTGTAACTAAATCGTTATATAAAACGGTTATTATTTTTTTTCTTCATTTGTGACACACATATACATTTCATATACACTTGGTACTTTTTTTATCATTTCTTACCGATGTAATGATATCGAATAATTGTTTAAAATTCGGGATTTTTAAGAAACATCCTTTATGTATTGCCTTTATACAGGAAAAGAATAAGATGAAAATTCGGGATAAATGAAATGTGCTACACTTATTTTCTCCTTAATTTTGTTTCATAAATATACTTGTATTTGTGATTGAATAATATCAATTTAAAATCGTACATTAATTATAATTTAAATACTTTTTTTATTTAGCCTTTTTGATTTTTTAATGCTTATTAAACTTTTCTCAACATTTAATGAAATTAAAAAACACTAGGATCTATTACGATTAGCAAAAATTTTAAAATCTTTTGTGGCGGCCTCTAGTTGTGCCAAAAACAAAAAATAATGTAAAAAAAAGATTACGGTGAACTCAAAAGTATTAAAAGCGAAGCATATCTGTATTACAAGACTAAAAATCTTTAATATGCAAGAAAGAGGGTGTAATTTAATTCTTATGTAACTTTTTAATGTAATTAAGCTTCTTGATTTGAAAATAGAGCAGTATTATCATCGTACTTTCTTCGCTTATTGAGGCAATATATAAATGACGTTTCTTTAAATTCAGGAATTGACACAATTGTTTGATATCATTACATCAACAAAGAATGTATAAATTACATTTTACAAGTAATTTTTTAAAAATTAACAGTTTAAAGAATGTATGAAATATATTTTAAAAATCATAAAAAATAACAGTTTTATGATATTTAATGCAACAATTTAGTTACTAATAAAAATAAATACATTAAAATTATAACTGATACACAATTTTTAAATAATATTGACTTTATTAAATTATAATTACAAGTATATTTATAAAGCAAAGCATATACAAAAAGTAGCATACTCTGGGATTGAACCTCGAGGTCCGCGGATTCGCGAGTTAACGCTCAACCGAATGCGCAATTCCAATACAGACCCTGCACTACAAAGTAAATACTTAAGTAGTATTATAATATTCGACCTCCCTGTTTCTCGAGAACTAAGGAGTGTTGTATAAAATCCGCTGAAGCTGAAACTAAGGGGCCTCTACCCTACAACATACATAAAAAAAAAAATCAAAATCTGTGATTACCAAAGTTGGCCGTCCTTGTATGATAAAATATTATTTAATGAATATAATACGAATGTTGATGGTTTAAATACATTCAGTTTTAATTATGTTTTTTAATGTAATGAAGGATAACGCCTAAAAATTAGTATGTAGTTGATAAGTAAAGATAGAATTTTGTAGTCTCACTTTTACTAAAATCTTGATGTACTAAGTTAACAAAATGGTATACACGCAGTGTTCTCACTGTCGTTCGCCATTGCGCCAAATTGCGACTAAATTCTTCATTTGGCGAGTAAATAAGCAATTAGATTCGCCAAATTACTAGTGCTCAATTTTTGCTTTCTCTTTCTTTTCCTTTTCAGTTTTCATGTATGCATATATGCATATTTTTAATATATATGTAGCGGATAGATGAAATTAGATTAATAACAATCGTTCTCGCAGTTATAAAAACTTTGGTTATTTTGGAAATATTGAAAAAAAGGGAGTACATTAAAGGATTAAAAATAATTTTTTGTGCTACACGGCGAATCTATTTGGCTAATACTTTTTTCATTTGGCGAGTTTTTTCATTTTTAATTAGCCAAATTACTAAAGTTGATCAAATGTTAGAGAGAACATTGTATACACGGTCGTATTTCCGATGAGAATGCAACGTTTATAAATGCTTAGAATATGTAGAATTTAATAATAAATAAATATTCAGTTTTAGGTCCTTTTTTTTTTATCGAGCGCAAACTACACTCTCAGAAATGGATACTCAGATTTCACGAAATTTTCTTCGTTTTTGACGAAACCGTTTCCTGGGAAATGCTCCGAGCGAATATTTCGTCAGAAAGACTAAATTAGTTTCTTTGTTTATTTGACGATACTAATTTCTTAAAAAGTTTCGTCAAAATGGCGCTGGTGATGCCATCTATCGAAAAATTTAGAAGCACACGTATTTTTTGACAGTGGGAAAAAAAAAAAAAAACGCCATCGAGGGGATTCGAACTAACAACCTTCGGTATGATAGTGCGTTGTCATTACGCCATAGGGACCTTGAATAATTTTGTTTCTAAAGGGATATAATGGATTCAATTGCGTGTTTATATTTTTTAAAATAGTTTGTAATTTTATCCATGTTGTTATATATCTTTTAAGTTTTAATAAATAAGGCTGATTTATTGTTATGGTTTTCTTCTGGTTAACAAATAATTATAATATGTCTTAATTAATATAATTTATTAGAGAAATTTTCTTTGCTCAATGAATGATTAAAATATGGTCTGGTTAATTTGTTGCACTGAAATAATGAATTTTGATGTGCATATTGGGAAGTTTTTTATATGTTATAAGATAATTTACAAGATAAAGCTAAGATTTTAGCACTACTCATTATAAAAGGGAGAGGGATGAATTATGTACATTTTCATTTGATTGAAAAAAGAATATATTTCTTGGATGGAAAAGAGATCCTAGAATTTTGAAATGTAAGTGACCAAATTTTCTTTTAGAACGATTTTGCACATCACAACAAATTAGTTCTTTTTAAACCATAACGAATATCAACAGCAACAATAAATAAATAAACATTCCTAAAAATGTTAACAGCTAAAAAAATAACTATTTCAGAAAAAATAACATTCCATATTTCAGTATTTTTTGAAAAGTGCTAAAAAGTACTGTTTTAAAATAAATTATTACAGGACTGACATAAACAACCAAATAGCTACTTCCTAAAATTGCAAGAATTGCGGAAATAAGTAGTGCGTCTTTTGACAAACATTTTACCACAACTGTTTCTTTAAAGTGCATCGAATCTGGTCATGATTGAGACAACAGTTTCGTGAAATATTTGAGGGTTTACGTTTCGTTAAAAGTCGTGATTTTGATACAAAATGATCGTCCAAAACGACGAAATATAGCCCAAAGTATTGCTGTATCGTCAAAAGTGAGAGTTTTATTTCTGAGAGTGTATGAGGATCCAATATTTTACTGGTCATATTGCACTTATGGCTAATTCCATGAAAATTTGTCATGTCTATCCCATACAACGATTTTCGGCTACTTATATTTTTGAACAAAATAAAAATGTGACGTATTTTATCGGAGATATTTTATAAATTGAATGGGGCAAAGGAAACTTTTCAAAAATAACGATGGTGGCGAACAAGCATAGCGATTTTTAGTTGTGTGACAGACATGGCAAATTTTCATTGAATTAACCTTATGTTATTCAACTTATAAATATTTAATTCTTTTAATTTAAAACTCATTTCATTGTATATTTCGTTATACATATTACATATTTTAATTTCTTTTCAGAAAAATTAACTTTTATACTATATTAATTTCCTTATAACAATATTCCATGCTTAGTCCATTCAACTTATTAAATTAAAATCTTGTTTCTAGATCTAATGTATTAATATTTATGGAAACGATATAAATTCTTAATTCGCCTTAAAAAACATTTATTCCAATACGCGTAAATTTAAAGATGGCTCTAAATTGAAAATATTCTTAATTAAACTTTATTTTTTAATATTCGAAATAAAACTCATTTTTTCTATGTTTTTATAAACCCTTTTTAAGAAAGTCTTATTAAATTTATTCCAAAATCATACTTTTCAAAAAAAATATCATTATTTTTATTTATTTATTTATTTTTCCTCCTTCAACATTTGATATTTGTGAATCAATAAATTCATTTCTTTTCTTTTTCTCTTAAAATAAATCGTTTGCAAAAATATCGTCTGTCTAATATATTCGGAATTTTGAGTCGATTATTAATTAGTTAAATAATATTAAAAAAAATAAATTAAATTATCGTCTGTGGAATAAAATCTCGACTCTGGGCATGAGTTATGTTTACATGAAAAAGGATGGTTCGAGAGTAGAGAATTTCCTAGAACTTTTTTTTTTAGATTTAAGAAAGGAAGCCTCGAGGTGAGAAAGGAGATCCTTGGTTTTTTCTTCGATGAGTACGGCTCGCTGAAATAATGATGGAATATTCTTTTTTATGTTTCGGTTAAAGACAGTTTGCAAAGGGAGCCTTTCCCTCTCTCATGACTACAGTTTAATAAATTAACTTGCAGTAGCCAATGAATAATTTATTAGATCCTCTACGTTTATTTACTTATTTTTTTTTCTCGCTTGCCATGACTTCTGTGCGGTAAAACGGGGAACCCGCCGAAGATGTTTATGGCTCCTAATTTTAAAATGTCACAGTGTTTTATTTAGTCAAATGGATGATTATATGACATTTTAGGATTGCAAACTGAATCTGTGGAATGAATGGAGTGAAAGAAAAAAAAGCGTATGTTCCTGTTAAAGAACTTTACATCTATGCTTGGAAAGATACTCATCTGAAAGAATTATTACTTGCTTTGAGTCAGCTTGATTTTTTCTGAAGCCATGATTTCTTGAATGACTGTAAAAAGGAGTTGTTCTTGTTTAAGTTTTTCAAATCTAAGCTGAGAAAGATACTAATCTGAAATAATTGCTAGTCGCTTCGAGTCTGATTGAGGATTTCCTGACGCTTGATATCGATCTGTCGCCGTCGATGTATAATTTGTGATTAAGTATTCCTGGTGATAATGAAAAAAAAAACTTTACGAGACTGCAAATTGATGGTTACTTGGACATTTTTCGGGGTATTTCTCCCCACTAGGACCCCCTTAAGAATTTCTTCTTAACAATGAGGTTTTTTTTTTTTTTCAGAAGTATTTAATTATTATGTGTATCAATTTTATGTATTTGTGTTGATTATTTATCCTCTGTTTGTGAGGTATATTTATTTATTTGATTATTTGAATGTGAGTTTTATTTACTTATCTATTTATGAGTATTATTATTATTATTACTTGTTGGAGAGAAAACATGTTATTTCTTATGGATTTAATTGAAGAGTATGATGTTCTTAAGATATTTACTGTTGCTTATTAAAGACTATTTTGATATTTTTATGCACGATTAAAGGTAAGTTTGCATTAATAATGAAGTATAAAAGAACTTAGAAGCTCAAATTTATTTCAAAAAAGTACATTTTCTAATTTATTGATATTTCTTAGCTATAAAGAGCTATTCTCAGAATGCAGTATTGTCATGATAATGTTCCCACTACTAGACATTTGAGCTAGAAAACTAAGTTAACATTTATGTTTTTTCTTTTATTTGTCAGAATTTCTGGTGGCAGTGAGCTTTAGTTCCCGGATTCTAATAATTTATTTAAATTCAGTAAGAAAGATGTAACTGGACAAAGCTGCTGCTAGAGTTTTGACTGATAAATACAATTAATTTTTTCAGTTAATTTTGTGATTTTAAGTAATAAATTTCCTATCATTAAAATTTTTGTATCTGTTTATGATTTATGAAATAATAGAATTAAAAAAGTTGATTCCTATTTAAGGTATAACTATGATATTTACAATTTTTATTTTTATTAGATACAATTTCTGGTTAAAGTTAACAGCTAAATATATTCACAATTTCACGATAATTTTGATTCAGATTTTAAAAAGGAGGATAGTAATTCTGTGTGAGTCAATCAGAATGTAAACATATCCAGTAGACAAAACCCTCAAGATTGCGAAAGCGCGAACTCGTGAATTTCACCTTAAAAGTAAAAGACTCTATGATCGAAATCTTGTCGAATCCCCATTAAAGAAACACGACTCTGTAATTTATGAAGAATTTAGATACCCTAACACTTGAAAATTAGAACCTACTTTCTCTGGATCATACAAAATTATAAATAAACTTTCTATTGTAACTTATGAAATAGATAAATTTAGTTATGAGAGAGGACAGAATTCAGTTATTGTGCATGTTTCTAAATTAAGATCCTATTTTTCACCCGAAGATTTTAAATTGTTTCATGAGCAACCCAAAAAAACTAACAAAACCTCAGATACAATCACTAGATCAAACTAAAGTCAAGACAGTAGATTAAATTTTAATTCTTATTCTTTAATATATTTTATCACCATAATCTTCAACATTAGCAGGTATGTTCTTGGTGCGCAACAAGAATATTACTTGTTTTTGGGAGTTCTGGGGGTTAAATTGGGCTCCTTATGCAGGCATAAGGTGTACACTTTGATTGTAAAAGCTTTCAGATTGATGTTGATAAATTAATTTTAAGTGTATTTAATTCTAACTATATTTACTCATTTATTTGATATTAGTATTATTCTATTTATTCAAGAGATATTTATGTGATAACAGTTATAATATTTGATGATTTTACTCAAACCTATAACTTAATATGTGATTTTCCGTGATTGTGAAAACTACAGATATTAAAAGTTTTTCAAAAAACAAATTATTTTTATTTCCATTTCTCAATTAAGAATGACATCTTTTATTCCTATTTGTTTAATTATTAAAGTTTATAAACCAATTGTAGATAAAACATTACTGTACATTTGGCATTTGAAAACTTATAACCAAATTTGACAATTTTGTAAAAGAGTATCAGAGAGGAACTATTGTAAGGAAATACTGGTTGAGAGTCCTTTTTCTAAATAGTTAGATTTAATTTTATTTGGATTTTGGAATTATAATTCATATTACTATTATTTTTATGTATACTTTCGGCTAGCAAAAAATACTTTCCTATGCTATTAGAAGATAAGAAAATTATTTAGTTGCTATGTAATTATTTTTATCCTCAACCAATATTTTTCCTTTCAGAAATAAACAAACTGTGATATTTTCTTTTGATTATACTCTTGTTTTATTATTATTATCATTATGTTTTCTATAATGAAGTTTAGTATTAATTATGCTCTTATTGAGAAGTATTAGGATATGGAGAATTATTATTATTATTGCTATAAATTTTGAGCCTTATTATACTACTTATTATTATTGTTGTTATTATTATTTAAAATATTTCTATATTATTTATTATTGGTGTTGAGACTATTTATATTTAAAAAATTTAATAAATAAAAGATTTGATTATTAAAAATGTTGGATCCAACATAACATTAAAACCAAAGATTAAACTAGATTTGAAGATCTTTAATTAAAGAGACAGTGTTCAGTGAACATTAAGACTTTTTTACATACTATTGGAAGACTTTTTTCATTTGAAGGACTTTATTTAAAATAAACTATGCATTAAGTTATTGTAATTATTTAAACTTCCATGAGAAATAGTTTTTATTGTATTTTTTATCTCTTGCTTATTAATATTTATAACTTATTTACTGTTATTGTATGTATTATCTCCTATGCACTTACAAATGGTAAGTGATATTGTAACATTATTGTATTTCTTTCAGGGAAATGCTAATTTTAATTCGATTTAATTTGCTCTTAACTATTTTTTTAAATCGCTAATATTTTTTATATTGCGTCAATTTTCTTTTTCCTCCATCTCTTAGCTTCCTGGGTTTGACAGTTTTATCCCAAAATTTAACTTTTCTAAGTTATTAGATTTCTGTTGTCTGAGCTTGTAGTTTTATTTAACTATCATTATCATACAAAGTTTTGGGGAGGGGGAATAATATTACAAATTTTAATTTTTTTTCGCAAAAATTAACTTTTATACTATATTAATTTCCTTATAACAATATTCCGTACTTAGTTCATTCAACTTATTAAATTAAAATCTTGTTTCTAGATCTAATCTATTAATCTTTATGGAAACGATATAAATTCTTAATTCGCCTTAAAAAACATTTATTCCAATACGCATAAATTTAAAGATTACTCTAAATTAAATATATTCTTAATTAAATTTTATTTCTTAATATTCCAAATAAAACTCATTTTTTCTATGTTTTTATCAACCCTTTTTAAGAAAGTCTTATTAAATTTATTCCAAAACCATACCTTTTAAAAAATATCATTATTTTTATTTATTTATTTATTTTTCCTCCTTCAACATTTGATATTTGTGCATCAATAAACTCATTTCTTTTCTCTTTCTCTTAAAATTAATCGTTTGAAAAAATATCGCCTGTCTGATATATTCGGAATTTTGAGTCGTTTATAAATTAGTTAAATAATATAAAAAAATAAAAAAAATAAAATTATCGTCTGTGGAAAAAAATCTTGACTCTGGGCATGAGTTATGTTTACATGGAAAAATGATGGTTCGAGAGTAAAGAATATCTAAATATAAATACTAATCTATTGGATAACATTACTTTCCTAAAGCCACCCCAAAATAATCATCTTTGGAGATTTATAAAACTAATACGTAATCATTTATCATCGTGTTCAGTGCAATTTGAGTAAATAAGAAATGTGATTTTTGAAATGAATTATTCATGCAATTTTATAATTTTTTTAGTTTTTAAAAACGAAAACAATTATCTCCCCCTAATTATGACATTATTTTGACATCAATATATATCTGATGTAAATTAATGATATTATCTATGCGGGGCATATTATTGACATTTACTATCCATCCACTTGTTTAACAACAGCTTAATATTATTATTATTTTAAATATAACAAAATAAATCTTTATGTTAATTGTGCGCATTCGATAAATTTTAAAATATTGATAATAATTTACCTTAAACAAAAAGGATTAACATCAAATTAAAAGGTCTTGAATAGACCTTTTAATTTGAACGTCAAAACATATTAAGTTTATTTTCGGTATACGACGTCAAAACCCCTTGTTTTCGTACCCTAAAATCAGTCTATCTTTATCTTGTATTATTAAAAGATATTTGAACATTTCTATTTTTTCCCAATATGACGTTATATTAATTTTCTTTCAATTCTTATTTTTTTTACATGAGTATTTTTGAAAATTTGTGTAGGAAAAATTATTACCCCCCCCCCCCTTTTTTTTCTCTTGAAATGAAAAAAATTGCATTGAACTTTATGGAAAAATTGATTTTTTGTGAAAATAGTGAACTTTTAAATTTGTAAGATCGGTAATCCCACGGAAATCTTATGGGTAATCCATTATTTTAAGTGTTTTGTAAAATTACAAAGATTTAAAAAAAAAACGGGATTCTGTTACGTAACTCAGAAGTTATTTGATAAATTTTTAATAGATTCTGTCAATTAACATCGTTAAAAAAACACAAGTCTCTGTAAAATTATAATTAATAATTTAATTTAGTTTTTAAAACCTTCATAAAATCTTCAGTGAGCTTCAAAGTTTTTTAATTTTCCGAGTAAGTTTGAATTACTGTATCATTAAACTTTTACATTTTTTTTTTTTACTATTTGGAAAAAATAGTTGTTGTTCTCGGTAGAGAACTGTAAAAACTAAAATATATGTGAATCTTTTTATTGGCTGAATTCCGCAACTAATTTAATTTTATTCGTTTTCTGATTGGTCCAAGTTTTAATGTCCAAAAATGGAATACTGTTTTTTATTTCATTCTTATTCTGATTATCCAAGTTTAATGTCTAAAAACTGAATACTTCTGTTGCCACAGTGACAAAAAAAAGTAATAAAAACTTAAAAAAAGAGTAAAAACAAATTGTGATAGAAATTTCAAACAAATTTTATTAAAATGTACATTTTTTTTCTCTACGCAACGGTGTAAACATTTAAAATACGCGATGTTGAAAAATTTTCAGTTCCAAAAATTGTAAAACTGAAATTTCATTTAAAATTTGCTTGTGATGTGTCAAGGAATATTAATGTTTAATCCATGTCGTACGTAATATGAGACGTTCAGAAGTCAGTCTAATTAACTCCATCGAATAAAAATGCAGATTTAAAACGATTAAAGAGTTGTCTATAAATTACTGTGTTTTTATCATTGGTCTAGAAATATTAATGATTAATGCAGGCTTACGTAATATATGGCTCGTTATAATTATCCTAAAAATGATGTTTATGATTATTAATTTAAGGGTGTTCTTAACTGATCCGCTCAACAAGCGAAAAACGTTTTGACACATTTACAAATTCATTTTTTAACAGAAAGTTATAAAATTTTAATGCCTGACTATGAAAGCGATTTCGAAACGAACTTATTTTTCCATTTTATGATAATTAAATTACTTATCGAGTTAAGCTATTTTGATGACCCAATCACCCGTTTTTCTCCTCCTTTTCGACCGGTTTTTCTGCTTTCGTCGGGAAATATGCTCAAAAGTGTCAACTTTGAAGGCTTGTTATGAAAAATCTATTGTGTTTTTTAAAAAACAAAAGAATGAGTGCAATTAGACAGTTTCTGAATAACAACACCTGCTATTTTTATGCATTTCCGAACAAAAATAAATTAATGCATGTGTCACAAAGTTGCCCTTTTTGATTTAAGAACACCCTTAAATATAGAATTTCTTTGAAAATATCATTTTCCAAATAATCGTTGTAATTTGTTAAATTACAATTTTGTTATTTTCTTTTTCTAGTCGTCTTGGGGTTAGAATTCAAGACCTCTTGACATATCATTCTTATTGAATGATTTATCGGAGATATTACTGTTGAATATAAAGTGTCTTTTATGAATCAACAGTAAAAAAAATTCCCCATTACATCTGATGAGATCATTTTTTTTTCACTTTCTAAATTATTCTAAGTTTTTTTAAAAAACAATCTTTAAATTAAATTTTTTATGATTAAATTCTGAATTTTAAAAGTGTGTATTTTTAATTATAAAATTTAACAGAGATTAAAATATATTTAACCATTTATGCACCGACGGTACTTTAAAGTACCATTGAAGAAAACTTTATATAAAACTTATTTAATTTATTAATAAAAGTTTTTTATTCTTTCCACACAAAACACTCTTCTCGATCAAATTTAGATAGAAAAGAAAAACAGTCGAAGCTAAATATTTTCAAAAAGTGATAGTTTTGTTATTCATTTTTATAGGTATTTCTTTTCTTCTTTTAAATAAAATTACATGGAACATATTCAACTGTAAAAACATTTCTATTTATAGAGAGGATCATGATGTTTTTAAAATCATTGCTTTTTTAAGAATTGTGATATTTTGAAGAACCAAAAGCCAAACTTTTACCAAAAGAGTAATTTTGGTTAATTAATCTGATTATTTTTGTAAATATTTCACAAACTAGCGATATAATTAATCAGTTTTAATAAAAAAAAATCGAAATTCCACATTAGTATTATCTAAAAATACCAGTATACCTTCAGAAATTAAAAAAGATAATTATTGAGGTGAATAAATTTCTTGATAAATAATTCGGTAGGTAAAGGGTTAAATAATGACATGGAAATCCCTATAGGGAATTAGATATAAGATAAGGAAAATGTGTGTAAAATAATGACCGGGAAATTCTAACAAATGTATTTAACCGAGAACAAAAGTTAATTTACAGCGAGTTTAGCTTTTTTTTCTGTGCTTTTACAGAATTTTTTAACAGTGCATTTAAAAGTAACCCATTTATAAGTGATATGAACAAAGATAATCTTTGATTACAACTCAGTAATAGTACAAACACCGAAAAGATAATAAAACATATTCGTTTTTGCAACAATTTCATAACTGCTGCTATCTGAATGGTAGTTAAGAAATGCATATTTTATCATCGGCAGGGCTCTTATCAGATGTTTTATCAGAAAATGATTTGAAACACCCTTCTACATGGTAGTAATAAAAATGATAATAGGAAAATATTTTTAGTATGTTTACAATTCGTTTTTCTTAGAAACTTTCTTTCTTCTTCTGGATTCTTTTAAAGGTGAGAAAATTTCCCTTTTTAAATTTCATACAGTCCCTGAATTTGAGTATTATTACTTCATTGGGGGTAATTTACCTTAAAATAGGTCAAAAAATCGTTTTAAGTAGATTTCATAATCAACATTACCTATTGCAGTCATTAACATGGTACGACTTTTGAAAATTTTCTTTGTAACTTTTCATTATTTGACCCCAGGAACCCCAAATCATTCCTATCTAAAAAATTTATATAAATGTGTTTATCTATCTTTATATATATAAATCTTCTGTGCGTGTGTTTGTCACTGAGCTCCTCCTAAACGACTGGACCGATTTTAATGAAATTTTGTGCGTGTGTTCCAGTGAATTCGAGAACGGTTTAGATTCACATTTCATCGAAATTGATTCAGTACTTTTTTAGTAACTAGGCAAAAACTAAACTATTTAGTGATTTTTCGCTAATTAAAAGTGTTAAATAAGTTCGCTAATTAGGTTGCGGATGGAATAACCGAGCGGTCTAAAGCACCAGATTTAAGCTCTGGTTCTTGAAGAAAAAGATCGCGTGTTCGAATTTCACTCTTGACATACGTGTATGATTTGCAATAACTTTTTACGGAATTACAATTTTAATTAACCGACATCACAAAATCGTTAAATTTAATTAAAAAGAGAAAAATAACCTTTTCTATCAAAAATTGAACCGACTTCAAAAACTACTGCATTTCTTTCCATAATTGTAATAAGAAATTAAATTAAGAGCGTAGTATTTACCGTGCGTATTATTATATTTATGTACATTTATTTGATTTTCTAGAGTCGGGACAACGTCTGTCGGGTCCGCTAGTATAGATATGTGTATGTATGTACTAAATTTTATCAGCACCATAAAAAATCTCAATTATGCACGAATCGTCTTCAAATTCGGCGACTTTTCAAGCATATCTTCGAACACAGTAGTGATTTTCAAATGCAATCGGCACGGAGGAAGACGAACGGGGAAAGGGTGTGGGGAGGAGGGGACCTTAATATGCATTACCCACCGAAAACGCAAAATTATTTTTTGATAAATTATGAGAACACCGCCGTAGATGGTAGGCTGTCGATCGATGCTTCTACAATGCTATTCAATGGAAAAAACATTCATTAAAAAAAAAAATGAAAAATCTGAATTTTTGAAAACGGACTATAGTAAAATCCCGATCGTATGACCACCCCCTTAAAAATATTACTTTTATATGTTGGGTGGGAGGCTTATAATCGAGGTTTTTTTAAAAAAAAAGTCTTTTCAATTTTGTTTTTATTATTAATTTTCTGTTTTTAAGGCAAATAAAACAAAAAAAATAAAATTATCACTATAAATTTATTATATATATACATATATATATATATATATATACATAGATATGGCATGTTTCTAAAATAATTTTAAAATGTTCATCATTTATAGCGAATAATAACAATTTTCATAGTATTATCATTTACTGCCAGGGGGCTTATTTTCAGGATTTTACAATTGACGTTTTCTTCACACGATATTAATTTTTTTAAGGTATTTGGCGTTTCAATTGCTTTTTTTTAAAGACTTTTAAAATATGAGATCATTTTGATGAAAACCAAAAGGCAGGCCATTTAAAAACATTGAATATCGTGTGGATTATTCTACTGCCAAGAAATACACTTACGATTTTTAGAAATTAAAAGTATTAATTAAATATTCTGGAGTAAATTTTAATCTCGCATATGCTTTTTTTTAAGCCTTTGAATAATTTAATAATTCATAACTTTTGATATCTGGGTGATTCTACGATAAGAGGTAATTTGTAGGGCGATCCGTTTAAAACAGAATTTTTATTCTATATGTTGCTATTTTTTGTAATGAATCGCATCATCTTAATATACATTATTAAATAACATTACGATTGAATGCCTAATTAAAAAACATTTGTCTGAAATTTCTTACAAAGTCTAAAAATATCTCTACCCTGGCATGTCCCCTTGCTGGTTTCAATGTAACTTTCAAACAATACATATGTTTTTTTTCCATCAGATGCTTAACTAAAGCATGTTTAATTGGAATTTAAGTAATTATACTTACGTATTATAAAATAACTAGGACTTCCCTCAGAGGGATTAGTCTGAGCGATATTGCTGAGAATGCACATTTAATAACTTGCGATAACTAAAGAAAATGAGATGTTACTTTTAATTGGTCATTCATTGTGATAAAATATGATGAAAATAAGCATATTGAATCATAGAATTGCAAAATCTTATATATAAAGCTGCATATATTATTTTTATAAAAGAAAAGCAAACCATGCTTGGATATAAAATTTGAAATATGCAAAGTGTTAAAAGTAATACAGAAAATAAAACACCAAATTTTCCTATATTGGAAATATAACTCTTTGAAATGATGTCATGAGCATAAATAGAAGCTTCGCACCGATTTGAGAAACTATAAATGATATAAACTATTATGTTTGAAGAGAATGGAATGTATTTTATATGGTGTGAAACCCGTCCGAATAGTTTATAATGTTGAATATCTGTTTTCCACGGATGCAATGAGGTTGTCGATAAGAGTTAAGGAATATCCTTTTTTAAAAATTTGTCCTAAACGAGCACTTACATCTTATAAGTTACGGTGATGTCAAAGTTATAGTTTCTGACCCCAACAGTATCCTAGAAATTGCAATATTCTCAATAAATTGGGTTTAAAACTTTTTCTAGAAAAAAAAATTAATTTGTGAAATTAAATTGTCGAATGTTTTAGAAATTGTTCATAACGAGAATATTATATCTTAAAAGTTGCCACAAAAAAAAAAAAAAAAAAAGATTTTGAATTTTTAGTCATATCAACATCAAAGAATTCTCAATTTTAGAACTATTTTTGCTTGTGCATTGATGGTGATTATTGTTCCTACGCAAAATATAGTATATTTTGCAGCAAAGATGGTTACCAACATATTTCGCCCACATTATTTTTTTAATCGGCTAGGTACTCCCAATGATAACGAAAAACACACAAACGTTAATGCTTTATAGCATAGAAATACAGAATCAAAAGCTATTTATCTCCTATTATATACACATAAATTATCTAATTAGTGATAGCAGACGCATTTTTAAATATACATAGATCAATATAATGCTTCATTTTTCTTTTATTAGTATTTCTTAGTATTCATTTTTCATTTATTTGTATTATCCAGTAAAAAACTCACTTTCTTAAGCTCGAATTACGTCAAACTTTTTATAAAAGCGCCTAAGTCCATATAACAGCGAAGTATTGTGAAGAGCATTAAATACAAGATAGTAAGCCACTTAGCCAAACGCAGGTAATGAATCGCCAAATATTGTTCTTTTCGCCCTCTCTCGAAATGAATTTTTTCCGTACATTTAAAAAACACGATTTTGAGTCATCTTATTTAAAATTCAAATAAATAAATAAGAGGAAGCAATAATAGCATAAATCAAAACATTTTATTTCAGCATCAATGAATTGTATCGTAGTTACACGTGTGGAAAAAAGCTGCTTTTGGCCAAAAAAAGTTGTCTTCACTAAATTTGAATCCGATTAAAAAAAGTACCGTGATTAATTAAAATGTTATAGGCAGAGCTGCCAAGTCTCCGGCATTTTGGATACCGGTATTTTAATACAGAAAATGTTTTATTAAATTGGAACATTCTGCGGATTTAAAAAATAACTTTTCCTATAAGAAAATTCTGCTGTGCAATAAGCGGGGGCTTGGCATCCCTGTATAGGAATATTTCGTAATCTACTTTTTAACCTTAAAAAAAGCAACGACCATTTTTCGGGTACAAAAGGTGTTGCTAATTGTTCCATTTTGCATACAAAGTACTGATTGTAATATCGATACATCTATGGTGATAAACTTCCAATAATTTTTCAAATCCCATTTATTTCATTAAAAATATAAATCTTTTATTCATTTAGTTTAAAATAAATGGTTTTTAACTAATTTCATAATACTTTTGAAATATCACTTTTCATTGCCCTTTTTTTTTAAAGAATTTAGAAAATGGTTGTTGTTTTCAGTCAAATATAGACTTTGGTCTGTCCGCATTTAATTTTATTATTATTATTATTTATAAATGGTGGAGAAATATTCATACTTAATCCATAACGTACATAATATATGACTCTGTTATTACATAAGTCACCTTTTTATTATCATAAAAATTATGTTTTTACTGATTTTTATTAACTCAATAGGAAAAATTTTGTGCTTTGAGCAATAGATTTCCGCATTTCATTTATTTATTTATTTTAAAAAAATTCTTTGTATTTAGAAGATTTTTTATTTAAATAGGAAATCCAAATGTCGCTGTTAATAAATAAGAAAGTTACAAGAAAAAGTTACAAAACGAGTAGACACATACTATCAAATATTGCAAAACGACGAATCCAAAAAAGACGTCGTATGAAATATCATCTTTTAAAGCAAAAAAAAAAAAAAAAAAAAAAAAAAAACGAGGTCTGAATATCGAGCCTACTGATTACAAAATGTGCATTACATAAAAAAAAAAAAAAAATACTTCAAATATTGATTTTTTTTTTCTTTTGTGCAGTTTTGGCTTCGAAAGGTGCGCTATGTTGCAAAAAGATATGTGCGACTATGAAAACACACTTGGTAAACATTCATGCTCAGTTTTACAAATAAATATGGCACATATATGCCCTATACACACCGAAGTACCTAACTGGTGCCAAAATGGCGTTCAGTTGCCTAACATGCTGGTTATCATATAAATGTTATAATAAATTGTTTGTTCTAAAAATATTATCATTTATTGATTGTTATTTCTTTTTTTTAATAACAGAAAATGTTTCGTTTATTTTTTCATTTTGAAATAAATAAATAACGTGTTATTATAGCATGCTATATGTATCTGGTAATCAAAACGATGTTTTCGCCTAGTTGGCATAAAAATCTCGCCAAATCCGGTGCTAATATCTCTAGTATATTATCTCAAGTATTTTATTTATGTATATTATAATTGTTTTTACATACCACTTACTTCTTGTATATAGAAATAGGTAAGTGGCTCCTTTATGCAGTATAAATTGTATAAATCTTTAAAAAATAGCCCCCGTTGCCTCTTTTTGGATCGAATTTAAAAAAATCAATGTCTAATTCCATTATTGCTCCCAGGTATGCATACATATTCCAAATTTCAAAGTTGTATGCCAACAGGAAATGGATGAAAAATGGGAAAAGATGTCACATATGCACAAAGTTACTTAATTGGCGTCAAAATGGCATTATTTTACCTGAGATGGTAACCCGGCTTTATTTATTATTTGTTTATTTACTCATAAAATATTTATTTACTTTCATTTCCTTTTTTTAATTATATAAAATATTTCTTTTTATAGTTATTAATTATTATTATTTTATTTACTGTAAGTTCTTTTTGAAAATAGAAAATAATTTAAAAATGTGTATCTAAGCGTTATTTGAAAACAGCGTTTTCGCCAAATGGGCTTTGAAAAAAATTGCGCCAAACCTGATGTGCTTGTGGTATCCGTGCTGAAAAATTAGTGACCAGAATTGACTTCCACACACAAACAAAATATAAGTTAGAAAAAAACATGCAATAAAAATAAATATAAAGGGAAAATGATGTCATAAAAGAAACTTTTTATTTAAAAACGTAATTGTTTCTAATTTTCACACGCGAAATATATAAAATATTCTTTTAGCGATCAAAAAATGCTAAGAGCTTATCACAAAATATCAAAATCAAAGTTTTTACGACATTTTTTTTAATATAAAAAAATAACAGTTTTATTTTCCTCCATGATTAAGTTTTAAAATGTTTTATTGCATTCAATATTTCTGCGTGCGTAAATGATTACTATTTACTCCATGTACTGATTCGGTTATCTACGAAAATATCCAGCCGGTGGAAATCACGCGCACCAAATTTCTGTGACATACGCAAATAAATTGTGCTTTTTTATCAGTTTTTTAATATAACTTTTAAACTATTTAGAATTAATTTTTAAAAGTAGGTGCATTCACCAGATTACCTTCATAGATACCTTCTGGTACAAACAGAATCGAAATCCTACAAGTACTTTTTGAGATTTGCTTGACAAAAGAATTTTTTTGACTTTTAATATCGTTACGTACTCTGAGTATAAGACTTCGCTACGCTCAGACAAAAAATAAAATATTTTTTTTTAATTTCAAGTAATTTTTAAAATTAACTTTTGTTCCGCTTTTTTGTGTATCTACCTTGTCAAATTTCGTTCTGCTGAAACAAATATAAATTCAAGGATGGCTATATTGGAAGTAGCGCTTAAAGACATCTGTCGGCTTGAAGTTAGCAATACTAAACGCGCAAGCCATTTAAGCGTCGCCATTTTTAGTTGTTGTGACGCGATCGTGCTGTGTAGTGGTTTCGCAAGGTGATCGTGTGTCTCCCCTAATAAGTCATAAAACTTATCATATTCATTTAATTCAATTGCATTTACTGCCCTAATTAAACAATACAGTAATAATTAAAGTGAAATATACAACTAACCAAAAACTAATTTAGTCATTAAAAAAATTTTGAATTTATCATGAAAATGTCTCTCCCCTGCCGTATTTCCCTGTTAAGATAACTGCCAGGGGAGAGTGTCACTGACCATAAAAAGTTATAAAATATGTATAAAGTGACTTGCCCTTACATGAAAAAGTAAATAAACGGGACAAAAATCATAATTTAAAGGTTTTTGATAAAACTCAAACTTTTCTTTTTGGCCGTATCCTCTATGTACTTAAAACTTCTTATTGTAGAATCACCCATCTATGCAATTAATGCATGTAGAATTAAAACAAATTTTTATCTTAATTATCTCGGGGGGAATGTAGTGTAAATTATAGGTTATCGTCCAAAAACAAATTTTTGCAAACGTTGTAACGTATAATTTTTATATAATTATAGTTACTGCTGGCAGTGTTGAATCCAGACAATTTACTCCGGGAGGCATATTTCAGATGTGTATATTGCTGGGACGATTACTGTTTCTAAACCAATAGGAGAGCGTCATTATCACGGTCAAGTACACGCCCACACAGTTTGATTGATAGGAACTCGTGGACAATTGACGGTGCTAATTATAACGATAATCTGTTGCGGATGAAAGTGAGCTGACTGGCTGAATGGTTAGAGCGTCGAGCTTGAAACCGGAGGATATGGGTTCGAGTCCATCGCGGGCCGAGAGTCCGTTGGTGATTTTTTTTTTTTTAATTAATGGAGGCTGTCTTTTATTAATAAATAAGACATTTAAAAAAAATATTTCAAACCTTTTTAATATTCTAAATATCGTTCCAAAATGATTTATATATATATTAAACAAATGGGAAAAAAAGTATTCTGCGAAAATATCCGTATAAGCAAAATTCTTACTTTAATTTTTATTTATTTATTTATTTCAGGATCAGAGGAAGTATAATTTCTAATTGAAGTAAATAAAATTCAGTCATTTTGAAAAAAAAATTCTTTCGTACCTTTAATTTTTAATTACCGAGTACAAATTCAAACAATCCGAGTACAAATAAATAATAAACACACACAATCAATTGTCCACGAGTTCCTGTCAATCAAACTGTGTGGGCGTGTACTTGACCGTCATAATGACGGTCTCCTATTGGTTTAGAAACAGTAATCGTCCCAGCAATATACACATCTGAAATATGCCTCCGGGAGGGATTTCTCTGGTTCCAGGGAGGAGATTGCAGTTTTTGACCATTGAAAATATAAAATCTCAAATCTCCCGGTGTGGAGCATATCATCATATCATTGCTGAGTACTGATAACACTTTTTTTAGGGACACATTTTTCTGATTATACTTTTTTTTTCTATATTTTTAGAAGAGGAAAGTATATGGATCTTAAAAAAATCCGAATTTGTTTTTGTTGGATTTATACGTTTTAGAAGGTTCTGAACGAGATTTGACTGTTTTTAGAAACTGCCTGTCTATCAGAATGTCTGTCTAGCGCAGTGTATATATCAAGAAGTAATACACAGAGTTTAATAAAACTTTTGATTTATATCTTGATATAAATCGAAGCTGATTAATTTTTATTGTAGATCGCCAAACAGGTAGCGCTGCTAAGCCCCATCCAAATATAATAGTATGTGCAATATTGCATGATATGAAGAAACTAATCAATGGGTATATGGGTAGTGTTTCACATCTTTTTATTTAATTTTGGGGATAACGGATTTTGATCTTATTCTGTCGATGATAATTTTCAGAACTTTTAAGATTTTCTTAAAAATAGCTATATTCATTGAGCTAACGTGTTATACAAATTGTATTTTGATGGCGTTCACCCCTGGGCTGAAACACTGTTTAGTATACCTACTCATTTTTCATATAATTTTTATTATTTTTTAATTCTGATTACAGGGTATTATGTACAATATTGTTTGTTATATTTCCTGAAAAGACTTCGTCAAAATTATAAGCACATTAATTTTACTAGTATTCTTGTTATCCTCAGAAAAAGGAACACGCTTTTATTACAATAAGCCACTTAATCATAATCTGCAATTTAAGCGCTTCTGCTATATAAGTTTTGACAGGGTTATCCAAAATATTGTCATTCTTTTTAAATTTGTTGACGGTCCCCGTGTGGGATTTCGGGAAAAAATTTTCACAAAATATATGACCTGTATTATTTTGTTTATGCACCTGGAGATTCAGAATAAATCCTCATGTATTTTTCTAGATATTTAACCAAACATCTAAAATCATAAGTTGCTGGTCACCTTTGGCCATATAGAGTATATGGAGGATTATAATTAACGATTTGAAACTTCTTACATAACTAATCTATTTCTTTAAAACTGCTAGAAATTTTGAATGTATCTACAATATTACAAAAGCTATGATGGGAATCTATAGTACTTTTTTTATTTGTTCACTGAAAATTAGATTTCAACGACACTCAATGATGGCATCACCTGAAGACTTCCATGATGAACTTCACGAAACCCTCAGCTTGTTAAGGATAGAATGGAAGATTTCCAACTTCTTCTCCCTTACTGAAGAACAAGGCTATTTTTATCAAAGTTCCGTTTTCTCCTTCGCCGGATCTTCGTGGAACTTGATGATTTTTCCCGGAGGTGATTACACAATACAAGATGAGCCCACTGATTATATTTCAGTTTATTTAGAAGCAAGCAACTTAATAGAGCCTCCAGTAACGCTGACGTACACATTTGGTGTTAAAAAAGCAAATGGCACTGTAAAGAACACTGTTGAGAAGAAGCGAAGTTTTACACAGAATTTCGCCGCATCTGGTCACCAAAAATTTCTCCGAAGATCGGAACTTTTGAGACATCAGAAGGAGTTGGTGCAGTCAGGTGACTTGATCATTACATGCACTATGAAGCAAGATGGTGTGAAAATTCTCGACAATACTTTTCCTAGGATGAAGTTATCTGGTAAGTAGACATTCTTGTTTCATACACTGTTAAAAATTTATGCATCTTACTCCATAAAATTGGTGGCAACATGGTATTTCCATGCTATCTTCAGTCATATGAAATTAAATTCCTGAAAATTTTCACATTCCTAACTAAGCGTTAATCAACAGAGTGAAGAATATCCAAACCGGGAATGAGGATGCTTTCACTTTCGGAATCGGATTTGAAAGTAAAAATATCCCGAAAAAAGTAAAAAAAAAATCCCTGCAAACAAAATCAAAAAAGTAAAAAATGACATTTTTAGACATCAACCTCAAATGTTAAATAAAAAAAAATAATAATAAGTTGTTGAAAATATTAAAAAAAATTGCGAATTGGATTAACATTAGCGAGAGAGTGTTTGCGTGTGACTTAAGTAGCCCTAAGGTCCTTAAGGGGATTAAAATATTTGAGTCTTCTGAAAAGCCAAGGTCTGCTTCTTTTTCTATGACCCAGTTTGACCCTTATCTTCAAGATGAAAAGACAAAGCACGAATAAGCCTTCCTGTAACACCCGGCTTATGATACAATAAATAGCGGTTTTTTTAAAAATATTAATTGATCTGTTATTTATACAGGATTTCCCTGAATACAGAGTCTAAACTTTAAGTGAAAGTAAAGCACACATGAAAAAGTAATTTTGATCTAGCAATTTAAAATCAAAAATGAAAAGTATAGCGAGAACAAGAAATACAGAGGAAATGAAAACAAGCGTTTTATTGCCATAACACTTAGTAAGTGATCAAATGTGCTATTATCTACATTGTTACAATTCTGGCAGCGTCTAGCAAATGATTGAGGTATCCTTTCGAAGTTTCCAGGTGTTTCACGAAAAATTAAAGCAGCGACAGAAAGTCTTGGAATGAGGTTCCACCAGGGTCAATTGGTGTCTCGTCGATGCGACACCTGGAATCTCCGAAAGAGTTCGCCAATCACTTAATAAATTCTGACAGACCTGTATCAATGTTGATGGTGGAACATTTAGCTCTAATTGTTATAGGTGTGTTAATAAAGTGTTTATTTCTATCTTCTCCGCACTTCTGGACCCTATTCTCTGGCGTTAAAACGGAAATAAAACACGCGACAATAAAAAAAGTGGAATGAATCCTGCAATACAAATTTTTGTAATAACTTGCAGTTCAATAAAACCAGTAATATCCATCTGGCCCTCAAATTCATCAAGAAAAAAGGATGCTCTCCCAACTAATCTCCATATAAGTCTTCTAAGAATCACCCACAAACATATTTCTTTTCACTTGATCCAAATCCCATGTACCCACATTGTTATTTTACTGATCTTACAATTCATCACATTTTGACAAATTTCCCAGTACATTTGTACAGGGACTACTTCAAACGGTCATCACCACATTTCATGAATCTCATTGGAGAAAAAACAATATGAGAATATTTTTGTGTTTTTAAAACATGCAGAATTTTATCATCAAATTTAGGTTTTCATCAACAAAATTATTTTGTTTTTTCCTAAAATTTATTTTACCTTTTAATGTCTAAAGTTACATTTTAGTTATTAATCTGGATGGATATTTCATCCAGATAATTTTTTTTATCTTACAGACTTATTATATTGAGCATATTTTCGTTATTTTTTTCATTTTCATTTGGCGCATTATGTCCAAATATGGACTTTGTGCCAGTAATTCCCCAACCAACGACACTTCTGGCTTTTCTCCAGCGCCTATCATTTAAGACCTTGAAAAATTGCTTCTTTATCCGTACTTTACTTTCTCTTACAGTTTAATCCATAAGGTCCGGAATATACTGTATTTTTATGAAAAGGTTATATATCAAGTAGTATCGAAACTTTTTTTCTTATTTATAGATCTGGAAAAACTGTCAACGGATTTTAAAGATCTATTCTCCTCCAAGAAAAGCTGCGACGTTGTCATTAAAGTAAAAGACAAACAGTTTCACGCCCACAAGTCTGTTCTCACTGCCCGTTCGTCAGTCTTTGGGTTGCTGTTTTGGAACCAACACGACCAGAAAGAGAAAGAAATCTCCGTGATATCCATTGACGACTGTGATCCTGATTCGTTTTTAGAGTTCCTGAAATACTTGTACACGGGTAAAGCTGAAAATGTTACATCTCGAATCGTACTGCAGTTGTATTGCATTGCCGATAAGTATTGTGTACAGGAACTTAAATCCTTTTGTGTTACTTCTATGCTGAAAAATCTGACACCAGAAAACGTGTGTGATATTGCCACCCTTGCAGAGAAGTTTGGCGAATCACAGCTACTCTCTGCTGCTATGATTTTTATCAATAAAAACATAGTCCGGATTTTCTCGGCGGTGAACTGGGAGAGACTTTTGTCTCGGAATCCTTCACTGGCTAACAAACTTCTGAAAGAGATGGAGGAAAAAACTGGGGAAGTGACAGCAAGTACTCAGCTTACTGAGCTTTCAAGTCTTCGTAGAATGAATCTTTCGCTGATTCAGGGAGATTAAATGCACCAGGACCAAGATAGCAATCAAAAGGGGCAGTTAAAAAGTTCATGGAATTTTGCTGTAAATCTTTAATACATTAATAATGTATAATAAGAATAAAACAATTATAATATAATTTTTTTATTAATTTTTTATTGTACCACTATATATTTTACTGGGTGTACGCTTACAACTCAGAGACAGAGATGCGGTCATCATAACGATACAAGTCCTATCACTGGCTGAGAGGTTCTGCTCTCAAAGCTGGTATATGGAAAGTGGTGGATTCAAAATCAATCGCGCCCGCCGGCCTAACTATTCGGAATTTTCCGTGGTTTTCTTCGTACCTTTGGCAACCTTGCTTAAATACGAATTAGATTCTCTTAGAAAGACCCCCAAGGAGGGCATTTTCCTTAGGGCCTACTTCCCTCGTGCAGATAATCGGCCGTCATAAAATAACGCTAACAGAAAGATGCACATCGTCCTCTCCCAGAGCAAAGAAAGCACGCCATAGTACAATTAAAACAAAAGTAATGCTCATTGCGTTTTTTTTTACCATAAAGATGTGATACACCATGAATATTTACCAGCTGGACAAAATATTAACGACCCTTTGTGCGTGCAAATTTTGAAAAGATTGATCGAGGCAATCCGAAGAAAACGTCCCGCCAAACGGCAAGGAGGAAGATCACTGCATCACGAAACTACTCCCTTCCATACATCGATTGTTGTGTGACATGACACTCTTCCACCAGCCTCCAAACTAACAGGATTTAGAACCATCGGACATTTGGCTCTTCTTCAAGAACAAAATGGGCCTCAAAGGTAACCGTTTTGACACAGTAGAAGGCATCAAAACTAACGCGACGCCGAACTTGGAAAGATGCCAAAATAGGACTTTCATCATCGTTTCCAGTAATTCGTTTCTAATTTTGAGTTTTCTGACGGAATGCGATATAGTAAATATGCACCCATATTGTGGGAATATAACAGTTAAACGGGGACTTTTACCTCCTTTTTATTCCGTGACCAAAAGGTCACGGAAAGGTCACTGCTCCTTGTATGTTATCACGTTACGGGTAATTAAGTATTGTTGAATGAAAATTTTCAAGTTTTACTTTTATTACTCTTTGAAAGACTAGTTTGAAAAAAAGAAAAAACATGATCAGAAAGAGAAAGGAATTAGTGTGATATCTGCCAATGAATAACTGTGATCCCGACTTGTTTGGAGAATGACTGAATTATTTGTACGGAGGCAGAACTGAAAATGCGCCGTCTTTAAGTAAAAGCCACAGAAAGGTAAACAATACATTTTAATTTACAAATATATAATATATATACAAAGATATAAACCACTACAAATAGGGTGGATTTGAAAGTTGTAAACTTTACCCATTATGTTTTGTGCCACATCAAAATTTTAAGTTGCGCTTTCTCGAAAACTCCGTTTTTCATTGTGTTTATTTTCGAGAAACATACTTTTTAAAAATAAATCATATTTTTTATATAAAATAAGGTATATGTTAGTAAATTTAAGAGGTATTGCAAATATTTTGCTTCATAACACAGGTAAGTGGTTTGCCAATATATTGTTGAACACGCAATCACAATACTATGTTGCAATTGAGTCAGACATTCAAGATCACATTATAGCTTCGAAAAAGAAAAAGTTGTCTCTTTTAATTAAATTTGAGAATAGCTTTACTGTCTTGGTTTTAAAAATGAACATTCCTCATATTTTAGTCAGATAACCTAGACCAGCCTAAAGTGTCTAAATGAAACCTTTTTTAGATCCTTTTCCAAGAGAATAGGCTGACAAGGAGGCTTTGGACAAAGAATAAGACAAAAGTGACGATATTCGTAATCACAGCATTATGTTGTGATTGAGTTCAAGATCACATTCCATTTTCGTAGATTAAAAAAAGCGCCTTTTTAAATTAAATTTGAGAACAGCTTTTAGTTCAGGAAATGAACATTCCACATATTTTAATCAGATAACCTAGACCAGTCTAGTTTGTCTAAATTAAACACTTCTTTTTTTAGATGATTTTCCAAGATAATGGACTGACAAAGCAGCTTTGAACAAAAAAGAACACATGGGTGACGATATACGCAATAATAGAACTGTATTGTACTTAAGTCAGACGTTCGAGGTCACATTTTATTTTAGTAGATTAAGAAAAAGTTGCCCTTTTCTATTAAATTTGAGAACAGCTTTACTCTCTTGGTTTAGGAAATGACCACACCTCATAATGTAGTCAGATAACCCTGACTTGTCTACAGTCTCTAAATTAAACACTTCTTTTTTAGATGCTTTATCAAGAGAACAGGCTGGCAAGAAGGCTCTGAACAAAGAACAACACACGGGTGACGATAATCTCAATCACAGAATTGTATTGTAGTTGAGTCAGACGATCGAGGTCACATTATATTTTCACAGATTAAGAAAAAGTTGCCTTTTTTTACAGCACGGTTTTAATTTCAGAACAGTAATGCTCTTTAAGTTATGGAAATAAATATTTTCCACATTTCAGTCGGATAACCTATATAGTAATCCACTCTAAAGTGTCTCAACAAAACATTTCTTAGCTACTGCGGTTCTGAAGGCAGTCTTTTACAACTCGTAAAACAATTTCTAATCTTCTGTTCAAAGCTTTGAGATGCTGTTCCAAGAGAATATGTGACAAGGGGTCTTTGGACAATGCATGAGTGTCGACACACCAAAACATCGTGTTGTAGTTGAGTCAAACGATCAAAGTCACATTTTATTTTTGGTATATTAAGGAACATTAGACTGTTTCTTTTACAGCGCAGTTTAAATTTGAGAACAGTTTTGTTGTCTTAGTTCTCAGAATAAAAAGATTTCCCTTTTCAGTGGTTGGCGAGCATGTCGCGGAAGGGACTTTGCGCCGTAAAACCCCAATCAACCTACCAACCCTTTTTCAGTGGCATAATCTGGATAGTAGTCGACTCTAAAGTATCGACATAAAATTCTTCTCTTCTACTGCGGTTCTGAAGGAGTCATTTATGATTCCTAACACAATTTCGAATGTTCTGGTCAAAACTTTGAAATGCTTTTGCAAGAAAATGAGTGACAAGGAATTTTTGGACAAAGAACACGACGATAATGTCATACCGTTGTGTTGTAATTCAGTGAGCATTCGAGGTGATATTACATTTTTGTAGATTAAGAAATATTTGTCTTTATTACAAAGCAATTTCAATTTGAGAGTAGTTTTGCTCTCTCGGTTCTAAGAAAAAAAAATTTCTCACATTTTCACCGGATAAACTAGGTAGTCATCCACCCTAAATTGCGGAAATAGAACACTTCTTTGCCACTGTGACTTCGAAGGAAGTCTTTTATGACATGTAACACAATGTCTAACATTCTGTCCGACCTTTCACTAAGCTGGGGTACGTTTCAGTTCTTGGCAAATAATAAATGGCGCCATTATTAACAAGGTTCTAAACATGAAGCAAAATTGGGCTGACAAGGAGTCTTTGGGCAAAGAACAACACATGGGTGACGATAATCGCAGCCACAGGACTGTATTGTAGCTAATTCAGACGTTCGAGGTCGCACTGTTTTTTCGTATATTAAGAAAGAGTTGCCTTTTTTACAGTATGGTTTAAACTTCAGAACCTGTATTACACTCTTGGTTCTCGAAATAAGCATTTTCTACATTTCAATCGTCTAATCTACATAGCAGTCCACTCTAAAGTGTCTAAATGAAACACTTCTTTACTACTGTGGCTCTGGAGACAGTCTTTTACAACTCGTAGCACGATTTCTAGTCTTCTGTCCAAAGCTTTGAGATGCTTTTCTAAGAGAATGGGGGACAAGGGGTCTTTGGACAAGGAACAACGCATGAGTGACGACAATCTGACGGCACTGTGTTGCAGTCGAGTCAAACGCTCGAAAGTAGAAAAATTGATAAAGCAACATTGATAGAGAGGTGCAAGAATCGATATTTCGTCATACCTTGGTCTTCCAAAGCTGAAAAAAAGAAAAAACTGTAGTAGTCATTTAAACAAGGCAAAAATTAAAAATTTCAAATTTGCTCTAGATGGAATGTAAAACTACAGTACAACTTCTATTTAACAGCACACGATTGAACGATTTCCTCAATTTAACGATACACTTTAAAAATGGTGAAGGGTCATCGTTTCAACGACAACTTTCCTCTGTTTAACGGAAATTTTGATAAAATTGAAATATTTAATATTATAAGACCAAGCCTTGCCAAGTCTTTTACATTCTTCTATCAGCGATAGAAGAAAATAAAAACAGACTGCAATAGAAGAAAGTATTCGAAATTTTTTTGACTTCCGATTTTCGATGAATTTACACGTTTTAGGGGTCAGAGATTCCAAAAAACATGTTTTTACAAAATGTTCGTCTGTCCGTGTGTGTGTGTGTGTCTTTATATCGCCATTCTACCATCAAAAAGTGTATGAAGATATGCATAGAATTAACAAATTTTTGTGAATGTTTTTGGCTGTGGCAAGCAGGTCCTCCTTTAATTATGAAATCTGCCGCAGGAAAAGGGCATTGCAATAGCGATTTTTGTGCCATTTCCAATATTGTACTACCTGAAAGTGTATGAAGTTATACATGGAATTGAACCAAATATTTTGTGTAAATGTTTGACTATGGCTGGGTGGTTCCCCCTGAATTTGAAAAAAAAACTTCCGGAAGGGAGCAATTTTTGTCATTCTCATTATCGTATCATCGAAAAATGTATAAAATTATGAACAGAATTGAACCATTTTTTTGTGTATGTTTTTAGTTATGGCCAACAGATCTTTTTTAAATTTGAAAATATTCCGTGGGGAAAAAATCATTGTGATAACGTAGTGCTTTTTGTATCATTTCCTTGATCCTTCGTAGTTCTATAGTCTATTTGGCTCGTGCAGAGACGGGAACTCGCATCCTGCTAAGCCGGCTAATGGACCTTATGCACGCAACCTGAGGTTGAGGCTAAAATTCGGCTGCTGGCGGTATTTACGGCGGTGTTTAGCATAGCAATTTATGAAGTGTGAGTTATTAATGATTATTTGTTAAATATACCGGAAAAGAATTCTTTGTTGTAGCAGCATATACTTGGTACATTGTAATATAAAATCAAAATTGTTGCTTTGCTTGCGAGAAAATTACCTATATTCTAGTTTTTCGTTAAAATGTATTCATTTAACATGGATCAAGGTCGCATGAAGTCGTCTGCTAGCGATGTTTGCGCTTGCGCATTCTGGCGGTGAAGTGGCTAGGATAACAGATTAGCATACCGTCAGCTCTGGCGTCTGACGTCACGTGCATAAGGTCCATTGCAAACAGCTGATGATAACAGACTAAAGTAAAACTATTGATTTTAATCAATATCATGATTCTCATTAACCTGTTATTATTTGATTAATTGACGGAAGCAGAAATTTTAAATAAAAATTAAAGCTGTTATAGGATTGTTTTAATAATATTAAAGTATTAACATATGTAACTAATTTTTGAAATGTTAAATGTACGTATGAGATAGAAGAAAATTTTGGGGTTGGCCTTTTTAACTACAGTCGAGTCTCTCTATAACGAAACTCCATACATCGAATTTCTCTATAGAACGAAATTTTAGAAGGAACGGTCCTCTTTTCGCATAATTAAATTAAAAACAGTCTCTATGTAGCGAAATATCTGTCTCCCTATAACGAATTTTTTCATAAATTGGTCTTAATTTAATCAGTTTTAAAAAAGCTTAGAAATCATATGGAATAAATTTTGAATAACTTATTTTTGATTTATCTGCAGTGCTGAGTTTTTTTTTTTTAATATTATTTCTCTCCTTGTTCTTTAAATCCAACGAGCTCATCACACCTCTCACATACCTTTCAACATCCTTCTCAAAACAGAGTCAATTAGATTGTTACACATATAAGAGAGGAATCAATGAGAGGCACATAAGAGAGGCCTACAAATGGAGGTAAATGTTAACTACAATTTTTCATTCCTTGGTAAAATTTGAGCATTTTTTGGTAGGAGCGTAACAATTTTAAAATCAAAACAATAAAAAATTACAGATTTCTTCGTTTGAAATTAATGCAAATCTTCCTCATTTGATTTTCATTAAGCTTTAAAATAAATGCATGTTCCCTCTTTTGAAACTGCTTAAGTAATTAAGAAATAAAATGTTAGGTTAATATTTACTTTTAAACATTTCAAATTCTTAATTAAAAAGATCAAAAATAATATTTGTTCAAAATTTAAACCTTAAATACGATTTTTAACATCATTATCTATACATCGAATTTCTCTATATAGCGAATTTTTTACTGGAACGATGGATTTCGTTATATAGAGACTCGACTGTAGTTTAATCTATTGACTAATGTGCGATGATGAAGAATTTGATTTAGAAGATTTTGAAACACCAATTTAATATGATATTCCCAATTAGAATTTTTCATTTACGGCTTATGTGAACTCCTACACTCTCATTTATGAACTACCCATTATTCAGCACTGTTGTGGCGGAAACGATAAAATTCTATTTTTAACGTGATAAAATCTCGAAAGTTGTAAAAAAAAAATTAAAAACATATGACGGAACGCAATTTTTACATTCTTTTTAACACAAAATATATAATATGAACTTTAAAATGTTCATTTTTGTTCAAAAGACGATTAAAATAATCAAATAGCGATGTTAAGAGTTAATTTTATTTAAAAAACATCTTAGTACTTTCAAGCGGCCTTTAAATTAGCTCTTCATCAGAGAATATTTTTGTTTATTTATTTAAATACTAGCGGACCCGACAGACGTTCTCCTGGCACCGATTCCAAAAAATCAAATAAATGTACATAAATATAATAATACGAATGAGAAAATATTACGCTCTTAATTTAATTTCTTGTTACAATTATGTAAAGAAATTATTTTTCACTTTGCAGTAGTTTTTGGAGTCGGTTCAATTTTTGATAGAAAAGTTTGATTTTCTCTTTTTAGTTCAAAGTTAACGATTTTCTGAAATCGGTTAATTAAAACTATAATACAGAAAAATTATTGCAAACAATACACGTATGCCAGGAGTGGGGTTCGAACACACGACCTCTTTCTTTGAGAACCAGAGATTAAATCTGGCGCCTTAGACCGCTCGGCCATTCCGTCCGCACTGTATTCAGCGAGCGTATTCAACACATTTAATTAGCGAAAAATCACTAACTATTAGTTTTTGCCCAATTACTAAAAAAGTACTGAATCAATTTCGATGAAATGTGAATCTAAACCATTCTCGAATCCACTAGAACACACACAAAAAATTTCATTAAAATCGGTCCAGTCGTTTAGGAGGAGTTCAGTGACATACATACGCACAGAAGATTTATATATATATAAAGATATGATTTCTTTTTGAAAATGAACGAGCCAATAGTTACTACGGTTGAAGGAAGAAGTAATTTTTTTAGATTAAACTTAATGAGAGTAAAAATATTTTATTATTAATTGCAGTCCATTTACTTTATTACAAGCTGCCCTTGGCGACCAGTTTGGTCTCTCTTAAATGTATAATGTATTAAACCATATTGCTTTTATTCATAATTTATTTTAATTGCTTTTTTTTTTTTTTTTTTTCTTTTGGCCAAATTAGAAGATTTTGCAAGAGAAATAAACGTTGATGTCATATACGTACCACATTGGCGCGATTGCAACAAAATGGCAATTATATGCCTCTATGGATGCCGACATGCTTGCCACTACCTGGCTAGAAATTGGCTATGGAATTGATATTCTCCGTGCGACGAAGGGGGCACACGTGGAAGTTCATGGACAAAGGTCATGAAACTTTTTGAATCTATCTAACCATTTATGTTATCAATTTTAATCTATCTTTATTATTTTAAGAGTTATTAAACATCAAAATGGGTCCGGGACTTTATAAACACCTAATACATCCAACTGGTACTTGAAAATGATCACTTATGTGGTGTCTAAAGACGCAATACTAGTCACAGAAAATGATCTGGATCATAATGTAAAGTCTAGGAGGGCATTCTTTTCAAATATATCGCTTAAAATTTAATATTTTTACATGTTTATTTATTTATTTATTTATTTTTGGGGCATAGGATAGCTGAGGATGATTTACAACCGGGCTAGTTTTTACTTTCCTGACTTTGGTTTTGTATTTTTTATATTATGATAGTTTCAATTTCAGAACCGGTTCAAACCGGTTTCAAAAATTAAAGTAATTAAAAAAATCTGAAGTAAAAACTAACTCGATTTAGATTATCATCAGCTGTCTTATGAAAAAAAAATCATGTAAAAACATTAAATTTCGAGTCATATATTTGAAAAGAACGCTTCCATAGACTTAACATTATCATCCGGTTTTTTTTCAATGACTAGTGTGGGGCCTTAGTTGAAAATACTTCTATTCCAGAAATGGTGATACAGTGACTTGGTTGTAATGTGTATGTTTCATGCAGTAGTACTGAATATAACCCGTGTATGTGCGCCAGCTTTTTAGCGCTAAAATTTTGAAAGAAATTGCTCATTATACACGAATACATGATAGCAAATACGAGTATACGGGTAATAATTTTGAGTTTTGTAAAGAAAATGTTCATTACCCTCTTCCATGGTCCAGATGAATGATGAAACTGTCGTTACCAAAAATTTTGAATGTTTCGTAATGATGCCGATCCATGTTACCTGAAATAAGAAAATATAACAATTACGAAATTCGCAATTTGAATATAGGTGACAGTAAACAATTGATACATTTTAGAATTTCATAAAAAAAATAAGTAAATAGAACATGGAAATATGGTTTAAACGAAAATATTTCTCACGATCTATGATATTCCGTTCCACTCTTTAAATTTTGGTGAGATAATTTTTAACGCATGTATCTTTAATCAAGATTTTCAGCAGAATTTTTGAATAAAATTTTACTTTTACAACTTTGGCTAAAAAATAAATAAATAAATAAATACGCTGTAAAATTGCATTTCAATATTTCCAAAATTTTTTTATCGAAACTTTGGTTCTGAATTCAACAATACAGAAACAAATTGCCTGTATCTCAAAAGGTAAAGAAAAAGTTTAGTTTAGTGTTTACAATTTTACCCACATCCCAGCAAAGAAAGAAACGGTGGGCCATCAGCTAGAAAAATGATGGCAGCCAACAGTGCCATCAGCGGTAAAGTGCAATGGTGCCATAACTTAAACCTGTACTAAAGTGTCCGTGCGAAATGCAGCTGGCCCATCAGTGATGGCCAACAGCAGACCAGCATTGGTATGCCACCACATTACTTCAATCCATCAGTTTTCCTGCAGTGCTAGCAGCTATCCTACAGCAATTACTTTGCTGGGCCAGCACTTTTAATCCAGCATCATCACTTATCCTACAGTTTTTATACAGTGGTACACCGACAGACTGCTTTTTTTTACTATGGGCCGACAACTACCCTACAGTGTTTATAAAGCGGTAGATTATCAGATAGTGTATGTGCTGCTGGACCTTTGTTGTACCAGCGGTTTTTAATCTGTATTAGCTTCTAACCTGCTGCTAGTTCTCTGCTGGGAGATGACGATATACCTACAAAGCATGTTAAAACGATATAAAAACTAAAGTAGTTGTATATATAATTTATTTTCTACTTGTATCACATGCAAACGGTACTAGATGCCATTTCATGCAATGAAATTTGCTAGTACATCGTACATTAAAAATGACATATACCTGCATTTTTTTATTTTTTTATTTTAATTTTTGAAGATATAGCGTCATCAATGAGAAATTTTTAGAACTAATTTTTTTTAACTTTTTAAACCAAAGTTTTTGATTGTCATAAACATTTTTAACCCTCTAAGCGTTTGGCCCGTAATATTCCGTATACACTAATCTCCAGGTTTCACTGCAATATAAGCAATGTTTAAGATATTATAATTCTATAAATTTAATGAATTTTCAAAGCATTGAAGAATGATTAAGACTCTCAAGGATTACATTTATATTCCTAAATAAGATTTTTTTAAGTAATATTGAAAGAATCATAATTTATTAGCATTTAAAACAAAATCCAGAGAAAACAACATTACAATTTTACCCATTTGCAAGACGCTTGGAGGGCTATACAAACTGTACTCATGTATACCAATTAATTTATTGATTCATTGAATTTTCAAATGTGACAAAGACTTTTGTTCTGTATAAACATTATATTTTAAGAAAGTATTTCACTGATTGAAGAGCAGCTAAAATGTTTGAAATGACGAAAAGAATGTACTTTTTTTTAGTGATAACTGGAATAAACGATTTTGTCATCCGAATAAATCCTTTGGGTGTGCTAAGTGTAGTTGCCAACCTTCGTGCTTTTATTAATCAGTTACTACCAAAAATTTTGTAAAAAATAAAAAATAAAAACAAAAAGTAAAAAAGCATCGTTGCCTACTTTCTTGTTTTCTAAAAATCAATTAACTCCAGAAATTTTAAAAAGGAGAAATGTTATCTTAATGTGGGTCTTAATGAATTATTTTCTATTTTAAATTTCTTGGTTTGGACAGGTGATTGCTTTGGGGCCTATAGAAACTATGACTTTCACCTCGAATGATCCGTAATTTACACAGAAACAACGAGAAGTCAGTACAATTTTTATTTATTGCATCCATAGGGTAGATGTGCCAGAAATGGACCACCGTCCAGTAATGGGCCACCTTGTAGTTTTAGTTTATAAAAAATAATAAATGATAGTTAAGTTATTAATATTTTTTCTTAGCTCCCCCTTGCATGCTCTATAATCTACATTATTTTTTTACACTTTTCATCAAAGAAATTAGAAAGCAGAAAATAAAGTTTCAGAGTTTTACTGAAAATCTTAACGAACATGCTAAGAGCTGACTTTACTTACTTAATTTATATCTTCTTTATTTCCTTGTAAAAATTGAATGTTTTTGTTTGAATAGTAATATAAAACTCTGAAGTTCATATACCAATGGTCATTTACAAAATTTTATTTATTTTTAAGATTTTAGGAAGGGTAGTCCATTACTAGATCGCTTATTCCGTGATTTTCCAGTAATGGACCACCAAAGTGACCATTACTAAAAGTGTAATTTCAGTAGAGATAAAATATTTTGATTTTAACTGAAAAGCTAAATAATCAAATTTAATACTTAAATTTTACCTACTAGAATTTAATAAAGGCAATATCTTTATAATTAGTTGATTTTTAAGAAGACATCCAAAATTGATACAAAAAACAAGCAGAACATTTGACAAAATCTAGATGTGCCGTTACAAATAAATTGTTTTAAGTTGGTTCAGAAATGTAGATTCAAATTTGAAAGAAGATATTACTAATATATTTTTCCAAATTCTAAAGCATAAAAAATAATTTTCAATGCAGTTAAAACTGGTTTTATTTTATGCTCTTAAAACAGGGAAAATTTTGGGACCAAAATCAGTTAAAGTTGTATATTATGTAGTACCAAATAACGAAAAAGAACAAATCACTGTTATGATATGTTTTTCAGCAAATAGTGAGATTGTTCCATAGGTGATAATATACCCATATAAGCATCTCTCTAGAGAAATTGTGGGAATCAATCTGTGCCAAATTGATGGGTTATATGATTATCTAAAAATGGTTGGACAGTGAAAGAACATATATCATTTTAAATGCATTCTAAAATTCTGTATTAATTAGTTTGGACTATCGGAAAGTAATGATAAAATTGAAGATTTGTTATTTATATTTCATATTTGCATAGCACATTATTTAGATAATGATATGAATGAAAATTGGAGATTTTTTAATTGCCTTATTTTATCTGAACTTGATTTCAGTAAAGCATTGTTTGCAAAATTTAAATATTTTGTTTCATGTCTTTACAATATAAATCCTTTAATGTAAAAAACTTTTAATAATATGATTATTATTTTGTTTTATATCCACATTATAAATCCTTGATTATAATAAATTGTATATTCATAACTTAAATATAAATATTTTGTTTTATGTTTTTTCATTATAAATCCCTTAATGTAATGAATTTCTAACTTAAGTTTTAATATTTTGTTTTATTAGTATTCTTTCATTAACCCTTTAACGTTCATTGGTTTCGCCACGAAACCACAAAATTTTAATTCCCATACGCAACACTGACACCGGTATTTTTATCTAAAAATATCCCTTTTATTTTGTATGTGAAAAATCACGTTTTCTTATTTAGAAATATATTTGTTCTTTATTACCGGTGTCATTTGTTTATTTCGACATCTTAGCAATGAAAATGCTATGATCGTTAAAGGGTTAAGATCTGGAACAAAATACAATTGAAAAAACAATTATTTGGTATTTTTTGTAGGGTGGCCCATTACTGGAACATAGGGTGTCCATTACTGAAAAATAGGCGGTCCATTACTGGGCTTTTGGGTGTTTAGGCGTATCTCTATTATTTACAATAAAATTTTTATTTCTATTGGGAAATGTAACTATGGGATTAGTTAAATATAATTGAAAGATTAATATAATATGAAAAAAATTAGAATTTAATAATTATAACTATTAATACAAAATTATTTTTTAAAGAAATTGTTTAAGGGGGTCCATTACTGGGACATCTGCCCTATATCACTACAAAGGAACAGCACAACAACATCCATGTCTTGCCAGGATTCGAACCCGACCCCTCAGCATGGCAGTAGCTATTGCTATTGATCACGCCACTGGGGTGACTTAAATTTCTTTCTCAAACTTTATAATCGTTATTATATATTTATACTGAAATTTCTAGATACATTTTGTTTCCTATATAGAATTTCTTTGTTCATTTGATTTGAGAAGCATCGCCTCCTATTCTCTGATTAGCCATTACGAAAATTTTAACCTATTTTATATTCTTAATGGCTTCGTCTTTTATCTCTTTCAGATATTGATACTTTCTTATACACCGGGAGATGATAGCACAGGCAATCAACTCATCGAATTCATGGCTGAAATCCAAAATTAGTTTAAATTGGATTCGCATATTAAAACACAATCGGTCTGCCAAGTCCTATCTTGGTGGAAAACACCTAAAAACCCTAATTTAGCGGATGTCTCGTAGATTCACATTGTGTTTTCTTGCACCCGAATTTACGAAAACATGGAGGACTGGGAACTCGAAAACACAATGCAAAACATACGAGTGAAAAATTGTCCAGATTGTTGTACCCAGATCCTTGGCAAACAACCTTATGACTTACAACCTTGGCTTATGCCTACGTACCCATCGTTATATGGAGTTCCATTACCTGCGGTTTATTCTGCTGAGCCGTCTAAATGACCGACCAGATGTTATGACCAATAAGGTTATCTGAGCGAAAATATCCCAGCCGGCTATCGCCTAGTTAGCTTAAATGGTAAAGCATTGGCCTTGTAAGCTAAGGATCTAGGTTCAATTCCCGGCCTGGGCAATTTTTCGCTTAGTTGGAAATATTTAATTCGGAAGATAAATTTACCAATCAGTTTGATTGTGCTAAAACTATATCTACGAGTGAACCGCTAAAACCGAGTTTTTAAGGTATCTTTCACTAAGATATCATTTGTCAGATCGACTTTCTTGTAATATGCGAATCAAGTTTTAACTAATTCTGAAATTTCAGCCTTGAACTCGATGACATGATTGTCTGTTCCGTCCCCTCCTGGTCTATTACCTTTTTTTCATTTTTATTGTAGCACATCTATAGTACTACGATTATCTTTAATTTAATGAGTATAGAGGATGAATCTTCAGCTCAGTGTTGAAAATGAACTACTTTTTTAAATGCAGGTTTCTTGGCTGGCACGACTTTTTTGAAAGAGTGAAATCCGCGTTATTTAATAAAATATTAATTAAGACAAAAACAGGGAGAATTTTTACAATTTCAAAAAAAGTGGTTCCAGTCAAGAAATCTGCATTTAAAAAAAATGTGCAGCTAACTGGCAACAGTGGTTTCATCTGGAAACTTTGCCTATTTTCTAAAGCTATTAACTCTTTGCACTGAAAAGGTAGCTCGTACTTACCACTATACAGGACACTATAGGTCAGTGAGAATCACCTCTCGAGTAAACTAGTCGTTGGAGGCCACCGTAATACTTACCCATCATTTATATGCATATGAAAATAAAATATGTGAAAACTATTTATACAATGTATTTCAATTCCAAAACTAAATTTAAATGTCGTTAATACACATAGTAATACTCTATTAATGAATTGTTGATGCACAAATTTCAACAAATTATATAAAACGCCAAACTACTCAAGAAGTACCAAAGTACGTAAAAGAAACATCCTTATAACTCCAAAAATAATAATAATATTAACTAACAGTTTGCGGCGTCGGATTAAACGTCTCATTTTCAATTAAAATATACCTCTGAATTGAAATTTGAATGAAATACAGGATCATGAAAAATCGAAGAACGTGGAAAACAGGATTACAAATATCTCGATAACTAATAATCCGATCGACTTCGTTCTTTATGCAAAATTTCTGTTTTTTTAATGCCTTTTACATGCATTCCTTAAAATAAAAAAATTCGAAAATTTTTATGTACCTTTCATCAGAACGAATTTTTCGAGAATCCGGAAAAAATAATTCCGGATAATCGAGGTTGCTGATATTCAATAGGCTTCGTTCCATTCTTACATACTAAGTACATACAAAATTTCAAGTCTCTATCTCAATTTGTTCGTGAGATAGAGCGTTTACAGACAGACTGACTGACAGACAGACAGACAGACAGACGGACGGACGGCAAATTTTTTTTTCTAAAAATATGTTTTTCGAAATCTCCAGTGTCTAAAACGTGTAAATCCGTCAAAAAAAATTTCGATTTTCAAAACGATTGCAAGACTTACCCTATACTACGTATGATGGGTAAGTGAAAGGGATGATAATTTCAATGAACAGTGTACCGATGAACCACATTTGATAGAAACCTGGACAGAACTTGCTCAAGGTTGGAAACGAGCAAGTCCATGTCGAAAATGGAGAAGTCCGTATCATCTCGAGATGAGTTTGTTTATTACACATTCCAGAATGTCGAATTTAATTTTTAAATAGCTTTTTGATTCTGTCATTTAATTATATTCTTCAAAATTATTTCTTTACATTATTGTTTACATTACTTGTTGCATTATTTATTTATGTTATTTGCATGCACTGGAAATGAATATGGCACAGATATCATATACGCACAGGGTTTGGTACAATTTTTTTCTAACGTCAGTTAGGCGAAAACCTTGTTTTCGAATACCAGTTACACGTACATTTTAAAATTATTTTCATACTTGTGCCCTGAATATTTAGGTTGTTAGTATGAACTTATAACATTGCCGCCGAGACAGAAGCCAAGCTGTCGTTAAATCTGAAATTTAGCAATAAATATAAATGTAAAATAAATAAATAAAACAAACATGTTTTCATTAAACTTAGCAAAAATGCTCCAAATATGTAAATATAGACTCCGGAGGAGCCTAATAAATGAACTAATGGAAGGTGCAAGATTATTTAATTTAAATTAAAATTTCCCTCAGAGGAGAAAAAGAAAAAAAAGCAAACAAACAAACATTGAACACTGTTCCTTCGGTCGCAGAGGCTAATGTCCCTACAATAAGAATGGAATTGGCTTGGCATTCTGCCACCTATAGCTTTATCAATTGTGTTCTTACAATATGTATTTCACTGGATTCCCTTCAATTGGTGATATTTTTTATTTCGAGATATTTAATGTTTTGTGGTATTGCGTTAGTTATGATACCTGTGATATGTGCCTCACTGATGATTATTTCAGAATAATCTGAGAAAATTTTCAACCATATTATTTGCAGTTAGTGTTAGAATTTAACACTAGAACGGTCCTAAGCGGTTATTTTAAGGGCTACCAAGTGAACATTATTCGGTTCAAACCAGAAATTACATTTTAAATTAAGTTTAAAAGACACAAAGAAGAAAAAATTTAAATAAAAATGTAAAGATCTTTTAAATAAAAATTCTGGTCTAAAATATTTTTATAAAACACGACGAAAATTTCCGGTTTTTCTAGAATGAACAATATGATGGAGTTAGTTCCTAATCTCGTTATTATAGTGCATGAGTTGATAATTTGTTTATCATTGATTTATCTGCCTTGCCTATCTGCCGAAATCTTAAAAAAAAAGCTTTAAATGAAAGGTTTTATTTTTAATTTCTGTTTTATGGCTGTTTAATTATTTGATAGGTCCGCTGCTCAGAACCGCTGAAAATTAAAAAAAAAAATAAACGAAAATAAAGATTTGTTAATCTGCATACAGTTTTTTTCTCAAATAATTCTGCATCTACTTACCAATAAGAAAATCTAGGATAGACGTATCTATTAAATCAGCCAATCTTTTCGAGTTTCTGTACAAGGAACGCTCTCTTACGATGTCACAATATCTTGGATTTTTCTCGAAATCCGCTTTTCTTCTCTTGTGATAGGAACGTCTCCACGGATTTTTCCAGGATCTCCGTCCGGTGAGGGAATCCGGAGGCAAAAATGCTGCCAAGCTGCCTTCTATGGTATCTGGCCGCCCGCAGATGGCGTGACCGGTATCACAATAGTAGGAACATGTTCCGTGGAAACATATGTTTTGAGCTAGAAATGAAAATTTCCAATTTATTTTTTTTAATTAAAGTCATTATAAAGAGAAATAAGTGAATAAATAAAAACGCATAAATAACAGTGGCTTAGTCATGTTACATCATTAACATAAACTTCATGATGTTCTAGCATAAAAGGCTAGATTTTTTCTTATAAGGCTGTAAATGATTGAGAAGAGTTACGAGTTTTGTGTGCGATCATGGTGTACTGAATTTTAACAGTCGTGTATGAATGAGCTACCTATTCTCTCATATCTTTAAGGGTGTTCTTAACTGCTTTGCTCAACAAGCGCAAAATGTTTTGACACATTTACAAATTCATTTTTCAACGGAAAGATATGAAGTTGGAAAACCTGACCATGGAACCGATTTGGAATCTAACTTAATTTTCCATTTTTTGATCCATCAACTATCTATTGAGTTACAAGCATTTTTGATCACGTGTCACGCCTTTTTCTCCCCCCCCCCAAAAAAAAAACGGGAAAATGAATGCAATTTGACAGTTTCTGAAAAACAACATCCGCTAGTTTCATGCCTTTCCGAACAAAAATAAATTAACACTTATGTCACAAAGTTGCCCCTTTTGATTTAAGAATACCCTTAAAGTTAGCAAATTGTATTTTTTGTTTCCTTTATGGAATGAAATAATAATTAAGGATCTGCAGTTGGTTATTTGTTATAAGTAGTATACGTGCTACTAGGAGTTGAATTCAATGAATTTTTTAGCATTTCGCCGTGAGCGGTAATTTAGTCTGGATTCGAGCGTCGTCAACTCGTCTGGTGAGCTGTTTTTAGAATAGAACCTTCGTGTGTGAGTTTATGAGCGTAGTAAGGGGTTGAAATTTAATATTTCAAATAGAATTATTGTGTTCCTTGATGGTGCTATTACGGTATTTTAAAGAGAAATTTTACAGTGACTCTAGAGGAATTTTTATAGTGAACTGAAGTGAACCTTTCCTAGGCGCCGTTAGTTGATCTGTGTAGCCATTCTGCTTTAACCTGTAATTCGAATTTAGAGAGTATTTTAAGTAAAGCATTTCTTTTTCAATCGAGTTCATGGCTGAAATTTCAGAATTATTTAAAACTCGATTAGCATATTGAAGCAAAATCGGTGTGTCAAGTCATATCTTGGAGGAAAACACCTGAAAACTCAATTTAAACGGTTGAGTTGTAGGTTTACCATCATGTTTTCCTGATTCCTGTACTTCATGTTTCCATAACTTTGAGTGAAAAAAAAAAACAGAGTGCTCAACCTAACGAGAACAACTGAAATCGAATTTTCTGGTATTTTCCACCAAGACATAAATAAGCGGACCGATTGCGTTTTAATCTGGGAATAGAATTTCAGCCATAAACTCGATGAAGTGACTGTCCTTTCAAGCAGTATCGGGAATAAGAGGTAACTTTCAAATTTCTTGGTTTTAAAATTTTGAAAGTTTTACTCAAAACTAATTTTATTCAAATTTTAAGAAGCTAAACTGCGACGGACCCGACCGCAGAATATTCGTCAATACCGAATTTGAATGAGAATTGGACCGAATCAGCAAGTTATTGTTGGTATCATTTATAGTAACTTCTTTTGGTCATCGAATTTTGCGGTTTACCGAAGTGTTGCAAAGCTTAGTGAGAATTTGAAGCTAACGTATATTATTAATACGAGGTGGAACCCGTCGAATTTTGACGATAGAAAACGTTTAAGAAGGAATTGATCCATTCACTTATAATAAACCTACAGAATAAATTACTACAAAAAATGCATCTTATATTGGTTAATCTAACTTTTAAATAAATACTATTTTAACCTAAAATTTAAAAAGTGCTATTTCTATAAAATATAGTTGTCCAAATTATTATAATTAAACTTTAATCGATATTTAGTCATTAAAATGTAATAAAGATCAGTTATTATATTGAAGTTATCAACTGAGGATTTTATTATTGGTATTTACGAATGAAAAGAACAAAATTTATTCCACTTTGACACGATCATAGAAATTTTTTTCACGTGAAATCTAAACCCGAAATCAATTTCAATTTCTCGAAATTTACATACTTACTTCTCATATCTGTATTCATCATGTTTTTTTTTTCTTTTAATGGTATTTTAAGTTTATTATTTTCAAATCATTTTCGCTCAAAATTCTATTTACCATTGGAATAGAAACTCCATTCATCATCGTCAACAGCTTTGGACATGAACAATTGCATTCTCAACTTCACATATTAATTTCAGTACGAAGGGTAAAAAATGCCGTCTGTCTGTTATGTTTTTTAAAAGCATTTGTGTTACAATTAATGTGCATACACTTTCTCAGATATTACAAAGCATTTTAATACAAATGTTTTGTAATATCTAAGAAAATGACCGTTTTCTTTTAAACGTGGCATCATTTTCACTTACTTTAGCATTTTTTTCGCATACTGCCTCAAAGTTAGTATCAGTACACATACAAAAGGCGAAAAAATATATGGAGACTTTATACGGCAAAATGAGTGCTTCAGAAACGATAACGCTATTTTCAGTTCAAAATATTTTGGCGCCGTATGTCCCTAACGTAATTTTACCCCAATAAACCATTTTCAGTGAAATTTAAAACATAAAAATAAAAAAATTGGTTTTTTATTAAAAATTCTTTGAAAGTTTTTTTGCCTCCGGACAGCTGCAATAGGTAACTTCCTACTTTTTGTAACGAAAGCTACTTAAAATACTTCAAAGGGACTAAAAGAAACAAATAATTCTAAAATGTTACGAGTGCTTTGTGCTTTCTCAGAGAGTTGTGACTCACCTGGCGAAATGAAAAAGGTCCTGATAAGGTCATCTTCGGCCACTGCGTAGATCTCCGAAGTAACGTTCAGCCTTCGACCGACCACCGGCGGACACCGTCGAAAACCCAGGATCCTACATAAACATAAAA
Source organism: Maratus speculifer (assembly GCA_964019185.1). Taxonomy (NCBI): domain Eukaryota; kingdom Metazoa; phylum Arthropoda; class Arachnida; order Araneae; family Salticidae; genus Maratus; species Maratus speculifer. The sequence goes on along the minus strand of OZ025303.1, from coordinate 121,140,749 downwards.
ATAATTGTATAGACAGTAGAGCTAGTAAGATGATACCGTGGCGAGATAGGCTCGGGATCGATTTTTATAACAGTCTTCGGGTGTGATGTAGGATCACGGTATACAGTGACACGCAAAGATACTTGGTAGTGCCTATCAATAATAATTGCTAGAAGTGCGTTTTCAGTTGTAATACAAGATTTTAAATTTTATTTATTTTTTTCATATTATTTTACGCCAAATAATATGCAAAAATTTTAAAAACAATTTTTACAAAGTAATATAAATTCTATAGATCATATACAGGGATGCACAAAATAGGGCTGACATTACAATTCCGTTTATTGGAAGAAATATTTGGAGGGAATTTTTAATTGTGTTTAAAGATGTGTTAAACTGAACTAACGTTTAAATTACCATGTCATTTACATACAGATCTATAGATCATATAGAAGGCTGTTTTCCGACTACTGATGATAAATGCCCACATTTAGTTTTTAAATGCGCTAAACATTTTCCAGATCATTTATTTAAACATCATATTTCTCTTTAATTAACTGTGAAGTATTCTGAATGCGTTGGAAAGTATTTCATAATCCATAATTGAAGTATGTTTTTTCATTCTTGTAGATTATTTTTTTAAGGTGCGTTCGAAATTATATATAAATATATAGTATCTAAAGGTCTTTTTTCTGATCCGTCCGTCTGTAACAGCTCAAAAATTATCCAACCAAATGGTTTAAAATTTAGTATATATAATCGGTGCAAAATTTTGTCGAATCATTACAAATTTTATGAAAATCTAACCAAAACTTAAAAAGGTAATAATAAAAAGTTTCCTTCATTTTATTAAATCATATCATATGTAATTAATTTAAAGATATCCCATGATAGGTAAGGATTCTAGGTTGCCATGGTGATTACGTTCTATTTGTGGTGGAGTCCAATTATTTCCATATTACGAAATTTTCATGCGTAATATATATCACTCGTAATAAATTTTGTAGTCATGCATTTTATTGCATAAGAGTGTCACAGCTATGCACTAAGATCTGAATATTTATAAAACTAATTACAGTACGAAAGCACCCCATTTGCCATGTTTGACGTACAATTTCCGACTTGTTTCTTTTTTAACTATTTGGAAAAAGTAGTAGTTGTTCTCGGTAGAGAACTGGGAAATCTAAAGTATATCTGAATCTTTTTATTGGTTGAATTCCGCAACTTATTTAACTTTATTCGTTTCCTGATTGGTCCAAGTTTAATGTCCAAAAATGGAATACTTCTGTTTTTTATTTTATTCGTTTTCTGATTGGTTCAAGTTTAATGTCCAAAAATGGAATACTTCTGTTGCCACGATGGCAAAAAGAGTAATTAAAACTTTTAAAAAAAATAATAATTTAACAACAAATTGTGATAGACATTTCAAACAAATTTCATTAAAAGTACATTTTTTTCTCTACGCAACGGTGTAAAACTTAAAAATGTGCGATATTATGAAGTTGAAAAATTTGCAGTTCCGAAAATTGTAAAACTGAAATTTCATTTAAAATTTGTTTATGATGGGTTCAGGCATATTAATGTTTAATCCATGTCGTACGTAATATGCGGCGTTCAAAAGTCAGTCTGATTAACTCCATCCAATAAAAATGCATATTTTAAACAGTCAAAGTTGTCTATCTTTAATCTACTGATTTATTTATTTATTTATTTTATTTTATTTTATTTTATTATTTTTTTTATCATTGGTCTAGGAATATTAACATTTAACCCCCTGACCGCCAAGCAAAAAGGAAAAATTGTAATTTTTTTTCTCTGCAATTTATTTTAAATCTATATTATAAAGGCCAAACGTATCTGTGCGTAACGCATACGTCATTTTGCGAATGGCAACACTTCCCTCTGCAATTTCGGTTTTACAATTTTCGCTACTGCAAATTTTAAATTTCTAACCATTGCACATTTTTAATTTTCACACCGTCGTGTAGAAAAAAAATTATTTTTAAATGCATTTTGTTCGAAAGCTGTAACTCAATTTATTTTTGAGATATTAATTTTTTTATAGTTTTTAGTAGCAATTTTGTCATTGTGGCAACAGAACCACTCCATTTTCTCTTAAAATTGAAAAGAAAAACAAATAGAAATTAAAATGTGCAACACTTTCCCATGCAGTTTCGGTATTGTAATTTTCGGTACCGTAAATTTTACACTTTTAAAAATCGTACATTTTAAATTTTTATAACGTCGTATAAAGATAAAAATATACTTTAAAATGCAATTTGTTTCAAAGCTGTATCTCAATTTATTTTTGAGATATTAATTTTTTTATAGTTTTTAGTAACAATTTTGTAATTGTGGCAACAGAATCACTCCATTTTCTCTTAAAATTAAAAAAAAAAAAAAAAAAAAAAAAAAAAAAATGCGTTTACTATTTAAAAATATCGTCTGTTATAAAATCCGGTGAATTTCGGTTTTATTTTGTTTAATAATTTAGATAATTCAGTTTTATAGTATTTTGTTAATTTTAGCTTAAAATAACATTTGTTTGAGAGTTAGACCGAACAATATATGATGTATTTTTTACTGTAACTAATTATGTAGATTTATTATAAATCAATGAAATAGTTCTATCTTAAAGATTTTCTTTAGTCGAATTTCGACGGGTTCTACCTCGTACTAATAAAAGAGGGATTTTCTATCATGGTATAACTTTTTTGCTACATATATGCTTATAAGCCTTGAAAGTATCAAGCTTAATGCACGGCGTACGTAATATATTACTCGTTTTAATCTTCATAAAAATTATGTTTATTATTATTAATAATTTAAATGTAGATTTTATTCATAAGTCTTTAAAATTTTAGTCTTTGAAAATATTTTGCAAATAGTCGTTGTAATTAGTTAAATTACAATTTTTTTACTTTTTTAGGTGCGTTCGTAATTATGTAAATACGTAGCACCTATAGTGGTCGTTCAGTCCGTCCGTCCGTCCACATATAACAACTCAAAAACTACCCAACCGAATAGTTTGAAATTTAAAATACATAATAATTACATAATTTTGTCGAGTCATTTCAAATTTTATGAAAATCGGATACATAGATCAATTACATGGGCAATCAAAAGTATTCCATTACATTACGGTCAATGGGGAAAAAAGTTTCAAATGCATTTTAATCGTTTGAAATTTAAAATACATAATTATTACATAATTTTGTCGAGTTATTTCAAATTTTTTGATAATCGGGTGCATAGATCAATTACAGGGGCAATCAAAAGTATTCAATTACATTATGGTCAATGGGGGAAAAGTTTCAAATGCATTTTAATGGCGTTACACTCATTCGAACTTAATAAAATTTATATGCAACTATAAAGTACATATTATAATATACATTTAAATAATTTGTGGTGCAAAGAACATTTGTTATTGATTTACAAGGCCACACAAAAGTATTGCATTACATAATGGTATAGGGAGAACATTGTTTGATTAGCGTTTTAATTGTAATTCCCTATTTACAATTTTATGAGATTGATATATGAGAGTAATATTTTTAAAACTTCGTTATCGTACGAACGCACCTCATTTGCTACGCTTCACGTGCAATTCCCAACTTGTTTAGCTTTAGTCTCATCAACTTACCTATCAAGATGAAATGCGGCAATCTCACTGGTGTGTCTCTCATAATCCACGAAGTAGAAGTGGTTGGGTTCCGTTTCTTTGTCTCGGTCAAATCTAGCTGGCAGAGATACAAACAGAAAGATATTTATTTGATACGAGGAGATAAAAGCAGATATGCAAACAAAAGATGCAACAATTAATGCATAAAAACTTTGCGAGATAAAACTCCCGAAATGTGCTGTGAAGAAACTAGAAAAAACTAATCGTTGGAGGGCGCAATACTTACCCATCATGGATATGCATGACATAAAATATAAAAATAAAACACATGTAAACTATTTATAAAATGCATCACAATTCCAACATTAAATTTAAATGTATCTTTAAATATTTTTAACATACATAGTAATGCTCTACCAATGAATTGCTGATGAACCGATTTCCACAAATTATACAATAAACGCCAAATTACTCAAGTAGTACCGAATTGCGTAAAAGAAATTTTCTTATAACTCCAAAAGTAATAATCATATTAACTAAAAGTTTACCGCGTCGGATTAAGAACCTTATATCCAATTAAAATGTATCTTTGAATTGAAATTTGAATGAAATATAGGGTTATGAAAAATCGAAGAATGTGGAAAATAGGATTACAAATATCTCGGCAACTAATTATCCGATCGACTTCGCTCTTTATGTAAAATTTATGTTATAATATTGTATTTTAAATCCATTAATTAAAAATACTAACATGTTTATATACTTTTCATCAGAACGAATATTTCGAGAATCCAAAAAAATAGTTCCGGATAATCGAGGTTACTGATATTAAATAGGATTTTTCCTGTTATTACATACTGAGTCCGCACCAAATTTCAAGTCTCTATCTCAATTTGTTCGGGAGATAGAGCGTTTACAGACACACAGACAGACGGACGGCAATTTTTTTCCTAAAAATATGTTTTTCGGAATCTCCAGTGTCAGAAACGTGTAAATAGGTTAATTTTTTTTTTTTTTTTTTTTTTTTTTTCAAAACGATTACATTACTTACCCTATACTCCGTATGATGGGTAAGTAAAAAATGACTAATTCATATAAATAAATATCACACATTTTTCTAAAAACTATTTCATGTTTTTAAATGCAATAGTTTTTACTGTATAAAGTGTGAAAGCGAAAAGGACAAAATAGATTCAATGCTAGCTCGACAGCGGCGGTTTTATGACTTCGTTTTTCCGGAAATGCGAAAAACTGTTTCAGGCAGTGCAGTGGTAGGCTCAATGAGCATGTTGCAAACACAACTGCTACTGTAGCATATAGTTTTCCATCGACAGAGCGCTGACGACGGTAAGGTACATGCTACCGAAATCGGGTTCTTGTAATTTAGCCCTTTCGGGTCTGGTGTACAATTAATAGTGCATTTTTTTAATTGAGTATAATGTTGTTTTAAGAAATACTTTTGCTACTATTTACATGTAGGAATGTTAGTATAAGTCAATGAATTTACTATATGACTTCATTTATGTTTAAGCATTTAGTAGTAATAATAATTAGTATTATTTGCTTAATTCTCTTCGTGCCGTTTGCGATTATTTTATTTTAAACATAAATTTTATTTAGTAAATTTAAAATAAAAATTACTTTTCCGAAGAATAATGAGTAATAAAGCGCAAAAAGTATTAAAAAGTTGTAATATAAGTTAAATCTTATTGGAATACAATATTTTCTAAACATCTCCGAAAATTCTTCCTTAGCCTATTTTCATATGAATATTAAATAAATAATACACAAAACAATAATATCCGTTATCTCTCAGACAATGAAATATCTATTAAACATTAGTTAATGTAGATGGATAGCTGGTGTTAAAGTTTTTAACTGAAAAGTAATTTTTTCTAAAAACTGAAAAAAAACTCGGACCCGAAAGCATTAATATGATTGGTGCTTCTAATGTTGTTCACTTTTCCTTTCCTATTATATTGCACCAAGCTTCATCGCAATAATTTCTCTCTTTTTACTTACCCATCATACGTTATATAGGGTAAATCTTGCAATCGTTTTGAAATTCAAAAAAAAAAAAAAAAAAAAAAAAAAAATGACGGATTTACACGTTTTCGACACTGGAGATTCCGAAAAACATATTTTAAGGAAAAATACATTTCCGTCCGCCTATCTGTGTGTCTGTAAACGCTCTATCTCACGAATAAATTGAGATACAGACTTGAAATTTTGTGTGTACTTAGTATATAAGAATGGGACGAAGTCTATTTAAAATCAGTAACCCCGATTAACCGGAACTATTTTTTTTCGGACTCTCGAAAAATTGATTCTGATGAAAGGAATATAAAAAATTTTCGAAATTTTTTATTTTAAGTAATGAAAGTAAAAGGCAATAAAATAACACAAATTTTGCATAAAGAACAAAGTCGATCGGATTATGAGTTGAGGAGATATTTGTTATCCTGTTTTCCACATTCTTCGATTGTTCATGACCCTGTATTTCATTCAGATTTCAATTCGGAGCTATATTTTAATTGGAAGTGAGGCGCTTAATCCGCCGCAGTAAACTGTTAGTTAATAGGAATATTATTTCTGGACTTATAAGGATGTTTCTTTTACCTAGTTCGGTACTGCTTAAGTAGTTTGGCATTTTATATAATTTGTCGAAATTGTTTTATTAGCATTTCATTAATGGGACATTACTATGTATATTACAAATATTTAAATATACGTTTATTTATTTATTTATTTTTTGTTTTGGAATTGTAATGTATTGTATAAATAGTGTTCACATGTTTTATTTTCACATATTATATTATGCATATCCATGATGGGTAAGTATTACGGTGGCCCCCAACGACCAGTTTGATTCTAAATTTATTTCCAAGGGACAAATAAATAACATATAAATTAGCGTTTTTTCCACTGAAAATAAATGATGGTTCAATTTTCTCACCTCATCGGCTTAAAGAGAGCTTGTGATCCATCTTGGAATGTGATGATGAGTTTCAGCTGCGTGCCTCCTTGTTTCTCCTCTGAAAGACAAAACGGGTTCAAAATTAACTTAAAGATGATACAGTCGAGTCTCCTCATAACGAAACTCCATACATCGAATTTCTCTATATAACGAATTTTTTAGTAGGAACGGTCCCCTTTTCGCATGATTACATTAAAAACAGTCTCTGTATAGCGAAATATGTATCTCCATACAACGAATTTTTTCATAAATTGGTCTTAATTTATTCAGTTTTAAAAAAGCTTCGAAATCATATAGAATCAATTTTTCATCACTTATTTTTGATTTATCGTTCAGTACTGAGTTTTTTTATTACTTTTCTCCTTGTTCTTTAAATCCAACGAATTCATCCCACCTCCCACACACCTTTCCACATCCTTCTCAAAATAGAGTCAATTGGATTGTTATAAGAGAGGAATCAATGAGAGGCACATAAGAGAGGCCTTCAATTGAAAGAAAATGTTAACTGCAATTTTTCATTCCTTGCTAAAATTTAAGTATTTTTTTCTTTTTTTGAGAGCATAACAATTTTAAAATCAAAACACCAAAAAAATTACAGATTTCTTCGTCTGAAATTAATGCAAGTCTTCCTCATTTGATTTTCATTAAGCTTTCAAATAAATGTCTGTTCTCTTTTTTGCACTGTAAAAACAAAATACCCTAATTGGGTTGAAAGATTTTTGGGTACAGCATTGTTCTAATTTGGAAAGTTCAGTTTGTAGCACAAAATCGTTTTAAATAAGTCTGATTTTTAATGACATTAAAACAATTAAAGTATCTTAGATAGTATATACATTATGCCTCAGAAATTTTGATTAATTGAATGTTAATAAAGATCTGCTCTGTTTTGAACCATTTTGGGTTATCTATTTTGGGAACAATACTCTACCATTTTGGAATCCTTTCTGTACCATTTCAGGAAAATTACTATATCCAGAAATCTTTCAACCCAATTTGGGTCTTCAATTTTTACAGTGTGAAACAGCTTAAATAATTAGGAAATAAAAAGTTAGGTTAATACTTACTTTTAAACATTTCAAATTCTTAATTAAAAAATCAAAAATAATATTTATTCAAAATTTACACATTAAATACGATTTTTAACATCATTCTCTATACATCGAATTTCTCTATATAACGAATTTTTTACTGGAACGATGGATTTCGTTATATAGATACTCGACTGTATTTGATTTGATTTGATTTGATTTGATATTGCTTTGAGGCCTATAGCGGCTATGGCTTTCGCCTCGATTTATCTATTATAAGCAGAAACAGAGACAATTCAGAACAATTTCATTACACATATCCATTACATATTTTATTATACTACAAAGGGACAACACACCATCCATGTTCGTACCCGTATTCGAACCAGGGACTCTCGTGTGGCAGCAGCTGCCACTACTGACCACGACACTGGGGCGACTTTAAAGGTGATAACATTGTATATTTACAGCCCCCAACATAACCAAAATGTAAGTTAAAGTGTATTCGGGATCTGTGTCAATATTGTAACAAGACATTTTGAAAATTTCGTGATAACGCGGCTAAAGGCGTTACAATAATTGCCTAACATTAATTTGTAAACGAGAGGAACAACATTCATTAAAAAAATCCGTCAATATATAATCTATAGCAAATCCACCAGGCCCGTTACCCAGACCCATGATAATATTTTTAAATGAACCTTAAGCTTGTATAATTTTGATTTTGTGTGAAATACATACCCGACCCCTGTGTGAAAATGGAGCAGAAGCTGCTAATTAGTGCGATTTGTTATGTATCTTTTTTCGTAACATTTGGATTATTGTATAATAAGCAAATTAAAATTTGAGAAGTTGGGGGGGGGGAGGACAGCTGCTATTTAGTAATCCACAGGCTAAAATCTTTCAAAAAATTTATCCATGAAAAATCCATTTTTGTCTCTCTCAGGGGGAGGGGGGTGCCTCTAATTGTCTGGGTTCCACATGTACACCCCCCCCCTCTCAACCGAAAGCCCGACAACACCGAGGTGTTCGAAAGTCATTTGTCGAGTGCAAAGGGTTAGAAATCCACTCATAAACATGCTACGGAAAAAATCTTATTTTAAACACCATTTTGAAAAAAAAATCAAGCCATTATCACATTTAACATTTTTTACACTTAGTCAAATAACATATTTTGAATTTGAAATTTTATTTAATATCGGGCGAACCCGCCAGTAATTGATATTCTTCTAGTAGTTGATCAAATGTTTGAAATATTTCAGGCGGAAATGAGTTTTATCCGTGGCACTAAATGTAATATTTTCGTTTGAATGTTAATTCACCTAATATTAAATTGCTGTTTCCTGTAAGAGAACCCACTTTATAAGTTTATTATTTTTTTTTATTATCAGGAAATATAAACATTTAGTTTCTGATTAGTTCAAGACAGTTATGGTAATAAATCCACTTCCAATTTGATTATTTGAACTAGTAGCTTTATAATAATTATTATTAATCACAGCCTAAAGATGACATTTTGACTCTCACACTAGTGGTAACTGAGAATCACCTCTCGAGTACAAAGGGTTAAGTACATTTTTTATATGGAGATGTTACCTCACGAAATAAATGTACATCCTTTTATAAAGAAATGCAAATTTAAGTCATGTTTTTTTTTTTTTTGTTTTTCTTACATTAATTACAACTGTAGTTATAGCCTTTCATTCGAATTCTTTTATCTTCTGGTACTATACATGCCTGTATACAGGGCTGCCATAGGTGTTTATTTTTTTTTTAATTCTAACTGGCAACGCTTTCTCAAAACAGAAATTTCTGACAGACACTTGACAACATATTACAAAAGGAATACATTTCAAAATTTATATTAGAAAAAAAAAGGTGCCAACCAAATTTAAAAACAGTCGCCTGTGGCAGCCTTCTGCCTCTTATAGTAAAGATTTAAAAACAAACATGCACTGTAAAACTACTCACTACCCGCTTCGTATGTTGTCTATTTGTATATTTCCATTTGAAATAAAGCGATTATCTCCTCCATTTAAAATAAAGGAATATATTTGAGGCGCTAAGAATCAGAGTGAATTATTTCACATTTTTGTGAAAAATGAGTTTGAATTGTAAAAGTATTGTATGTCATGTCATCCATTCGCTTCTTAAGGCTCCTGTCTCTGCTAAAGAACACACTTGTGAGCTAATGCTATTCCTATGGGGGGGAGGGCTATTTTCTAATAACTCGTTTCCATTTCGACATTTTTTTTTTTTTTTTTTTTTTTTTGTATTGGATGGTTGAGGTCTCTCTCCACATCGCTTCTTTTTTACTTTTCCAATTTTGGTGGCTGATATTCTTTTATTAACTTAATTTCACTTTCAATATTGGTTCCGAAAATGAAAAAGTCATTAAAAAAATATCTGCAAGCAAAATCGGTAAAGTAAATAAGGAACGATGTGGAAAGAGACCTCAACCATCCAATGTAGAAAAAAACATTACTTAAAAATGTCGAAATGCAAACGAATTATTAGAAAATAACCTCCCCATAGGAATAGCGTTAGCTCGCTAGTGTCTTAACTCGCAAGGAAAGGAACCTTAATGAACTTTATAAATTTCAAAACTATTAAAATAATATAACCAGGATGATAGAGGGTTTAACATACCACTAGATCCTAGCAGGAGTCTACCATGCAAGATACTCTCGTAGCCAGAGCTTAAACAGCTCCAGGTAAGAAAAAATCCCTGTCGGCTGGGCCTATAGGCGGAGGTAGATTTCGAAGAGTGCTCAATTCAACAAAAAAAATATATGATTAGAGATAAACCCAGTTTAATAACTTCATTTGGCCGTTTATGAAAAATTTTTAATTTCATTTTTCTTCAAAAACTGGTTTTATCAGAATCATCTTAAGAAAAATTCAGCTCAAATGCCCGTTTTGACAACATATTTTGAAATAGATTCTGAATTTATTAAAAAAAATCAACCAAAACAGTACATTATACAGCTCCTAAATAACAAAAAACTGTCAGTTGAATGCATTTGAGAAAAAAATTGAATTTAAAAATGAGTCATAAAATAACCTATTTGTTGTTTGAATACATACTTAATTCTTTATTCATGATTGCTCGGAAAATTTTGTGCGAAATAGTCACTTTGACAGCATTTTAAAAAATATATTCTATCTTTATCAAAAAACTGGCCAATGCGTCACAGTATATAGTTCCTAAATAAGAGGATCTGTAAATTGGATGCGTTTGAGAGCGAAAATGGATTTTAAAACGAGTCATAAAAAACGCAATTTGCTATGTGAAAACTTCCTTAAATTTTCAAATCACAAAGACTTCGGGAAATTCTGTTCAAAATACCCTTTTTGGTAGCCTTTTTTAAAATATATTCTGTCTTTATCAAAAAACCGATCAATGCATCACATTATATAGTTCCTAAATAAGAGGATCTGTAAATTGGATGAATTTGAGAGCAAAAATGGATTTAAAAACGAGTCAGAAAAAAACGCAATTTCTTATTTGAACACTTCCTTAAATTTTCAGTCGCAATGATTTCGGAAAATTCTGTTCAAAATACCCTTTTTGGTAGCCTTTTTTGAAATATATTCCGTCTTTATCAAAAAACTGACCAATGCATCACATTATATAGTTCCTAAATAAGAGGATCTACCATTTGGATGCGTTTAGAATCAAAAATGAATTTAAAAATGAGTCAGAATATAAGCAGTTTGGATTTGAGGTTTTTTTCTCCAACTCCTATTTTTCTTTAATTTCTTTTTGCTATACGAATTGATCCTATGAAAAACTTGTCAATATAAAAGTTGTAGATATTTTTGAGAGGATGTAAAATAAATTTAATCAGATTTGATATCTTAAAAATTGACGGAGTTATGGATTTTTCTCTTTTTTCAGCGCCCTTTTTCTTTTCGTTTTTAATTTTTTTCGTCGGTAAAAGTTGGTCCTATCAAAAACTTGTTAATACAAAAGTTTTAGATAATTTTAAGAACATTTACAAAAAATTTAGTTGGACTTGATATCTTGAAAATTGACGAAGTTATGAATTTTTTTCTCTCAAAATCCCTGTTTTTTTCGCCCCTTGAGCCCACTTCTAAATTTATCAGAAATCTGTCATGCATATACTTTTGGCCCATTTTTAAGAAGTAATATAAACATTAAATCGATTCGATATCTACTTTAATTAAGAAGTTATGGCGTTTTTTCGGTTTTCACAAAAACGCCCCCTATTCCGACCCCCTTGGTCCGATTTTGCCCATTAACGAACTTAGCCAAGATTTTATCCCCTTTGATTTTATGTACAAGTTTGGTGGAGATTGGTGAAAAATTATAGGTTATCGTGCCCATAAAAAAGTGAGATATATAGATAGATAGATAGATAGATAGATATATAAACTGGTGCGATTGCAATAGGTAGTATTTCTTACGAAATCTACCTAAAATACAAAGCATGAACGTCACACGCGGAAAATACAGATGCGGATCATCCGTTCTGTTTATTTAATTACTGCTTATTTTCATTATAATTAATTTTTCGTTTTTTAGTAGAATTCCTTTGTAATCATTACTTTTATTTTATTTTTTGAAACATTTGTCATTTGTATATATATATTCTTATTTTTTTGTTGTTGTTGTTAAACATCTTTTTAACATGTAATTTTCATATTTTATTATTTTTTAACATCTATTATTTTGATATTATATTTCTTTATCACAATCATTCTGCAAAAAATGTTTAAGAACTAAACGTCAACTATCATAATCGGTCCAACTAGCTAAGAAGGAAAGATATCCCACCGAAATAAATAATCCATACCTCTATTTACTATCGCAACAACAGCTGGTTAACGCAAAGCACACTGGAAAAATAAAATAGCGCCGGTGTCGTCAAACCCTGGAAACGAGAGTGCCTGCACGGTAGTTAGGACTCTCGCTAGAGTCTATATCAACATATCTTGGCTATCAAGTTGTCAGGGCGAAAATGGATAGAATGCATTGATTACACTGTCTCTGCCAACTAAATTACCCTATGCTTCTGAAGAGGTTTTACCCCCTCTTCCTATTACGCTAAAAAAATATTTTTTTTAATTAAGAAATTTAGATTTTTATATTGTTCTTGAGTACTATAAGTTATATTTCTATTTTTTTTTTCATGCTTTGACAAAAAAGAAATAAAGCATCCATTTTTATATGACCAAAATCATTATGAATTTCTGATGTTTCAATCAGAAAAGATGGATAATTTATAAAATTCAGAGTATCATGACTCAGTAAGTTTTGGTTGTAAAAAAAAATGCAATTTTTACTGTTTTATTTGTCAGAGTTCGAAGAATATTTTTCCTATAGAACTTATATGATACAGGGACACTATAAGATAAATAGACAGTGAAGCAAATAAAAGACCATAACTTTTAACTGAAGAAACAAACAACCCGTTTTATTCACCATTCGAAAGAGAAGAAAATTTTGTACAAAATAACAACTATGGTCATCCGTAATGGCTTCCTTCTGTGGCGATGCAGGGATGTAGGTCCTTCTGGAAATTCTTCAAGATGGCCGCGACAGACAATTTCTGGCGTAATTCCTTCCAAGACTTTTTCCTGAGCACGTTTCAGGGAATCCAGATACTAGTGCTTGGTCGCATAGGCTTTCACCTAAACAGAGAGGCTTGTTTGGGGAAGGGGGGGGGATTGATGGAGAAATGTAGCATATTATCCTTTATGCATCATGTTTCCCTCCAAAACAGTGAAGTAATATCAGCGGAAAATAGTATTTAGGCAACAAGAAAACACGAGAAATACGAAAAAAACTTTAAAGTTCAGAAATGTGAAAACATTAAACTAAATTGACATTTTGTAAACACGTCTCAGTAGTTATGTGTCACCCTGTAAATTTTGAAACTTAGAAAAAATGATAAAAATAGATTTTTGTAGGATGACGATCAATATTTGAAAAATTTTAGCAATTGTCACTATGGTCTCTAAAATTAGAATTCGCAACAGGTTAATGATAATACCACATAATGATAACATAATGACAATAAGGGACCACATGTTATGATAAAGGTTTTTTTTTTTTTTTTGGATATTTTAAAAACTTGCATAAAAAAATGATATATATATTTTTTAATTTTCGAATGTATTTTTCTCGAAATCGCAGCTAATAAGGTTGGTCTACACTGGTTCTCAGCGCCTCATTCGGAATCAGTAAAACACATACTCACCTACATGTACTATTGGCTGTGTAGCCATACTGTTTAACAGAACCTGTATGTTGGGGTCGTCCTCCGAATAGAGGTCTAGATCACTAATGGACACGTGAAATTTATCCAGAGGCGAGAGATTATGCCTGTATAAATATAAAAAAAAGCGTTTATGGTTATTGCAAAATATACACACTATTTAAAAATTGTTTATCATGATGATCTTTTGTATCATTCACACTCTAGAATCATATATAATATCTTGCACTTATATTTTTTTAAAAGAGCTATAAGCAATTATATATAAGATATGACAATGATGTTCAGTGAATGTGCTCATATACAAAAGATTCTTACACAAATAAGAAAATAAGAAAGAAAATCATGCGTCAAGCATAGATTATGAAACATTTTCCAATTTTTTCAAAATGCTTTAACAAATCTTCGCAGTTTAATAAAGTAAAGAAGATACCTAAGTAAACATTTTAGGAAACGTAGAATGCATTTGAAAACCAGATTTTATCAATTATTCCCATAGTCGATAAGTACTCGAGTTCTTTTGGATCTCTGTATATAATACTTTCTCTGTATATGATCTGTAGATTTTAACAGATTCAACATAATTTGCGAAATTTAGTTTAGTAACAAAACGAATAATACAGTTGAAATATGCGTTGAAAAAAATCTGACAATATATAGAAACGTATGAATTCTTTTGCACAGTCCTGCATGAGTAGATTTTTATAAATGCCACCACACATTACTTGGAATTTATTTTAGGCAAAACATGCTTGCAATCACTGAAATCACACTTACAGATAATAGTATACACAGGCGGCCATGCATCCAGTTCATGTTCCAGCCAGTATATAATTTTATTTATATGTTACAAACATTTCTTATCATACTAAATGTAGTTGAACTTGAAAAATGCATAACTCAAATTTAGAAAGACCTTTCAGCAATTCACCACTCTTCCTCTTTAACACTTACAAATTCTTTTGTGAGACCTTGTAAATAGTTTCCAGAACTTATGCATTCCGCATACACTGTTAAAAATTTTGCTCTAGTTTGAACCAAATTTTGGTGCTCAATAGCTGGTACATAAAATGGTGAAATCTTGTACCAACATTTGGAGCTTCCTATTTCAACCTCGTTCCAACAATTGGAAACTATGCTACAACAGGAGCTCCAAATATTGGTTCAAGATTTCACCATCTTACAGTGGCAGCTATTGAACACCAAAATTTGGTTCAAACTAGGACAAGATTTTTAACAGTGTAGCATGCAAAAATTTAGTTAAATTTAAAAACTCATACTTTAATTGAAAACTCACTTTAAGCAATCATTCCTGATACATAACACTTCGGATTTCGAATTGTATCCAAAATAGTGTGCATGTAAATTAACGCTAGACGCAATGTACAACTTATTTTACTGGAAACATCTTGTAGTAAACTTCAATAATATATATCGATTTCATCCTGTTTAAAATAAAGCAACATGATAGAAATACCCTGTCAACAATTTCCCCCGTGATCATTAGAAAATCGAACTTTTTTGTGTGACCTTCTAAATGAATGATAAATGATTTAATCTCCTCATTCTGTAGTAAGCATGTATTAGTGCACGTCAAAAATTCATATCAATTTCATTACGTATAAGTTTGTAACAATGTAACATCTTTAAAATACGACTCAAAAGATTCTCATAGATAAAACCCCATAGATAGTAATATAACAAAATATTCTTGAGTTTCTCCGGAGACGTACAATAAGTGCTACACGTAATGCATTCTGCAACCTTCTTCTAGTTCACCTCAGTAATGTTTTTAATTTACAGTATGTTTAAATTATTGTCATACTATTAAAATACATCGCAAAGGATTTTCTCCATCGTTTATAATGCGGCATAATACTTTTGAGTGGCACTGTAAATGAACTATGAATAATACACACTTGATTTTCAATACTGAACATGCCATGTGAACCTCAATGACGTATATGAATTACCTGAAAATCAAAGTATATTTACACGAGTTAGAGAACAGACAGACAGACATATAGACAGCCGGACAGACAGACAAATTGACGGATAAAGAAACCCAATTTATAAACACTTTTCAACTGTGTGAAAAAATATCAAATTTTTTATGACAGTTGGAAGTAATATGCGCCGTTTGCAATCACTTTTGGCAATGATTGTACAGTTCCTTGATAAGTTCTGTTTTGAATTTGCTTGGAATACCATTGCCACACATCTTTGAAAGTTTGGAATATTCCAAAATTGTTGACCATTTAAGTCTATATGATTTAAATCATTCATAATTGCACTTTAAAAACACAGATTCATCTCTTTAAATTTGTTTAATCTTGTTATGGATTTATTGTGCAGAATTACTTTGCAGAAACAGAACTTTAAATTTGTTCACTGCTACCCAGTCACTACTACATCTTTTCTCGCTAGACTGTTATTAACCGAAATCGTTAATCCCTATTTATATACTGTACGCACAAATAAACATCTTTTGGTGTTGTTCGTCCCTAGCATTCAGACTTGGTGCATTTTAAGAAGTTTGAGAATCGCAAAAAAAAAAAAAAAAAAAAAAAAATCTGTTAAAGCCATATTTTTTTATTTAGCAGCAGCATAATTTTCTGTAAATGTTATTTTTGAGGGCACTTATTAGACTATTAACATAGGTTTTTTTTTTTTTTTTTTTTTTTTTTTTTAAGAAAACTATTTAAAGATAAAAATTAGTTAATAATAAATACAAAGTATTGAAAAAAGTTTAAAAATATCTTCAAAACACCACTATTTTTTTTTTTTTTTTACTTACGTGCTTTCAATCCCATGTATTTCTTGGAGAGTAATGCGAGTTTTCCGTACATCTGGAGGATTTGGAGAAGTAAGAAATTGAAGCAGATCCGGAAACTTTTCCCGTTTCTCTCCACTTTCTCGCTGCATTACTTGTCTGGAACATTCAGGGGTGTTCCCAAAATAATTCGAGCTTTTCACAGTGGGTGATTTGCTCTCAGTGGTTGGTAAAACAGAAATTCTAGAAATTAACAAACACAAGAAAGTGAGCACGGTGGCTTTTCTATGGATAATTTTGGATGTGTGGCAAGCTGCAAATAACTTGAAAAGTAGAAATCCTATTCAGGGACCAATTTATGAATTTGGGGGCCCTGGGCACAAATGTTTACGGGGCCCCCTAGTTGCACCGATACAAAGAATTATGATTTTTAAAAATGAAAAAAGATTGTTACTAAAATAATTATTATTGACTTCAAAATATCGATTAAAAATTAAGTATGATAAACAATAACTTATTCTAAAAATAATTATATTATTTTAAAATTATGAAATTTAAAAGATTAGACGGTTTATAATAAACTGTATGGTGCTAATTATCTTTTCCTATGTAAGTCTATAGATCTGGAATAATAAAATATGCAACAACTAATTATAAATTTTCGACAATACCAAACTACAATTATTTAAAGTATTAGAGATTCTACAGCCTGCAAGCTACGTTCACCAAACACTCAAATAATCTGATGATAACAGAAAAAAAAAAGAATAAACAAGAATTAAAAATACTATTTATTTTTAAAGTAATAAAAATAAAAGAAAGTATTCACTATAATAAAGCAAATAAATGGATATTTCATACAAAATATATTCAGCGTTATAAATGATTGAATATGAACATAATAGAATAAAATGTACAATTTCAATGGATATTATGTATCAGATTTTAGACTGTAATTGTAAAAGACTCAGAAGCATTTGGGGGACCCTAAAAATCAGGGGTGCCCCGAATGCCCTGCTATAAATCTGGCGCTGATCCTATTGCATAATAATACGCATGAAAAGCATTTTTTATGATTAAAATTGAGTTTTATTAATATAAAATTAGCATTTCCTATTATTATCAATTTTTCATTTTGCAAACCGTCTTCATATTCGGCTGGCATCATAATGCAATGTCTTTATTACAAACAATACCAACTTTTCTTCTTCTTCTTCTTCTTCTTCTTTTTTTTAATAATTCTAATTTTTTGAAACTTTTTGATTAACCTTTCCGACGCAAAAATTCTATTCGTAAAATGAGGAAAGTATTGACTGACACCGGAATTTACAAACAACTTATTTTAGAAATTAAAAACTTCTTACATTACACTTTTATTATAAAAGCCAAATTTTATTAAAATATTCTTGGTGCCGTTTGCAAATTTGGAATTAAAATTAGGCTGTCCCGGACATGAGGCTCATGCACCGGAAAAGATTAATTCGGAATTTGCAACATATTTCAGCAACAAACCAATATTTGATAAATTGGGTACTAATATTAACCCATTATTACGTTAATGAAGCAGCAACTTTAGTGAAATATTAGATTTATATGGAAATATTTTCAATGAAATAAAATTGTCATAGTAATCGCAATTGTAAACATAACTTTACATCGAAAATAATTGCAATTAAATGCCATTATTGCAGGAATCTTAGAATTGGGTTGAAAATATTGACAATAAAATGGCAAATTATTTCTTCGAAAGATTATGCAATACTAACAAAATGTAAACATATTAATTAAACGCTATTATAGCATAAATATCGGCTTTATGTAGGAAATATAAAAAAAGTAAAATATTTCTTTTAATATTGAAAAAATATAAGCACTTCAATATTGGAACAACCTTTAATGTCAATATTTCCAATATTGTCTAAACTGTAGCCAGTACAGGCAATATTCGTTCAATATTGTTTTGCTTTTACGTATAATATTTTATAATACAGTGAAACCTGTGAAAAAAATCATATTTCCGACAAGGTTTTTTTTTTTTTTTTTTTTTTTTTTTTTTTTTTATCTTTGTGGGTCTGGTGTATTATCAATAGTTCGTGTCTTTTTCATCGAGTATTATTTTGTTTTAAGAAATATTGTTTTTATTATTTATATGCAGTGATGTTAATATATGTCTATATATTTACTATATGACCTCATTTATGTTAGGGCATTTAGTAATAGTAAATTATATTATCATTTGCTTAACTCTCTTTGCGCCGTTTCGATTCTTTTATTTTAAACATATATTCCACTCTTTAGATTTAAAATAAAAGTTGCTTTCCGGAAATAATCATGTATAATAAAGAGCAAAAAGTATTAGAAAGTTGTAATATAAGTTAAATCTTATTGTAATACATTAATTTCTAAACATCTCCAAAAATTCTTCTTTAGGCTATTGCTATATGAATAGGTATTAAATAGAACTCAACACAATAACATTCTTTATCTTTCAGACAACGAAATATTTGTTAAATACTAACTAATCTGTTTGAATAACTATTGCTAATGTTATTAGCGTAAAAATAATTTTTTCTAAAAACTGAAAAAAAAAAAATCCCTTTAAGCATAAACTAGTCGTTGGGGGCCACCGGTATACTTACCCAACATGGATATGCATGCTATAACATATGAAAATAAAACATGTGGAAACTATTTATGAAATGCATTGCAATTCCGAAACAAAATTTAAACGTAAATTTAAATATTTTTAATACACCTAGTAATGCTCTATTAATGAATTGCTGATGAACCAGTTTCGACAAATTATATAAAACGCCAAACTACTCAAGAGTACTGAATTGCGTAAAAAAAACATCCTTATAGCTCCAAAAATAATAATCATGTGAATTAACAATTTGCTGTGTCGAATTAAACGTAACATTTCTAATTAAAATATATCTTTGAATTAAAATTTTAATGAAATACAGGGTCATGAAAAATCGAAGAATGTGAAAAACCGGATTACAAATATCTCATTAACTAATAATCCGATCGACTTTGTTTTTTATGTAATTTTTTTTTTTTTTTTTTTTTTTTTTTTTTTTTTTTTTTTTTTTTACCTTTTACATAAATTTCTTAAAATTAAAAATTTCGAAAACTTTTATATCCCTTTCATCAGAACGAATTTTTCGATTGTCGGAAAAACATTGTTCCGGATAATCGAGGTTACTGATATTAAATAGGCTTTGTTCCATTCTTATATACTAAATACATATAAAAGTTAAAGTCTCTATCTCAATTTGTTCGGGAGATAGAGTGTTTACAGACACGCAGACAGACAGATAGAAGGAATTTTTTCTCTAAAAATATGTTTTTCGTAATCACCAGTGTCTGAAACTTGTAAATCCTTCAAAAAAATTTTCCGATTTTCAAAACGATTTCAAGATTTACCCTTATACTACATATGATGGGAAGTAAAAAGAGAGAAATTTTTAATGCGATAAATTTTTTATACACAATTTTAAGATTTTTGTTCCCTGAACCCCCTTAATAAACTTTCAACTTTTTCAATAGAATACCCATAGTTATTATTATAAACAGCAACTTAAATTCCAAGTAAGTTTAAATGGCGTAGCTATTCATGATACTGTTATAATATTAATAACTATTAACAAATTATTTAATCTGCAGTGTTAACCACTTAACCTACACAGCCACGTTCATACGAGTAAATCTACGAAGCAACTAGTTATAATTATAGTAATTTAGGACCTCATGGTAATTAAAATGTCAGCAATACATCTAGTAATATTACATAGCACCCTAATATATCCTTAAGTAATTAGCATATTAGTTAGCAATAGTAGTATTATCTCCAAATAGTGATAAAGATTGTATTGTATAACCATGTAATTAATGCTGTTCCCTTTCAGGATTTCCTCCTCCTTTTTTTTTCAGTCGACTTAGGCCAGTAGTAAAAGGAGAGTGGGAAGTTTTTATTATTTTTTTTCATTTATTATTTTATTTATTTTTATTTTTATTCTTTATTTAACTAATTTTTTTTAATTTTATTATTTAGTATTATTCATTTTTATTTACTTATTTATTTTTGACAGCTCGCCTCTTTATTTGGTGCAGTAGGACTCTGTCCGCACAAAATACCGGACCCGCTCTAATGGGGCAACCCAGGGAGCCAGTTTTTCTCGGTGGGGTACGGTAGAAAGGTGGGTTCTTGTCTCTCTCTCTGCAACGCTCTCGTTTGCCTTGCTATTTGGCGCAAAAATTTTCCTCCATCAGCGGTACGACTTAGCTTTTCGGCCATTTTCTGTTGTTTTTTTTCTTTTTTTTTAATTCCCTCAAAATTTTCCCAACATTCAGCTAAGTTCAGTACCATTGTTTAGGCCCCAAAAACATTTAGTCCCATTTCGTCTGGTATGATGAGTACAAGGTGTGCGGCAAGAAATCACATAGTTAACCCAATGTGCAATAAACCACAAAGATTACCAACAAAGCACTTAACCTAAACAGCCGACCCGGGTACTTGTCTTAGTAGTTCGCCACTTTGCCGGCTAAAATTACATCATGTACGCAAATGGCGCCTGGTGCATGAAAAATCCGTCGTGGGTGCAAAGTCCTCCAAGTTACCTGTGAATTATACCTCTGGAGGTGCCTTGCCAGGTGAAGGTCTCGTCATCTGATCAAGGCTCTAAATTACGAGACCATCTTGCGAAGCCATTTGCAGTTCAAACAACAGGATGTACCATTAATTAACAGGCGAAACAAAGTATGCTCAACGACAAGCAAGTACTGCAGAAATGATGGCATGTGAAGCAAAGAAATCAGGTTTATTGCCGCTACGCGGCGATTAGGCGGTCGACCGCCCCGATACCAGGTATCTAACCCGTTAAGCTGAGATAACTCGGCAGGTAGGGGCCTGGTTATCGGTTAGAAAGAAAGAAAGATAGGACTTCAGAATTCGTTTTCAGAGGTTTACTGTATTATTCTCTATAATATCTGTTACGTATCGGAATCGTGAAAAAGAACCTTCATATTATTTTTATCCTAGACCCTCCATTTAGACTAACTTTTTTTTGGCATAGATGTCACATACGCACCACATTCTCACGTGTTTTTTTCCCTCCAATTCGGCGAAAACTTTGTTTTTGGAAAAAAAATTCCAAATTGCATGCAATAACTGCACATGATTTTTTGTTGCAGTGTAAAAATAAAATAACGTGAAAAAAAAAAGAGATTCTAGTATTTGAAAAAAGTAAATAAAATTAAATAAGGAATAGTTTGAAGTAAATAATTTTTGATGTAATGTATAATAAAAATAATTTAAAGAATTAAAATAAAAAGAACAGTAAATAAACATAAATTTAATAAAAAAGTAAACAATAAATAAACAGTTATAAATTATAAACTTAATAAGTAAAAAACAGTAAGAATAATTTTCAGAGTAAATTGTAAATATTAATACTTTTAGCCATATTAAATGCATGCAGTTGCATCATTTAATCAGTACATTTCACTGACATCTTTAATTTTTCTTTATTATTTCCCAAACAATTATTATAAACTTAATAAATGAATCTTCCCTTTGGCACAGATGTGCAATGCCAAATTGGCGGGTGAAAAAAAACACGTGCGAATGTGGTGCGTATATGATATCCGTGCCTGTTTTTTTCTACTCTAACTCTATTCATTTTGTATTTCATATGTATGTAGATGTAAATGCCCGTCCTAATCTCCTGCAGCTTGTTACACCCAAACCCTTCCTACGAGAAATGTATGTACTTCGATCTCGTTTTGTGCTGTACTTTTTTCTCCTCTCAGTTGTTATGATGTCTGTCTCTGCATTGGGTGGAGATGGTTTTATTATCTTCCTTATGCATAATTATTGATTTACTAACCAAGATACGAAATAAACATATTAATTAATAAATTGAACTTCTACGATCATCTGTTCTTTGAAATGGATTACACCTTATGGTTAAAACCAAATAATACAAACATTTTTTTCTATTTTAACACTATAGGTGTTTGTAAATTAAAAGATATGCACGACTCTGACTTCTCGTTGTGAAACTGTGACTGAGGATCTGGGCGGTTGCAACAAGTGATTGTACTTATCTTTAAATTTGCTAATATATATATGAAAATTAACTAAATAAAGGTCCCTCCACCGGGATTTGGTCATTACGACACCGTATTAACAAATTTTATAAGAATATCGTACACATTACTCACCGAATGAAGCTTTTTCTTCTTCTCAGCATGTCTTCATATTCTGCGTCATTCATCTCAACTTCTACTGCCCGGTCGCTGTCGTACATGCTGGAGTTGGGAGTCGCGGCAATAGAGTCCTTCTTCAGCTTTCTGATGCGAGGACGCAATACGTCTTTTTGCGTGAGCCTCGACTTCATTCTCGCCACTTTGTCCTCATGGTCCGTAGGTGCGTACGTCATGATGCTGTGGTAGTTCTGGACGTAGTGGTAAGCCAAAAACGAGATGGATACTAGAAACCACGTTGTAACAACACCCACGAGAAGTATCCTTTGTTTTAGCTTCATGATCGGAATTGAGGTGGTGAATTTGTAACTGTTACACAGTGTATGATTTTATTTTTTTCCTCCTTATTTTTTATTATTTTATTATTATTATTATTATTATTATTATTATTATTGTTGTTGTTGTTATTTTATTATTATTATTATTATTTATTATTATTGTTGTTGTTGTTGTTGTTGTTGTTGTTGTTATTGTTATTATTTTATTATTATTTATTATTATTATTATTGTTATTATTTTATTATTTTTTTATTATTATTAATTCCTCCTTATTTTTAATTATTATTTATCCTTCCCAATGCCACGACCTGATATATCCGTTCACTAGGCTGCAGGTTTCACTGCAATTAAAGCATTATTTAAATTAATATACAAATATAATCCAGTTTTATGAAATTAAGTTAAAATTGATCCTTTCAAGGCTTATAAACATATACGTAACAAAAAATTTTATACCATATTAGAAGAACCCTCTTTTTTAAACATTTATATTCAATTACAGAGAAAACAACACTACAATTTTGCCCTTTTGCTCGACGGTCAGGGGGTTTATCAAGAAATTTTTATCATGCCAGTTTGTTTCATATCATGCTGTTACAATTTTTATGTCTTTTGACGACATGCACCTAGCTTGACATTATGTTTCAAAGAAACTATAACCGAGCCCGTTCAAATAAAATGAGAGTTTACATTTGATAGTTACTAGTTTTTTATAGGGCTTCTGTGTTATTACATTGCTTATGTTTTAATTAGAGTTCCAGATGTTCAGTGTAATCGTCATTTCGTTTATAAATAGTTATGAACGAGCTATTTCGAATAAAATCTCAGTTTAAAATGATCTTAAAGAAAATATATGGTCATTTTCATACTTTCAATGTTAATTTTAATACCTCGCCATTTTTTCTTAGTTTTAAGCTATATGTATTTTTTTAATAAAAGTAAAAAATATGTTTGAAATTTAAAAAAATTTACTAAAACTTTGTTTCATTTTGTTACATAATATTCACAAGTAAATATTTTGTTTTAGGACAGGCGACGGTTTCTTTAAAGCACTTTTCTATTGTATATAGAATTTAAGAAATTTGATAGTCTATTGTTATAATAAAATATGGTTTTAGTTTATCAATAATGAAAAACGACTAATACTGTTCATATAAACCGAACAGCAGCTGTACGTACACAACATAACACGAAATTAATTACTGTATATGTAATTAATAGTGCACGTAATTAATTCAAGCACTTATTATGTTTTTAAATATTAATTTAAAGCCTAAAGTTTTGCAACTCATCATCAGTTTTAAATTTACGAGATTTATATAAAGATGTTCAAATCGCTGATAAAATTTTCTACTAAATGATAGAAGATGATATAAATTTCTGTCTGATGTCTAATGTTTCTGTCAAATGTCTAAGTATTAAACCGTGAGTATAGTAACATTAAAGTATCAAAATAGCTATTACAGATTTTCTAACAAAGCTTTACCCACTTCCATATGGTGTAATTTTTGTATAAAAGTGTACCTCTAAATTTTCAGGTGTATTAATACAGCCTGAAAGATGTTAAAGGTCTGAATGTTGATATGGAACACAAATTTTCAAAACTGACTATGTGTTTTGTGTTACCAATAATAAGCTAACAATGTTGAAATTAAAAATACAGTTTGAAGCTCTCTAGACGAATGAAATTAATTAACATACATTTATTTTTTTATTAATGATATATCAGTCGGAAATTCTTCAAAAATACTAATAGAAATGTTAACAAGTAAGCCTAATTTGTGTTTGCGCAAATTTATAAAAATAAAAATCCAAATTTTTTATTTTATACAAAAGAATACAAGAAAATTCGCTCAAGTTTTCCTCCACAGTCCAGTTTATATCCATTTATATTCAATCAAAAATTTTTAATTAATTACGAACATGAAAAATTTGTTGAGAACATACAATATTTTCTTATAGACTTTTAAAAAGGTTATGATGTGTATCTTTAAAGAAAAAACACGCCAATGTGTAAACGAATTATTAGCATGAGGTTACTATTCACGATTTAAAATAAGATTTTGGTTATTTTTTTAACATTTAGTTTGTGTGCATTTTTCTTTGTCATATATACCTCCTTTTTAACTTTGTTTCAAACTTGCAAGTGTTTTATTAGAAAGAAATATGTTTATGTGTGTATGGTATTTTTTTCAAAAACTGTAAATTTTATTGACTTAAATCTGTTAAGAAAAATCTATGTTTCCGGTTGAAAACTGAGGTAGTATGATTATTTCAATATTGCTTTGAAAAAATTTTCAAGGATTTTCAAAAATTCGGTAATTTGGAGACAGGTGTGACCTGAAATGTAAGAAAAAGCATTAGTGTGAAACACAAAATATATAATATGAACTTTAAAATGTTCAGGTTTACTTAAAAAGCGATTAAAATAATCAAATAGAGAAATTAATAGGACACAGATGTCATATACGCACCACATTTGAGCGAAAGCAACAAAATGGCGATTTTACGCATTATATGGTAATCCGGTCATTCTTGTTTATTTATTAATCAACTGCTTATTTATTTTATATTTTCTTTGATAAATCGATATAAATTGTTTTGTTTTATAGTTATGAATTAAACTTTTGCAGTTTATTATTATTTCATTTTTAAAATAATAGAAAATAATTTAAAATATGCATAACTGATATATGGTAACGAATTTTTTGCCAAACTGGCGTCAGAAAAAAAACATGAGCAAATACGGTGCGTATATGACATCTGTGCCGTTAATAGTTGGTTTTATTAAAAAACATCTTAGTACTTTCAAATCTTTAATCAGGCTCGAACTTCAGAGAATATTTTCTTTATTTATATAAATGCGTGGTTCCGTTTTAAAAATGAACGAGACTATAATTATTATAGTTGAAAGTAAAAGTAGATACATATTATTATTAATTGCAGTCCATTTACTTTATTATTCCACTTTCTGCTCATTCGTCACTTTTCATTTTTAATTGTGGGTGGCTTGAAGACTGAATTAGTAGTGATTTAGATGAACGGTAAAAAAGAAATATTTAACTGCTGTACTATAAATATTAATACATCATTTCTCAAATTGTCAGGATTTATTTTCAGAATGTTGAACTATAAACTCAGTACATTATATCATAGAAAATCGTTATTAAATTAGTGAGAAAATTAGTGTTAAGTTTAAAAAACACATGTGGATTACTTATGTAGATATTTGTATTAAAAGAAAAAAGGCATTACCCGTAAAGCATGGTGACGTCACTGCAACGTCGATGTGAAGTCACAGTGACTAAAATGTGAAGTCGTTATGGCCGTTTTAGAGCTGTTTTGTGACGTTTCAAATGTGACGTTTGACTATTTTGTCAATAGCAACACAATCAATTTACTGCATGTTCTCTTTCAAACATTGAGCATACATTTAAAAAAAAACTAGTTAGATGTGATAATTCCAAAACTTTCTTCTATCTTATGCATGTTAATACTTCCTGAAAAATCCAACATAGCCGCATTAGGTGGTTTAAACCAAAATCTAGTCAGTATGGCAACTTACTACTGAATTTGAAGTTTGATGAAAACCCATGCATTAGTTCTTGAGATACATTTTTTGCCAAATCAAAAAAAAAAACCAAAAAAAAAAATGCAGCATAGTTATTTGTAGGTCAATTTACACCAAAAACTAAACAACACCAATCAAATCAGAGACTAACTGAACCTGAAATTATGTAAAATTCCGTGCATTCATTCTTGAGATAGAGCTATTAGTCCAGGCATTTGGTAAACATTAAATGCAAGTTTTGGTGTAGTTTTGATTTTTGGTTCCCTTTATGTTTTTTGGGTCGCTGAACACGAATCAGGCATTATCCAACAAAATTTATCCCCGGAAACACATTTTTTTTTTTTTTTTTTGGCAAAAAACGGGGCTTTTTTCGTTTTTTATAAATAACTTCAAAATTATGCATTTTACATAAAAGTCATCGATACATAAATTAAAGAGCACAAAATTTCCTACATTTTATGTATTTAAAGTTTTTTTTTTTCTATAATCAGTGGTTTAGCCGTGAGAAAGCCCCAAAATTGGGTGTGAAAAACAAAACATTCTGAAAGCGTGAATTACAGCACTGTACGTTGATGAAACATGAAAAACAACCTTTTTATCGAAATTTCCCCCGCTTAATAATACTAAATATATTATTATTGACTATATTTTAGTAAGCTGGTGTTCATTGTTTATTTCATAACTAAAAAACAAATAAAAATGAGCATATTTGTGATCAAAATCTTCATTTGCTATTACAAAATAATAATAGTAATAATTACAAAATAATATAGTAGCATTTATTTGTCCTTTTTGAGCACTTAATGAATGGACTTATTGCGATAACCACGAATAAGGCACCATGGCAGCAACACTAATTAAGCGATTTGAACCAAAACGTAACCAGCTCTATTTTATATCAAGTACTAACTAAATGTAAAGTTTTATGAAAATCCATCCACTAATTCTTGAGATATGAATAGCTATTCAGGAAATTGTAAATAATGTAGCATAACAGCACCACCGTATGAGCGACATACACCAAAAACTAATGAGATCTAGTTTATATCAAGTTTTAATAGTATCTAAAGTTTTATTAATTCTTAAAACAGAGCACTCAAAATATTTTTGTCACATACAGACAGATGGACAGACTCACAGATTTTCAGACAGACGGATAAATTTGCAGATTCTCAGACAGACGGATAGACTTGCAGATTCACAGACAGTCAATTCGTAAAAACATGTTTTCCAGATTTTATGAACCCTAAAACTTGTAAATCTGCCGGAAACCGGATTTTTTAAATTTTCACGAATCCAATATATTATTCTTAAGACAGCAGAATGTAAAAATAATAAATAACTAAAAAACTGTTTTACAATAAATGACTGTCAGACATGACGCGGGTAAAAGCTGTTTATCTTGTAAAAATGAAAATCCATCTTTGTAGACTGTTTATTTTACGAACTAAAAAATATTAAAATACAAAATAATAATAATAATAATAATCAAATGCGCTAGGCCTTCCAAAAAACTTTGTCTTTCTTCATAGAAAACGTGTTTCTACAATGAAAACAGCAGCAAAAATCTGAATAATTGAGACTATGAGTCTTGTTGCTGCTCTTCATAGTAGCGATAGTTTTCATAGTAACTTTAGAACAATTAATGAACTATTATTATTTTTAAGAACTTACCATATTGATAAATAACAGCAATAAGGGGCTGTACATATGTGACGTTTTCAACTTTTTAGCAACTTTTAACCTACCCTCTCCTTTGCGATATTATACACCCCCCAACCTAATAATAGCATTATCAATGTCTAATCTATACATATAATAAAACAGTAGGACCCGGTGTGTCTGTACATTGAAGATAATTGACAAAAATGGAGTCAGGGCGATAAAAGAAAACCAATGAAACACAAAAAAAAAATTTTTTGAATTTTTTGTCTGTCTGTCTGTCTGTCTGTCTGTCTGTTTGTTCGAGGTTATCTTCGTAACTACTGAATGGATTTTTATGCGGTTTTCACTAATGAAGAATGCACACTCCCGGGCAGTGTATAGGCTTTGTTTCATCAAAATCGGACAACAGACAAAAAAGTAACAAAAAGAAACAAAAGAAACTATTAGGTGCGCTGCTCACGTTTTTTAGTACATAACGTTTTTTAGTACATATAAAATCCAATAGATGTCACTGTGCGATTTTAAAACGCGCTATCGTTATGTTTTCGCCAGTCTACTTAAGTATGAGAAAGTTTCAAGCTGGCTGTCGTTCCATGTGGTTTAGTCGGTAGAACGTCAGTGCGCCATACTGATGGCCCGGGTTCGATTCCCAGCATGGAATTTTTTTTCACTATGTTGGCATTAACGCCTATAAGCAATTAAAAGAATTTGAAATATTGTATTCAAGGCGAATTTTCTCTCTGGGAAAATTTCCTTGCATTAATATGTCAGTGTAATTTTTTTTTCGATTTAATTTTTTTTTTTCGAAACTTTGTTTTTCTTAAAAAATTACAGTAAATATTTGATATTTCCCAACGTTTTTTGAATGATCGACTTGCTTTTTTTTTTTTTTTAATGTATGTCTGAACCTTATCTAACTACTTCTTCAAGATTTCTTTAGATAAACCGACCAGCGTAGCGGGCGAAGGCCGCTAGTAACTCTTTATATAAAAAAAAATACTTTCGTTTTATTTCCATACACAACAAAAACTAGTTAGAACTAGTTTTTTTGTTTTGCAATGATTTACATATGGGGTTATACATTTATTATTCTTTACTGGTTAAATGAAAACAAGAAGCCAACAAAATTTTAATATTATACATGAAACAGCTTTATGTCAAATAGCTCTTTAAAAATGCTTATTATTTAAAAGTATTTAATAATAACTTTTTGTTGCATGTTACACTCATCAGTAATATTATTTTCTTGAATTTGCTCCTTATACAGATAAGCCAAATTTCTTACCA
Source organism: Maratus speculifer (assembly GCA_964019185.1). Classification (NCBI taxonomy): domain Eukaryota; kingdom Metazoa; phylum Arthropoda; class Arachnida; order Araneae; family Salticidae; genus Maratus; species Maratus speculifer. Next base: position 121,111,050 of record OZ025303.1, on the reverse strand, counting down.
ATGAAACAAGTAGTCAATCAACATCATTCCTCATTTTAACTATTAAATATAACAAATACAATTTCGAACCAGGTTTCTCTAACAACAAATTAATTGTGCATATGGAAGAAGAATAGTAATGGTGAACGTTGGTTTATTCGCTATTTTGGAAAGAAATGGTTTTATAAGAGTTTTAATAATAAATTTGTATTTTCATAAAAATAGATAATAGATTAAAAAATAAAGATAACAGACTATATTGATGTAAAGAAACAACAAAACGAAAATTGTAGTTGGAACAAAATTGATAATGATATCAATTGTCACCCCTGTTCCCTTAGAGATATCTTACGATATTAAGGGTGTATTCGAAAAAACTCTTTTCCACCTTCAACAGCTCGAAACTTTCCGATACAATTTCAGACACATTTTTAAAAGTAGAAACATGAAACTTGCTGAAGGGATTCTTGATGGGACGTATGAGGTGCCGTGTGATGTGTTTTACGCTCAATTCAACAGAATTTGAGTTATAAACAATTATCTTATCAGTATGACTCTTTTTTCGTTCCCAGATCTTCCGCTTGGGAAAAATCGGTTCGAAATGCCGTTTTTGACTGCTTTTTTTGCAATATTTTCTGCATTTATCAAAAAATCGACCATCACGGCACCTTGTGTACTTTCCAAAAAAGAGATTTTGAAAGTTTGGCGTATTTGAGAACAAAAATTAATTCAAAAATAAATCGGAAAATAAGCAGTTTGAATCAAAATACACCCTTAAGGGGACTTTTATGGGAGGGAAGAAAACTAGTCGTTGGGAGGCCACCGTAATACTTATTCATTATGGATGTGCGTACTATAAAATTTGAAAATAGAAAATGAGTAAACTAATTATAAAATGCATCGAAATTCCAAAATGAAGTTTAAACGCTTATTTAAATATTTTAAATATATATAATAATGCTCTATTAATGAATTGCTGATGAACCGATTTCGACAAATTATATCAACGCCAAACTACTCAAGTAGTACCGAACTGCGTAAAAGAAAAATCCTTTTAGCTCCAAAAATAATAATCATATTAACTAACAGTTTAGTGCGTCAGATTATGCGTCTCATATGCCATTAAAATATATCTTTGAATTGAAATTTGAATGAAATACAGGGTCATGAAAAATCGAAAAGTCTGGAAAATAGGATTACAAATATCTCGGCAACTAATAATCCGATCAACTTCGTTTTATATGCAAAATTTGTGTTATTTGATTGCCTTTTACAACTTTTCCTTTAAAAAAAAAAAAAATCGAAATTTTTTATATACCTTTCATCAGAACGAATTATTCGAGAGTCCGAAAAAATTAGTCCCGGATAATTGAGGTTACTGTTATTAAATAGGCTTTGTCCTATTCTTGCATACTAAGTTTGTACAAAATTTCAAGTCTCTATATCAAGTTGTTCGGGAAATAGAGCGTTTACAGACACAGAGACATGCAGACAGACACAAAGACGGACAGGCGGCAAACATTTTTTTCTAAAAATAAGTTTTTCGGAATCACCAGTGTCTGAAATGCGTAAATCCGTCATTTTTTTTTCTATTTTCAAAACGATTGCAAAACGTACCCTATGCTACGTATGTTGGATAAGTAAAAAGGGAAATTCCATGTTATCCTATGGGAAAATACTTATCCTTCTTGCTTATTCCAATTTAGAAATTGCAACAATATTTTTAGAAAAATACTAAATTTTAAAATAAAAGTTAGTAATTTAGTATTAAAAATAGGAAGTTTATAAATTTTTAAAATCAATATGAATTCCCAATTTTTGGTCGAATCAAAAGTATCCGTCTCCTTAAGATGCTAAAATTTTTATTTGATGTCAAATCTGGTATGTATCAAATTTTAAAAAAAGTACAAAGAGTGACAAAGTTAAATTAACTCTAAGAAATTGTTTTATTAAATAATTAAAAGTTATTTACAAGATTCAGCTAATTTTTCAAATGAAATCGTGTTATAGATATTCAAGAAAAAGTTCAAAAAGTTCATCTTATTCTAAATAAAACTAGAGACGTAATATACTTAACACAAAACATGAAACAATCATGTTCTTAAATTTCAGTAGACTTAACTTTTGTAGATTGGGCAGTCACTTTTAATATTATTAAAATAAAACAAAAAATTTTCCCCAAAATTAAAATAAAATGTTCGTAGCCAAACATTCTTGTTCTATGCTGTATAGGACAATAACTAGAGTAAAGTGTATGAATAAGGCAAAATCTAGAATGTGGTTTTGTGTAACTAGGATTAAAATTACTAAATTTTAAAAGATAATAAAAATTTCCGATTATATATTCAAATCAAAAGTGCCTTGTTCCTCTGAAACAAACAACAAAAAAAGTTACAGATATCGGATTTTTTAACTTAAAAAATACAAGTATACTGAAAACAAAGCTTGCAAAGTTGAAATAATTAAGGAAAACATTTCAACTGAAGTAATTAAAAGTTTACTCACAATGTTCAGCTAATCTTTCGAATAAAATTGTGTAACAAGTATTAAAGCATTGTTAAAAGGCTCGACATATTCTAGATAAAATTCAAGACAATATGTCTAACACTAAACACACTGTTTCATATGTCTGCTTTATTTTATTTTATTTCTTTTTAAAGGACAAAAAACGCTTTACTAGCATATGAACAAACGCGCCCAACATATACGTGTGATCGTGATTTTCCTGTTCCATTGTTCCTGCATTGCTTTCAAAGAATCAGCAAACATGAATGAATTTCATTACTGGATTTATTATTCCAGGATGCAACAAAATAAACAAATAAAAAGAAAAAACTGTAATTTAACAAATTAGAACGACTATTTGGAAAATGATATTTTCAAAGATTAAAATTTTAAAGATTTGTAAATAAATTCCATTTTTAAGTTAATAATAATAATAAACATAATTTTTATGATGACCATAACGAGTCATATATTACGTATGCTGTGCATTAAACATTAATATTCCTAGATCAATGATGAAAAAAAAAACACAGTAGTTTATAGATACACAGTTTTAATTGTTTAAAATGTGCATTTTTATTGGATGGAGTTAATCAGACTGACTTCTGAAAGCCTCATATTGCGTACGACATGGATTAAACATCAATATTCTGGGAAAGATCATAAAAAAATTTTTAAATAAAACTTCAGTTTTACAATTTTTGGATATGCAAATTTTTAAACTTCTAAACATCGCACATTTTAAATTTTTACACTGTTGCGTAGAAAAAAAAGCACTTTTAAATGAAATTTGTAAAAAAAACTTTATCACAATTTGTTTTCAAATTATTATATTTTAAAAAATGATTTTATTACTTTTTTGTCATTGTGGCAACAAACAGAGAACGAAAAATAAGTTCCGGAATTCAACCAACAAAAAGATTTAGATTTCCCAGTTCTCTACCGGGGACAACAACTATTTTCCAAATAATTAAAAAATTAATATCTAAACTAAAAGGCTTACTTACAGATATGATACTTTTAAACTTTTTTGAAAAAAAAAAAAACAAAGTATTTAACTTGAAGTTATACACACTACACACCGATTTTTAATGCTACATAAATTATTTTAAATTTCTTTGCGTACCATGCCATTCGTTATTCTTCCTCAAGTGGAATTAAAAACTGTAAAACCTGTTTAGATAGAACCTGCGTATAACAAAAAATTTTATGGTCACGTCGAAAAAAAAAAAAAAAAAGAAAGAAAGAAACCTTACAAATGTATATGTTTTGCCGGTTCCTGTCGATAAAGATTTTTTTCTGCGGTTCATAACGATTTGATATTTAAAATTTTTATCGTACTTTTTTCAATAAACACTGCGAAAAAAGAATCCCGATTATAACACAGGTTTTTTTAAAAACAAAATTTTAATTAAATATATATAGGACAGTTGCACCATAAAATTTAACTAATAATAACACATTGCTCAGTGGTGCACAAAACAGGAATTTTAATATACAGTCGAGCCTCTATATAACGAAATCCATCGTTCCAGTAAAAAATTCGTTATATAGAGAAATTCGATGTATAGAGTATGATGTTAAAAATAGTATTTAATGTGTAAATTTTGAACAAATATTATTTTTGATCTTTTTAATTAAGAATTTGAAATGTTTAAAAGTATATATTAACCTAACATTTTATTTCTTACTTATTTAAGCAGTTTCAAAAATAGAAAAGACATTTATTTGAAAGCTTAATGAAAATCAAATAAGGAAGACTTACATAAATTTCAGAGGAAGAAATCTGTAATTTTTTGTTGTTTTGATTTTAAAATTACAATTGTTACGCTCTCAAAAAAAAAAATTCTCAAATTTTAGCAAGGAATGAAAAATTGTAGTTGATATTTTCCTCCATTTGAAGGTCTATCTTATGTGCTCTCATTGATTCCTCTCTTATATGTGTAACAATTCAATTGACTGTGTTTTGAGAAGGATGTTGAAAAGTGTGTGGGAGGTGGGATGAACTTGTTAGATTTAAAGAATAAGGAAAGAAGTAATATTTATAAAAAAAAAAAAAAACCTCTCCACTGAACGATAAATCAAAAATAAGTGATGGAAAATTGATTCCATATGATTTCGAAGCTTTTTTAAAACTGAATAAATTAAGATCAATTTATGAAAAAATTCGTTATATGGCGATAGATATTTCGCTATATAGAGTCTGTTTTTAATGTAATCATGCGAAAAGGAGACCGTTCTTACTAAAAATTCGTTATATGGAGAAATTCGATGTATGGAGTTTCGTTATATAGAGGTTCGACTGTACATTTGTACAATTAAAATAAAATAAAACTTTCAACGTTTCGCGCCGTCTTCTGCGGGTGTCTTCAGGAAAATATGATGATGGAAGGACTACGTTTGCATCTTGATCGAGAGATAATATTTCTACAATATTTATATGATAATATTTTCTAAATTAAATTCTAAACGAATTAAAATAAAAAAAAATGTTGCCACTTACACGCGAGTAAAAATTGAAATATTGCAAAGAAATTAAAATTTATATCAATATAAAATTTTTATTTCCTTGCAATATTTTAATTTTTACTCACGTGTAAGTGGCAAAATTTTTTTAAATTTTAATTCATTTAGATTTTAATTTAGTAGAAATATTATCTCTCGATCAAGATGCAAACGTAGTCCTTCCATCATCATATTTTCCTGAAACGCCCGCAGAAGACGGTGCGAAACGTTGAAAGTTTTATTTTATTTTAATTGTACAAATGTATATTAAAATTCATGTTTTGTGCACCACTGAGCGTGAGCAATGTGTTATTATTAGTTAAAAATTTAATTTTTTTTCTATGATAGCGACATTTTATTTCAGCCCGTATCCATTCGATTCGGATTTTACAAGTTTAACCGTCATATAATTGTCGCGTTTCTTTAGTATAATAAAATTTTCTAAGACCTGCAGTTACCATCAACACTCTGAAAAAGATCTGATTTTTTTTTCTGTGTGTGCAGTCCCTGTATATAATCCATAGATTTATATATATATTACATAGTATGCTAAAAGTTAAGTTAAACGCTCTTAACGCAGTTGGAAAATTCTCTTTAAAACTTTTTGTCAATAAACAAAAAATGTATTTGAGATCTTTTATGTAGCCCTGCGTATAATTTATAGAATAAATACAAGGTGTTTCAAAAATGACCGGTATATTTGAAAAATCAATAAAAACTAAACGGGCAACGATACGCCGTTTGTTGCAATGTGCTTGGGCAACAGTAAATTTCAGACAGGCAAGCTTTCAAAATTAGTTATAATTTTCAACAATAGATGGCGTTGCAGTCTGAAAAAATCTAAAGTACGGTATTTTCGACATATCCACCATGCGCAGCAATAATATGGCATAGTCTCTGAAAGAAATAACCAGAAACCTTTGTAAACATGTCAGGTGGGATGGCTTCACATGCAGAAGAGATGTACTGCTTTAGTTGTTCAATTGTTTCTGGATTGTGGCGGTACACCTAGTCTTTCAAGTCAAAAATACTGTGTTCTAAGGAAAAATAATTTTTTTACAGCAAACTTGCAATCTGTGAATAGCACACGCTTTTAGCAGAAAGACGACTTACATGGCGAACTCACAGACTGCGTTTACTTCTATATCTTTCAAATCGCCTGCAGCGCTATCTGTTGTTGAAAATTGTAACTAATTTTGAAAGTTTGTCTGCCTGAGCATTTACTGTTGTCCCAAGCATATTGGAACAAACAGTGTATTTCTATTGTTGCCTGTTTAATTTTTATTGATTTTTTAAATATACCGATCATTTTTTAAACACCCTGTACACACCAACTAAGATGAAAAAAAGTAAATATATAAGTAAAGTAAATTTTAAAACACACGTAAAATTTATTCAAATATCATTTGGAAAATTATTATCTATTCGTTAAAGATGAAAGCAGTATATTTTTTCCATTAGTGCCGACAACGAAGGTGGGACAGGTAGTTTTTTAACACCTTAAGAATCGTTTAAAATTTGGAAAACCCCTAAAAATGTACTTATTTCTTTTATTACAGAAATTGTCTAATTTTAAAATTTCTAAATAAAATATGCAATTAATTTTTTGTTTGCGCGAAAATATATATACATATTATTGAACAAGTTTACATTTGCAGAAAAGCCATTAAGCGAGAATTTTGTGGCTTAATGTATGTTTTACACCATACAAATTAATGCTATTAAGACATTTATTTTTCACATCTGTACAAGTAATATTTATAAATATATATACATAAATTTTAATTTTCAATAATTTTTTTTTTTTTTTTTTTTTTTTTTTTTTTGAGTGCGATATATTTCTTAACACCGAATACAAAGTTTAGCATTACAATCAGCGCCAAAAACCAAAGAATAACGCTTCAAAGATTTCGCATTCAAAGACTTCACATGGAAATGCCAATTAAATTTTTCTGGTTTTAGATTTATATATATATATATATATATATATATGTATATATATATATATACACTATATTGCCATTGATTATGGGACACTTGCGATTTTAGACATTTTACTAAATATCTAGAAAAATACATTAGGAATCATCTCGAAACTCTTAGTGTATAAATATAATAGTATACGTCATACATCTTCGTGAAGATTTTTTACCGAAACTCCATAGGGGACCGTCAACAAATTAAAAAAGAATGAATATCTTTTGAATAACCCTGTCAAAACTAATGTAGCAAAAGCGCTCAAACTCTAGATGATGATTGAATGCCTTATTGTAATACACTGTGTTCATTTTTATGCAAATAGCATGCATACTCGCAGAGTAATTAAGGTTTTTATAAAAATGGCCCCAAATTTTTCTAAGTTTTTCCCTTATAATTTTCAGAGTTCTTAATATAAAATAATTTTTTTTTCAGAAAATCTGACAAACAACATTGCACACAGTACCCTGTAATCAGAATTAAAAAATAATAAAAATTGTATGAAAAATGAGTAGCTTTACTAAATAATTTTTTACTGCGCATGCGTCAAAGATATCAAAATTTCATTTGCATATTATGTTAGCTAAATGTATAGAGCAACTTTTGTAAAAGTCTCAAAATTATAGCTTGAAAATTTTGAAAGTAATCGTCTATAGAAAAAGGACAAAATCCGTTGTTTCCAAAATGAAGGAAAAAAATGAGGGATTTTATCCAAAAGTAGTCGTAACATCCCGTATTGTGTATTCTATATTGACACTAATCAATGAATATATGGATACAACCCCTTTTGTTTTTGCTTCATTCTGAGAATAACGGATTTTCAACTTATTCAATTGACGATTATTTTCAGAATTTTCAAGTTATGATTTTGTGACTTTCACAATAGTTGCTCTATACATTTAGCTAACATAATATGTAAATGAAATTTTGATATCGTTTACGCATGCGCAGTAAAAAATTATTTAGTAAACCAACTCATTTTGTATACAATTTTCATTATTTTTTAATTCTGATTATAGGGTACTGTGTGCAATGTTGTTTGTCATACTTTCTGAAAAAAATATTATTTTATATTAAGAACTCTGAAAATTATAAGGGAAAAACTTAGAAAAATTTGCGGCCATTTTTATAAAAACCTTAATTACTCTGCGAGTATGCATGCTATTTGCATAAAAATGAACACAGTGTATTACAATAAGGCATTCAATTATAATCTAGAGTTTGAGCGCTTTTGCTACATTAGGTTTGACAGGGTTATTCAAAAGATATTCATTCTTTTTTAATTTGTTGACGGTCCCCTATGGAGTTTCGGTAAAAAATCTTCACGGAGATGTATGACGTATACTATTATATTTATACACTAAGAGTTTCGAGATGATTCCTAATGTATTTTTCTAGATATTTAGTAAAATGTCTAAAATCGCAAGTGTCCCATAATCAATGGCAATATAGTGTATATATATATATATATATATACATATATATACAATAAAATTTTTAGCCCGAAAATATAAAATGCATACAAGAAATAACGAACGACCTCTCAGCCCATGACGGGAGCGAAAATTAAAGGGTTAATAAATTCACTAGTTTGCACTTTATACGAGACGTAAATCAATTATTGCCCAGACTAATTTAAACTATTGTAAAGGAAATTTTTTGGAACGGAATGAATTGGAGTTGTAGTATAACGCGCGATTTTTAAGATAAACTCCAAATGCTTATAAAAGAGTTCTTTTTAGGGTTTCGTTCATCTGACGAAACCCTATTCATAAAATTTGAAATGACTCGACAAAATTATGTAATAATTAAATATTTTAAATTTCAAGCGATTAAAATGCATTTGAAACTTTTTTTTCAATTGACCGCAATATAACGGATTACTTTTGATTGTCTTTGTAATTTATCTATGCATCCGATTTCCATAAAATTTGAAATGACTCGACAAAATTATGTAATAATTATATATTTAAAATTTCAAACTTTTCGGTTGGGTAGTTTTTGCATTGTTATATACGGACGGACGGACGTACTGAACGACAACTATAGATGCTACGTATTTATATAATCACGAACGCACCTAAAAATAATCTTAATTTCAACGTTTTCCGTATAGACATCAATACTGGGAGGTAAAGTGTCTCGCTAGTTATCAAGAGATTGTTAGTTTGATCTCCGGTGTTGCAAGCTGAAATTTTCATATTAAGATGGATATAATTAAAATAGATTTCATATATTTTGCCAATTTGATGGTTTTTATTATTAGAATTTCATTCATCTGACATTCATAATATTTTTCGAAATTCATTTTTTTTTCTATTTTAAAAACTGTTGTGATTTATTAATGATAGAGCACTTTAGATTTCGTTCAAGCAATTTCTTTCATTTTTAGAAATTTATAATTTTATTTATATCCCCGCTAATTTTTTTCTAATTTCGGATTTATAAAAAAATTTAGAATTTTGGATTTTATTTAAATAATTTGATACGAAAATTTTTAAGTTAATTAAATAAATAACTTCCTTTTACAATTATTTTAAAATTAAATTTGTAGATGCTACCATTTGTGTAAGAATTTAATAAATATAAATTAACAGTTTCATTAATTAAAGGATAAGTTGTTTTGAAAGCAATATTAAACGAAACCCTATGTGCGATCTGCGATCACGCTTACCTATTTGTTTTAATTGTTTTTTCTTATCTTTGGTATAATAATCTGGCTAGAATCTGGCTAGAATTTAAAGACATTAAGAAAATACCACTCACTTTACAATATCTTCGGGGCTATCCATAAATGATGTCACACTTGAAAGAGGGGGGGGGGGGGGTTGGGGATTTGTGACAATTTGTGACAAGGGTGTGGGAGGGGGTAAGAAGAAGTATGACATCACGAATTTTGATTAAAATAAAAGCATAAAAAAATCAGCAAATAAAATTTTTAAGTTTTTTTTTTTTAATTAAACTATTTTGTGTTCATAAAGTAAAGATAAGATTTAAAGTCAAACATGTTAAATTTTATTTAAAATTCCAAAATGCTACAGTTTTCAATGGCCTTTTTCATATTAATATTTTATTACTAATGTATAATAATAATGTGTTTTGTTGTAAACATAAATCTTATTTCATAAAAAAACAACTATACGAATCATTTTTATTGTTATTCTCAGTTCACAAACGTCATTAAAACACATAGTTAAAGTTGAAAAATAAAATCTGAAATATTATCTGTAAAATAGTGCTTTGTTTCTGAACTGCAAATATATATATATATATATATTTTTAATATAACGTGACATGTGACAAGGGGGAGGTCGGAGGTATGGTAAAGTGTGACACTTTATGACAAAAGGGCGGAAAGGGGGCCAAAAATATTGAAAAAAAAGTGTATGGACAGTCCATAAGATGGAGAATCAGGTTATTAACTCCTTTTATATTACGAATTAAATCAATTGAAAGATATCTAAAGAAATCGCATCTCTTAAGATAACATCCATGATACATTTAACTTAAATATAAAAGTCTGACACTGAAAAAGAAAAAAATATTCTCACCTTCTTTAGTGTATCCAATTCTCTACTTCCACATAATGTATCTATTCCAAATCAGTGTCAACTTCCTTTCCGATCAAGTTCGTTTCTGGTCAACACCTAAAAGTCAACACGTAAGTAAGCAAACTGTGGAAGTTCGAAGTTCGAAAGATGGAGACCTCTGTTATCAACCAACTGTTCGATTTCCGATCTTATCGTTTGCTTATCGTAAATTTTGAAAAATGTAAAGACTCACTACAAATAGCTGCACTTTTTAATCAGATTTATTTTTTCGGAATCGCGATCAAAGTTAAATGTACTTAGGCAAAATTGTTTTATCCAGGGCTGCGGAGTTGGAGTCAGATCAGGCTCATTTTTGAGTAAACGAGTCGGAGTCGGAATCGCTAAAAAAGAAGTCAACTCTGACTCCGACTTTTTTTTGTTAGACATTTTGAAGTAAAATTAAACCAATTTTCTGTAATTTTAAATCCATAAAATGTATTATTATTGTTATTTCTGGATTATATCGGGCTACCCAAGTTAAAGATTACAATATACTGCCCAGCGTACACAGCAAATAAAAACCGTTTTCCATTAAAAACTCTAGCAGCTCCAGATTTATTTCCGAACTAGTAAAATTTTAATCTTTATTTTTATTTTTATTTTTATTTTTTATTTATTTATTTATTTATTTATTTATTTATTTTTTTCATTTCCATCGAAATTTTTTTTAGTGTGTGGGACACGAATTAACATCAAAATTGTAAATATTTTCTTTTTGTAAGTTTACGAATTCGAAATAGTAAAATTTATGTTTTGTTTTCTACTTTAGAATTTGATAGTTGGATTTTTCGGTTCTGTTAGATGCGAAATTGAAAAACCAGTAAAACCGAAGATATTTGTTTTCTATCAAAGCTCAAAGAACTGAATCATTAGAGAAATAATGAAACTTTCGCCTTATTTTTCTCTCGTTCCTACATAATTTTAACCAAAAGCAACACTAGTATATTTGTCATCCCGGAGTTGGAGTCAGAGTCGAAGGCGTTAAAATTTCCGGAGTCAGAATCGGCCTTGACTTCGCAGCCCTGCTTTTAACTCATGTCTTGGGCAAAAAAACGGTGTTCAAAACTTAGGCAAAGCCTTTACACGAATTCGATATTTATTATTATCGTAGAATTTTGATAATACGATCTCAGTTACATCGAAGTATAGGATAAATTGAATTTTTTGAAATCCCTGGCAAATCGTAATAGACTGCGAGGCGCCAGCACAAACAATCACCTCATCCAGTTCACGGATGAAAATCTATATGATTAGTTAAATCTGGATTTGCATATTAAAATGCAATCGGTCTACCAAGTCATATCTTGGTGAAAAGCTCCTAAAAACCTAATTTTAGCGTTTGACGCGTAAGTTTACTATTGTGCTTTCCTGCACCCAAAAGTATGAAAACATGGAGGAATAAACAATGATGTGACTGTCTGTGCTGTCGCCTCCCGGTCTGTAACTCTGCTCCTTGCTTTTAAGGAGTTTTTTTAGTTACTTTTAAGTTTAAATGTAAGATGCATTTTTTAAAGAATATGTTTGAAATGCCAGGAAATAAAATTCTTTGAAGTAATGTATTGCAATCCAAGGAAATTCACTACTTAAAAACAATATAGAAATAAAGCAGATGTAACGCGTTAAAAAAAAAAAAAAAAAAAAAAAAAGATTTTTTGCACTAGAGGCAAAAAAAAGTCCTATTACTGCGAGAGCAAACTGGAAATCGACCTCCATTTTAATTTATATGCTGTTGAATATATCTCGATTCTAAACAACCGCGGAAAAAAATCGTGCGTCGAGCATTGATTTTGAAACACTTTCCAACACGTTTGTAAAAAAATTTCAACTCTTACTAAGCTCAAATATAATGATTAACTGATTCATCTGGAAAAGCATAATGTATTTAAAAGACCAATTTCACCAATTTTCATCTGTAATCGAAAAATTATCCAAATTCCTTGAGCAGTCCTGTATATATCGATTTGTATTTATAAAGTATATGCATGCAAAAATTTAGTTCAGTTAGGAAATGCGCACCACCGTTGAAAATTCCTCTTCAACAATATCCTTTAATAAAGAGAATGGCTCGTGAATTCTTTTGTTTAGCCCTATATACGAATTACAGAATTTATATACAACATGTAACATGTAAAATATTAGCTATATTTAGAAGAGCACATTGGATTTGTAACACACACTTCCAATAATTATTGCTCAAAGAAAATACTGTAATCGATTTCTTTTGCTGGTCCCTGTTAACCCGTTCGCGACGGGAGCCTTTTACGAAATTTTTAATGTTTTGTCACCAGTCTTAAAAAACAGAAATTTGTTTCTTCTTAAATCGAGAAAATGCTTCGATTGAATTAGGCAAATTTTACAGTATAATTTTACTGGTGGGAATAAACGAGGCTACTTAAGCCGTTTGCGGCACGTATACGTGTCGCTCGTCCCCAAGGGGGTAATGAACTATAACTGCTATACGACTCTCCTATTTCATAGTAATCATCTTGTAGCGAAATTCAGTGATTTACAGCAATTTCAATACATTTGAAGTAACGTAATATAATTAAATATTCTGTAAAGGGGCTGTGCAAATATAACGCTATTATTTTACGGGGGTGGGAGGTCTAACGAATGATATCGGAAGATATCTCTAAAGGGAGAGGGAGTTTGTCATTTGATATCGATATTATTTTTCATCCAATCAAAATTTTCTTTTATTATTTGCAACATGGTTTTTGGTTAAAAATAGCATTTTAGCCATTTTTAGACTGTTATTTATTTTTATGAAAATACAAAGTTACTATTAAACTCACTAAATTATTATAAGACTATTTAATTCTAAAACATAGAATACCAAAACATTTGATATCCCTAGTCTTCTTCATATGTGTATGCATATACACAATCACTGTTCCAGAAATCATATATGAAGTATATTTGAAATGAAGTTTGTGTTTATCAATGAATAAAAGAGAAATAGAAGGAATGTTGTCCATTTGTTTTGTTGGTAAGAATGTCTATCTCACCACCACCCAACTTTGTGTGGGGCGAGTGCAATAAGACATTATTACTGTTGAATGCATTATGTAACAAAAAGTTATTATAAAATATTTTTAAATAATAATTTCTTTTAAGTATTAGATGATATAAAGTGCTATTTTATTGACATCTTTTCATTTGAATCAATGACGTATGAGAAAATAAATGCAACCACTTTTGAATATCACTCCAAGGAAAAATATAATAACAAAAAAATACCTATTGATAACGATATCATTATCGGGGGAGAGAAGGGTCGATGTATGATAACATATGATATTGGAAGAAAGGGAGAACTTTTCAGATTCACAAAAAATTTCTAACGTATTTTATGTACAGAACCAAACGATTTTTCCACATTAACCACAATGAACGGAATTCTTTTGAGTGCCCCTGTAAATGAATGATTAATACAACACACTTCATATTCAATATCGAATATGTCATTGCAAACATCATTAATACATCGCACCCTTGCTACAAAAAATCACAATTCAAAAATTAGGGTATTTGAATTATGGCTGCTATTCTACGTAGTTTTCATTCATCTACCAGTCACTTAAAGTAGACGATAGTGCACTTAATCTTTTCGAGTCCGATTTTTTTTTTTTTCAGTTTTTAGAAAAAAAAAAAACTTTGGGTTAATAACATTAACACAAGCTATCCAAATCGATTAAATAGTGTTTAACGAATATATAATTGTCTGAAAGATAACGAATGTTATTGTTTTGCGTACTATTCCCTTCATATTCATATGACAAAAGGGTAAGGACGAATTTTTTGAGATGTTTAGAAAATATTCTTTCACAGTAAGATTTATCTTATATTAATACTTTCTAATACTTTTTGAACTTTATTACATATGACTCTTTCAGTAAAGTAACTTTTATTTTAAATTTAAAGAGTGAAATATATGTTTAAAATAAACGAATCGTATAGGGTGCAAAGAAATTGAAGCAAATAATAATAATAACTATTATTAAAAAGAGCCTATAAGTGAAGTTATATGGTAAATGAATAGACATATACTAATATTACATATAAATAGTAGCAAAAGTATTTCTTAAAATAAATTAATATTTTATCAAAAGACATGTACTAATAATAGTACACCAGACCCGAAAGGGTTAAAACACTCTGTAAAGAAGTCCGCATTAACCATAATGTAATGAAATGCTTTTGATCGTCCCTGTAGATAACGATTAATGCTATATACACTTCATATTCAATACCGAACATTTCACGATAAATTTCATTAATACATATCAATTGCATGACAATCCAAGTATATGTATGCGAGTTAGAGCTTGGACAGACAGACGGACAGACAAACCGAATTCATAAACGCTTTCTACCACGTTGGGACAGGCCGACGCCACCGTAAATGATTTATTTATTTATTTATTTACTGTGACCGGGTTTTTCTTTTTGGTAATATCAGGAGAATTATTACATAGCAAAATGTTAAAATCGATAAAAATCGATTTTAACAGAGATATGCTTCATAAATACGCTGATGCGCAGATAGTTTTAAAATCAAACAAGTGTCCCATCACTTTTGTGAGACACTGTATATTATATTCATGGAAAAAATTTATCTGGTTTCTGTATGGCGACATTTTCTCCATCGACAAAATTTAGCTTTAGATAGTATATTTTATTAAAGTTTATTTTCTGTTATTTTACTTACATAATACTTAATAATATTACTCACTAAATAATCTGTGTATTGCAGGGAATAACTATGACCAATCATTTTATTGTGATTAAATTTAACAAACACCTTTATTTATTTTATTTATTTATTTATTTATTTATTTATTTTTATTTATTTATTTTTTTTTATTTTTTTTTTTGAAATGCGATTATACATTCACCGATGAGATCAATCTCCTGATTGGGGAAAATAATGAAACAAAATAAATTTTGAGAAAAGCTTAACCTGTTGCCACTGTTTTGAAGAAATGTCATGAAAAAGCTTTTAAAATTAAAAATAAAATATAAAAATTGAAATAAATTAAAAATTAGCCAGAATGTGCACATCTACACATAAACAGCTTTCATTAAAAAAAATAATTATCAAAATCGGGACAGTAGAAAGCTCAGGGCTGATGTCCAAAAAAACAGCCAGGTGTTTTAAATATATAGATAAGTATTTAATGTTAAATCTGATTGAACAAAAACTATCCATAGTAATTAAATTTTTTCTTGGTGTAGTATTTCAAAACCTTGTTTTGTGCACATTTCATTCATCTTCTTTTTTACTTAATTTTTAAGATTTAATTTTTTTTTTTTTTTTTTTTTTTTTTTTTTTTGTAATTTTAAATTTTCTATTTTTTAGTAGATTTTTTTTTTTCTTATTTAGAAAAGTCATTATTTTGCCAGTTGTAAAACCAGCGCAAAGAATACTATTACTTTCAATTGAAGACGTATTTGTCCGTGACTATTAAAAATACAGTCGAATTCTATTGTAGCAAACCCGGTATATAAAGAACAGAAATTTCGGTCCCCCATTTCCTTAAGATATTTATTGCTAATTTATCCTTTTATAGCGGACCTTCTAAATCTTAAAAATCGGCTCTAACGAATAGAACTTATCTTTTCAGTCGACCATTGTTTTTTACACTTTTCCACAGTTGCGAAAACAGGACTTTGACTCTAATTTCATAAGAAAATGTACGTTGGATTGTAAAAATTAATTTACAATAAATTTGAAATTAATTATTTGGAAATAGACGATTTTCCATCTGAAGCTTATGTAGTGAAGCAGGCAAATGACGAAATTACTACCATCTCTGATGCTATAGCAGCTATTCATGTTATTAATAAGTTTTTGTCTATAGAAAAAACGGAAGAAAGAGTGTTACATATACACCACATTTGAAAGAACTCCAGTTGGCAGAATGCCAAGATGATTCCATTCACGCTGTGGGGAGAGCAGCCCTTGCCAGGTATCTATGAATCAAAGGACCCCTTCTTTAATATTCTTTTCTATTTTCTTTTCTGAGTAAAAAAAATAAATAATTATTAAATGAATAAATATATAGCCTTCTACTAGTTTTCAGATTAGGCCTTTCCGAAAAATATATATTTTTTCTACATTTTTGTAAATTTTAATAAAAACATATTTATTTTATTTTGTTTTTTACATTTATATTTATGGTTAAACCCCAAATTTAACTTCTGCTTGGCATCTGACTTGTCGGCTATGCGATAAATTCGCCAATTCTATCAACCTAAATTTCAGATCTAAAGTAAATAAATAATGTAAATAAATAAAACAAATAATGTTGCAAGTAATATAAACAATACAATATTCATTTACAAAAAAAAAAAAAAAAAAAAAAAAAAAAATCGTCAATTTGGCATTTTAAAAAAAATAATTACATCAAAAGTCGTTAATTCTAAAAAGGTAAAGTTCTATATTGTGAGGAAAAAAGTTACTGCTTTTAGTTTAATAATCATATCTTTAAATTATCTTTTTTATTATATTTGTCTTTAAATAACTCATTTTACTGTAAAAAATTGCAATATAATATTAAAAAAATAACTGAATGACAGAAAAAAGTTATTCTAAAATAATAATAAAATGCGACATATCTGGAATGTATATGACTGTATATGGAATGAATGAAATGCGACATACCTGGTAAGTATTTATTTTTAACTCACAAAATTGAAATGTTTCTTGCTAGGTTAACCAAATAACGCCATTTTTGTCTAATTTCTTCTGAATGATTTTACTTGCATTTCATCAGTTTTGAAATAGAAAGTCAAGTCTTAAAAGAAAGCAATTTTAATGAAGAGTTTGTTGTATGCAACTGACTGAGTTAGAGTTCAGAAACGACATACATCCTTCTATTGAAAAAACTTCACTCACGTAGTTTCGGAGATGTTCTGTCACACATTCTTGAAGATCAGGATCGCTGTGATTCAAAGTTAATTGAATTGCAGAATAAAGATGTACGTTTTTAAGTAGATTTCGTACGAAATACTACCTATTGCAGTTGTTGCTATAGTACGACTTTTTGAAACATTTCTTCGTAACTTTTCATTATACGACCCCCAGGACCCCCTCCCCACTTAAAACGTTTATATGCATATATATATATATATATATTTCATCGCGAAGATGAAACCACACAC
This sequence comes from Maratus speculifer, assembly GCA_964019185.1. NCBI lineage: Eukaryota > Metazoa > Arthropoda > Arachnida > Araneae > Salticidae > Maratus > Maratus speculifer. The sequence goes on along the minus strand of OZ025303.1, from coordinate 121,093,327 downwards.
TTTATTTGTAGCTCCAAAGTATTTGGGACATGACAATTCTGCTTTGGTTCTGCAAATTTCATTTGTATTCATTTTATTAGGTAGCTTTCATTACAAAAAGTATTAGGTAGCTTTCATAACAAAAAGTAAAAAGCTACCTATTGCAGCCGTCCGGAGCCTTCCAGAAAATTTTGGTATATCTTCACCGATCATGACCCCCAGACCCCAAAACCACCCTCCGTTCAAATGTTGACATATATATATATATACTAGCTGTTGCCCGTGACGTCGTTCACGTAGCATTAAAAAAAAGATAAACGTTTTAATTAAACAAAACGTTTTATTAACAGCAATTTAAAACATATATATAACTAACACACATTTTATAGGAGACAATATAGTAGTTTTTCTTTACAGGGTACTTAAAGAACTCAGACAAATAAAAGGAAAATGTGTTAGATAACATGAATAATCACGAAAATGAAATTGCTACCTCTTATACTGTAGAACCACTGTAACGCACCCCATGTTCTACAGAAATCACGTTATAGTGCTTTTTAGAATTCCATATCAAAGAAAGAAAAGTCATGTGTTAAACCTAGGTAATAAAAAATATCCAACATTTCCATAATACATAACTTTGCCGGCCCATTCTTTTCTGCAGCTATGTACATGATATACATGTTTGTAAATATTCTAAATACAATGTTAAAATTTAGCTTAATTAGAAAAAGTATAACGATGATTAAAATTCACCTTTAGCAATTTTTAATAATAGACAGAAACGTACTTGAATTATTTTGTACAATCCTGTATATTACGCGCAGATATTTATACGACTGCATATTTAGCTTAAATTATTAAAGCTTATATTAAAATTATTGAATTCATATTTCCGGGAATAGCTACTGCACAGGTGACCATTTATCCAGTTTATTTTATATATTTTGGATTCAATATCTGAGATCTGGACACAGGTCCGAAATCTTTTATGTGTCTCTATAAATGAACAATAAATGTGATGCAAATCATACTCAACTGCAATCATATTGTAGTAAATTTCAGTATTTATGTATCAGTATATCAATTTCATCAAGTTTGAAATAGTGCAATGTAATTAAAATACGCTGGGAATATTTTTCCCCGTAGATTATTATATTACCGAACATTTTTCTGTGATCCTCTAAATGAATGTTAAATCTTTGCCCTCATTTTCTACAGAAATCCTGTTTTAGTGCATTTCAGACACTGATATCAATTTCAGTATTTTTGTAACAGAGTAACTCTATTAAAATACGTTGCAAAAGATTTTTCTTCACAGACTATTATATATTGAAATATTTTTGAGTTCCCTGTACGCACACTATAAGTGCTACACTTAACATATTCGATAGTAACCATGTTCTTGGGTAATAAAATCCTTAAAAAATTATATAAATTTCATTAAATTTAAAGGTACGTAATACTATCAAAATACACCGCAAATGATTTTTTTCCCTTAGACCATAATGTAAAGTCTCCTCTTGAATGCTCCTGTGATTCAGCTATGATTGCTACCCTCAGCATCTGGCATACAGACAGGTCGAAGTCGTAAACACTTCTAGAACACCATATTAGAAAATGCCAAAAAGGGTGTAGTCATCATGAAAATCAATGAATTTATTTTTGTAAAACGAAAAAAAACAGTGTTAGAAAAAATCTACTACAAAACTGTGTTTTAGACGGTATTTTTGTATAATTTGTACATACATGCTTCGCATACTATAAAACTTTACAGAAATTTATTCTAGAAAAATATTTTTAAAAGTGACAGCCTATTTTTACCTTTTAAGAGCTAAAAGAAATGTGGAATTAAAATCCATCTACAAACCTGTTTCCGACGCACTTCGAGCACACTATGCGTAACTGAGATATTGACTGAGGAAATGATAGTATTTTCACGCAATTACATTAAATCTTTAGGTTTTAAGCCCAAAAATACAATTTTTGATGTGATTTTTATTTTTATTTTCAGAATTGAACAATTTTAAGAATTAACACTTGTCAAAAATATTTTCTATTTTTTTTTATTAGCTGAGCTTGATTTTACTTTTTAAGAATGATAAAAAGTATTTGTCATTGATCATTACGTCATTTACGACATGGATAAATTTGCGGTATAAACAAACATTTTCTAGTCATTTAATATTTATTTTTTTTAACTTATTTTATTTTAAAATTAAATATTAAATATTTATTATTAACCATGCTCAGACGATAAACTTAATTTTCTTTAAATAATAACTTTTGATATCATAATTCAATCTCATTTCATTGCATTATCAGAGCATATCTATTTTATTTTCCATATGTGACGACACATTTGTCTCTTTTCAGCACTTATTCAAAATTCATATACCTTGTGTTATTAGAAATAAATACTTGAAAACTTATGCTTTGTTTCAAATATGACGTTACATTGATATTTTTTAAATTCTTAATTGGAAGTATTCCTCTGATGTCACAATTGGTAAAATTTTATAGCTTCGAACCGAAAGAAAGAACATTTCTTTACTGATTAATATCTGGAAAAAATGCTAAACTATTTATATTCTTTTAAGTGTAAAAGAAATTTTACATAATCGTCCGCTTGATATAAGTACAAAAAACAGTATTCCTGTGACGTCAAATTGGTAAAATTGCGGTACTTAACCTCGAACCGAAACACAGAATAGGGTCCATTTATTTATTTCATTTTGTTTTATCACGTGAAAATCTTTCAATTGAAAATTAATTACAGAAGAGAAATAATTATTCCGGTTTTTTTATTTTTTGGCAACGAAAAAAGAAAGATGATTAAATATTATGGAAAAATTTTCAATTTATTCTGTATGAAAAATAGTGAAATGTTGAATTATTAAGAAAAATATTTGAATAAAATAAATAAAAATTAGCCTATGTTCATTTCAGGCCAATAAGCTATTTATATACAAAAATTCAAAGACATCAATCCATCCGTTTTGAAGCCAAGTTCATTCCAATTTTCGGACACACTTTCACATTTATAATATACTAGCTGTTACCCGTGACGTCGTTCACGTAGCATTAAAAAAAAGATAAACGCTTTAATTAAACAAAACGGTTCATTAACAATAATTTAAAATGTATATAACATTTATCTTATAGAAGGCTATGCAGTAGTTTTTTTATAGGGGACTTAAAGAACTCAGTCAAATAAAAGGAAAATGTGTTAGATAATATGAACAATAGCGAAAATGAAATTGTAACCACTTATTCTGTAGAACGATTGTAACGCACCCCAATTGTACAGAAATCATGTTGTAGTGCATTTCAGAATTCCATATCAAAGAAAGAAAAATCATGTGTTAAACCTAGGTAATAAAAAAAATATCCAACATTTCCGTAATGCATAACTTTACCGGGACATTCTTTTCTGCAGCTGTGTATATGATCTATGTGTTTGTAAATATTCTAAATACAATGTTAAAAATTTGCTTAGTGAGAAAAAGTATAACGAACATTAAAATTTACCTTTAGCAATTTCTAATTATAGACAGAAACTTACTTGAATTCTTTTTTACAGTCCTGTATATTACGTGCAAATATGTATACGCTTGCATATTTAGCTTAAGTTATTCAAGCAAAAAACCCGATTCAAATTATTGAATTCATATTTCCGGGAATCGCTATTGCACTGGTGACCAATCCAGTTTAATGTATAGTCCGATACATGATTTATTTTAATTCTACAAACATCTCTTATTATATCAAATGTAGCTGAACTTCAGGATGCATTAGTTTTCCAAATACATCCGATAATTGAAAAAGCTCTTCAGCAATCTTTTCTAATAGACCATACTTTGGATACAATATCTGAGATCTGGACACAGGTCCAAAATCTTTTATGCGTCTCTGTAAATGAACAACAAATGTGATGCAAATGATACTTAACTGCAAGCTTATTGTAGTAAATTTCAGTATTTATCATTGTATTGATTATCTCAGTATATTACTTTCATCATGTTTGAAATAGCGCAACGCAGTTAAAATGAACTGTGAATACTTTTTTCACCGTAGACTATTATTTACCGAACATTTTTATGTAATCTTGTAAGTGAATGTTAAATCTTTTCACCCCATTTTCTACAGAAATCGTATTTTAGTGCACTTCAGAACCTGATATCAATTTCAGTATTATTAAAAAAACCTTAATAACATTATTAAAATACGTTGCAAATGGTTTTGTCTTCACAGACCATAATATATTGAAATACTTTTGAGCTTTCTGTACGCACACTATAAGTACTACATTTAACATATTCGATAGTAACCATGTTCTTCTGAACCTTAAAAATGCATGTAAATTTCATTACATTTAAAATTATATAACATTATCAAAATACACCACAAATGATTTTTTCGCCTTAGACCATAATGTAAAGTTTCCTTTTGAGTGCTCCTGTGATTCAGCTATAATTGCCACCTGGTCCATTTTCAATGCCGCATATGCTATGGTAAATCTCAATAACGTATGTTATTTTCGTATGAATTCCACTATATTTATCCAAGTTGAAAAACGGACAGACAAACGGCAGACCCCAGGCATTCGGCATCCGGTATACAGACAGGTTAAAGTCGTAAACACTTTTTAGACCATGTTAGAAAGTGTCAAAAAGCGGGTAGTTTCCGTAAAAAGGAAAAAAAAAAAAAACAGTGTTAGGAAAAATATACTACAAAACTGTGTTTTAGGTGGCATTTTTGTATAATTTGTACATATATGCTCTGACCATACCATAAAAATATATAGAAATTTATTATAAAAAACATTCTTAAAAGTCACAACATATTTTTACTTTTTAAGAGCTACAAAAATGTGGAATTAATATCCATTTACAAACTTGTTTCCAGTACACTTCGAGCACATTATGCGAAATTGAGATATTGACTGAGGGAATGTATTTTCTCACAATTACATTAAATCTTTAGATTTTAAGCCCGAAAGTGCATTTTTAAAGTGATATTTATTTATATTTTCAGAATTGAACAATTTTCAGAATTAACACACAAAAATATTTTTTTTGATTAGTTGAGCTTTTCTTACTTTCTAAAAATGATAAAAAGTTTTTTCATTGATCATTACGTCATTTACGATATAAATTATTAGCATTTTCTAGTTGTTTAATATTTAACATTTAAAAAAACTTATTTCATTTTAAAATTAAATATTAACCACGCTCAGACGATAAACATAATTTTCTTTAAATAATAACTTTTGATATCATAATTCAATCTCATTTAATTGCAACATCAGAGATATTTATTTTATTTTCAATATGTGACGTCACAGTCGTCTCTTTTTAGCACTTACTCAAAATTACATTGTGTTATTAAAAATGAAAACTTGTACTTTGTTTCATATATTACGTTACATTGATATTTTAAAATTCTTAATGGAAAGTATTTCTCTGACGTCACAATTGGTAAAAAGTTGAATTTTATAGCCTCGAATTGAAAGAAAGAAAAAGGTTCATTTTGATTACGGATTAATATCTGGAAAAACTATTAAAATATTTATATTCTTGTAAAGTGTGAAGTTATATTCCTGTAAAGTCTTCTAAGTGTAAAATAAATTTTATATAATCGTTTGCGTGATATAAGAAAAAAAACAGTATTCCTCTGACGTCACAATTGGTGAAATTGCGGTTTTTAATCTCGAACCAAGAAACAGAATAGGGTCCATTTATTTATTTCATTTTATTTTATCACGTGAAAATCTTTCAGTTGAAAATTAATTACAGAAGAGAAATAATTATTCCGGTTTTTTTATTTTTTGGCAACAAAAAAAGAAAGATAATTAAATATTATGGAAAATTTTTCAATTTATTCTGTATGAAAAATAGTGAAATATTGAATTATTAAGAAAAATATTTGAATAAAATAAATAAAAATTAGCCTATGTTCATTTCAGGCCAATAATTTACCTATATACAAAAATTCAAAGACATTAATCCATCCGTTTTGAAGCCAAGTTCATTCCAATTTTCGGACACACTTTCACATTTATAATATACACTATATTGCCATTGATTATGGGACACTTGCGATTTTAGACATTTTACTAAATATCTAGAAAAATACATGAGGAATCATCTCGAAACTCTTAGTGTATAAATATAATAGTATAAGTCATAAATCTCCGTGAAGATTTTTTCCCGAAACTTCAAAGGGGACCGTCAACAAATTAAAAAAGAATGAATATCTTTTGAATATCCCTGTCAAAACTAATGTAGCAAAAGCGCTCAAACTCTAGATTGTGATTGAATGCCTTATTGTAATAAGCCTTGTTCATTTTTATGCAAATAGCATGCATACTCGCAGAGTAATTAAGGTTTTTATAAAAATGATCCCAAATTTTTCCAAGTTTTTTCCTTATAATTTTCAGAGTTCTTAATATAAAATATTATTTTTTTCAGAAAATATGACAAACAACATTGCACACAGTACCCTGTAATCAGAATTAAAAAATAATGAAAATTGTATAAAAAATGAGTTGGTTTACTAAATAATTTTTTACTGCGCATGCGTCAACGATATCAAAATTTCATTTGCATATTGTGTTAGCTAAATGTATAGAGCAACTTTTGTGAAAGTCACAAAATCACAACTTGAAAATTCTGACAATAATCGTCAATTGAATAAGTCGAAAATCCGTTATTCTCAAAATGAAGCAAAAACAAGAGGGGTTGTATCCATATATTCATTGATTAGTGTCAATATAGAATACACAATATGGGATGTACTACTGCATTTGGATAAAATCCCTCATTTTTTTGCTTCATTTTGGAAACAACGGATTTTGTCCCTTTTCTATAGACGATTACTTTCAGAATTTTCAAGCTATGATTTTGAGACTTTTACAAAAGTTGCTCTATACATTTAGCTAACATAATATGCAAATGAAATTTTGATATCTTTGACGCATGCGCAGTAAAAAATTATTTAGTAAACCTACTCATTTTTCATACAATTTTTATTATTTTTTAATTCTGATTACAGGGTACTATGTGCAATGTTGTTTGTCATATTTTCTGAAAAAAATATTATTTTATATTAAGAACTCTGAAAATTATAATGAAAAAACTTGGAAAAATTTGGGACCATTTTTATAAAAACCTTAATTACTTTGCGAATATGCATGCTATTTGCATAAAAATGAACACAGTGTATTACAATAAGGCATTCAATCATAATCTAGAGTTTGAGCGCTTTTGCTACATTAGTTTTGACAGGGTTATTCAAAAGATATTCATTCTTTTTTAATTTGTTGACGGTCCCCTATGGCGTTTCGGTAAAAAAATCTTCACGGAGATGTATGACGTATACAATTATATTTATACACTAAGAGTTTCGAGATGATTCCTCATGTATTTTTCCAGATATTTAGTAAAATGTCTCAAATCGCAAGTGTCCCATAATCAATGGCAATATAGTGTATATAAGGATATAAGGATATAACCATATATATATATATCTGATTTTTGTCATGCGATAACTATCGTATTTATGAACCGATTTGAATGAAACTTGGTATGTACATAGTACATACAAATGTCTCGACCGAGTTCGTTAGCCAGCATCATCCGTCATCTTGTTTAAAAATGGCAGCTATTTAAAAATTTTTTAAAAATTTAAAATTTAAAATTAAATGCGAAAAAATTAAAAGTTGAAAAATATTTTCCTTTTATGTGTTAGAACTTAAAACAACGATTCCAGAACACTTTTTATGTTGTCTATATCTTAAAAAATGATTGAGTTATAGCACTTTGAATTTTTCTTATGGCTGACATTTTAAAACGATCTGATTTTTGTCATGCTCTAACCAACGCATTTATGAACCGATTTGAATGAAACTTGGTATGTACATAGTACATACAAATGTCTCGACCGAGTTCGTTAGCCAGCATCATCCGTCATCTTGTTTAAAAATGGCAGCTATTTAAAAAAAATTTAAAAATTTAAAATTTAAAATTAAATGCGAAAAAATTAAAAGTTGAAAAATATTTTTCTTTTATGTGTTAGAACTTAAAACAGCAATTCCAGAACACTTTTTATGTTGTCTGTATCTTAAAAAATGATTGAGTTATAGCACTTTGAATTTTTGTTATGGCTGACATTTTAAAACGATCTGATTTTTGTCATGCTGTAACCAACGTATTTATGAACCGATTTGAATGAAACTTGGTATGTACATAGTACATACAAATTTCTCGACCGTGTTCATTAGCCAACATCATCTGCCATCTTGTTTCAAAATGGCGGCCATTTAATTTTTTTTTAATTTAAAATTTAAAATTAGGTACAAAAATGTGAGAAATTGAAAAAGATTTTCCTTTTGTGTATTTGACTTTGATACAAAGATACCAGAGCATTTATTGTTTCATCTAAGGTACTCTGGGGTAATAACGCCACGTTAAGGTTCGACCAATTTTCACGGCTCAGTTTTAGTTTGTATTTTTCAAACAAATATATGATTCGATACAGCAACTCATTGACTATCTATATAAAAAAAAATAATTTAACAGATATGTATTCATAAAATGTAAAGGCGTGATTTCTTGACCAATTCTATTTGACGTTATTACCCACTTATATGGGTAATAACGCCATGCAAACAAAACTATGAAATAAGATGGAATAATTGCATGCAGATTGCCCAATTCTAAAAATACAAACTCTACAAACTTAGATATTGACAAATTGCATTCTAAGCTATTGAAAATGTTCAATTTTTTGTGAAAGTGTAAGAAAAATAAAGGTGTGTTGTGTGTGTGTGGGGGGGGGGAGGATGAGGCAAAAGAATATCAGACTGTGAACTTCTTTTTGCTTAAAAAGGACCGCTTAAATAGAATTATTAGAAACATTGCAGTTTTAACTGTGTTTATTTGAATTAGTATTCAGGATGTAGCTCGGCCACTGTAGGGAATCAACCGGGATATTAATGCCAAGGATTGGCGTTATTACCCCGTTATGGTTATTGCGCTGTTTATTTTAAATTACAAATTATCTCGAGAAGATATCCAAAATCTTCAACAATATTTTGAAAGTCCATGAAATGTACTACAAATTTATGCAATTAACAAAGTATTTCCGGATAAAAAAAATAGTCTTCACATCACAAAACGTATCTCGCAAATTTTAGATCAAGCGTTAATTTTAGTTGCTTGTAAAAACAATAAGACCTAAAAATGAAACAAATTAACTTGAAGCTGTTTTTTGCGATTTATATGACTCAAAACCCTTCTGCGCAGAGCACATGGATGTCATTTACCAGATTATTTCATAATTATGCAAAATATTAGCACTTGGCGTTATTACCCCGCCTGGCGTTATTACCCCACACCACCTTATATCTTGAAAAATGGCTGAGTTGACATTTCGAAACGTGATAATATGCATATTTATAAATTGATTTGGATATAACTCCGTGTGTACATAGTACATATCAATGTCTTGACCGAGTTCACTTGCCAATTTCATCCGCCATCTTGTTTCAAAATGGCGGCTATTTAAGTTTGTCAAAAATCTTTTAAATGTATAATTATGTACAAATAAAAAATTAGAAATTGAAAAAATATTCTTTTAAATGTATTTATCTTCATAATGAATTTCGGAGTATTTTTTGTTTTGTCTTTGTCTTAAAAAACGCCTATTACAGTTTGAATTTCTAATGTGGGTGACATTTTGTAAAAAATCAATTTGCCCGCGACAGCAGTCATATACATTAATCGATTTCGATATGAGAATGCATGTCCACATGAATTAAGATTTCAGCCAAGCTCATTGGTTTGTTTATCCATCATGTTGCTTTAAAATGTTAATTTAAAATAAATAATATATAAATAAGTATATGAAAGCTACCTCTTCCTCCCAGCATTGCCGGAAGGACTTTTTATTTATTTTATTTTTTCCTCGATGTTTCAATGTGGTAATTTTATATTAAATTCAATGGTTCTGCACTTAATGGTTATATATACATGATATATATACCGGATGTCCCAAAAATGACTGATGGATTTTAAAATTCAATAACTTACAAACGGTGACAGCTATTTAAAAAATTTTTGCAGGAGGGTTATGTATAATGACAGGAGTTTTTTTACCGTAACTTTTGATTTTAGTTTGAATTTCAAACAATAGGTGGCGCTGACGGCGATTGAAAACCAGGTCGACGCATCACTCAGCACTGATCACCTGTCTTTCAATTGCCGTCAGCGCCACCTATTGTTTGAAATTCGAACTAAAATAACAAATTACAGTAAAAAAAAAAAAAAAAAAAAAAACTCCTGACATTATACATAACCCTCCTGCAAAAATTTTTTAAATAGCTGTCACCGTTTGCAAGTTATTGAATTTTAAAATCCATCAGTCATTTTTGGGACACCCAGTATATGCATACAGTAGCGTCAACTTTTCAAAGATATTGGATAGACTCAAATATTTTTAGTAAAATAACGCACGTACACACATATACATATTTATCTTAGTGTGCGTTAGTGTGGGCAGAGAGAGGGAATGAATGAATTGCTAAAAATGATAATTCGAAATTAAATTGTTTTTTTTTCTAAGAAGGTTTTTTAATTATTACAATATAATTATAATTTCATAAATAATTTTATTAAATTATATTCTTAAAAGTTATTCCATGTAAATACAATAATATTAATTCTAAATAATCTAAGATTTGCTAATTATTTAAAGTACAAAATTCTAAATGTAAAAAAGCATACTTTTTAATTACCTAAATGCTTTATCAATTTGAGATATTAAAACAGTTTGCAAAAGCAGGCAGGAAGTTTGTTTTTGAGAGAAATTTAATTATACATCCGCTGAAGTGTTTTTCGGGGTTTCTGTAAGTCTAATGAATATCCTTGCTATTTTTCAAGCAAAACTTTTTTGAGAAGGTTAATAAAACAAAATTTCATTTTAGAGATTAAACAATTTAAAAAACAAATTACGAATTAAATGAATTTAAATTGGGTGGAGGGAGAGATCAAATTATTGAGGCTCTACTCCATGAGCCCATAAATGTCGGCGCCATTGTAAATCCTTATATATATAAATCTTCTGTGTGTGTGAGTATGTCACTGAACTACTCCTAAACGACTGGACCGATTTTAATGAATTTTTTTGTGTGTATTCCAGTAGATTCGAGAATGGTTTAGATTCACATTTCATCAAAATTGATTCAGTACTTTTTAGTAATTAGGCAAAAACTAATAGTTAGTATTTTTAGCTAATTAAAAGTGTTGAATAAGTTCGCTGAATAGAGTGCGCACGGAATGGCCGAGCGGTCTAAGGCGCCAGATTTAAGCTCTGGTTCTCGAAGAAAGAGATCGTGTGTTCGAACCCCACTTTTGACATACGTGTATGATTTGCCAGAACTTTTTCTGCATTATAGTTTTAATTAAGCGACTACAGAAAATCGTTAACTTTTAACTAAAAAGAGAAAAAAAAAACATTTCTCTCAAAAATTGAACCGACTTCAAAAACTACTGCAAAGTGAAAAGTAATTTCTTTATATAATTGTAATAAGATATTTAATTAAGAGCGTAGTATTTGTCGTGCGTATTATTATATTAATGTACATTTATTTGATTTTTTGGAGACGGTACCAGGACAGCGTCTGTCGCGTCCGCTAGTATATATATAAATATTAAATTTTCTCCGCACGATAAAAATCGCAGCTACACACATGTCGTCTTCAAGCTCACCAAAAACATTTATATGTGTAATATCTCGGCGGTGATTGCAAAGAGGCAAAATCAGCCCAAGAGGTGGAAATTGGCAGAGTTAAAAATTTTGAATACTGTCTTAACATGGCTTTGATAAAACCAGCTCTTACAGAAAAATGACAGGAAAAAAATAAACGGTTTTCGTTATAGCAGTTTCCAATAATTAAAAAATAAACACAATAACATTCTTACCACAATAATTACTGTTCTATTGATAGATTTCCACGTGAAAAATGAAAATAAAATAAATAGCTCAACAAATTTTTGAAAAAATATGTATTAAAAATATATATTAATAAGATACGAATGTTACGTTATATTGAAAATTTTATAGCTATCAGCAGGTGAATATATAACGAAATGTGAGTTTGAAAAAAAAGCAATGAAACATGATAAAAACCCGGCTATGAAAATACTGGTATATTTCAACATTTTGAGGTTCTCTGAATTTGTTTTCAGTATTTTAAAATCTATTCCAAAGGTATGCATGTGTGTATGTGCGTATATTGGAATTTTCAAAAAAGGTTTTGGCCTCTAGTGCTTATTTTTAGTGAAGAAACTGGATTTATCTCACATCTTGATTTATTTTTTATTGGTAAAATTGATATTTTACTTCGAAATCTAACTCCGCCTGTAGGCCGAGCCAACAGGGGTGTTTTGCTTGGCGAAATTTAAAATAATTTCGTGTCTACAAATTTATGATTTCGCACAATCCCACGTGTTAGAAGCTTTAAACAAAAATTCGTTAACTGCAACGGAGTTTGAGTTAAAGAATGAATTCATCCAACATTTAGAAAAATGTCACTCACTTGGTTTCAGCTAAATGAGAAGCACTGAAATTCAAAGTCAGTCGAAATACAGAATAAAAGTGTACCTTTATTTGCATAGTACAACTTAAAATAATTTAAGTGTTTACAAGTTTATGATTTGACATAATCCCACTTCTTAGATGCTTTAATGAAAAGTTCGTTAGCTGCAACTGAGTTTGAGTTCAGGAATGACATCCATCCTACTGTAGGTAAAATATCACTCACGTGGCTTAGAAAATATTCCGTTGAATGTTCCAGCAAATCAGAATCGCTGTGATTCAAAGCTAATTGGATGACATCACAGATTGTCGATATGGACAGCGAATTCTTTAAGAATTCAGTGCATTTTTCTTTCAGAGGTATTATATTATACTTGTCGGCTAAGTAATATAAGCCAAGAGCAATATCTGAACTCCAATTCTCCACTTTGCCACAGTATACGTAATGCAAGAATTCTTGCATGGATTCAGGATGACAATCTGGTACGTCGATGACGCCTTCCTTTTTTTCTGTCATATCGTGGCTCAACATAGCCTCAAAAACTGTTGATCGAGCCATCAGAATATTTCGATGGACAAGAAATTCTTTATCTGCAACTTTTAGTATCAGATTGTGGTGTTTTCCGTCCATAAGCAATTTTTTCATGTCGTTTAATAACACTTCAATATCTATAAAAAAGAAAAAGAGGAATTTAAATATTGACACACATAAGTGTTATTGAAAGAAATTTTCGCCCTTTTTTTCCTTAAGAGAATTTGTTTATATGCACTAAATAGTTCTTAGAAGAAAATTAAATATGATATTCTAACAGCAAGCTGACTTTAAATATTGAGAATGAACATTACGCCAATACCTATGACGAAATATCATTATTTATTAAAGTTTAAATTGCAGCGGAAATAATTAAATGAAACGCCAAATTTATAGAAATATAGATTTAATATTGAAATATTTTCAGCGAAACGTCAATATATCAGAAATATTGGCTTTTCAATGAAAATACTGAATAAAGTAAACATCTGAATATTGGGAAAACAAAAACATCTTATGTTCGTATCGCCAGTATTAGTAAAGATATAACAACAAAATAGCCAATATTTGTTAAACTATATTAATAGATACTGTATTAGATCAGAAAGGATATATTACTCGGTAGATTAAATAAAATTATTATGGATTATATTGTGTAAACATGAAGCTAGCAGCAAATGTTTGGAATGTTTATAAAAGGGATGAGCTTTATTTAACGTAATAGAGAAAATGATATTATTATTGGATTGAAATGTATTATCGTAGTAATACTTTACTAAAAAATACCTGTTAATAAAACAATGTTTGTCCTGGGACAAAATAGCAAAATTATAAACAATACTTAAAAGAAAGTAGAAGGAAATCGAAAAATTTGCTTATGGTTATTAGTTATTAGTTTATTTTTTTCAAAATTTGAGGCTTTGTCATGTGGTTGGATATATTAAGCTACTAGGACTTCCCTCAGAGGGATTAGTCTGAGCGATATTGCCTAGAATACACATTTAATAAGTAAAGAAATGAGATGTTACCTTTAATTGGTCATTCATTGTGATAAAATATAATGATGAAAATAAGCATATGAATCGTAGAACTACAAAATCTTGTTGCATATACTATTTTTATAAAAGAAAAACAAACCATGCATGGATATAAAATTGGAAATATGCAAAATGTTAAAAGTAATACAGAAAATAAAACACCAAATTTTCCTATATTGGAAATATAGCTCTTTGAAATGATGTCATGAGCATAAACAGAAGTTTCGCACCGATTTGAGAAACTACAAATAACATAAACTATTATGTTTGAAGAGAAATGGAGTGTATTTTATATGGTGTGAAATCCGTCCGAATAGTTTATAATGTTGAATATCTGTTTTCTACGGATGCAATGAGGTTGTCGATAAGAGTTAAGGAATCCTTTTTTTAAAAATTGTCGTAAACGAGCACTTACATCTTATAAGTTACTGTGATGCCAAAGTTATAGTTTCTGACTCCAACAGTATCCTAGAAATTGCAATATTCTCAATAAATTGGGTTTAAAACTTTTTCTAGAAAAAAAGTGTTTAATATGTGAAATTAAATTGACGAATGTTTTAGAAATCGTTCATAACGAGAATATTATATCTTAAAAGTTGCCACCAAAAAAAAAAAAGATTTTAAATTTTTAGTCATATCAACATCAAAGAATTCTCAATTTTAGAACTTTTTTTGCTCGTGCATTGATGGTGATTATTGTTCCTACGCAAAATATAGTATATTTTGCAGCAAAGATGGTTACCAACATTTTTTGCCCACATTATTTTTAAATCGGCTAGATATTCCCAATGCTAACGAAAAACACACAAACGTTAATGTTTTATAGCATAGAAATACAGAATCAAAAGCTATTTATCTCCTATTATATACACGACATAAATTATCTAATTAGTGCTAGCAGATGAATTTTTAAATATACATAGATCAATATAATGCTTCATTTTCCTTTTATTAGTATTTCTTAGTATTCATTTTTCATTTATTTGTATTATTCAGTAAAAAACTCACTTTCTTAAGTCCGAATTACGTCAAACTTTTTATAAAAGCGTCTAAGTCCATATAACAGCGAAGTATTGTGAAGAGTATTAAATACAAGGTAGTAAGACACTTAGCCAAACGCAGGTAATAAATCGCCAAATATTGTCCTTTTCGCCCTCTCTCGAAATGCATTTTTTTTCGTATATTTAAAAAACACGATTTTGAGTCATCTTATTTAAAATTCAAATAAATAAATGAGAGGAAGCAATAATAGCATAAGTCAAAACATTCATAAGTCAACATCAAGGAATTGTATCGTAGTTACACATGTGGAAAAAAGCTGCTTTCGGCCAAAAAACGTTGTCTTTACTAAATTTGAATCCGATTAAAAAAAGTACCGTGATTAATTAAAATGTTATAGGCAGAGCTGCCAAGTCTCCGGCATTTTGGGTACCGGTATTTTAATACAGAAAATGTTTTATTAAATTGGAACATTCTGCGGATTAAAAAAATAACTTTTCCTATAAGAAAATTCTGCTATGCATAAGCGAGGGTTTGGCATCTCTATATAGGAATATTTCGTAATCTACTTTTGTTGTGTTTACTTTAGTGGGTGAGAAGAAGAGATGGGAGGAGTAACACTTGTTTATTTGTTTTAACCCACAATTAGGCCAAAGTGATCGTGAAAGTGACAGCACATCGCGGAGAATGAAGGCCGGCAAACGACCCAAAAGTGACCATCCTTACTTCACTTAAAATAATAAAAATATTCTTTTAACCTTGAAGATGATAAACTAAATACAAAATTATAAAATATAAATTTGAAGAAAAGGTAAAGTTACCTGTGAAGTCCTTGCCAGATGATGAGTAGTAAATCCAGACACATGCACAGGAATTAATACACAAATTGGTTGAAGATTAATATTTATTTATTTATGAAATACTTGTATTTCTTTCATGAAAAATCGAATATCTTCTTTATAGAAACATTTTTGTTTCTCATAGAAATTAACATTTGTTTTATAGTAAAAAACTTTACAAATGAAGATATTTTTTTTCAAATTGATATATTCCAAACAAAACCAACATTCTTCATCATAACACATTTTTTTTGATATATCTTGACAGTATGAACTTGAAGAATTTCTCATAACACACAAAAGGAAAATGATATTATTTTCTTCAAAAAAAGAAACATCACTTAAATATATGTATCTTTTAAATATATATATATTATCAGACGAGTATTTTATATAGATATGCACCAATATTTTCCATGGAACGCCCCGTGAATATTCAAATTTATTTATGTGAAGATGGGCCAAATAGCAAATTAAAATGACGAAAGAAATTATAAAGTCAATACGTTATGTAAAATGTATGATCACTTCTTGAAAGAACATTCTTCACCTCACGAAAGAAAATCTTCACCTCTGCTTGTTTTCTCAGAGGACTGAGATCACATAAAAAGATTATTGAAGAAATTTGAGCACAAAAAGTAGTTGAAGAAAATTATTAACGAAGAGATGATGAAAAATAAAATAAATATTTAGAAGACACATGACGACATTCTAATTTAGATATGAAGCCACCACGAGAGCAACAAACAGAAGGTCCATGGTGTGCCCTTATTTAAATTGTGTAATCCGAAAAAGAGAAGGCACAAAACACAATAATTTCGGGATGCCTTTGAAGGGGCTTTGCTTCTCGCCGCGTTAAAAAATCAACCTTTCCTGAAACCATGGCGTGATCATAGCAGCATGAAATGGTGCCCGTATGCAATAATCTCGAGGGGCGCACACATGCCCCGGAAATTCCACCCAAAACTTCCAATCATCCGACCGCATCCATTACGGCAGGAGTCTAACAGCGCAACTGACGCAGGTGGCCGAGAGCCCAGGGGAAAAAGAGAAAAGGTTACTGGAATCCCAAAATACGCCAATTTGGCAGCGAGCGAAAGAGGGGGGGGGTGACAAAATAAGCCAAGTTACGATGCAAAGTATGGAGAAATATGAATTTAATAAAAACAGAATTGATAAACACCTAAAGAGGGGAGGCCAAAGCAGGTGGCCATGCACTCAATGGCTTAAAATACGTCACCTGCGGAAACTAATTTGATAGGCTAGGGGTGTGTCCGAATAAACGGAAGTTCCACCCAAAGAAGTAGCGAGAATGTTCTCGAAGGATCTCCAAACCGGAAGGAATGATTTCGAACAGGATTTTACCGGCTTGGAACATTCGAAAGCTAAGTAAGAAAGAAAACATTACAGGCGACGATATGAAAAGAAACGAAATCGAAATAAAATTTAAATTGAGAACATTAATAAAAGGAAGGTGATATGAAATAAAATGGCTAATAAAAATGAATTAAACAAAACATATGGGGGGGTTATCAAGTAACCACCACAACTTTTTAACCTTAAAAAAAGCAACAACCATTTTTCGGGTACAAAAAGTATTGCTAATTATTCCATTTTGCATACAAGGTACTGATTGTAATATTGATACATCTATTTATTTATTTATTTTAACAAAATTCTTTGTATTTAGAAATTTTTTTATTTAAATAGGAAATCCAGATGTCGCTGTTAATAAAGAAGAAAGTTACGAAAAAGGGTACAAAACGAGTAGCCACATACTATCAAATATGGAAAAACGACGAATCCCAAAAGACGTCGTATGAAATATCATCTTTTAAAGCAAAAAAACGAGGTCTGATCATCGAGCCTACTGATTACAAAATGTGCATTACATTAAAAAAAAAATGCAGCAAATATTGATTATTTTTTCTTTTGTGCAGTTTTGGCTTCGAAAGGTGCGCTATGTTGCAAAAAGATATAAGCGCCTATGAAAACACACCTGGTAAACTTTCATGCTCAGTTTTACAAATAAATATTGCACATATATGCCCTATATTCACCGAGGTACCTAATTGGTGCCAAAATGGCGTTTAGTTGCCTAACATGCTGGTTATCATATAAATGTTATAATAAATTGTTTGTTCTAAAAATATTATCATTTATTGATTGTTATATCTTTTTTAATAACAGGAAATGTTTCATTTATTCCTTTTTTTTTTCATTTTGAAATAAATAAATAACGTGTTGTTATAGCATGCTATATGCATCTGGTAATCAAAACAATGTCATGTCATGTGTCTGGTAATCAAAATCAAGTCAATGGGGAAAAATGTTTCAAATGCATTTTAATGGTGTTACACTCATTCGAACTTAATAAAATATATATGCAACTACGAAGTACATATTATAATATACATTTTACATAATTTAGGTGCAAATAACATTTGTTATTGATTTAAAAAGCCACACAAAAGTATTCCATTACATAATGGTACAGGGAGAACATTGTTTTAATTCTAATTCACTATTTACAATTTTATGAGATTGGTATATGAGAGTAATATTTTTAAAACTTCGTTATCGTACGAACGCACCTCATTTGCTACGCTTCACATGCAATTTCCAACTTGTCTCATTTTGAAATACATAAATAACGTGTTATTATAGCATGCTATATGTCTCTGGTAATCAAAACGACGTTTTCGCCTAATTGGCATAAAAAATCTCGCCAAACCCGGTGCTTATATCTCTAGTATATTATCTCAAGTATTTTATTTATGTATACTATAATTGTTTTTACATACCACTTACTTCTTCTGGTATATAGAAATAGGTAATTGGCTCCTTTATGCAGTATAAATTGTATAAAACTTTAAAAAATAGCCCCGTTTCCCCTTTTTGGATCAAATTTTAAAAAAAATCAATGTCTAATTCCAGTATTGCTCCCAGGTATGCATACATACTCCATATTTCAAAGTTGTATGCCAACAGGAAACGGATGAAAAATGGGAAAAAATGTCACATATGCACCAGGATACATAATTGGCTTCAAAATGGCATTATTTTACCTGAGATGGTAACCCGGCTTTATTTATTTATTATTTGTTTATTTACTCATAAAATGTTTATTTACTTTCACTTCCTTCTTTTAATTATATAAAATATTTCTTTTTATAGTTATTAATTATTGTTATTATTTTATTTACTGTAAGTTCTTTTTGAAAATAGAAAATAATTCAAAAATGTGTATGTAAGCGTTATTTGAAAAGGGAGTTTTCGTCAAATGGGCTTTGAAAAAAATTGCGCCAAATCTGATGCGCTTGTGGTATCCGTGCCGAAAAATTAGTGACCAGAATTGACTTCTATACACAAACAAAATATAAGTTAAAAGAAAACATGTAATGAAAATAAATATAAAGGGAAAATGATGTCATAAAAGAAACTTTTTATTTAAAAACGTAATTGTTTCTAATTTTCACACGCGAAATATGTAAAACATTCTTTTAGCGATCAAAAAGTGCTGTTAAGAGATTATCACAAAATCTCAAAATCAAAGTTTTTATGACCTTTTTTAATATAAAAAAATAACAGTTTTATTTTCCTGAATGATTAAATTTTAAAATGTTTTATTGCATTCAATATTTCTGAGTGCGAAAATGATTACTATTTACTCCATGTACTGATTCGGTTATCTACGAAAATGTCCAGCCAGTGAAAATCACGCTCACCAAATTTCTGTGACGTATGCACATAAATTGTGCTTTTTTATCAGTTTTTTTAATATAACTTTTAAACTATTTGGAATTAATTTTTAAAAGTAGGTGCATTCACCAGATTACCTTCATAGGTACCTATTGGTACAAACAGAATCAAAATCCGACAAGTACTTTTTGAGATTTGCTTGACGAAAGAATTTTTTTGAATTTTAATATCGTTACGTATCTCTGAGTATAAAGACTTCGCTTCGCTCAGACAATAAACATGCAAAATTTCAAGTACCTAACTTATACAGTTTCTGAGATCGTACTCTGCGACAGACAGACGGATAGATAGAGACATGAGAAGATGAATAAGGTTTTATCAGAAGAACAAACCTTCTCCCCCCCCTAAAAAAAATTCGTCGGGAATTTAACCCATTAACGCCCGAATTTTTTTCTTCGCAAAAATTTAAATTTTGTATTTCCCACCACTTTTAAAATCAAATTAACTTTTATCTAAATTTATCGAGGATTCTGTCTCGTGAAATAAGGTATATACCTTAACCTTCCTCTTTACTGGTGGGAAAACCGCTTTCTGTCTGTTTTTGTAACCGTCCTCAAAAAAGGACGCTGGGCGTTAATGGGTTAAAGTCTTTTAGGTTACCAATGAAATATACTACTGGAGGTGCATTGCCAAGTGATGTCCTCGCCACCTGACCGATGTCCTAAGTGACCAGATTAACATGAGTATCAATCAAAATGCTAAGTAACTAGCATAACTAAGTTTACAACTAAGGCACTACTAACAGGTTGAAGATCTAGACGCTTGTTGGGCTTAGTACTCGTACGCGGCCGTTAGCCCCTCCCCTATTCCAGATACTAGATATCAAATCCTTTAGCTGGACCGACCCGGCAATTAAGGACTTGATCATCGGTTAGAAAAAATGAGAAAGAAATCTCTATTTCCACTCCATCCCTCTAGAAAATGTGACAAATTTTTTTCTTAATTTTTGCTCTTACCTTAGTCTGTATCGAATTCATCAGATTGTCTTCATCAGATTTCATTTCTGATACGGCATCGTATAAATGAATAATGAGAGTCAGAGTGTCGTGAGAGTCAGACTTG
Organism: Maratus speculifer; assembly: GCA_964019185.1. NCBI lineage: Eukaryota > Metazoa > Arthropoda > Arachnida > Araneae > Salticidae > Maratus > Maratus speculifer. The sequence continues at coordinate 121,072,517 of OZ025303.1, read as the reverse complement.
CTTTTATTATTATTATTATTATTCGAGCCAGATCGCAGATGAACATAATTTGGAATCGTAAAGCGTTTTCCATTTTTGAGAAATTAATTACCTGTCGACATAAGCTATTCTTGTCATGGCGTCAAGTTTTCCTTTTCCGTGAGTAGTAACTGGAAATTGGATTCAATAGTATTTTCTCAAATATACATCGCTTTTATGAAAAAATGGTTAACGCTTTTGGATTACAAATTTTCTGAGTGAGAATGCCTGTTAGTCATATGCATTTCCGAAAAGGAATTAATTCATAAATGTGTTAGGATGTAGATCTTTTGGATTTGAGAAAAGCCCTAAGGAATGACAGAGAAATATATTCACAAATCTACTTTTTACTAAACATATTCAAAAGTTATGATGTTTATAACTCTCCTTTTTTTCTTTTACTCTAAACTACATTAATTATTTAATGAATCCCTATTTGAATATTGAAAGGTCTAAAAATCTAAATAATCAATAATACATTGTGTATTTTCCATTCTGCGAACACATCGTAATTTAAAAATACATTGTAAATTTATCCAATAAGTATGTATGCAGTATTTTTTAAAGGATTTATTCGTGTCGTCATATGGGTCGTTATTACTGAAGACACACATTAAAGTTAATCTAAATTTTAATTTCAAATCTGATCCACTTTAAATGTTCTTTAATTTTTCCTTTTAAAAAGAATGTGACCAAAATTATTCTTAATTTTTGCTTTAAAAATAATTGGACAACAAAGTTATTAATTTTATAGAAAATCCTGTTTTCTGGTACATTAAAATTTTACCTTATCATATACATGAGCGATTTTTCTCCCTCTGTCCCCTCCCCCCTCGAAAAAAAAAGGAAGAATATGACATAAACGTTCTTTAATGTTTGCTTTTAAAAATAATGTGACAAAAACGGTTCTTAATTTTTGCTTTTAAATCGAATGTGACAAAAATGCTCCTTAATTTTTGTTTTTAAAAAGAGTGTGACAAAAATATTCCTTAATTTTTGCTCTTACCTTTGTCTGTATCAAATAATACTTCATCAGATTTCATGGCTGATTCGGCATCGTATAAATGGATAATGAGAGTCAGAGTGTCACGTGTGTCGTAATAAGGTTTGTGATTACTGAAGGTCCACATCAAATTTGAATTACTGCCATTTTCGCAGAACACATCGTTATCACTGAAATGTTTATATTTCTCATCGTCGGAGTTAAGTAAAACGATTGTATAAAAAATCCTCTGTTCTGGTACATTATAATTTAACCTTAGCATATGAAGAGCAAAATTTCTAATGCAGTGTCCTGTCGCTGATTCTTCTGTCGGCCGTGATTCGCATCGAAAGCACCAAGTTGCATTGGCGAATTCAAAAGATGGGCTGTCCAATTGATAAGGAGCGTTTTCATATTCTGGAAGGGTAAAAAAATTAGGCACTTTCAATGTATAATCGGAAGGTGGTGTTTTCTTTGTCGATAAACACAGTTTGACGTCATTTGTTTTGTCTGACATGTTGCCTCGATATTTCTGAAAAAAGAGAAAAGAAAATCACTGGGTTGTACAACTTTGGTACAAAATATATTAAAGCAATACAATGCGTATAAAAAGCAAATTTTTAGCAAAATCTCAGCAGATTTATTTATTTATTTATTTATTTATTGAAAAACACAATTAACTGTTAAAGAAAAAAAAACACTTTGCCAGGTCGGTCTATACGCGTAGGTAGATTTCGAAGTTAAGTGCTAATTCCACCAAGACAAGCTAAATCAAGACTAGAGATAAACCAAGTTTAAAGCTGCTGGTCAGTTATTTTCTGAATTCCCCTCGATAATATTAAATCTATGGGCGTTTTATGCATTATATATATTACGTAGCAGAGTTCAAAATATGTTTTCGGGAAATTAATACTGTTAACTTCTTTCTTTGGTGTTATCTTTTTAAAGGATGTCCTTTTTTCTTAGTTCTCAAAATATTTATAAAATCTTTGATTAATTTAATATTTTATGTTTTAAAAACTCACAAAGTAGTGGTAAAGTTATAACGTGTGTGGGGGTGTGCTGGTTAAATGCAGACATAATTCTAAATATAAGATAAAATCAACAGTTTATTGAAACCTCTAGGACTTGGGGAAAGTGGAGCGATAGTTTCATATTTCAATCATTAACCACAATATTAAGAGATTAAACTTCAAACTATACTCACGACCTTGGCTTAGGCTCAGTTCGGGACAATTCACACCATCTTCTCGTTCAGACTTCGGCTAAACGCTAGATTAAATCTTTAATAAGACAGCCCGTGACTGCAAACACTCTTTATTACTCAAAACACTCATCGTATTAAATCAATTTCTTATCCACTGGTACTCTTCTTGGGTAACTCCGCTCACGATAAACTAATTCGGTTTTATTAATTAACGGTTTTTCGGTTTTATTAATTATTAATTAACTCACTTTAGAGCACAATCTATCTCATTGGAGGCTATCAATCTAACTCGCTTTACAGAGCAATCTAATTCACCTGGCTTCACCACACTGGCTGGCTTTCGCCGCCTCACACACTCACAGCACTCCACCTCAAAGCTTTTATAGGTTGCAAACTGAAGACGGCGCTATAAATTTGCATATTACTCCTAACCGCGACTAACTGTAGAACCGAGGGCGACACACACGCTCTGGAAAGTTAAAGTTCACTAAATGATAGATGTTGCTTTCGCGCCACACATGTTAAAACATTGACGTCACGATCTCACTAAAATGCTAGAATGCCTTTATCACAAAGGACACCCCCTCACAAAGTTTTAGCACTTCATATTACATTAAGCTTAGTTTTTAGAGATATTTTAATAAACTATGAAAAATATATACGCTTACAGAAGAGATCACCGAAAAAAGAAGTTAAATGTATTAATTTCCTGTGGAGATATTTTTTATATACGAATTCAGAAACTTAATATTACGCAGAAAAATTTTGAAAATTGAGTGACCAACAACCTTAATCATTTTATCTGGTCGTTTTTGGCATGTTTTAGGTAGCTTTCATTACAAAAAGTAAAAAAGTTACCTATTGCAGCCGTCTGGAGGAAAGAACTTCTGGAAAATTTTGGTATATTTTCACCGATCATGACCCCTAGACACCAAAACTACCCTCTGTTCAAATGTTGACATATATAGGGAAGAAGCGGGCACGTTTGAGCAATTTTTTTAAAAATCAATACATTTCTTATTTGTTTTTTTTTTTTCGTTTTAAGTATTACAAATAAAAACAATGCATTTCTTGGTACTTACGTATTAACGCCACCGCAGCAGAAGTTGCGATAATGCGCCAATAAAGAGCAACCTCGTTGTTTCCACGCGCACGCACTTATCTTTTGATTCCTTGTTGCCTTGTTGTTTGCTAATTTTTTATGCCATTTTTTAGTGTTTCGAAAATGCGTATTTGGGATTTACCAAACACAGAAGAAGAAGCAATTTTATTTTTTCAAAAGCGAAATATTTTACCAAAAATACGAAAATGTACCAATTCCCATGACATGAAACTTTATTTTGGTAAACGTAATTTTTGGAAGTGCAATTTAAGACAATGTGATCAGCAAGTTGGACTCAGAAAAGACAACTGGTTTGAGAGAAGCAGGATTCCAATTTGTTCAGCTTTGCGATTTATATACTGCTGGTGCGAGGAGTTGACGTCAATTAAATTTTGTGAAAAACAATTTGATTTATCGGATAAAACTGTTATATGTTGGAACAATTACATGCGTGAATTATGTGTCCTGGATATGGAGAACAAACATAACAATAAGGTAGGTGGTCCAGATTGCATTGAGGAAATTGATGAAAGTTTGTTTACTAAACGTAAAAATAATTGTGGTTGAGTATTACCTGAACAGTGGGTGTTTGGTGGTATATGTAGAGAAACAAAATATTGGTTTGTTGTCACTGTTCCTGATAAAACTGGCTCTACTCTTCTTGATAAAATTATTGAAAACATTGCAGATGGTAGCACAATTTATTCTGACAGTTGGAAAGGTTACCAAACGAATAAAATAGAGATAGAAGGATTCCAACATGCTAAAGTCAATCATAAGTACAATTTTATTGATCCTGATACAGGAGTTCATACACAATAGTTGAGAGAATTTGGGGCAGTGCCAAATGGAGGAACAAGAGACATAGAGGGACATCGAGACATCATTTGGAATCGTATTTAGCAGAGTTCATATTGCGACAGCATCAGGTGAAAGAAAATAGAGACTGTTTTGAATCTATGTTACACTGCATATCGACCCACTTTCCACCGAAATACGATTGACTATTTTGTTTTGAAAGTGTTTTGAATTTTATAAGTGTTTTGAATTTTTAAAGTGTTTTTAATTTTGAAAGTGTTTTGATTTTAAATAAAGTATTTTCTTTTATGATTTGGCGGAAAAAAATTAGGTTTACATTGGCGGTATTTAAAAATCGCCTCGTTTTATGATTTGACGAAAAAATTTTAGGTTTACATTAACGGTAATTAAAAACCGCCAAATCTGTAGCTGCGGTGGCGTTAATACGTAAGTACCCATTTCTTTATCATATGAACCAGAAATTAAAAGTTAGTTTTCCTTGTAAATTTAAAAAGGATACTACTCTGTTATCCCGTCGACCAATTTCGCCAAATTATACAAATCGCCAAACTAATAGCCAAATTTTACATATTGACATAATTTTTATTTTAAATAACAAATAATAAGTAGAATATTAATAAAAAATTTAATAAAAAATCGAAATAAAAATCACTTAATGACATTTTAAACACGTGAATCGTATTTAATGACATTGAATGTGACATTCAAGATCATCCATTATTGGCATTTAATCTTGTATTTTGGCGATAATTTTTTGGTCGAAGGGATAACCTAGAAGTACCTAAGAAAGTTGTTAGGATAAAAAGTTTATTAAATCCAATTGATTTTTTTAATCAGCAGATTTTAAAACATTCACCTTTTATATAAACATTTTAATAAAATTTTTTAATTTTACTTAAGAAAGGTGTTATATGACATTGACATGTTTCGGAACCGTCAAATAAGTTCCATAATCATAATAAAAATAAAAAATAAAATTTCTAAATATTTCCCGGTCAATACAAATGACACTCGACATTGAGATATAAATAACAAAAAACACGCGCTCTATTGTAAAAAATTAAATTAAAATATAGACTATGATCTAAAATGTAAATAAAAATAAAATTTCAAAATATTTCACGGTCAATACAAATGACACGCGACAATGAGATATAAATAACAAAAAAAAAAAACACGCGCACTATTGTAAAAAATTAAATTAAAATATAGCCCATGATCTAAAAGAATTTCCAACATGGTTCATCCCATTCAAGCTCTCACGAGGAATTTATTCATTAATTCTAACCATAACTTATGAATAATAAAAAAAAGATATCATTGCAAACCAGATTTTTACGCGTATAAATTTCAATGGACTCTCTTATAATAGATTTACAACAACAATTTGATATGAAACATAATTTACTTTCACTAAACAATATTTTTATCTCCTCAGATTCATGCTCCCCTTTTCTAATTCCAAACTTTCTCCCAGTCATGCCTATGTAATAATTTAAGTCACCATTTTCCGTAATATAAGGTATTTCATAAACTCCAGCAAGATCATCATTCCTATAGGATCCACTTGCTTATTAAGTAAACACCTTAATTTTGGTGGAGGCGTTGCAATCAAATCAATATTAAAGTTTTTTAATTAAATATATTAAAGTGAAACATGTGTAAACAATTTATAAGATGCATCGCAATTCCAACCAAAATTTAAACGTATATTTAAATATTTTTAATATATATAGTAAGCTCTATTAATAAATTGCTGATGAACCGATTTCGACAAATTATATTAAACGCCAAATTACTCAAGTAGTACCGAATTGCGTGAAAGATACATCGTTATAACACCAAAAATAATAATCCTATTAGCTAACAGTTTACTGCATCGGATTAAGCGTCTCATTTCCAAATAAAATATATCTTTGAATTGAAATTTGAATGAAATACAGGGTCATGAAAAATCGAAAAGTGTGGAAAATAGGATTACAAATATCTCGGCAACCAATAATCCGATCGACTTTGTTTTACATGCAAAATATGTGTTAGTTTATTGCCTTTTACAACCTTTCCTTAAAATAAAAAAAATCGAAATTTTTATGTACCTTTCATCAGAACGAATTATCCAAGAGTCCGAAAAAATTAGTTCCGAATAATCGAGGTTATTGATATTAAATAGGCTTCGTCTCATTCTTGCATACTAAGTACATACAAAATTTCAAGTGTTCGTTACAAAATTTCAAGTTACTCAATTTGTTCGTTTACAGAAAAACAGACAGACGGACGGCAAATTTTTTTTTCTAAAAATATTTTTTTCGGAATCTCTAGCATCTGAAACGTTTAAATCCGTATTTTATTTTATTTTATTTATTTATTTATTTATTTATTTATTTATTTATTTTTATTTTCAAAACGATTGCAAGATTTACCTTATACTACGGATGATGAGTGCTCAAAAATGGATCCGACTCCGACTTGGAAGCCCTGGCTTTTACAGTGGAATAATCATTTTTCTAATATCGGAATATCACTTTTTCGAATGCTATCAATTCTCAAAATTGATAAAATTTCTCAAGATGCTAAATATTTTGATATAGAGAAAACATGTGTTTAACAGACAAACATGCAATATTAATAGAATTATTAATAATATAAAAATTAACATTACTCTGTTACAATTATATGCAAAAATTCATTTCTGCAGCTGAAAATGTTTACTTGAAAAATGATTCTAAAAACCGACTTCCCGGGTACAGAGAGCTGATTAATGCATTGTAAAAGCTACTCAGAAGCGTTTCCGAAAATGACGAGCAACTAATAAAAATCTACCTTTTAAATTCTTCAATAAATTTCGCAAATATATTGTTTTGTGAGGTTTTTTAAAGATAAAGGAACACTTTCCAAAATATTGGGTGCCTCGGAACAGGTTACTGTTTATTTATGTTCGTGATTATTGTACATTTTAATCAATTAAGAAACATCTGTCATTTTTTAGCACTTTCCAGTTGAAAAGTGCTTATGCACTCGGTTTGTCTGGCCATCTGTCGGCGCTCTAACTCTCGTAAATATACTAGGATTGTCATGACATTTTTGGAAGTTAATAACGTTTACCTAAGCACGAACCCTATGGAAAATGAAGTTTCTGCCATCATTAGTTTATTTACAGTGACAGTCAAAAGTTTTCCATTACATTACGGCCTATGAGGAAAAATCGTTTCAAATGAATTTTAAGGATGTTACACCTTGTAAAAGATCTTCATATTTATATGCATCTACAAAGTGCACTAAAATATGCATTTTCTAAAGTATGCAGCGAAAAGATTAGTTATTATCCATTTACAGGGCCACACAAAAGAATTCCAACAGATAATAACAAAGGGAGGAATTGTTTGAGACATATTTTAATTATGGTAAACAGTTTCATATATAATCAAATTGATATGCGTTTCTGAGGATAAATATGGGTTATTTCATGCATAATACATGGTGCATAGCATTTACAGGAACATACAAACGATTTCAAATAGTATATTCTATCCGAAGTCTGTATATTATGGAAGAGAATGTTAGATGGATGAAATGCATTATGATATACTCTTTTAACTTTCACTAGATGTATGCATATTATATGGTTTATATAAATGATAATTGTTACACAATTTAGATATACAGGGTCATATAAAAGATCTCGGAAAGGTTACAGAAATGAGCGTAATTTACTTAAAGCTAATTTTTAAATATGTTATGCTTTTTTACGATGAACTACATTTAGTTTACTAAGAAATGTCTGTAGAAAATAGATAAAATGATATACAGGGTCACGCAAAGAACTGGATACATTGTCGCCTTTGAATGATAATTTAGGAAAATATGATTTAAGTAGTTTAAAGAGAATTTATTTTTAAACTAAAATTTAGCAAAATACTTTCGTGTATTAAAGCTACTGTGTATTTTACAGGGCTAAACAAAAGTATTCATGTATGTTTCCATCTTTTAGCATAAACTGCTGAAAGGAAAATTTCAATCAGTTAGGCGTTTTCTGGCTAAACTAAATTTTACCATTATATAGTCTGTATATTAACCGACAGATCAAATACAGGACTTGGAATTATTGGAATACATCTTTGGATCCAATAATTGGAATACATCCAATACCAAAATTATTGGAATACATCTTTGGATATGTAGAATAATACTTTATTTCCCTGGATAACGAAGTTTTGTTAAAGATTTCAAGAAGTGTTGGAAAGTGCTTCATAATCTATGCTTAACGCATGACTTTTCTTACTTGTTATATTATAGGGCGAAAGAATATGTGTAAGAAAACAATTACCTAAAACGTACACACACTTTAACACTCTCTTTGACAAGCCCGTGTCAATACGTTCACTGTAAACTCCAGGTTCCACCGCAATATAATCAAAATTTAAAGTAATATAATTTCATTGATTTAAGAGATTTTAAATACATTGATTAATACTTTCAAGGATTGCATTCATATTCGTAATTGAGTTTTTATATATAACGTTGAGAGAATTATCCTTTTTTAGCATTTAAAATGAAATACAGAGAAAACGATATTACAATTTTGATTTTTTACAAGACTGCCAAGTGGTTTTAAAATGCAGTTTTGGCTAATTCTTTCATACTAAAAAAAAGTGTTTAATTATTTTGTGCAACCCAGTATATGATCCATAGGTTTGCATATATACTGTATAGTATGTTAAAATTTAGATCAGTTAATAAAATTTATCTGTATTGCCCAATATTTGATCAATAGAATTTATACGCATCACATCCTTTGAAAAAAATTATTTCAATTTATAAACGCAATCAAAATTGCAATTCCAACAATTATTGCTCATAGACGATATTTGTTACCGAATCCTTTTGTGTGCCCCTGTAAATGAACGGTATATGCAATGCAAACAAAACTTTTCTGTATGAAACTTATAGTATGCCTCAATAATATGTATCAATTTTACTACGTTTGAAATAGTGTAACAACACAAAATTTACTGCAAACCATTTTCTCTCGTAGATTATTATTCAACAGAATTCTTATGTGTGACCCAATAAGGGAATAATGAATGCTTTTTATACCATATTTTACAGAAAAATGTTTGAGTGCATTTTATAAATGCATATAATTTTTTTATTTGAAATGGTGTAACGTCATGAAAATTCATTTGAAACGATTTTTTTCCCATTTATCGTAATGTAACGGAGTAATTTTGACTTCTTTTTTCTTTAAATGACGCCAAAATGGTATATACTTCGTGCTCAGTAGCGATTCTGCTACAGCAAACGTCAATAACATATAGAAATTTCTTGCATTTCGAGTATCTTTACGAGAGTTAGAGTCAGTCAGACAAATCTAAGATGTAAACACTTTTCAACAATGCTGGAAAATATAAGAAGAACAAGCAATAAATGTACGTGAAACGTCGCAAAAATGGTATGCTTATAGTATAGCTATAACTGGTATGATAAGTAATTATATTAATATCCAGAACTTGAGAGCTTATAGCAGTTGCAGTCTTATACAAAAGTGAATGAATACGAAATTTATTACGATTCATTACATTAAATTAAATAACACGATTCAATTTGACTGCACCTTAAATAGGACATAAAAACCATGGCAGCCTAGAATTATTACCTATCGAGGAATACCACTGAATTAATTACGTATGGTTGGATTTAACAGAATAATCACCACGAAAACCTAGAATCATTACCTATCACTAGATATCGTTGAAATAATGAGTATGCTATGATTTAATAGAATGAAGAAAACTTTCATTAATATCTTTTTGAGTTTTGATTAAATTTTCAAATATTTGAATTGACTCGACAAAATTCTGCAATGGTTATATACATTATTCAAACCATTTGGTTAGGTTGTTTTTGCATTGTTATATGCGGACAGATGGATGGATAGGATACTCTAATTACAGATACTGGATATTTATATAATTACGAACGTATCCAAGAAGAACAAGTCGAAAATTGCATGTCAAACTTCGCAAATGAGGTGCATTCGTACTATACCGAAGATTTATAAATATTCAGATTTGGTGTAATAATATACAGTGCTTACGATATAGTAAAGAAGCGGAAATCTTTTGTATGTCCCTGTAAATACTATCTGATTTCTATTATACAGGAAATAACTTGTAGTAAATCTCAGCAACGTATATCAATTTCATAAAATGTGAAATAGTTTAATGTAATTAAAAGGCGCCCCAAACAATGTTTCCCTGTACACCATTATGTAATGGGGTACTTTTCTGTGGCTCTGTAAATTAATAAAAAATATTCTTTGCACCACAGATTGTATATTTTAATACATACTTCATAGATGAGTATCAATTTTATTATGTTCGAAAGTGTGTACATTAAATTACAAAGCAGTTGAAATTATTTTTTCTCACTGTCTGTAATGTAACGTGATACATTCAATTGGCCCTGTAATTAAACTATTCATCCGATTTCCATATAATTTTAAACGATTCGTCAAAATTATGCGACAATTATAAATTTAAAATTTAAAATAATATGTTGGGTAGTTTTTGCTTTGTTATATGCGGACAGACGGATGGATAGGCAGTCAGACGGACGAACAGATGGATAGACGGACCGACTAAAGTACGTCTATAGATGCTATGTATTTACGTAATTACGAACGCACCTAAAAACATCACCTTACAAGAAGTGAATTCTACACTACACTGAATAAAAAGACTTACCTTTTTTTTCAACGTTCCGATTTAGTACCTGAAAACTGCAGTGAACATATATTTCTACGATTTATAATTAAATCATATGAACATAGATGCAATTTGACAAAACAGGTGATTCAGATGACAAAACATGATATCCTATCATTAATTTCACTAATCGAATGAAACTAATCTGATTTCGAGTTAAAACAATGAAAATGAAAATTTGTTATCAATTTTAATTATTGTTTCCTATATTTAGGTTTCAATTATGACTAAATTATTTCTCAAAAATGCTTGTAATATTTTACATGTTGATAGTTTGTAATAAAGAAAATAAAGTTTTAGGCTGGCTTTTGATATTTTTATATAGGGAACTCAAATCTTGTTATCAGTACTGATAATGTCTATATAATAAAGGCCAAACGTATCTGTGCGTAACGCATACGTCATGTTTTGAATGGCAACACTTTCCGATGAAATTTCGGTTTTGCAATTTTCGCTATTATAAATTTTTCAACTCCTAGACATTGCACGTTTTCAATCTTTATATCATCGTTTAGAGAAAAAAATGCACTTTTAAATGCCGTTTGTTAGAAAACTGTATCTCAATTTGTTTTTGAGATATTAATTTTTTTGTAGTTTTTGGTTCAGTTTCTCTAATGGTGGCAACTTGAGTATCGCAATTATGTGGGAAAAAGAAAAAAAATAGCCATAGAGTAAAAAAGAAAAAAAAATAGAGATGCAGTTTAGTGGCTGGAGGTGATGCCAAAAAGTAACTCTAAAATTCGCTGCATTGCATCAAACACAACGGCGTGCTTTCACAAAAAAGAAAAACTTTTAGCTATGCAATTTTAATTCAAAATACAATGAAATGCTATTTTATAATGCTAAAATATATTCCGATCTTTTTCATTTAGAGAAAAAATTATGTTAAAAAATTCGGTCTTTGTTCCATGTGATTGTTTTGTTTGGGCCGAATGAGAGACTTATATTGGAAGAATAACGCCCATCAAACCGTTTTAATCGCATTAAAAACATCCATCTATCTCTTTTCTCCATGGAAAATAACAGATCACTGTATATTTTAGTTGTCATTTTTTCATAGCAACTGATAAAAATAGTAATTAAAAACCTGTTATGTCAATATATCGTCGGCTATAAAACCCGGTGAATGTTGTTGGTTTTATTTCGTTTTTATTTATGAATTTAGTGACTTTTAGTTCGTTGTAAACTTACTTTACAAAAGATACATCAATTAACCTTTACAAAAATGTATTTTAAAGAATATCTGGCTGTCATATTTTCTTAGTTGTTTTTAAAAACTGAGAATGCAATTTTATTCTTTGGCGAAATCTTTGGCTAATAACTGCTATCTTGCGCCTAATACACAGGGCCGTAGTGAACAATAGGGAGGGCTCAAGAAAATGTAGGGGGGCTCATAGTTTTTTTTTTCTCTCTCTCTGACGCAGAAAGATAAATTAGTGCATATTCATATTGTAGGTGCTCTGTTTCTTATTAAACTGTTAAAATAACTTCATTTTATGCTTAGAAAAATATATGATGATGAAGTTTTGAGAGTATAACTGGTGCAAAATAGCCCATCATGTTAGCTTCATATGTACAAACAGGATGAGGCAGTGTGAAACACTTATTTTAGATACAATTTAGTAACTCTGCAAAACTGTGAAAATGTTTCAAAACTAAATTAGATTTTTAAACAATATTTGATTTGAATTTTCGGAATAGAAATTCATTGAGTGACCTTGGAATCTTTTCCGGGGGGGGGGGGGGCTCAAAATATTTTAGGAGGGTAGTCGCCCATAGCGCCCCCTTAGCTATGGCCCCGCTAATACGGAAGTACCGATAATTTTTAAAGCTGTATATGATTACATAAATAATATGTTTCATATAAAATTGCTATTTGGAATTAGTTGGCAGTTTAAAAAGCCTATTACGCAGAAAAAACTTATTAGACTTTCCAATTTTAAATTTTTAAAAAGTTTTCACCTTTACTTTGTGACCCGGGAACCCCGGGTTCGGTGTACTAGTAATAATAAAAGTGAAACCTGCATTTAATTTTCTACATAAATGAAACGAAAACTAATATGACATGTTTATCTTCTCTCTATTCTAAACAAGTTGGAAATTGCACGTGAAGCGTAGCAAATGAGGTGCATTCGTACGACCAAAGTTTTAAAAATATTCCGATCTTGCTGTTATAGTAGACAGCACTTCAGATATAATATGGTGGTCGAAATCTTGTTTGTGTTTTTGTAAACATACAGGAAGAAATTTTTATTATACCTCAGCAACGTATATCATATTCATAAAATGTGAAATCTATATTAATAAAAGAACAAAACGCTCTGTCTGCGTGTGTGTGTGTGTGTGTGTCTGCGATGGCTAGCAAAATCTACATCATGTACGAGGCTCAAAATTTTTTGAGAGTAGCCCCATATCTCTCCTGATGCACCTGAGCTTCAGAATTTTGAAATTCTATTTATTAATTGAGTAATTAATTAAATTCCAAAGATCACTCTCATAAAAAATCGCCTTTTTTCTTCTTTTTTTCCCTTCATTTAGTTATGGTTGGATGGTTGCATAAAATTTTCGCATAAATAATTAAAAAAGCTGGAACAGACCTTTAAAATTCATAGACTGGCAAACTGTCAGTTTAAATGATGATTTTTTATCACAGCAGTTGTAAACCATGGAGGAAAAAGATAGGTGGTGGTGAAGTAAACCGAAAAAAGGGTTGCAATATTAAACCATTTATCGCTCAAATTTTAATGTCCCAAACAAAAGCATGTGGAAGGGATTTTGTATTAATCAGACGGATTGAAAGAAATGAATTACAGCTGAAGCATATTTTACGAAGAAATAGTAATTTTTTAATATGGTCTTTTTTCTATTATGTTATTTATTTTAAAAAAAATGTTTGCTTTTAAAATAATTGAAATTGGAGAATTAGAAATAATTAAATGTCAAAATAAAATAAAATAAAATATTGAAAGCATTTGATTTGAACTAAAAATTGTATTACTAAAAGTTTTCTTTTTTTTCAGAACTTTTTAATACTTTATAACGTAGATGAAAGATGTCTATGATTTAATAACATATTAATAATTCAATGTCAATATATAAAATATATTGATGAAAACATTCTTTTAAAATCATGCGCGAAAACTTAAATAACAAATATTAGTCTAAAATCTAGATTTCAGAGTGCAGACGATTTTAAGACATTAACGAAAGAATGTTAACTTTTCAAGCAAAATCTTAAATGATGCTTCTATATTGATATTTCAAAGTCATATGATAAAAATAATCACATAATTCTTGCCTATGATTGATATACAGTAAAACCTCCATAACGGACACTCCCGAATAGCGGACACCTCTATTTAACGGACAATTTTCTAATCCCCACTCCCAAAACTTAAATTTGTCTATGTTTAACCTCTGAATAACGGACATTCCGAATAGCGGACACTATTTTCAACGATAAAGAATGAAAAAGTATATTTTATCGAGGAAAAAAATGTTAAAAGCGTTTAAATTTATTGGGAAATGTATCACAAATCTTGCGATCACAGATAAATGTAGAAATTGGTCTGGGGAAAGTCCCCCTCCCCCATGTCCAATGTTGAATTCAGCAACTTTCCCGGGAGGAACATCTCCCAGAGTATTCGAAATGTTCCCCCGGATGATTTTGCAAATTTATGTTTTTAATGCTCAAAAAGTGCAACCCCCCCCCCTCCTCTTTCCGTCCCGGAACTCTATAATGTCCAGTAACGTCACATTAAAAAACAAAATACATCTAATCACAAGCAAAAGTAAACTTTTGTAACAGTTTTCATCACAAGAGTGTACTAGACAGTGTATGAAGGCGAAGACAATTTTATTCCAGTTTTATTGCTTAAAAAATAATTTTAATTTCTGATTAATCATGTACAGGGGTGCAAAAATCTAGGCGCCAGCAATCAGTCTCTCACCACAAAAATTATTTCGTTTTTCTTCGTCTAATATTTCGTGTAAAATTCCTGCTAGAATGCTATTAAATTTTGAGCGAAAAAACACTAAAATTTTAGTGGTGAGAGACTACCCTCTGGCGCCTAGATTTTTGCACCCCTGATCATGTAATAGAACTTTTAGGACATATAAAAGCCAATTAATGAAAAATTAAGTATTTGTTAGAGATTATTGAATTTCTGAGGTTTCCCCAATAGCGAGTAAAGGACGATTTTTGCGTTCCAGAGGTGCCCGTTATTTAGAGGTTTTACTGTATTTGTATCTTTTATGCATCCCGATCGTGTATTACAGTCAATAATGGCACAAAACTTTATTTTTTAAACGAAATTTTAGTCATCTATTCAATAACAGTTTAAAAGATAAAAAACAAAGAAATACGGGTTTAAACCAGTTTGAATTGATCGGCGTGTCAAGGCACATGGTTTTGTTGGTGCTTATTTGGACTTAATGTAGCAGATTTTAGGGTTACATTTTTGGCGTCAGCCCAAGACATTGTACGTCCACTCAGTTTCTTTTTACTGTGTGGTCGTACGCAGATCTTTGGCATTTCGAACATTAGAATGTATGAGTCATTAGCTGTGTTGCAGTAAAAAAATCACACAACAGTTTTCTAGGAGTTTATTTTTTTATCATTGATAAAATTTAAATGTATTCTATTCAATTTAAAATCAAATTATGGCTTTAATTTGGTTTTAAAACAAAAATAAAATATAGCTGTTTGGCGTACAATTGTTCGAATCTGCAAACGATTTATACACCATAATAAATTATCAAATAGCAAAGTAAATTATTTATCAGAAATAGCCATAAAAAGAATAGTAGCAAAACTGATTCTAGCCTTAATGTTTAGACTAATTAACACATAACCCGATCCCAACCAGAAAAAACAGACCACACTCCGATCCGTGATAGACAAAAATCCCGTGAATATAAACCCGACCCGAACTAAAAATTCTGTTTGAAAAAAAAACTATGGATTTGATAACTGACCCGAACCAAATCTCAATCCCATAAAAATGTTCAAATGAAGCATAACCTGATCCAAGCAAGACAAAATAATTTTAGTGGTCATGAAACCTGACCCGAACCTAAATATTGTCTTAAAAAAAACTCGAAATATGACCCGAACAAAATCTGAAACCGATAAAAATATTCCAGAGAACTATAACCCGATCCGAGCAAGACAAAATACTTTCCGTGGTCATAAACCCGACTCAAACCTAAAAAATTCCAATTGAAAAATTCTGAAATTTGACCCAAACCACATCTAAATCCGACCAAAATATTCGAAAGAACCATAACGGGATCAGAGTAAGACTAAATAATTTCCGTGAACATGAACCCGATACGAACCTAAAACTTCCATTCGAAAAAATACCTGAAATTTGAATCGAACCAAATCTGAATCTGACAAAACTATTTCAAAGAACCGCAACTGGATCCGAACAAGACAAAATATTTCCATGGACATCAACCCAATCCGAACCCGAAAAATTTCTTTGAAAAAATCGCGAAATTCGAACTGAACCAAATCTAAACTTGGCAAAAATATTCCAGTGAAGAATCCTTATTCGAATAAGACGAATAATTTTCTAATATTTTATATAATAATTCGAATAAATTTCGTGAACACGCAAGAAGACCCGAATCCAAAAGCTCCATTTGAAAAAAACCCGAAATCTGAATTGAACCAAATATAAACCCGATAAAAGTATTCCAAAGAACTATAACCCGATCCGAGGAAGACGAAATAATTTCCATGGACATAAATCCGACTCGAACCTACAGAATCCGATTTAAAAAAAACCTGAAATTTGACTCAAACTACATCTGAATCCGATCAAAATATTAGAAAGAATCATAACCGGACTCGAGTATGATAAAATAATTTCCGTGGACATGAACACGATTCGAACCTAAAAATTCTATTTGAAAAAATACCTGAAATTTGAACCGAACCAAACCAACATGACAAAAATATTCCAAAGAACCGTAACAGGATCCGAATAAAACAAAATTTCCATGCACATGAGCCGAATCTGAACCTAAAAAATTTCTTTGAAAAAATCTCGAAATCTGAAGTGAACTTGATAAAAATATTCCAGTGAAGCATGTATTTATTCGAACAAGACAGAATAATGTCCGTGGACACGCAAGAAGACCTGAACCCAAAAATTCCATTTGAAGAAAACGCCGAAATCTGAATTGAACCAAATCTGTTCCTGACAAAATTATTTCACAGAAACATAACTGGATCCGAGCAAGGCAAAATAATTTCCATGGACATGAATCCGACCCGAACATTTAAATTGAATTTCAAAAAATACCTGAAACCTGAATAGAACCAAATCTGAACCCGACGAAAATATTCTAATGAATCATAACCAAATCCGAACAAGACAAATAATTTCCATGGACATAAACTCCATGAATAGTTAGGTAACATTTGGGTTGCGATTAGGTTGCAATTACATTACGGTAATTCTTTGATTTTATTTAATTTCACGTTAGGTTACAGTTAGTTCGCGGTTAATTTAAAGTTAGGTTAAAGTTAAGTTGTATTTATGTGATGGTTAGAATAAGAATAGGTTACAATAAAGTGACGGCTAGGTTACATTTATGTTATATTTAAGTTACGGTAGGGTACTGTTAAGTCGCAGTTAGGTTACAGACAGATTATGGTTACGGTACAAAAGTTTATAGTTAGGAATTTGTCCACAGAGTCAACATTACGCATGCTTTGATTAAAAATATACACCTTTGTTAAATGGGTCTGAAATTATAATACTATATACCAATCTTTTATCATCGCGTATGGATTTCATTCACGGTATAGTTGGATTTAAGAGTGATATAATTAGTTTGAAATTCAAAATATCTCACTTGGGATTTCTATGCGAAAAAAATAATTAGTTACGTGATTTAACAGTGATTTTTACGGGTAAATATCAACACTTTAACACGAAACTAACGCAATCGTTGAATACATGTT
This sequence comes from Maratus speculifer, assembly GCA_964019185.1. Lineage (NCBI taxonomy): Eukaryota > Metazoa > Arthropoda > Arachnida > Araneae > Salticidae > Maratus > Maratus speculifer. The sequence goes on along the minus strand of OZ025303.1, from coordinate 121,054,646 downwards.
CTCTCCCGTGTTTCTCATTGCTCATTTTAAGTATTTTAGAGCTTAATATTAGTTGTTGTTTTTAAAACCAATTTTTCACAAAGTCAGCTGCGACGTATTTCAGACAATGCATTTCTGCATGCGTCCAGTTAATGATAAAATCATACAAATTTCAAGTTCGTTTAATATTGTTAATACGGACCTGGGCAACGCCGGGCGGATCAACTAGTAGTTTAATATAATTAACACACGCCCCAAACAATGTTTCCCATTATAGCATTATGTAGTGGAATACTTTTGTGTGACCCTGCAATTTAATAATAAATATTCTTTGCATCACAGATTATACAGGATGTATATTTATATATATATATATCTTAATGAAACGGAATACTTTTGATTGCCCCTGTAATTGATCTATGCATCCCATTTTCATAAAATTTAAAATGCCTCGCTAAAATTATGTTATAATTATATATTTAAAATTTCAAACGATTGAAATGTATTTGAAACATTTCCCCCCATTGATCGTAATGTAACGCAATGCTTTTGATTGCCCCTGTAATTGATCTATGCATCCGATTTTCATAAAATTTTAAATGACTCGATAAAATTATGTAATAAGTATATATTTTTAATTTCAAGCGATTCGGTTGGGTAGTTTTTGCGTTGTTATATGCGGACAGACAGACAGACGGACGGACTGGACGACAACTATAGGTGCTAGGTATTTACATAATTACGAACGCACCTAAAAGAAGTACCGTATTTACTCGTGTATAAGGCTCACTTTTTTTCCAAAAAATTAGGGCAAAACTCCTAGGTGCGCCTTATACACGGAATAATTTTTTACTGTTGGATGCAGTCGAACGATATACATATGAAACGAGAAATTATTCAAAGAAGATATTAAAACTCGGAAAATGTTACTTAATTGAAGTATTACTGGATATTTATTTCATTCCTTGCAGTTTTTTATACAACAGAGCTAATGATATTATCTAAACTCATTCCTATTTCCCGTCATTTTCTTACAACCCGAAGTCTAAAAATGCATTTTCGTCTTGTTTTCTGGTCTGGTGTAATGTTTGTTTTGACTTTTTTTTTTTTTTACTGAAATTCATTTGGTCATTCTTCATTAGTGTATTAAATTCATGATGCGCGTTATATACGAGATTACACGAGTAATCTCGTATCTCCCTATACACGAGTAAATACGGTAACTTACGTTGTCACCACCGCTGACAATTAATTTGTTGTGATCTAGTTTACTTTTTCGCTAATATTGAAAAAATTACTGCACACAAAAATATGAAAATTGGTAGGATTATAGAAAAATGTTTGAGAAATATGATGACGCATGCAGTTTTCGAGTTCAAGAATTGTTTTAAGAGATATTTAATGCAAAAATTGGTCAAAATTGTTCCATTAAAAAAGTTTTATAAGAGCAAAAATTATGCGTAGGAAATTAAACTTTTTTAGATCATTTTATACATTGGAGATTTCCGGTGTGCAGACAGCATTTAGTTTTTTTTTAATTTGACTCATTTGTCGAGAATTTATTTCCATTTTAAATTCAAATTTTCAGAATTTTGAGAGACATTTTTTCCATATTTTAGTAAAGGTTATTATTTTTAACTGTTGCTAAATGATCAAAGAACAATATTTCCTTCAAATAATATATATATATATATATTTACTCACGAATAAAAAATCGAAAGAAAAACTTTTCAGATGAGAATTTAAAACTTATGAGTTGAAATCGCGAAATATTGAAAATTACGTCACAAAACTATATTTACATGTGAATATAAAAAGAGAAAGAAAATAATAAAAGAATGAATTCATAAAAATGTGTGAAATCGCTATGTGTGTAACGCGATAACTCATGATAAAAATGTACGATTTATATGAAATTTTGGATGTAGGTTTATTCTGTTAAGGCACTTCCCTGATTAGTTTTGGGATTTCATTAGATATGTATAAAGGGGGGACGGCGGCTAATGCCGCTCCCCTTAATTTATATAAATGGGTATTTCATGCAGAATAATAAGATTTCCTTAAAATTATAGAAACAGGATCATTCTGATTAGGCATTTCCGTGATTAGTTTTGGGAATTCATTGGATAAGTATAAGTAGGTGAGGGAACGGAGGCTAATCCTTCCCTAACTTAGATAAATGTGTTGTTCATACAGAATTATCATATAATATTTAATTTTAGACATAGGATCATTCCGATGAGAGCACCCCCGTGAATAATTTTAGGAATTCATTGGATACGTATAACAGAGGGACAGGGGGCTATTTTCCCTTAATTTAGATAAATGGGTGTTTCATACACAATTATCAGATTTCATTCAAAGTTTAGATATGGGATCATTCTCATGAGGTGCCTCCGTGATTAGTATTGGGTGTTCATTGGATAAGTATAAAGAAGGGGATGGTGGAATCCCTACCTCTTAATTTAGGTTAATTGAATTTTCAAGCAAAATTTACCGATTTGCTTCAAATTTTGGATGTAGTTTCATTCTGATAAGACGCTTTCCTGATTTCATTTTGGAATTCATTTTATGCATAAAGTGGGGAATAGAGAAGACTACTCTTTATAATTTAGGTAAATAGTTTTTCATAAGAATTAACCGAATTGTTTCAATTTTTGGAAACAGTTTGATAGTGATTCCCTGATTAGTTCTGGGGTTCTTTTGTTAAGTATAACGGGGGATACGGTCGATTACCCCATCCCTTAAGTTAGCTAAATGGAATTTTATGCAGAATTATCTGATTTGTTTTAAATTTTTAATGTAGATTCTTTGTGATATTTTGAATTTCTGAATAGTTTTGGAGATGTAATGGTTAAATATAAAGGAGGGAACGAAGGATAGTTCTTCTTAAATTACATAAATGGGCTTTTATGTAGAATTATCCGACTTGCTTCGAATTTTGGATACAGGTTTATTATATGATAAGGAGTATTCCTGATTAGTTTTGAGGTTCAATGATTAAGTATAAAGAAAGGAAATGGAGTAGGGATTATTTCCTTAGCTTATGTATGCACTCGTTCAGTAAGTATGTAACACGATAACTCAAGATAAAAATATCCGATTTACTTCAAATTTTAGATATAGGTTTATTCTGATAAGGCGCTTCCCTGATTGATTTTGAGTGTTCATTGTATAAGTATAAGGGAGGGGGGTTAACCCCCGTTTAATTTAGATAAGCGGGTTATTCATGCAGAATTAGCAGATTTCATCCAATTTTTAGATATACAATAATTTTGATGAGGCACCTTCAAGATTAGTTTTAGGTGTTCTTTGGTTTATAAAGGAGGGATTGGGTACCTCCCCCTTAACTTAGGTAAATACGGTTTTCACACAGAATCGAACGATTTGCTTCAAATCTTGGATATAAGTTCATTCTGATAAGGCGCATCTCTGATTTTTTTTTTTTTGGTGGGGGGGGGGGGAGAGGAGAGATTCATTGGTTAAGTATAAAGAAATCCCTCCTTTATCCCTCCTTTATCCCCTCCTGGGGCTTACCCTTCTTGATTTAGATAAATGGGTTTTTCATGCGTAATTAACTGTTTTGCTTCAATTTTTGGCTATAGGTGAATATAGATAATAGGTTTCCTTGATTAATTTAGATGTCCTTTTGTTAAGTATAAAAGGGGAGGGACACGCGATTACCCCTTCTTTAAATAAGATAAATAGTTTTTATTCAGAACAATCCAATTTGCTTCAAATTTTTGGATATATGTTCTGTTTGATAAGGTGAATCCCTTCATAGTTTAGGGGATTTAATGGCTAAGTATAAATAGGTGAATGGGGATAAGCGTTTTAAATTAAATAACTGGGTTTTTATGCAGAATTATACGATTTGCTTCGAATATTGGATAGGTTCATTATGACAAGGCAGTATACACTATATGGCCCAAGATTACCTTCCACTTGCGATTTTAGACATTTTGTTTAATATCTAGAAAAATATATGAGGAATTATCCTGAAACTCTAACTGTATAAATATGATAATACAAGTCATACATTTCCTTGAAGATTTTTTCCCCGAAACTCCATAGAAGATCGTCAACAAAGGGCATAGCCGGATAAGCATTGAAAACATGCCTTTCAATCAAATTTCTTGATTTTTTTCCCAGGTGTATCTGCGTGTCTGACAAAGTATTTCCCCTATTATCACTTTATAAATATTGATATTTTATGAGATAAAAATGTTTTTTCGTTTTTTTAAAAACCTCATTTTCTCAAAAACTACTGTACCGAATTACATGTGATTTTTTGAGTTTATATAGACAGTAATGATGCATAACTGGTAATTTTTGTATAATATTCTGATTGTAAAAAGTGTGTGAAAAAGTGATTAAAAGTTTTTGAAAAATAAAAGTCATATTATACAGTTGTCGGAAAATTACCATTTTCTAGTAAAAAATTCCTCATATGTGCCCACATATTATATATAAATGGCGAAAGTTTGCGTTGGGTACTACATATAAATATTTACAAAAATATGTATAAAATTTATTAAAATTCATTTAAAGGCATAATTTGGGCGGAGCTTTGCAACTTCGAAATCTGAATAATCTTTGGAACAAAGTAAACAGACAATGTGTCAACTGATATATTTTAGATTTCAGTAACAGCAAAGGTCATAATTTTCAACTCTGTCGATATTATTACGATATCGAAAACTGACGGTTTGTATCAAAGACATTAGGGAAAAATATTTTCAAATGGAAAACAACAACACTCTAGTTAGTTACTCTAGACAGTTACTATGATGATTTTTATTCGAACATTTTCACCACTAATAATGAAGGGTAATGTGAGTAAGTAGATGAGTTATAATTGTTATTGTTTTGGGTCTTTTAACATCGCAAATGAAAATGAATGTTATATAAATATAACTAGAATAAGAACCTAATGTTCTCTTTTAATTCATTATTAAGAGCTATAATTAAGATTGGGTAGTAATAGATAATTTTTTTATTCAATATATGTGCCAAGCATAACTTATTTTTTTTCAAATAGCAGATTTTGAGGATTTTTAATTTGAAGATAAATATTAACGAAAGTTACATAATGTGAGTGAAAAGAAAAAAAGAAAGCTGACAGCAATAAATGATATTTTGTATTGAAAAATATATTTCTATAATATTGAATCATTTAAGGTTTGGTGAGTTAAAAGTGTTTTTTAAATAAATATAGTCCAAAAAAGCAGTGGGAAAATTACCAGAAGATTAAAATATTGTAAAGATATAGCTAATATTTTGTGAATATATTATAATCTTATATGCAAGTGCATAGTCGGGTTCAGTGCTTTAGGCCTCAATTTCAAGAACAGTGACATTTACGGGGAAAAAACTGACACTTGATAATGTATTACATTAGTTTATACATAAAAATAAAAATAAAATATTCTGTAACCACAAGGTTTTTCAAAAAAGCTTCCATGACAATGACATTTTGGATTATCATTCTGAGATGACATATAAAGGAAATAGAAATCATTCATTACATTAAATCTGTTTTTGATCGTGGCAGTTAACTATTACTTAGACATAAACATTTAACAAGATGGTAAACAGGGCACATCGCTCTGTTAAAAAGCTTGAAACTACTAACATTACTTTATCTTTGTAAAAATTGATGTAAACCATTTTCATTTAAATTAGCTTTAATCACTGTTGTTACATTTCGATATCAAAGAATGTAGTTTGTTTCTATGACAAAATTTATCTTCCCTGTTCTTGTATGCGACACCAACAAGAAATTTTGTTATCCAAACAGTATCATCAACGAGAATGATGACCACGTGTTCATTAAAATTTAAAATACAGCAATTCTGTAAGTGTATATTCCAAATATTTTTCAGGTGTCGAAGATGAATAGCTCCGCCCTAAATAACGCCTTTTAATGAATTTAAATGTTTTTTATATATATTTTTGTAAATATTTATGTGTAGTGCCCAACGCAAACTATCGGCATTAATATATAATATACTGACACATATGAAGAATTTTTTACTAGAAAACTATAAGATATGACTGACAATAATATAAGATATGATAGACAACTATAAGATATGATTTTTATTTTTCAAAAATTTTTAATCGTTTTTTCACACGCTTTTTATAATCAGAAAATTATACAAAAATTCCCAGTTATGCATCTTTAATGTCTATATAAACTCAATTAATCATATGTAATTCGATGCAGTAGTTTTTGAGAAAATGAGGTTTTTAAAAAATCAAAAAAACATTTTTAACTCATAAAATATCAATATTTATAAGGTGATAATTGGGGAAATAGATTGTCAGATGTGTAGGCACACCTGGGAAAAAAATCGAGAAATTTGATTGAAAGGCATGTTTCCAATGCTTATCCGGCTATGCCCTTTAAAAGAATGAATATCTTTTGGATAAACTTGTCAAAACTAATGCAGCAAAAGTTCTCGAAATGTAGATTATGATTAAGTGGCTTATTGTAATAAACTGTGTTTATTTTTATGTCGATAGCATATATACTCGTAAAAAAATTAAGGTTTTTATAAAAACAGTTCCAAATTTTTCCAAGAGTTTTGCTTATAATTTGCGCAGTTCTTAATATAAAATAATATTCTTACTTGAAAATATGACAAACAATATTGCACACAATACCTTGTAATCAAAATTAAAAAACAATAAAAATTGTATGAAAAATGAGTAAGTTTACTAAATAATTTTTCACTCTGCATGCGTCAACGATATAAAAATTTTATTTGCATATTATGTTAACTAAATGAATAGAGCAACTTCTGTGAAAGTCTCATATCTTGAAAATTCTGAAAGTGATCGTTTATAGAATAAACACAAAATCCGCTGTTCCGTGAAGCAAAAAAATGAGGGGTTTTATCCAAATGTGGTAGTACGTCCCATATTGCATATTCTATACGCTAATCAATGAATATATGTATACAATGCCTCTTGTTTTTGCTTCATTTAGGGAATAATTTAACTTTTTGTACGATGAACATCATGTAACTTTAAATGTGCTGTTTACTTATGTTATTACAATTAAATTTTAATTTACAGCCGGAAATGTGACTTTCAAAATATTTAAATGTAGTTTATAGATTAATATAATTTTTAAAAAAATCTAAAGTGCAATAACTATTATTATTAATTAAAATTATTTTTAAAGAAATTCCTTAAAGTTTGCCCAATTATGCTATATTTACCATATATTGTTCTAATGCGATTTGAATCATCAAGTTATTAAACAGAAACAACAGCATTAGCCTGTTCTAAATCTTGTCATATCTCTTTGTAAATTTTTATTACATTTAAATCGTTCATTTGTGTAATTATAATAATACCGTATTTGGTCGTGTATGTATTTGTAAATACCAAGTTTTATATATACATATCTGAAACTTCTCGAAAAATTAATTAGAATAGAAGAAAAATTTTGAGGAAAAAATGATGGATTGACGAAAAAATTTTGGCGTAAAAAACCGTACGCTCTGAAATTTTAAATAATTTCTTGAATTTACAATATTTTTAGCATTAACTATTATTTAATGTAATAGGAATAATTAATTTCCAGAAAAATGAAATAATATGGAAAATGTCAGAAAAAGATAAACTGATAACATTCCAAACATAAAAAATTTAAAAACAGAAGTAATTGCGCATACAATTTTAAGTAATCAGATAAATAATTTATAAACAAAATGAGTTTTAAAAAGTAACAACTACTCACTTAAAAACTAACATTCCAAAAATATTCTATAATATTTGGTGAATAGAACATCCAAGAACTTGGAGAATTTATTGCCAACTCTTGAAAACATATAATTCCAAACGTTAAATCGACACATTAAATTAAAATTTTATCAGAAGTACTTCATCTTTAAACAGAGTATAGTACTAGTTATACTAAGCTTTTCACAAGACAAAAATACATTTTTAAGATTTTAAGTAGTTTAAGTTAATTTAATTTATATGTTATACCACTTAGTTAAATCTCGATTACTTTTCAAAATATTATTGATTTCACTCATAATTTTTTATACAAGAATTTTTTTTATCAGGTTAATATATAATATAATATATTTTATTAATTTTAAGAAAAATATATGTATAATAAATCCTAATCTGTTTCGTTGCAATAACCATAACAAAATTATCTGAAAAAGTTTTTTAGAATACAAAATAATTATTTTTATTCTAATCGTGTAAAAATAACACGATAACTAAAATCGTCTGCGTTTACCTTAGAATTATATATTACAATTTGATTTTTTCATTAATACATGTAATTTCCATAGTAAGGAGTTGAATTTTGGGTCATTAAAAAAACATACATAATCTAATTAATGGCAACAAATTTACTAATATGAATTTTATAAAAAAACAATAAACATAATGTTACCTTTTTAAGCATTTTTTTTTTAAATAATTGATGATTTATTTGGGACAATAACTTTAAGTGTGCCTAAAATCAGCGTTGAATTATGACATTTTTACTCATGTGATTTACTGCAGACGCCGTCCCCTAACCCCCCCCCCCTCCATTCCCAAACTGATTTTGGCCACTTACACTTTCGAATTTGTAGAGTTTTATAATTTTAAACGAAAATCTATCCAATCAAACCTAGAGTTGGGGGCACCTACTGCCTTCTGCAATCTCACAGCCGAGGGTACAACGGATACTTCTCCCCGTGGAGGAATGAGATAGGTGGAGTGGAAGTATTATGTCTGGGGGTGATGCTAAAAAAGTAACCCTACATTAAGTACAATTGAGTACCAACAAAACCACATGCTTTGATACGCCTATCAATTGAAACAGGTTTAAATTCGTATTTTTTCCTCTCTTTTTAAAAAAAAAAGAACTAATTTATCGCTTCACTGGTAAGAATTTATCAATTATTTTATCATATGTGTTTTAAATATCAATATAGAAAATTCTTTTAATGTTTTGCTTGAAAATATAACATTCTTTTGTTAGTATCTTAAAATCGTCTGCAGTCAGAAATCTATATTTTAGACTAATATTTTTTACTTAAGTTTTCATACATGACTTTAGAAGAATGTTTTCATCATTATATTTTAAAAATTTATTTACATGCAATTATTAAGTCATAAACATTTTTCATCTACGTTATAAAGTATTTAAAATTACATTAAATTAAGAAACTTTTAGTTATACAATTTTTAATTCGCATCAAATGCTTTCAATATCTTATTTAATTTCAATTTGACATTTAATTATTGCTAATTTTCCAATTTCTTTTATTTTAAAAGCGAACATTTATTTTAATAAATAATAATAGAACAAAGATCATTTTAAAAATTTGCTATTTCTTCTTAAAATATGCTTTAGTTGTAAATCATTTCTTTCAATTCGTCTTATAATACAAAATCCCATCCATATCTTTTTGTTTGGAACATTAAAATTTGAGCGATAAATGGTTTCATATTGCAAACCTTTTTTGAGGCTTGCTTCACCTCTACCTGTCTTATTCCTCCATGACTTCTCCCGTCTATTTTAGCAAACAAACGCAAAATCCCTAGGATTTAACATTTTAAAAAGCAAATATTTTCAAATAAACCTAGAGTTGGGGAACGTGTTACATACGTATCACTTGATTTTTGAAAACGAACTTCGAATTTGTATGATTTTATGTTTTTAAACGAAAATCCTTCCAAACAAACTTAATGTTTTGAGCTCTATTGACATCGGCAGCGTAGTACAATTACGGATTTGTACGATTTCATGATTTTAGTAGTTAATTTATCCAAACGGACCTTTAGTCGAGGCATCGGTGTCTTTGGCAGCGCATACCAGAGAGCTGCGAAGCTCCGAATTGTTTTTGCAAAGGTTTTGTTTTTATCATTTTGCATTTATTAAACAAAATCTTTATCACTTAAGTGAAATCTTTGGCACTCACAATGGATTCATCTGTTCTATAACTTCCATTGGCATACCCAAGGGCAGTCTAGTCTTCAGACTCCGATTAACATTACAATAGTTATACTAATATCTTCAGTGAAAGTGGATGATTATGCGAATTTTTTGTCAAAACTTTCACAAAGATTACTTGTAAAGTTTCTGTGTATAAAAATATTACATTATAAGAAAAATAATATTTAATATTCTATTTAATATTATTATACATGTTCTGGAAACATTTGATAAGTTACTAATTTTATTATATGTAAGTATATACATTTTTTTATGTACCAATAACGTTTTATAACTACAGTGTAAAATATTGTATAGTAGATTTCCATGCATAATATTCGCGCCTAGTGTTTTGCAATAAAGAATTGGCAAAAAAAAAGAGATACTTTTACACCAGTAAACACAGTAGTTGCGGTGTGTCTACACTCATCGTGTATCTGTAAGATCTGGCGCGACTACCGAAGTATCAAGTCCTCGTGCCTCTAACCCTTTTCAGAGATTTAATGAAAAGTTCATTAGCTACTGTTGAATTTTCTCTTATGAATAACTGCCATTCTACCGTAGGCAGAATATCATCTACATTACTGAAGAAATAGCTCATAGCGCTCTCTAGCAAACATTCGTCGCTGTGTTTCGAAGCAAGCTCCAGAGCTTTGCAGACATTGCTTACAGTAAAGGATTTTTTAATGAACTTGCAACATTGTTCTCTCAAATGTGCCAGATTATACTTATCAGCTGCGTAATATAATTCAAACATGTTATTTGCGTCTAAAGTCTCTACTTTTCCGGTGTAAATGTAGAAAAGAAGCTGCTCAAAAGCTTCAGGATCACAGTCAGGCACGTTGATGACACCACTGTTCTTTTCGAGCATATCATGACTCAGCATAGAACGGAATACTTCTGAACGTGCTCGTAGGATATCTTGGTGTGCTCGAAATTCTTTGTCCCTGACGTTAAACGTTAAGTTGTGATCTTGTCCGTTGAGCAGCACATCTTTGAAATCCTGACTTACTGCAAAAACAAAAAGTAGAATAAAATATATAGTAAGTACAAGAACAGAAAAACATGCATCAAGCCTTGATTATGAAACACTTTCAACGCCACCGGAATACTTTAACGAAATTTCAACGTTTAATAAGGTGAAATATGATATCTAATTAAACAATTTGGAAAACACATGATAGGAATTTGTATAAATACTTGGGGGAAATACCGATTTGTTTTGTGCAACCCTGTATATGATCTATAGATTTACATACACTATACTGCATAGTACGCTGAAATTTAGGTCAGTTAGAAATTGCATAACACCGTTCAGCAATTCTCGTCCAAACATGGAAATGTACTCGAAGTCTTTTGTAATATCCTGTATACAGTCGTCAGCAAAAGTTTAAGAAACTGTTGATATTGAAACTTTAAATAAAAAATACTTGGTTATGCAATTTTTTATACTTATTTTTAAGTATATTTTAAATATTTTAAGTTAATAATATTTTAAGTATATAGTTATAAATATTTTAAGTTAAGTTTTAATAAGTTAAATATTTTAAGAATTTCGTTTTAAACCTCAAGTTTTCATGGTTAAATTTGAATATAAATACATATAAATATCGATATAACAAAATTATACATAAAAACAAACTAAAACTGAGAAAACCAAACATATGTATTTTATCTAAACAATTGAACACGAAACTTTATTCCTTTAAAATATATTTGACATAAAAAAAAGCATTTTTTGAAATTGCTTTCCGTCGCCAACCGATGATAAATCGCCAAATAACGAAATGTTCATTATTTTTTTATGGACAGGGTACGGAGATTCCGCCGAAATTTTTTTTCTAAACGTATATATCCTCATGGGAAGAACATTCTGTAATTTTTTCAGATTTTTCGGAGTATGCCCGTATGGAGACCTTCCTTGTGAGTGGAAATGTAACCAGGCCGGTACTCGAACTAAGAAACTTTGCTCTTTCGAATGACTTACAAGGGCACCACCAAACATGGTGCTCACAGATTTTGATGATTTCAAAGTATGTTGTAGGGGTCACACCACTAATTATTCAGCTGAAAGGGTTTTTTCAAATGGGCCTTAGTTTTTGAAAAATTGGGGGTCAAAGTTTAGCGCTCATTTCAAATAGCCGTTCGTATTGCAAACAGATTGTGGCTGGGTGGCGCTGCGGTAACGTTCGGGACTCCAGACCCGGTGTTGGCGGTTTCAACCCCAAGTTAGAGCTTTTTTTACACTTGCATATTTAAAACAGAATTAGGAATTCTACAAGCTTTGAACTTTTTAATATTTTCTTAATAATTTAAATTTATATTTTCGAATTTATTTCATAAAAATGTATTTTTTGTGCAATTTTTAAACTAATATTTTTATTGACAAAACTGCAAAACTAATTTATGCCTAGAACTCCTTTTTATTAACTATTATGTAATTTCTTTTTTTATGAAGCACAATTCTGAAATAATAATTTTTCTTTTTTCTATCGCCTTTTTTTGTGGAATTTTTTAAATGAAAATTTATCCTTTTTTGTATAAATTATATAAAATAATTTTCAGGTGCAATTTCTCAAACACTTATAGGATTAGTTAATTCAAATAATGCATATCTTCGAAAGTGTAATAAAATATTAATGCAGCAGTGCTAAAATATTATCCAAATTTTTACTGATTTTTAAATACATTCATCTCTAATGTTCAACCTAAACATTATTTATCGTTTGCACAAATAAGAAATGACAGATTACATTAAAAAATTATATATACATTTTTATTTTAACAAACTAAAACACTATTCATAAAAAAAAAAGTTAACTAGATCGGAAAAATCGTCTGCTAATGATTTCAATAAGATAAAATTTACGATACATAAAAAAAAAAAAAAAAAAAAAAAAAAAAAAAAAAAAATACATATGTGTTTATTTTATTTGTCTGCTTTTATTTGCTGGGTAAATCACGCAAAAATAGAAATTCTTTTTACTAATGTCATTTAGCTTCTTTTGCAGACAAATAAAAGATTTGCAATATTGGTATGAAGGCGAAATTACGAATGCATTAAAATATTGCGAGACGTTGTTACAAAATGTTAATCTGCTTACAAATTCTCTACCGCATGATATTTCCTTTGCTTCTATTGCTATGGCTGAAGAATCTCATAATTCAATATTAAAAATATTAGATAACCGACAAATTATTGAAGCAGATGAACTGATATTGAATGAAGAATATGAATTAAATGAATTTACAAAGGTATTAATTTTTTTTTACTTAGCAATATATATATATATATAGATGTATTTATACGTTATATTTCATCCCGAAAAAATCGAAAAGTAAAAATTGAAAAAATAAACTATCCCCATAAGAAAATAGTTATAAGTTCAAAGCTTGTATGAATTCCTAATTCTGCTTTAAATATGCAACGTGTAAAAAAGTATATAAAGAAAGGAAAAAAAAAGCTCTAACTTGGGGTTGAACCCGCCAACTCCGGGTCTGGAGTCTCGAACGTTACCGCAACGCCACCCAGCCACAACCTGTTTGCAATACGAACGGCTATTTGAAATGGGCGCTAAACTTTGACCCCCAATTTCTCAAAAACTAAGCCCCATTTGAAAAAATCCTTTCAGCTGAATAATTAGTGGTGTGACCCATACAACATACTTTGAAATCATCAAAATCTGCGAGCACCATGTTTGGTGGTGCCCTTGTTAGTGGGATGACATTCAGGGATGTTGGAAAAATTATTTCATGTTTTATTTATTTATCTGTTTATGCTAAAAAAAAAAAAAAAAAAAAAAAAAAAAAAAATATATAATGGATAAGCAAAATCTTAATAGATGTTAAAACATGTTGAACATGATAACATGTTAAAAAGTATATGTCTTATTTTGTTAGCCATATGAAAAATGGTTTTATACTCGGTCGAGAATGGACTTAGTGATGTCTGCATTTTTTTTCTGATCGGTCTAGGAAAATTAAAGTTTAATCTATGGCGTACGTAATGGATGATTCTGTTATTACGCAAGCCACGTATTACTCAAAATAAAAATGATTTTTTTAAAACTCTACGGGATACATTCAAACATTTTGCTTTGGGTAATGGATGCCTGCATTTTATTTTATTATTATTTTTTTTTTCCAAAATTCTTTATATTTAGAAGAATTTTTATTTCAAAAGGAAATCTAAATATCTTTGTTAATAACAAAGAAAATAAAAAAGTTACAACATGGATAATGACGTCTTATGAAAAATCGACTTTTAAAGCAAAAAAAAAAAAAAAAAAAAAAAAAAAAAAAACAAGGTCTGATTATCAAGCCCACTGTATACGAAACGTGCGACGATTACAAAAAGGGAAACAATCTAATGTTGAACCGATTGATTATACAGATTTTTTTTAATATAGACTATATTTATAAGTCTTAAATTTTAATCTTTTAAAAAATCCTTTTCCAAATGGTTGTTGTAATTTGTAAAATTATTTTTTATTTTTACTTTTTATACATTTCTTTTTTTTCTAAAATTGTTACGAAAATGCTCGTCTACTCCAATAAATTCAATACTTAATCGGCATTATTGGGGCAAAATGCTGAATTTTGCTTACCTCTTTCCATAGCGAAAGATTCATTGGTCATATCCTCTTTTGCCATTTGACCACGAAACATTTCAATAACCAAAGTCAGATTGTCACGTGTGTCATAAGATGGTTTCCTATTATTGAAACTTACTATCGCTTTTTCAGCATTGTTCTTATCAAAAATATAAGCATGACTGAAAACTGAATAATGTTCATCATTACCGTCTAGTAAAGTTATCTGGTACATTAACTTTTGCAGGGGTATTTCAGAATTCAGCCTCATCAGCGAAACAATAAATGACTTGCAGTCTTGTGTCTCGTCATCAGGATAGAATTTAAATTGCCAAGTTGCGTCCGCGAATTCAAATGGTTCACTCTTTATTACAAAAGGAATACCGTGATATTCAGATCGTGTAAACAAGTTGGGTATCTTCAGTGCACTGAAGACAGTCGGACTTGTTTTGTATAATGTTCTCAAACGTACTTCATTGGCCACAGATTTTTCTGTCATTTTATCAGAGGAATCCTATAAAAGAAAAAACGTACATACAAAATCCGAATCACATGAAAATTTATTTATACCTCATAATAGTTACGATTAACACAAACTTTTCAATTTTAAAATTACTTTTATACTGATATAAGAGGAAAATCATCAAATTTCGACGAAAAAAAAAATGCCTAAAAAACGATTACATTGATTAATAACAAACCTACAAAATTAATGGCAATCGAAAATCCATCGAACATTTATTAGTCTGACTCTTTAAACAAACATTAATTGAATATAAAATTAACAAAATAATATTTCCTTAAACTTCAACTGTTCTAAATTATTGAAAAATTTAAGTTTATTCGTATTACGTAATTAGTAAAATATTACTCGAGATAAGTAAATATGATAAAATTATCAGTTGAGGCCTTTATGCTACGTATTATGGAATGAAAGATCAGCAATAATTTTTTACTTTGACGTAATCATTGAATTTTTTAGCACGAAATCTAAATCTTACATCAATTTTACTATTAAAAAATTTACATACGCACATCTCATATCCATATTCACCATTCTAATAATACACTGCTGTGCAAAAATTAAAGACGAGAGGGTTTTTCGAATGTAACGTCGCCCAGAAGTTTTCCATATCGACTAAAATGATACCATAAGATCTTCAAGATGTGAAAATGTGTGACGTGATGAAGACCATGAAAACAAAGAACCAAAATGATACAAAATCATTTTTTTGAAAAGGTCACTTGGAGCACAAATGCAGAGAAGACAGAAATGTCCGTCTTACAGGCACCTGTCAGGAAAAATTCAGTCTCTAAAAGGGGGGTTATGGTCACCCTTGACTGCAATGAAGAATTTACAAAGTCTGACCATGTTGAGGACGAGGTTGTCTATGAGCTGTTAAAGCATCGAGTTCCATTCCTATTGTAATACCAATATCAGCTTCGGAATCGTTGCTGGCGCCTGGTCACGTGATGCCAAGCGTCTCCAGAGAAATTCAAACATGTTTTCTATGTGACTTAGTCCCGAAGAGCTTGCAGGCCAATCCATATATTAAATATCTTAACTCTATTTTAAAATGTAGTAGACAGAGAGACGAACATACAGACCATCACCTCATCGAGTTGGCGGCTAAAATTCTGGGTTTCGCAGAACTCGATTAGCATATTAAAATTCAACCGGTCTGATAAATCATATGTTGGTGGAAATCACCTATAGACTCGATTTTATTGTTGATTGGTAGATTTCTCATTGTGTTTTACAATAGAGTTTTTCTAGAAACAGAAAAAAACTATTGTAAACCAACCAGTTATCCCCTAAAATTTCGTGTACAGATGCTTTCCATCAAGATGTGACTTAACAGACCAGTTGCATTTTAATATGCTAGTCGAGTTTTACTAATTCTGGAATTTCACTCAACAACTCTATGAGTTAATGGCTTGTGTAGCCGTTTTTTGCGGTCTATAGATCACGAGACTTGAGTTTAAAAAAAAGTTTTTCAGGCATAATAAACGCCTGCCTTCGAATTAACTTTTGATTTTATCTTCTAATTTAAAATGCCATGTAGTTTTCCAGTATTCCTTTGTGTTTCTGAACGTCATTTAATGCTGCAACACTGTAAAAAGAAATCCGTCAAATTTATGGCAAAAACTGATGACAGTATGTTTGCCAGCAATTATTGCCTTAAAAATTGCAGTAAAATTAGATGTAAATTTATTTATTGCATCTAATTTTACTGCAATTTTTCTTAAATTCAATGGATTTTCTTTACAAGTGAATTATTGAAATACGAAATTTATTTACGTATTTTTAGGTTTTTTTTTTTTTTTTTTTTTTTTTTTGCATTGCCTTGAGGGCTATTTTAGTCAAATAAAAAGACCCGTTCACCAATGCTAATATGATCGAAGAAATTTATAAAACTATCTCGGATACATTTCAATATTTTATTGGATAGCTGAGATTTATCTGAATGCAGGCCAATTTTAACTGTTTCGATTTTGGTTGCAGATATTTTTATGAGGATGTTTTCGCTTTCCAAACCGGTTCCGAAAATGAAAGCGTGTTTCATAAAAAATATCTCTGAACAAAATCAAAAAAAGTAAAAACGGTATGCATACAGATCAATGTCAGCTATCCAATGCGAAAAAAACATTTAAACATATTAAAATGCAACCGAGATATCTTCCATAGGATTAGCATTAGTGAACGGGTCTTTTCATTTGACAGAAGTAGCCCCTTAACATCATCACTATGGTGAGGCAAGTCTGAATTTGAATGCCTTAATCGGAGTGATTTTGTTCAGCCTGAGGAGACTTTGTTCCACCCAGTGGATAAAAAAGAAACGTCTTTTTAGTAAAATTTGTTAAAATAAAAATAGTGATCGGTCGAAAATTCGTTTTCGGTTTCGTTTTCGGGCAAAAATCTGAGTTTCACCGAACATTCGTTTTCGGTGAGAATGCTGTGGAAAATTCGGCCGAACTGAAAATGGATCGAAAGTATCTATATTCTAAAATTCTTATTTCTTCCTTTGGAAATTTTCAACTCCCCTTATTATATTTCGGCTGTGTCTACTGAAATGATACACCATATATATCAGTAAAAAAAATGATATAAAATGCAATATCAAATTTCTCAAAAGATCCATACGCTCTTGTGTAATACATATTTGAAAATCTTAAATTTAAAAACAATGGGCAAAAATATAAAATTCTAAAAATGTAGAAAAAAATTTTTTAATTAAAATGTTTGTATTTTTTTTAAATTTTTAATCGCAGTTTTAATATGCAGTTAAAATTTTTAATTTTTTTCGAAATGAACTTTTAGTTGATCACTGAAATGTAGTGAGTTCACCCTTTTAATCATATTTTTACATATCTTTACAAAAAGAAAGAATTGGATTCGTAAAAATTTTCGAAACCCGGTCTTCGACGAATTTACACGTTTTAGGTGCCAGATAAACCCAAAAACGTATTTTTATAAAATGTCTGTCTGCGAGTCTGTGTCTGTCTGTCCCTCTGTATGTAATAAAAATTTTGTGGGCGCTCTATCTCATGAACGGAGTTTCACAGAACTTTAGATTCTGCAAGACCTTGATAAAAACAAAATCTGATTTGTTTTGGGTGCATATCGGTGAAAAGGTCGCACGGCTATGCTGCATTATTGACACGATTTTCACAGCAGCCATATCTCAAGAACTATAGCATGGATTTTCATAAAACTTTCTACTTTGTTAGTACTTCATATAACATGGTGCAGATTGCGATTTGGTGCAAATCGTTCAACAGATGGCGCTGCCATGGTGCGTTGTTCGTGATTATCGCAATAGCTCTATCTGCAATATTGATGCACTAAATTTTATAAAACTTCAGATTCAGTAAATCTCTGATATAGATTAGTGTAGTTTAGTTTTTGGTGTAAATCGCTCTACAGATAGCGCTGCTATGCTGATTTTTTTCACGATTTCACTATAAATGTTTCTTAAGGACGAGTGTATGGATTTTCATCAGACTTCAGATTCAGTTAGTACCTGGTAAAAAAATTATCTCGATTAGTTTTTGGTGCACATCACGGAACAGGTGGCGCTGTTATGCTTTTTTTAAGGATTTTGCAAAAGCTCTATCTAAAAAACTGGTGCTCAGATTTTCATCAAACTTCAGATTCCTCGTCAGATTCAGTTATACATTAACATAAGTTGTTGCTGATTAGATTTTGGTGTAAATCACCTACGGTGGCATTACTATATTGCAGGAAGTATTAACATGCACAAGATAGAAGAAATTTTTCGGATTGCTCTATTTGACTTGTTTAAATTGAAGAAACATATTGAAAAAGTTAACTTTTCCTTAATAGTCCTAAATGTATTTTTTGCGTTGTACTGTATATGTTGTAATTAAACGTATAGCACATTTAAAAATTCCCACACAGCAATTGCCTTAAATAAACTGAAATATACTCGAGATATGTTGCGCTGCCCTGCATTTGATCTATAGAATTTATACATACCACATAAAATACAAAATAAAAAATATTTAAATTTTGAAACGTCTTCCACAAATAAAAATGAACTTCCTCCAATTAATGTTCCTAGTCAAAACTATAGCCAAATTCTTTTGTGTATCCCTGTAAATAGACGATAATTAAATGCACACCAGATTCTATAATAAACGCCTTATATTACACCTCAGTGATAGAAATAAATTTTGATATGTTTAAAATGCTGTAATATTATTAAAGTTTATCGCAGATGACTTTTTGGAATTGTTTGTAATGTAACGGAATTATTTTGAGTGTTCTATGAAATGAACCGGAAATGTTGCATACGCCATTTTAATACGGAATATGCCATGGTAAACTCAAAAACATTTATCAATTTTTCAGGCACAGAGATATAATTAATAACACCTTTCAACTATGTTGAAAAGTATTAAAACGACTCACTAACCGAATGGCGGTCCAATTGTGACTTAAAAGCATGTATATACAGGGTGACACATTAAAACTGTGACGAACTTCTATCTGAATTTACAAAACAACCCTTTTTAACACCATACGAAAGAGAAGAAAATTTTATGCAAGAGAATAATTCGTAATGGCTTCCGTCTTCAGTGATGCAGGGATCTTTTGGAAATTATTCAAGATGGCCACAACAGACTATTTCCAGATTAATTTCGACCCAGGCTTTTTCAAGAGCTTATTTCAGGAAATTCTGGGACTTGTACCAATTTGTACAACTGGTGCAATTACACACCCTGGGACTTGGGGTGTGTAATTGCACAGGCTTTTTTGCTCCAAGATATCCAAAACAGTGAAGTATCTTTGGAGTGTCGGGGGGAGAAGATTGTTGGATGAATGCAGGATTAACATTTACACACAATGTTTTCCTGCAAAACAGTGAATTAACATTAGCAAAAATAGCAATTAGACAAAAAAAAAGCACGAGAAACACGAATAAAATAACTATATAGCTCAAAAACGCAAAAAAAAAAAAAAAAAAAAAAAAAAATGTTAAACTGGATTGAAATTTTCATCACGTCACAGTATTTATGTACACCCTGTAATTGCCTCTAAACTACAATTAATGATACGCCGCTGGAATGAGTTAATCTATAGCATTTTACATAGATACATATACAACATAGCCATATAGTTTGAAAGTTATTACAATATGTTGAAATGTAACACTTACTTTTCACTTAAAATTCTAGAACAACGAACTGGTGAAATTGTGTGTATTTCAATACGAAATCACCGAAATCTCAGAAATGATATGTTGCGTCCGAAATCAATGTGATATTAGATATACTAAAATTTATCACTTTATCTGGTAAAACAAAAGAAACGAAATTATTTTATGAATGTTATCGCTTACTTCCTACACCCAGAAAAAGGAAATGATTAAAACTACAAAACATGTTTTCTTGAGTACATTTTGGTTGTTTTAAGCGATTTTTTTAGTGAAAATAAAGAATCGGTTTTGTTGCTCAAACAAGAAAGTATTGTTAAGACTCTTATAAAATTTTAACAAAAAATCATCAATTTTATTTGAGTCTTACTAAAGTCTTGTATTTTAATTTTGTAATTCCAACAAAATGTTGTTGTTTTTGCAAAATTTAACCTTTCTACCCTGAATGGGTCTAATCGACCCATTTCTATTATTTATTTCATAATAGCTCCGTCGGGTTTTAACTAAGAGCTCTTATATTTTAAGTATTCCTTAAACTGATAAATATCTTCAGTTTATAATTTTTTCAGAATTCCGAAATTATTTTTTTTAGCCAAAATAAAAAAAGTCACATTTTACCTGAATGGGTCTAATCGACCCATATCACTAATCGCATATAAATGCATGGAAAACAATTAGATAGTGTGTATTTCGAATAATGAACGGTAAACGGCGCTACTATTCTAATATTCTAAAGTAATGTTCTTCTTGTTTTGGAGTGTTTCGTCATTCGAATAATGAACGATAGTTGGCGCTACTTTACTAATATTCTAAAGTAATGTTCTTCTTGTGTTGGAGTGTTTCGCCATTTTTTATGCAATATGGCACGTAATAAGCGCGGTCTTACTGATGATGAAATTAGAAAGCTTTGACAAGAGTTACCTAGTGATGAATCTGATGAAGGGAGTGATAATGATTTGATTGAAACAGATGAATCGGATCATTTGTCCATCGAAGAGGAGGAAGAGAAAACAGATATTTCCGATACAGAAGATGAAACAGTGGTGTCTCCATCCTGCTTTATTAGTCGCAGCATAACTGAATGGTGTAAATCCCCTCCACCTACACCAAAAGAACGGTGTGTACTTATTCATAATTTATATTTATTGAATTTGATATTTATTTTATATATTTTTTTCATATTCAGGGGTTGTGCCACCTTTGGATCACGCCCCCCCCCCCTTCTACCATCAGGGCAAAAAAGATTATTTTCGAGGAAATTGATAGATATTTGTTCAAAATTTGCATTTTAGGAAAAGAAATTAATGCCCTTTAGAGGAATCTTAGTCACCCCCCCCCCCTGTTATGCATATTTTAGCACTACTCCTGTTCTTATATATTTTACATTCGTTTGTATTTTCTGGCTTCTATTATTATTTTACAGGCAACATAATATTATAAAGTTAAATCCTGGTCCTACACGTATTGCAGTTCAGAGGATAACTGAACACCCTCTGTCAACAATGAAGCTGTTCTTTACAGATGACATGCTCAAATTAATTCTAGAAGAAACTAACAGAGAAATGCAGAGAGTATGCCCAGAAAAGAATAAAAAAATATACATTGGTTTCTGCTGAGGAGCTTGAAGCTTACATTGGTAAAAAAAGAAAAATAAAATAGAATAATTTATAGATAAAATGAAAAAAATTCAAATGATTCCGCGGTTTGAAATTTATCCATTCATTTCCTATTTTTAGTTATTTTTATATATTTTTTACAGGTTTGCTAATTTTAGCTGGTGTATATAAATCAGCAGGGGAATCTCTGAAAGAGTTATGGAGCGAAGAAGACGGCCGTGACATTTTTCGTGCAACAATGTCTTTGCAACGTTTTGAAATTATTAGAGAGTTTCTAAGGTTTGACAACAAAGAAAGTAGAGTTAAACGGCGTCGTTTAGATAATCTAGCTGCAATAAGATCATTGTTTGATATGTTTGTTATTCAGTTGCCAAAGATGTTCATTCCGTACGAAAATGTTACAATTGATGAACAGCTTGTTCCTTTCCGTGGTAAATGCCCATTTAGGCAATATATACCGTCAAAGCCAAGAGGGAAATATGGAATTAAAATGTGGTTGATGTCTCATGTCAAAACAGCTTATGTTTGCGCTGCTGATATCTATAATGTAAAGCCTTCAGATGGTGAGAGAGAAAAATATCAAGGTAGAAATGTTGTGTTGCGCCTAGCAAATTCTATTGAGGGTACAACCCAAAATATTACGGTCGATAACTTTTTCACGGATTATATTCTTGCTATAGAATTATTGGGGAAAAAATTAACTATGATTGGTACTCTCAGAAAAAATAAACCATTTATTCCTCCTGAGTTTCAATCATCACGTGAGCGAGAAATATTTTCTTCATTATTCGGGTTTCAAAAAGATATGACACTTGTCTCGTATGTGCCGAAAAACAAAACAAATCGGTAATCCTCCTTTCAACTATGCATCATGAGGCCAAAGTTTCAAATGAGAAAGAAAAGAAACCGGAAATAATTTCATATTATAATGAAATTATAAGTGGAGTAGATACTACTGATAAATTAGCTGCTGCATATACATGCAAAAGGGGCACTAGGCGATGGCCTGTGTGTTTATTTTACAATTTAATTGATCTAGCTGCAATAAATGCATTTGTTGTTTTTATGCATGTAAATCCTTCTTGCAATCAAAACAGACTATACAAAAGGCGGCTTTTTCTAAAGGAACTTGGGAAACAGCTGACCGAACCTCACAGAGATATTAGGATGAAACAAAATATCCGAGTAACCATAAAGAAGCAATTGCCTAACGCATCAGGTGAAAAAAAAGAAAGTATTAGTTCAGCTAAACCTGGAAGATGTAAAGAATGTGGTCCAAAGAGAGATCGAAAAACGCAGATGATATGTACTTCATGCTTATCTTTTCTTTGCCAGGAGCATGTAAATGTGTACTGTAAATCTCGTTTATCATAAAAATTGTATCAAACAATGGAATTAAGACAAATTTCTAATGTACATTGTTTATTATTATTTTCCAAATTATTGCTTATACAAACAAGGCATTGCAAGGAAGAGGGGGAGGAGGTGCAGTTAAAGTGGAAGGGGGGGGGTTATAAAATATGTTGGTCTCTAATAGTGAATACAAAAATAATATCTAAAATAAAGCTAGTTGAAAATATTTGTTTTGAGGTGGAATAAATAAAAACAAGTAAACTGGGTCTAATCGACCCATTCAGGTAAAACGTAACTTTTTTTTCAACAGGGTAGGAAGGTTAAATTGGTGTGCTGTAGCCATAATTGTCTCACGTAATTTTGTTTAATTGACTTACATCCACTACATGGCCACTGACGACCGTCCACTTGCGATTTTAGACATTTCGTTAAATATCTAGAAAAATACATGAGGAATTATCCTGAAACTCTTAGTGTATAAATATGTATACACTATACAAGTCATACATTTCATACATTCATACAAGTCATACATTTCCGTGAAGATTTTTTTCCGAAACTCCATAGGGGAACAAATTAAAAAAGAATGAATATCTATTGGATAACCCTGTCAAAACTAATGTAGCATCAAAAGCGCTTAAACTGTAGATTACGATTAAGTGGCTTATTGTAATAAACTGTGTTCATTTTTATGTCAATAGCATGTGTACGTGTAGAAAAATTAAGGTTTTTATAAAAACAGCCCCATTTTTTTCCAAGATTTTTGCTTATAATTGTCAGAGTTCTTAATGTAAAATAATATTCTTTTCTGGAAATATGACAAACAACATTGCACATAATACCCTGTAATCAGACTTAAAAAATAATAAAAATTGTATGAAAAATGAGTAGGTTTACTAAATAATTTTTCTCTGCTCATGCGTCAACGATATCAAAATTTCATTTGCATGTTATGTTAGCTAAATGTATAGAGCAACCTTTATGAAAGTCTCAAAATCATAGCCTGAAAATTCTGAAAATAATCGTCAATAGAATAAGTTGAAAAACCGTTATTCCCGAAAAGAAGCAAACACAAGAGGGGTTGTATCCATATATTCATTCATTAGTCTCAATATAGAATACATAATATGGGATGTACTACTACATTTGGATAAAATCCTTCAATTTTTTGCTTCATTTTGGGAATAACGGTACTATTAGATTTATATACTAAGAGTTTCAGAATAATTCCTCATGTATTTTTCTAGATATTTAACAAAATGTCTAAAATCGCAAGTGGACGGTCATCAATGGCCATGTAGTGTAGCTATAAAAATTTAACATAATTTTTAGGTAGTAAAAACTTTTCAAATTGAGGCGGATTAGTGACGTTATTATTATGTTATTATGCATTTTAATTGAAAATTTCGGACGAAAAATTGAAAAAAAAACAGCAATATTTTTTTGTTTATTGAAACAAAATTCCCATTGACCCATATTTAAATGAAAAGATTTGTTGGACCAAACAAATTTTTGTTGAATCAACAAAACTTTTTTCTGAGTGTACACATACAATTTTTACCCATTTTCGAATCTGTGAGTAAAATTAGTTCGAAATATTGCAAAATAAAATGTAAAAATACTATTTAAAAAAAAAAAACATGATTTTCAAAAAAAAAAAAAAAAAAAATTAGTATTAAAATGTATTGGACGTAAATATCGCTTTTAACAGTGGGATATGCATAATTATATGTTTTTTCTAGATTCATGTAAAGCTCTTTAAATTATAGTTTAGATACCATAATTTGTAATATTTTTGTACTACTAAAAACTTATATTTATTTCTTTACGGAGATAAATAAAATGTAAATCATAATTATTATTTTAAAACAGCACTGCAAAATCTCCAACACTAAAATGAACACATTTCAGAACACTTTTTGTCGCCAAATTCACTATGTTCTGAAGAGTTTTTTATGTTGTGATTGTGTTCTTAATCTATTGAAAAGTGTTGCTCTCTAGAAATGTGTTCTTAATATATTGAAAATTATTTTGTCTAGAAATGTGTTCTAAAAATAGTATTGTTGAGTATGTGTAATAGTGCTGTAAATAGTGTCGATGAAAGTAATTTCTTAAAATAATGTTGTGCTGCACAACACTTTGTATCCAAATTAACAACGTATTGTAAACATCGCATAACTTAGAACACTATAAAACGACACATGTAAAACACTCTCAAAATATTTTCTAGATGGTGCACTGTAAAAAAATGTCAGATGTTTCTGAATGTATAAAAATGTACTGTAATCAAAAACGAAAATATGCTGTGACCTCTTCTAACTCACCTAAGGTTTCGAAAACCATTCCTTTATCTTTAAAAATTTCAGAAAACTATTTGTTTTCGAAATTTAAAGAAGAATTTATAAAAATTAATTTTTATTAGCTTCCTTAGCCGTCTTAGCCGTCCTTTTCGGAAACGTTTCTAAATAGCTTTTACAGTACAATAATTATTTTTTTCAAACCACAATATCCCTTTTTCGGATACTACCAATTCTCAAGTAAACATTTTCAGCCGCATAACTGATTTTGTGCATGCAATAGTAGCAAAATAATGTTAATTTTCATATTAATGTTAATACTGTTAATATTGTATGTTTGTCTATTAAACATGTTCTCTGAATATCAAAATATTTTCGTATGAGTTGGTAGTATCCGAAAAAGTGATATTTTGATTTGAGAAAAGTGATTATTGTACTGTAAAAACTACTTAGAAACGTTTCCGAAAAGGACGGGCAGCTAATAAAAATTAATTTTCATAAATTCTTCTTTAAATTTCGAAAACAAATAGTTTTCTGAAATTTTTAAAGGTAAAGGAACGGTTTTCGAAACCTTAGGTGAGTTAGAAGAGGTCACAGCATATTTTCGTTTTTGATTACAGTACATTTTTATACATTCAGAAACATCTGACATTTTTTTACAGTGTGCCTTCAAAATTATACAATTTAAAAAAAAATGAATGTTTTGAAATCACATTTTCTCCTCTTGTAACTTTTAACAACTCTTTTTTGCACAATCTTTTTATTTCTTACAACACATTCACAGCAAAATCAAAAACGATTTTGATTAGAAATGTTGATTTTTATGTTCAGTTAGTGTTGCAAAAGTGTTTCATGCGTTTGCAGTGTAACGAATAATCGTATTTTGGGCTTAAAAGCAATTTGTTTCATAATCCCCTCTTGAAAAAGATTTTCCATAAGTAACTGTTTCTTAACTCTTTATCTACCGAATTATTTAACAATGAATTGATCCACATCAACAATTATCTTCTTTAATATCGGAAGGTATACAGGAATTTTTAGATTATACTAATCTGGGGAACAGACATGTTTTTTCATTAAAACAGATTAAATATATCGGTAGTTATAATTTTTTTTCGTGAAATATTTACAAAAATAATCAGATTAATTAACCAGAATTACTCTTTCGAAAATACCACAATTCTTAAAAAAGCAATTAATTTTGAATGCGTTATGATCCTCTCTATAAACGGAAACACTTTTGCAGTTGAATATATTTCATATAAATTTTATTTAAAGAAAAAAAGAAATACCTATTAAAATGACTAGTCGTTGGAAACCACCGTAATACTTACCCATCATTTATATGCATATGAAAATAAAACAAGTGAAAATTATTTATACAATGTATTTCAATTCCAAAACTAAATTTAAATATTGTTAATACACATAGTAATACTCTATTAATGAATTGCTGATGCACCAATTTCAACAAATTATATAAAACGCCAAACTACTCAAGATGTACCAAACTGCGTAAAAGAAACATCCTTATAACTCCAAAAATAATAATCATATTAACTAACAGTTTACTGCGTCGGAATAAGCGTCTCATTTTCAATTAAAATATACCTCTGAATTGAAATTTGAATGAAATACAGGGTCATGAAAAATCGAAGAATGTGGAAAACAGGATTAGAAATATCTCGACAACTAATAATCCGATCGACTTCGTTCTTTATGCAAAATTTGTGTTTTTTTTATTGCCTTTTACATGCATTCCTTAAAACAAAAAAAATCGAAAATTTTTATGTACCTTTCATCAGAACGAATTTTTCAAGAATCCGGAAAAAATAGTTCCGGATAATCGAGGTTGCTGGTATTCAATAGGCTTCGTCTCATTCTTACATACTAAGTACACACAAAATTTTCAAGTCTCTATCTCAATTTGTTCGTGAGATAGAGCGTTTACAGACAGACAGACGGACGGCAATTTTTTTTTTTTCTAAAAATATGTTTTTCGAAATCTCCAGTGTCTAAAACGTATAAATCCGTCAAAAAAATTTTTTCGATTTTCAAAACGATTGCAAGACTTACCCTATACTACGTATGATGGGTAAGTAAAAAATAAAACTACCACTTTTTGAAAATATTTAGCCTCAACTGTTTCTCTATTCTAAGGTACCCTGGGGTAATAACGCCACGTTAAGGTTCTACCAATTTTCACGGCTTAGTTTTAGATTGTATTTTTCAAACAAATATAAGATCTGATACAGCAACTCATTGACTATCTATATAAAATAAAATAATTTAACAGATATGTATTCATAAAATGTAATAGCGTTTTTTCTTGACCAATGCTATTTGGCGTTATTACCCACGTAAATGGGTAATAACGCCATGCAAACAAAACTATGAAATAAGATAGAATAATTGCATGTAAATAGCCCAATTCGAAAAATACAAACTCTACAAACTTAGAAATTGACAAATTGCATTCTAAGCTATTGAAAATGTTCAATTTTTTGTGAAAGTGTAAGAAAAATAAAGGTGTGGTGTGGGAGGGGGGGGTGAGGCGAAAGAATATCAGACCGTGAGCTTCTTTTTGCTTAAAAAGACCGCTTAAATAGAATTATGAGAAACATTGCACAGTTTTAACTGTGTTTATTTGAATCAGTATTTAGGATGTAGCTCGACCACTGTAGGGAATCAACTGGGGTATTAATGTCAAGGATTGGCGTTATTACCCCGCTATAGTTATTGCGCAGTACATTTTAAATTACAAATTATCTCGAGAAGATATCCAAAATCTTCAACAACATTTTAAAAGTTACATGAAATACACTACAAATTTATGTAATTAACAAAGTATTTCCGGATAAAAAGATCGTCTTCACATCACAAAACGTATCTCGCAAATTTTAGATCAAGCGTTAATTTTAGTTGTTTGTAAAAACAATAAGACCTAAAAATGAAACAAATTAACCTGAAGCAGTTTTTTGCGATTTATATGACTCAAAACCCTTCTGCGCAGAGCACATGGGTGTCATTTACCTGATTATTTCATAATTATGCAAAATATAAGAACTTGGCGTTATTACCCCGCCTGGCGTTATTACCCCAGGGTACCTTATTTAAATATTTACGAGAAGAATGTTTTGTGTTGAAAGAATAAAAAAAAACTCCTATTATTAGACAGAATAAATAAGTTTTATATAAAGTTTTCTTGGATGGCACTTTAAATTACCGTCGGTGCATAAAGGGCCTAAAATGCCTAATTTTATTAGGCATAACATGCCTAATAAAAATATGTATCAATTTGTGTCTACAGTTGGGACGTTACAAACACGCATAAAAAATAGGCTAGAACACATTATTTGATAAGAAAAACTAGTCAGATGCGGCAATCCCATAACTTTCTTCTATATTATACAAGTGAATACTTCCTGAAAAATGCGGCATAGCAGCACCACCATTTAGTTGGTTTAGACCAAAATTTAGTCAGCAACAACTTATGACATTTTATAATTGAATCGTGTTTGATGAAAATCCATGCATTAGTTTTTGAGATAGAGTTATTGCAAAATCTTAAGAAAAAAAAATCAGCATAAGAATACTACAGGTTGGATGATGTACACTAAAAACTAATCAGGAGAAATTTTGTATCAAGTACGAAATGAACTTGAAGTTTGATGAAATTCCATGCATTAGTTCTTGAGATACACTTATTGCGAAGTCGCGAAAAGTGTAGCACAGCAGCGCCATCTGTAAGGTGATTTAAACTAAAAATTAAACAACTGTGAACTATATCAGGGACTAAATGAATGTGACGTTTTAGGAAATCCCATGCATTCGTTCTTGAAATAGAGCTTCTGCGATAATCACGAATAATGCACCATAACAGCGCCACCTGTTGAGCGATTTGCAACAAAACGTAATTAGCATTATGTTGTATCACGTACTAACAAAATATAAAGGTTTATAAAAAATTTATGCGCTAGTTCTTGAGGTATGGCTATTCTATAAATTGAAAATAATGCAGCATGGCAGTGCCATTTGTTGAGCTTAAAATTAATCAGATCTAGTTTATATCAAGGTCACATAAAATCTAAAGTTTTGTGAAATTCCGTGCATTATTACTTGAGAAAGAGCGCCTAAAAAGGTTTTTCCCATACACACAAACAGACAGACTGAGAGACTCACAGACAGAAATTTTGCAAAAACTTGTTTTTCGGGTTCTCTGACTCCTGAAACGTGTAAATCCGTCGAAAACTGGATTAGCGAAAATCTCCACGATTCATCTATTGCGAAATCATGAAAAATACAGCATAGCAACGCCATCTGTTGGGTAATTTACACTAAAAATTAAACAACATTAATCAATATCCTTGATTAACTGAATCTGAAGTTTAAAAATAATTAGTGCATTAGTTCTTTAGATATAGCTATTTCAATATTCAAGAACAATGCACCATGGCAGCGCCATCTGTTGAGTGATTTGCACCAAAAAGTAATCAGCACCGTGTTATATCAAATAATTACTACATCTAAAGTTTTATGAAAATCTATGATCTAGTTCTTGAGATATGGCTATTGTGGAACTAATGTAATTGTGTAAATAAGGTAGCATAACAGCGTCACCTGTTAGGTGATACACATCAAACAAACAAAAAAAAGGCATAGCTTATATCAAGATCTAACAGAATCTAAAGTTTTGTGAAATTCCGTGAATTAATTCTTGCGATAGAGTTGTTGCGATAATCAATAGCTCCAATGAATAATGCACTCTGGCGTTGTACGATTTGCACCAAAATG
The DNA here is from genome assembly GCA_964019185.1 of Maratus speculifer. Lineage (NCBI taxonomy): Eukaryota > Metazoa > Arthropoda > Arachnida > Araneae > Salticidae > Maratus > Maratus speculifer. The sequence goes on along the minus strand of OZ025303.1, from coordinate 121,024,376 downwards.
GAATCAGCACCATGCTATATTAAGTACTAACTAAATTTGAAGTTTTCTAAAAATCTATTTATTAATTCTTGAGAAATGACTAATTTGGAAATTGTGAAAAAACGCCGATAACACTGGCCATAATTAAAAATAAAAAATAATACACTTTGTAAAAATCACTATAAAAAAGCAGGACACGTTTTGAGCTACAACAGTAGCAGTTCATCAACTGAACCAACACCTTTTTTCGAAGGGGACAGAGTCAGAGATAAACTCTGAAAGGTTTATGGACACATGTTAGTTCAGCTGATGTCGAGCTGTTATTCTTGTAGCTCAAAACGCGTCCTTCTTTTTTTTTTTTCGTTTAATGGTGATTTTTACAAAGTGTATTATTTTTATTATTTCGAAAATTGGGAAAAATGCAGCATAGCAGCGCCACCTGTTGAGTGAAATACACCAAAAACTAATCAGATCTAGTTTATATTAAGGTCTAACAGATTCTAAAGTTTTGTGAAAATCCGTGGAAGAGTTCTTAAAATAGAGTGCCCACAAAATTTTATCACATACGGACAGACAGATAAAAAAAACAACTGACTGACTCAGCGCCGCGGGAAAGGAGAGGCAAAGGTGGCGATCGCCCCGGGCGCGGAAATTTAGGGGGCGCCAAATTGAAACTTTGCCTCGAGCGTAGTTTTCTGTTCGCACGCCCCTGGACTGACTGACAGACTCACAGACATACATTTTTGACACTTCGTTGACAATCACCGTAGTATGTCGCGTTTTGCTGAGCTCATCATGGAGGGCTAAAGGCTAAGGAACCAGGTAAGTCATGGCCTCAAATCATGTTTCATTCTTTTCCTAAAGTGCTGTTGATCATTTTGGCACTTGTTCGATCAAAATCGGTGCAGTGGTTGCCGAGATATAGTTATTTAAACTTTTATGTTTTTTAATTAATCTCGTCCCCAGGCAACCAGCCATTGCAACTACACTGATAACTTTCTATGCTTATACTCTAAATATGCTTAATTATTTTGCTATCTTGTCATTTATTAATGATACTCAATTCTATTCTGAACATTTTGAGGTATAATTTGTTTTTCTAAGTAACATATTAACGATGTTATGGGTACTTTAATAAACTGTTGTCAATCCCTTCCGTTGCTATTGCTACGATAGATGTCATTTTTAAAGTGTTTTTATATATATTATATTAATTTAAAATCTCATATTAGGTATTATTTTTTGTTTATTATAGTTTCTTCAATGTCTTAGATAGAGTTCTTTTAAGTTTTCTATTTATTTACTATGCTTAAATTATCTTTCAAAATAGCTTGTTAACGCAATGGCGAGTGCTTTAATTACCCCCTTTGAAAATTGCATTGTTTACATTTTTATTTACCTTGTAACATACTAAATTATAATAGTATCTTAACAAAAGTGATCATTATATATAATTTAATGATTTATCTTTGCTCCGCCGCTAATCCGAAAGCATTTTGACTATTTTAAGTAATTCAAATAAATTTTTGAAAAATGTTTTGAGTACGTTTTTATAATTTGCTTATGTGGTCCCAATAGGGAGTTACTTTTAAAAAAAAATTAATTTAAAATATTAAATCTTCTCTTAACTTAAAATAATGCATTTGTATGTCTACAGTAATGTTTGAACTTTGCTCCGCCATGCTTTTTATTGTTTTTTGAATATTTTAAGTGTCTCTAATAGTGTTTTTTATAAAGTGTTTATCATTGTTTTTAAATGTCTCCCATTACGACGCTTGGGTATAAGCACTTCCCGCCCAAGTTCAGCACAAGTTGAGAAGTTTATAGCTGGTCCCCCCAGCTCATAAACTATGGTCCGTTGCTGATCTAAGGGATCATCTCAAATATAATCTTAGAGAGCTTAAAGATCTAGTGTAGAGAGGCAATGTCCAGTTGCCATCTCTTGTTATTCCTTATTAATAGTTAGTTTTTTTATTTAAAATAGTTTCAATGGTATTGATTGCTCTAGAGGCTTGAGGTATGGAGTTGCCACACAGTTATTCTCTGGAATTTATGAATTATGTGATATCATGGGCATTTAGTAGTTTAGCTGCAGGTATGAAGGTCTGCGGGTAACCATTACAGCGTGTATTATACTCTGATAGCATTATTCCTTGCCTTTACTAACTTAATCCTCTTCAATTTATTTATTAATTATCCATTCTGATTTTGTTTCGATCTATAGGGGCTATTAGGGCTGCTGGGCCCTCCCAGACCTCTTTATTAAAAGATCTTATCGAACAGTGAGGAATTGATTACAATTTTTTAAGTTTAAAATATCTTGTCTTTGAAGGCCAGTCCAGGGGGGGATAGGGTACGTACCCCCCCTAACATGTACCTTAAAATTTCGCTCGTTCAATTGTCTATCACCTTCATTTAAAATTTTTTATTAATTTTGCACCCCTGGGGCTGAAGACCCCCCTGTTGGTCATTCACTCAAAAAGGCTCATTTCTTCACTTCTTTTCAATCTTTAACAGCTTATATCTCTTGTTCTATGGGAGCTACAGCGAGGAGAATTGTTTTGGCTAGACTGGCTTTGGCTAGACTTGATTTTTTTCTGGCTTTTGAATTTCCCCGGTAACTGTAAGGGGACCGCCCTGAGGGGGCAGGGGGGGGTCTTCAATTTTTGGTGTAACATGTCTACTGAAAGCTACTGACCCCCACAGCTCAATTCTACCTTCATTTGATCTCTCCTACTGTTTTGGGCCACGCCCCGGCCACATATCGGGTTAATTTCATCTTCTAAACTACTCTCGGGACTTTTCAAAATTTTCACCGTAATACAGGCATGTTGCACCTCTATCTTTTTGTCTCTAAGAGCGCTTGTCACTAACTAACTTTCATTCCCCCCCCCCCCCCTCCGTGAAGCATTTTATAATATAGGTGCCTGGAGATTTTCAGCTTAAGCGCTGCTAGGTAAACCTCAATAACAGGTTAGCCCATAAGAGGTCCCTCCCTGTTCCAAGTTTTGCAATTCTCCTAAAGTCTAAATATTTCGTATAATGTTCAATGTATACTGTAATTTAAAATGTAGATCATTATATGATGCGTAGTATGTGGCACACCAATACAACTTTCATTTTGCTCCTATTAGTGTTTTTTTTTTTTTTTTTTTTTCTATGGCGGAGTGTGATTCCAAACATATTTTAATCGTTTTACTGTATTTATTTTGAAATAACTGAGCAGATAACTATTTATAAATTAGTATATTTACTCAAGATTCATATACGCATTTTTCCTACCGGGATATTTTTCTGTATAGTATATATATGCGTATATATATATAATATAAATAAAATAATAAACTAAAAAAATATATTAATGTAAAAAAAAAATATATATAAAGATATATATGTGTATGTGTATATGTATGTATATGTGTATGTGTATATGTATGTGCGTGTGTGTATATGTGCATGTGTGTGTGTATGTATGTATGTATGTATATGTATATATATGTGTATATGTGTGTGTATACGTATGTATATGTATATGTGTGTGTATATGTATATTTGTATATTTGTGATAAAAATAGTATTTTTACTCAAGTTAATTCATTACACGCTTCTCACTCTGGTATATATGTCCAGTAGTACTTCAGAATGTCAAGGGCAGGGATCGACAATAATAAGCACAGAAACAAACTAAATTTTTCTCTTTTTTATTAGCAGCACATTTTTTCATTTCAACTATATATTAGTTATTTCATTACATTCTTCGTTTAGACCACTTCCATTAAATATTCCCCTCTTTATTCAAAAAGCTATTCAAAAAACTATTCAAAATTAGTCTAATTTTTTTTTTAAATATTAACTTAATTGTAATTTTATCTTAGCCATTTACGGTGAACAAGTTCACCGGTTTATGCTATAAACCATCTATATTCCTTTCTTTCAACGAGACATGTAGGGGGCTCTGACGAAGCCTGGTATTTTGCATACTTTACACTTGAAAATTTTTAAAAACCTTTTTGAACGTAGCTATTAATAAGGGATAGTACAAAATAGCCATCATATAATTCAACAAATATGGATGAGTCTTTGGAATTAGAAAAGAGAATCCAACGTAAAGATAGATCCTCTTCCTTCCCTGATCTTACATCTCCAAGAATGGAACATCAGTCAAAGAGTGAACAACTAGTTCAAAAAAGTAAGACAAAGTTTCCAGGACTAGTGTCAAGCAGTATAACCTCTCTGCAGAAAAGTAAATATCTTCAGAAATTTGTTCCTGAAGAAGCGGAAAAATTGCCAACATCAGAACTGATAAAGATCCCTTATGATCTGATGAAATCGCGCGTCAAAGGTTCCAGGGACAAGGCAACAAAATATTATCAGTTAATCCAGGATCAATTAGTAGTCATGGAGAATAATCTAAACGAAATACCTCACTTACAGAACAAACTCCAACAACTCCAAAATGAAAAAGACACTTGGAATGAACAATTCCAACTTCTAAAAGAAGACTTGAACTTCAAAGAAGAGCAACTGGCTAAGTCACAGGCACAAAGCGAAGAGAGAAAACAACAGCTATTAGAATATTTGAAAATGCCAAAAGATCACCGAGAAAGTGAAACACTTAATCTTAAAGAAGAAAATAAAAAGCTACACCGAGAAATCACAGAAAAGACTCAACAATTGCAACAAATAGAAACAGATTTACAGAAACAATCACAAAGAATAAATGAAACGTCAGAAAATTTTCCACCCAGCAAGGAATTATTTCAAGACCTTCAAACCAAGTTACAAGTAATCCAAAACAACACAGAAGAAATCATGAGTAACTTGAAAACACAAGATGATCAAAGTAAAGCTGAAAATCAACAAAACAGAAATTATTCAGAGCCTCTATATTCCGACAAAATTAAAACACCAGCCAAGAATCCAACGACAACCTCAAAATCAGCAATTCTGCTGAAAAGATTGCGCAACTCAAACGTGTCACTCTCAACAATTCGCTCAATATTAACTGAAGAAACAAAAAACCACAAAGATTTGCCTACGATTTTCTGTGAAGAAGCGAGAGATCACAACACACTCATAATCAAATCAGTAAGTGAAGACGACACAGATAAACTGCTGCATGTAATAGAAGAAATACAACACCTTAAAACAATGACAGAAGTAGTATATAAGGCAATAAAATCGAAAAAATTAATCATACTCGGAATCACAAATTTTATACAACCAGAGGAAGTCACCGAGAAAATCTTGGACGACATAGATTTAGAACTCCCAATAACGATTCACAAAAAGATCCAAAGGGAGAAAGCACAGACATACCAACCAGTCTTAGAAGTGGATGACACAATTGCTCTCTACTTAATGAAATCTGGACGTCTTCTAATGGGTTTTAACTCATGTAAAATTTCCGAATATCGCCCGGTAATAAGATGTGCTAATTGCCAGCGTTACGGACACTCAGAGGTAAATTGGTGATTCCAAGCATCCTGCGCATACTGCACTCGAACACACAACTCATCTACATGCTCGACAAAAAGTAACCCATCGAAATTTCACTGTGTCAATTGCCTACACTCCGACGACTATTTTCCACATTCAGCTGATTCAAATAAATGCCCAATTTACAAATATAACCTACAAAGAAAAAACACCTTCATCAAAAACTTCACTTCAGGTTCAACTCGTTAAGTAATGCTTCACCAACCTCTGATCAAATTCCAAGCACTCTTTCCGCACAATTACAACAAATTCAAATTCCATCTGTTTCGTCTTCAAATGATCATGAAACAAACAATTTATTTTCTTCGTCTTCTTACTCACAAAATGAACAGCCACCATTAGTTCACTCCCCGGAACTTGTCTTCTTGAATTCTTCACAATCAATAAAAATTACAGATATCAAGATTGTTCAAATTAACCTTAACCATTGCAAAGCAGCCAATCAAGAACTCTTAACGTATATTCAAAAAGAAAAAATAGACATTGCTCTTATTCAGGATTATCACACAACTAAAAATAGCTTCACAGGCCTACCGATTAGATATTCAATATACCAATCTAGAAACCACACAGCGGCTATTTTAATTACGAATCCAACCTTTTATCACGTTCAAGCACTGCAACTGGAAAACAGCGTTTTTATAAATCTTACAATAAATAAATCCTCTCCCGAAAGTCATAATAATAATCAGAATAAATATCCAAAAGACTCTTATATTAAAATTGGCAGCCAGTATTCAAGACCATCCGGGAATCTGGAGTTGGATTTACAAGACTGGTCTGACTTAGTGTCCGACTGCGACAAACTCCTATTAGGTGGTGATTTCAACGCTGGATTGCGTGATTGGGGCTACAAAAGAAACACCGACAGAGGAAAGATACTATTGGATTACTTGGCTTTGAACGATCTAACCATAATAAATGATCCAGAAAATAGTTACACGTTCAAAACAGATAATGGACAAGGCAACCCTGATTTAACGCTATGTGGCCCTCAGATCAAGGATTTGATTAATTCATGGAAAACAGACACCACTCATGATTCTCTAAGCGATCATGTTTATATAGTTTTTCAATTACACATCTCGCCAATAACCAAACAGGGCTATCGCTATAAAACCAAACATATCAATTTTACTAAGTTTAACACAGTATTTCAAAACTATTCAAATAATCTCCTAGTGGAATTGAACAAGATTAACTCTCCAACGGCCTTAGACAGCTGGACGCAGGATTTCCAGGATATAATCTGCTTTACAATGGATGCAACTTTGCGAAAGAAAAAACTGGAGCGTGAAGTTAAATTCCACTGGTACACCGATAAATTAAAAATACAGCGAAACCGTTTAAATGCAATGCATAAACGCTCTTTAAGAAATCCAGATAATCAAGTATACAAAACGGAATTTAAAAAGGAAAGAGCGAAATACAAGCTTGCCATAAAAGAAGCAAAAACATCGGCATGGAAGAATTTCTGTACAAAAACCAAAGCAGTATATGGGACGGCGTTTAAAATAATTGAACAAAAATACCTTAAGAATACGGATATAATCTCCACAATACTAGAAACATCTCAAATAACGGACTCTTTTCACAATATAGAGACACAACTGATGAATCATCATTTTAATCAAAACGGTCCTTTATCAGAAAAAAATATTCACTCATTTGTCAATAGTCAAACATTTCCTCAAGCTCATATAGATCAGAATAAGATTTCGCTCAGAGAACTTAAATGTTGTGTTCATAAACAAAACAACAAAAAAGCCCCAGGCTACGACAACATCGACGCTCGAATAGTTAAAATTCTGCTGAAGAACTTTCCGGATTTAATGTGCACCCTGTACAATAAATGCTTTCAACTAGCGCATTTTCCTTTACCCTGGAAAAAAGGTTTGGTGATATTTTTTCGCAAGAAAAACAAGGATCCAGCCCAGCTTTCAGCGTACAGACCAATTACTCTCTTACCGATGCTAGGCAAAGTTCTAGAAAGACTAGTAAAAGTCCGCACAATGACTTTCTTAGAATCCAAAAATTTCTTTCATAAAGCTCAGTTTGGTTTTAGAGAAGGAAGGAGCTCCATAGATGCTCTAAAAAATATTATCAGAAAAGCAACAGAAGCCTTAAGTAATCGGAGGTACTGCTCACTGATATCATTCGATATTGAAGCGGCTTTTGACACAATTAACTGGGCAACAATAGCACAAATCATCGATATCTCCCCGCTCCCAAATTATCTGAAATCTCTTTTAAAGAATTACATCTCCAACCGCTATAATGGCCTACTGCATGGCTCGGTGATATCATGGTTTATGTCAAGTAAAGGATGCCCCCAGGGCTCTTGTCTCGGGCCCTTACTATGGCTTTTAGTTGCCGACTTTCTCATCAAACAACTTCATCTTCTAGCAGAGGATTTCACTGTATATGCGGATGACTTTGCTGTCTTGGCCTACGGTAATACACGAGATCAGCTAGAAGATGCCAATAAGAAAATAAATCAATTTTCCAACTTTGCACAAGACTTGCCTTAAGAATATCGCAGCAAAAAACAACAGCCATACTCTTAGGTAGAAATCTTCTAGAAAAACGTCATCCAATTTTCAAACTTAACAGACAAACGATCAGTATCAAGAAAAATCTGACTTATCTTGGACTAATTTTGGATTCCAAATTGACCTTCACAGATCACATAGCTCATCTTAGAACGAAAGTTCAACTATTTTGTTCAGGTTTTGGGAATCTTCAATTCTTCAACAAAGGAATAAAACCAGCTATTCTAAAAATCTGGTACAATACAGTTATCCTCCGTCAAATATTATACGGTTCAGAGATTTGGTTCGCCCACATCAAAAGTCCCGGACTCCAAAAAGTCAAGTCAATACAAAGAATGGCACTATTGGGAATCATCCGAGTTTACCGAAGTATCTCAACTGATGCCCTCTGTGTTTTAACCGGTTGTACACCTATTCATCTTGTACTTGCAAAAGAACTGTCCTATTCAAAAATCATAAATGGTGAACGTCCTTTCATTCATCAATCAGTCACACTAACAAACACAAATCTAATGATAAAAACTAAATCTTTTGAATTCCCTAATTACAACCAACTTACTAATTTAAACATTCTAGAAGATCATATCTCGGTTAATTCCAAAGATTTCGATATAACCATTTACACAGACGGTTCAGTTATGGACTCAGGATCAGCTTCAGCATTCACAGTGGAACACAATAACTCTTTCATATTAGATAAAGCTTTTCGTCTACACAAATTTAATTCTGCTTACCAAACTGAGTTATTTGCTATCTATCAAGCTATAAGTTGGTTCATAACATCACCATATACCTCATTAATTTTATACTCAGACAGTCACTCAGCGGTGGACGTTCTTAAATTAACATTCCCTAGAAATGAACTGATCCTGAACATATATGAATTGTTAATATCAAACCCTAATAAATTGGTAACAGTACAATGGACCAAAGCACATATTGGTACAACTGGTAACGAGAGAGCAGACTCCTTGGCCAAGGCAGCAATTTCAAGTGACTTACCAATAACGCAAATAAACTATCCAACAACACTAGTAAAACGTCTCTTACAAGATAAAATGCGAAAAGACTGGCAGTCACTATGGTCCTCTTCCACCAAGGGACGATTCACATATAAAATCATAAATAAAGTGGACCCAGACTTTATATGTGACAAAATAATTTTACCATATTTTCTTAGTGCACATGGTAGTTTCCCAAGTTTCGTATTTAAAATAGGTAAACGAAACACTCCGAATTGCCCATGTGGAAAGGGAATTGGTGATCCAATACATTACCTATATAAAAAATGCTCTTTGCTGAACTATTCCTTCCCGTTTGATAGGCGAAAAACTCTTAGACAAAATCTCCTGCAAACTTTATTTAAACCAGAAAACTTCACAAAATTAAAAGACAATTACAATCAATTGAATAAACTGTTTTCTTGTATTAAGAAAGACATTTAACTATAGACTTTCACTTAAGTTGAAATTTAACATATATAATTGTCTGTCGACAATTTAACGTACGTAGCTTCAATTTTTAATTTGTATGAAATTCTGTAATCAGCATATTGAATTATTCGCATCATTTGTCAGTACTCACGATTTCCAACTCTAAGTTATTTTCAGAGGAAAAAAAAAAATCCTCAATTAACTTCTATTAACTATATTTATGTATTCAAATTCTAATTTAAATTGGAAATTGTCAGTCATTCCCATATTTGTCTAAATGTATTCATGTATATATATTTGCGATTAAGCATCTATGAAATGTATAATACCAGGTTCTCCCTGAAAAAATAGGGTAACCTATTGTGAATTAATTGTATATATATATATATATATATTTTTTTTTTCCTTTAAGTTTTAAAAAATGGGTTAGGGTTGTTTGGATGGATGTTTCCCCTCGTGGGCATTAAATTCCTATACCGAAAAGTTGGCTGTCCACGAGTGGGTGATTTCAAAGCCTTTCAAAGACAGACATTTTGTAAAAACATGTATTTTGGGCTCTCTGACTCCTAAATAATAAATAAAATCCGTCCCCTGAAAATCCGTCAAACAACGAAATTCGAAGAAATTATTGGATTTTCACAAATCCAATAATTTTTTCTTGTAAAGATAGAAGAATGTAAAAATTTAAATAACGCAGATCATGCAAATTAAGCATCAACTAACGAGCGTTATAAGGGAAATCTTTGTGTCTAGAAAAGCACCAAAAGGAAAGTATTAGATTTATTTATACCAATAACATAAGAATTAAATAAATACATATGTACTTTAGTATAGATAATAAGAATAAAAGTTGGCCATGTTAGTGAAAAATAAACAATTTAAATGTATGAATAAACGGGTACGTAAATACTTAAATATCTCATTCTCTTGTTTATTTACATCAATGAAAATTTCCCAAGTCCATTAAATATGTGGAGAATGTAATCATTTTTTAGCTCACAGGCTATCAAAGCCTGTTAGCTTATGTGCCCGCCCGTTCTGTTTGTACGTGCGTATGTGCGTAACTCATGATAAAAGAATCCTATTTACTTGAAATTTTGAATATAGGTATATTCTGATAAGGCGCTTCCCTGAATAGTTTTTGGAGTTCATACGATATGTAAAAGAGGGGGGGGGGACAGAGACTAGTGCCCCTCCCCGTAATTTATATAAATGTGTTTTTCATGCGAAAAAAAAATAAAAAAGGGATAATAATTAAATATAAGATGATAATTAAAATGTAAGATAATAATTAAATATAAAAGAGGAGGATAACTCCTCTTAAATTACATAAATGGGGTTTTATTAAGAATTTCCCAATTTGCTCTGAATTTTGGATATAGATTTTTTATATGATAAAGGATATCCCTGATTAGTTTAGGGGGTTCAATGATTAAGTATAAAACGGGGAAATGGTTGGAACTGTTTCTCCCCCCCCCCTCCTTAATTTGTTTTTCGAACGCAATTAACCCTTGAAAATATAAGGCTGTAATGTACTATTAGTATTCGTAGCCTGTGAGCTCAATGCCATCAGTTTAACTGGGCAATATTATTTTTATTTTTATATCGAAAGAATTATTTTCTATTGGTTTCGATAGTTTTGTTATAGTGTCTTTTCGTCTTATGTATCCCTATTCATCTGTATCGCAAATTTACGAGGATTGGGTGTCTCACTTCAGAAATTTGGTTTCATAATCGCTGAGATGCACTTTCTTCTTTTTTAATTTTATTATGTAATTTTAATAATATATTGTATAATTTCAATTACCCCAAGCAAAACACAACAATGCTTGATTTCTCGTAGTAAGAGAAACCATAGACATGTATCTGTAACTGTTGTGGTAACTGGATCCCACATGGTCCAGTTACCCCAGATATATGGCTCAGTTATCCCATTCTTGAAAATTTTACGGGGTAACTGGAAAAGCGGCCTTAAATTTGAAACATGAAGTAAATATGTATACATATTTAACCGTTTATACGCCGAATTAATATCGCATTGTAATAATAATTTTGTTTTTCTTATATTACAGCTCCAAATGTTTTAATTTATGCATAAAAATTTAGGAAAAAAAATATCTGTCTGAAGATTTTTTGGCTGTTTTCTTCTTAGTGTTCGCATTTTGGAACATGATTATTGATTGACAACATATGTAAATGTAACAAATTATTTTCAACTATATGCTTTTGAATATTGTTCTTGAGTATCTATATTATAAAGGCCAAACGTATCTGTGCGTAACGCATGCATCATTTTGCGCATGGCAACACTTTCAAATTTTAAATGAATTTCGGTATTACAATTTTTGCTAATAAAAGTTTTAAAACTTCTTAATGTCGCACATTTTTAATTTTTACACCATCGTGTAGGGAAAAAAATGTATTTTAAAATGATATTTGTTTGAAATTTGTATCTTAATTTGTTTTTGAAATATTAATTTCTTTGTAGCTTTTAATATCTCTTTTCTAAATTGTGGCAACAGGAGTACTCCATTTCTATTTAAAGCAACAAAAAAGGGTTGATTGATTGATTGATTAATTTTTGTCGTCCGATTATCTACGCTAGGGATATAGGACCAGGGGGAGTGCCCTCCGTGGGGGTCTTTCTAAGGGAACCTAACCCATATTTACGCAAGGTTCGAAGAAAACCACGGAAAACTCCGAACGGTTAGGCCGACAGCCGCGATTGGGTTCGAACCCAGCACCTGCCGTCTACCAGTTGAGAGGTCCCAACCTCTCGGCCACTGGTGGGGCCAACAACAAAAAAGGGAAAAAATTGAATGCTGTATCTTTATGTTGCCATTTTCGCATTAAAAGGGGGAAAAATAGAAATTTAAATATCTTCTGTTATAAAACCCGTGAATTTTGACTTCATTTACAAAATTTGACTTACACGTAAAAGAATATCAACAGTTTAATATCTATTTCAGCTAATAGCATTGAGACTTCAAGTTTTGAATCAAAATTATCAAATTAAAATGCCAATTTTTTTGAAACGTGAATAGAGATGTAAAATGTACATTTGTATATTTTGACATGGTGAAAATGATGCCGGGTTCAGTTTCACGAGAAAAAAAATTCTATGATTGAGTCAAAGTTGAATAAATTTTGCTTTTTATCATTTTGGAATACTAGCATAAGAACCTTAATTGATAACTTTATCTTAATAACATATCTTTATTATTTTTTACTTCTTACATATACGATTAAAGTTTAATTTTAACAATTTCTACAACTGCGTTTTATAGAAATAGTATTTTGTTAATTAGACGATAAATATCGTTTGTTTAAGAGTTAGACGTACCAATATACGTAAAATGCATTTTTTACTATAACTAATTTTGTAGGTTTATTATAACTTAATGAAACAGTTCCTTCTTAAACATTTTCTTTCGTCAAAATTTGACGGGTTCTACCTTGTTTTCTTGAATTCCAAAAACATTTAGGTTCCTAGCGGTCAAATGTAAATATTATAGAGAAAACGATAAAAGCAAATAATATATCTTTTATGCAAATTAATGAATTTACAATGTCATTAAAACTGTGATAAATGATTATATATAACTATATTTTTTTCAAAAGTTTAAATCAGCCTTATATTTTATAGGAAAAATAAGGACTTCGTTATTATGTTGGAAAATATATCTTTTGTATCACAAATAATGCGATATTCCCATTTGGGAACATTGACGTTTAAACGGTTAATAATGATAATATACTTATCTGCCTAATCTTTAAAAAAAGTGATTGTTTAATAAAAGTACTTAATGTATTTTAATATAAAGCCGAAGAAGTCCAACGAAATTGCAGTCGTTTTTAAAACACGTATGAAAAATCATACGTTACGCATAAATTATAAAACACTTTCCAACACTTCCTGAAATCTTTAACAAACTTCACTACTTAGGGAAATAAGGTTACTGTCCAATATGTATTACAATACTTTAAACAGCCCTCTGATTGATCTGTCCGTTGATATATATATTATATAATGGGGAAATTTAGTTTAGCAAGAAAATGCCTAGCAAATTGAAATTTCTCTTTCAGCAATTTGTATTAATAGATGAAATACACTTTAATACTTTTGTTCAGCTCTGTAGTTAACCGAATACCTTTATTACATGCCAGTATACAGCTAAAATTGATTTTAAACTGAAGCACTCTTAAAATAACTGAAATCACATATTCTCAGAAATTATCATTCATAGGCGTCTATGTATCCAATTATTGGTGTGGCCCTGTATATAATTTTACCTATATTCCACAACAATTTCATAGTAAACTGAATTCAGTTCATTGTAAAAGTGCATAAGTTATTTAAAGAACATCTTTATGTAATTTACTCTCATATTGAGTAACATTTGCGCGCTTTTTTGTGTAGTCCATGTATATCAATTGTAAGATTTATGCACAGTATATAATGTGCATAGATTTAGCGGAACTTAGAAGAGCATATCACAATTAAAATGCATTTCAGTCATCATCGGATACATATACTCTACTTCGGAAATAATATACCATTTGAAATCTTTTGTGTATCCCTGTAAATGCAATGTACTTCATATTATGCAAGACAGTATCGTATAACTTATATTAAGCTTCAGTGACGCATATCAATTTTATTATTCATAAAATGGTTTAATATATTTAAAATATGTCGCGCACAATTCCCTTTCTTTACCATTATGTAATGTAATTCTTTTGTATGACCCTGTAAATGAATAATAACTATTCTTTTCACTTCATATTTTACAGGATGCATATTTTAAAGCAAATCGCAAATGCATATAAAATTTAATATATTTGACTTGTGGTAATTTGTCGCTAGCATTTTGAAAATAAATATTTTCAAGGTGTTACACATTTACTTTCTATTTCTCATAAATTTTCGTTAAAGATAAAAGACAATCTACAACAAATCTTTTCAAAGTATCTTAAATTTATTCACGTGAAAAATAATTTTCTATCGAAGACACTTTTCAAATAAAATAACATGTTAAAATGTATATATAGTTGACAAGTTTAAGTTTAGAGAGTAAAGCTGCTTAAATATCGTCTTTGGTACATCCGACGAAAGATACATGATTTTTCAGGAAATTAGAAACATTTTCTTTAGCTGGTACCCAGTCCATGCTGAACCTAAAAAATAAAAGGAATTGTATTTTTTAGAGAAAAAATATGTAATTTCAATAAGAAATATTATAGCATTAATATTAAAATATATAGCATTAAAATTATAATTTCCTTAGCTAAAATAGTATTTGCAATAGTATTTGCAAAATATACACTCTTCAATACAAATTCATCAAATAACATAAAATTCAAGCAACAAATCTAAGCGTGCTTTAAAACGTAATTGGATTCATCGATGTTGTAACTTGTGTACAAGTATAACCGCATACAATATTTTGCAATTTAGCACACGTGTTAACCTTTTATCTACCGACGTACCATTATAAGTACCATTAAAATTTCTTATTATAAATTCTTCTAATACGTCGATCAGTTGTAATACTGGTTAGAATGAGTTACAGATACATAACTTTATTTTGTTCCAAAAGCACAATTGGTTACACACAACAAAAATATTTTAAAAGGATGATTTCTTTTGACTTTGTACCTTTTCAGCTTTCTTAGATCTGAGGGAAGGGGGTGGGGATTTTTCAATTCGGAAATATTTTATATTTATGTTATAAGAACATCATATTTGTATATTTTATAATTCTACAAAATACTAAGAAAACAATTTTAAATAAAAGACTTGAGTGGGGTTATTAACTTTACACAAAATCCCTGTAAATTCAAATTTAATGAATCCTTCTAAATCCTTCAATCCTTCTAAAATCCTTCAAAAATTTAATAAATGATTGTGTAAATCTTTTAATTTAGTTTAAACAATTTCCGTAAAATGCATTAGAGTGTAAAACTTTTATGAATTCATAATTCGGTAGATAAATGGTTAATGTAAAAGACAAGAGCCTTAAAATATTAAATTCTAAAAATATTAAAATGCTGCGCTTTCATCTTAAAGCAACATTGTACAAAAACATTGGCTCAAATAACATATCTTGACCAAGCGTGCCTATCCTTAATCTTTAGATCTATTTTCTTCCTTCCTTCCTTTAACATTAAAAAAAAATCAAATCTCTCGCTGATCCAATTCTTTCAAACAGCAATTTTCATAATCAGATGCTCTTTTTTAATTGCATTCTTTTATTTAACTCATCTTATTTTTTTATACGAATTTTGTATGCAATTTTTTTGTATTGAATTTTACAATTGATTTTTTAGTCCGTTCCTGATGAAGATTATACAGGGTGTTTCAAAACTATATGTCAGAAATGTAAAGGCAAGCAGAGGGGACTCGAACAAGCAGATTTTGTATAGAAATGTCGGTAAGGAAATGCAGCGTTGAGGCAGTAAAAGGTTTTCTTGAGTTCCGTGGATGAATTTCTTCGCTGGTTTGAATTCTCATTTCCTCACGGATTTCGACATCGTTACACCCATAGAGTAAAGAGAAATTAAGTGAGTGGAAATACAATGTCTGGGGGTGACGCCAAAAATATAAATCTAAAAACAGCCACATCAAGCCCAATGAGGCCCCAGCAAAACCATATGCTTTGACACACCTATCAATTCAAATCGGTTTAAACCCGTATTTCTTTGCTTTTGTTTTTTTATAAGGATTTAATCTATCGCTTCACAGGTAAAAATTGTTTGATTATTTTATCACATGTGTTTTAAATATCAATATAGAAAAGTCTTTTAAGATTTTGCATGAAGAGATAAAATTCTTTTGTTAATGTCCTAAAATCGTTTGCACTCGGAAATCTAGATTTTAGATCAATATTTATTACTTAAGTTTCCATTCATGATTTTAAAAGAATATTTTCATTATTAATTTTTCTTAAAATATGCTTTACCTGTAATTCCTTTCTTTCAATTCGTCTTATTAATACAAAATCCCTTCCAGATGCTTTTGTTTGGGGCATTAAAATTTGAGCGGTAAATGGTTTCATATTGCAAACTTTTTTTCCGGCATACTTCTCCTCAACCTATATCATTCCTCCATGGTTTATACTAGTGCGGAGCTTGCCGACATATATTTCATGTATGGGGATAAGCAAATAAAGCCTCACATTCAACATCATTGACCTTGTCGGAGGACTATACTCAGGGGCCCACTAAACCTACGGGGGGCTCCAGGGGAACAATCATTCTGGGGCCCCTTCTGTCCATCTATCGATTTTTTTCTAAATAATGTAGAAGTGGCTAGTACTTAACTTCATACATATTGTATGTATGTATAAAATTTCTACTCAGTATTGCTCACATCTGTACACTGGGTATCCCAAAAAAGATGGTCACAACTTTAATAAAAAATACTAATTTGATTATAGTTGAAAAAAAGACTTATCGATTGACACGAGTATTTCTTTGCAAATCTTTATTTTGCTTATTTACTTATGTTATAAGATGTCTAAAAGAAAAGAATTAAAATTGATCATAATTAATGATTTTAACTTATCATGCTACGGGGAAACATTAATAAAGATTTTTTTTTTGAAAGAAAGAATACTAAGTTATTGTAACAAAAATATCCCTTACTTTTCTAATGATATAATTTGTTTTTTGCATGTGAGGGGAGGGTATTGGAAGTAGAGATAGAAATACGAATTACACTCCCTTCCTAAATGTTTGAAAAAAAATTAATTTTAGTCGTTTTTGGTTAATTTTAAGCAATTGACACTCTTCACTGAAATATGTTTTACTGAGTACTCTCTTGGGGCCCCCCAAATAGGGGAATGATTTTTGTTTTACTTGCCGTTCTCATTTTCAGTTATTGTTCTTCATTTAAATGATAGACGAAATTTGTGCGTAACTTCTGCTTGACAAACAAATGAACCTATAAAATAAATAAATTTTTAATAGTTGGAATAAATTACCTCTGCCTGTGCACGAATACATATCTTGGTACAGGTAACGGTACCCCATTGAAAGTGCTGCTAACGCCAAGGCAGTAAGCGCCCATGTTACTCCACATAACTCGTTCTCCAACCTTGAGATCTGGTAGTACAACACTGCGCATGATGACGTCTTCTGAGCAGCAAGTCTGTCCATACAATCGACTCTCGTACTTAGGCCTGTTCTGGATCTCCGACTCAGTCTATTAAATTGACAAAATAGATGAATTATTTGCACATTAAATGTAAATTAAAGAGTTACTAATTTTGTTGTTCATGTAAAAAGATTTGGTAAATAAATGAACAAATTAAGGATTCAATTAAGGAATAAATTAAGGTTTAAATGACATTTACACCAGGCATTTTAAACTCAAAACCTATTACAAAAAAAGCGTTTAATAAATCTGTAAAATGTTTTTTTTTTCTTTTTTTACAATTTTACAGTTTTATTATTTTTCATTTTATTTTAAATCCTTGGTTCTTAAACTCAGGTCCTTTGTACAAGCATTTGGCTACACAAACCATCATTACATCCAGTTCACGGCAGAAATTTCAAGATTTAGCATGTTAAAATGGCACTCGCTTGCCAAGTCGTAGCTATTTGAAAACCACTAGTAAATTCGATTTTAGTGGTTGATATAGGTAGGTTCTCATTAAGTTTTCTTTCAAAATCCTGCATTCTTCTGTTCCTTCCATGCTTGTATGCTATCACTCATTGGAAAAATCAGTGGGGATCTACCAATTAACCACTACAATTGGTAGACCCCTACTGATAATTTCTATTTCCAGCTTGGGTATATTTTTGGTCAATTAGAAATATTTATTCGCATGATAACTTAACCAATCGGTTGGATTGTGTTAAAATAATAGTTTACGAATAATAGTTTACGTATAATAGCTTACGTAACCACCGTTTATATGGCCTTCCTTTACCTGATTATTGAGCTGTCTACATGATAGACCAAATGTTATTACTAATAAGGTTAACTGATCGAAATATGCTCGCAGGTTGTCAGTCCAGATAGCTTAAACGGTGAGGCATTAGCCCCGTATGCCAATAATCTGAGCTCGATTTCTGGTTTGATCATTTTTTTCGCACAGTTTGAAATATTCATTTCGTATGAAAACTTTTTAAATCAGTTTTATTGTGTAATTGTTTGATTTAAAATAATATTTACACAGAAATTAGGTTTGCGGATGATTTTCATCAAGATATAACTTGAGTGAGCAATCCCGTTTTCATATGCTAATCAAGTTCTATCTAATTGTGAAACTGTGAACTCGATGAAGTGGTGGTCTGTGTGCAACCATCGCTCCCCTCCCGGTTTATTTGTATTGCATTAAAAACAGATAGACCGGGAGGCGGCAGCACTGACAATCACCTCATCGAATTCCCGGATGAAAATGTAGGATTAATTAAATCTCTCTTCGCATATTAAAATGCAGTCGGTTTGTCAAGTGGTATCTAGGTGAAAAACACCTAAAAATACAATTTTAATGTTTGACTCTTAGGTTTACCATATTATGTTTTACTGCTCCCATTCCTCTGTGTTTTCATACCTATGGGTGCAGGTAAGCACAATGGTAAACCTATGAGTCAATCTCTAAAAACAGTTATTTAGATGTTTTCCACCAAGATACGACTTGGCATACCGATTGTGTCTTAACCTGCGAATCAAAACCAAACTAATCCTAGATTTTCATCCATGAAATCGATGAGGGGATTGTTTATTCTGCCTCCTCCCGGGTATAAGAAGTTAACATACTCTCCAGCACTGGCACCAAAAGAAAAAAAAGTCTAAGGAGAGACAGCACTTTCAAAATGGTGTATCTGTGTATGTCTATCTGGCCACAGACTGATCTAGCATTGTGGGGGCTATTATACTTTTAATTAATAACTCACTACAACGAAATGATTTTAATTCATTTTTGATATTATGTAAAATAGAAATATAGTAATGACGGCATATCACAGGTTTTATTTTTTTTCTTCTTCTTCTTCTAATGTGACATCATTTACACCTTCATAAACAATCATCAATTTCGAAGTAAAAGCGTGATTTATACAATTATGTAAAAAAATCTTTGTTTCATAAAATATTTATTATAATAGAAATGGCGCAATTTATAGAAATATTTTCATTTGTGCACACCACAGACTTTTTAATAAATAGAAGTCCAGTTTATTTAGATGCAGAATTAAAAGTCGGTGAATATGACATTATCACTGACAAAGCTATAACAATGTATATTATATTCATGGAACAAATTTATCTGGTTTCTGAATGACGACTTTTTCTCCATCGACAAAATTTCGTTTTAGATATTACATTTTATTAAAGTTTATTTTCTGTTATTTTATTTACATAATACTCAATAATATTACTCAGTAAATAAACTTTGTATTGTACCGCGATTAGTGAATAATTATGTGCAATCATTTTATTAGGATTAAATTTTACGAAAACCATTTTTTTTTCTTTGAAATGCGATGACACATTCACCGATGAAATCAAGCTCCTGATTGGTGGAAAGTAATAAAGCAAAAAAATAAATAAATAAATAAAAATTATTATAGTGAGAAAAGCCTGTTGCCACTGTTTTGAAGAAATGTCATGAAAAAGCTTTTAAAATTAAAAATAAAATATAAAAATGGAAATAAATTAAAAATCAGCCAGAATGGGCACATCTACACACAAAAAGATTTCATTTAACAAAATAATTTTCAAAATTCCGCCAGTAGAAAGCTCAGGGCTGATGGCTAAAAAAACAGCCAGGTCTTTTAAATATATAGATGTTTTATGTTCTACATTTGTTTTTCCCTTAAGTTGTTTTATTAATATATTTGTAAATATAATTTAATATTCTCATTTTTAAACTTTAAAATCTTACATTAATTACACTTTAAATAACTTAATTTCACTTAACCTTTTTGATTTTGTATTCAATATTAAACTTTTCTCAGCATTTAAAAAAAATTAAAAAAAGAACGGATCTATCTATGTTTAGCGAAAATTCTAAAATATTTTGTGGCACCCTCTAGTTGTGGAAAAAATAAAAATAATTGCGAAAAGAAGATAAAGGTGAACTTAAAATGATTCAAAGCAAAACATATTCGTATTACAAAATTAAAAATCTTTTATATGCAAGAAGAAGGCTGTAATTTAATTCATATGCTACTTTTTCATGTAATTATGCATCTTGATTTGAAAATAGAACAATATTATCATCCTAACTACTTCCCTTATTGAGGCAATATATAAATGGGGTTTTTTAAACTCACGAATTGAAACAATTGTTAGATATCATTACATCAACAAAGAATATATAAAATGCATTTTACAAGTAATTTATTAAAAAAGTAACAGTTTAAAGAATATATGAAATATATTTTAAAAGTAATTTTAAAACAATAACAGTTTTATGATATTTTATGCAACAATTTAGTTACAATTAGAAATAAAGACATGAAAATTATAATTTATATACAATTTTTAATCAACAATCAGTTTATTAAAATTGTATATTTTGTTGATGTAGCTTTCGAAAATCGATTGCCAATTGTTCTTAACCTCGTCAGTCCCCAGACAAATTTTACGTGTGACAACAAAAACTAGTTTAAAATTATTGTAAAACATCTCCAAAGATGCAATAGTCTGTATTTCGATGCTTCCAAATATACATGCATTTATTTTATAGGTCTAGATGCGATTTTAACAATTCTAGAAGCTGTTAAATTACTTTAAAGGATTTTTTTTACTGTAGCCTCCAGGCGACTCAGAAATGAGGAGGTTAAAAGGAAACTGTACGATGACACTGTAGAATGTTATTTGAAGAGAGAAATTTAAGGGGGGGGGGGGGGTAAGAGTTCATACGTTCGATATACAAATATTTCTTTAAAAATTCTGATTTTACGTTGTTTTGAATTGTAGAATATCCGTTAGATAAACTGCTTTGGAGACATAAACAAGTTGCACAACAACAGTATAAAAAGTAGTTGGTAACACTAGCTACGATAAACTGCGGTAAATGAAACAAAAATAGTAAATAGATAAGATGTCACATTTATCCACCATATTATTCTAATTATCGGGATATCATTTTAAAAATGAGTATACATATTAAAAATGAGAAAATAATAATTCACGACAAGGTATATAAAGATGTATGTATGGTACATTCAAGCTTCATTTTTTTTTAAAATCTAATTGTATATATATATGATTAAAAAGTTAGTTTTTCATTAGAGCAAAATGTTCTTACCAATATAGGGATTGGTTTCACTTCATAGAGGTGAATATCTCTGAAGAAAGAACAATATACGCCATCGTTGAGGTAATAATGCCTTTTAGGTTTGCCCTCATCTGAAAATAATTAAGAGCCTTAAAACAGTATCGATACATATCATTAAAACCAATAATGATTGAAATAAAATTACAATATGATAAGGTACAGCCGTGTTTGTTTCATGTAATACCAATACACTGAAGAGAAAAATGTAATGAATGTGAAATTCATCAAACAATTAAAGAAAGTTTCTTATCTTCTTTTATCCATTTATCAACAGTAAGACGACCATGACTCTCAGAAACAGAATAGATAATTTAATTTTATGATTCTAAAATGAAATATTATTTAAAGTTAACATTTTGAATTTAAATTTTTAAGATTTATCCCCTTGACATCTCCATATTTTGCAAGCCCTAAGCTATACTTCATTGATTAGAGAAATCTACACTGTTAAAACTAATGGTGACATATTGCAACTTTTAGGGGTGAAAGGCTTGTCTCACTGGTGACACCCCTAAAGGAGCACCTTTAATGAGGGTGAAAAGATGGCACCCTTAATCCAGAGTGTCCAATAATAAAAAATTAAAAAATATACAAATCGACTTTTGGCCCTCGAAAGATTCGAACTCACAACGTCTAATTACAAACTCAGCGTTCTAACCGCTCGGCCATCGAGCTCGCCTTCATTCACTCATAGGCATAGATTTTACTTGCCGTCACAGAAAATAGAAAGACACACGTCACAGCGCATGCGCATGGTTTCAGTCACCCGATGAGGTGCCACATTGCTGCCAATACGAAGTGCATGGCACCTTATTTAGCTCCAATCACCCAGTAAGAGACCTGTCGGCACTGCAACCACATATCCAAGCGCCTATGGCACCCTAGGGTTCCAAATTCCCCGGGTTCCAATAGATCCTAGGGCCTTTTCACCTTCGGATCCCAAATGGCACCGGTTTATCACCTTCACTTTTAACAGTGTATATATCTGTATTTTTAATAGATCTTAATACAGATCATTATAAAAAATATTCTTAAATATATTATCTTAAAAATCTTATGAAAATTTATAAATAGCCATAAAAATCCATTTTTCTAAATGCTAAAATATTTTCTTATTCCTTGGATTTATTTTATAACCTCTAAGTGTGAAGATATGGGCAATTCAAATCTCAATAAATTTCTCAAGATCTGGTTTTCATTTTCACTACTTTCTGTCTGCTAGTCTAAAATGTTTTTACCGAAGTGTGTTTGATGAACTTAAATTTCTAAAAATTTGTATTCTTTTATTTTTATGAAAAATTTGAACTTAGCAATTGAAGTTTTCGCTGGAGAAAACATAAATTGGAATTTCCCAATATAATAATAATAATAATAAAGATAATAACAATGATGAGGACGATAATTAGTTGTAGAACTAACATTTTTAAAATCTGATTTATTAGCAGATGTTTTTTACTTCGTGAAAAACATTCCCAAGCCTTTTGTAAAAAAACATTAATACAAATTGTTCACACTCAAATGTAAATACAGTAATGAAAAATAGTTTTTTGTAAATGCTATTTGAAAATGAGACGAATATGTAATGTTTAGATAAGGAAAAAATAAGCCGACTGAAAATATCCCATAAGTGATCAAAGCTGGTCTTTAATTTTACTGGGCGGATGCACTACTGGATATTACCATTTTATTTTCGACGCAGCTGCAAACATGAGCTCTTTCTGACTTACGTCTCTCTCTGTATGTGAATAACACATAACATTTACCCTCATGTAGCCCCATGGAATGAAAAAAAAATTATGCTAAAAAAGTGTTAGATGCACGATTCAAGCAATAGACTTAACGTGCTTCAAAATATAGCTAAAAATTTTTTCTTGAAAATTTTTAGTACAACTCACATTAACATTTAAAACAATTACCAAGAAAAAAATAAATTAAAAAAAAATCCTACAAAAATTATTTAACTTCAATCTCCACGAACTCAATTTTTTATTTCATAATATATTTTCCTACTCGTAACTTTAATAGATAAAAAGAATATTGCCCGGTTAAACTGATGGCATCGAGATCACAAGCTACGCATCCTAATTGTACATTACAGCCTTATATTTTCAAGGGTTAATTCCGTTCAAAAAACAAATTAAAGAGGGGAAACAGTCCCCCCCATTTCCCCTTTTTGTACTTAATCATTGAACCCCCTAAACTAATCAAGGATATGCTTTATCATATTCATATACAAAATCTATATCCAAAATTCAGAGCAAATCGGAAAATTCTAAATAAAATCTAATTTATATAATTTAAAAGGAGTTATCCCCCTCTTTTATACTTAAGCATTAAACTTCCAAAACTATTCAGAGATTTGAACGAAATCTGATAATTCTGCATTTATAACCCATTTATAGAAATTAAGGGGAGGGACATTAGAACCCCCGTTCCTCCGTTTATAATCATCCAATGAACACCTAATACAATCACGGAGGCACCTGATCAGAATGATCCTATATCAAAATTTTGAACAAAAACTGATAATTCTGCATGAAAAACCCATTTATATCAATTAAGGGGAGGGGCATAAGCCCCCCGTTCCCCGTCTTATACGTATCGAATGAACTCCAAAAACTAATCAGGGAAGCTACTTATCTGAATAAATCTATATACAAAATTTTAAGTGGATCGGATATTTTTTATCATGAGTTATCGCGTTACGCACATACATACAGAATGGGCGGCCATATAAGGCTATGATATAGCCTATGAGCTAAAAGTAGTCTATACTTGCCGGCATTGTCGATGCATCTTCTTCCTAAGACAGTACAAACTAGGCTGAATGCGGATCCGACAATGTAAGTGCCAGGTTCAGCAATGATTCTAATTTGTTTATCAGGAAAATGAGCCTCCAGAGATTTGTTAATGCTGTCTGCCATCTTCAAAAAATATAAAAATAAACCATTAACATAAAATCAGTCATTGAATTTGTCTACTATAAAAATTAAATTAGCTGTAAATGAAAATCATTTCAAGATACAAATATAACTTATACAAATAAAGTAATTTTATTTAAATTTTATAAAAGGTGTATTAAAGAATGAAATTAAAATAGTCCTTCCGGCAGTGCCGGGAGGAAGAGGTAGCTTTCATATACTTATATATTTATTTATTTATTTTAAATTAAATTATATTATTCAAAAATACTAAGCTCAAATTAATAGAATCTGATTATGAGCTGGGTCGAAATCTTAATTCAGGTGCACATGCACACTCATATTGAAATCGATTAATATATATATGCGATAACTCAGCCATTTTTTAAGATACAGACGAAACAAAAAATGCTCTGGAATCTTTGTATCAAGTTCAAATGCATAAAAGAAAAATCTTTTTCAATTTCTCACTTTCTTGTACCTAATTTAAAATTTTAAAATTTATAAAAAATTTTAAATGGCCGCCATTTTGAAATAAAATGGCGGATAGAACTGAGTATCGAACTCGATTCAGGCCTCAGTATATACTACGTACACACCAAGTTACATCCAAATCGATTCATAAATACGCATGTTATCACGTGACAAAAATCAGATCGTTTCAAAATGTCAGCCATAATAAAAATTCAAAGTGCTATAACTCAATCATTTTTTAACATATAGACAAAATAAAAAGTGTTCTGGAATCTTTGTTTTAGGTTCTAACACGTAACAGAAAAATATTTTTCAACTTTTAGTTTTTTCGCATTTAATTTTAAATTTTAAATTTTTAAAAAATTTTAAAATGGCCGCCATTTTGAAACAAAATGGCGGATGATGCTGGCCAGCGAACTCGGTTGAGACATTTGTATGTACTATGTACATACCAAGTTTCATTCAAGTCCGTTCATAAATACGCGTGTTATCACGTGACAAAAATCAGATCGTTTCAAAATGTCCGCCATAATAAAAATTCAAAGTGCTATAACTCAATCATTTTTTAAGATATAGACAAAATAAAAAGTGTTCTGGAATCGTTGTTTTAAGTTCTAACACGTAAAAGAAAAATATTTTTCAACTTTTAATTTTTTCGCATTGAATTTTAAATTTTAAATTTTTTTTAAACTTTAAAATGGCCGCCATTTTGAAACAAAATGGCGGATGATGCTGTCCAACGAACTCGGTCGAGACATTTGTATGTACTATGTACATACCAAGTTTCATTCAAATCGGTTCATAAATATGTTAGTTATCGCATGACAAAAATCAGATATATATATATATATATATATATATGTATATGGTTATATATATATATAGGATGGTCGAGTCTTGACTCAAAATAAAAAAGCGGTTTCTAACGAACACATACATTTATTGACAGACGAACAGGACCCAAAATAAACAAAAAAATAAAACAGGTAAATTCTTCGTCATTTTACAAAATACTACTTTAAAAATCACATAACAATTCGTCGTAAAAACTATCGTCATTTTTATTCTTCGAAATATCCTCTTGGTTTTTAATCAACGTCGTTCATCGTTGTCGGAAAAACATTCTATTTATTTCTCGCTCTTTTCACTCCCGGCCACACAGCTTGGAAGCTTCGCGTTTCTTAATTAATCTCGTGCCAGCGTTTCGGAGAGTAGCGGAGGGGAATAGTCCGATGCAGGTGCAACAGAGAGGGAGTGTAGCCCATGCCAGAGTATATCCCACATGCGGCCGTCCTGACATCTGGAGCTGCCGCAGCGGCATGTGATCTTATAGAATCTGAAAAGAAACAAAAACAAAAAAAAAGTAACTGTTCTTAGGAAAAAAAAAATAGAATTCGTTTGTACACTAGAAAGATCAGTCGTCGTTTTTCTGAAATGGTGTAACATCGTATGAAAATGTTCTTTAAAATTGTTGACTTTTAAAATGATCAGACATACACATTAAAGATAAGGAAAAAAAAATAAAGTTTCAGTTATCGTCATGCCAAGGCTTCATGTATTCAGCACACGAACTAGTACTGATCGGTCCTTCAGTTGATGAAATTTTCTCTACGTCGTAGGTGTCGTTAGACTTCACTTTGGTTACTTTATATGGACCTAGGAATTTAGATTTCAATTTTAGCCCTGGTCCTTGTTGGGTTCTTTTAATTGCTACGAGGTCTCCAAGGTTATATTTCCGGGGTTTCTTACGTCTTAAATTATAATGCTTGCGATTTTCTTGTTGAATTTCCAAAATATTCTTCTTAGCTTCTTTTCGGAGTTCTTCTCTATCTTTCATGAATTGTTCTTCGACTGCACTGTTTAGGAGTTCAATAATTTGTAAATCTTCTTTCTGTTTCATTTTTGTACCAAATAGTATTTCAAACGGTGTTCTCTTAATGCTTCGTTGGTAAGTTGAATTAATAACTTGTTGAACTTTAGGAACATATTTAAATCATTTGGTCGGTTCGTCTTTGGACATTTTAGAGATTACTGAAATTATGATGGAATTAAGTCGCTCCACTTGACCATTAGCACGGGGAAGGCCAGTTGTTATTGTCTCGTGTTTTATATTTTCATTTTGGCAATAATCAGCAAATTCTTTACTTGTAAATGCAGGACCTTTATCGCTAATGATTTTGGAAGGGTTGCCAAAAGTATAACTCTGTTGTTGCAGTTTCGATATGACTTCGGCAGAAAAAGTAGTTTTACAGGGATATAGCCACACGAATTTGGTAAATGAATCTATTAAAGACAAAATATGTTTATAGTTTTTGTTAGTTGATTCGAGAGGGCCTAGATGATCAATGTGGTAAGTTTGGAGGGGAGTCTCCTCTTTGTGTAAGGGATGTAACTCACCTTCTTGTTTTCCACGTTTCCGATTATATAAAAGGCATGTTACACAATTTGCTATAACTTTATCAATCTTATTTGCCATATTAGGGATAAATAATTCTTCATTAAGGAGTTCTTCACAACGTTTGCGTCCGAAGTGTTCTTTGTCATGAACGTGTTTAATGACGTTTAGCTGCATTTCATCCGGCACAACTACCAGATCGTAACCTTTATGATTTTTATAAAGAACGTTATTTTTGAGGAAATAGTTGTCATATGGCTTTGTTTTCAAAATTTCTTTGATGGCCTGTATATGTTCATCGGTGTTCTGTGATTGTATGATTTTGGAAGTAAAACTGTCTTGAATGGTCATACATACGGGATTTCTGCTTAAAGCGTCGACGTGGCGCATACGTGTACCTTGTCTGTGTTCGATTGTATAGTTATAATCAGCTAACATTAAAGCCCATCGAGCTATCTTGGTGCAAAGATCTTTTTTATTCATAGTTAGGGCAAATGCATTGCAATCTGTGACTATCTTGAAAGGAATACCTAAAATATAAACACGAAATTTTTTAAGAGCCTCGATGACAGCCAAAACTTCTAGTTCATAACTCGAATATTTACGCTCAGCATCTGTGGTTTTTTTGCTCATAAAATAGACAGGGTGAAATTGATTATTAATAGAAGATTTTTGAAGGAGAACCGCTCCGTAACCATCAATAGAAGCATCGCAATGAACTTCTGTTTCATTACTAGGGTTATAAATGCTTAAAACAGGACCTGAAGCAAGAATGTGTTTCAACTGATTAAATGCATTTCGCTGTTGGTCACCGAAGTGAAATTTAGTGTCCTTTCTAAGGAGATCTGTTAAGGGCTTAGCTATTAAAGAATAATCTTGGATAAATTTACGAAAATATGAGGTTAGTCCGACAAATGAATGTACATCTTTTACACTTTTAGGTTCCGGAAAATTTAGAACAGCTTTAGTTTTGGAGGGAGATGGATGTAGTTGACCATTTTTAATGTGGTAACCCAGAAAATCAATTTCTCGCTGTAAAAAGTGGCATTTTTTTAGATTCAGTTCCAAACCATATTCGGATGCAGTTGTAAGAACGCGTTGTAATTTCTGGAGTCCTTCGGCTTCGTCTTCAGACGGTATTATAAAATCATCCATGTAGACGATAAGTACTTTTTCATTAATGAGATCGCGAAAAACATTATAGATATATCTCTGAAAAACTAAGGGAGCATCGCTAAGGCCATAATTCATGTATAGAAATTCAAATTGACCAGAATGTGTTACAAAAGAAGTGTATTTTCGGCTATTTTCTTCTACTTCGAATGAAAAAATGCATTTTTAAGATCAAGAGTTGTAAATACTTTAGCAGAGTGCAACTGATCAATAATGTCATCGATTACTGTGAGGGGAAAACGTTGTTTATGTGTTTTAGCATTTAGCTTTCTATAGTCAACACACAATCTATATGAACCGTCTTTCTTTTTTACGAGGACAATAGGTGATGAAAAATTACTGGTGCTTTTTCGGATAATTCCCTTTTCAAGCCATTCAGAAATTTGTTTTTCGACAAATTCCTTCTCTATAGGAGCTAGACGTCTGGGAGGACAAGTAACAGGAATTTCGTCTTTCAGATGAATTGATAATTTTACATCGGTAGTCTTTACTTTTCGGGGGGAATAATTTTGAATAAGTTCCATAATTTTTGAACGTATAGTTTTATCGGTAATATGAGATAAATCAAGATTACTATCGTCTAATACTTGAGCAACATTAATCAGAAAATTATTTGACATATTTTCATTTTGCTTGATTTTTTGCATCGAAATATTATTTTGAGAAATTGTTAGAATACTCTGCTGTATAACATCTATACCAATAATAAAATCAAAAGATACGGAATAATCTGGTACTACATAAACATTAGTGGTGTAATTAAAATCATCTATAGTAATATCCGTAGAGAAAAAACCCAGGGGTTTGATCATAGTATTTCCTAATCCAGTTAATGTGATTGTTGAATGTTCGAGGTTCGAAACCGTTGGGAGTTTGCGATAAATGCTTTCTTTTAACATACTTCTTTCACTTCCCGTATCGATCAAAAAAAGAACATTTACTGACGAAATAATTACTTGTTTGGTCATAAAAGTATTCGATGTAATGGTCGAAATATTGGATGTTTCAGGCTTATTTCTAGGTTTCCTTGGTTGATCACATTGAGCCGACTTATGGCCAAAATTCGAACAATTGAAGCAGCGAGGGCCTTTGTCTTTATGCCTACATTGGCTACTTTTATGGTTGGCTAAACCACAATTAAAGCAGAGAAGATCAGGTTTTGGACGAAAAGATTTCTCTTTTAACGGCATTTCTGGTTTAGATTTACGAAATTTAGTGTTCTCATAGTCATGCCGAATTTTGTCATAAATTTTGAGCTTTTGTTTAAATTTTACTATAGATTGGCAGCCATATAATATTGATTTTCGAAAAACAGGGTCGGGTATACCGTTAATAATATACTGCATCAGTGCTGAATCTTCGATGTTACCGCGCGAACATAATTGTTTCATTACGAGAAAATATTCCTCAAGGGATTCATTTTCTTGTAATTTTCGTTTATTTAACATGTCATGTAACTCAGCAGAATTATAAGTAATGCCAAATTCTGAAGTTAAGAGTTGTTTAAGTTTTTCATACGAGTTAATGTGAAATTCTGTTTGTACTAACAGCTGGGCTTTTCCTCGTAAGGATCGTTTAGCAAAAACAAATTTATGAAATTCTGATAAGTTGAGCATGCTAGCGACATCGTCAAAATTGCTTAACCAAATATTTATATCTTGAAAAGAACTACCATCAAAAGGCGGTATAACGCTTTCAATATCATTAAAATTAATAGTAGATGGCAAAAAACTTTGAACTGGAAATTGCTTGTTTTTATCAAAATTTGATGATTCGGTATTGCTTGCAGTGTCCTTATTCAATGTGGTATTATGTGAAGACATTTCAGGTTCCGAATCGGTATCACTTTCGTTTTGAATAATGTTAGCTTGCAGTGAATTTAAATCTGAAAGATATGTGACTAATCTGGTTGCAAGTTCAGTTAAAGAACCTTCGTTAGAAATGCAGAGTAAATTACAAATTGTGATTAAATCGTTTAAGGAAAAATCTGCTTGAACTTTCGTAACTTTATTTTTGAATTCAATGCTGGTCGTTTCGAAATCGAAACCAGTGACGTCACGAATTCTTTTCCGGTTTGATCGATCACCATCAGTGTCGAACAATAATTTATGAAGTAATTTAATTTTATTAGTACGTTCATTTTTAAATGCAAGTTCCAGTTCTTTGATGTCGACTAGCTTCATAGTAAATATAAAATATGGAATTATTAACTCACCCGTAAAATGATGTCCGGCTTGAATCTGAAGAAAAAATATCTAGTTCATAACAATGAGCAAAAATGGTAAGTGGGCACTTCTGGCACCACTTTATAGGATGGTCGAGTCTTGACTCAAAATAAAAAAGCGGTTTCTAACGGACACATACATTTATTGACAGACGAACAGGACACAAAATAAACAAAAAAATAAAACAGGTAAATTCTTCGTTATTTTACAAAATACTACTTTAAAAATCACATAACAATTCGTCGTAAAAACTATCGTCATTTTTATTCTTCGAAATATCCTCTTGGTTTTTAATCAACGTCGTTCATCGTTGTCGGAAAAACATTCTATTTATTTCTCGCTCTTTTCACTCCCGGCCACACAGCTTGGAAGCTTCGCGTTTCTTAATTAATCTCGTGCCAGCGTTTCGGAGAGTAGCGGAGGGGAATAGTCCGATGCAGGTGCAACAGAGAGGGAGTGTAGCCCATGCGAGAGTATATCCCATATATATATATATATATATATATATATATATATATATATATATATATATATATATATATATATATATATATATATATATATATATATGTCAACATTTGAACGGAGGGTGGTTTTGGGGTCTTGGGGTCATGATCGGTGAAAATATACCAAAATTTTCCGGAAGAGCTTTCCTCCAGACGGCTGCAATAGGTAGCTTTTTACTTTTTTGTAATGAAAGCTACCTAAAAAAAAAAAAATAACGGATTTTTCTGTCTTTAACCCTTTATCTACCGAATTATGAATTCATGAAAATTTTACATTCAAAAGCATTTTACGTAAATTGTTAAAAATTAATTAAAAGATTTACATAATCATTTAATATATTTTTGTAGGATGTTAGAAGAATTGAATGATTTAGAAGGATTCATTAAATTTGAATTTACAGGAATTTTGTGCAATATTTAAAACTCAACTCAAATCTTTTATTTTAAATTGTTTTCTTAGTATTTTGTAGAATTATAAAATGTACAAATGTGATTTTCTTACAATATAAATATAGAAATATTTCCGAATAGAAAAATCCCCATCTTCCTCTCTTAGCGCCGAGAAAGCTGAAAAGATACAAAGGCAAAAGTAATCATCCTTTTAAAAATGTTTTTATTTTGTGTAACCAATAATACTTTTGGAACAAAATAAAGTAATGTATCTGTAGCTCATTCTAAACAGTATTACAACTAATCGACGTATTAAAAGAATTTTATAAGTTATTTTAATTGTACTTATAAGTACCGTCGGTAGATAAAGGGTTAAATTGTTAAATTCTGGTTCGTAAATTTTTAGCTACCAGAGACTTTTTTTTTTTTTTTTTTTTTTTTTTTTTTAATATTTCTCCATCTTTACAAACCCGCTGTGAGACTGAAACTGCTAATATTCCACAGAACAACAAATGAAATATTACTGGTCGCTCAATTCCTTGACGAGTCACGGCCGAAGCAAAGTTTAGATCGATCAATATTAACACATCTTACACGGGAAACTTCAAAACATGTCTTTTGGATAGATTTAATTCTGTCCACGGAAGGATTTTTACATTTTATTGATAGGTTATTTCTTAAAAAGCCTACATAATATTTATATTCGTACATTTCGACTACTGTGCATATACCGGGTGTCCTGAAAAGGACTGAACGATTTTAAAAATCAATAACTTGCAAACTTTTACAGATATTT
Organism: Maratus speculifer; assembly: GCA_964019185.1. NCBI lineage: Eukaryota > Metazoa > Arthropoda > Arachnida > Araneae > Salticidae > Maratus > Maratus speculifer. Next base: position 120,991,737 of record OZ025303.1, on the reverse strand, counting down.
AAAAAATTCTTGCACTAGAGTCATCTAAAAGGTCAAAAGTTTTTTTCCTGCGATTCTGGATTTTAGTTCGAATTACAAACAATAGATGGCGCTGAGAGCGCTAGGTGCTGTATTGAGACGGATATTGACGTCACTTGACACTGAAGCAAAATAAGGAGGTTAAAGCTATGGAGTGGATCGTATTCAAAAATGAACTTTTGCTTTTACCGTCCGATTTTTAATGCAATCCATATAATTTTGATTTTGCTGACGTCAGCGCAATAATAGAGAAAAATATTATTTTCATGGGGACGACTCCTTTGATATCGAAATGCGTGAAACAACAACGTTCGAATTACCGACTTTTATTTATTTATTTATTTATTTATTTTTTTTACATTCCAAGAATGTAAGTATTTTGAGAACAGGATATCTTATTTATCTATTTATTTATCTGGGTATCTTTTAAACCTTTTTTTATGTCACCTAGTCATGTCCTGTATTGTATTTTAAGTATGTGGGAACAGTTAATTTACAGGTACACCCAAAAGATTGCATCACATCATAGTTTATGGGGGAAAATCACTTGCAGTGTATATTAATGAAATACACCATTTCAAATGTATTGAAACTGATATAAATCACTGAATTTCCGTGCAAGATGATTATGATAGAATAGAGTATTTGGTATTTATAGCATTTAACGTTCATTTACAGGGGCACACAAAAAGAAACCGGTTACTGTACTGTCTTTAAGTAATAACTGCTGGAAATGCGTTTTCAAATTGCATGCGCTTTTAAATTTAGCTGTTTTTTAGATACATTAGTAATTATATAAATGCATATCACCTATACTCGTCTCTGGGGCGTCCGTCCGTCTGTCTGTCTGCATATAACAGTGCAAAAATTACTCTGTCGAATCGTTTGAAATTTTAAGTACATATTTATTGAAGGATTTTATCCAGTTATTTCAAATTTTATGAATATCGGATGTGTATTTCCAATACAGGGACAGTCAAAAGTATTCCGTTACATTATGGCCGACGGGGAAAAAGTTTCAAGTGCTTTTTGATGATATTACACCCGTCCGAACATAATGAAATTAACATGCATTTATGAATTAAATTGAAATACAAATGATGTAGAATATGCTGCACAAAGAATAGTTATTATTCATTTACAGGGCCACACAAAATAATTATGTAATATAACGGTATAAAAGGAAACATACTTTGCGGCATATTTTAATTTTGTTACACATATAATAAAATTGTTATAAATTACTTAGGTTTACTACGAATTTCTTACTATGTAATAGAAAATATGAAATATTTACAGGGACACACAAAATATTTCGGAAACTATGCTGCATCAAAAATGCTGTACGCTAACGATAATTGCTTGAAGTTTTAAGTTTTGTTATGATTTTTTTTAAGTTTCAGTACATTTTTGCATGTTACGCTATATGCATATAATTGGTGCAAATCATATACAGGGCTACACAAAAGAATTCGCACTCCTTACTAAGTGTGTAAGTAAATATATTAGGTGGTTTGTAAATGAGTTATGCATTTTTTTACGTTGAACAGCTTTAAGTATATTACGATATGTTTAAAGAATAGAAATGAAATGATATACAGAGGCACTCAAAAATTGGATTAATAGGATGGTAATCTCTGGAAGTGTGATTTCATTAATTTAAAGCATGTTTTGGTTTTAAATAGATTTTAGCTAGATAAATGGCGTGTATTTGAAGATAATAGGAAAAGTACAGGGCTATACAAAAGAGTTTAAATATGCTTCCGTCTATTTAAATAAATTGCTAAATGTCAAATTTCAACTTGACGTGTGTTTTTAACGCTTTCCAACATAGTTAAAAATTTTTATGATTTCTTTTTAGTTAGCTGTCTGCCTGTCTGTCTTTCCAAACTCTAACTTGCGTTGAAATAATTGAATTGTTCTGTAAGTGATATATGTTAATAAGATTTATTATGCCGTGATGTTGGGTATTGTAAACAAACTATACATAATTCATGATTCATTTACACAGACACTCAGAACTATGCCATTACATTATGTTCTGTGAAGATAATTATATATGTAGCTCCTATATTCGTCATCTGGAATGTTCTTTTATCTGTCCGCACATAATAGCGCAGAAACTACCCAACAGAATGCTTTGAATTATAATATATGTATACTCGTTGCAGCATTTTCGTTACTCATTTAAAGTTTTATGAAAAGCGAATCAAAGCTTAAAAGGACATTAATAAATGTTTTCTTCATTCTATTAAAACCTATTCTGCGTGACTAATTCAATGATATCCAGTGATAGGTGATGATTCTAGGTTGTCATTATGATTATAGCTCATTTAAGGTGGAGGCAGGGCCTGATTATCAACGGGGCACTCTCCCACCAGAAAAAATAAATAGAAATTTTTTCCTTATTTATGATAGCAATTTTGCCTGAAAAGCGCGTTTAAACAAGGCGAAAATTTCTATGTAATTTTACTGGGGAGAGAGTGCCCCGTTAGTAATCAGGCTCTGGGTGGAGGTAGTATTATTTCCCTATTACCATGAATTTAATATACATAATCGTAACAAATTTTGTATTTGGGTATTTTTACAAAAGAGTGCAAAAGCTATTGCACCAAATTTTCAATGTTTATACTATGAATATTCTTTGTTCTAAAGAATAAACCATTTACGCAACTTTTTTACAACATACATAAAACTCTACTAAAGAACTTCTTTAAAACAAACTAGCATTTCTTAGAATATAACAATTTCTTTTTAAAATAGCAAAATTGATTAATTTTTAACAACAACAAAAAAAAAAAAAAAAAAAAAAAAAAAAAAAAAAAAACTACTAAATTGTTTCATTTTATTTTAAAATATGATGCACAAAGTATTCTTTAAATTAGATGATAAAAAGTGATTTAATCCGAGAACACAAAAGTTCAAAATCGGGCCCTAAGAGCAAGATTGCATTGTCAAGCGAGACCCACTTCACAGCCTTAAACTCCTTATTTTGCTTCAGTACCAAGTGACGTCAATATCCATCTCAACACCGCACCTAGCGCTCTCAGCGCCATCTATTGTTTGTAATTCGAACTAAAATCCAGAATCGCAGGAAAAAAACTTTTGACCTTTGAGATGATTCTCGTGCAAGAATTTTTTAAATATCTGTAAAAGTTTGCAAGTTATTGATTTTTAAAATCGTTCATTCCTTTTCAGGACACCCGGTAAATACTTTGCTTAAAAAAATATCATTATTATAAACATTCATTCAAAATATAAACACGAGCAGAGAAAATATTTTTCTTATATAATAAAACAGGACAGTGTAAAACTCACACAGGAAGTTTCCAGTTTAAAAGATGAAAACTAACCATTAAAGATGTGTTAAAATCAATTTATCTTTTTAAATATTTGAAAAATAGTTGTTGTCCTCGGATCAGAACTGGGAAATCTTTAGAATATCTAATTTTTTTATTAACTATTTTGAAAATGGTTATTGTTCTCGGCTCAAAAATGAGAAATCCGAAGCATATCTCAATCTTTTTTATTGGTTGAATTTCGCAAATTATTTTTTTATTTTATTCCTTTTCTTGTTGGTCCATGTTTAATGTCTAAAAATGGAATACTTCTGTTGCCACGAAGACACGTTTTCTGATTGGTCTATGTTTTATGTCCAAAAATAGTATACTTCTGTTGCCACAATGACAAAAAAGTGATAAAAATTTTAAAAAATAATAATAATTTGAAAACAAATTGTGATGAAGATTTCAATCAAATTTCATTTTAAAGTGCATTTTTTTCCTCTTCGCAACGGTATAAAAATTTGAAATGTGAGATGTTTGGGAGTTTAAAAATCTGCAATTTCGAAAACTGTAAAACTGAAATTTCATTTAAAATGTGTTCATGATGGGTCCAGAAATTTTAATGCTTAATCCATGTCGTACGTAATATGAGGCGTTCTGAAGTCAGTCTGATTAACTCCATCCAATAAAAATGCACATTGTTAAAGTACTATATCTAGTATCTATTGCTTTTTATCATTGTTCTAGGAATACTAATATTTGATGCATGGCGTACGTAATATATGATTCGTTATGATCATCTTAAAAATGATGCTTATTACTATTATTAATTTAAATATAGAATTTATTTATAAGTCTTTAAAATTTGAGTCTTTGAAAATATCATTTTCCAAATGGTCGTTGTAGTTTGTTAAATTACTTTTTTTTTTTTTTTTTTTTTTCTTTTTGTATTAAAATCAGAAGAATTGGTCAAATCTTCAAATATTACTTACTTACTTTGTAAAAAATACCTTGAGATTCTAATGATCCGAAGAATCCCCCACCGATGTCAAGGATTGAAAATGTGAAACCAATGTCTCTGGCCACATCAAAAAGTCGCCTAGATGTTTCGATAGTCGATGTGTAAGAAATAGGATCAGTGCACAATGCTCCCACGTGGAAACTAAGCAAGAATGAAAAAAATTGCATCAGACATACATTATGAAGCTCTTTCGAATATTGACAGAATATTATTAATAAATTTTATTCATACAATGGAAAGAGATATCTAAATAAACAATTTTAACTCTTTACTGCATCATGTGCTACACTATATGGCCAAAGGTGACCGGCTACTTGCAATTTTAGACGTTTTGTTAAATACCTACAAAAATACAAAAAGAATTATTCTGAAACTCATGGTGTGTAGACAAAATAACACAGATCATATATTTACGCGAAGATTTTTTTCCCGAAATCTCATAGGGGACCGTCAACAAATTAAACAAGTTGGAAGTTGCACGTGAAGCGTAGCAAATGAGGTGCGTTCGTACGATAACGAAGTTTTAAAAATAGTCAGATCTTGATGATATGGTAGAGCGTACTTTGGATATAGTACAGTGGTCGAAATCTTAGTGTTCCTGTAAATATGCAGGAAGTAATTTTTGTTATACTTCATTGACGTATGTCTTATTCAAAAAATTTTAAGTAGTTTAATATAATTAAAACACGCCCAAACAATGTTTTCCCGTATACCATGATTTAGTGGAATACATTTGTGTGGCCCTGTAATTTAATAATGAATATTCTTTGCATCACAGATTGTACAGAATGTATATTTTAGTACATACTTCAAAGATTCATGCCAATTCTATTATGTTCAAATGAGTGTAACACCATTAAAATGCATTTGAAACTTTTTTTCGCATTGATAGTAATGTACCGGAATATTTGATTGTCCCTGTAATTCATTTATGCATTCAATTTTCATAACATATGAAATGACTCGACAAAATTATGTAATAAATATACGATTTAAATTTCAAACGATTAAAATGCATTGGAAACTTTTTTTCCCATTGACTGTAATGTAACGGAATCCTTTTGATTTTCCCTGTAATTGATCTATCCATCCGATTTTCATAAAATTTGAAATGACTCGACAAAATCATGTAATAAATATAAGATTTAAATTTCAAACGATTAAAATGCATTTGAAACTTTTTTCCCCATTGACCGTAATGAAACGGAATTCTTTTGATTGTCCCTGTAATTGATCTAGCCATCCGATTTTCATAAAATTTGAAATGACTCGACAAAATTATGTAATAATTATGTATTTTAAATTTCAAACGATTCGGTTGGGTAGTTTTTTCGTTGTTATATGCGGACAGACGGACGGACAGACGGACAGACGGACGGACGGACGGACAGACAGACAGACGGACTGAGCGACAACAATAGGTGCTACGTATTTACATAATTACGAACGCACCTAAAAAGAACGAAGATCTTTTGGATAACATTAAATTAATTTTAAACACGCTTATTCAATCGGTAAATTAATTATAACAGACTTTTGATCATAAATGGAAATTTACTTCATATGGAATTAATCATATGGAAATTTACTTCTGTTATCCTTTGGATAACTCTGTCAAAACTATTGAAGAAAAAGTGTTCGAACTCCAGATTATAATTAAGTGGCTTATTGTAAAAAACTGTATTAATTTTTATGAAGATGGCACGTATACTCGTAGAGAAATAAAGATTTTTATAAAAACAGTCCCAAATTTTGCCAAGATTTTTGCTTATAATTTGTAGAGTTCTGAATATAAAAAAAATTGTCTTTCCAGAAAATATGACAAACAATATTGTACATAATATTCTGTAATCAGAATTAAATAATAATAATAATTGTATGAAAAAAGGCAGGTTTACTAAATAATGTTTCTTCGCGCATGCGTGAAAGCAATCAAAATATAATTTTTTACATAATGTGTTAGCTAAATGTTTAGAGCAACTTTTGTGAAAGTTTCAGAAACTTGGAAAATTTTTGTCGATAGAATAAGCTCAAAATCCGTTATTCCGTATGAAGTAAATGAAATGATGATGAAATAAAATGAAGCAAAAAGATGAGGAGTTATTGTCTGAGCGAAGCGAAGTCTTTATACTCAGAGATACGTAACGATATTAAAATCCAAAAAAATTCTTTCGTCAAGCAAATCTCAAAAAGTACTTGTCGGATTTTGATTCTGTTTGTACCAATAGGTACCTATGAAGGTAATCTGGTGAATGCACCTACTTTTAAAAATTAATTCCAAATAGTTTAAAAGTTATATTAAAAAAACTGATAAAAAAGCACAATTTATGTGCATACGTCACAGAAATTTGGTGAGCGTGATTTTCACCGGCTGGACATTTTCATAGATAGCCGAATCAGTACATGGAGTAAATAGTAATCATTTTCGCACTCAGAAATATTGAATGCAATAAAACATTTTAAAATTTAATCATGCAGGAAAATAAAACTGTTCTTTTTTTATATTAAAAAATGTCATAAAAAGTTTGATTTTGAGATTTTGTGATAATCTCTTAACAGCACTTTTTGATCGCTAAAAGAATGTTTTACATATTTCGCGTGTGAAAATCAGAAACAATTACGTTTTTAAATAAAAAATTTCTTTTATGACATCATTTTCCCTTTATATTTATTTTCATTGAATGTTTTCTTTTAACTTATATTTTGTTTGTGTATGAAAGTCAATTCTGTTCACTAATTTTTCGGCACGGATACCACAAGCGCATCAGATTTGGCGCAATTTTTTTCAAAGCCCATTTGGCCAAACTCCCTTTTCAAGTAACTTTTTTAAATTATTTTCTATTTTCAAAAAGAACTTACAGTAAATAAAATAATAATAATAATTAATAACTATAAAAAGAAATATTTTATCTATATTATAAAGACCAAACGTATCTGTGCGTAACGCATACGTCATTTTGCGAATGGCAACACTTTCAAATTTTAAATAAAATTTCAGTATTGCAATTTTGTTACTACAATTTTTTAAACTTCTATATATCCCACATTTTCAATTCTTACACCATCGTGTAGGGAAAAAAATATACTTTTAAATGAAATTTGTTTGAAAGCTGAATCTTGATTTGTTTTTAAAATATTAATTTTTTTGTAGTTTTTAATAAAGCTTTTCTAACTGTGGCAACAGGAGTATTCATTTCTATTAAAAGCAAAGGAAAAAAGGAAAGAAATTGATTACTGTATCTTTATGTTGCCATTTACTCATTAAAAGGGAAAAAATTTAAATTTAAATATCTTCTGTTATAAAACCCGGAGAATTTTGATTTCATCTACAAAATTTGATTTACACATAAAATAATATCAACAGTTTAATATCTGTTTAAGCTAATAGCATTTAAACTTCAAGTTTTGAATCAAAATGATCAAATTAAAATTCCAATTTTTTCTGAAAAGGTAAATAAAGATACGAAATGTGCATTTGTAAATTTTGATATGATGAAAATGACGCCGGGTTTAGATTTCACGGGGGGGAAATGGCACAGATGTCATATACGTACCACATTCGCACGTGCTTTTCCTCCCGCCAATTTGGCATTATACAGCTGTGCCAAGGAGATTACCTGTTTAATAAGTTTATAACAATTGTTAGGGAGAGGAAATGGGGAAAATTAAAGATTTCAGTAAAATGTGCTGATTAAATTATACAACTGCATGCACTCAATGTGGCAATATGTATTAATATTTACGATTTATTGCGAAAATTATATTTGCTGTTTTGTTGCTTATTAAGTTTATTATTTATAACTGTTTATTTATTGTTTCCTTTTTGATTAAATTCATATTTATTTACTGTTATTTTCTATTTTAGTTCTTTAAATTATTTTTATGATATATTATATCAATAATTTTTTATATCAAACTATCATTTATTTATATATTTTTTTAATATTTGAATATTTTCCATTTTTTCACGTTTTTTTTTATATTGGAATAAAAAATAACGTGTTGTTATTGCATGCAATTTGTAACTTTCATTCAAAAACAAATCTCTCGCCACATTGGCGAGAGAAAAAAGCACGTGCAAATGTGGTGCGTATATGACATTTGTGCCAAAAAAGTCTATGATTTTGTCAAAGTTGAATAAATTTTGCTTTTTTTTTTTCATTTTTGAAATGCTAGCATAAGAACTTAAATTGATAACTTTATCATAATAACAGATCTTTATCATTTTTTACTGCTTACATGTGCAATTAAATTTTAATTTTAACAATTTCTACAACTGAGTTATATAAATAGTATTTTGTTAATTTGTCATTAAATATCGTTTATTAAGAGTTAGACTTACCAATATAAAATGCATTTTTTACTATAAATAACTTTGTAGGTTTATTATAAATCAATGAAACAGTTCCGTTTTAAACATTTTCTTTCGTCGAAATTCGACGGGTTCTGCCTAGTATAATTAAAAGAGGGAAGTGAAAGTAAATAAACATTTTATGAGTAAATAAACAAATAATAAATAAATAAAGCCGGGTTACCATCTCAGGTAAAAAAATGCCATTTTGACGCCAATTATGTACCCTGGTGCATATGTTACATTTTTTCCCATTTTTCATCCGTTTCCTGTTGGCATACAACTTTGAAATATGGAGTATGTATGCATACCTGGGAGCAATACAGGAATTAGACATTGATTTTTTTTAATTCGATCCAAAAAGGGGCAACGGGGCTATTTTTTAAAGTTTTATACAATTTATACTGCATAAAGGAGCCATTTACCTATTTCTAAATATATACCAGAAGAAGTAAGTGGTATGTAAAAACAATTATAGTATACATAAATAAAATACTTGAGATAATATACTATATAAGCACCGGGTTTGGCGAGATTTTTTATGCCAATTAGGCGAAAAAATCGTTTTGATTACCAGATGCATATAGCATGCTATAACAACACGTTATTTATTTATTTCAAAATAAAAAAAAAAGGAATAAATGAAACATTTCCTGTTATTAAAAAAGATATAACAAGCAATAAATGATAATATTTTTAGGACAAACAATTTATTATAACATTTATATGATAACCAGCATGTTAGGCAACTAAACGCCATTTTGGCACCAATTAGGTGCCTCGGTGTATATAGGGCATATATGTGCCATATTTATTTGTAAAACTGAGCATGAAAGTTTACCAGGTGTGTTTTCATAGTCGCTTATATCTTTTTGCAACATAGCGCACCTTTCGAAGCCAAAACTGCACAAAAGAAAAAATAATCAATATTTGCAGCATATTTTTTTTTTAATGTAATGCACATTTTGTAATCAGTAGGCTCGATAATCAGACCTCGTTTTTTTGCTTTAAAAGATGATATTTCATACGACGTCTTTTTGGGATTCGTCGTTTTTCCATATTTGATAGTATGTGTCTACTCGTTTTGTACCCATTTTTGTAACTTTCATCTTTATTAACAGCGACATCTGGATTTCCTATTTAAATAAAAATTCTTCTAAATACAAAGAATTTTGTTAAAATAAATAAATAATAGGAAATGCGGACATCTGTTGCTCAAAACACAAAATTTTTTCTTTTGAGTTAATAAAAATCAGTAAAAACATAATTTTTATGATAATAAAAAGGTGACTTATGTAATAACAGAGTCATATATTATGTACGTTATGGATTAAGTATGAATATTTCATTGAAAAGTGATTTTTCAAAAGTATTATGAAATTAGTTAAAAACCATTTATTTTAAACTAAATAAATACAAGATTTATATTTTTAATGAAATAAATGGGATTTGAAAAATTATTGGAAATTTATCACCATAGATGTATCAATATTACAATCCGTACCTTGTATGCAAAATGGAACAATTAGCAATACTTTTTGTACCCGAAAAATGGTCGTTGCTTTTTTTAAGGTTAAAAAGTAGATTACGAAATATTCCTATATAGAGATGCCAAAGCCTCGCTTATTGCATAGCAGAATTTTCTTATAGGAAAAGTTATTTTTTAAATCCGCAGAATGTTCCAATTTAATAAAACATTTTCTGTATTAAAATAGCGGTACCCAAAATGCCGGAGACTTGGCAGCTCTGCCTATAACATTTTAATTAATCACGGTACTTTTTTAATCGGAGTCAAATTTAGTGAAGACAACGTTTTTTGGCCGAAAGCAGCTTTTTTCCACATGTGTAACTACGATACAATTCCTTGATGTTGACTTATGAATGTTTTGACTTATGCTATTATTGCTTCCTCTCATTTATTTATTTGAATTTTAAATAAGATGACTCAAAATCGTGTTTTTTAAATATACGAAAAAAAAATGCATTTCGAGAGAGGGCGAAAAGGACAATATTTTGCGATTTATTACCTGCGTTTGGCTAAGTGTCTTACTACCTTGTATTTAATACTCTTCACAATACTTCGCTGTTATATGGACTTTGGCGCTTTTATAAAAAGTTTGACGTAATTCGGGCTTAAGAAAGTGAGTTTTTTACTGAATAATACAAATAAATGAAAAATGAATACTAAGAAATACTAATAAAAGAAAAATGAAGCATTATATTGATCTATGTATATTTAAATGCTTCTGTTTATGCTCATGACATCATTTCAAAGAGCTATATTTCCAATATAGGAAAATTTGATATTTTATTTTCTGTATTAGTTTTAACATTTTGCATATTTCCAATTTTATATCCATGCATGGTTTGCTTTTCTTTTATAAAAATAGTATATGCAACGAGATTTTGTAGTTCTACGATTCGATATGCTTATTTTCATCATTATATTTTATCACAATGAATGACCAATTAAAGGTAACATCTCATTTTCTTTACTTATCGCAAGTTATTAAATGTGTATTCTCAGCAATATCGCTCAGACTAATCCCTCTGAGGGAAGTCCTAGTATACATATATCCATTGATTAGGTTTAATATAGCATACATAATTTTGAACATACTACTATATTTGGATATAGTCCCTCACCTTTCTGCTTCATTTTGGGAATGACGGATTTTGAGCTTATTCTATAGACGGTAATTTTCAGAAATTTTAAGCTATGTTTTTGAGACTTTCATCAAAGTTACTCTATACATTTAGATAATACACTATGCAAATTATATTTTGATTGCGTTCACGCATGCATAATGAAATATTACTTAGTAAACCTGCTCATTTTCGTACAAATTTTATTATTTTTTTATTCTGATTACAGGGTATTATGTACAATGTTGTTTCTCATATTTTCTAAAAAGAACATATTTTTATATTAAGAACTCTGCAAAATATAAGCAAAAAATTTGACACAATTTGGGACAGTTTTTATAAAAAGGTTAATTTCTCCACGAGTTTACATTTTATTCTCATAAAAATGAATGCAGTTTATTACCATAAGCCACTTAATCATAATCTACAATTTGAACGCTTTTTTTATATTAGTTTTGACAGGCTTATCCAAAAGATTTTCGTTCTTTTTCAATTTTTTGACGATCTTCTATGAAATTTTGGAAAAAAAAATCTTTGTAGAAATATATGACCTATACTATTTTGTTTACACACCTAGAATTTCAGAATAATTCCTCGTGTGCTTTTTAAAATATTTAACGAAACGTCTAAAATCGCAAGTGGTCGGTCACTTTTGGTAATATAGTGTATATCTGGCCATTGCCAACTAGGTATATAACGGCTAGCGCATTTCGCTAAAAACCGCCGAAAAAGTGAAGCTGGATTCAGCTTCAAATCCTGAACCATTTCATTGCACCACGTGGCGCAAATCCTGCCCAAATTAGCATTGTATGAGCTGATTTCTGTTCTGTACACATGGTCATTGTTTTGGATTAGGGTTTGCATAATTGGTCAGAATAACTTGGATAAAGTATCAGAGTCCTCTGGCGGTAGACTTCATACATTAATTTCAAATGAATGGGCCTTATAGATTTAGTTGGCCTTGATCTGGTAATACCTAAAATCAACATCATTTTCATTATGCGCCTTTAATTTGGCCAATATGGTCAATGTCCCTGATCAGACAAAACCCAAAAAATGGAATATAACTTATTTTGTCCATGCCAGATGGCTGCATTAAACAAAAAATTAGAACTTGTTCTTCTGAAAGAAAAGAAATTTTGATCAAGCTATTTAACCCTTTCGGGTCTCATTTTTTTTCGATTTTGAAATGAAAATTAAATTTATTTTAATAACATTAATCGTAATTATCCATATAGACTCATTGAAGTCTAACCTCTTGAGGGGTTATATTATATACCGGGTGATCCAAAAGTCAGGACGAAATTTAAAAATTAATAATTCGAAAACGAATCAAGAGACAGAGATACCATTTGCACCAAAAAGTTAGAAAAGAAACCAACGGCAGACACCAAAAAATAATTGGAGTAAGTTGCTAATAGACATATCAAAATTTTTTCAACTTTATGTAGGAATTTAAATCTTACACTATCGGAAATTAAAACGAATGCCATGCTTTTTGACTGCTTTTCCTTAACAAACGTCGTCCAATTTTCAAATTGAATAACAAATCTATCAAGTTTGAAAGATGTATTCCCTACCTCGGCGTAATACTAGATCCAACACTTAATTTCCAAGAACATTTAATTCTTACTAATACTAAGACAACTCAATTCTTAAACGAATTCACAAGCCTAAAATTTCATAATGGAGGAATATCCTCAAGTATATTGAAATTCTAGTACAACATCGTCATATTAAAACAAATTAGTTACGCTTATGAAGTCTGTTTTCCAAACCTCAACTCGCATGGAATAAGAAAATTAGTCAGTACAACGCAAAAGCTCTTCTAAGCATTATCAAAACCTGTCGAAGTACCGGTTGATCCAAAAGTCAGGACGAACTTTAAAAATGAATAATTCGAAAGCGAATCAAGATACAAAAATACAGTTTGCACCAAACGGGTGGAAAAGAAACCAGGTTTTGCATGGCAACGGAAAAATATAGTTCTGTTGGCGACCAACGGCATCACTAGCAGTTCTGAAAGATGCCATCCGTCAAAATGTGTCTGCAATAACGCAAGAAATGCTACTAAATCCTGTGAATGGTGTGGTGCCTAGTCTCACAACTGCACTTATGAATGATAGACAGCACATTGCACATTTACTGTAGTACTAATTAACTGTAATTAAGCTCTCTTGTAAGTTCTCAACATTTTTTCTTTTGTAAATCATTTTTTGATGCAATAAAACACTATAGCGCCATTTGTTGGTCGCCAGCGAAACTTTTTATTTTTTCATTGTTACACAAAACCCACATTCTTTTACATCCGTTTGGTGTAAACCGTATCTTTGTATCTTGATTCGTTTTCGAATTATTCAGTTTTAAAGTTCGTCCTGACTTTTGGATCACCCGGTATTATATCCTACCTACGATTAATAAAGATTTAGAAAAGAAAAATTAAAATATAAAATTATTTAAATATAAAATACAAATATAAATATTTCTCTGGGGAAGAACTTGATTGAAGGTTTGAATGTACTAAGTTGTTTTAAATGATTTTCTGAGGAAGAGCCTGAATAAGGTTTGAAAGTACTAAGATGTTTTAAATAAAATTAACTATTATTATCTATATTTGAATATTATTTTTTAATAATTATTAAAAAATTAAATTATTTAAATAAATTATTTATTTAAATATTTATTATTTAAATATTTATTAATTATTTTTATTTAAATATTTATTAATTATTTATTTAAATTATTAAAATTTATTTAATTTAAATAATTTAAATTATTATTAAATTATTTTTTAATAATTTGAATAATATTTTTTAAGTAAATATGAGCATTTTAAAATTCATATTACATATTTTGTGCAAGAAAAATTTTATTAAATTTTATTTTTCTGAATTTGATGGAAAATAGGCCGTGAAATTGCTTTTTCTTATTTTGAAAAAACTTTTTTTTTCAAATTTACGGTGGAAGGTTAGAATTAAACAAACGCTATTGCTTGCCCTTCAAAGAGTTAAAGATTATCTTATTGTCTGAAATCTAACAGATGCACTTATTTTGTATACTTTTCAATTCATATTTATATGATAATTGGCTAAGGAAGAATTTTCGAAGACGTTTGGAAAATTACGTATTACAACAGTATTTGAGATGGTATTACAACTTTCTAATGTTTTTTGCGTGTTATCCATACATGATTGGTTCAGAAAAGTAACATGTATATATAGTGATATATGTATATAAAATACAGGAATCGCCAACGCTGTATAGAGAATTAAGTACACTTTTATTATTATTTTATTTTTTGAATGTCAAAACTTAAATGAAGTCATAATAAGTAAGGCATACCTATATAATATCATTTCTATATGTCAAAAGTAACTAAGTACAGGCCCGAAAGGGTTAAGATAAGATTATAAGGACTATTATAATTAAACTCTGTAAGACTATTATAATTAAAATTCATTTATTGAGAAGTGCACTCTCAAAAAAACTTCCGTCTTTTCACAGAAAAAGTACTGGCAGCACTGCTGCCAGAAATTGTCTGTATATTGACGAATATCCGTTTATTTTTTTCTCCGTCAAAAGAGGTAAAATATCCATCTTTTGAAAAAATTCTGGAAAAGATAAGTACGCCGGCGGTGGGGATTGAACTCACGTTCCCAGCATTAGAAAGCCAGCGCCTTGCCTCGGCGCCACGATTGCTCAGGATAAAAGTGCTTTGAAGTAGAAGCGTTTATTTCTTATGAGTGTGGTTTGGTTTATTTCGTTAAAGAGCTTTTAATTTTGAAGTTAATTTCGGGAAGATTTCATCTTTAATGAAACTGTGGCTGGGGTTTTTTAACGTTTATATTAATATATTATAAAAATGTGAATTTTAATTATATTTGCGTAGATTGCTAGAAGAAAAATATGGATGTTCTATGACAAGATTTTTTTTAATAATATCAATTTTTTTTCTTTTTGCATTTTATTTTTTAATTAAAATATCTTTTAAATGTGTTCACTTAAAGTATATTTTAAATGGGAATATTTATTATATAAATAACTTAGTAAATTAAACTTTATTCAACTTATCCAACTTTGAATATGAATAACAAATTGTGAGAATTTTTGAATGAATGAAGAAAGTAATTGTTATTTATTTTTAAATTCGAAAACATTTGTGTCTTTTTAAACTAAATTAGACATTTTAATCTATAGGATATTTTGTTTTTCATTTTAAAAATGAATTCGAATTTATTACTAACAGACCCAATACGCATGCGTGCAAGAAATAAACGGAATCTCTTCCTCATTTTTCGACGTTCGGAATGAATTCACAGATCAAATACGTTTTCTGGGAATACGGTAATTATTTTTAAAAAATAACGATAACTTAGTGTATATTGACGAATTTTTCTGACAGTGTGTGCTACTGCTTTAAACGAAACAAATTTTTACTTATATTTTATCTATAATTAAACCGAAAAATACAAGTTAAATTGTAAAAATTGAAAAAAAAACAGAGGTTTGTGAGATCGCTAACAACAGTTAAAAGTTAAGCTAATGGATTCACTCAGCTCTGGCCAATGAGTAGCTATGAAAGTAGTGTTTACTACATGTGACGAGGCTAACAAGAAAGACAGGCTACCGCGGTGCATTCTACTTATCTTTTTTTTTACAGACTGTTGGAGTCACGTCATGCTCGAATACACCAATGCGGCTGCACGAATAGAGCACTACGTCGTTCTAGCGGTCTGTAAAAAAAGATATTTGGTATGCACCGCGGTAGCCTGTCTTTTTTGTTAGCCTTGTACATGTGATACGTGACATCAGAACTTCAGGTTTCTTATCACGGGCAGACTTTACCCATGTGATGTCAAAGTAAACATTTAAAAGGGAAAAACCATTAAGCGTGCAGAATATCTTAACGCTGCTTCAGCTTCGTCCAATAAACAGTCTTTTTTGGAGGATACATACCTACAGTGGTGTGGCTTTTGCCATTCATCGGTAAAGTCATTTGTTGGTTGATAAGAAAGTGACTTCTTATCTTGAACGAGGAGTTATTTTTGAATGAAAAGGAGATTTTGTTTCTTAATTTTTATTTTCGAGCTTCAAGTAAACTTTAATTACTATATTTCTAGAGTAGACTTTAATTAACTTACTTAAGGATTAAAAAGAATATAGAGGAATATTTTCAGAAATTTTGGAGACCTGGAATTTCTTTGATTCACTCCGGTCTGAACAATTTCACGAATTAGTATTGTCGTAAGTAAGATTTTTTTTCCTTACTTAAATATTCAAAATTATGCTTTATGGACTATTTAAAGAATTGAATAAACTATTCGTGATAGTACGTGTTTCGAGTGTTTCTGGAAACAAGTTCAGTTTATTCAAGCGCAATCGAACCTGTGTTTATCGTATGTTTGATTCGCTTGCCTAAAAACTGCTGAGCACCTGCGTAATGTTAGACTGAGTGTTTAGATAAATACAGGGTATATATGATGGTTTGAAAACTAAACGAAATCATTAGAGCTTCGGCTGGTTTCAAAAGCAATCATGTTATTTACAAAGTGGATTTTTACTCAAACGCGGATCCATCCAAGCCAATTTTTTATCCACACAGTGCAACTCTACTTTATAAATAAGTTAAACTTCAATGATACAAGTGAGGTCTCAAACTTACCTGATTCCGACTACATTGAGATTTAGCTGATGAGCCATCTTAAGCAGCTTGATGGCGTTATCTTCAGTACAGCCAAATTTTTCACTTAGATCGAAAGAGCAATTTACGATGGTTGGAACTATGCGGATCACAAGCCTAGACGTAAAAGGAAATAAGAAAATAACTTTGAAAATAATAATCAACATTTATTGAGATAGAGCTTGGTGCAATACAATGAAATATAAAAAATGAGCAACGGCGAAACGATTAATAAGCTTTATATCCATAAAAGAAGAATTAGCCGGAAGAAGGGCTTCCGCCTAAGGGCAAAAAAGTTGAAGTTACTCAATTATGCTACCGAAACTGCTGCTAATTTAATATATTTGGTGCCTTTTAATGTTGCTCACTTTTTATATTCCATTATGAAAATGACTTATTCCAGAAAAACTTTAAGTACCCGATCACCTTTGAAACGTAATTTTTGATCAAAATATCGATCTTTCATTTTTCGAAATCGAATCTTTTGTCTATCGAAATCTGCTTACATTTTGTTTGCATGTAAAATTGAACCCGAGTTGCAGCCGTTTAAAATTACATCTATTTACTGTTTTTGAATTGTGTTTTAAAGTTACTTTTAGCTTTTTCTCAAAATGAAGTTTTCAGATTTTTACTATACGCAAAGCATCCATCCTAAAACAAAAACTTATGCATAAAATGCTACGAAATTTTCTGTACTTCTTTTACAAATGTCTTTTGAGAGAATTTGACTACACTATTGATAATATATTAAATAGTTTTATATTTACGCTGGTATAAATCCCAAACCTCAGACAAAATATGCGAGTTTTTCATTACATTAGTACTTTAACTGCCATATCATCTGAGATAGAAATGCGATTATAATGTGTTTAGTCTAAGTTCTAGAGAGATTTATTATGTTTATTATGCAATTTACAAAATGTCAATGCATCGTTTTATTTTTGAGTTATCACTTTTTGCAGAAATGTAAAATTTTACATAATTTTGACTATTTTTCTCTTTAAAAAATACCTCTGGGTGATTGTTAAAATTTTTATTATTTTTTTTTTAATTTTTTTTTTTTTTTTTTTGTAAGTTTTAAAGGAAATGCCATTATAAACTAGTCGTTGGGGGCCACCGTAATACTTACCCATCATGGATATGTATATGAAAATAAAACATGTGAAAACTATTTATACAATGCATTGCAATTCATAAACAAAATTTAAATATTGTTAATATACATAGTAATACTATATTAATGAACTGCTGAAGTACAAATTTCGACAAATTATATAAAACGCCAAACTACTCAAGTAGTACCAAACTGCGTAAAAGAAACATCCTTATAACTCCAAAAATAATAATTTTATTGACTAACAATTAACTGCGTCGGATTAAGCGTCTCATTTTCAATTAAAATATACCTCTGAATTGAAATTTGAATGAAATACAGGGTCATGAAAAATCGAAGAATGTGAAAAACAGGATTACAAATATCTCGGCAACTAATAATCCGATCGATTTCGTTTTATATGCAAAATGTCTGTTATTTTATTGCCTTTTACGTCCATTCCTTAGAACAAAAAAATTCGAAAATTTTTATATACCTTTCATCAGAACGAATTTTTCGAGAGTCCGAAAAAAATAGTTCCGGATAATCGAGGTTGCTGATATTAAATAGGCTTTGTTCTATTTTTACATACTAACTACATACAAAATTTCAAGTCTCTATCTCAATTTTTTCGGGAGATAGAGCGTTTACAGACAGACAGACTGATGGCAAAAAATTTTTTCTAAAAATATGTTTTTAGGAATCTCCACCATCTAAAACGTGTAAATCCGTCAAAAAAAATTTTTCGATTTTCAAAACGATTGCAAGACTTACCCTATACTACGTATGATGGGTAAGTAAAAATGGATAATGATAGAGAATTTCAAAAGATCGCTTCCGAAGGTGTACGAATACTTTAAATAAAGCAAAATAAGTCTAAACAAATTTAATCTAGATAATCAATTTGAGCTACAATAAAGTAAAAGTATCTTAAATGAATTATATGAAAGAGATTTATTTTACATTTAAACTTTAGTGAAGTCAGATAAAAAGCTAAAACAATGTAATGACGAGTGATTTTACGACCTGAAATAATTCAATAAATCATCATAGGAAAATGAAATATTGTACGCTAATTCTAACTAGAATTCTTAAAAGAAAAATTAAATCATTTATGTTATGAATAAAACAATGTAAAGCAGTTTTGAATTGTTCTTAGCCTTTTTTTAATGATAAATTAAAAAAATTAAATGCAGTCTTATTTTTAAGTAATACCATATAGTCCAAGAAAAAGCCTATTGCACAAAACCCTATGTCATCGAGCACAAGACAAATTCCTTTATTTTATGAAAGAGTAGTAATAGGGGAATCTAATGATATATGTCTGCCGGAAGTGAAGTGGTGCATAGGCAAAAAATTAATACCACTAGTGACTCACTCGTAGGTCTATCATTGTGTTTGCCACACAATCAAAAGTATGAAAACACGAAAAATTGAGTGCAGGAAAACATAATCCTAAATCTACGAGTCAACCACTAGATGAATTAATTTTTGGCTTACGCACCCTTTCACTTCTGGTAGACATGTATTATTAGATTCCTCTATTATTACTCTTCCATAAAATAAAGAATTTTTTCTTGTACTCGATGATTGTGAGGTCGGCTCTTGGACTAATATATATATGTAATAGCTGAACGTAGTTGTGTAGAATAACTGTCTACAGCATGTAAAATTCTGCTCTAAATCACATCCCTCAGCAAGAAAATTCCATCAAGAACACTCGCAGATTTAGCAGTCCTGTGGCACTGTGTCGTAAAGCAACAAATAAATATCCTTTGACATGGTTCCCACTTAAATTAAATAGAAGCATCGAATATTTTTAATCACATATATTCATATTCCACAAAAAGAAAAACAATTCAACTCACAGCGTAAGATGCAGACATTATAAGTAAAATAGGTAATAATTATAGAACTTCACCAGATAAATTCTTTTCACCAGCTGACAGGATTTTTATTATTATAAGAAAAAACGTTGAAACATTATTCCGAAGCCAGCGTAACTAGGTTTTATCAGACTCTGCGGTAGAATACAGGATTTTATGGCTAAGTTTTGAGTTGCTGATTAATTATTTAGGAATAATGATTTTAACCAATGCAAAATTTTAACCCCGCAAAAAAAAAAAAGTTAAAATTTTATATATTAAAATTTTACGTCAATATTAAAATAAATGTAATTGACATGCAGAACCCACTAAGAAATCTTAAAATATTGACAATCCCAAGCAGTTTAATATTGTAATCCGTAAATCCAATATAGTAGTAGAAAGAAAAATATAATTTGAAAAAGTAGCGAAACAAAATAGGAAAATTTAAAAAAAGAATACAAAACACAACAAGACAAATGAGATAAAACAAATCATATGTTATACAGTAAAGCAGCTTATTCAAAATTATGTGTGTATGACTAACTTTGCATTTGGATACACACGATGTATTTTCAAGAGCTCATCTTCATTATCAAAAGTCATAAGCTCCACCCCTTTCTCAGAGGCGTATTTCAGTTCTTCTACCGTCTTGATGGTGTGGGCAAATATGATGTTTTTTGGAGAGGCTCCTGTATCGAGAACCATCTTGATTTCTCCCTAAAACAAATAAATAAATAAATAAATAGATCCAAAAAAGGTAAATCCTTTCAGGACGAAAGTCCTGTATCGACATTTTTTCATAATATCATTATTTCTGAAAAATAACTTCGCCTAATTTAATTGTATACGTTCTATAATTAGACAAAACGAAAATTACTATTAAATGTTAGTAGTACTCAAAAATAAAACTCATACGCGCCCGCATTATGAAAAATATGCGTGACATTCATTTTGAAAACGAAAACAACAAATGCGGAAAAAGCTTGCAGAAATGCGCAATAATAAAAAAGAACGCTTACAAAAATTTTAATACATTTATAAAAATCGCTTTTTTAAATTTTAATACATTTATAAAAATCGCTTTTTTAAATTTTAATTATTTTTAAAAATGATAAAAAATCTTTTGCTAAAAAATTTAAAGAGATTTTCTTTTGATGATAACCGTATTTTAATAATTATATTAAGTATTGAGTAAATTTTTAAAATTTCCACTTGGTTAAGGTTGGTTGTATAGGGTTTTATGGTTTCTTTTTGGGAGATGCTGCGTCAAACCATTTGGTTAAAAGGTTCCAAAACAAACAAAAAAAAAATCTCCATATTTTCTAAAAACTTTTTAACGGATATATATTTTTCTTTTTTTATTCTTATTATGGCATTTAAATCATGTTTCTATTTTAATTAGATAAATAATTTTTTTTTTCGTTCAAGTTTGGTTTCAAAATATTGCTTTCAAACAATGGTTATCATAGAAATGACTTCCTGTGAAAATGTTTTTTTTTTTTTTTTTTTTCATGATGAGTTTTTTCACAATTTCTCGGATTTAAATTGTTATAACTCAAGAACCGTTAAAGATAATTGCTTCAAATTTCAAACATGCCTTTTCTGTTTGTTTTATGAATTTGATTGTTAATTTTGATTCAGCAAATTTGAAAAAAATATTCACTTTTGAAAATATTATTTTTTAAAAATAAGTTATATCATTTTTTGTAAGATTTTTACTTTAAATATTTTTAATTTGTTTAAAAATTAGTATTTTTTTTTTAATTTAGTATAAAATTTAAAATTTAGTTATTTCTGTTCATTTAAATGTAAAAAAAAAATTGAAATTCTACAAATAATATTTTGAGTTATAACAATTTTAAATTACCCCTACTTTTTTAATAAATATTAAATTTAATATGTATGTATATATGATAAGTTTTATCATACGGTTTTGTTTACAAATAACATAGCTACTCATCGAAAAAAATTAAAATTTTAACTCAATAAATAAAGAAAATTTTAAAATATGTCTCGGACCCCCTTAACATCTGATATTGCGCTTAACGCGATAGAAATCCCAATTATTGAAACAGCTTCTTAAATAAATCAGTTAATTTTTAGGTATCTTAATGCCTTTATAATACCTTGCTGTGACTTACAGCTAATAGCAAAGTATAATTTACAGCTAAACGTTAGTAACAAAAGTAAACAGTCATATTTACCGATGAGGCACAGTCGAATGAAAGTCCCAATTTTGTTAGAAGTTGCAGTAACAATGGATCCGTGTTCGCCTTCACAGCTAAGAATAAAATAAAAGAAAATTAATAATGATGAAAGAATGTAATAAAGGTCTTTCATATTTTAGGCTTAAAAGGTCGTGCATGTATAACGTTATCATGTTACGGGGGGGGGGGGGGCACATGCTATCATAATATATCTCTAGACGGAGGGAGGGGGTTGTCTTTTGATATCGATATCATTTTTGATCTAATCAAAACAATCTATTTTTATTTATAACACAGTCTTTGGTTCAAAATAGTATGAAAACTTATTTTTTTTAACTATTTGGAAAATAGTTGTTGTTCTCGGTACAGAATTGGAAATCTGAACTATATCTGAATCTTTTTATTGGTTGAATTCTGCAACGTATTTTATTTTATTAACCGACTTCAAGGAGGAGGTTATGATTTCGACCTGTATGTATTTGTTGTTCACGCATAACTTTCGTAAATATGAACCGATTTTGATAATTCTTTTTTTGTTTGAAAGCGTATGGGGCCCATGTGGTCCCATTCAAATTTCATAAAAATCTGTTGATTAGAACTTTTTAAAAAATTAAAATATTAAAATTCAATATCTTTTCGAAGCAATCGACCAATTAGAAATGTTCATTTTTCATGTTTTTAAGTTACACTTACATAGACACACGATCTTTTCAAAGTGTGAAATCCTAACTGGACAAGGTTCACATTTATTAACGGTGTACACTGTAAAAAAATTGACCCTTTTGCTGCATAATCACTCCCCCGTTTTTATAAAATATCTCTCTCTTGACCCATGAGAATTCTCCACGATAGGCTGAAGTAATAGTTTTCTATAAAAGCGGTGGATTGACGATGCAGCAAAAGGGCCAAATTTTTTACAGTGTACACTGTAAAAATTTTGATCCTTTTGTTGTATCGTCACTCCCCCGCTTTTATAGAATATCTCTCCTTTGACCCATGAGAATGCTCCATGATACATTGTTAAAAGTTTGACCCATTTGCTGCAGCGTCACACCACAGCTTTTATAGAATATGTCTTTTATGACCAATGAGTATGCTCCATAACACAGTAAAGTAATCGTTATCTATAAAAGCGGTGGACTGATGATGCAGCAAAAGGAAAGTTTTGTAGTGTAATTGAAACAAAAGTGTCTGTAAAAGAAATATTTGGGAATAAAATGCTGTCACTCTCTTATAGAGGCAGCCAGGTATAGGTAATGAGTTTCAGATTCCTCATCGAATACGCCACCGCTCATTTCCGATTACAGTGTCACTGTAAAAAATGTGACCCTTTTGCTGCATCGTCACTCCCCTGCTTTTGTAGAATATCTCTCTTTTGACCCATGAGAATGCTTCGTAATTGGGTGAAGTAATCGTTTTCTATAAAAGCAATAGAGTGATGATATAGCAAAAGTGTCAAATTTTTTACAGTGTAGGATTCCTCGATATGAATATGACGACATATGTAGCACAGTATATAATTGGTTGAAACGATTCTGGACAAAAACGAGTCACCAAGCATCTTGTTGAGCGGGCAATTTTCGTCAATCTTGTTAACTTCTCATACGAGTACAGTCGAATTCTTCCAGGAAATCATCATCAAATTCCATAATAAAAAATGCCTGGCAATGCAATGCACTGTTAAAAATTTTCAAGTTTTGCTGCATCGTCACTCCATCGCTTTTATAGAATATCTTTATTTTTATAAATGAGAATCCTTCATAATGCATTTAACTAATCGTTTTCTATATAAGCGTTGAAGTGATAATACACTGTTAAAAATCTGCTGCATTTTGTTGCAACGCACTCCGCCGCTTGTATATAATGTCTCTACTGCAACCTATGAGAATGCTCCTTAATACAGTCAAGTAACCATTTTCTATACAAGTGCTGGAGTGCGTAGCAAAAAGGTGCAGCAGATTTTTAACAGTGTACAGCAAAAGTTTAAAATTTTTAGCAGTGTAGTTGGGACAAAAGCGTCTGTAAAAGAAATATTTGGGAATCAACTGCTGTCACTCTCGTATAGAGGCAGCCAGGTATTGGTTATGAGTTTCAGATTCCTCGTCGAATCGCCACTGCTCATTTCCGATGCCATTACTGCCTGTATAGGTATTAGATTGTTGCTGTTTATCGATTGAAGCATAGTGCGATTTTTGCTAAAATCTTTCTGTTTACTTTTTCTGAGTGAAGGGGGAGTACTTTTGACTGACTACACTAGAAAAGCATTTTACTATACATTAATATATGAAGTCATTTTGCTGCGTGCTCATATATGGAAGCACTATGTCGCGCTCTTATGTGTAAGGACACTTTACTTGATTGTCACCTTTTGATACCCACTTTCGATGACCGTAGGATTCGATGCAAACTAAGATTTCATAAATGCGGTAGCTTTTCGAAGTGGAAGATCTTGTCTGAAGAAATTCTTAAGATTCACAACGGTATTCACCGATATTGTAAGTGGTTTCAGAAAAGGTGACAATCAAACAGTGACAAGTAAACTGAATACATCAGAACTTAGCAAAGTGCGTACATTAGTAATGCATTGCAAAGAGCTATCGTGTGCCAGTATAATTATGTATTACGGTATGCATAACTAAAAAGTAGGAAATAAAATAAGCTTTTTAAGGAAAAAATATCAACCGACTTCAGAAAAGCGCTAAAAAGAATTAAATAATTCTTTAAAATTCTCTAATGACAAAACGTTATCCAATAAGCACACATCGGATATCAGGTACTGGCATAAAAAACGGTTAAATTTAATATGTATAATTTAATATCCACCAAACATAGATTTTAGAAATAATATTATTTTACAAGAGATGAATTGACATATTTATGATTTATTTTATGAATATATACATATAAAAAGTAATGAATTACTTTTTGAAGTTGGTGCCAAACTATTTGATGTATATTAAGAATTGTAGCTAAATTATGCCTAGTACCATAATTAAAATGGAGATAATCATTATCGATTGTGATTGTTTGGCACCAACTTCAAAAAGTAATTCATTACTTTTTATATGTATATATTCATAAATTAAATCATAAATATGTCAATTCATCTCTTGTAAAATAATATTATTTCTAAAATCTATGTTTGGTGGATATTAAATTATACATATTAAATTTAACCGTTTTTTATGCCAGTACCTGATATCCGATGTGTGCTTATTGGATAACGTTTTGTCATTAGAGAATTTTAAAGAATTATTTAATTCTTTTTAGCGCTTTTCTGAAGTCGGTTGATATTTTTTCCTTAAAAAGCTTATTTTATTCGTTTTCTGATTGGTCCAAGTTTAATGCCCAGAAATGAAACACTTCTGTTTTTTTATTTTATTCGTTTTCTGATTGGTTCATGCTTAATGTCTAGAAATAGAATATTTCTGTTGCACAATCACAAAAAATATTAAAAACTACAATAATAATAATAATAATAATAATAATAATAATAATAATAATAATAATAATAATAATAATAATAATAATAATAATAATAACTCAAAAACAAATTTAGATATAGGTTTCAAACAAGTTGCATTTAAAAGTAAATTTTTTTCTTTATACGACGGTGTAAAAATTAAAACTGTGCGATGTTTAGAAGTTAAAAAATTTACAATACCGAAAGTTGTTAAATTGAAATTTCATTTAATATTTGATTATGACTGGCCCAGGAATATTAACTTGACTCTAAATGTTCAGGCATATTAATTGGACTCTGTTATTACGTAAGCTACTTTTGATCATGATTTTATTATTGTTTTTTTTTTTTAATATAGAAATCATTTATAAGTCTAAAATTATAGTCTTCGAAAATTTTATTTTCCAAATAGTCGTTGTAATTTGTTAAAATACAATTTTTTAATCTCTTATCTATTTTTCTGAAAATATGAAATTATTATTAAAATAACTACATTATTATAAAATTATCTCATTCTAAAATATGGGATGAAACAGCGTTTGAGATTCCTTTTCTTCTAGAAACTGTATGTAAAGTATATTTGAAATTAAGCTTGTGTTTACTAATAAATAAAAGAGAAAATATGTTGTCCACTAACTTTTGTGATAACAATTTCTGTCTGCCCTAACCCTTCCTTCCTTTATTGCCAGTGCAATACGTCTTTGTTACTGTTGAAGGCATTATGTAACGATATCTATTATAAAATGCTTTTAAATAGTAAATTTTCTTTTGAGTGTTATTTGAATAAAGCGATATTTTATTGACTTTTCTTCATTTTAATCATTAAATTATGCGAAAAATAAATTTAACCAGTTTTCTATATTATTCCAGA
The DNA here is from genome assembly GCA_964019185.1 of Maratus speculifer. Taxonomy (NCBI): domain Eukaryota; kingdom Metazoa; phylum Arthropoda; class Arachnida; order Araneae; family Salticidae; genus Maratus; species Maratus speculifer. The sequence goes on along the minus strand of OZ025303.1, from coordinate 120,965,235 downwards.
AAAAAAAGACATAAATCCTAAATATCAAAACTTTTTATATTTTGATAACGATATCATTACGGGTGGGGGGGGGATACCAAATTACCAAAAAGTTGATAACATTATATTTGCACAGTCCCTAACTCGATTTTACTCAAATCCGGTTTAAGAAAATTTATTCGTTTTGTGACGGATTTGGATAGATTTCAATCTAATTGGATTGGGTTCAAATTCATCCGATTTTTTGAAAAGTCTAGAATATTTTTTTCAGATGAAAAAAAGCAAACAATATTTTTGGATATTAACGATTATATATAGTGTTCCTTTTACAACATACTAGATACAGTACTGATAATACAGTTATGAAATATTTTCCCATAATTGTTACAAATTACTAATTCATTTTATCCCATTTCGGTTTTGGTTCGGTTCGCCTTAAAATGCCCTGGCTTTGGTTGACTTTAACTTGAATTTTGGGGTTTAAATTGGCTGTAATTGTATCAACGCAAGACTCTAGATTAAATTAATAAAATTCAGAAAGACACGAAAAATAACAGACATTGATAAATGGCAGAATTTTTTTATGAATATTCCGTGCATTATATTTAAACTTATGTATCTATATTTTTCCTTTACTTATATCTTTATATCTCAATATTTACATGCATCTTATGCATAAGTGTTGCCCTCACTGACTTCGGGCAGGAACTATTTGCCCGCTTCGTTACGTAAAGCTTTTTGACATCACTATTATTTTAAAGAAAATTTTCATACTATTTGTCAGGATCTGATAGCACCTGTGCTAAAGAATGTAATGTCTACTCTTTCTCTATTTGAATATTTTGTATTGTATGGTTGTGTACAGAATTTCCAAGGTGACATTCCTTCTTTGTGGAAAGGGTAATTGCCAGATAATCCTTTGCAGGTGGTGTGTTAGAGAAAGGAGATAGCTGAGAGGCATGTCCATCTGTCAGTGAAGTATGCGGATGATGAGCAGATTAGCAGCATGTCACTAAGCAAGAAAAGAATGGAGTATGTGTCCAATGAGGAAGCTCCAAGGGGGTTTATGTTGGGGAAAGCAGTGATTTGGAGAGGGCAAGTTTGTCTCAGATCAGTCATTCGGTACCTAGGTTCCGGACCTAGAGGTTGCTCTGTGTGGAAGAGCATAAACAGTGCGTTTTCTGGTGAGCAAAGGACACAGACGTCCTGGTGTTGAGTGCTCTGAGCCTAGTATACTTGTGTTGGGAGACTCAAGGTTGAGCTCCGACAAAGTGAATTTAACGTGTATTGAGTGTGAGGTGGAAAGTGTAATTGGAATAGTACACAGCCAATCTTTACTGTATATAATTTAATGTGGAACCGAATCACCTATATCCGAGTTGTAATTGTATATATTTGTAAATAGCGTATTTAGTGTGTACATATATTCTTAATAAACTGATAATTCAGTTACCTGCTGGCGTAAGTCTTCATTTACACAAACCTCACAGTGGGTGACCGATATCACCTAGTAATATCGGTGGTGGCAGCTATATCTACCACGGACATTCTTCAAAGTTGTGTGGACTGATAGGAACGTCCGACAAATTGTTGGCAGCGTCGGGATAGAATCGCCTGAAACCAGTGACCAGCGAGCCGTGTTGCAGTCTGTTAATGCCGGAGTATCCAGTGGAATTCTTGTGTGATCGTGCTATATCGTCGAGTGTGTGCTAAAGTATCGTGCCGGACCGTCGATTGTGTGCTAAAGTATCGTGCCGGGTCGTCGACTGTATGCTAAAGTGTCGTGCCGTATCGTCGAATGTGTCCTAAAGTGTCGTGCCGTATCGTCGAGTGTGTGCTAAAGTATCGTGCCGGATCGTCGAGTGTGTGATAAAGTGTCGTGCCATATCATCTAGTGTGGACTAAAGTGTTGTGCGTATCTTTATTAGAAAGAACTAAACTGTTGTGCCATATTACCGCTACATCGTGGAACTACCTGTGATTAGAAAAGTAATCCAGCAAAGAAAGTATAAGGTAAGGTGTTTTGATCATATCCTTCTACTGACATCTCGAACCAAAATTTGTTGTTGTATAATTAATAGTAATTTCAGTAAATTGTCTATATTATTTATGTGTTTTATCAATACTTCCTACCTGTAAAGTGTTAATAACCACATTGGCTATTATTTTAAGGAAAGGTCATAATAACTTGAGCTAGTATTGATTGTCTATAATTTTTTTTTTTTTTTTAATAATTGTGGTAATAGTAGTTGGAAGGAATAATTAAATTTACTTAAAGTTAAATTATTGTTAAAGTAATATTTAAATGAAGCAACATTTTTTTAAGTTTGAAGAGTGTATAATAACATTTGCTTAGGATTTGAATTGGCCAATAGTAGTGAGAAAAAAAAGGCTCAAAAGAGAACCATAGAAAAAAAAGGCTCAAAAGAGAGCCATAATGGAAAAAAAAGGCTCAAAAGAGAGCCATAGTGAAGAAAAATAAAAGTGAAGATTTTTAGTATATTTGTTTTAAGTGTAAGAACCAGTATTGAGTTCGGAAATATTTTAGTGAGGATAATTGTAGAAATTTATATATGCATGTTTTACAATTTTTCTTTATGTGGATTTTCTGATTGACATCAATACTTCTATTCAATTTCAACGTATCAGTATTATTATATAAATTGTATGTTGTTACCTAAGTGTATAAATTGGAATCTATATTGCATAGTGGTCAAATTGAATTGCTATTTTACCTTTTGTTTTATTGGAAGTTTATTGTGTGATATCATTGGTTGAGCAAAATTAGAGTATTCAGTAGGTTAATTAGAAATGAAATGTATTGATTATCTGAAGGGCATTAATTGGTAAAATATGTGGAGAAATATCTGTACTAAGTTAGAAATTTAGGAAATATTAATTTGGTAGGTTTAACTATTCTTGTAGGGTGGTAATAACAATCGGTGAAGGTATGGCTTTCTTATTGAAACTAAAAAAGGTTGATCTTCAGGGTATAGCCGAAGAGTTGGGTGTTGAATTCACGGGAGATGATACTAGAATTCAGCTTAAGAAAAAGATAACGGACAGTGATGAGTACGACGAGGGGGTTATTAAGGAATTATCTGACGCTATTGTTGCAGAACGATTAGAACAGGAAAAATTAGAACGCAAAAAGTTAGAAAAACAGGAAAAATTAGAACGCGAAAAGTTAGAAAAACAGGAAAGATTAGAGCGCGAAGCAAAACAGGCAAAATTGGAGCGCGAAGAAAAACGCGAAAAATTAGAAAGAGAAGAAAGGGTTGAAAAATTAAGGATGGAACATGAATCAGAAATGGAGAGATTAAGGGTTCAAGGATCGGCAAATAATTCTAATGTCTCTAGAGAATCTAATAATGAAAGTAATATAGAAAAATTGATCAAAAGTGTGAAAACTCTATCTATCAAAGTACCGGAAGGGACTGAGGCATGGAATTTATTTTTTAACAGCTTAGAAAGGGCATTCAAAACTAAAAATGTACCGGAAAACCAGCAGGCCGAAATTCTACTAAATATGTTAGGAGATAAGGCGGATAATTTGTTAATTTATACGACTACGGAACAAATGGAGAATTATGAGGAATTAAAGGAGTTAGTTCTAAGGGAACATGAGCCGACACCAAAGGCATGTTTGGAAAATTTCAAGAAGGCTAGGAGAAACCAGAACGAAACTCATGTATTATTTGTATCGCGTTTAATAGCGACATGGGAAAATTATTGTAAGATTAGAGGTGCTGACTCTTATGAAAAGGTCAACCAGTTAATAGTTACGGATAAATTAGTAAGTACGTTAGATGAGGATACCGAGTCATATATTGGATTAACTCATCAAGGTAAATGGTTAGAAACTTCTAAAATTGCTAAAGAATGTGACAATTATTTTGACGCTAAACATAAGTCTTACGCCGTTACGCATAAAAGTTTTAAAGGCAAAGATAAGTATGTAAACAATGAAAAAATGAGACCGAGAGAGGATAGCAAAGTTAGTGGTAATTGGAGGAAAAACGGGAGTAATGAGACTAATTCTTCTTCAGATAGGAAAATAGATTTTAAGAAACCTAGTGATGCTTCAGCGCCTAAATGCTTTAAATGTGGTTTGAGAGGTCATTACCAACGTTTTTGTAATAAAGTGGGTAATGAGGGAAATAATGGTAATAAAGGACGAGATCCGAAAGCGGATGTACATAAGGTTGTGGTAAAAGAAAGCAAAGAGTTACCTAATGGAGCTATTGTGGCGAGAATATCGGCAGAGGCCGAACAGAGAACTAACGTTATTGGTGAGAAATTAAATAAACTCGAGAAAATTGAAGTTAGTGTAAATGGGCAAAAAGCAAAGGGATTGGTTGATTCTGGATGTGAAATTAGTGTTGTTCATAAAGATTTGGTACCGGAAGAGAAATTAAAAGGAGCGGGTAGTATTTATTTACAAGGGTTATTCGGTGAAGCAGTTAAATCGCCTTTGGTTAAATTACCGTTAGCTATTCCGCAATTCGGACAAACTAATATAATTCATCAGGAAGTACTTTGCGCAGTGACTGATAATATTAATGAGCAAGTAATTTTACATCCCGAAGTGATTAATGAGTTGTCAGGTGTCAACCGCGAGGAGCCATTGCTAGAGGCCCAAGAGTTAGAAAATTCGGAAATTATTGATAATTCGAGTGAAAAGGAAGGTATGAATAACGATAGTTGTAATGTTTACGCAATAGAAGCGAGTTCGCAAAATGTACAAAGTCAGAATCCAGAAAAAACAGAAGTGGAGAAAGATAATGAAGCCATTGTTAGCAATTCCGATATGTTTAAGGAATCCCAATTAGAATGTAAAGAATTAGAGAAAGCTTGGGAATTAGCTAAAATGGATAAGGGGGATTATTATATTGTAAATGGCTTATTATATCATAAAGAGAAATTGTTAGGCGAAAATATAGCGCAATTAGTAGTACCCAAAATAAGGCGAGAAGAAATCCTAAAATTAACGCATAGTTCGGTATTTGGAGGTCATCATGCAGCCAAGAAAATTTTACAGAGAATCAGGTATTCATTTTATTGGGAGGGGATGGCGAAAGAAACTAAACAATTTTGTGAGTCATGTTTAGAGTGCCAATTGACTAGAGGGGTTAAAGTAAATGATAGAGCTCCTATTTCCCCAGTGTTACGTCCGGAACTTCCATTTCAGGTAGTTAATGTTGATTTAATTGGGCCTATTGATCCTAAAAGTTCCCAAGGGCATCAGTATATACTAACCTTAATTGATCAACATACCAGGTGGGCGGATTCGATCCCTCTAAAAAGTGTAACTGCTAAAACCGCGTGTGATGCATTACTTCAAATATTTATGAGGACAGGAATTCCGAATATAATTGCTTGTGATAATGGAACCAATTTCACTGCCGACTTAACAAAAGAATTTGAGAAAAGGTTCGGTGCTAGTCCAAGATTTTCGACCCCTCAGTATCCACAGTCTAACGGGCTTGTGGAACGATTTAATCAGACTCTTAAACGTATGTTACATCATACTATTAGAGAAGAAGGAAAAAAGTGGCATGAACAAATACCATTTTTATTATGGGCGTATAGGGAAGTCCCAAATTCTACGACGGGAATCGCACCTTTCCAGTTATTATATGGTAGAGCGCCGGAGGGTCGTTTATCGATTCTCAAGTCATCCTGGGCAGGAGAAAATAAGGGGGCGCAGTTAGATACTACGCCGATTCATGAGTATTTGAATAAACTTAGGGGACGTTTAGAAAGAACCGCAAATGAGGCAAAATTATCGTCTGAGGTGCAGCAAAATAGAATGGCATATCATTATAACTTAAGGTCAAAGGAAAAAACGTTTGAAGTAGGCGATAAAGTAATATTGTTAATTCCCGATTCAACGAATAAACTATATTCTATGTGGCAAGGGCCGGCAACCATAGTCGAAAAACGAAATCAGCATTCGTTTATAGTTGAGTTAGCCGACGGGAGTAGGAAGCATGTGCACCAAAATAAAATAAGAGAATTTATTGCTAAATGTAATATAGTTAATATTGTTTTCGAGGGTGATGAGGAATTTGGAGAAGTTGGGGAAATTCCTATTTTGAACCGGGATCAGGAAGTAGAACGAGATATAGAGAGGTTCGAAATAAAAGGGTTATCTAACAATCAAGTTAAAGATATAAAATCTATTTTGAGGGAGAATAAAGAGGTGTTTATGGGTCCTGTACGACCAGCTGAAGTAGGAGAACATCGTATTGATCTTAAACCGGGGGTGGAAAGGAAAAAGCCAAAGATATATAGTGTACCGGTAGCTTACAAGGAGGAAGTAGATAGGCAGATTCAGGAGTTATTAGAATTAAATCTAATCGAAGTGTCAAATGCTGAAATTAGTCATCCAATTGTTTGTGTGGCGAAAAAAGACGCAACTGTTAGACTTTGTATAGACTATAGAGCATTAAATTCGGTAACTCAGGTGCCAACCTTTCCGATGAAAGATTCTCAAGAAATCATGTATACCGCAGGGGCGGCTAAGTATTTATCATCAATTGACTTATTGAGGGGTTATTGGCAGATTAAAATGGCAGAGGAGTGTAAACATTTGACAGCTTTTACAACGCATAATGGAACTTACCAGTGGCGTACAATGCCTTTTGGATTATCAGGGGCGGCTGCCACGTTTCAGAAAGATATGAATGAGGTTCTTCAAGGTCATCGGAGGTATGCGGAAGCATATATTGATGATGTCATCATTTTCTCCGACACCTGGGAAGAACATTGTGAGCATGTTAAGGGCTGTCATTTAAGAACTTAAAAATAGAAATTTTACGATTAGGCTAGACAAATGTAAATTTGGAGAGAAATTAACTAAGTTTTTAGGTCATGTAATTGGGGGTGGATCGCATGCACCTGATGAGGAAAAAAATAGGAGCAATAAGGGATCTAAAGAGACCAAAAACTAAAAAGGAAGTTAGATCTGTTTTGAGATTAATGGGATTTTACCGATCTTATATTCCTTATGCCGAAATTGCTATACCTTTAACCGAATTGACTAAAGGGAAGGTTAAAAATACTGTACCATGGGATGAAAGGGCAGAACAAGCATTTAATACTCTTAAAGATGAGTTATGTAAAGAGACGAGTTTGGCTTCACCTATCGTAGGCCGGGAATATCAGCTCCACGCAGATGCTTCCGACCTGGCAGTAGGATGTTGTCTTACTCAAAAAGATGAAAAGGGTCAGTTTAAACCGATAGCTTTTGCCAGTCAGAAATTGTCAGGGGCTCAGCGTGCTTGGCCGAGTATAGAGAAAGAGGCTTGGAGTGTTCTCTTTGGGTTGAGAAAGTTTGAAAAATGGACCTATGGATCTCAAATTGAGGTCATTACGGATCATAATGCATTAAAATTTCTCACCGAAACAACCCCAAGATCACCCAAACTCACTAGATGGGCTCTTGCCTTGCAACGCTGGAACCTGAGTATTTCTCATCGTCCGGGAGCCCAACATTTAAATGCTGACGCAATTTCCAGACTACATAGAAAGAGCTGGGAAGAACAACCAGTTGTTAGCCCATCAGCATCAACGACCCAGTAGTGGACAACCTTAAAGGGATGTCGTCACACATTTATTTTTTTTTCTGTGTGTGTGTAAATATTTTTTGATTTTTTTGTTTATAATATTGTATTAACATGTGTATTGTTTATGTAATAATAATATTAGTAACGGTTCAGTAGAGATGTCAGTAGATAGTGTTCAGACACCTGGAAATACCTATGTAATAAGCATAATGAAGAAATCTGTAAAGAGACTATTGAACTCTTCTGCGATATTACAATATGTTTGGGGAAAATTAGCCCCTAAAAGGCATATTTTCTGCTAAGGTGGGGGGTGTCAGGATCTGATAGCACCTGTGCTAAAGAATGTAATGTCTACTCTTTCTCTATTTGAATATTTTGTATTGTATGGTTGTGTACAGAATTTCCAAGGTGACATTCCTTCTTTGTGGAAAGGGGAATCGCCAGATAATCCTTTGCAGGTGGTGTGTTAGAGAAAGGAGATAGCTGAGAGGCATGTCCATCTGTCAGTGAAGTATGCGGATGATGAGCAGATTAGCAGCATGTCACTAAACAAGAAAAGAATGGAGTATGTGTCCAATGAGGAAGCTCCAAGGGGGTTTATGTTGGGGAAAGCAGTGATTTGGAGAGGGCAAGTTTGTCTCAGATCAGTCATTCGGTACCTAGGTTCCGGACCTAGAGGTTGCTCTGTGTGAAAGAGCATAAACAGTGCGTTTTCTGGTGAGCAAAGGACACAGACGTCCTGGTGTTGAGTGCTCTGAGCCTAGTATACTTGTGTTGGGAGACTCAAGGTTGAGCTCCGACAAAGTGAATTTAACGTGTATTGAGTGTGAGGTGGAAAGTGTAATTGGAATAGTACACAACCAATCTTTACTGTATATAATTTAATGTGGAACCGGATCACCTATATCCGAGTTGTAATTGTATATATTTGTAAATAGCGTATTTAGTGTGTACATATATTCTTAATAAACTGATAATTCAGTTACCTGCCGGCGTAAGTCTTCATTTACACAAACCTCACAGTGGGTGACCGATATCACCTAGTAATATCGGTGGTGGCAGCTATATCTACCACGGACATTCTTCAAAGTTGTGTGGACTGAGAGGAACGTCCGACACTATTGAAAGGCGGAAATATTAAGACTAAATTTTACGAATATTTTATTTAAATAATAGTAGTGTGAATCCGCTATTTTCAATTTATTGATACTAAAAATTACAAATTTATGGGTTAAATCAATTGCAATGCATTTCAAGGAAAATCTAGTTACAATGCTTAGAACCATAGCTGCCAACATCTTCCGCTTTTTCGGCCCGGAAAAATTTTAAAGTAAATTTTACCATTTCAAATCGGCATAATCTGCCGATTAAAAAAGGCAAAAATTTCTATTAAATTTTTCCGGGTCAAAAAGTCGGAAGAGTTGGCAGCTATGTTAGAACTGCTTAATTGAAAAAATATATATGTATGAAATGTTCTAAACGTAGTTATGTTAAATACTGTTGATAAAATATATAATTCTGGTCTAAATCATACCACTTACAAGGAAGGTCCCCATACTGGGCACACTCAGAATTTTTTGAAAAAAATTCTGATTAAACTATTCATGTATGTTATAAAGGATCAGTCAAATTTAGCGGCGGAATTACAAAAGAAATTCAGTAAAAAAAAAAAATCCTCTCGAGTATTTGACGCGAAAAAACGAAACCGTCACGCGTTTTGGCGAGCAGCATTTTCCCTTGCCAAACAATTTTAATGCACCTGAAAATTTCTTGTCAAATAAATTTTAGAATACGTGTAAATAGTATGAGAAAACAATGAGAGAGTTCTCTTAAACAATGAGAGAGTTTGCATATAGCAATATTTTATATTACATATTTCTATTGCTTTTGCTACAGTTATTTAATTTTATTACTTAAAAAATAATTCCTTATATAAAAAATACTTTCATATTGAAAAGTATTTTTTCATATATTTAAGCCATGGAGGAATGAGATAGGTGGAGTGGAAGGATTATGTCTGGGGGTGATGCTAAAAAAGTAATCCTACATTAAGTACAATTAAATACCAAAAAAACCACGTGCTTTGACACGCTTATCAATTGAATCAGGTTTAAACCCGTATTTTTTCTCTCTCGTTTTTTAAAAAAGAACTAATTTATCGCTTCACCGGTAAGAATTTATCAATTATTTTATCATATGTGTTTTAAATATCAATATAGAAAAATCTTTTAGTGTTTTCCTCGAAAATATAACATTCTTTTGTTAGTATCTTAAAATCGTTTGCAGTCAGAAATCTATATTTTAGATTAATATTTATTACTTAAGTTCATACGTGATTTTAAAAGAATGTTTTCACTATTAGATTTTGAATATTTATTTACATGCAATTATTAAGTCATAAACATTTTTCATCTACGTTATAAAGTATTTAAAATTAAATTAAATTAGAAAACTTTTAGTAATACAATTTTTAGTTCGTATCAAATGTTTTCAATATCTTATTTAATTTCAATTTGACATTTAATTATTGCTAATTTCCCGATTTCTTTTATTTTAAAAGCGAACATTTATTTTAATAAATAATAATAGAACAAAGACCATTTTAAAAATTTGCTATTTTCTTCTTAAATTATGTTTTAGTTGTAAATCATTTCTTTCAATTCGTCTTATAATACAAAATCCCTTCCATGTCTTTTTGTTTGGAACATTAAAATTTGAGCAATAAATGGTTTCATATTGCAAACCTTTTTCGAGGCTTACTTCACCTCCACCTATCTCATTCCTCCATGTATTTAAGCGTATGACAAAAAAAGACCAAATAAAGAACGCTGCAGTAATGCATTTCAATATCGGAGAAGTTTTTCTTTTCAATAGCAAACAAAATTGAATTGACAGAGCTCAATTAGATTGGAGTTAATTTTGAGATTGAAACAATTTTAATGAATTTAAATTTTGTTTTAATTCATAAAATTTCACAGTTAATTTTCATTCTAAATACATTATGACAAAAATATAGTTAAAACAAACTAAAGCTGACAAAACTAACGTTATGTAAATAAACTTTCTTTAAACAAGTTCAAGATGAAACATTTTTACCTTAAAAAGGATTTGACTTTTAAAAAAAGTATTTTTTGAAATTGTATTTTGTCGCCAACCGATGATAAATCGCCAAATGAAAGAAATGTTCATAATTTTTTTACGAACGTTCTATCGGAGTTCCGCCAAATTTTTTTTACAAACATATGTATCCACATGAGAAGAACATTCTGTAATTTTTTCAGAATTTTCTGAGTATGCCCGTATGGAGAACTTCCTTGTTAGTAAGAAAATTCTGTCAAGAACACTCGCAGATTTAGCAGTCGTAAAACAACAAATAAATATCCTTCGACATATTTCCTACTTAAAGTAAACAGAAGCGTCAAATATTTTTAATCACGTTTATTCATATTCCACTTCACAGGAAAACAATTTCGCTCACGACATAAGACGCAGCTATTAATAGTAAAATATATTATTTATGATAGAACTTCACCAGATAAATTATTCTCACCAGCTGACAATTGTTTTATTAGCAAATTACTCCGAAACAAACGTTATAAGGTTTTATCAGACTGCGAAAGAATATAGGATTTTATGGTAAAATTATAAGTTAACAATTACTTATTTAGAAATAGTCATTTCAACCAATAAGGACATTTTAGCCCGCGAAAAAGAAAAAGAGTATTTCAGGTCATCAGAAGATTATCTGATGCAATCCGGTTTCTAGCGTCACTAAGAAGGGAATTTTGGGTAATCGATTGATTTTTTTAGAACGCAAATAGAACGATATTATGCAATAGATAAAAGAATAAATGTAAAGAATTTAAGGAAAGAATTGCTTTGTTAGCTTAATGTTTTTAGAGTAAAATAAATGAAAGAAAACGTTGATTAAAGGTATGGAATTGAAATAAATATACTAAGATATTATAAAAAGAAAGGGTAAAAGTTAAATATTATAAAAATTTGGAATTAACTAATTTAGAATTGAGGCGAAATTTTAATTATATATATATAAGGAAAACTTAATGCGCAGAACAAATTTAAATATTGAATTTTGCTCCTACGTTGTTTAGGCCTTAGAAAGGACAGATTTTCCACCATTTTATTCAGTTGGTTCTATATAAATTATTCTAATCGGGAAAGGGGGGGGGAGTAAAATGTTACAATTACCGTAAAATACTTCCACTCGAGGCAAATGCTTTTTCCATTCTTGCACTTTCCATAACACGTCTTCCAAATCTACGGCATAAAAAGCCTGTCTTTGAGGCTGAAATGAGAAAAAATAATGAATAAAGATATTTCTGTTAAAATAGTTTTAGAGGTTTTTCTTCTTTACAGTGAGAATAAAAGATAAACAGTGACAAATAGTGATGTTTTATTTATTAGGCTGTTTTCTATGTATGAATTTTACTATAACAATTAAAGTAAGTTATAATTAAACGAATTAATCAAAATATTAATCGAATAGTTAATCGAACTATAATTTATCGAAAATGTAAAAAAGGTACGATGTAGAGACGGATCTCTACTATCCAATGCAAAGACAATTATATAAAAATGTCGTGAGGGGTTTTGTTTCAGGAACAAGAGCCTTAACCTGCTTTGACTGTAGATATAAATATAGATATAAAAACAACCCAGAATGTTCTGGGACATTTAATATTTCCGTACTTAGACGACCCATCAGCAACTTGCTTACAGTAATCAAAGAGAGTGAATAATATGATCCAAGGGGTTTTCCTAATATCTCGTTTGCATTTTAACATTTTTGATTTTATTTTTCATTGGATAGCCGAGATACGTCTCTACGATACAGAGACGGACCCTCCCCTTAGGAATAGCATTAGCTCGTGAGTGCTTCATTTACAGGGACAAGAGCCCTAACCTGATTTTACTGTAGCTATAAGTATAGATAATCAATATAAAACAGCCTAGAATGTTCTGAGGAATTTAATATTGCCATACTTAGACGACTTACCAGTTCATCAGCAACTTGCTTGCAGTAATCAAAGAGAGATTCAAATTGCTTTGGTGGCTTTGGAGCGTGTTTCAAGATGGTATATCTCTTGGCATTGCCGGTTGAGATAGCATCGAGTGGACATTGGGTAGTAGTTCCATTGTGGCTGGAAATTTGCATTCCAGTACCATTGTTGAATTTCGTTTCCATGGACATTTTTGGAATCTGCAAAATACCATTTGATTTTGGCGATGAATAACTCTGAACAATAAGTTTGGATAAACACATACTGGATAATTGCACCATAAAATATTACTACTAAGAATGTATTTGTTAAAAATACATAACCTTACTCATTGGTATTCAAAAATAAGAACTTTAATATGAACTTGTATAATTAAAAATAAAATCAACGTTTCGAGCCATCTTCGGGAAAATATGATTGTGAATATAAACTCATACTGGACAATTGCACCATAAGATGTAACTACTATGAATGTACTTGTTAAAACCACATAACCTTTCTCACTGGTACAAGAAGAACTTTAATTATAAACATATACTGGACAATTTCACTATAAAATATAACTACTACTAAGAATGCATTAGTTATGGAATCGCTTGAAATTTAAAATATGCAACTGGAGCATAATTTTGTCGAGTCATCTAAATTTTATGAAAATCGAATGTATGATTCAATTAAAAGTACAATAAAAAATATTCCATTACGTTAAGGCCAATGAAAAAAATAGTTTACCGTGCATTTTAATGATGTTACACTGTTTTGAACATAATAAAAATGATATGAATCTGTGAAGTATATTCTAAAGTATATATTCTGTACAATATGGTATGCAAAGAATATTTGTTATTAATTTAAAGAGCCACATAAAAGCCATTACATAATGGCATAGGGGGGAAATTGCTTGGACAGCGTTTTAATTTCATTAAACTATTTCACACCTTATGAAATTGATATACGTTACTAGGGCTTACTAAAGTAACTTCCTGTATAATAGAAAGCAGGTAGTATTTACAGGGACACGTAAAAGATTCCAATACTATACTGCATCCGAAGTATTGTGTACTATTACACTAAGATATAAATATTTTAAAAACTTCGTTATAGAGCGGACTCACCTCATTTGCTACGTTTGATGTGCAATTTCCGACTTATTTTCGTTTATTCTCAACTACATTAATTTTTTAATGAATCCTTACTTGAATGTTGAAACGTCTAAGACTTTAAATAAGTCATTCACGTTGCTATTGTGAATTTTCTGTCTTGCGAACACATAGTAATTTTAAAATGTACTGTAAAATCACCCCAAAAACACTGTATCCAGTATTCTTAAAAAATAATAATAATCGTATGTATAAAAAAAAAAATTCTAATTTTTTTTTTAAATATATGAAATAGCACTATGTCAGTAAAATACTCTCCAAATGATTTTTTATCATATATCATAATGTAATCGAAATATTTTTTGTGTCCTGCTATGGGTGTATTTGGGGATTCACTATCCCAGCAATATTTTAGCAGCCAAAACTTGTGGAAACAAACAAGTCGGCCCAAAAAATTATATCACCGGATAACAAACTCCTCAAACACAGCCAGCAGCGTGTGAAAGATAGTTGTACATTGCGTAGTGACAAAAATTAAATTCATTAATTTTTAAATTTGTTACTTGAGACAGCTGAAATTAAATAAAGTAAAATGAAAATGAAAACAAACACTCACCCTTAATGATGAATCACCCAGAATTATTTTAAACATTACTTTATTTTATAGGAACAAGTTGTAAAATGGGTTCCAGTGGCCACTTGGAATAATGAACTTCATATTTGATACCCTAATAACGCTAAATCTTATGGATGGACAGGAATTACAGATTTTAAATCACTCTTATGATAGCCGAAATAAAAGTTCACATAGTCTCTGATTTATTTTTTGGACGACACTTCTCGCAACAAAGTTCACTAAAAAAAAATTCAGATCGATGGAATCGAAAGTTCCTGTGTTTGTTGCTCCACTGGGCGCGAAACCTCGTCAAGCAGGGGATTTCCCACGGAAATGCTGTTATTATAGTTGGCCCTTGAAGCTCGAAGAAGCTCGAAGAATCCACAAAATCACGGAAGGGACGAATTCACGGCCGCAGACCGAGATCAGGACAGATGAACCATTGCGCAGGCCGATCCAAAGATGCAACGCTGTGTCGAAAGCTACAAGAATGGTGCTTATCGCTGATGGTCCGAAAGAGGGATCGCTTGCCTTTGTTGCGATGCTACGGTGCCTTCCTAAGAGGTAATAATATCACAGCTCGTTGATGGGGAAGCGAAATTAATCAAATTGGATTATAAGTATTGCTTCATTTGGGAGGCTGGTCGAACTTTAAAAAAAAAAGACTTTTCGAAGTATTTTTTGCAGCAAAGCGACGGTTAAAAAAAGGAATTATCTTCTCGCTTCATCCAAAAAAACGTACTTCTCTCGTCCAACGCTGAACCCTCGAGAGGGCCGCGTCGGGCTTCGCACCTCCTTCTCACGCGCTGGTCCGTCCAAAAGTGTCAAATAAATCAGTATATCGCCGTCCTCCTCTCTCCGGCGCTCGCGCGCCCAGCCAATCAGGATCCAGCCTCTCCCGTCGCTAGGAATGATCCAGAAAAAAGCGTGCGTCATCAAGGGGTGAACGCGGGGATTTGGCGGGAAATTCGTACCAACGAATGTTGTGGAACATTGTCGATCATTCCCAAATCCAAATGACTCATTGATCTAGGCTGTAAGAGAGGCTATGACAAAATGGCGATGCATGAATTTGATAAAAACCGCAATCTTCATAAAAAAATACAGAGATTAGGCTTAATTTTGAAATAGCATAAATTGCGAATTATACGATAAAAAGACCGTGCGATTACATTAAAATAATTTGTATTTAAAAATAAAATTGATTAATATAGTTTTAAGAATGAATAATTAATAATAAAATAATTTAGAAAAATATTATTTTGTATATTGCTATTATGTCAAATAGGGAAGCTGCGATGTTTAAATTGAAAATACTGGATTTATAAAATATATTACTGGAATTATGGAAAATTAAAATTACTTTTTTTTAAAATGACTATTAATTAATTAATTTTTCTTGAAATAATGATCGAAAATTTTTGAAAATAAAGACATAGCCTGAAAGTCATCTACACATCCTAGCATGTCCCTGTAAATGAACCATTACCGTACATATTTTATATTTAATACCAAACATTTTTTGATGAACCTAAATAAGTTTTATAAGCTGCTGGAAAATCCGAGTATATTTACGGGAGTTAGAGCATGGACAGACAGACAAACCGAATGCATAAGCACTTTTCAACTTCGTTGGAAAATGCTAAAAAGTGCATTTCTTCGAAAATTAGCCGCAGGATCATTTCTTTGACTTATTGACTCTTTTAACTTTCTAATCTTATTGTCTGACTTATTTTGGACATTTTTTCAATTTAAGGTACCCTGTGCCTGGGGTAATAACGCCACGTAAGGTTCTACCAATTTTCACGGCTCAGTTTTAAATTGTATTTTTCAAACAAATATATGTTTTGATACAGCAACTCATTGACTGTCTATATAAAAAATAATTGAACAGATATATGTATTCATAAAATGTAATGGCGTGATTTCTAGACCAATGTTATTTGGCGTTATTACCCACCTATATGGGTAATAACGCCATGCAAAAAAAACTATGAAATAAGATGGAATAATTGCATCTAGATTGCCCAATTCTAAAAATACAAACTCTACAAACTTAGAAATTGACAAATTGCATTCTAAGCTATTGAATATGTTCAATTTTTTTGTGAAAGTGTACGAAAAATGAAGGTGTGGTGTGTGTGGGGGGGGGAGGGGGGGGGAGGCAAAAGAATATCAGACTGTGAGCTTCTTTTTGCTTAAAAAGGACCGCTTAAATAGAATTATTAGAAACATTGCACAGTTTTAACTGTGTTTATTTGAATCAGTATTTAGGGTGTATCTCGGCCGCTACAGGGAATCAACCAGGGTATTAATGCCAAGGATTGGCGTTATTACCCCGGTGTAGTTATTGCGCAGTACATTTTAAATTACAAATTATCTCGAGAAGATATCGAAAATCTTCAACAACATTTTGAAAGTACATGAAATACACTACAAATTAACAAATACTGTAATTAACAAAGTATTTCTGGATAAAAAAAATAGTCTTCACATCACAAAACGTATCTCGCAAATTTTAGATCAAGCGTTAATTTTAGTTGCTTGTAAAAACAATAAGACCTACAAATGGAACAAATTAACTTGAAGCTGTTTTTTGCGTTTTATATGACTCAAAACCCTTCTACGCAGAGCACATGGGTGTCATTTACCAGAATATTTCATAATTATGCATAATATTAGCACTTGGCGTCATTACCCCGCCTGGCGTTATTACACCAGACCACCTTATATTGACTGTACCGTGTGTCATAAAAAATACTGCTTGATTAAAAAGTGATTTTTTTTAATATATGTTAAACAATATGAACTCACTGCTTGCGGCAGCGTGCTTAACAGAAACAGTGAATTTTGAGACAGAATAGTATATTTATCTGTATTACAAAGGACAAAGTGTCTGTGAATATCGTTGACGTCATTTTGTCGGCGGAAACACCACCCGATTAAATTCAGCTTTTACTACAATTTTCAAAAGAAAGACCCGACTGCAGGGCCCGACTTATGCAGGGGTATACAAGACAATTGCCCTGCCCCCCTTCCTCTTTATGGGCTCCCCATGAAAATAATTAGGATTTTTATTAGTGCCAAATTATTAAAATTAGCAAAAGGGATCAAAATTCATATGTTTCCAAACATTTAGGAAGATATTCTCCTTCTTTGTTTCCAGTATCCCATTCATCTATGCGAAAAATAAACTACATTAGAAAATTTGTAATTAAAGTTTTATTATAACTTACAAGGAAGATCTCCATACTGGGCATACTCGGAATTTTTTGAAAAAAAAATAATAATTAAATTACTTATATATATAATAATGGATTAGTCAAAATTAGCGGCGGAATTACGATAGAAAATATGTAAAAAATAAAATACTTTCAAATATTTGGTGTAAAAAGATAAAAGCGTCACACGATTTGGCGAGCAGGACACTTCCTCGCCAAAAGCAAACGATTTTAAGACAACTAAAAACTGTTGGATTTTTAGAATATGTGTAAATGATATTTAATGAATTTAAACATAAATAATGAGAGAGTTTTATATATGCATATCTATTTTACGTTACATAGGGGAAAGTGGGGATACTTGAGCCACCCCTATTATCTCTACAGTTGGTCAATTTTTCTTTCTAAAACTAGCAACATGGTAACACATAGTTCTGAACATGTAAAAAAGAAATCACATACCTTGGTACCATTTTGAAAGTATGGTGATTAACCCTTTGAACTTTGCTGGTAGAATTTTCTACCACATAATTTTAATTCTGAAATGTCACAACGACACCAGAAAATTCGACCAAATTTATTTGAAAAAGATTTAATGCATTTTTTCGCGTATATTGTAAATCGTTTTTTTTTTTTTTTTTTTTTTTTTTTTTTTTTTTTTTTTTGCAAAATACTGGTGCGAATGTGACATCTGGCTCAAGTATCCCCTCCATGGGGATACTTGAGCCACGATGTAAAAGAAAAAGTAAAAATTTATTAGACATAGAAAAATAGTTCAAAATTAATTGAAAGTGGTTTTCAATTGAAGAAAAAATATCAAATTTTCATTTTCAATATTTTATTTTGTTCTAAGAAATTATAAAAAATTTAAAAAAATTAAAATTTAAAAAATGGCTTAAGTATCCCCATCTTCCCCTATACATTGCTTGTTGCAGCGGTTATTTAAATTATCACTGGAAAAAACATTTTCGCATATTAAAAATTCATATTGAGAAAGGTATGAAATTATTTTCATACATTTAAGTGTGTTCAAAAATAAAACCCAGAAGTTTCCATAACAAAAAAATTGAATCGACAATGCTCAATTGGTCTTCGAGCGTAAAACAATTTTAATTAATTTAAATTTTAAATTTTGTTTTAAATTGCAATTTTTGATGGAAAATTTTCAATATAAATAGATTATTAATCTTGCTATAACAAAATTATACTTAAAACAAATTTAAACCGAAAGTTGTTTAAATAAAATTTATCTAAACAAATTCAACATGAAACTTTTTTTCCCCTTAAAGTGTATTTGACACAAAAAAAGTATTTTTTGAGATCACATTCCATCGCCAACCGATTAAAAATTGCCAAATAACAAAATTTTCATCATTTTTTTGCGGACGCTGTATGGAAGTTTCGCCAAAAATTTTTTTTTACAAAAGTATGTATTCTCATGAGAAGAACATTCTGTAAATTTTAGATTTTTTGTAGTATGCCCGTATGGAGACCTTTCTTGTTAGGGTTTTATTGTTTTTAAAAGAAATTCTTTATTAACGTTTCTACATAGTGTGGCAAGTTAAAACCATTAATTGTGACCTTTTTACGACATTTTTCTTTAGCTACCTTATAACGTATGTATATAAGCAAAGAAAATGTTTGCAAAGAGATAGTTCTGTCAACCAATCTATCATTTTTTTACTTACCCATCATACTTAGTATAGGGTAAATCTTGCAATTGTTTTGGAAATCGAAAAAAAATTTTTTTTTGAGGGATTTACACGTTTCAGATACTGAAGATTCCGAAAAACTTATTTTTAGAAAAGAAAATTGCCGTCCGTCTGTCTGTTTGTCTGTGTGTCTGTAAACGCTCTATCTCCCGAAAAAATTGAGTTAGAGACTTGAAATTGTGCATGTGCTTAGTATGTAGGAATGGAACGAAGCCTATTTAATATCAGTAACCTCGATTATCCAAAACAATTTTTTTCGGACTCTCGAAATTTTCGCTCTGATGAAAGGTAGATAACAACTTCTGAATTTTTTTAAAGGCGTGGAGGTAAAAGGTAATAAAATAACACAAATTTTGCATAAAGAACGAAGTCGATCGGATAATTAATTGCTGAGATACAGTAAAACCTCCGAAGAGCGGCCAGCGATGGGACTGTGTAAAAGTGGCCGCTTGTTAGAGGTGACCGGTATATGGAGGTTTTGCTTCAACTGATTAGAAGAATAACAAAAACTATTTAATTCAATAAAATACTTCAAAAAAGTTATAATTCAAGCGAAATTTTTCTAACCAGCCGTTAGAAGCTTTGGAATCATTAATACCAAGTTCTTTGTCAATTTTCAATGTTCTTTTTTTGAAAAATGGGTCCTGAAATCGGTAAATTTTTAGATCTTCAATTTCTAAACTATTCTAATAACATTTCATTAATTACTTCATTCCCAGTTTTGCGACATTTGACGTTGTTTTCTAGGGTTTCGCCTCTAAGATGTTTCTCAATGTGCACTTCTTTATTCTTCAAATTTCATTTATTTGCGTTCTTCCGCATCCATATTTTTCTGCTAATTTCCGTGCTCTAATGCCCATCTTACTATCATCAATAACCTTCAATTTTTCACTGAGTGATAAAAATTTCTTTTTATATATTTTACTCATGTTCGATTTAGAAAACTAGAGACAAATGTCTGGCGAAGGCAGAAATAGTTACCGCTTTTTTTCTCTGCGTAGACAGGGAGGAACCATATAAAAAAGAAAGGGGGTGAAGGCATCAACATGACCGTATTAAATAAAGGTTTTCAAATTTGATGCGTTTTCACTGCCAATCTCAAAATTATTGCCAGTTGTGAAAAAATAAAATGTAAAAAAATATTCAATATCCATATTCAAGGGCGTGGGAAGAGAAAATGCGCCCCGGGCAAAGTGTCAATTTGGCGCCCTATCTCCCCCAACTTTTTCTTGTAAAAACCCAAAAATGATGCTGGTAGTATAAATTTGGCGCCCCCTAAACAGTGTTGCCAGATGTAGTATTTTCAATACTACGGTAGTATTTTTTCAGCCAAAATTAAGGGTGTAGTATTTTTTGTAGTATTTTGATTAAAAGTAGTATTTTCGTGGTATATTTTTCAAAAACAAAAAAAGAATTGCAGAAATTTTTTGTAAAAAAAAAAAAAAGGGGGAGAGGAGGGAAAGAAATTGGACATGGCATCAACTAATTATCGGAAAATATTACATTTGCGAACCAACAAAGCATAGCTTCGGAAATTTTAGCAACTCATGAAAGATGCACAATAGCACAATGTTTAGCAGATAGATGCTTTCAGTGTGACGTCAGTCATGACATTTTCATTGAATTCTGACACCAAACAAATGATTGCTACGTTTAATTACTTATTAAACATAAATCGTAGAAAATGTTATTACTGCATATAAAGTATAAAAACACTTAACTGTGATATATAGCTGTGAGATGTAATTATAATATATAATTATAACATAAAATACAGCATACTTCTGTTATAAATTATTTTGATTTAAATATTAACTTAAAATGACATTTTGTTTTGTACGAAAAAGTTATACTTTTTTGTTATTTGGATGCAGGTTATAAATTACCAAATATTGTTCCATCACCATCATTTGGATTACATTAATTTAATTTAAAATGAAAAAATATACACACACATATATATATATATATATATATAATAAAATAAATAAATAAAAGAAAGAAAATAAAAGAAATATCATAATTTGAAACATTTTATATCAAAATCAAAGCAACATATACACGTAATTTAATTTATGCACATTTTAATTTATATACGTAAAAAATAATATCAACCACTTTTAGCTTATTGCAAAAAATGTACATTTTATTTATAACCAAGCATTATCTAGAAAAATGTGTCAGTATGGCTGCTAGATTAATTATCTTTTTCTTCTTCCATATTTAAATATAAATCATAATAAAGCAATAAATAAATATATAGAGGTATATCATAGATTTAAAAATTAATTAAGTAAATAATTCAAAAAATTACTACATTCTTTATTGAAAAAATTCAAGTATACATATCAGAATTGAATGCTTTTAACATTTCGCTGTCAGGAACAAACTGAGTACAATTACCTTCTAAACCTTCTTTTGAAATGATTATATTAGAAACTGTAGCTGTAGAAAGTCTATTTCGATGTTTAGTCTTTATCAAAGACACATTGCTAAAAATTCTCTCACAGTCTGAGTTAGAAACTGGGAGTGATAACAACAAAAAAAAAAAAACAAATTTACTCACATGTTTAAATTTTAAGTTTTCTCCTTCTTTTATCTTCCCAACTTTTGCCCAAAATTTCTCCACTGTTATTGTCGGGTTTTCTTGGTGTATTTCAATGACACTTTCACATATTATTAATAAACGCCACTCATTATCGATCAATTCCATATCTTCAGAGCTAAAATGATGCGGAAATCGCATTAAAATTGGCAACAATGTAGGTGTTGAACCAGTAATAGTTTTTGCTGGATCAAAAGCATTTATTTCTTTGAACAACTGGTTGTTGAAAGGAAGGCGTGCCTTTAATTCCTTGCACAATACAATCAAAAATGCTTGGCAAACAGTAAGAAAATCGATGATTTTTTTTATCCTTTTTTAAGGTTTCATTGGTATAAAGATATGATGTACCTTTAACACCAATATAAATGTCTTTTGTATGTAAGAAATTAACTGTTGATTCTGGATCAATGTCTTTTATATTAGTTCCATTTATACAGGGTGTCCCAAAACAAAAGGTCGTTTACAAACTTAACATGCTGGTCTGTCATATCATGATGAACAATATTAAATAGGAAACTAAGGGTCCCAAATGTCTTCCAATGGAGATATGCGCCATTAAAGTTTAGGGTCCAAAAATTCAAATGATTATAAAAAACAGAAAAATTGGTCGATTCGTTTGCGGTTTTCACTAAAACTCTTCTTTATGTCAGTATTTTCTTGAAAATAAATTATAAAGATAAATTTAAAAAATGTCGGTAGAGGGCGCTTTAGACTTTGGAGTAACGATAAACTAGTTTTTACCATTATTTTTTGCATCTCATTAAAATTTTTTAGAAGCTTAGACATAAACTTAAATTTTGAGCTCAAAATCTAAATCGTTGGAAGTGGTTAAGTAGCGCAATTTGAATTGAGGGGGGAGGTTCAAATTTCAAATGATTATAAAAAACGGAAAAATTGGTCAATTGATTTGCGATTTTCACTAAAATTATTCTTTATGTCATTATTATCTTGAAAATAATTTATAAAGATAAAATAAAAAAAATGCCGATAGAGGGCGCTTTAGACTTTGGAGTAACGTACAACTATTTTTTTCCGTTATTTCTTGCATCTCATAAAATTTTTTTAGAAGCTTAGACATAAACTTAAATTTTGAAATAAAAATCTGAATCGTTGGGAGTGGTTAAGTAGCGCAAACTGAACTGTGTTCAATGGGGGTGGGGAGGTTCAAATTTCAAATGATTATAAAAAACGAAAAAATTGGTCGGTTTTCGCTAAAACTATTCTTTGTATCAATATTTTCTTGAAAATAAATTTTACAGATATCTTTCAAAAAATTCCGTCAGAGGGCGCCTTAAACTTTATAGTAACCAACAACTATTTTTAACCGTTATTTTTTGTATCTAATAAAATGCTTGTAAAAGTTCAAACTTAAATTTTGTGCTCAAAATCTGCATCGTTGTGAGTAATTAAGTGGCCAAAAATTGAACTGCGTTCGAAGGGTGGGGAAGGTAACATTTCAGCTCCTGAATACAGTTCAGTTTGCGCTTCTTAACCCCTCCTATCGATTTAGATTTTATGCACAAAATTTAAGTCTAAACTTTTGCAAGCATTTAATTAGATAAAAAAGAAAGAAAAGAAAAAAAAAAAAACGATTAAAAATGATTGTTGGTTATTCTAAAGTTTAAGACGCCCTCTAACGGATTTTTTTAAATTTATCTTTAAAATTTATTTTCAAGGAAATATTGACCTAAAGAATAATTTTAGCGAAAACCAACCAATTTTTCCGTTTTTTATAATCATTTGAAATTTGAACCTCCCCACCCCCATTTAACACAGTTCAGTTTGCGCTACTTTACCACTCTCAACGATTCAGATTTTCATCTCAAAATTTAAATTTATGTCTAAGCTTCTAAAAAAAAAAAATAATGAGATGCAAAAAAGAACGGGAAAAATAGTTCTACGTTACTCCAAAGTCTAAAGCGCCCTCTATCGGCATTTTTTGAAGTCTATCTTTATAAATTATTTTCAAGATAATACTGACATAAAAAATAATCTTAGTGAAAATCGCAAATCAATTGACCAATTTTTCCGTTTTTAATAATCATTTGAAATTTGAACCTCCCCCCCCCCCCCCCCCCGCAAGTCAGTTTGCGCTACTTAACCACTTCCAACGATTTAGATTTTGAGCTCAAAATTTAAGTTTATGTCTAAACTTCTAAAAAAATTTAATGAGATGCAAAAAATAATGGTAAAAACTAGTTTATCGTTACTCCAAAGTCTAAAGCGCCCTCAATCGACATTTTTTGAAATTTATCTTTATAATTTATTTTCAAGAAAATACTGACCCAAAGAATAGTTTTAGTGAAAACCGCAAACGAATCGACCAATTTTGCTGTTTTTTATAATCATTTGAATTTTTGGACCCTAAACTTTAATGGCGCATATCTCCTTTGGAAGACGTTTGGGACCCTTAGTTTCCTATTTAATATTGTTCATCATGATATGACAGACCAGCATGTTAAGTTTGTAAACGACCTTTTGGGACACCCTGTATATCCACTTTTCATATACATGGAGCACAGAGATTTATATGCTTCACTGATAGTCGTGTAGAAATTAGTCATTGTAGAATTTCATGCTTGAAAAATAATCGATAACTTGTTTGATATTTTTAAAACGTGACTTACAAAGTATAAGTATAGTTTTTTGTATGGATTCATGTACATATCATATAGTCTCTGAGCTGCTAACAGTCTATCACTTAGATGTTGTTCTGTGAAATAGAGAATCAATGCATCCCATTGCTCCAATATTCGATGAACACAATCACCTAATGATAACCAACGAATATCATACAGCTTGAGGATGTTATGTACGGGCGTATTCGCAAAATCTTGAAAATCTTCAAATTCCTCTCTTCTTTTAGAGCTGTAAGAGAAATAATTATCACGTATCATATCTTCAATGTCCCTTGGCAATTTTAAACATGCCTTACTCACTGCTAATGCAATTGAATGACATACACATTTTACGAACAAGCAATCTGGTGAGACTAATTTTATTTTTTGTACTATACTGTTGTGTTCACCAAACATAACATTAGTGGTATCAGCTGCAAAACCTAATACATTTTGAATTTGCAGGCCATGGTTATTTATTTCACTTGATAATGAGGTAAATAATCCCTCTGCTGATTTGTCCTTCACTGCCACTAAATTCAATAGCTTCGTCTTCACAGTATCACTTGTTTCAGAATGATATTTTATCACAATTGCAAGGTTGCTTTTAGCTGAAATATCAGTGGACTCATCTATAATAATAGAATATTTGACTTTTGAAATACCATCGCTGCTACCTGTTATGTCCAAAAGCATTTTATCTTTCATACTTGAACTTATAACACTATTTGTCAGTGCCACAGCTTTTGTTCTTTTACAGGAAAATTTTTTGGCAATTGCAGAATCAGGAAATGAACTTGAAATGACATCGGAGAAATGATCCATAAATTTGAAGGGAATGCCGTGTTCTATTAAAGCTGCACATACTTTCAGTTCCGCATTTTTTACATCGCCTTCAATCGGCGGTGTTAAAAATTTGCAAATGTTACGTTTTGACGTTCCATTGAAATGTTTCATTTTTTTAATATGAACGCCGGATTTTGCATGTTGCACAAGACTGGCTTTTCGCGGCATCATAGATGAGTTGCAAGCTTTGCAAAATGCACTTTCAAGTCCATCCTTAGACATACACAACCATTTTTTAAACAAATCGTCGTTTTCCCATTTGGGCCGATACTTCTGTTTTCTACCCTTTTGGGGGGCTTTATGGCACATATCGGCATCGGATTCATCGTTTTCATTTTCATGTTTTATCGAGTATAATTTACACACTAAATTAATATTAATCGAATTAAATTTTAGCTTACAGCTTACATGTATTCGACGAATAACGTTGAGAAACACAAACAAAAACAAAGTCGAGAACAACAATAACAAAATGCAAATGTCGGACTGTCACTGTCGCCAATCTGAAAAAGCAATTTAACAAAATATTATTTTCGTGGTTTATTTGCCTCCGTGGAGATATGAGGGTAAGAAAAACATCGATAATGGAAGTTTCTCATTAAAAAAGTTAAAATTTAACTTTTCTAAAAAAAGTTAGAAATTAGAAAAGTTCTTAAAATTTAACTTTTCTTAACTTTTTTAAAATTTAAGAAAAAAATTCTTATTAGTTTTTCAAAGAATTTATAATCGCATTTAAAGTTGTTATCTAAACTATCGATAACGAATATACTGATTCATTAATACTTATAGTACTAATTAACGCCAGTAGATGGCGCCAAAGTCAAATTTGTAGCGTAGTATTTTGTAGTATTTTTTCAGAGGTTGGTGCGGGTAGGTGTAGTATTTTTCGTTTTAAAAATCTGGCAACACTGCCCCTAAACTTCCGCGCCCGGGGCGACAGCCCATTTCGCACGGCGCTGTCCACATTGTGCGTGTGAACTAGTACAAAAATATAAACGAAGAAACAAAGTTAACTCTCAAACTATATTTTAAATTAGTGAAAGAAGTTTCTCACTTCCATTTAACGTACTTTAATTTGTTTATGTTACTTTCGCAATTGGCTTGCGTCACTGCGAGAATAAATACACATGTACACAGAGTTTCTCCAATACCACTCCACAGAAGTGTGTGGAGGGGGAGAGGGGAGGAAAAAAGCGAGCACACTATTGGACGAAATAAAAAGTGCTCCTCACTGTAATTGTAGCAGCCATGGAGAGAGGGGGGGGGGGCAAAGCAGGTGTCTAAAACAAAGGATTTTTTTAAATGCCGCAATTTGCAATGGTCTCGGCTTCTTTTGCTGGCCGTATTGGAGTGGATTTACCTAGCCGTGGCCGGTTTTCAGAGGTGACGGTATTCGGAGGTTCGATCTAATATTATTTCAATACGATTCATTCCGTTCTATGAAAAAGTGGCCGGTTGTTAGAGGTGACCGTTCTTCAGAGGTGGCCGTTAATGGAGGTTTTACTGTATTTGTAATCCTGCTTTCTACATTGTTCGATTTTTCATGACACTGTATTTCATTCAAATTTCAGTTAGTTGAAAATGAGACGCTTAATTCGATGTAGTAAACAGTTTGTTAATAGGTTTATTATTTTTGGAGTTATAAGGATGTTTCATTTACGCGATTCGGTACTACTAGAGTAGTTTGGCGTTTTATGTAATTTGTTGAAATGGATTCATCAGCAATTCATTTATAGAGCATTATTATGCGTTAAAAATATTTCAATATATGTTTAAATTTTGTTTCGGAATTACAATGCATTTTATAAATAGTTTCCAAAAAATTGTTCTAACAAATTGTTTTATTTTCATATGTTATAGTATGGTTGGTTGATTGTTGACGTCCGATTATCTACGCTAGGGATATAGGACCAGGGGGGAGTGCCCTTCGTGGGGGGTCTTTCTAAGGGAACCTAACCCGTATTTACGCAAGGTTCGAAGAAAACCACGAAAACTCCGAACGGTTAGGCCGACAGCCGCGATTGGGTTCGAACCCAGCACCTGCCGTCTACCAGTTGAGAGGTCCGAACCTCTCGGCCACTGGTGGGGCATGTTATAGTATGTATATCCTTGATCGGTAAGTATTACGGTGGCCCCCAACGACTAGTTTTCTATAATTATCCTGCTACTACACTTAAAGTTGTGATTAATTTTGTGATACCCTGTATACAGTAGTGAACTGCACCATGTACCAACGATGTAGTGGAAGATATACAGGAGTATACGCCGTGTAAATTCTCCATTTTTTAAAGGAGCTCTGTATACCCTCTGTTTTTAAAATAAAGCATTAGCGTATATTGTATCTAAGTACGTTCATGATGGCAGCGTATATATTCTGCCTATGGGGCCATCAATAATTGATGTCACGCTTGAAGGAGGAGAGGAGGTTCTGAAATTGTGACAGTTTGTGACAAAGAGGTGGGAGGGGGTAAGAAGAAATGTGACTTCGCACATTTTAGTTAAAGTAAAAGCATTAAAAATCAGTAAATTAAATTTTTTAAGTTATTTTGAAAGAATAGTATTTTGTGTTCATAAAATAAAGATAAAATTTTAAGTTAAATACTAATTAAAATTCCATTTCAGATTCTAAAATACTACTGTTTTCAATAGCTTTTTCATATTAATATTTTATTACTGCTGTATATTAATCTTATTTCATACAAAATAAGAACACGAATCATTTTTATTGCTATAGTCACAAATATCATTAGAACAGAATTTAAATTTTAAAATAAAATTTAAAATATCATCTATAACATAACTATAACTAGTCGTTGGGGGCCACTGTAATACTTACCCATCATGGATATGTATATATGAAAATAAAACATGTGAAAACTATTTATACAATGCATTGCAATTCATAAACAAAATTTAAATGTTGTTAATACACATAGTAATGCTATATTAAAGAACTGCTGATGTACCAATTTCGACAAATTATATAAAACGCCAAACTACTCAAGTAGTACCGAACTGCGTAAAAGAAACATCCTTATAACTCCAAAAATAATAATTATATTAACTAACAATTAACTGCGTCGGATTAAGCGTCTCATTTCCAATTAAAATATACCTCTGAATTGAAATTTGAATGAAATGCAGGGTCATGAAAAATCGAAGAATGTGGAAAACAGGATTACAAATATCTCGGCAACTAATTATCTGATCGACTTTGTTCCATATGCAAAATGTGTGTTATTTTATTGCCTTTTACGTCCATTCCTTAAAACAAAAAAATTCGAAAATTTTTATGTACCTTTCATCAGAACGAATTTTTCGAGGGTACAAAAAAAATAGTTCCGGATAATCGAGGTTGCTGATATTAAATAGGCTTCGTCTCATTCTTACATACTAACTACATACAAAATTCAAGTTTTTATCTCAATTTGTTCGGGAGATAGAGCGTTTACAGACAGACAGACAGACAGACGGACGGCAATTTTTTTTTTTCTAAAAATATGTTTTTCGGAATCTCCACTATCTAAAACGTGTAAATCCGTCAAAAAAAATTTTCGATTTTCAAAACGATTGCAAGACTTACCCTATACTACGTATGATGGGTAAGTAATATATGCATAATATATAATAAATTTAAAATATAATACATAACATAACTATATGAACTATAGCTTTGTTTCTCAATTACAAGTATATGTACATGTAATATTGCGTTACATGTGACAAAGGAGGTGGTGATATGGTGAAATGTGACACTTTGTGAAAAGTGTTGTGAGAGGGACAAAAATATAGAAAAAAAAATTGTGACATCATTTATGGAAGGCCCCTGTACCGTATAGTCTTTGCTTTTTTATGACTACAACATTGCCCGGCCCGGCGGAATCGTTTCGAATTTTGTAACGGGCCGGGCCGGCAGATTTAGAATAGTTTTTTCAACGGGCCGGGCCGGGACGACAAACAACATAAACGGGCCGGGCCGGCAAAAAAATTGAACGGGCCCTACGGACCGAGCCGATAAAAAAAATTTCGGGCCTGCCGGCCTGTTCGCGAGATTTAAGAAGATACAATAAAATATGAACTATTTTTAACGAAATGGTTTTAACGAGAATAAGTATAAATGTGCGTCACGAGCCATACTAGTTTGACAGTATTAGTATAAAATGTACAGTGTAGAGATCAGCATCGGACAGTTACATTGTGTGTAACCCGTTTTAATATATTTTTAGCTGACTCGTGTCGGGCCGAGATCAAGCATGCGTTATTTTTCTACTTGTAGACTAGCCGGACCGGAACTAGACTTAATTGTTCTCAAGATCTGTAGGGCGGACAATATGATTTGTAAAATTATTAACAGCGATAAAGAACTTACGTTAGCTTAATCTTTGGATATATACTTCTTGATGGTTTTTAAATTAATTTCCCAATAATGCGAAAGTTTGACATATTTTCTGGTTAATTTTAAATTGTAAAAGTATAAAAGTAATAAGCCTGACTATTGAAGGGATTTGGAATCGAATAGAGTTTTTCATTTTTGGTAAATAAAATATTTGTGTAACCTTGTTGAGCAATATAATAGTTTCTCAAATGATTGCAGGTTTTTCTCCCTTCCCATGCTATCACTTCCGGAAATTCTATTCAAAACGCTAACTATGACAGTATTTTATTTACTTGCAGTATTCTTAAATTGCTTGTATCAAAAAATGGATAACCCTATTCGATTATATAGTTTCTGAATAAAGATACTTGCTAAACTTATGCGTTTCTGAAAAAAAAATGAATTAAAAAATATATCAGAAAGGAGCTGCTTTGAATTTAAAAATGAATTTGGATTTAAAATCTTTAATAAAATGATATAGAAATATTTTTATAAATCTTCTTTTATTAAACAGCTTCAAAAGTTACAATGTTTTAAATTTTCTTTCTTTTTTCTTTTATTCTAAGCCATATTAATTTTTTAATGAATCTTTAATCGAATGTTGAAAGCCTAAATATCTAAGTAATCATTAATGCTGTTAATGTGTATTTCCAGTAAAATATACTGTAAAATCATTCCATAGATATGTATGCAGTATTCTTTTAAGTAATCTTAATTATATGATAAAAATCTCAATTTTTTAGAAATCTTAGAAATTGTAACGGGCCGGGCCTGGTTTCACTGAATTTTGTACGGGCCGGGCCGGGCCCGGGCCGAACTTTTGAGTTTAACAACGGGCCGGGCCCGGGCCTGGAAATTCCGGCCCGTGCAGAGCTCTAGCGGCAGCGAACGTGTTGAGTACTTATTTTATTTATTTATTTTTATTTATTTATTTATTTATTTATTTTGAGCTTAGATGGCTTTTAGTTTGGAAAAGGGGGGGGGGGCTAGATTTTAGTTTTCGTTTCAGGCCGAAAATAAGAAGATTATAAAAATTCGGTTCCGGTCGATCGTTAACTAAAATAGCAGGTCATTTTCAACAATGTATTTTGTTTGATTCAAGTTTCGATTGGGGAAATTGACCAGCGTAGTGGGCGGAACCTGATAGTACTAGATTAATTTATAACACGATTATTCAATCGGTAAACGAATTACAATACAGTAAAACCCCGATAATTCGGATTAATTGGGACCAGACAAAATCCGGATTATACGGAGAATAAGAAAAAAAATAAGTAAAATAAAACATACATACAGAAAATCACCTTTATATTAAACTTATTCAATATTTACAGTCAGTAACAATGTTTGCTTTATAATAAAAAAAAAATGTAATTTTCTGCTGTGCCAGTTTTCTATACCTTTCGCGAACTGTAAGGTCACGCATCTGCTTGAACATAAATGCAATTTGAGCATAAGTACTCTATTATGTCCTATTCCCGGAGCCATATTCCCGGAGAAAAATGCCTGAATTCAGTGCTGCATCTTTATAAACATAAATAATTTTCTGTAAGTGATATTGTATCATCGTTTTGTCACTATAACAAGGAAACAGACTTATGGGCTGACGAAGATCGGAAAGCGATCCTTATCAGACAATGGATCTTATAGGGACTATTTTACCTTGCTTTCTTGCAATGCTCTAAGTAAAAATTTATTGCGCAGTGATTTTTTACGACTTTTCTAAGTGGTTTAAATAGAAAATTGGGAAAATTCGAATTGCCAGACTTAGTGATACATTGTTGTTTATTTGAAAGATACCACCAAAAAGTTTTGATAAGAAAGCTTAAGGTATTCTTCCGAAAAATGTCGGAAAAAGTTTTTTTTTTTTAAATTCAGAATATGACGGTGAAACAAGATAATGTTATGGAAATTAGCCAATTGATTCTCAAACTTGAAAAAAGAAATTGACCAAAACGATCCGGATTATCCGGAGATCCGGATTAACGGGGTCCGAATTAGCGGGGTTCTACTGTACTTGTAAATTTTCCAAGTGCATGAAAAAAGTCCAGACCAGATTCGAACAGGGATTTCAAATTGATCCATCTTGGACGGAATTTGGTAAAATAGCATGATAGTACTTAAATAATATGAATTTAATATGAAATCGATCTAAATAAAATAATATAAATTTTCAAATAGGCCACCAAGGGACATTTAGTTAAAAATAAATTAAAGCACACTTCAATATTTTTTTTATATAACCTGCATATAAACTGGAATAGAAATAAACTCACATATGGTTAAACGGATGTCATATATTGAAAAAATTACATACCTGGTTTTAAACTCGCAATATAGTGCACTGGCGAAATATTTCTGTATTTTAATATGTTATCATATGCACTCGGCTATTTTGTGAAAAAAAATGATAACGTTTTATTTATTATGACGCTTATCGTATTTTATGACTAAACACAATAAAAAAACGAGGTTGTTTTTATCAAAGTTATCTATTTTTTCACCATATACATATGTTGAAATCTAATATGTTAATTCTAACATTATATACATATTTTATCGCATTTACAAACATAAATAAAGTGTGACATTTTTCAAGTTTCATGGTAAAATCTTTTTTTCCCCTCTTCTTTATCAACTAGAAAGAAAGGAGGTCATACATATACGTTTAGAAAAATTATTTTATTAGCAGCGGATTAGGCATTGTTTCTGTTTGTTGAAAAAGCATTGTTATAACAGTTCATAGAACATTCTAGCTATGGAAGATTCCGAAAATTAAATGTACAGTCGAGGGGGGAAAAAATAAACACCCTCTACTAATTCTGCAACAAATTATTGTAGAAAAAAGTTACTGGTACTGATATGAAATATAGTTTACCTTTAAATGATGCTTATAAAATTTGTTTAGGTGGCCACTTACAAATCAAAATTAGATCAAACTTTGTTAATTTCAATGGCAACACCTAGTTTCCACAATCTATCTATATTATAAAGGCCAAACGTATCTGTGCGTAACGCATGCGTCATTTTGCGAATGGCAACACTTTGAAATTTGAAATGAAATTAGGGATTTTCAATTTTTGCTACTGCAAATTTTTAAACTTCTAAATATTGCACATTTTCAATTTTTACACTGTCGTATAGGGAAAATAATGTATTTTTAAATGAAATTTGTTTGAAAACAGTATCTTAATTTGTTTTTAAAACATTAATTTGTTTTGTAGTTTTTAATACCGTTTTTCTAATTCTGGAAACAGAAGTACTCTATTTTTA
Source organism: Maratus speculifer (assembly GCA_964019185.1). Classification (NCBI taxonomy): domain Eukaryota; kingdom Metazoa; phylum Arthropoda; class Arachnida; order Araneae; family Salticidae; genus Maratus; species Maratus speculifer. The sequence goes on along the minus strand of OZ025303.1, from coordinate 120,932,298 downwards.
AATAAAAGCAAAGGGTCAATCCATATCAAACCAACCAATGAACAAAATGTCAGGTCTTTGGATTTTGTTAATTTTTGGCTCAGATGTTGTACAAAAATAGTAGATAAAAAATGCAAATTTGCAGATTTTTTTAACCATTTGTTTTTGAGTTATTAATTTTTCAAATTTTAAAAATTTAATTAAATTTGTATTTTTTGGTGTTCTTTAATTTGCTGTAACTTGGGAACTATTTGACCTAAAAAGTTGAAATTTAAGTAATTGTTTTCAGTTTTTTATGCTGTTTCATAGGATATATAACATGACCAAATTATTTTTAAAAAAATATTTTTTATGTAAAAAATTTATATAAAATTTAAAAAAATTCAAAATTGGAATTTTTGATTTTGTTTTAAAAAATATATTTACCAACCTTTTAGCAACTTTTGTGCTAAATTTCATGATGAAACTCTTATGGTATCATAAAGAAAAAAATTATTTTCTATATCAATGATCGACCAATTTCTGTAAAAAAATCTCATTATATTTTGTTAAAAAGCAAATTCACTATAAAAGGTAGTCTATTTTTGTTTCCAATGTTCATATTTCTCATTCATGCAAATCAAGTTCAATTATCAAAAAAATTTTTAGTATATAATTCGCTAGGTTTTATTATTTTGTTAAACACATAACAGTAAAAATTAAAAATAATCAAGACAATTAATACTTTGCGTAATTGTCAAGCTAAATACTTTTTAATTTATTTTCTTGGAATTTAAATAGAATGTTTTTTAATTATTCTTAATTTAATATTACTTTTAATTAAATTTTGTTTAAAAAATGAATAAATTGGTAATAAATGAGTTAACGAAAGAAAATCTCAAAAGAAGTGTTCAATAATACAAATTATGCCCCTGAAGTTGAATGCTTTAACAATCACAATGAGTCACACTCAAACAGTAACATGTTTGTTTTCTGCTGAAACCTGCATGCCTTTCCTACAAGGCTTTTGAAATCGCCAGTGTTCTCTAAGATCTTTTGTATGGCACACTATCTCAAGTCTGCTTGTTTATAACTTGAGAACTGCTGTTTGTTTATAACTTGTATTGTACAATTTAGTTTTTTTTTTTTATTTATTATTATTATTATTATTATTATTATTATTATTATTATTATTATTATTTCATTGTGTTGAATGCCGATTTGTGTTATAAAATATTAAAAGGGAAGTGGCTTTAAACTGAAAATGGATAAAAAATGAAATAAATTTTGTTGTCATCCATTCAAAAAGCAAGAACACTAGGTCAGTAAAAATTTAAGAAATGTTACATTGTGGATGACAACATTAAAATATGGCATTGAAAAAGGAGTGAAAATCTGTACTCATTGCCGCTTACAATTAGGTAAGGAAAATTATCCCTCAAATTGTGGAAATGACATTGATACTAATTTTTCAGACATTCCAAATGATGACAATCCAAAACCAGGTTGTAGTAAGGATGACCCTGAATTCATGGATGTGGAATCTGGTTTTGATAATTTGAATGCATCATTAACATCTATTGGAGAGTCACATATTATTAAAAGTAAATGTAAAAGTAGTAAAAGGTACTTCTTTGAAGAAATTGTGGGGTATGTTGCTTGTGCCTGTGAGAATGAGTGGTGGGTGGCATGTGTTTTCACAAAAGATCAGGTCGAAGAAGGTGTTAAAGTTTCTTTCCTTCATCCAAGCAGACCATCTCTGTAATTCACTTATCCTAGAAAATCAGACATTTTGACAATACCAAAATACTTTATTTTATGCAAACTACATCCAATCACTGCAACAGGCAGAACATCACAGTACCCAAAGAAATTGAGCTCCACTGTGCCAAACTGAGAACGTAATTTGTTAAGAAAAAAGATTTATTTATTAAATATCTAAAAATTATTATTTGTCTTTTAATAAAACAAACTATTCTTAAAGTTTTCCAATTTTTATTTGCTTCCATGTAAGTAACACTTCGGGCTAAACTGTGCAGCATATCTTAAAGTATTTTGTATTACAGATTTACATGAACATTGATACAGAAAATATTTTTTTTCTGTATGACACCATAGGAGTTCCATCATAAAATTTGGCATAAAAGTTGCTAAAAGGGTATTAAACATAATATAATTTTTTCAAAAAAATCAAAAATTTCGATTTTGAATTTTTAAAAAATTTATATAATTTTTTTACAAAAAAATAAAAAATTAAGTAATTTGGTCATGTTATACATCTTATGAAACACCATAAAAAATTGAAAAAAATGATGCAAATTTTAATCCTTTAGATCAAATAGTTTGGAAGTTATAGCCGATTAAAGATTACAAGACTATACAAATTTTGTAAAATTTTCAAAATATCAAAAATTTATAACTTTAAAACGAATTGTCGAAAAAAATTTAACTTCACAATTTTAATCTCATAAGTAAGTACAATAAACTGGTAAAAAACCAGAACAATCTAAAACATTAACATAAAAAAATATTTTTTTATTGGTTGATTTCCCATGGAATTACTCCAAAGGGAAAATAGCCAAAAAATCAGATTTCTGTATATTTATGTTGCCACTGTTTTATTAAAATTCAAAAAGAAAAATTAATTAAAATACGTGTTCAAGAATATTGTTTGTTATAAAACCCAAAGAATTTTGGTTCAAAACTTCATTTACACTTAAATGAATATAAATAGTTTTGTATCTGTTTAAGCTAATAGGATCAAGACTTCAACCGTTTGAATTTAAATAATTTCAAAATAATCAAATTAAAATACCAATTTTTTAAAAAATAATAAAGGTGAATACAGTTATGAAAGGTGTGCATATGTCAATTTTGATATGGCGAAAATGATGTCGGGTTTAGATTTCAAGAGGAAAGTTTCTATGATTGAGAAAAAAAGGAATATTTTTTTCCCATTTTAAAATATAAGTCTAAATACTAATGTGTAACTTTGTCATAATAACAGATCTTTATCATTTTTTTACTGCTTACATATACGATTAAAGTTTAATCTTAACAACTTCTACATCTGAATTTAATAAAACTAGTACTTTTTTTTTTTTTTTTTTTTTTTTTTTTTTTTTTTACTTTAGGTTAAATACTATTTGTTTAAGAGTTAGACTTACCAATATATGGTGCATTTTTTACTGTAATTAATTTTGTGGATTTATTATAAATTAATGAAACTGTTCTTTTTTAAACATTTTCTTTCGTCGAAATTCGGCGGGTTCTACCTTGTTTATTTTAAATCTTTGATAAAACTATACATAGAAACGAAATTTCACATCATTTTTGTAATAAGTTTTTGAATTATAATCGTTCAAAATTTACAGCTCCTAATGTTAAATAACATTTTCATATTTCTATAGATATCTTCTGAAATTTGAATCCTAATGTGGTAATTATTTTGCTTGGTTTGCCTACGTTGATTACAAATCTAAATGTCACTGTGCTATATTGGATAAAAAATTTTCGTCACTTCTGACTTCTAATTCTCCTGCTCCTGGTATCTCTCCTCTTCGGCAAAATTATGTTGTCAATTTATCGTCTCATTCTCTTACTGATTCCCAACGTGATGTTCTCTCTCTTGGTTTGAATTTTTCGCGCGTTTCCAAACCTTCTATTCCGAATTTAATCGCTCCGATTGAACATTCTTTCAAAAATAGTAAAATTTCTCCTGGTCAACTTGATTCTCTTCGCTACCTTTTGGCTAACGTCATCTCTTCTAATAAATCTTCAGTTAAATCTAATCTTTCTTCTTCTCAAAAATCTGCTATCAGTGAACTTAATTCTGTCCCTAACCTTCTTATTACTAAGGCCGATAAAGGCGGTCAAACCGTTCTTCTCAATAAGTCTGATTATATTTCTCATGTGGAATCTATGTTAAACTCTGGTCCTTATTCTAAATTAAAGAAAGATCCTTCTACTAAACACCTTTCTGATATCAAGGAGGTCGTTAATAAGTCTGTCATTCTTAATAATAACACTAAACGTATGGTCATTCCTTCTATAGCTAATTGTGCTCGTTTCTATGCTCTTCCTAAGGTCCATAAACCTACTCTTTCATTTCGCCCTATCGTTTCTAATATTGGTACTGCTTCTTATATACTTGCCAAGTTCCTTTCTAAGTTACTCGCTCCTTTATCTTCCACTAATTTTCACACTGTTAAAAATTCTATTGACTTTGTTGATAAAATTAAACGCCTTTCTCCTTGTAATTACAAAATGATTTCCTTAGATGTTAAATCCCTCTTCACTAACGTCCCTGTTCAAGGAGCAATTGACTGTTTGGAAAGAAGGCTACGCGAATTCCATTACTCTTCCATCGAGATTGACGAGATCCTGCAATTAGTTAGTATTTGTGTTAGGCAAACTGCTTTCCAATTTAATAATTCCTTTTATGTTCAAACGGATGGTTTAGCCATGGGCAATCCTTTATCTCCTCTTTTATGTGACATTTATATGCATTTTGTGGAAGAAAGACTCTTCAGTTTATTTGATTTTCCCTTCTGGTGTAGGTATGTTGATGATACTTTTATCTTAATTCCTTTTGAGCTGGATCTCCAAAATCTCCTTTCTCTTGTCAACTCTGTCGATCCTTGCATCCAGTTTACTCTTGAAGTCGAAGAGAATGATTCTCTTCCTTTCCTCGATGTCTTGGTCACTAAACACCCTGATCGGTTCTCTACCTCTGTTTATAGAAAACCTTTCGCTGTATCTCTACCCCCGCATGCCTTTTCTAACCATCATCCACAGCATAAAGTGGCTTCCTTTTACACTTTTGTTTACAGAGCACTTCGGATTTCTTCTGACTCTTCTGCTCTAAATAAGGAAATTAGTTACCTCAAATCTCTTGCTCTCACTCGTGGTTATAATCCCTCTTTGATTGACAAAGCTCTGTATAAATTTAATCAGTCTAAACGTCTTCTTACTGATTCTAATAATTCGTCTAATATTAACTCTATAGTTCTACCTTTTTATTCTCCTCTTTGTTTCAAAATAGCTAAAATCCTTTCTCGTTTCAATTTTAAAGTTATCTTCAAACCTATGAATAAAATTAAATTCTCGTCTTTGAAAGATCCTATTCCTGTTGAGAACCGGTGGGGTGTTTATTTTATTCCTTGCTCTTGCAATTTGGGTTATATTGGTCAGACCAGTAGAGCGTTGAAGAAAAGATTGGATGAACATCAGAAGTACATTAAAAATCAGGAATTATCTAGGTCTTCCATTGCTTCTCACTGTTGGTCTTCCGGTCATTATTTCAATTTTTCCATGGCCAGAATTATTTCTAATCCTGCCTCTCCTTCTCATTTAGATACTCACGAAGCTTATTTTATTTATAAAAATTGTAATACTCTTGTCAATGATCTCTCTTCATCCCCCTCCCTTTCTCCTGCATGGAAATTACTTTTGTAGTTTTTTATTATTACTATATTCATTTTTTTTTTTTTTACTATTTTATTATTTTTATTTATTTATTTTATTATATCATTTTTAATTAATTAATTTTATTCTATTTTGATTTTTATTTATTTATTTTAATTGATTTATTGATTTTATTTTATTTATTTTTCAATTGTTTTCTTTATCTTTTATTAGTTTTTCTCTGCCACCTGTGTTCTTTTAGCCTGCGCCACCTGGGGCACTCTTTGTAATCTCCTCCCTCCTTCTTTGAGTTTATCTTTACTTTTTTCTTCCTCCTTGGCTGTGAGAAGCAGCGCCACCTGTCGCACTCTGTTTAATCTCCTCCCTCTTTATTTCACTGTTATTTCCACTCTGCCCGTTGTGACACGTGTTTGGATCAGCTGATGACGAGCAGTAATTTTGCAGCTCGAAACGCGTCCTGTTCAATTTATCTTTTTATGGTGATTTAACAAAGTTTTTATTTATTCATAAATATTAAAAATCCCAAACACAAATACTTTGCATTTGTAGTTTTATAATATGAACTATGAATTATAAAATTTACGAATTAGAACCCGTTGAAATTCGTCATTAAAAAGAGTTTTAGAATATCCTCACCAATCATTCTTCGTTTCAATTTCATTTCTTCTGAAATGCATTCATTGTTTTAAGCTAATTAATGTTTATGTTAAAATTAATATATATATATATATATATATATATATATATATTTGAATAATATCAGGACAACTTGCAAATGAAACAGAATTTTAATGGTATCGACTGATAATTTTTTTGAATGGTTTCCTTGTTCCCTTTCCATAATCGTAATGGCTGCCCCTCCATAAAACGGGAGTACTTTCCTTATTACAAAGTAACATACCCAACGGATGCTTAAAAAATTGTGAATTATACTACCTTTGACAATAAAGTTCGGTGAATAGTCCTGTAGCATTAATCTAGATGAAATATTAACGAAAGTTACCATACCATCCTTCAAAATAGTCATCTCCTATAACTATGCACCCCTGAGATTTGCTATACATGTCCTGGGAAATTCCCAAGAAGTCTTCTTTTGGGATGAAGTTCAAAAGCTTCGTCACGTTTCATTGGATGTTAGCAATAAGGTCAAATCTCTTCCAAAGAGAATTTGAGTCGTGAAAATAGGAAGAAATCTGGAGGTTTGGAACCCTCCCCGGAGCTCAGAAATCCCTCCCGGAGAAAAGTGCCTGAATTCAACACTGGTTGAATCAGATTTGAAAAAAAAAATTCATGCTTGAAAATAATTTTAAATGTCGCCAAATTGAGAGTAAGTTTTCAAATCAATCTATTCCAAAAATAATTTTATTCCTGTTTTATCACGTAACAATGTACGTACTATTTAGAATTATGCTTTTCAGACCCCAGTGTTTATTTATGTATATATTTTAACTTCAGTTATGAATTTATACTAACAAATTGATAACTAAATAAAATTGAAAAACGCAAAAAATTAAATTCATTTTTGCACCTAAAATTGGATGATACATGTGGACTCAATAGACAGATTTTTTGACAATTTCTTGGAATTTTTAGGTGCGTTCGTAATTATGTAAATACCTAGCACTATTATGCACAATTATATAAATACTATAGTCGTCATTCAGTCTTTCCCTCCGTCTGTCTCTTTGTTTGTCCGTCTGTCTGCCCTCTTAAAACAGAGCAAAATCTCACCTTTGGGTAGTTTTTGCAACAACTGAAACATAAATTATATGTTTCAGTTGTTGCAAAAACTGCATAATTTTGTCGAGTCATTTTAATTTTATGAATAACAGATGCATAGTTTAATCACAGGGACAATCAAATCAAAAGTATTCCGTTACATTACGGCCAATGGGAAAAAAATGATTTCAAGTGTTATTTAATGATGCTACACACTTTCGAACATAATAAAATTGTATGCATCTATGTCAATACTATGAAATATATACTAAAATATACATTCTGTACAATCTGCGGTTCAAAGAATATTTGGTATTAATTTACAGGGCCAAGCAAAAGTATTGCATTACATAATGGTATAGTGGGAAACATTGTTTTGGCTGTGTTTTAATTATATTAAACTATTTCCAATTTTACGAAATCGATATACGATGCTGAGGTTCGATATACGATATTTCCTGTATAATAGAAAGCAGATAGGGTTTACAGAAACACACAAAAGATTTTGGCCACTATATTGTATCCGATGTACTATTGCACCAATATCTGAATATTTTTAAAACTTCCTTATAGTACGAACGCCCCTCATTTGCTGCGCTTGACGTGCAAGTTCTAATTTTTTTATTTTATTAGCCCCCGGTATGCTAAGTAATATTTTAACACTTTGCGCGAATTTCAATACATAATACGTACATGCTATTTCTTTCTGCCAATTATTTACGTGTCGCCTAAAGAAAATAACATTCCATTGTATAAGCCAACCTTAAAACACAGCAGATGAATCATTGTACGGGATAATCTCTACTGCAATTTTTCAAATTTCCAAGCATAACACATTTTCAATTTCTATACCATCGTGTAGGGGAAAAAAAGTACTTTTAAATGCAATTTGTTTGAAAACTGCATATTATTTATTTTTTTCACAATATCTTTAAATTTACAATTCACGTACTTCCTTTTTATGGAAAGTAAAGGAAAAATAGTTGGAAAACTTTGAATGCTTAATTTTATACGAAGTGTTAAAATTTTACTTCCAGTTCGTCAGTTTTTAAAACATAAAATATTAAATCGAGCATAGAATTTAGAAATATTTTGAAAACTAAGAAAAAAATGACATCCTTTAAGAAGAGAACACCAAAAGAAGAAGTTAAAAATATTAATTTCCTGATGAGATATTTTGAATATAAGAATGCATCAAGTGCCCTTAGACTTTACATTACGGAGAAAAATTCCGAGGATCGAGTAATCAGCAACCTTAAGATATCTATAAGAAGTACCGAATATCAAAAAATAGACTTACATTTAGAGCGGACCCGACAGACGTTGTGCTGTTGTCACGTCTTTAATTCGAAAATTTAAAACCTTTTTGAATAAGCTGTAACAATCTGAACCGTTTTGATGAAATTTTTTATTAAAAAGTTATTACAATATCTAATGTCATTATGTGTACATTTATCACAAATCGACCAATCGATAGCGTGTGAGTATATGTATATTATGAGCGTAGTATTTACCATGCGTGTTATTATATTTATGTACATCTATTTGATTTTCTGAAGTCGGTGCCAGCCAAGCTAAGTTACATACAATTTTCCAATAGACACACATCCAAATATCTACGAGGTTTTTCACGATTTAATATTTAATTAAAAAAATAACTTTATTCTTTTACGATTTGCAATGGATACTTAATTTTAATTTTGAAATTGCTACCTACTCCAAAAAATCAAATAAATGTACATAAATATAATACGCATAATACGCTTAATACGCATGGTAAATACTACGCTCTCATTCCTTTCTTCTATCTTCAATAGAAGAAAGTATTGTTATCAAAATTTTTTTCGACTTCCGGTTTTCGAAGGGTTTACACGTTTTAGGGGTGAGAGATTCCAAAAAACCTGTTTTTACAAAATGTCTGTCTGTCCAAAAAAAAAAAAAAAAAAAAAAAAAAAAAAAAAAAAAAACAGATTTTTAAAATTAAAACATTTTTTCAAAATTTGTTGGTAAAGAAAAAAGACTTTTACTGTTTCGAAAACTTACTCTAAACCTTAGAAACCTAATTTTTCTAAGTTTTATGATTGACCCTTCTCCAAATAATTTCTGGCTATAAGGGACAATTTTCTGGAAAATCAAACCGCATGGCACACGAAATTTTCCTAGGCAACATTTTTAACAGCTTCTACTAAGTTACAGAAAAGCACTTTATTTGTAGCTAATAGGTCAAAAAGTCTTAAAAGCTTCTAAATTCACTAACCTGTGTGTCTGTGTGTATGTCGCCATTCTACCCTCAAAAAGTGTATGAAGTTATGCATAGAAATGAATTAAATTTTTTGTGAATGTTTCTGGCTGTGGCAAGCAGGTCCTCCTTCAGTTTTGAAATATTCCGCCGGAAGGGGGCGCTGCAATCGCGATTTTTGTGCCATTTTCAATATTGTACCAGCCAAAAGTATATGAAGTTATGCATCGAATTGAACCAAATTTTTGTGTAAGTGTATGACTATGGCTAGTTGGTCCTCCCTGAATTTGTAAAAAATCCGCCGGAAGGGGGCGCTGCAATCGCGATTCTTGGGTCATTTTCAATATTGTACCGGCCAAAAGTATATGAAGTTATGTACCGAATTGAACCAAATTTTTCGTGTAAGTGTATAACTATGGCTAATTGGTCCTCCCTGAATTTGAAAAAAATCCGCCAGAAAGGCGCGCTGCAATCGCGATTTTCGTGCCATTTTCAATATTGTATACCGACCAAAAGTATATGAAGTTATGCATTGAATTGAACCAAATTTTTTGTGTAAGTGTATGGCTATGGCTAGTTGGTCCTCCCTGAATTAAAAAAAAATCCGCTCGAAGGGGGCGCTGGAATAGCCAATTTTATGTTATTTTCAATATTGCACCACTTAAAAGTGTATGAAGTTGTCCTGAAGTTAGAACTGAACTAAAATTTCTGTATATAATTATTTTTTGGTAAGGCAAATAGGTCCTCCCTCAATTAAAAAAAAAAAAAAATCTGCCTATCATTCCATTGCTCATCGGCTCGTGTAGAGACGGAAATTCGTTTTTACTCTGATTAATTGATTGAAGCAGAAATTTAAGATGAAAACTAAAGTTCGTATGGTATTGAATTAAAATTATTAATACATTAAAATGAGTAACTATTTTTTTTAATATTAAAATGTACGTATGAGACAGAAGAAAGTTTTGGGATTGGCACATGCAACTTGTTGAGAAAAGACGGTGATATGACTTTTTGCCGGTAGATGGCAGCAGCAAAGATTTAAAGAACGGATATTTATCTAATATTAACATTATGTATAAATGTATCTTAATATGTAAACTGTGTCTATTTATATATTTTTTGGTAATTTTTGATATTTTTTGTGTAATTTATATTGGTGTTTTTATTTTCTGTTTAAATTTATGAATAATCAAAATAATTATGGTAATTTGTAAAAAGAGTATTTGAATATGTATCTGTAATTTTCATTCACCAGATGGCACTGTGTGTCCAGTATTGTATGTATATGTAATGTTTCTGAGTACAAAGTTTTTTGTTGTGTCAGCGAATCCCAGATTTTATTATGTTAGTAAGTTTTCTCGCTGAAAAAGAGATGTTAAAGTTTTGTTTTGGGGTATATTGTAGAAAACCCCATATTGTATATTATTAGTCAAGACTGAAGCTTAAATGTGATATAGTTTTAACAGCGGGATGTCATCTGAACATCAAGCGTTGGAAATAAACGTAAATTTAGACGAAAATGAAACCATGTAAGTTTTCTCTTTTCTTTCCATTGTCTCTTTTTGTTACTCTGATTATTTCTGTTTTGAGCAAGTGATGGAAGTGTTAAAATTATTTAAGTGTATAATACAGAGAGTTTTCCCACTCCGCCCCTTAAAAACGGTTAGTTTTCATCGATCTAAAAAGTGTTAAATTAAATACAAAACTAATAGTTTTAGTTTCGTTTTTTCAAGGTTTTGGTATTGTTTAACATTAAGTGGCGCCCGGGTAACAGGGACTTGGAGAGTGGGATGTTTTTTGGTTGTATGATAGTTATAACTCTCTGTTTTATGATTTTGTAAGAGTAATATATATATTTGAGTTAGAATATTAGTTATTAGTGTATTTATTGAAATTTGTAATTTTGTGAATATATTAATTTTAATGTTGTTTTGGAACATAGTTGTACATAATATTTTTGGGAAATAGTAATCAATCATAGTGTTTTAGATAAAATGGAGGCTCTTAAGCTTAAAAGGACAGGCGTCAGGTCATCATTCACCCGTACTGCTAATATTTTAAAAACAGAACTTGCAAAGGAAGATAGTGATATAAGTATTGTTAGAGATAAGTATACAAAATTACAAAATATTCAGACAGAGTTAAATGATTTAGATAATAAAATCTTAGATTTAATAACCGAGGACGGCAGTGCGGCGGAACAGCTTGTTTCGAGTGAAATAGAAAATAGGGAAGCATATTCAGATGATTTTATTACGTTGTCTCGCCTGTTTAATGAGAAATGTAAAATTCCGGAGGGATTTCAGATAGATACGAGGCCAGACGATGTGTTTAGTACTACAGGTAATAAAATGAAGTCTTATAAATTACCGAAAATAGAATTAAAGAAATTCGATGGGGAACTAATTAATTGGTTGCCCTTTTGGAGCCAATTTCAGAAAATTCATGAGGATGGGGATTTACACGATAGTGATAAATTTTCTTATTTAGTTCAGAGTATGAAACAAGGGTCACGCGCGAAGGAATTTATTGACAGTTACCCGGTTACTTCGGATAATTATAAAAGTGCAGTTATGGCACTTACAGAACGTTTTGGAAAACCGGAGTTATTGATTGAGGTTTATGTAAGGGAATTGATTAAATTAATTATTTCTAATGTAAAAGCAGATAATAGAAATAAATTACCCCTTGATAAACTTTATGACAAAATTGAAGCTCAGTTAAGGGCGTTAGAATCATTAGGGCTAAAGTCAAGCGAGAATACATCGTGGCTTTATCCGATGGTGGAATCGAGTCTTACGGAAGACGTCCTGAAAGCGTGGCAAAGAAGTGCATTCTTTAATCAACCCGAAGGGTCAGATCTTTCTCGTCTAACGAATTTGATGAAATTCCTGAAAGCTGAAGTGGAAGGCGAGGAGAGGTTAAAATTAGCACGAAGTGGTTTCGAAAATAACCATCGCAGGGAAGGGTATCATGACAGAGATAGAAATAAATTTAAAAAACCCGATATCCCTACTGCATCAAATTTTCTTACGATTAAAGAGCGTTCGTGTATTTTTTGTGACAAAAGTCACGAGAGTAAAAATTGTTACGAAGCCCGTTTATTAACATTAGAAGAAAAAATTGCGAAGATTAAAGATAAAAGGTGTTGCCTTAAGTGTTTAGAGCCTAATCATGTTGCCAAATTTTGCAAGCAATTTATACGGTGCTATTGTTGTGACAAACCCCATTTTATTTCACTTTGTCCAGAAATGCATAAAAAAGGGGAACTGCCGAAGGACAAGGGGGTAACGGAAACTGTACAAATGACTGCTGCTAAACAAACATGCACCGCGGAAGTAGCATTAATGACTTTACGTGTAAAAGTCGCGGGTAAGAATATAGTGAAAAAGGTCAGAGTACTTCTGGATTGCGGTTCGCAAAAGTCATATATTTTACAGTCTCTGGCAGCCGAATTAGGTCTGCCAATTATTTCTAAAGAAAACATAGCTCATACTTTATTCTGGGGTGCTAGAACGGCTCCGAAATTGCATAACAAATATCGAGTAAAATTGCGTTCGCTAAATCAACGGAATTTTCCAGATTTAGAATTTGATTTTTTGAGCCAAGACGTAATTTGTGGTGAAATCCCGAGTTTACCTAGAGGGCCAATTTTGAGAGAATTGAAAAATAATAAAATTTGGTTATCTGACATAGGTGCGAATCCTCCTAAAATTGAGATGCTTATAGGGAGTGACATATATGGTAAAATTCTCACGGGTCAAGTCAAGCAATTAAAAGGGGGATTGACAGCAGTTTGCACGAAGTTGGGTTGGGCCGTTTGCAGCGCATTGGATGAATTTTCGCCTCTGAAAGAGCAAGGAGCAACAACTTTGTGTACAAATTTGGCCATTAGAGATTTCAAAATTTCCGATCTTTGGAATTTAAAAGCAATCGGAATATCAGATGGGCCACAAAATTTGACTAAAGCAGCGGAGGGAGAAATGGCCCGGGAACAGTTCTTAGATTCCCTTACTCGAAATGAAGAGGGTCGTTATTGCGTGGGCTTACCCTGGTTGGGAACCAACGCTGAGTTGCCATCGAATCGTCATGTTGCAGAAAAGAGGCTTTTTAGTGTTTCTCGAAAACTTAAATCTTTGAATAAATTTGAGGAATATAATAGGGTTTTCGATGAATGGATGGAAGAGGGCATAATTGAAATAGTTCCAGATACAGAAATAGAGAGTAAGGGACATTATCTCCCCCATCACCCAGTGTTTAAGCCCGATAGTGCAACTACTAAGATAAGACCGGTTTTCGATGCGTCGTGCAAAGTAGGTAGAGCTCCTTCTCTCAATGACTGCTTATTTAAAGGGCCAAATTTAATCGAAGAAATTCCTTCGATTTTGTTAAGATTTCGGGAAAAGAGCATTGGGGTGACTTCCGATGTGAAGCGCGCATTTTTGCAAATAGAACTGAAAAAAGAAGATAGGGATTTTTTGAGATTTTTATGGTGGGAGAAAGATAATGTTATAAAAGTTCTCCGCCATACCAGAGTAGTTTTCGGAGTCACTTCCAGTCCATTCTTATTGGGAGCTGTCATAAGGTACCATTTGTCACAGGTACCAGAAGAAAAGAGGTTTTTAGCTCAGAAAATAGACAAATCTTTATATATAGATAATTGCGTAACATCCGTTGACAATGTGCAAGAACTTGAAGAGTTCATAAAATATGCTACAGAAGTTCTCGCCGAAGCAAAGATGGAGTTGCGCATGTGGACCTGTAATTACATTGAGGCAGATACAGGTGCCATATCTCAGGTTTTGGGGACCGAATCTGAGTTAGAGGATCCAGTATCGGTTTTGGGGATTATGTGGGACAGGAATGAAGATAACCTACATATTAGCATTAAAAATTTGCCGATTTCAGAAAATTTGTCAAAAAGAGAGGTTTTATCTCTAACACAGACTATTTTTGAACCATTAGGTTTCCTGACACCTGTTTTATTGACTGCCAAGTTATTGCTTCAAGAAATTTGGATAGTAAAAGTTGATTGGGATATCCCATTACCCGAAGAGATCAAAATTAAATTCTTAAAATGGTATCACAATTTGGGAATACTTAAAGATTTGAAATTGCCCCGGCGCATAGGATTTGGAGATAGAAATTCCTGGTCACTCCATGTTTTTTGTGACGCAAGCCAACATGCCTATGCGACCGTTATTTTTTTGAGATGCGAGCACGACGGGGAAATTTATGTAAATTTAGTTATGGCTAAAACGAGAGTAGCCCCATTAAAAAAATGACAATTCCGAGACGAACTGATGTCGTGTGTTTTAGGGGCGCGTCTCTCTAAATATGTTACAGAAGCGCTCTCGCTACAGGACTGCCCAAAATATTTTTGGACCGATTCCACCACCGCGTTGTCATGGATTAAAAGAAACGATAGTTGGGGAACTTTCGTGGGTAATCGGGTGAAGGAAATTTGTGCAGCTACAGAAGTAAGTCAGTGGTCTTACGTTTCGAGCCAATTGAATCCGGCAGATCTGCCGTCTCGCGGTTGCTCCCCTCTTCGGTTTATGGAATATAAGTGGTGGTATGGGCCTAGTTGGCTAAAAGAACATAGAGATAACTGGCCAAAGTTAGAAATAGAGCCAGATGAAACTTTAATTTTTTCTGAACTCAGGAAAGGAGTAAATGTAAATGTAAATATTAATATTGTAAAGGATCCTCAAGAAATTAAATGGTATGAGAGATTCTCTAAATTCTCGAAGATGATAAGGGTTTTAAATTGGGTGAACAGGTTTAGCAATAATTGTTTGAAACGTAACGTTAATAAAGAACCCTTTCTATCTGCTTATGAAATTGAGGAATCTAAAATCACACTTCTTTCACTTGTTCAGACAGAAAGTTGCTCAGAGACAGGAGACTCAGTTCATGGTCTGATGACTGAAAGAGATCAGAGGGGCCTTATAAGAGTAAAGACTAAAATAGTAGTACGGGATGACCACTACGCATTTAGGTATCCCATTTTGCTGCCTTCGAAACATTACGTTGTACATTGTCTCATTAGAGACTTTCATCTAAACAATTCGCATGCAGGCATCCAAACTCTCATGGTTATTCTACGTGAGAATTTCTGGATTATTGCGGCTAGACGTACGATTAGAACGGTAGTAAAGAATTGCCTATCCTGCAAGAGGTTTACCTCAAAGCCGCCAACTACTGCACCCATCCAATTGCCATTAGACAGAGTTCGAGATGCATTTAGCTTTGAAATTACAGGAGTGGATCTCTGTGGCCCCCTGATCCTCAGAAATAAAATAAAAGCATGGGTTGTTCTATTTACGTGTGCTGTGTATAGATGTGTGCATTTAGAACTCGTTACTTCTATAAGCACAGAATACTTTATACAAACACTGCGCCGATTCATTTCACGCAGAGGCCGTCCATCGATTATATATACGGACAACGGCACCAATTTTATTGGAACGTCAGCCGCATTGAAGAAAATTGATTGGGAGAAAGTAGTCTCCCATGAGACCATAAATCCCATTCAGTGGAAATTTATTCCACCAACTGCTGCATGGTGGGGTGGATGGTGGGAGCGATTGGTTCGCACCACCAAAAATCTGCTTGTGGGAGTGCTAGGGTAAGCATCAGTGAATTATGAGGAGCTTCTTACAATCATATGTGACGTCGAAGATGTCATTAATTGCCGCCCCCTCACGTACGTGTCCAATGATGCGGAAGATCTCCAACCTCTGACTCCGTCGATGTTTTTGCGCGACCTTAGATCATCAGGCGTTGTAGATTTCGATATCATAGACAAAAATAAACTGCTTGTTCAACAGCGAAGGTGTCAAGATCTTCGTGAACAATTTCGCATAAGATTTCGAAAGGAATATCTTAGCCAACTGGCGCTAAAACATGGCCAAACGGACGGTGTGTGTATTCAGAAAGGAGACATCGCACTTATTGGTGCGGACAACATCAAACGTGTCAACTGGCCAATAGCTCGCGTGCAAGAGCTTTGTACAGGTAGAGACGGTCGTGTAAGAGTTGTCAAACTCAAAACTGCAAATGGTATACTGCTTCGACCCGTCCGTAAAATTTACCCTTTAGAAGTGTGCGCCTGCACCAGTGACAAAGTGTGGTTTTTGATTTGGCTCTCACCTAAACAAAAAGGTGGGAGTGTTGAGAAAAGACGGTGATATGACTTTTTGCCGGTAGATGGCAGCAGCAAAGATTTAAAGAACGGATATTTATCTAATATTAACATTATGTATAAATGTATCTTAATATGTAAACTGTGTCTTTTTATATATTTTTTGGTAATTTTTGATATTTTTTGTGTGATTTATATTGATGTTTTTATTTTCTGTTTAAATTTATGAATAATCAAAATAATTATGGTAATTTGTAAAAAGAGTATTTGAATATGTACCTGTAATTTTCATTCAACAGATGGCACTGTGTGTCCAGTATTGTATGTATATGTAATGTTTCTGAGTACAAAGCTTTTTTGTTGTGTCAGCGAATCCCAGATGTTATTATGTTAGTAAGTTTTCTCGCTGAAAAAGAGATGTTAAAGTTTTGTTTTGGGGTATATTGTAGAAAACCCCATATTGTATATTATTAGTCAAGACTGAAGCTTAAATGTGATATAGTTTTAACAGCGGGATGTCATCTGAACACCAAGCGTTTGGAAATAAACGTAAATGTAGACGAAAATGAAACCATGTAAGTTTTCTCTTTTCTTTCCATTGTCTCTTTTTGTTACTCTGATTATTTCTGTTTTGAGCAAGTGATGGAAGTGTTAAAATTATTTAAGTGTATAATATAGAGAGTTTTCCCACTCCGCCCCTTAAAAACGGTTAGTTTTCATCGATCTAAAAAGTGTTAAATTAAATACAAAACTAATAGTTTTAGTTTCGTTTTTTCAAGGTTTTGGTATTGTTTAACACAACTAGTTTTTCACTTTGCAGTAGTTTTTGAAGTCGGTTAAATTTGTGATATAAAAGTTTATTTTTCTCTTTTTAGTAAAAAGTTAACGATTTTTTGAAGTCGGTTAATTAAAATTATAATACAGAAAAAAAATATTGTAAATTATACACGTATGTCAGGAGGAATTTCGAACCCACCCTCTCTTTCGAAAACCAGAGCTTAAATCTGGCGCATCAGACCGTACGGCCATCTGACTGCACTCCATTCGGTGAGCTTAGTCAACGTCCATGTTACTTTTAATTTGCGAGAAATCCCTAATTTTATTAGTGTTTGCCTAGTTACTAAAAAAGTACTGAACCAATTTCGATGAAATGGAAGTGGTACCAATTCTAGAGTAAACTCTAATTTAACACAAAAATGAAATTAATCGGTTTGATAGTTTCGGAGTAATCGGTGAAAAAAAATAAAAAAAATTCATACGGGTCGAATTTATAACCTCTTCCTCCTTTTTTGAAGTTGGTTAAAAATTATAAAACGGAAAAGGTTATAGTGTACATGTATGTCAGGAGTGAGGTTCGAACCCACGCTCTCTTTCGAGAACCAGCGTTTAAATCGGGAGCCTTAGACCGTTCAGCAATCCTGACTACGCTCCATCAACGTCCATGTCACTTTTAATTTGAGAGTAGTCACTAATTTTATTAGTTTTGCCTAATTACTAAAAAAGTACTGAACCAATTTCGATGAAATGGAAGTGGTACCGAATCGAGAGTAACCTCTTTAATTTAACAACAACAACAAACTAGTTGGATGTGCCAATCCCAAAACTTTCTTCTATCTCATACGTATATTTTAATATTTTTAAAAAATAGTTACTCATTTTAATGTATTAATAATTTTAATTCAATACCATACGAACTTTGGTTTTCATCTTAAATTTCTGCTTCAATCAATTAATCGGAGTAAAAACGAATTTCTGTCTCTGCACGAGCCCATGAACAATAGAATGATAGGCATATGTATTTTTTTTTTAATTGAGGGAGGACCTATTTGCCTTACCAAAAAATAATTATATACAGAAGTTTTAGTTCAGTTCTAACTTCAGGACTAACTTCATACACTTTTAAGTGGTGCAATATCGAAAATGGCATAAAATTGGCTATTGCATCGCCCCCTTCCGGCGGATTTTTTTCAAATTCAGGGAGGACCAACTAGCATTCGCCATACACTTACACAAAAAAATTGTTTCGATTCGTAGTATAAATTCATATACTTTTCGTCAGTACAATTGAAAATGGCACAAAAATTGCGATTGCAGGGCCCCATCCAGTGGATTTTTTTCAAATTCAGGGAGGACCAACTAGCCATAGCCATACACTTACACAAAAAATTTGGTTCAATTCGATACATAACTTCATATACTTTTGGCCGGTAAAATATTGAAAATGGCCCAAG
The DNA here is from genome assembly GCA_964019185.1 of Maratus speculifer. NCBI lineage: Eukaryota > Metazoa > Arthropoda > Arachnida > Araneae > Salticidae > Maratus > Maratus speculifer. The sequence continues at coordinate 120,913,577 of OZ025303.1, read as the reverse complement.
AATCGCGATTGCAGCGCCCCCTTTCGATGGATTTTTTTCAAATTCAGGGCAAACCAACTAGCCATAGACATACACAAAAAATTTGGTTCAATTCGATGCATAACTTCATATACTTTTGGCAGGTACAATATTGAAAATGGCACAAAAATCGCGATTGCAGCGCCCCCTTCCGGCGGAATGTTTCAAAACTGAAGGAAGACTTGCTTGCCACAGCCAGAAATATTCACAAAAAATTTGGTTCATTTCTATGCATAACTTCATACACTTTTCGATGGTAAAATAGCGACATACACACAGACACAGACAGACACACGGACAGACAGATATTTTGTAAAAACAGGTTTTTTGGAATCTCTGACCCCTAAAACGTGTAAACCCGTCGAAAACCGGAAGTCGAAAAAAATTTCGATTACAATACTTTCTTCTATTGAAGATAGAAGAAAGTAAAAAATATAATATTAGGTTAGATAACCTCCTCTCCTTTTTTTGAAGTTGGTTAATAATGCGGCAAAGATTATTGTAAATCATACACGTATGTCAGGAATGTGGTTCGAGCACGCGATCTCATTCTTCGAGAGCCAGAGTTTAAATCTAGCGCCTTAGACCACTCGGCCATTTTGTCCGTACTCTATCCTGTGAATTTATTCAACACTTTTAATTAGTGAAAAATCACTAATTTTATTAGTTTTTGCCTAATAACTAAAAAAGTACTGAATCAATTTCGATGAAATGTGAATCTAAACCATTCTAGAATCCACTGAAACACACACAAAAATTTTCATTAAAATCGGTTCAGTCGTTTAGGAAGAGTTCAACCACATACACACGCACAGAAGAATTATACAGGGTGTTTCGCTACCAGACCGACAAACTTTGAGGGGTGATAGTAGACATGCAGACAAACATTATTAAATAGGAAACCATGGGGCGCAAACGTCTTCTGTAGGAGCTAGGGGCCATTAAAGTTTAAGGTCCAAAACTTCAAACGATAATAAAAACCGGAAAAAAGGATCGATTCGTTTGCGGTTTTCGCGAAAATCTTTCTCTATATCACGATTTTTTTAAGAAAAAAGTTTAAAGGTTACATTCAAAAATTGTCGATAGAGGGCGCTTTAGACTTTAGAGTAACGAACAAATACTTTTTACCGTTCTTTTATGCATGGAGTTGAAATTATTCTACAGTTTAGATTTTAACTTAAATTTTAAGCCCAACATCGGAAACATCGGGATCTAGTAACTAGCGAAAATTAAACTGTAAACCGAGGGGGAGATTTTAAACACTCATAAAAATTGGATTAAAGCCGCTATCAGATACACCAACATTTAGTAAGACTTTTGAGCCAACACTCTATTTCCTCCAACTTTTCGGGAAATATCCTCCCAACTTCCAGTGTAATAGCAAACTGCAATGTCTCCCAGACTTTTTTCCGCACGTTCAAAAAAATCTGGCTTAGCTTAGATTTTTCATCCAACATCGAACGTTTCAACGAATCAGAGGTAAGCGATTGATACGAGTAGGCGATAAATGTTAACGCCTGGCACGAGTAGAAACTGGTTTTACGGCTTTTCCTCCGAATTTTTCAAAGACAGTTGCAAACCTTTGTCCCCCTTTGAACGGGAAAATGTTGGAGTTAAAATCCGCTGAAAAGTTTGTCTCGCCTGAAGTCCGTGTGTCTAATAGCAGCTTAACTAATCAATTTCGCTGTGGTTTGGGTGTAGGTCATTCCCTTGGTAATTATTTCATTTTTTAATAGAGGGCGCTTCCGACACACCTCTGACATTTCAATGGCATTACTCCTGGGTGTTTTACTACCAGACTACCATTCTTCCAGGACGTGTTAGGGATGCAAATACGAATTTTCTCAATGATGTTCGCCGACACATTAACGTAACATATGGACAGCGGTGTATATGTCATTTTAGACCAATTTATTGGCCTGCTAGATCGCCAGACTTATCAGGTATGGGCTTCTACTGCTGGGGTCAACTGAAAAGTTGGGTGTATGAGACTCTCGTATCATCAGTTAATGACCTCGCAGCTCATGTTTCTGTAGCTGCCAGAAATCTATCGAAGATGTCAAGAATCTTTCAAAAAGTGAGGAATTCCATGCGACACCGCTGTCAAGCATGCCGGACTACTTCTTGACGCAATTTCTAAAACTTTTTCTAGTACATCCCTTAAATAAACTGTTTTCTGTTGCATTAACGCGTTGCTGATTCTCTGCTTGTTTCTGTTGCGTTTTTCTCTACTTCTTTTAACCATAACTTGCAAAAAAGGAATTTTCATCGTTACATTCCTATGTGATTCCGAGTCGTTTTTGCAGCTCTAACACTTCCTTTAAGTATGTTGGTCTGGTATTAAAACACCCAGGAGTAATGCCATTGAAATGTCGGAAATGTGTCGGAAGCGCCCTCTATCAAAAAAGGAGGACACCAAAGCTGTACGTCATTTTGAATAAAAAATTACCAAGGGAATGACCTACACGCAAACCGCAACAAAATCGATTAGTTTGTCCAATATTTATGAGCGTTTAAAATTTTCCCCTCGGTTCACAGTTTAATTTTTGCTAGTTACTCGAACCCGATGTTTCCAATTTCGGCCTTAAAATTTAAGTTAAAAACTAAACTTTGGAATAATTTCAACCCCATGCACAAAAGAACGATAAAAAGTATTTGTTCGTTACTCTAAAGTCTAAAGCGCCCTCTATCGACAATTTTTTAACATAACCTTTAAAATTTTTTTAAAAGAAATTCGTGATATAAAGAATGATTTTAGCGAAAAGCGCTAACGAATCGACCCTTTTTCCCGGTTTTTATCATCGTTTGAAGTTTTAGACCTTAAAATTTAATGGCCTCTAGCTCCTACAGAAGACGTTTGCGCCCCATGGTTTCCTATTTAATAATGTTTGTCTGCATGTCTACTATCAATCCTCAAAGTTTGTCGGCCTGGTAGCGAAACACCCTGTATATATATAAAGATATAAGATGTACCTTGGTATGTATAATACCAGTCTTAAGTACATATTTAAGAAAAATCTCATGACAAAAAGTGATCTATGCTTCGAGGTCGTATTGATGTGACGTTATGGATTATCTGGATATCTTTGACGTCTAAAAGAACTCAGAGAGATCACACATATTATTTGTATGAGACATGAAAAGCATGTATCGTGGATATTTTTCGACTATTTATAGATGTGTCGGTTGTTTTGGGTTTACAACTTATAGATGAGTTATGTATGAGTGTGTGCTATGTGGGATTGAATTAAATGAATTTTGAAGATGAATAAAAATGAAGTCAGAAAAAAAGATCTATTCAAAAAATGTAAACGAATTATAAAAAAATTACGACTTTATTGAAAACAAAACAGATCTTTTCGAATGACATAACACAAGAAAATAAATTTTCTTAAATATTATTTCCTGTGCATCCGATGAAGGAAACATGTTTTTTCAGAAAATTAGTGATAGTTGTTTCAGAAGTTAATCCATCCATATTCAGCCTAAAAATAAATAAATAAATATTTTATTTTGAACAAACAGTGTATTTCCAACAAAGCATTATTGATTTTAGAGTTTTAAATCTTAATATAAAAATATCAATCCTTTAAAAAATTCAATGTTTTTTTCAAAATTATAAAATTAAAATTAAATTTCGAAGAAAAGCATGAATTATAATAATACATATTTTAATTAATTATTTTGATTCATATTTTAATCAATATTTTAATTACTTTTATACAGGTTTTGAGTTACGGTTAAAAAACATCCTCATTGCAATCTGCTTTGCAACAATTTAAAATGAAATTAACATTAAGAGCTCCAAACTTTTAATCTACATAATACTAAGCTATTTGACCGAATACCTTACCTTTCGTTTATGGGGGTAAAATTTAGCCGAGAATACAAATTTATTCTAAAAATTTTGTATTAGAATTCAAAATTTTCAAGTTTGGCACAATATCTATATTTAAGTATAAAATTTAAAACACAATATTGCATCAAACGCTGATTTCCTGGTCTTATCCAAGAGCTTAACCATCAATGCTTAACACTTTCAGGTCTGGTGTACTATTAATAGTACATGTCTTTTAATGGGGAATTATTTTTTTAAGAAATACTTTTACTACTATTTACATATAGTAATCAAGGCTACCTTATCATAATAACAGGCTTGTCATTCGCCAAGTTTCCTTTGATTGCAGTACACGTGGTCAGAAACCACATGATTTTCCCGTTGGTAGCGCCATCTAATGTGAGAAACTAAAATATTTTCCATTTTTTCCTATGAATTTGTGCATGGATTATCAGCAGTAGTATGCACCAGGTGGCGTTACTTACGAGACAAAGTCATATAATAAATAGGCAACTATAGGGACAATTTCAACAATAGATTTTCTCCTGAATGCGAGGCCTTGTTATTATGATAAGGTGGCCTTGGTAGTAATGTTAGTATATATGTATTTATTATGTGACTTCATTTATGTTTAGGCATTTAGTAATTATTATTATTATTATTATTTGCTTTATTCTCTTTGCGCGTTTGCGATTCTTTTATTTTAAACATATATTTCACTCTTTATTATTAAAATAAAAGTTACTTTCCTGAAAGAATTCTGTGTAATAAAGCATAACAAGTTTTAGAAGGTTGGAATGTAAGTTAAATCTTATTGTAATACAATATTTTTTAAACATCTCCAAAAATTATTCCTTTGCCTATTGTCATATGAATATTACTTAAAAAGTACGCAAAACAACAACATTCGTTATCTGCCAGACAATGAAATATTAATTAAACACTAATTAACCTATTTGGATAGCTAGCGTTAATGTTATCAACGTAAAAGTAATTTTTCCTAAAAACTCAAAAAAATTCGGACGCGAAAACGTTAATCTTGTAACAATATACTGAAAAAAAAAAAGATTGTATGTTTTACAGTATTATACTGGCAGCTGGGATACCAGTACTATGACTATAAAATTAACAGTAAAATTAGCAAATAACATTCCGTTTTGCAATAATATACAGTTTCATTGATCTTTACGACGGTATGTTACTGCTTATTTTACAATTATAAACTGGCACCCTAGCTTCCAATATTATAGCGTAAAATCAACAATTTTTTTTTTCAGTGTAACGTATTGCTGGCATTCAATAAAGAATCTCTGTGCATGAGTGTTTTATTGACAACCTGATTTGCAGAAATCTGCTCTATATTAAGCATGTGACGTTATTTATCTGTAATACAGTAAACCACAATTTTTTTGTTTAAAAAAAAAAAAAAAAAAAAAAAAAATCCTCCAACTCTATTTTTGGAAATCGCAATTTTTTGGCATCACTTTGTATGTTTTAAAGAGTTTTTGAAGTATTTACGAATTTGTGGCGCATACGCAATATCAAATATTGCTAAAACAAGAATCAAATTTAATATTACTAATTATTAAATTACATCAAATATTACAAAAATTACACTAAAATTACTCATTTATATATTTTTTTAGTCACATACCTAAAAAAAATAGAAAGGTGCAATTTAACCATTGGTTCTACAATGCAAAAAATAATTGTTGATTTTACAGCATAATACTGGCAGCTGAGGCGCCAGTTTATAACAGTAAAATGAGCAGTAATATACCATCGCGTAAATTAATTCAGTTGTATATTACAGCTTAATGGTATATTACTTGCTGATTTTACAGTTTATTACCGTAAATTTTACAGTTATAAACTGGAACTCCAGCTGACAGTATTATGCTGTAAAATCAACAATTATTTTTTGCAATGTAGAGGAAATATTAAAAATGCAAAAAAGTTAAATAACCCTTCATGCACCGACGATAGTATAAAGTAGCACATTTTTCTCACCCAATTAAACACAACATTGAATGCATTCGTAACGTACTTTTAGTTATCTGTAGTAAATACTTCTCTTTACCACCACTAAATAACATTAACAGTTCAAATAAGATGAAAATTATTCACGAAGTTATTTTGGAACGAGTGTGTAATTTTGCTTCCATTTTTTTTTAGTTCCATAGCACCCTTAAATTTTGATTGTGAAAATATTAAGATTTAAAAATAAAATTATTATGTTTTTTTTTTTTTTTTTTTTTTTTTTTTTTTTGTCTGAAATAGATTACTTGACAATATGTTAGGTTTAAAAAATAATTTTCAGTTTTTTTACTTTCAGAAGCACTTTTCAAAGCGGTACTTTTGAGTACCGTTGGGACTACGTGGAACAGAAATTTTACTTAGATTTTTACCGTTTGAATAAATATTGTGCATGAAAACGTATATGTTTACAAGAGATGCTTGGGTGCCAGACAAGTGGATTTTGATACAATGTATAGGAAGATATTGCCGGATTGATATATGACATTGATAATAAAAAAGCAAAAAAAAAATAATTTTTATTATTAGAAAAAATATTCATTTTCATAAAATAAACTGAAAAAATAACAAATTAGAAAAACAAGCCTAAAAATGCCTTTCAGCATTTTCATGAACTCTTTTGTGTTTTCTAGAACAAAAGGTTGGAAAATTTCTTTCAGATATGCTTTCCATCGGACGACAGTGTTACATCGTCTATAGAATATTCTTCTGATAGCGAAATGCTCATAGAACGACACCCTGGTCTAGTCATACATACATCATGCATATATACACTATATATACCGGGTGTCCCAAAAATGACTGATGGGTTTTAAAATTCAATAACTTGCAAATGGTGACAGCTATTTAAAATTTTTTTGCAGGAGGGTTATGTATAACGTCAGGAGTTCTTTTACCGTAATTTGTTATTTTAGTTCGCATCTCAAACAATAGGTGGCGCTGACGGCGATTGAAGGCCAGGTCGACGCTTCACTCAGAACTGATTTCCTGGCCTTCAATCGCCGTCAGCGCCACCTATTGTTTGAGATGCGAACTAAAATAAAAAATTACGGTAAAAAAACTCCTGACATTATACATAACCCTTCTGCAAAAAAATTTTAAATAGCTGTCACCGTTTACAAGTTATTGAACTTTAAAATCCATCAGTCATTTTTGGGACACCCGGTATGTATGCAATGATATGTCACATTAAAATAAGAAAAAAAAAATTGATATGGGGCTTTTTCCCCCTATATCTCGTATATTGATGAAACCGTATGACCTAACGGTACTTTGAAGTGTCATCTCAAATAATTGACTATAAATAGCAAAAAAATGTATTTTTTTTTTCTAGGGCATATGTTATCTAACGTAACTTAGTGACGCAAGCGAAAAAAGTTTCAAGGACATGTTTTTTAAATTAAAAATTTGTGATACAAACGGTTAAACACTTCATTGGATTCATACTGATTCAAAGTGAGCACAGATGAAAGAAAGAAAAATAATAAAATGTCGGTTTTCATTGTCATTTCATATAACTTTTTTTCTCTCATCTTCAAATTCCAACATTAATAATCTTGTTGTTGGATCCCAGATACACCTGCTGCTGTACTTTCCATTGGACGAAACAATAAGGAGACTTACAGGTGAATAACTCGAATTGATTACCTCTGTTTTTGCACGAATACATATCTGGGAACAGGTACAGGTACACCACAAAAAGTGCTAACAGCGCCCTGGCAATAAGCTCCCTTATTGCACCACATCAGTCGTTCTCCAACCTTGAGATCTGGTAGTGCAACTTTATCCATTATGACATCAATTGCACAACAGGTCTGTCCGTATAGTCGGCTGTCGTATTTAGATCTGATCTGGATTTCGGATTCAGCCTAACAAATACAAATGCAGAAGAATTTTCTTTTAGTTAAAAAATAAATTAATCTGTAATATATTTTGTTAATTGTGGTTCAAATTTAGAAAACCATTCTTTTTTAAATAGGTAAAATAAAAAACTGAATAATCTGAATAAACTAAAAAACATAATGAAAAAATTATTTGTCAATCTTAGATTATAAAGTACTTCCCCATACGTCAAGAATAATTTCGCAGAAATCAACAATTTAAAAAGGCGATGAATGATCATGTCTTAGTAATGCATAAGATAATTGGAAACAAAATTTTACTAGTTACAGTTACAGCCATTTTACTCTAATAATTTGTGCATCCTTATACATGATCCATATACCTAGCACTACATATTGTGCTAAAATTTATCTTAACTGCACAATGTAAAACAAACTTAAATATTCTCTTTAAGAAATTTCCACCTAATAAACTAAAATGCACTCTAATAATTTTGTACAGCCCTGTATATTATCTATAGATTTTTAAACATTCTTCATATTAAATTATACTTCAATTCAGAAAAAACGAATAGCATAATTAAAGGCGCCCTTTCCGAAATTACAATCCATTGATGTTAATGTACTCAGTTATTTTCATGACCCTGTATATGAATCCATTTATGTTCTGCAATCATCTCTCAGTATACTGAACATAGTTCAGGCCTAACTCAGTTAAGAATCAAACTCGAGAGTAGTTTATGCTTATGATTTATTTTGCATAGCCATGTATATCGTTCACCCGCAAAAAGAGAGATACATTTCGTAAAAATTCATTTTGCGTTTTATTCTACTTAATAGGTCAGACATAGGTTCTTCTTGCTACACAAACAGCTTCATAAGTGTAGCGATGTGGAAAATAACTTTATTGCTCTATATGTTCTTTTGTGGCTACAGAAGAGGGATGGATTGTGTGGGGAGATACAATTACCCTACTTTCCAAACCTCATCCTTCATCTGCATCTTGAAGGTTTTATGCATATTTTCATTCTTTGTTTGCAAATCTAAGTGCTATTATTTCTTGCTAGAGTAAAATTATGCAAATTTTCTTTTGCTTCTCCTGTAAAATTTACTTTTGTCGAGGTGTGTTGCTTTTCTTGCGGATTAGTCACATGATCTACTGATACATCGACGTAATATAAATAACAAATTGAATGTAGATTCTGCCATTGCAGGATTAAGTTTCGCCTCCTATTAGGAAAAAAAAAAAAAATAAATTTGATAGAGGTTCTTTGGAAGGGCGACCCCGTTTAGATTGCAATGAACTAACTTCATTTTTCTTGTGTTTATTAATATAATAGCAAACAGAACGGCGTGAAATACCCAATTGAATAGCAATTTCTCTCAGAGACATTGGAATTGCGGAATAATAAAGAGATACAATTTGACGTGCTACTTCTTCATTGACTAGATTCATCAAAAACGGATTTTTTCTTTAGTTTAAACGCTTTTTTATAGACTCTGAGTATAAGGAAATGCAATTTAACAATAAAGCGAGTGGAATCCCGTCTAATTCGATGAATGAAATGCTTAAAAGACCCGATCGATTTGGTTAAAAAAAAAATAATAATTACATTATTGAATCAATATATAATAAATATATTTGCAAACTAAATGTCAAGTTTGCCAGTTACAATTTTGCATGCAAATATTCGCACATCTTCAGTTAAAATTGTAATCTGAGAGCTGGCGAAATCCAGAAATTTTATATGCACTCACAAAAAAAAAAAAAAAAAAAAAAAAAAAAAAAAAAAAAAAACTAATTTTATTTTTACTGTGACATTATTTTCACTAACTGAAGTCATCTGAAAGTAAAATCTCAATCTCAGTGTCCATAATGAAAAGAAATATTGAAATATAATATCGGGTACTACTAGGTTAACCCGCCGACCAAAAAATTATCGCCAAACTATAAGATTAAATGTCAATAATGGATGATCATGAATGTCACATTCAATGACGTTAAATACGATTCATGTGTTTAAAATGTCATTAAGTGATTTTTATTTCGACTTTTTATTAATATTTTTATTAATACTCTACTAATTATTTGTTTTTTTTTCGTTATTTAAATGAAAAATTATGCTAATCTATACAATCTGGCTAATAGTTTGGCGATTTGTATAATTTGGCGAAATTGGTCGAAGGATAACAGAGTAGTACCTAATATCGTTATGAGTAAAAATGCGATGTTTTAAAAAGTGACGTCATTTTCTCTTCATTTTTTTTTAAGTTAGTGTTATTAGTAATATGATAAAGGCATCCGTAATAATATTGTAATTCCCATTTATCTGGTTGCTGAAGGACATAATTTTCCTCATTTAAAATTTTTCTTATTTTGCTTTAGACATTAATTTTTATCATAAATTATTTTCTGTTATTTTATTTAGATTATTAATTTTATTTCTCAGTAAATATATTTTTTTTTTACCTCAATTAGTGCATAATTATACGCAATCATTTTGGAAAATAAATTTTTATTATTGAGAGAAAAGCTAAACTGAGTTGCCACCATTTTGAAGAAATATCGTAAAAAGCATTTAAAATTAAAAATAAAATATAAAAATGGAAATAAATTAAAAAATAATTAAAATGGGCACAACTACAAATAAATAGCTTTCATTAAAAAAATAATTATCAAAATCGGTTGAGTAGAAAATTCAGAGCTGATGACACGACATTTTTAGCTTGTCTGAAAGAAATAGCATCGGAGGCTAATAAAAAAGAATTGGTAAAACTTATTTATGCAAACCGAACAATGAACGCACAGGTGAACACAATTTTCTAGCACTTATTTCTAGATAGTACTACAACCAAAATCTTTTGTGTGTTCCTATAAATGTACGATAACTTTGTCTGTAATATTCTACAGTAGACATCTTGCACTGCACAGCAATAATGTATACATAGATTTCATTATGTTTGAAATAATGTATCATCATTAAAATATGCCGCAAACGATTTTTTCCAAAGGCCATCATATAACAAGATTCTTTTAAATTCCCCTGTGAACAACCTATAACTTCTATAATACCTACATTCATTAGCAAACATGTCATAGTAAACATTAATAACAGAGCATTCTGAATACATTTACAAAAGTTAGAACATAGATAGATGGCAAGCATGCAAATCCAAGACAAACATTTTTCAACTATATTAGAAAGTGTTAAAAGGCAACTATATTCCAACTTTAGTCCAAGAAGAAATGTGCCAAAATAAGGCTTTATCTTGCGAAAGGTCGGGTAAAATATATATATATATTTTTTTTTACAACCTGCATACTTCGGGAAAATTTGCAACGGCCAAAAAACAGCAATATTTCGGGATTAATTTAAAAATCTCTAGACCTGTTGGAATACCTTACTTAACTCCTTGCGGCGCGGTGGTTTCATAGATATATCACTTAATTTTAATACCCAAACGCCACATTGGCACCGGAATTTTGTTAGAAAAAATTACGGTTTATTGAATGCGCGAAATATAACCTTTTCTTATTTGCAAATAAAGTTGTTTTCAAATTCCGGTGTCAGTCATTAATTTCAATACTTTAAGCAATGAATTTGCACTGCGCCGCAAAGGGTTAAAGATGACCAAAGATCTCTACAACTTTCATATTCACAACTTTTTTATGCACTCAATAACAAGCACATTAAGGCATTTCAAAAAAAGACATTTTTCTTAAAAATCGTGAAAAACGATTTGCAATTGCAATTTGCAGATGCAATTTAACCCCTTCGCGACAGCATCCTTTTATGAATTTTTAATGTTTTGCAATTGGTTTTCAAAAATTGAAATTTGTGTCTTATAAAATCAAGAAAATGCGCTGATTAAATAAGGCTAATTTTTCAGTAAAATTTTACTGGTGGGGGTAAATAGAGATTCTTAATCTTTTTTGCGGGCCACGCTGGTACTCGCCGGCTTGAACGTGTTAAATAAGAAAATATTTCATCTTGATTCCCAATCTTGATGTTATTTTTTTTTCAGTTACAATTTTGTATGTGAACAATCACACTCTTGACTTGATACTCTAATACTAGCGCAGCGAAATACAGAAATTTATTCTTTGATATGTATTTGTAGTAAAATACAGTTGAGTCTCTCTATAACGAAACTCCATACATCGAATTTCTCTATATAACGAATTTTTAGTAGGAACGGTCCCCTTTTCACGTGATTGCATTAAAAACAATCTCTATATAGTGAAATATTTATCTCCATATAACGAATTTTTTCATAAATTGGTCTTAATTTATTCAGTTTTAAAAAGCTTCCAAATCATATGGAATCAATTTTCCATCACCTATTTTTGATTTATCGTCACTGCTGAGTTTTTTTTTATATTACTTCTCTCCTTGTTCTTTAAATCCAACGAATTAATCCCAAATCCCACACACCTTTGCACATCCTTCTCAAAACAGTGTCAATTGGATTGATACACAATTAAGAGAGGAATCAATGAAAGGCGCATAAGAGAGGCCTTCAAATGGAGGAAAATGTTAACTACAATTTTTCATTCCTTGATAAAATTTGAGCTTTTTTTTTGAGAGCGTAACAATTTTAAAATCAAAACAACAAAAAATTACAGATTTCTTTGTCTGAAATTACTGCAATTCTTCCTTATTTGATTTTCATTAAGCTTTCATAAAAATGTCTGGTCTCTTTTTTGAAACAGCTTAAATAATTAAGAAATAAAATGTTAGGTTAATATTTCCTTTTAAACATTTCAAATTCTTAATTCAAAAGATCAAAAATAATATTTGTTCAAATTTCACACATTAAATACGATTTTTAACAGCTTTCTCTATACATCGAATTTCTCTATATAACGAATTTTTTTACTGGTACGGTGGATTTCGTTATATAGAGACTCGACTGCATTCAATTACAGTCACCTCTCACTTATGCTCCTCTCAGTTATACGCGAATTTTTCTATGTCGCGCCCCAGGAGTAGGAAAATAATGCTATTGATCTCTCACTTGTAAGCATCACTTTGAATTGCCTCTCTCAGTTATATGCGGAAATAATAACACAATTCACTCTACATAAGAAAACTAGTTGGATGTGTCAATCCCAAAACTTTCTTCTATCTCATAAGTACATTTTAAAATTTAAAAAAAAACGTGATGACCCCAAAGTTACCCACTATCAAATTTCCTCGAACATTTGACCTAGCCTAATGAGATTCTGGTATTCGAAAAGTCTAAAACGCAAAATTTAATTAATATTCTGAGAAAATGAGCTTAGTAGTGCCTCATGTTGGGTAATTTATACTAAAACCTAATAAGCATCTGTTTATGTCAAGACCTAACAGAATCTGAAATTTGATGGAATTTCGTCCATTAGTTCTTGAGATATAGTTAAAACAAAAAAATTGCAAAACGTAGCACAGCAACACCATATTTTGGACAATTTATGCCAAAACGGAAAAAAGCGTCTAATTATGTTATGGTGTAAAAGAATCTGAAGTTTGATGAAATTCTGTGCATTAGTTCTTGAGATATAGCTAGTTTAAAAAAAACCGTGTAAAATATAGCACAGCAGCACCATCAGTTGAAGGATTTATAACAGAACGTAATCATCGTGTAATTATGTTATATGTCATTTTGTAACAAAATCTGAAGTTTGATGAAATTCTGTGCGTTGGTTGTTGAGATATAGCTATCGAAAAAATCGTGCAAAATGCAGCATAGCTGCACCACCTGTTGCAAGGTTAATACCAAAATGTAATCAGCGTCTAATTATGTTATATATTCTAGTGTAACAGAATCTAAAATTTGGAGAAGTTCTCTGCATTAGTTCTTGAGATATAGCTATCGCAAATATCGTGCAAAAGGTAGCATAGCAGCGCCACCTATAGGGGAGTTCACACCAAAACCTTATCAGCGGCTATGTATCTCAAGGTATCGCGGAATCTGAAGTTTGGTGAAATTCTGTGCATTAGTTCTTGAGATATAGCTATCATGAAAATCATGAAAAACGTGGCATAGCAGCGCCACCTGCTGGCCAATTTACACCAAAACTTAATTCGCGTCTATATATATCAAGGGGTCACAGAATCTGAAGTTTGGTGAAATTCTGTGCATTAGTTCTTGAGATATAGCAATCTTGAAAATCATGAAAAACGTAGTATAGCAGCGCCACCTGCCGGCCAATTTTCACCAAAAACCAATAGGCACTAATTCATATCAAGATCTAACTGAATATAAATTTTTTTTAAATTTCGAGCATTAGTTCTTGAGATAGAGCGCCCACAAATTTTTTGTCACATACAGACAGACACACAGACAGACAGACAGACAGACAGACAGACAGACGAACAGACTCACAGACAGACATTTTCTAAAAATAGTCAAAACGTGTTCAGGACCTTCTAAAACGTATAAATCCGTTGAAAACCGGAAGTCGAAAATTTTCATGAATCCAATACTTTCTTCTTGTAAAGATAGAAGAAAGTAAAAAAATAATCAAAAATTCAGAATGGACAATTTGATATTTTATAAACAATTTTAAATTAGTGGTTCAAAGAAATGAGTGCCTCGACTTTATCCATTATCGGTGAATTATTAAAAAAAAAAATGGTATTCTCTTCGTCGCCGAAAATGGGAATCGGAAATTTTTCGGCTGGCTTGCGGATGACTAGAAAAACTAAGGAAAAACACGGTTCAACAAATCATTGTTTGACAAGGGCACCACCAAACATGGTGCTCACAGATTTTGATGATTTCAAAGTATGTTCTAGGGGTTGTGAAGGTTGCCTATACTCCATGGCCCAAGAACATTTTTGAAGAATGCGGAATGGCAATCGCAGAGGAGAGGAAGAGAGATGGAGGGTCATTCGATGATGCGTGGTGTGACGCTCTCCAGCATAATTCTTTTATTCTTTGTGTAGTTTTGTGTGTAATGTTCGTTCAGTGTTCGTTTATATAAATGTTTCTTTTAATATAGCAAGGCCTCTCGTTTATTTAGAATAAACAACATTCTCGTATGTATGCTCAACTTGATAGGGGTCATACCACTAATTATTCTGGTGAAAGGGTTTCTTCAAATGGGCCTTGGTTTTTGAGAAATTGGGAGTTAAAGTTCAACGTATATTTCAAATACCTATTTGTACAAACGCCGAATGTGGATCAGTGGCTCAGTGCCAGCGCTCGGGGCTGCGAATCGAAAGGTTGTGGGATCGAGTCCTTCCTCGGTTTAAATTTTCTTATAAAAATTTAAATTTACTTATATTTATATTTTTTACACGTTACAAATTTTAAGCAGAATTGGGAATTCTACAGCTTTGAACCTTTTGATATTTTCTGAAGAGGACAGTTTACTTTTTCATTTTTTTTAAATAATTATTATTGAAAAAAATATGGTTCAAATGGTGAACTGACAGAACTTCAGGGTAGTTCAAATAAGAATACATTTTGCAACAAATAAATAAATAAAAATGCGTATTTAATTAAAATTTTGAAAAAGTATAAGAAAATTTGGATATTTTAAAATCTCCACTACTTTAAATATTAATATTTTTAAATTAATAAATCATTTTTTGTTTTTTCTTCATATGTGTATTACACAATACTGTGCATGGATATTTAGATAATGTAATACTACATTAATATATATACTTATTTGATATAAGTAGTGTAAAGTGGTGAAATCTAACACTCTTCATATACATTTATTAATAACAACTTTTATTAATAATAATAACGTTAAGACTAATTTCTGGCTCATATTCAACGCATATAAAAAAACAAATTGTACAAAACATTTTAAATCTCTGTATCAAATACAAAAAAGCTTTATTATTTTTAAAACATGAAAGCGAAGAAAATATAATCACAGAGGGAAAAAAAGTTTAAAGTTATCATTAGTGTAAGGAATTGTGTCGGGTGTATTAACAAAATTTACAATATCTCAAAACATAATTGTTGTAGGGGTAAAAATGACATATTAAAATATTCACAATTAAACAGGCTTTCATTTAATGTTTAAAAAGAAAAATCGATTTTTTGATCAGTTTAGTGGTAAACTGTCCCCTTAAAAACTAAAGTTTATGTTTATGAAATTTTTGAGAAAATCAGTATTTTTTACCGAAATTTTTAATCTAAACGCAAATCCGATTTAATTTATGTCTGAAATCTCATTTTTTAAAACTTACATATAATTTATATTCCTTAAGTACTTAATTTGTGATAAATATGTTTAAAAATACATTTTAAAAAAATCATCTTTTGTATAAGTGCAAATATAAGATCAATAAAAAGAAATCTTCATTTATTCTGATATTCGCGTTTGTAATGACCGAAAGGTGGCGTTGTATAGAACTGATAATCGTTTGTTTACGTAATGCTGTTTGTTCCATGCAGCTGGAGCAAGCGAATCATGCAAGCATTGTGTTGCTGTCATGTTATTTTGCCATGAGTAAGTCAAATGTACTTTTTTATATTATAGATCTAAACTTTGTGTATAAAATTTTGATTTTAGATAATTTTAATACAAAGAACCCAACGTTGCATGCGTTATAGAACTGTTTATTTATTTATTTATTATAGAACCGTTTATTTATTTATCGGCCTTTTAAACACTGATTTCAGTGGAAGATGCTCACGGTATCAGTTCTATTTCGTTTCAGACATTGTCCGCGAGAGGGCGTCTATTTCATTTCAAACGCGAATTACGAAGGAATGGAAGGCAGACGATAAAAAAATAGTATTTTTACATGTATCGTAAATTTTATCTAATTATAACAGACGATTTTTGCATTCCTGTTGAATCACGGAAATAGTGGTTTGATTTCTAATTTAAAAAAATAGTTTTAAATGTAATCTGACATCTCTTATGTGCGCAAAGATAAATTTTGTTGAGGTTGAACTTGGGAGATAAATCTATTTACAGAAACTTGGAAAATTGAAAATTTGGATAAATGATAACAACTTGTATTTTAGCATTCTGCATTAATATTTTATTACTCTTTCGAAGATGTGCATTACTTAAATTATCTAATCCTGAAAACGTTTAAAAATTTCACCTGAAAATTATTTTGTATTACTTTTACAAAAAAAAAAAATAAATAAATAAATAAATAAATAAATTTTCATTTAAAATGCTATAAAATAAAATAAAAAAGCGATAGGAAAAAGAAAAATCATTATTTCAGAATTATGCTCAAAGTAAAAAAAATTTAGATAATAATTAAGAAAAAAAGTCCTAGGCATAAATTAGTTTTGCAGTTTTGTCAATAGAAATATTAGTTTAAAAATTGCAGAAAAAAATAAATTTTCAGGAAAAATTCAAAAATGTAAATTTAATTTATCAAGAAAATATCAAACGCTGTAGCAATTTCTCTAGTAGTAAAAATACTTAAAATTTGTAACGTGTAAATAGTATAAATATAAGTAAAAAGAGAAAATTAAAACCGAGGAGGGACACGATCCCACAACCTCTCAATTCGCAGTCCCGAGCGCTGGCACTGAGCCACGGCTTCACATTCGGCGCTTGTACAAATAGGTATTTGAAATATACGCTGAACTTTAACCCCCAATTTCTCAAAAACCAAGGCCCATTTGAAGAAACCCTTTCACTAGAATAATTAGTGGTATGACCCCTACAACATACTTTGAAATCATCAAAAACTGTGAGCACCATGTTTGGTGGTGCCCTTGTGAGTGGTGAAAACGCAGTCATTCCTGATTCAATTGTTAATGAATGGATTGCAGATCTTCGAAATGTAATTCAAAACTTTGATATTAAGAAGATTTTAAACGGGGATGATACAGATTTATTGTATTGACTTTTGCCAAAGAAAACACTAGATTTTAAGGGAGGAACATTTCATTATGGCAAAAATAGTTTAAAAAAAGAGTGACTGTGTTTGCCTTTTTCAATGCGGACGCATGAGAAAAGTACCCGCAAATAGTTATTGGTAAATTCAAGAAACCACACTTAAACAGTTTGGTGAAGAAATGTGAAGAAATTACCCTATTTTTATGCAAGTAATACCACAGGTTGGATGACATCGATATTTTTCTCACTTTCTGAAGGAATTTAATATGAAGGTGTCAAAAAATGTCCTGCTATTTATACTATTTAGAATTCCGCCATTTTTTAGATATCCCATTGCTCATACATACAAGAGTTACATTTACCCTGCATACAGCATGACATACTAATAAGAATTTATCCATTATATCTCGGTATAATAAGCTCAGTAAAAGCGCAGTATAGAAAAAGATTTGGTGCGAAGAATGTTTATATCAGAGCAGAAATTTTATCTGCTTTAGAAAAGCGGATTTTGTTCATTGAAATGAAGCTGAAGTTATTATGAAAACAACAACAATGATTTTAATAAAAATCATATATGAAGAAGAATAGAGCAGCATAATCCAAGATTTTTTTTTTTCAAATTTTTGTCGATGTTGATGAAATCTTAACATCAACGGACATGAAAGATGTTGGTTCTATTTTTGAAAATGTCGTAGCTGAAAAAGGAGAATAAAATGATTTAAATGATGAGACCGATACTGTAATTGTTCCGTATTATGCTACTGCTTTGGAAGCTCTGGATACTTTGAGATTTAGTTTGAAATTTCTCATGTAACATCAAATACAATGACGCACTTTAACCCTTTATCTACCGGCGGTACTTATAAGAACAATTAAAATAACTTATTATAAAAAAAATTTAATACGTCGATTAGTTGTAATACTGCTTACAAGGAAGGTCTCCATTGGGGGCATACTCAGAATTTTTTGAAAAAAATACGAATTAAACTACTCATGTAGGTAATAAAGGATCAGTGAAAATTAGCGGCGGAATTACATTATTAGATATGTAAAAAAATAAAATAGTTTGGAATAATTGGCGTGAAAAGCTGAAAGCGACGCGGGATTTGGCGTACAGTGCATTTCCTCGCCAAAAGCAGACGATTTTAACGAATCTGAAAATTGATTTCAATTGACTTCACTGTTAAAAATCTGCAGCATTTACTGCAACGTCACTCCACTACTTTTAAAGAATATCTCTCTTCTGACCAATGAGAATGCTCCATAGCACCGTGAATTGGCCGTGTCATACTGTTAAAAGTCTGCTGCATTTTGTTGCAACGCACTCCTCCGCTTGTATATAATATCTCTATTTCAACCAATGAGAAAGCTCCATTTCACGGCCAAGTAACCGTTTTCTATACAAGCAAGGGAGTGCGTTGCAACAAAATGCAGCAGATTTTTAACAGTATTTTTCAATTTGGAACAATTTTAATCAATTTAAATTGTGTTTTAAATGATAAAATATATTAATTTCATTTTGTTTAAGTACGTATAAACGTATGTGACAAAATTACACTTAAAGTAAAGTAAAAATGCAAAACTAAAATTACTTAAACTAAACTTATTTAAATAAATTGAACATAGAAAGTTTTTTCTTTAAAAAGTATTCGAAGCGTAAAAGTGTATTTTTCAAAATTTCGTTTTCTCGCCAACCGGAGATAAATCGCCAAATAAACGAAATTTTTATTATTTTTTTACGGACGTTATAAGGAGATTCCGCCGAAATGTTTTTTATAAACATGTATAACTATATGAGAAGAACATTCTGTAATTTTTTCAGATTTTTCTGAGTATGCCCGTATGGAGACCTTCCTTGTCAGTTGAACATGATGAAATCCAGCGGTTATAGTCATCAAAAAGCAAAAAATGATCTATTTAAATAAGCTAAAAGAACAGTCTTAATACCAGGCAAAACTCTGAAAAAGATAATAATTTAACAAAGGTTATTAAAACTACCTTAGTTGAATCTAAATTATTCCAAGAGACAGAAAAAAAATTCCAAAACAAATTCAGATTGAAGAAAAAAAGTTGGTCATAGGCGAATAAGAAGGAATCGGGCAAAATTAGCTAAACAAATTGGTAAAGTTGAGAAAAAAATTATTAAAGACTTCAAATTTTCGAAAAGTACAAGAAAAAGTTTTATAGACTCGCAAGGAAGGTCTCCATTGGGGGCATACTCAGAATTTTTTGAAAAAAATACGAATTAAACTACTCATGTAGGTAATAAAGAATCAGTGAAAATTAGCGGCGGAATTACATTATTAGATATGTAAAAAAATAAAAGTTTGGAATAATTGGCGTGAAAAGCTGAAAGCGACGCGGGATTTGGCGTACAGTGCATTTCCTCGCCAAAAGCAGACGATTTTAACGAATCTGAAAATTGATTTTAATTAACTTCACTGTTAAAAATCTGCAACATTTACTACAACGTCACTCCACTACTTTTAAAGAATATCTCTCTTCTGACCAATGAGAATGCTCCATAGCACCGTGAATTGGCCGTGTCATTCACTGTTAAAAATCTGCTGCATTTTGTTGCAACGCACTCCTCCGCTTGTATATAATATCTCTATTCCAACCAATGAGAGAGCTCCATTTCACGGCCAAGTAACCGTTTTCTATACAAGCAAGGGAGTGCGTTGCAACAAAATGCAGCAGATTTTTAACAGTGTATTT
Organism: Maratus speculifer; assembly: GCA_964019185.1. Taxonomy (NCBI): domain Eukaryota; kingdom Metazoa; phylum Arthropoda; class Arachnida; order Araneae; family Salticidae; genus Maratus; species Maratus speculifer. The sequence continues at coordinate 120,893,305 of OZ025303.1, read as the reverse complement.
TTCAATTTGGAACAATTTTAATCAATTTAAATTGTGTTTAAATGATAAAATATATTAATTTCATTTTGTTTAAGTACGTATAAACGTATGTGACAAAATTACACTTAAAGTAAAGTAAAAATGCAAAACTAAAATTACTTAAACTTATTTAAATAAATTGAACATAGAAAGTTTTTTCTTTAAAAAGTATTCGAAGCGTAAAAGCGTATTTTTCAAAATTTCGTTTTTTCGCCAACCGGAGATAAATCGCCAAATAAACGAATTTTTTATTATTTTTTTACGGACGTTATAAGGAGATTCCGCCGAAATGTTTTTTATAAACATGTATAACTATATGAGAAGAACATTCTGTAATTTTTTCAGATTTTTCTGAGTATGCCCGTATGGAGACCTTCCTTGTTAGAATAAGTTACAGATGCATTACTTTATCTTGTTTCAAAATCCTTATTGGTTGGACAAAACAAAAATATTTTTAAAAGTATGATTTCTTTTTCCTTTGCATGTTTTCAGCTTTCTTGGTGCTGAGGGAGGGGGATGGGGATTTTTCAATCCGGAAATATTTCTATATTTATGTTGTAAGAACATCATATTTGTACATTTTATAATTCGACAAAATACTAAGAAAATAATTAAAAACAAAAGATTCGAGTGGGGTTATAAAAATTGCACAAAATCCCTATAAATTCAAATTTAATTAATCTTTCAATCCTCCTAAAATCCTTCAAATATTTATTAAATGGTCGTGTAAATCTTTTAATTTAGTTTAAACAATTTGCGTAAAATGCTTTAGAGTGTAAAATTTTCATGAATTCTTAATGCTGTAGATAAAGGGTTAATGCAAAGGAAGATCGTTGTACAAACACCGAGTAAGCAAAAACAAACTAGCGTATTCATGACAAATTAAAAGAGCATTCATTAGCGATTCCTTCTTGTATAAAAATATCTTTTTCTATGTAAAATGAAAATTTTATTATTGTATTTTTTAAAACTAAATTTTGTAGTGAAAGTGTAAGGATTTTATTATTTTTTTCTTTTGGAAAATATTCTACTTATATTTTACCTGCTTTATCTTATAAAATGTTATTTACCATAATTACTACGTTTCAAAATATTTTTATTTCCTATAATGTGTATAAAGTGTATTAAATATAACTACATATAACATCCTGTCAGCTATGCACGGCTCTCAATTATGCGCGATTTCGAATCAATTTCTTCAAACGCGTATAAGTGAGAGGTGACTGTATAGCAAAGAAAATACTCGCTTCCATTTTTACTATGAGGTAATTTTAATCCTTTGAAATCCCCTGAGATTAATGTCTCAATCTCAGTATCAAAGGAATGTAAAAATTATTGAAATTTAATAGTTTTATGAGTAAAAATGGGTTTCTTTTTTTAAAGATGACGCTTTTTCTATTCAAAATTTAAAAAAACAAGTCGGATTTTGCTCGTCAAACGTAGCAAATGAAATGCGTTCGTACTACAATGAAGTTTTAAAAAATAATCAGACAGCGGTGTAATTGTACACAATACTTCGGATACAATGAAGTAACCGAAATCTTTTGACTGGTCCTGTAAATACTATCTGCTTTCTATTATACTGGAAGTAATTTGTAGTAAACCCCAGCAACGTTTATCTATTTCAAAAAAATGAAATAGTTTAATATCTTTCAAACGTCCCCTAACCAATGTTTTCCCTTGTACCATTATGGATTAGAATAATTTTGTGTGGCCTTGTAAATTAATAACAAATATTCTTTTCACCCCAGATTGTACAAATGTCTTCCAGTACTTACTTCATAGATTCATATCAATTTTATTATGTTCGGAAGAGTGTGACATTAAATAACACTTGAATCAATTTTCCCTATCGGCAGTAATATAATGAAATACTTTTGTTTGTCCCTGTAATTAAACTATGCATCCAAACTTGAAACGATTTCGTAAAATTATGCAACATTTATGTACTTTAAATTTCAAACAATTCGGTTGAGTAGTTTTTGCTCTGTTATATGCGGACAGACGGACGGACTGAACGACGACTACAGGTACTACGTATTTACATAATTATGAATGCACCTAAGAAAGTAATTTTTAATTGCAACATGAAAGTGGCATCCGTAATAATGAAGCAATTTCGATTATTTCCCCACCTTTTTTTGTAACAGTGAAAATAAGCTAATTGTCGTCACTGTAAAGAAATTTCCTAAAACATAAAGAAATTATTTAAAAAATACATCAAGTTCAGGCACATATACAAATAAATTGCCTTCATTTAAATAAATAATTATCAAAATGGATTCAGTAGAAAGCTCAAGCCTTAATTAAAAAAAACAGCCCTTTTTTTTCCTTGAGGCACGCCAAAGAACAATGAGATGTTTTTGAAAAAATATCTCTAATATTTCACTTTAGTAAGTCCATTTCTTAAAATAATATTTATTTCCATGTTTCAATATTATTTGAAAATAAAAACTAAATTTCAGATGACTGTTGAGTTTTTGCACTTGCTGTCATTTCCTTTTTAAAATCTTTTTTAAACAAGGCCAATAAGCATGCTTCTAGAGGCTATGTTATCTGAACAGAAGTTACTGCATGTACTTCATAGGAGGCTCTAATATAAAAAAAATAAAAAACATACTTTTATTACATTATTTTTTTCTTACCATTAGGGGTATTGGAATCTCCATACCAAACAGATTGAGATGACTGTTGAAACTACCATACACGCTGTCGTTAAGGAAATAATGCCTTTTAGGTTTACCTTCAGCTGAAAATATCAAAGCAATTCTTATTAAAGCATGATAGCACAGGGCTATGTTGAAAAATAGTCGAAAAATCTGTCGAAAAATAATGATCGACAAAAATATAGTGGAACCTGCTAAAGTGACCACCTTGATAAAGTGGCCACCTAACTAAAGTGACCAATTTTGGAAAATTTTACTTGTGCTTATAGAAAATATTATGAGAATCGGCTGGTAATGCGATTACCTGTCTAATGTGTCCACCTGTGTAAAGTGACCAGGTACCCTGTTATTGTCAATGTTATTTGAATCTGTAAAATGTGACCATCCATTTTTTTGCATGCAAATTTTCAAACTAATACACTAAAATTGTCATTTTCTAAAATTTTATTTTGATCCATTAAAAAAATACAAGAATTTATCTCCCATAGTGACTATTAGCTTAGTATATAAAGTGACCACTTTGTCCTTTATTGTAATGATGTTTTCACTTGTCTAAGGAGATTTTTAATGAAAAGTTTATTGCTGCCAATTGTAGAAATATTATCATTATGCAATTACACTAAAAATAAAAATGCGTATAAATTACCGTATACCTTGTCATTACGTATTATCTATGTCAATCACTACGGAATTTTAACTATTTTCAAAAGAAATAACATGAGTTTTAAGTAAATTATCTTCTATATGGTATATTTTAGATAAGTAACTCAGTACTATAGTTGCTAATTAATCAGTTCATTATTTAATATAGTGCATTTTTCTTTATTTATATTTTGTTTCATTTTTTGAGATCACAAAAGTTTTAATGCCCAGGTCGAAATTCATGCTGGTATTTGTTTGCTAGACAAGCACCAAGTGCTATAACCCAACAAGTAAAATAGCATAAACTAGCATTACACATTGCTCGTTCCAGCAGAATTTCCACCAATTCATGGTGTGTATTGACCCACTTTGCTGGAAATAAGCATGAAATGCTTGCATATAGATTGTCCTGCTTTTGTTGTGCAAGCTAGTGATATAGCATGTGATGCTAGCTAGCACATAATAGCATGGAAATCTTGCAGACATAGCAATACCTAGCAATAACTAGCACATTTTTGTTGCTGGTACAAGCATAAATTTTGACCTGGGTATGCCATTTTGAAAGACACTCCATAAAGTATCTACCTCTATATAGTGACCATTTTAGCCGGTCCGGAAGGTGGTCACATTAGACAAGTTCCACTGTATTAGATTTTCCCAAAAATTTCTAAAAGCATTAAAATAAGTCATAATGAAAGATAATACCCCATTTGTTCGCTATTTCTGGGTGTTTTATGGCTATTGCTACCTTCAGTTCATCTCATCTAGTTGTCAATAGTAATTTTTAGAACTGGTGGTATGGTCTGGTGATTGTCGCTAGTAGTTGATGTAATTCGCCAAATAGAGACCAAAACTTTCTTCTGTAAGAGTCCGGCTTTAGTGACAAGAATCGGGTCTTTATTTCGTCTAGATCAGGATTATTTGTGTTCCTTATTGATCTAAAGTATCCAACTTTCGTCCACGAGGACCAATCTTTTTCAAAAAAGGATCTTTTTGGTGTTAAAAATCAGTTGCTCACCAACAGGTCATGGGCAAGTCGGCCACTAGCGACTATTTTTATATTCTGTTCGCACCAATATTTTTAGAAACATTTTGTAATATTTACCTTTCGAAAATGTTGTCAAAGTGTGAGTAAAAGACGTTAATCGTCAAAAAGTGGTGCGAGTTGAATTTCAAAATACCACGTGAATTGTAAAAGAATCATTTGGGACAATCTTTGATTGGGAAAAATAAAAATTCCTTGCGTTCTATTGAGATATTCCGACGCATGCTCCCTACTCTTCAGACATTGTTCTATCGATTACTATTTGCTTTTTTTTTCTCTCAAAAACTCTCTTCATCATAAAAAATTAATGTTTGAATGACATAAAAAACACCTTGGAAAATATTTTGGAACCAGATCAAAAACTTTTTGGAAACAAGGCATTTTAAGACTCCTGAAAATGTAGAAGAATGGTCGCAGAACAGAATAGCACAGATGTTCTTCAATAAAATCTCGCCGTTTTCGAAATTTGCTTGAGTAATTCTCGGTCAAAAAACGAAAGAAACTTTTGGGACAACCTAATAGAATGTATGAGGGCGTGAGTTCCAAAACTCTCCTTGCCCAGTAAATCAAATTTTGGAAAATCGCGAAAAAATTTTGATTGCATCCATTGATTTTCATTGTACACCAAGATTTTGCAGTGCCCGAAACACATTATAAAACTGGTTTTATTGCAGATTGTAATGTTTTTTCGATGCGGGTGTACCAATAGGAAAGATTCATAAAAAAAAACTCGATTTTTTAAATTTGGGAAAGGCAAATTTTGAAACTCACGTCCTCATACGTAATAGACTACAAAAATGTAGTTTGTTTTTTTATTTTCTGAATATAGGATGTTTCATAAAATGTTCACCTGAAGCAGTTTTAAAAGTTTTAACTAAATAAAGAGATTAGAGAATTCTTTGTGCCCAGTGCACAAGGTAGAAATACTTGCTGCAATTTATTTAAATGCTGTTTTCTTCAAAATATCGTTTTAAGTTGATATTCAAAATAATTATATAATGCCCATTGGACAAATCGCAATATCATTCTTCTTAAATTTCATAAAATATTTTTTATAAATCAACCCCGAAAATAATCAAAATTTTCGCAAAAAATGGAGCCACTCATCAATGAATCAGAACAGGTAACTTGCTGATTTAGGACACGAGGATACAAAGTAAGGACTTGATTAGAAACAAACATTTCTTTCAATCAATCTTACCTAATATATTTTTGCTTTATTCATCATAATGACGTAGTCCAATCATATCAAAAATTCTTAATGTTAGATCAATCATATAGTCTGAACTACAGCGTACAGCAGGAGTGGGAATCAAGACTATTAGGTATACCATAAGTAACCTACAGTAGTTTTTCCCAAAATGATGTCAACTGCACTTTCTTTACAGGCCTGCTCATCTAATGTGTAGAACAGGCCTGCCCAACCTTTCAGTAACCAAGGGCGCATCTTTGCTCTTGGCAGTCAACGAAGGGCGCCATTATTTACATGACGGAAAACATTTGGCAATATTATCGCATAGTATTACTATACACGCACGTCTTAAATTAATGCAAATGAATCGTACAGTGGTAAGCAAGACCCCTACAGTTGTGCGATTACTTATTCTAAATTTCAAATTATACATTTTTTTAAAATGCGAAGTCTATGTAATTTTTTTAGGGTAAGGCGCCAGAATTTTTTATTTCCGTCTATAATAACAATAATAAAAAAATAAATAAATATGAAAATCAGAGATATTGCTAGGTTTCTTTTAAGATATGAAAATATGGTTTGATTTATTTTGAAGGCGTGGATTAGTTTAGTTTTATGAAAAGTACAAAAACAGACAAGCATGACAGTGATTAAATCATGTGAGTGGTTTCAAAGCGATAGTCTGGAAGTGCTTTCATAGATAGATATCCTTCTGAACTGTTTATTATTTTTTCTAAGCAAAATTATAGAAAAAATAAACAAAAAAAAACCTTCTAAAATTTTTAAAATGAAGAAAGAAAATTAAGCCCTTTTATCCTTGATATAAAATAGCCAGACACAAGTTTTAAAAATATCTCTGATAAAATATTAATGATTTTTTTAAAACTTTCTTTATAATGGAATTTTACTTCTAAAATATTTAATAACAGGAAATTTTCAAAAGGGCGTTAAGAAAATCGTCAAAGGGCGCCATGGCGCCCGCGGTCGCCGCGTTGGACAGCCCTGGTGTAGAACTTTGAATACAAGAGGTGTCAGGTTTGGCATTCGGGTGAGACTTGGATGCTCGAAGTGTGCAAGATAGGAACCATAGTCTCCTAATGTGTGTTAGTATTTTACCTGTTTATTTTTTATCATTTTTACTAATTAGCTGTTAAACCTAGATAAGATTATTGTTCAACTTAATACAGTTCTTATCGGATACTTAGTTTATTGAAAGCACTTAAACAGTTTCATACAGTTTTTTCTATAGATGAATATAATTATTCAAAACTACTCTTTCAATCAAGTATCAGATATCTCGTCTAAACTTTGAAAAATTTCTAGATAGATATCAAGATGCGTAAACGTGATCATTGTACCCTTAATATTTTATTTGCATGATTATTAATAATGTGTTCCTTAAAAAACTCAATACCTAAGAAACATCATTAGATGGATAATAGTAATTTTTATTTACTATTTACATTTAGAAATGATAGATGAAATATTGAGTAGCATGGTCATTACCACGCCTGTCTGGAAGGCTACTGGACCACTATTCGATTCCCGGCAGGAGATTCGGCATGGTTAACTTCTTTCATCCCTTTAGTGTCAATAAATTCAGTACCATGTTTATAGTCCAAGAGTCGACAGCAGAAAACCCTAAGTCATCGAGCACAAGAAAAAATCCTTCATTTTAAGGAAAAGTAGTTATAGAGGAATCTAAGTGGAAGCGAAGTGGTGCATAAGCCAAAAATTGATACCACTAGTGGTTGATTCGTAAGTTTGGCATTGCGTTTTCCTGTACCCAGTTTTCCGTGTTTTCCTACTTTTGATTGTACGGCAAACACAATGCTAAATCTAAGAGCGAACTACTAGTGGTATCAATTTTTGGCTTATGCACAACTTCGCTTCCGGCAGACATGGACCATTAGATTCCCCTATAACTACTTTTCCATAAAACGAAGGATTTTTTCTTGTGCTCGATGACTTAGGGGTTTCTGCTATCGGCTGTTGGACTATTACTTGGGATATAAACACTGAGGCGTGTTAGATTGATGACCTGACCTGAACATGCTGTGTAGCACCTCAGGAGCTATTGTTTAGAAAATAATGTTGGGGTAGTTCAGAATCCAGTGCCATGTTTACATAAAAAATAAGAATCTCCCTTAAGATTTGCATGTTCTCATTAACAATAATTTGGACGGAAAAGATTGTTAACGCAGTATAACAGTAAAATTAACGTAAACACCAAAATATTTCTTGTGTGTAACTTGTACTAAATTTAGGTTCCATCAAAATTTTAGCTTGATATGGAAATATGAAAATAAACTAATAAAAACCGTCTCTCGAGAAATTTTTTTTTTTTTTCACGGTCGCTATAATTATTTTTAGAGAGCTTGATATCACTATTAATTTTTCCAGATAACGAACTGATGAATAAACCTTATGTAACATATATACAGGGTGATTCATAATGAATGGGCCAAAAAGAATAGCGCAGTGTGACTGCCGTAATAGATTTATTCAGCCGTAACAAATTTATTCTGCAACTACAATTATACAAGTTTTATTTCGCAACAGGGAATAATCATCGAATGAGGAACTGGCCGCTAGAGGCGCTGTTAAACAAAATGTTGTCCGTGCAAGAGAAAGCTAACTGCGTTTACGAATATGCCAAAACCGCCTCGGTAACTGTTGTGCAAAGACATTTTCGCACGAAATTTCGTAAAGAACCACCGCATCGGCATAACATAAGCAGGTGGGTGAAGCAGTTCCAGGATACCGGCTGCTTATGTAAGAACAAAAGCCCAAGACGAAAAGAAACAAAACCCGAAGTGGTTGAAAGAATTCGTTATTCGTTTTTTACGGGGTTTCGTTAAAGACAATGTGTTTGTGCCTCCACTTCCTCAGGACTTAGAGGAACTGAAGCAGTGGGTAACTGCAGTGTTGAACTACATTACAGGAAATATGCTATCACGAGTGTGGCAGGAGCTTGATTACCGTGTAGTAGACATTTGTTGTGTCACCGGAGGGGCACATATTGAACACCTGTAGAAACTTGAATTAATTTAGTTTTGAGGTAAATTTGAATTTTCTAAATATATTAATTACAGCGTTCACAATCATGTTTTCTTTTTGCCCCATTCATTATGAATCACACTGTGTATACAGATTTAGCAAAAATTAAGTTTACCATTTTAGAGGGCTGTAGAATTCCTTCTATTGTCCACATGAGATTAAATTTGAACTACAGACAATTCAAATGACGCACTTGACATTTATTATATAATAGAAATTATTTTTAAAATGCGACAATAGATTGCACTGTGACATAGATGGTATTTGAAAATATCGAAAATATCGAAAATGTGAAACATCATTTGCATCATAGTGCATGCCTATTAGAACATCCTTTCTATATAATAGTCGTTCAGAATTAGTCTTCTTTCTACCCAAAAAGTAATAATGACAGACATTTGCCGTAACACAAATGATGTTTCACATTTGCGGTATTTGCGAATAAATGCCATTTGTGTTACAGCACCATCTATTAATAATTTTCATATTAAATTTAATTATTATTTAATAAATGTCTAGTGTATCCTTTGAATTATCTGTAGTTAAAATTTTATCACATTTTAACTGACGGAAAATTTGCACAAAGGTTGTATCCACGGACACCACCAAACATTAATAGTATTTTTGGACTTATTTAATGACAGAATTTATAGGTTTTTATAATCGTTAAAAATAGTATAATAAATTAGTGGTGTCAATAGGCTCCATCTCTGCTCCAATTTTCCACCACTGCTAATAGAACGCATTTTAGAAGCCTTTGAAGAGAGAAATTTATATATGGCCTCATTTTTTGCAAACCCTGTATATATTTATATACCCCAGATACAGCAAGAAATTATAAATATCATGTACTTACCGGCATTGTCTAAACATCGCCTTCCTAAGACAGTACATACTAAGCTAAATGCGGAATCAACAACATAAGCGCCAGGTTCAGCTATGACTCTAATTTGATTGTCAGGGAAATGTTCTTCCAGAGCTCTTTTAATATTGTCTGTCATCTTCAAAAAAAATATAAGTATGTCATGAATAATCATTAAATCAGGTATAATATAAAAATTGTTAATGTATTATTATCGTTGAATATATAATGCATGATTATTTATTGCATAGTACTCGTGAAGTTTTCACGGCAAACTACTCAAATGTTTCATTAGAAAATGCTTGAGTTTTTATTTAACTGCTTTTAAAGTAATTATATATTAAAATCTTGATGAACTGCTGCATTGTATACGTGATTCATATGGATTTAAGGAGTCCGAAACACAAAAATCTTCAAATTTCAAAAATATATATATTACATTAAAAATTTCTGTTTGTTTATGCTTATAATGACGTTTAAATCATGTTTCTATCCCAAATACAAAAGGAATTTTTTATTTTTTTTTTTTGCTTTAGTTTGTTTTTAAAGCCCAGCTTTCAAGTAACGATTGTCGTGGCAATGACTTCTTGTGAAAATGCATTTTATTTCATGATGGGTTATTTCACCATTTCTCAGATTTAAATTGTTATAACTCAAGAACCGTTAAGGATAAATGCTTCAAAGTTGAAACATGTCTCTTTTGTTTGTTTACTTTAATTTTGATTCAGCAAATTTGAAAAAAATATTTACTTTTGAAAATATGTTTTTTCAAAAATAAGTTACATAACTTTTTTCAAATTTTTAATTTAAATATTTTTTAATTAAAATTTTTAAAAATGCTGAATCAAAACTAAAATTAGAATAATTCTGTTTCTTTAAACAGAATTGAAATTCTTGAAGTAATATTTTGAATTATAACGTTTTAAATACCCCACTTTTTTAATAAATTTTAAATAAAAAAATATGGGAAACATATTGTTTACCGTTGCTTAGTTATAGAATTATGGGGAGAAACTTCTGGTAATCAGATTAATTCCATAATGAAAGATTAGCCTTTAAAATTTCTACTGAGTAGATTTTAACTATACTTACATTGTTATTTAGATAATCTTTCAAATACAGTTTAAGAATATTGTGCATCGTTCTATCTTTTATTTACCCATACGATATTTACCAATCGTTATATGAAAAGTATTAGATCTTAATCCACCTAAAAATATTTATTGAGATTTACTTAAATCTGATAAAATGGCGCTGATTAAATATATCCTTTAAATAAAAAAATTTATTATTTAAATCCCTAGTAAATTTCACTATGATTTCCCGCCTTTATATAGTCTTTTTAAAATCCTTTATATAATTGATAAAATGTCATAATTCATAAATTATTCCGTTCTAAAAAACCTTTTTATTTAAGATCACTCTTTCATTATAATTTAATGTTATTAAAATGATGATTATGTTAATGTAAAATGTTATTAAAATAAGGGTTTATTAACATGTTTAGTATAATATTCAGTGGTTAAATTTGTTCCATATCGCTAAATTCGTTTTTTCTTTTCGTTAAAATTATCGTTTGACAAAATTGCCATTTTTGGCGACAATCTCGATCTTAGAGGTTATTCTTTATTGACACTTTGTGCACCTGGATCCAGGCTGGAACATTCTTAAGAATGTTCTAGAATAAAATTTTCGCACTATAGAAATTGATGTTCTTTAAAATCAATCCACCAGAATTAATAAAAGATTCTCTCTTAAAGCAACTGTTATTGGAGAAAAGAAGTCAGCTGAAGTTAATTGTCATCATGCGTCAAAGAGAGTTAAATACAGATGCTCAGGTCAGATGCGGCATAGAATTCGGTTCGAAATATGCGTGTTGTTGGAAATACGGCGGGCGTCTGGTCGGCGTTCGGTTCGATATGATGATGTACGCTGTCAAATGGGAATAGAACGAAGATTGAGATCAACTTTCTCGGATTCAAATAGTTATCGTACTAACGAAGTTTAAAGCATTTTCCTGAAAATCATTTTTGAAGATATAATAAAGTCTTGGAATCGTCCAAAAATAAGTCCATCGATAGCTTTTTTATTTGACATCTGCATTTTCCGTTTTTATCACCTGCATTTTCAGTATTTTTAAATAACTCTTCGGCCAGAAACCTATTTTTAATATTTAGGGGAACCTAATTTGAAATGGTGCATGTTACACCTTTTCTGAACGCCGATGTCACGACGTTACATACATGTTTAATTTTTTTTTTTTTTTACTTGTCATCGTGAGTTTCACGCTATTGTTTGACACTGTTGCTCAAATGCTTCGAAATGACCTAAAACGTTTCCCTCCTTTTAACTCCTTTAAGGAGGGATTTTCAAAAATTCTTTCTTAGTCGATGGATGCACTACCTAAAAAACATGCATTCGAAATTTTATTTATTGTTTGGCGCCATTGCTGAGGCCCCGCGTTGATTATGAGTCAATGAGGACAAACTAATTTACGTATTGATAGATAGAAGATAGATTACTGTGTCATGCGAAACATTTCAATATACTTGAACCTAATGGATAATGATATTTTACGTTCCGTGACTACTTACCTTGTAGAAAATATGTTGCGTATCTGATGCTCCGAAAAATCCTCCACCAATGTCAAGGATCGAAAACGCGAAACCGAGGTCCCTGGCCACATCGAAAAGACGTCTAGATGCTTCGATTGTAGATACGTATGAAACAGGATCGGTGCACAATGATCCAACATGAAAACTGAAAATCAGAAAAATTAACTCGCTTAACGGGCAACATTTCTTCCTTTAAATAATTATTAATATGCAACTTGGTGCATTATAATATAAATTTTAAAAGGTTCACCCTTTATCTACCGAATTATGAATTCATGAAAGTTTTATATTCTAAAGCATTTTACGTTAATTTTGTAAAAGTAAATTAAAAGATTTATATAATCATTTAATAAATTTTCGAAGGATTTTAGAAGGATTTAAGAATTTAGGAGGATTAATTAAATTTGAATTTACAGAGATTTTTTGCAATATTTGTAATCCCACTAAAATTTTTTAATTTAAATTGTTTTCTTAGTATTTTGTAGAATTATAAAATGAACAAATATAATGTTCTTACAATATAAATATAGAAATATTTCCGAATTGAAAAATCCCCATCTCCCTCCCTCCCTCAACGCCAAGACAGCTGTAAATGTGCAAAAGGAAAATAAATCATTCTTTAAAAAATATTTTTGTTTTGTGTAACCTAATAATGCTTTTGGAACAAAATAAAGTAATGTATATGCAACTCATTCTAAACAGTATTACAACTAATTGACGTATTGAAAGAATTTTATAATAAGTAATTTTAATGGTACTTATAAATACCGTTGATAGATAAAGGATTAAATACTTATTAATATGCAACTTGGCGCATTATAATGTAAATTTTAAAATGTAATAAAAATGTCAGAATAGGTAAACGTTGATTAGACTAGTTTTAGTAGTCTTTTGCGTACCTTCCACGGTGACAACGTTAGCGTACGGCCTCAGGACGATACGCTAGAGGCTACTGAAATTAGTCTGATCAATTCACCCATTCTGGCATTTTCAAGTGCGTTTAATTATGTAAATAGCTAGCACCTACAGTTGTCGTTCAGTCCTTCCGTCTGGCCACATATAACAACGCAAAAACTACCCAACCGAATCGTTTGATATTTAAAATATATATCATTATAACATAATTTTGTCGAACCATTTCAAATTTTATAAAAAGCGGATGCATAGATCAATTACAGCGACAATCACAAGTATTCCGTTACATTACGATGAATGGAGGAAAAAGTTTCAAATACATTTTAATCGTTTGAAACATAAAATATACAATTATTACATAATTTTGTCGAGTCATTTCAAATTTTATGTTAATCGGATGAATAGATCAATTACAGGGACAATCAAAAGTATTCCGCTATATTACGATCAATGGGAGAAAAAGATTCAAATGCATTTTAATGGTGTTACACTCATTCGAACATAATAAAATTGACATGAACCTATGAAGTATACATAGGGTAACATCCCCAGTAATTGGCACATTAAGAATTTGTCTTTAAACTTAATTCAATTTTCATTACAAAGAAATAAGATATTTACTTGGAAATATTTTTAAATCAAAGAATGCATATCTGTGCATCTATTTTGTCCACTAAAAGCAAAAAAAATTGAAAAAGTATTTTTATAAAAATATATTTATAAAAAGTTGCTGAAATCACCAGTAATTGGCACCTAGAGCACCAATGTATGACACCTTGTGATCCAGTAATTGGCACATGTTTATATTTTTAAAAAACTTTACATTTTGCATTGGGTTTAATTGTTTTAAATGAATTTCCTGTAGATAAAGATGCCATATTTCAGGTTTTTGAGAGTAAGAAATCAGTATATTAGTCTGAAATGTGAACAATTTTAAACAATACAATATACTTATATTAACTATATACTTATATATTACTACTCTTCCATAAAATAAAGGATTTTTTCTTGTGCTCGATGACATAGGGTTTTGTGCGGTCGGCTCTTGGACTATTTATTGATTGAAAACCCATTTAACTTACCTAATTCCTATTATATTGAGATTAAGCTGACGAGCTAGCTTGAGCAGTTTTACAGCGTCATCTTTTGTACAGCCGAATTTTTCACTGAGATCATAAGAGCAATTTACGATCGTTGGAATTATTCGAATCAGGAGTCTAAAAATAAAATTAAAAAGAAATTTTGAAAGCTGAAAAAATAAATAAATAAATAACCCCATGAAAGTTCAATTGATGAAAAATTTTAAAAACTTAAGAGCTACTCATGTATAATGTTATCAATTTAGGATGGGGGAAAAGTCGGGCACTTGATATAGTAAGATATCTTTAAGAGGAGGAGGATTTTGTCTTTTGATAAAGTTATCATTTTATCCTTTTTTTATTTCAATATAGTTTGTTATCTTTTTTCTTTTAGTCTGTAACCTATGCTTATGAAAATACAAATTTTTATTGATACCATTAAACAATTATAAAATTATTTCATTGAAATATTTAATATCCCAATGTTCAGCAATTAAATTTCTTCTGCTATATGCATATATAATCCATTGTGAGAGAAATCAGATTTGAAGCGATACCAGTTATACTTACTAGTAAAAATATGGGGAAGAATACTGTCCACTTGTTTTGTTTCTAAGAAGTTCCGCTTACCTCCGTGCAGAGGACAAATGTAACTAGACAATATTATTGTTGAACGCATTATGTTATTATGTAACAAACAATCAGTTATTTTTTAACACTTTTAAAAAGATGCATTTCTTTAAAGAGTTATTTGATATAAAGTTATTTCATATATTATAAAGATACTTTGTTAGTTTCTTCTTTTCGATTAAATCAGTAAAGTATGTAAATAATAAATGTATAACCTTACCTGTATATTATTGCAAAAACATACAAAAGAAATTATAAAAGGAAAGATGTGACGTATTTATAAGGGAACTCATAAATTTTATATATAGTAAATTGAAAAATAAACCGTATTTATGTTTTTACAGTGGCCGTGTTCAGCTGTTACGCGCGCTGCACGCGCACGCTAGGAGCCACGGACGAGGGGTCTCTCAATGAGAGAAATTCTGTACGAGATTACGAAATCACCTTGATTACGGCTGATTATAGCTGATTACTGTAATCACATGTGATTATACTTGATTACACTAAGATTACAGCTGATTATACTGATTACACCAAGATTATAGCTGATTATACGTGATTACACCAAGATTACAGCTGATTATACTTGATTACGTGTGATTAAATTACTAAAGGTTATCATATAAGAGTTTTAATCGATTTTACTAGCTTTTTTTTACATGTTAACTTTTTAGTGTTGTCCAAAATAAGAAAATAGTATCAACCGACGTTGTTGTAGAAAATGGTGGGGGAAGGGGTCCAGAACATACACCCAACCGATGGATCCGTACAGCTCCATCCTACATTAAATCATGGATAAAAAAGCAGTAAGAACTGCTAAAATGGAATCGCAAAAAAGCCCGAATTTTTCGTTTTAGCAGGTATAATTTTAAAGTTTTTTTTTCGTTTAATACAGGATAATCCATTATAGACAAGCTATAATTTCACAAATATCCTCTAAAATTTTTAATCACTATATAATAACCCCTTAAAAGCATATATGTACTATAGTTAAACCTAAGATATTAGAATATATTTGCGTGACATAATAGCGTGACATAAATAGAAGAAATTTTAAAGTTCGACGGAACTAACGCTCAGAGCCGAAACTAAAGGGGGGGCAGAGGGGGCACATGCCCCGAGCGCCGCCAGAACAGAAGCTTAAGGGGCGCCAAATTAAGATTTTGTTTGGTGTGTTTGATATAAAGAATGCATATATGTGGGGGTGGGTTTGCGCCAAAATCTATGTTTGCCCCGGCTGCAAAAAAGGTTAGTTTCGGCGCTGCTAACGCTATACATTTATACCAGATAATATGAAAAGCTGTAAAGAGGAATTTTTATCCAGTCCTTTACGATTCCTTCTTTGTAGCGGTCAGCTTGTGAAAATCAATTTCTGCTTTAACACGTCGAGTGTCGTGTCAGTCACCGGTGACTGACAGTCTACAATATGATATAAAACCAAAATATTTATATTGTTTTATGTAATTACTGAAAATGTATAAAAATGTATATAATTTGTTTTACATTGTCAGTCACCGGTGATTGACGTGGCCTAAACGGGAAAAGTTCGGTGTCAGTCACTGTGACACTCAACTTGTTAAATATTTCCTGATGATGAAAAGATAATTATAGGAATACTCTGATTGAAACAGAAACTTGTTTAAAATGGAATTTTCCCCGATCTCTATTAATTCCATTTTCACTGATTTTATTCTAACTAGATAAAATGTAAAACTTCATAAACGGAGAATTTGAATGGTTTACTCAATCATGCATACGAATGCATACGAATGCAGTCAAATCTGTTAAATTAAAACTGCAAAGATTGATAAAAATTTCATTTTTGCCAAGTTTCCGTCTTAGCTTACATAATTGTATATTAATTATTTCTTTAACACTATAAAAATTTCTACTTAAGGATAGATTAGCTTATAACAATGTCAGTTTTTCAGAAGGTTTGCGGTAGACAACGCACATTAACCTAAATCATGTATACAAATACAGTCAATGAAGTTTGGAATTAAGGGGCTACTTCAGTCACCCGAAAAGACCCATTTGCATTTATAAAACTATCTCATGTTCATTCCTATATATATATATATATATATATATTGCTTTGTGTAGTTGAGGTCAATCTGCCCAAAAACCATTTTTTACTTTTTCAATTTTGACTGCAGAATTTTTCATGAGAATGCTTTCACTTTCGGAACCAGTTCCGAAAATGAAAGTGTCCTCATTAAAAATATTTGTAAACAAAATCGAAAAAGCATTAACGGGTTTTGTACAGATCGAAATTATCTCTCCAATAAAAAAATATTCATTTAAAAATATTGAAATTCAAATGATATATCTTTAAAAATTTCATCCATAGAATTAGTATTAGCAATCAGGTCTTTTCACTTGACGAAGTAGCCTTCTAAGCAGGGCTTAATTTCTAACAAAAAAAGTACAGGAGCTCTAATATTTTGTAGTATAGTAACTACCGAAGCACATTTCTCCATCTTTTTCCCATAGACCTTTTGCATTTTATACATTATTTGCAGAGCTGCAGAAAAAAAAAACGTTTCTAATTGGACTTTGAAAAAAAAATTAAATATTTCAAAAATTACAAATTTAGACCTAATTCATAGATTGTTAGTATGTATAATAATCTTTGTTACCAATCATCAAGTTGAGTTAAGGAAGAATTTTTAAAAAGGTGAGAAATTTTAAAATAATCAATGATTTTTTCCCCCTTTCTCATATTTCAATTTAAAATTTAACATTAAATAAAACAAAACTTAACATTAAATAAGCTAAATTAACAATAAATCAGAAAACTACAAAATTAATCAGAAAAATAGCTTGCACAAATCGACCGCGTGTAAATAAAAACGTGAGCAGTAGATACGGTTATAGTTTATTCTGGCGGTATACAGTTTTTTGTCACCGCCGTTCGGAAACCATTGAGTCCAATATTTGGGGAAGGACACTAGATGCTCCTAGATATGCGATACGTTACTACGCTAATACGTCACAAACGTCGTTTTGGGAGGCAATAACGCGACGTTTTAAGAAATGGGATTAAAAAGAAAACATAATTTAGGGTTCGGCTTTTCGGAAGGGCTGTTCCGAGGGCTCCGGAGCGCAATATTTATGAGCTCCAGCGAATTCTGAAAATATTTAAATATCCACTAAAAACAAAAAAGTACCGGAGCTGAGCTCCGGTGAGCTCCGGCGCAAATTAAGCACTGCTTCTAAGTTTATACAGGGCCGTAGCTAGGAGTGAACAATAGGGGGGGGGGGGGGCTCATAACTTTTTTTTCTCTGTCTCTGAAGGAGAAAGATAAATGAGGCATATTCACATTGTAGGTACTATGTTTCTTATCAAACTGTTGTAATAACTTCATTTTATGCTAAGAAAAGGATATGATGATGAAAGTTTTGAATGTATAACTGGTGCAAAATTAAACATAATTTTAGCTTCATATATACAAATAGGATGAGGGAATTCTGAAACATTTAGATACAATTTTAGTATGCAAAAAGTTAGTATGTTTAGTTTTGCAAAACTGTGAAAAAATCTCAAAACTAAATTAGATTTTTGAACAGTATCTCATTTGAATTTTCGGTACAGAAATTCGTTGAGTGACCTTGGAATCTTTTTCAGGAGAAGGGGGGGGGGGGGGGGGGTTCAAACTATTTTTAGGGGTTGAGCGCCCATAGTGCCCCTTTAGCTACGGCCCTGAGCTTATAAAGTATAGTCAAACCTGTCAAAGAAAAATAAAAAAATATCGAATTTTTTTTGTCTTGTCAGGATTTTGTCTTAACTTGTATAACTCTGTGGTTTTTATTTCATTAAAAAATAAATAAATAAATAATTTAGGGCAAGATTCAGTTGTAGACTGGTAAATTTTTCACAGGGCTAACTGTATACAACATATATCAACCTGAATCATGTATACAAGTATAATCAATGAAGTTTGAAATTAAGGAGGTACTTCAGTCGTGCGAAAAGACCAATTCGCTAAAACTAATCTTTAGGTAGAAATTTATACAAATATCTCGTTTGAATTTCAGTATTTTTAAATTATTATTTTTGCATTGGGTCAATCTGTATAAAGTTTGTATAAAGACAACAGTCTGTATAAAGACCGTTTTTTTTACTTTTTTGATGTTGACTGCAGGGTTTTTTTTTCATGAAAATGCTTTCACTTTCGAAACCGGTTCCGAAAATGAAAGTCTCCTCATTAAAAAATATCTGAAAACAAAATTGAAAATGTAAGAAACGGTCTTTGTATAGATCAATATTACTTATCCACTGCAAAAAGAATCATTTAAAAAGATTAAAATTCAAACGAGATATCTTTAAAAATTTCTTCGATAGGATTTGCATTACCTACCGGTTCTTTTCGCTTGACTGAAGAAGCCTCCTAAAATTATAAAGTAGAGTCAAACATTTTAAAGCAAAAAAAAAAAAAAAAAAAAAAAAAAAAAAAAAAAAAAGATTGAAAAATGCTCGTTTTTGTCGGGTTTTCTTCTTAGCTTTCATAATTTTATGGTGTTTAATTCATTAAGACAATAGAAATTTATCCTTTAAGGTAAAATTCCGTTATAGACAATTTTTTTTTCACAGAGAATTATTTTTCACTGTATACAACATATATCAATCAGAATCACGCATACAAATGAATACAGCTAATGGAGTTCGAAGTTAAGGGGTAAATACTTTTGTCATGCGAAAAGATGAATTCGCTAATGCTAATCCTGTGGAAGCAATTAATAAAAATGACTTTTTTTTTCTTGATTATTTAGTTGAGGACAATCTGTACAAAGACCGTTTTTTACTTTTTCGATTTTGCCTGTAGATATTTTTCATGAGAATGCTTTCACTTTTGAAACCTGTTCCGAAAATAAAAGTGTCCTCATTAAAAATATCTGAAAACAAAATTGAAAATGTAAGAAACGGTCTTTGTGCAGATGGATCTTATTTTTCCAATGAGAAAGGAATAGTTTAAAAATATTGAAATTCAAACGAGATATCTTTAAAAATTTCTTTCATATAACTAGCATTAGCAAATGGGCCTTATCTCTTGATTGAAATAGTCTCCTAAACTTATAAAGTCCAGTCAAACATGTCAAAGCAAAATTAAAAGGATTGAAAGTTTTTTGTCAAATTTTCGTCTTAGCTTGCATAATTGTATGGTATTTATTTCATTAAGACAATAGAAATTTTCCATTTAAAGGCAAGATTCCGTTGTAGATAGGTTAATTTTTCACAGGGTTTACTGTATACAACATATGTCAATCGGAATTATGCATACAAATGCAGCCAATGAAGTTTGAAGTTAAGGGGCTATTTGAGCCACGAGAAAAGACCAATTCGCTAATGCTAATCCTATGGAAGAAATTTATAAATACATCTAGTTTGAATTACAGTATTTTTAAATGATTTTTTTTTGCATTGGATAGTTGAGATCAATCTCTACAAAGGCCGTTTTTTGCTTTTTAGATATTGACTGCAGATTTTTTTCATAAGACTACTTTCACTTTGAAACCGGTTTCGAAAATGAAAGTTTCCTCATTAAAAATATCTGTATACAAAATCGAACAAGTTGGAAATTGCACGTGAAGCGTGGCAAATGAGGTGCGTTCGTACAATAACGAAGTTTTAAAATATTCAGATCTTGCTGATATAGTATAGTAGAGCGTACTTTGAATACAGTATAGTGGTCGATATCTTTGTGTTCCTGTAAATATGCAGGAGTAATTTTTATTATACTTCATTAACGTATATCTTATTCATAAAATGTGAAGTAGTTTAATATAATTAAAACACGCCCCAAACAATATTTCCCCGTACAACATTATTTAGTGGAATACATTTGTGTGGCCCTGTAATTTCATAATGAATATTCTTTGCATCACAGATTGTACAGAATGTATTTTTTAGTACATATTTCATAGATTCATGTCAATTCTATTATGTTGAAATGAGTGTAATACAATTAAAATGCATTTGAAACTTTTTTTCCCCATTGATCGTAATGTAACGGAATATTTTGATTGTCCCTGTAATTGATCTATGCATCCGATTTTCAAAACATTTGAAACGACTCGACAAAATTATGTAATAAATATACGTTTTAAATTTCAAACGATTAAAATGCATTTGAAATTTTTTTCCCCATTGACCGTAATGTAACGGAATACCTTTTGATTGTTCCTGTAATTGATCTATGCATCAGATTTTCAAAACATTTGAAACGACTCGACAAAATTATGTAATAAATATACGTTTTAAATTTCAAACGATTAAAATGCATTTGAAACTTTTTTTCCCCATTGACCGTAATGTAACGGAATACCTTTTGATTGTCCCTGTAATTGATCTATGCATCCCATTTTCATAACATTTGAAATGACTCGACAAAATTATGTAATAATTATGTATTTTAAATTTCAAACGATTCGGTTGGGTAGTTTTTGCGTTGTTATATGCGGACAGGCAGACAAACGGATAGACAGACAACAGACAGACAGATAGACAGACGGACGGACTGAGCGACAAAAATAGGTGCTACGTATTTACATAATTACGAACGCACCTAAAAATTAAAAGACGGTCTTTGTACAGATTGATCTTACCTATCCAATGCAAAAAGAATCGTTTAAAAATATTGAAATTTCTCCCATAGCATTAGGATTAGACATCGGGCCTTTTCGCTTAACTAAGCTTATGAAGTACACTCAAATCTGTCAAAGCAAAATTAAAAAGATTGAAAGTTTTTTGTTTTTGCCAGGTTTTTTTCTTAGCCTGCAAAATTGTATAATATTTATTTCATTAAGACAATAGAAAATTTCCATTTAAGACAAGATTCCGTTATAGACAGGTTCACTTTTTACTGGGTTTATTGTATACAACTTGTATGTATAAAGCATCGGTGCACAATCTGCGGTACACAGGGCCCGACTTAGACAGAGGGGGGAAGGGGCTGGGGCAAACATTATAAGGGGAGGGGCCTTCTATCTTAAAATTTTTCGCAAATTATACTGAAGTGACTAAAACTGAAATTCATAACTATTGTATGTGTATATAAATTTCGTACCAAGTACTATTCACATTTATATACATAATAGTAGAAGAAAGACAACTTTAAGAAATTATAGAATACAGGTTTTTTTCGATTACAAGAATATGGGGATAAATGCGAGGCCTTAAGGATGCATTGGATACGGAAACAGAGGGGGTAGGAGAAGAGAGACCCTTAAAATGGAAAAAAAGAAGAATTTTGGCCACTTTTGACCATTTTTTATCATTTGACATTCTTTTAATGAAAAACATATCTATATTGGAGGGCCCCCTGGCCCCCTTAAGCCGGGGGGGGCCCGGGGCAATTGCCCCGTATGCCCCTGCCTTAGTCAGGCCCTGGTGGTACACGTATCCCAAGGAGTATGTGACGGATTTGCTGGGTGTACGTGAAAATAATAACGGAAATTATAAAATTAATTAAAAAAAGTCGCAACAATAGTTAATAAAGTCACAAAAATGTCCGAAATGACAAATGTAATTTGTATTGATTTATTTCATGGTTATGATAAGAAGCTTACTAATTTAAAACAAG